>CP136055.1:368549144-370949144 GCA_032464435.1 Aegilops umbellulata | reverse complement strand
CCGATTTGAGAAACAACCCCTATTGCTTTCGGATCTGAGACAGGAGGTATACCCAACTGTTTTGGGTGTCCTATGAAGATGCAGTTATCCGCTTTGGGTTCGAGCTTATCATCCTGAAACTTTTTCATATAAGCGTCGCAGCCCCAAACTTTTAAGAAATGACAGCTTAGGTTTCTCTAAACCATAGTTCATACGGTGTCATCTCATCGGAATTACGTGGTGCCCTATTTAAAGTGAGTGCGGTTGTCTCCAATGCCTAACCCATGAACGATAGTGGTAATTCGATAAGAGACGTCATCATATCCAATAGTTATGATATTCGGACACACCATCACTCTATGGTGTTCCAAGAGGTACTAGTCGTGAAACAATTTCCACAGTGCCAAACTCGTAACTCAGATATTCATTTCTATGATCATATCATAGATATTTTATCCTCTTGTCACGACGATATTCAACTTCACTCTGAAATTACTTGAACCATTCAATAATTCAGACTTGTGTTTCATCAAGTAAATATGCTCAGTATCTACTCAAATCATCTGTGAAGTAAGAGCATAACGATATCCACTGCGTGCCTCAGCACTCATTGGACTGCACACAACAAAATGTGTTACTTCCAACAAGTTGCTTTCTTGTTCCATTTTACTGAAACCGAAGCTTTCAGTCATCTTGCCCATGTGGTATGATCTGCATGTCTCAAGCGATTCAAAATCAAGTGAGTCCAAACGGTCCATCTGCATGGAGTTTCTTCATGCGTATATACCAATAGACATGGTTCACATGTCTCAATCCTTTTCAAAAATGAGTGAGTCCAAAGATCCATCAACATGGAGCTTCTTCATGCGTTTTATACCAATATGACTTACATGGCAGTGCCACAAGTAGGTGGTACTATCATTACTATCTTATATCTTTTGGCATGAACATGTGTATCACTATGATCGAGATTCAATAAACCATTCATTTTAGGTGCAAGACCATTGAAGGTATTATTCAAATAAATAGAGTAACCATTATTCTCCTTAAATGAATAACTGTATTTGCAATAGACATAATCCAATCATGTCTATGCTCAACGCAAACACCAAATAACAATTATTTAGGTTTAACACCAATCTTGATGGTAGAGGGAGCGTGTGATGCTTGATCATATCAACCTTGGAAACACTTCCAACACATCTCGTCAGCTCACCTTTAGCTAGTCTCCATTTATTCCGTAGCTTTTATTTCGAGTTACTAACACTTAGCAACCGAACCGGTATCTAATACCCTGATGCTACTAGGAGTACTTAGTAAAGTACACATTCACATAATGTATATCCAATATACTTCTATCGACAGCCTTCTCATCTACCAAGTATCTAGGGTAATTCTGCTCCAGTAGCTGTTCTCCTCATTACAGAAGCACTTAGTCTCGGGTTTGGGTTCAACCTTGGGTTTCTCCAGTAGAGCAGCAGCTGATTTGCCGTTTCATGAAGGATCCCTTCTTGCCCTTGCCCTTCTTGAAACTAGTGGTTTCACTAACCATCAATAATTGATGCTCCTTCTTGATTTCTACTTTCGCGGTGTCAAACATCGCGAATATTTCAAGGATCATCATATCCATCCCTGATATAGTTCATCACAAAGCTGTAGCAGCTTGGTGGCAATGACTTTGGAAAAACACCACTATCTTATCTGGAAGATCAACTCCCACTTGATTCAAGTGATTGTTGTACTCAGACAATCTGAGCACAAGCTCAACGATTGAGCTTTTCTCCCTTAGTTTGCAGGCCAAGAAAATTGTCGGAGGTCTCATACCTCTTGACGTGGGCTCGAGCCTGAAATCCCAATTTCAGCCCTCGAAACATCTCATATGTTCCGCGACATTTCAAAATGTCTTCGGTGCCTCAATTCTAAACCATTTATCATTACCGAACTATCATGTAGTCATCAAAACGTGTATGTCAGATGTTCGCAACATTCACAGACCACGTTCGAGGTCCAGCACACCGGGCGGTGCATTAAGGACACAAGCCTTCTACTGTCCGCATAATTGCTAGTATCAACTTTCAACTATATTTTCTCCAGGAACATATCTAAAACAGTAGAACCAAAGCGCGAGCTTATGACATAATTTGCAAAGATCTTTTGACTATGTTCAGGATAATTAAGTTCATATTATGAACTCCCACTCAGATAGACATCCCTCTAGTCATCCAAGTGATTACATGATCCGAGTCAACTAGGCCGTGTCCGATCATCACGTGAGACGGACTAGTCAACGTCGGTGAACATCTTCATGTTGATCGTATCTACCATACGACTCATGCTCGACCTTTCGGTCTTCTGTGTTCCGAGGCCATGTCTGTACATGCTAGGCTCGTCAAGTCAACCTAAGTGTTTGCATGTGTTCCGAGGCCATGTCTGTACATGCTAGGCTCGTCAACACCCGTTGTATTCGAACGTAAGAATCTATCACACCCGATCATCACGTGGTGCTTCGAAACGTTGAACTTTCGCAACGGTGCACAGTTAGGGGGAACACTTTCTTGAAATTTTAATGAGGGATCATCTTATTTACTACCGTCGTTCTAAGCAAATAAGATGTATAAACATGATAAACATCACATGCAATCAAATAGCGACATGATATGGCCATCATCACTTTGCTCCTTTTGATCTCCATCTTCAGGGCTCCATGATCATCGTCGTCACCGGCATGACACCATGATCTCCATCATCATGTCTTCATGAAGTTGTCACGTCAACTATTACTTCTACTACTATGGCTAACGCTTTAGCAATAAAGTAAAGTAATTATATGACGTTTATGTCGACACGCAGGTCATAAATAAATTAAGACAACTCCTATGGCTCCTGCCGGTTGTCATACTCATGGACATGCAAGTCGTGATTCCTATTACAAGAACATGATCATCTCATACATCACATATATCATTCATCACATCCTTTTGGCCATATCACATCACATAGCATACCCTGCAAAAACAAGTTAGACGTCCTCTAATTGTTGTTTGCATGTTTTACGTGGCTGCTATGGGTTTCTAGCAAGAACGTTTCTTACCTACGCAAAACCACAACGTGATCTGTCAATTGCTATTTACCCTTCATAAGGACCCTTTTCATCGAATCTGATCCGACTAAAGTGGGAGAGACTGGCACCCGCTAGCCACCTTATGCAACTAGTGCATGTCAGTCGGTGGAACCTGTCTCACGTAAGTGTACGTGTAAGGTCGGTCCGGGCCGCTTCATCCCACAATGCCGCCGAATCAAGATTGACTAGTAACGGTAAGCATATTGAAAAAAATCAACGCCCACAACTACTTTGTGTTCTACTCGTGCAAAGAATCTACGCAATAGACCTAGCTCATGATGCCACTGTTGGGGAACGTAGCAGAAATTCAAAATTTTCCTACGTGTCACCAAGATCTATCTATGGAGAAACCAGCAACGAGGGGAAAGAGAGTGCATCTACATACCCTTGTAGATCGCTAAGCGGAAGCGTTCAAGTGAACGGGGTTGATGGAGTCGTACTCGTCGTGATCCAAATCACTGATGACCAAGTGCCGAACGGACGACACCTCCGCGTTCAACACACGTACAGCCCGGTGACGTCTCCCATGCCTTGATCCAGCAAGGAGAGAGGGAGAGGTTGAGGAAGACTCCATCCAGCAGCAGCACAACGGCGTGGTGGTGGTGGAGGAGCGTGGCAATCCTGCAGGGCTTCACCAAGCACCGCGGGAGAGGAGGAAGGAGAGATGCAGGGCTGCGCCATGGAGAGATCGGAACTCTTGTGTTGGCAGCCCCAAAACCCTCAAGTATATATAGGGGAGAGGGAAGGGGGTGCGCCACCTTTAGGGTTTTCACCCCAAGGGGTGCGGCTGCCCCAAACCCATCTAGGGTGGCGGCCAAGGGGTTGGAGAGGGGAAACTTGGACCCCAAGCTAGGTGGGGCGCCCCCTCCCCAAATCCTAGGCGCCTTGGGCCCTTGTGGGGGGGCGCACCAGCCCACCTGGGGCTGGTCCCCTCCCACATGTGGCCCATGCAGCCCTCCGGGGCCGGTGTTCCCACTTGATGGACCCCCGGGACCCTCCTGGTGGTCCCGGTACGTTACCGATAAAACCCGAAACTCTTTCGGTGACCAAAACAGGACTTCCCATATATAAATCTTTACCTCCGGACCATTCCGGAACTCCTCGTGATGTCCAGGATCTCATCCGGGACTCCGAACAACATTCGGTAACCACATACAAACTTCCTTTATAACCCTAGCGTCATTGAACCTTAAGTGTGTAGACCCTACGTGTTCGGGAGACATGCAGACATGACCGAGACGTTCTCCGGTCAATAACCAACAGCGGGATCTGGATACCCATGTTGGCTCCCACATGTTCCACGATGATCTCATCGGATGAACCACGATGTCAAGGACTTAATCAATCCCGTATACAATTCCGTTTGTCTATCGGTATAGTACTTGCCCGAGATTCGATCGTCGGTATCTCGATACCTTCTTCAATCTCGTTACCGGCAAGTCTCTTTTACTCGTTCCGCAACACATCATCCCGTGATCAACTCCTTGATCACATTGTGCACATTATGATGATGTCCTACCGAGTGGGCCCAGAGATACCTCTCCGTCACACGGAGTGACAAATCCCATTGTCGATTCGTGCCAACCCAACAGACACTTTCGGAGATACCTGTAGTGTACCTTTATAGCCACCCAGTTACGTTGTGACGTTTGGCACACCCAAAGCACTCGTACGGTATCCGGGAGTTGCACAATCTCATGGTCTAAGGAAACGATACTTGACATTAGAAAAGCTTTAGCATACGAACTACATGATCTTGTGCTAGGCTTAGGATTGGGTCTTGTCCATCACATCATTCTCCTAATGATGTGATCCCGTTATCAACGACATCCAATGTCCATGGTCAGGAAACCGTAACCATCTATTGATCAACGAGCTAGTCAACTAGAGGCTTACTAGGGACATGGTGTTGTCTATGTATCCACACATGTATCTGAGTTTCCTATCAATACAATTCTAGCATGGATAACAAACGATTATCATGAACAAGGAAATATAATAATAATCAATTTATTATTGCCTCTAGGGCATATTTCCAACAGGATGACACCGGAGCACAGAGACTTGACCATCTGAGGTCGGGTCGCTACAGAGATGGTATCAGAGCACACGCTGTTTGTAGGACACGACCACTAAGTTAAAACCATAGATCACTATTCTCTTCTCATTTTCTAACTCCTCATCTTTTCTAATCTTTTAGGATGACGGACGCGAAGATCAAGTACGCACAACCGGATGAAGGCACACCTTTTGGATTTCACTTGAAGGAAGTCACCAAGTACTTGAACATTGGACTACCAAGCTTCACCGGGACCTTCAACGCCACTCTGCCTGAAGAGGAGCGCTGGAAGATTCAAGCTCACGTTCCGAGAAGGACATTCGCGCCGATCACGAAGCCCATAGATAGTGTTTTCAGTGCACCAACCTGGAGTCTGGGAAAGAGCATGGCAGCTCATATCACCATGGGGCGCATTGGAGAAGTTTGTAAAGGAGACTTCAAGGACACTATCTACCAGATTTGCGGACGCCGAGATGAACAATGGGAGATAGTCAGCACCAAGAAGGATAGATCCATTACAGCTTTCATCCAGGAGTTAAACCAGCACATTCGACGCCAAGAGAACCAGATGTGCAATGATATGATAGAGTTGAAGAATGCGAAGGCAAGGATCATCGAGCTAGAAGGAGAACTGAAGGCTACTCGCAAGGACTACATGGACGATATCGTAGCTCTAGCAAGGCACAATGGCGATCTTAAGCAGGAGATTGAAGAACTCAAGGGGAAATTAGCATTCAAAAATGAAGACAAGTACGTCGCATGTCCGAGCAACTACATCATCATCGACGACACTGATTCGGATCCAAGTGAACCCGACTTTGAAGACGAAGCTGGAGCAGACATCATGGAGTCTTCCACCGATTCAAATTTCTAGATGACTACCATATATTAGTAGTATTTCCCCCATGTAAACTTATAGTTCGAGCACTTTTGCGATAGTTCTAGATCGTTTGCCCTTCTTTGAATTGAATGAAGTGATTTTGTGTGCATTTGCTCATGTGCATTGGGGTAGTGTTTTCTCTTTAGACCTCACTCTATTCTTAATTCTCATCTTTTCTAAACCCTCAGATGCCTCCGAGACGTGACAATGGATTCGTTTTCCCGCCAGAGATCACTCAGTTGATTCAGCAGCAGAATGCCTTGATCCAAACATTGGTGCAGAACAACAACAATAACAACAACAACAACAACAACAACAACAACAACAACAACAACAACAACAACCCACCACCACCACCACCTGTTGATCATTTGACTCATTTCCTTAGGCTGAATCCGCCGGTGTTTTCCAGTAGCACCGAGCCAATAGTAGCAGACGATTGGCTCCGCAAGACAGGAAGGGAGTTGACCACTGCAGGATGCACAGATGGTGAAAAAGTGAAGTTTGCCGCACATTAGCTTGAAGGACCCGCGGCAGCATGGTGGGAGAATTTCACAGCCACTTACCCAGTTGACACTGTCACATGGGATCAGTTTCAGCAAGCTTTCCGCACTGCCCATGTTTCAGCAAGAGCTCTGGCCATGAAGAAGCGTGAGTTTCACAACTTACGCCAAGGAGGAAGGACAGTTGGCCAGTACGTTGACGACTTCAGCAAGTTAGCACGTTATGCCCCAGATGACGTTGCTACGGATGCAGCTAAGCAGGAGAAGTTTCTGGAAGGACTAATGTTGGAAATATGCCCTAGAGGCAATAATAAAAGCATTATTATTATATTTCCTTGTTCATGATAATTGTCTTTATTCGTGCTATAATTGTGTTATCCGGAAATCGTAATACATGTGTGAATAACTGACAACAACATGTCCCTAGTAAGCCTTTAGTTGACTAGCTCGTTGATCAATAGATAGTCATGGTTTCCTGACTATGGGCATTGGATGTCAATGATAACGAGATCACATCATTAGGAGAATGATGTGATGGACGAGACCCAATCCTAAACATAGCATAAGATCGCATAGTTCGTTTGCTAGAGTTTTCCAATGTCAAGTATTCTTTCCTTAGACCATGAGATCGTGTAACTCCCGGATACCGTAGGAGTGCTTTGGGTGTGCCAAACGTCACAACGTATCTGTGTGACTATAAAGGTATACTACGGGTATCTCCGAAAGTGTCTGTTGGGTTGACACGGATCGAGACTGGGATTTGTCACTCCGCTTGACAGAGAGGTATCACTGGGCCCTCTCGATAATGCATCATCATAATGAGCTCAATGTGATCAAAGTGTTTGATCACGGGATCATGCATTATGGTACGAGTAAAGTGACTTGCCGGTAACGAGATTGAACGAGGTATTGGGATACCGACGATCGAATCTCGGGCAAGTAAAATACCGATTGACAAAGGGAATCGTATACGGGATTAATTGAATCCTCGACATCGTGGTTCATCCGATGAGATCATCGTGGAGCATGTGGGAACCAACATCGGTATCCAGATCCCACTGTTGGTTATTGCCCGAGAGCCGTCTCGGTCATGTCTGCATGTCTCCCGAACCCGTAGGGTCTACACACTTAAGGTTCGGTGACGCTAGGGTTGTGAAGATATGTATATGCAGTAACCCAAATGTTGTTAGGAGTCCCGGATGAGATCCCGGACGTCACGAGGAGTTCCGGATTGGTCCGGAGGTAAAGAATTATATATAGGAAGTGCTGTTTTGGCCATCGGGACAAGTTTCGGGGTCACCGGTATTGTACCGGGACCACCAGAAGGGTCCCGGGGGTCCACCGGGTGGGGCCACCTATCCCGGAGGGCCCCATGGGCTGAAGTAGGAAAGGATCCAGCCCAAAGTGGGCTGGGGCGCCACTTCCCAGGGCCCATGCGCACCTAGGGTGGGGGAAACCCTAAAGGGGGCGCCCCCTTGCTTGGGAGGCAAGCCCCACCCCTTGGCCGCCGCCCCCCTAGGAGATTGCATCTCCTAGGGCCGCCGCCCCCCTAGGGGCCTATATATATGAGGGGGAAGGGGAGGGGGCAGCCGCACCCCCTTGCCTTGGCGCCTCCCTCTCCCTCTCCAACACCTCCTCCTCCTCCATAGAGCTCGGCGAAGCCCTGCCGGAGTACTGCAGCTCCATCACCACCACGCCGTCGTGCTGCTGCTGGAGCCATCTTCCTCAACCTCTCCTTTGCCTTGCTGGATCAACAAGAAGGAGACGTTATGCTGACCGTACGTGTGTTGAACGCGGAGGTGCCGTCCGTTCGGTGCTAGGATCTCCGGTGATTTGGATCACGTCGTGTACGACTACCTCATCCCCGTTCGTTGAACGCTTCCGCTCGTGATCTACAAAGTGGTATGTAGATGCAATCTCTCTCGCATGACCCGTTGCTTAGATGAACTCATAGATGGATCTTGGTGAAACCGTAGGAAAATTTTTAATTTTCTGCAACGTTCCACAACAGTGGCATCATGAGCTCGGTCTATGCGTTGTTCTCTATTGCACGAGTAGAACACAATTTGTTGTGGGCGTAGATGTTGTCAACTTTCTTGCCGCTACTAGTCTTATCTTGCTTCAGCGGTATTGTGGGATGAAGCGGCCCGGACCAACCTTACACGTACGCTTACGTGAGACCGGTTCCACCGACAAACATGCACTAGTTGCATAAGGTGGCTGGCGGGTGTCTGTCTCTCCCACTTTAGTTGGAGCGGATTCGACGAAAAGGGTCCTTATGAAGGGTAAATAGAAGTTGACAAATCACGTTGTGGCTTTCACGTAGGTAAGAAAACGTTCTTGCTAGAACCCTAATTCAGCCACGTAAAACTTGCAACAACAATTAGAGGACGTCTAACTTGTTTTTGCAGCAAGTGCTATGTGATATGATATGGCCAAAGTTGTGATGAATGATGAATGATCTATATGTGATGTATGAGATGTTCATGCTATTGTAATAGGAATCACGACTTGCATGTCGATGAGTATGACAACCGGCAGGAGCCATAGGAGTTGTCTTTATTTTTGTATGACCTGCGTGTCATTGAGAAACGCCATGTAAATTACTTTACTTTATTGCTAAACGCGTTAGCCATAGTAGTAGAAGTAATAGTTGGTGAGCAACTTCATGGAGACACGATGATGGAGATCATGATGATGGAGATCATGGTGTCAAGCCGGTGACAAGATGATCATGGAGCCCCAAGATGGAGATCAAAGGAACTATGTGATATTGGCCATATCATGTCACGTTTATTATTTGATTGCATGTGATGTTTTATCATGTTTTGCATCTTGTTTACTTAG
Organism: Aegilops umbellulata; assembly: GCA_032464435.1. Taxonomy (NCBI): domain Eukaryota; kingdom Viridiplantae; phylum Streptophyta; class Magnoliopsida; order Poales; family Poaceae; genus Aegilops; species Aegilops umbellulata. The sequence continues at coordinate 370,939,755 of CP136055.1, read as the reverse complement.
AACGACGGTAGTAAATAAGATGATCCCTCATAATAATTTCAAGAAGTGTTCCCCTTAACTGTGCACCGTTGCGACAGTTCGTTGTTTCGAAGCACCACGTGATGATCGGGTGTGATAGATTCTAACGTTCACATACAATGGGTGTAAGACAGATTTACACATGCAAACACTTAGGTTGACTTGACGAGCCTAGCATGTACATACATGGCCTCGGAACACAGAAGACCGAAAGGTCGAGCATGAGTCGTATAGAAGATACGATCAACATGAAGATGTTCACCGATGTTGACTAGTCCATCTCACGTGATGATCGGACACGGCCTAGTTGACTTGGATCATGTAATACTTAGATGACTAGAAGAGGGATGTCCATCTAAGTGGGAGTTCATTAAATAATTTGATTAAATGAACTTTATTATCATGAACTTAGTCTAAAATATTTACAATATGTCTTGTAGATCAAATGGCCAACGTAGTCCTCAACTTCAACGCGTTCCTAGAGAAAACCAAGCTGAAAGACGATGGTAGCAACTATACGGACTGGGTCCGGAACCTGAGGATCATCCTCATGGCTGCCAAGAAAGATTATGTCCTACGAGCACCGCTGGGTGACGCACCTGTTCTCCCTGCAGAACAAGACGTTATGAACGCTTGGCAGTCACGCTCCGATGATTACTCCCTCGTTCAGTGCGGCATGCTTTACAGCTTAGAGCCGGGGCTCCAAAAGCGTTTTGAGAGACATGGAGCATATGAGATGTTCGAAGAGCTGAAAATGGTTTTCCAAGCTCATTCCCGGGTCGAGAGATATGAAGTCTCCGACAAATTCTTTAGTTGTAAGATGGAGGAAAATAGCTCTGTCAGTGAACACATACTCAAGATGTCTGGGTTGCACAGCCGCTTGACTCAACTGGAAGTTAATCTCCCGGATGAAGCGGTCATTGACAGAATCCTCCAGTCGCTTCCACCTAGCTACAAGAGCTTTGTGATGAACTACAACATGCAGGGGATGGTAAAGACCATTCCTGAGGTATATGTTATGCTGAAATCAGCAGAGGTAGAAATCAAGAAGGAACATCAAGTGTTGATGGTGAATAAAACCACTAAGTTCAAGAAGGGCAAGGGTAAAAAGAACTTCAAGAAGGACGGCAAGGAAGTTGCCGCGCCCGGTAAGCAAGTTGCCGGGAAGAAGCCAAAGAATGGACCCAAGCCCGAGACTGAGTGCTTTTATTGCAAGGGAAGTGGTCACTGGAAGCGGAACTGCCCCAAATACTTAGCGGACAAGAAGGCCAGCAAAACAAAAGGTATATGTGATATACATGTAATTGATGTGTACCTTACCAGTACTCGTAGTAGCTCTTGGGTATTTGATACCGGTGCAGTTGCTCACATTTGTAACTCAAAGCAGGAGCTGCAGAATAAACGGAGACTGGCGAAGGACGAGGTGACGATGCGCGTCGGGAATGGTTCCAAGGTCGATGTGATCGCCGTCGGCACGCTACCTCTACATTTACCTACGGGATTAGTTTTAAACCTCAATAATTGTTATTTAGTGCCAAGTTTGAGCATGAACATTGTGTCTGGATCTCGTTTAATTCGAGATGGCTACTCATTTAAATCCGAGAATAATGGTTGTTCTATTTATATGAGAGATATGTTTTGTGGTCATGCTCCGATGGTTAATGGTTTATTCTTAATGAATCTCAATGTAACTGGGTGACTATAAAGGCATACTACGGGTATCTCCGAAAGTGTCTGTTGGGTTGACACGGATCAAGACTGGGATTTGTCACTCCGCTTGACGGAGAGGTATCACCGGGCCCTCTCGGTAATGCGTCATCATAATGAGCTCAATGTGATCAAAGTGTTTGATCACGGGATCATGCATTACGGTATGAGTAAAGTGACTTGCCGGTAACGAGATTGAACGAGGTATTGGGATACCGACGATCGAATCTCGGGCAAGTAAAATACCGATTGACAAAGGGAATCGTATACGGGATTAATTGAATCCTCGACATCGTGGTTGATCCGATGAGATCATCGTGGAGCATGTGGGAGCCAACATGGGTATCCAGATCCCGCTGTTGGTTATTGCCCGAGAGCCGTCTCGGTCATGTCTGCATGTCTCCCGAACCCGTAGGGTCTACACACTTAAGGTTCGGTGACGCTAGGGTTGTGAAGATATGTATATGCAGTAACCCGAATGTTGTTCGGAGTCCCGGATGAGATCCCAGACATCACGAGGAGTTCCGAATTGGTCCGGAGGTAAAGAATTATATATAGGAAGTGTTGTTTTGGCCATCGGGACAAGTTTCGGGGTCACCGGTATTGTACCGGGACCACCAGAAGGGTCCCGGGGGTCCACCGGGTGGGGCCACCTATCCCGGAGGGCCCCATGGGCTGAAGTAGGAAAGGATCCAGCCCAAAGTGGGCTGGGGCTCCACTTCCCAGGGCCCATGCGCGCCTATGGTGGGGGAAACCCTAAAGGGGGCGCCCCCTTGCTTGGGGGGCAAGCCCCACCCCTTGGCCGCCGTCCCCCCTAGGAGATTGCATCTCCTAGGGCCGGCGCCCCCCCTGGGGGGCTATATATATGAGGGGGGAGGGGAGGGGGCAGCCGCACCCCCCTGCCTTGGCGCCTCCCTCTCCCTCTCCAACACCTCCTCCTCCTCCATAGAGCTCGGCGAAGCCCTGCCGGAGTACTGCAGCTCCATCACCACCACGCCGTCGTGCTGCTGCTGGAGCCATCTTCCTCAACCTCTCCTTTGCCTTGCTGGATCAAGAAGAAGGAGACGTTACGCTGACCGTACGTGTGTTGAACGCGGAGGTGCCGTCCGTTCGGTGCTAGGATCTCCGGTGATTTGGATCACGTCGTGTACGACTACCTCATCCCCGTTCGTTGAACGCTTCCGCTCGCGATCTACAAAGTGGTATGTAGATGCAATCTCTCTCGCATGACTCATTGCTTAGATGAACTCATAGATGGATCTTGGTGAAACCGTAGGAAAAATTTTAATTTTCTGCAACGTTCCCCAACAACTGAATGATGAGCTAAGCATGCAGTTGATGGTAGCAAGTTTCAACAACTACCAGGAGTTGGTAGATCGTGCTCTTATGATTGAAGGGAAGCAGCAGCAGATTGAGAACCGCAAGAGGAAGTATGGACAGGGGAAGTATAACTCTGGAGTCCAGCAGAAGCCCCGTTATACCCCTAAGCTGGGAGCTCAGTTTTAGCATACCCATGGAGGAGGTAGTTCGCACAACCATAATGGCCACAAGAATGGTAATGGGATGGGAGGAAGAAACGGCCAGAACCGTACCACCCCATCAACCCCAGCCAAGAAAGACCTGAGCCATGTCACCTGTTACAAGTGTTCCAAGACCGGACATTATGCCAATGAATGTCCCGAAGGCCAAAATGGAAATGGAAGCTCTGGGAAGAAGCCGAACCCTTTCAACAGGGGACAGGTGAACCACGTTAATGTGGAGGAGGTTGAAGCTCAGCCTGAAGCAGTAATCGGTAAGTTTTTGGTTAAGTCATTTACTGCACTCGTTCTTTTCGATACTGGTGCATCGCATTCATACATATCAAGGGGATTTGTGGAAAACTATAGCCTGCCCACTAGGGTTCTTAAAACACCTATGCTAGTAAGCTCGCCAGGAGCAGAGTACATGGCCAGACAAGGATGTTTTCAAATGCCATTAAGTATAGGAAGGCATGTTTTCCCAACGGATTTAATCATTCTGGAATCCCAAGGACTGGATGTAATTCTAGGTATGGATTGGCTGTCGATGTATGGAGGAAACATCGATTGCGCCAGTAAGACAATTTTTCTCACAACGCCAGAAGGAAGAAGGATCAAGTATGTATCACGACATGGATCAAATAGGAATCAAGTGAATTCTTTATCAGGAGTTGTGCAGGAAGAAGTACCAGTGGTGAAGGATTACCCTGATGTGTTTCCTGAGGAATTGCCAGGAATGCCACCTTATAGAGATATCAAGTTCTTAATTGAGCTTTTGCCAGGTACAGGCCCAATATCGAAGAGACCATACCATATGCCAGCAAAGGATTTGGAAGAAATCAAGAAGCAGATTAAGGAATTATTAGATAAAGGTTACATACGCCCAAGTTCTTCGCCTTGGGGATCACCCGTACTTCTAGTGGAGAAGAAGGATGGATCATTAAGGATGGTTGTTGATTATCGTGGATTGAATGAAGTAACCATCAAGAACAAGTACCCACTGCCAATGATTAATGATCTGTTTGATCGTTTGCAAGGAGATAAAGTGTTTTCCAAGATCGATTTTCGATCAGGGTACCATCAGTTGAAGATTCGAGAGCAGGACATACCTAAGACAGCATTCACCACGAGATATGGACTGTATGAGTATACCGTTATGTCATTTGGACTGACTAACGCACCTGCCTATTTTATGAACCTGATGAACAAAGTGTTTATGGAGTTTTTGGATAAGTTCGTCGTAGTGTTCATTGATGACATTCTGATTTTCTCAAAGAATGAAGAGGAGCATAAGGAACATTTGCGATTGGTTTTGGAGAAACTAAGGGAACATCAGTTATATGCCAAGTTCAGCAAATGTGAGTTTTGGTTGAAGGAAGTAGGATTCCTCGGATATGTTATATCCGGAGAAGGTATAGCAGTTGACCCCACAAAGGTTGAGACCGTAACCGAATGGGAAGCACCAACGACAGTTGGAGAGATCCGGAGTTTTCTTAGACTCGCAGGATACTACCGGAGATTCATTGAGAATTTCTCAAGGATTGCAAAGCCTATGACTGAATTGTTGAAGAAGGATACCAAGTTCAATTGGACTGAGGAATGTGAGGCTAGCTTTCAGGAATTGAAGAAACGTTTGGTTACCTCACCAGTGTTAATTCTGCCAGATCAGAACAAGGATTATGAGGTGTATTGCGACGCTTCACGTCGAGGACTTGGAGCAGTGCTTATGCAGGAAGGAAGAGTTGTTCCGTATGCCTCACGACAACTGAAACCTCATGAATTAAATTATGCTACGCATGATTTGGAGTTAGCAGCCGTAGTGCCTGCATTAAAGACATGGAGACATTTCCTCATTGGAAATCATTGTGAAGTGTACACGGATCACAAGAGTTTGAAGTACATTTTCACGCAGAAGGAATTAAACCTCAGACAGAGGAGATGGTTGGAACTCATCAAGGATTATGATATGAGATTGCATTACCATCCCGGAAAGGCTAATGTAGTAGCTGACGCATTGAGCCGTAAGAGCCATGTCAATACACTAATGACGGGAGAAATACCAAAGGAGTTAGCAGAAGACCTTCGTGAGCTATGTTTGGAAATAGTTCCGAGAGGCTATGTAGCAGCATTGGAGATTCAATCTACCTTGATGGATAAAATCAGAGAGGCTCAGAAAACTGACAAGGAGATTGCAGGTATAAAGAAGAAAATGAGCGAAGGAAAAGCAAAGGGATTTCGTGAGGATGAGCACGATACCCTATGGTTTGAGGACCGTGTTTATGTGCCAGATGACCCGGAAATCAGGAAGTTGATTCTGCAAAAGGCACATGATTCACCCTATTCGATTCACCCAGGAAATACCAAGATGTATTTGGATTTGAAGGAAACATTCTGGTGGACCGGAATGAAGAAGGATATTGCAGAATATGTAGCAGTTTGTGATGTGTGTCATAGAGTAAAGGTAGAACATCAGAAGCCAGCCGGATTGTTACAACCATTGCCGATACCCGAATGGAAGTGGGATAAGATAGGCATGGATTTTATCACAGGACTACCCAGGACAAAGGCCGGCTATGACTCGATATGGGTAGTAGTTGATCGTTTGACGAAGGTAACACATTTCATCCCAGTTAAGACCACTCACACCAGTGCTAAGTTGGCAAAGATATACATGACTAGGATCATTTGTTTGCATGGAGTTCCGAGGAGTATCGTATCAGATAGAGGAACCCAGTTTACCTCAAAGTTTTGGAATAAGTTGCCTGAAACTTTGGGAACAAGGCTAGAATTCAGTACAGCTTCTCATCCGCAGATAGATGGACAGACTGAGAGAGTCAATCAGATTTTGGAAGATATGCTGAGAGCATGTGCGCTAGATTATGGATCTAGTTGGGACGATAACTTGCCGTATGCGGAGTTTTCTTACAACAACAGTTACCAAACTAGTTTGAAGATGGCACCTTTCGAAGCTTTATACGGAAGGAGGTGCAGGACACCGTTGTCATGGGACGAAGTTGGAGACCGTCAGTTGTTTGGACCAGATTTGATTAAGGAGTCTGAACGGAAAGTTAAGTTGATTCGCGATTGGCTCAAAGTAGCCCAGTCCAGGCAGAAGAGCTACGCAGATTCTAAACGCAAGGAGACAGTCTACGAAACCGGAGACAGAGTTTATCTTCGAGTATCCCCACTTCGAGGAGTTAAGCGCTTTGGAGTTAAGGGAAAATTAGCACCGCGTTTCGTTGGACCGTATAAGATTTTGCAACGTATGGGAGAAGTCGCTTATAAGTTGGAATTACCAGAGGGACTGTCAGGAGTTCATGATGTATTCCATGTTTCTCAGCTGAAGAAATGTCACGCCGAGATGGCGGAGGTACCGCTAAGAGATACAGTGCCGCTTGAAGCAATTCAGTTGAAGGATGACTTAACATATGAGGAGAAACCAGTCAAGATTCTCGATTATGCCAGCATAGTTACCCACAGCAAGGTTATCAAGTTTTGCAAAGTTCAGTGGAACCACCACTCAGAGGATGAAGCCACTTGGGAGAGAGAAGAAGATTTGCTCAAGGACCACCCTCACCTATTTTCTAGCCAACCCGAATCTCGAGGGCGATATTCATCTTAAGGGGGGTAGGTTTGTAAAATCCCAAATTTTCAATTTGGAATGTTATACATTAGATCATCATGCATATCATATTTTCTTGCATTTTGGTCGATCCTAGAAATTTCACGCAACTCAAGGACCCTCGGAGAGAGTTGGAGATTTCGTAAATTTCATATTTGAGTTTTCTCGAATTTTGAAAAGAGGATCATTTGATTTTATTTATTTCATCTTCAATTATTTTTCCAATATCAAAAACATGAGAGAGGAATAATAGGACTTTCCCAAATTTAGGAAAAATGAAGATTTAATAAATAAATCAAATTTTGGATTTTTCCAGAGTTTATTTGCATTTTATTTGCATTAGGGAAAAATGCGTGTTTTCAAAATATTGCATTTAGGCCCCGAGTAAAAGTTCATTTTGTTCGACTCATTTTTAGGAGTCGGGGAAAATTTACTTCGGAAATTTTGGAGCTCGTTTAGATTTTCTTTTCTTCGTTTCTCTGCGCGCGAAACTATTTAAAAAAAATCCGCAGCGCTCGACTGGGCCAAGTGCCCAGCCGAGCGGGCCCCCGCCGCCGCCCCTCTCCGCACGCGCGCCCGCGTGCAGCCTCCCCGCCGCCGCCTGCCGAATCCGAGGAGGATTCCTCCTCCTCCTCCCCTTGCCTTTCCCCCTCCCCCAAGCCACCTCCCCTCCCCTCTTTAAATACCCAACACCCCCCTCTCCTCCCCACACCACCGCCGCCGCACCCCGCAGCAGCAGCAGCAGCAGCAGCTCGCGCCGCAAGCCGCCGCGGCCGCCCGCGCCGCAAGCCGCCGCCGGGCCGCCCCGCCGCCCCGCCGGAGCCCCGCGCCATCGAGGTAGCCGCCGCGCCGCGCCACCCTCGCCTCGGTTCGGTTTTCCTATAAAAACTGTTCCGGTTTCTTTTCGTTTCGACGTTTCGGTTTTTTTCGAAACCCTAGATCGGTTTTCGTTTTTCTTCGGTTTAGTTGTTTAGCGAGCGTTCGCCGGACCGTTCATCTTAACGAACATGATCACCGGTTATTATCGGTTAACGAACGTCCATTTGTTTAACCGTTCGCCATTTTTCTTTTTCGTCGGATTTATTCCGCGATTTTCTGATCGCGATTTCAAATCCGATCTTCGTTCTAGTTTATTTTCTTGCTCGTTTATCGGAATCAGGTGATTCAAGCGCCTGGAGTTTCGTTTCGAAACCGCCGTTCCGACTAATCAACTTAAACAAGTTTTTGCTACTGTAAAATTTGACCTAGTTTCAACTTGCTAGAACCGAGTTGTTTTCTTCCGCCGTTTGTTTTCCGTTGCTTTGTTCGGTTCGTATTCTCTTTGCAACCGGAGTTCTTAAGTTGAACTTTCTGGTTCGATCTCTTGTTCAAGTTTTACCTATGCATTAGATGAGTACTTATTGTATGCTTGTTGTTTGTTTGCGATAGATTACCCGGAGTGCGCCGCCTGTTACTTCGAATCTTTAGGTTTCGCGGATCATCAGCAAGGCAAGTAACACTTTGATCATACCTTTTCTACTACCCAGTTTTATTGCATTAGATCAATCCCCAAACATTGCATTATTAGGATCTAATTAAATTGTGGAATGGGAAGTAGATGAGGTAGTACCTATTACCTGTATTACTTATGAAACCTTTGGGAGTTACTTCTGCGTTTGCTTATTATGCCATGCTATGCTAGTAGACGTGGATTGGGTGAGTGATATCCATGACAGATGTGAGTATTGTTAATTAATGGTTTATCTAAGGTGGCAACTTAAACACACATCTGGGTGGATTGAGGCACCTGGTTTCTATCAGGACTTGCCTATTTTTCTTTTGGACTGCCACCCAGGCTCAAAGGGATCATAAGATTATTCATGCTAGTAACTTCCGCGTGCAGCCACAAGCCAATATGGGCTCTGGCATAGTTGATTAAGTTGTGTGAACACTTACAGTGGTAGACTAGCAGATGTAGGGATGTAGGTGTACAGGTCTATCCATCGTAAGGTGCTAACGCTTCTGAAAGACTGTGTCTCGGTCATCCATTTCTCAAACACCATGTAGTGCGAGAAACCAAACGGAGGCGATCGAGTCTTGTGGGGAAAAGTGCGCAAACCTCTGCAGAGTGTACAAACTAATCATGATTAGCCGTGTCCCCGGTTATGGACAGCTTGAGTATCTAGTACTTGAATATCATGTGAATCTCATCATGTTACTTCTAATTAATATTGTTGGGTTTTAATGATGATTACTTTTAATTGGGATCGGAATGCTGTCAACCATTCTCGATGTTTAACAACCACCATGATAGTTAAATAAATTTATTTCTTTGCAGTAGGGAAAAATTGGCTTTACGCAAAACTGTAACCATAGAGATTTTCCACCAGCCATATATGCATGTAGTATAGGCTTATCATTCATTATCCTCTATGTGTTACATTGCCAGCATATTCCATGTGCTGACCCGTTTTCGTGCTGCAACTTTCATGTTGCAGACTTTTCAGACGATGAGTAAGGTGCTTTTAGGTCGTGGTTCTATACTCAGTGATGCCGTTGGAGTTGATGGACTCACTAATCTTCCAAGCCTTCCGCTGTTATCGTTATTAGGTGGCCTTAAGCCATATTTATTGTAAGAAGTTCTCTTTGAGACACCGATGTAATAAGTGTGTGATTGCTACTCTGCTATAAATCCTTCGAAGTACCGTGTGGTGTCAGCATTACTGATCCAGGGATGACACCGGAGCATAGAGACTTGACCATCTGAGGTCGGGTCGCTACACTCATGGGCCCCCTGGACCTCCTTCGACCTCAACTCCAACTCCATATATTCTGTCTCGGGGAGAAAACAATCAAGGAGAAAGTTTCATTGCGTTTCACGACATGGAGCCGCCGCCAAGCCCTAATCTCTCTCGGGAGGGCTGATCTGGAGTCCGTTCGGGGCTCCGGAGAGGGGGATTCGTCGCCGTCGTCATCATCAACCATCCGCCATCACCAATTTCATGATGCTCACCGTCGTGTGAGAGTAATTCCATCATAGGCTTGTTGGACGATGATGGGTTGGATGAGATTTACCATGTAATCAAGTTAGTTTTGTTAGGGTTTGATCCCTAGTATCCACTATGTTCTAAGATTGATGTTGCTATGACTTTGCTATGCTTAATGCTTGTCACTAGGGCCCGAGTGCGATGATTTCAGATCTGAACCTATTATGTTTTCATGAATATTTGTGTGTTCTTGATCCTATCTTGCAAGTCTATAGTCACCTATTATGTGTTATGATCCGACAACCCCGAAGTGACAATAATCGGGATACTTCTCGGTGATGACCATAGTTTGAGGAGTTCATGTATTCACTATGTGCTAATGCTTTTTTCGGGTTCTCTATTGGAGGCCTTAATATCCCTTAGTTTCCGTAAGGACCCCGCTGCAACGGGAGGGTAGGACAAAAGATGTCATGCAAGTTCTTTCCATAAGCACATATGATTATTTATGGAATACATGCCTACATTACATTGATGAATTGGAGCTAGTTCTATATCACCCTATGTTATAACTGTTGCATGAGGAATCGCATCCGGCATAATTATCCATCACTGATCCATTGCCTACGAGCTTTTCATATATTGTTCTTCGCTTATTTACTTTTCCGTTGCTACTGTTACAACCACTACAAAAACCCAAAAACATTTATCTTTACTTTTGCTACCGTAACCTTTATTATCATACTACTTTTGCTACTAAACACTTTGCTGCAGATACTAAGTTATCCAGGTGTGGTTGAATTGACAACTCAACTGCTAATACTCAAGAATATTCTTTGGCTCCCCTTGTGTCGAATCAATAAATTTGGGTTGAATACTCTACCCTCGAAAGCTGTTGCGATCCCCTATACTTGTGGGTTATCATGACTAATTTCTGGCGCTGTTGCCGGGGAACATAGCTCTATTCTCTGAGTCACTTGGGATTTATATCTTTTGATCACTATGAAGAATTTGAAAGACGATTGAACTACTATTTTGCCCTCAATTACGAGGGGAGGTAAGGAACTGCCATCTAGCTCTGCACTAGATTCTCCTTCCGTTATTAGTAAGCTTGCGACACCTAAACCTGCTACTGCTATGAATTCTGATATGTCCAATGTTATTGATGATGCCACTTCTACTATGCATGATGAAACTACTTCTGTGCGTGATACTACTGTGCCATTAGGTGAATTTCTGCATGAACAACTTGCTAGAGTTAGGGGGAATGAAATTACTGAAGATCCTATTACTGATGATAGTGATGATGAAGGTCCCCCCAATGATTATGTATTACCTGTTGTTCCTATGGGTTATGTTATGAATGAAAAAGCTGCTCTGGAAATTCTTGCTTGCAATGATAGAAATGCTCTTAAGAAATTATTAGCTAAATGGAAGCAGCAGTCTCTTAATGTTAGAATGAAACCCGATCCTGCTTTTGCTACTTCACCTATCTGTGTTACTGATAAGGATTATGAATTCTCGGTAGATCCTGATATTATTACTTTAGTTGAATCTGATCCTTTTTATGGCCTTGAATCTGAAACTGTTGTGGCACATCTTACCAAGTTGAATGATATAGCCACCCTGTTTACTAATGATGAGAAGTCTTGCTATTTATATATCCTTAAGATATTTCCATTCTCATTAAAGGGTGATGCTAAGACTTGGTATAATTCTCTTGCTCCTGGTTGTGTGCGTAGTCCTCAGGATATGATTTATTACTTCTCTGCTAAATATTTCCCTGCTCATAAGAAACAAGCTGCATTGCAGGAAATATATAATTTTGTGCAAATCAAAGAAGAGAGTCTCCCACAAGCTTGGGGGAGGCTTCTCCGGTTACTTAATGCTTTGCCTGATCATCCTCTTAAGAAAAATGAAATACTTGATATCTTTTATAATGGACTAACCGATGCTTCCAAGGACTACTTGGATAGTTGTGCTGGTTGTGTTTTCAGGGAAAGAACAGTCGACGAAGCTGAAATACTATTGAATAATATGTTGACTAATGAAAATAATTGGACTCTTCCCGAGCCAGTTCCTGAAGTAATTCCTGAACCAAGAGCCAACTCCTGAGCCTATTCCTAAACCCACTCCGAAGAAGAGAGGTGTTTTATTTCTCAGTCCTGAAGATATGCAAGAGGCAAAGAAATCAATGAAAGAAAAAGGTATTAAAGCTGAAGATGTTAAGAATTTACCTCCTATTGAAGAAATACATGGTCTTAATTTACCGCCTGAAGAACCACATTGTCTTGATAACCAGACACAGGTAGTAAAGGTAAATTCTCTCTATAGATATGATAAAGTTGAAATACCCTCCACTAAAATTCATAGCCGATGCTTAGATGAATTTGATGACTTTATGGCTACACAAGAAAGTTTTAATGCTTATGTTGGTAGAGAGTTAAAGAATAATGCTTTCGAGATAGGACGCGTAGGTGATAATCTGGCTAGAGTTAAAGATGAACTTCACCGCGTTAGCAAATATGCTTCTATGGTTGCTACTCAAGCTGAGCAAGTACTCAAAGCTCAAAATGATTTGCTTGATGAATTGAATAATAAAAATGACTTTGTTGTTAGAGTGGCTACTAGAACTGGTAGAATGACTCGGGAACCTTTGTATCCTGAAGGCCACCCTAAGAGAATCGAGCAAGATTCTCGGAGAAATAATTTAGAGGCACCTAGTTCTTCTAAAAAGAAGAAGAAAAATGATAGGACTTTGCATGCTTCTAATGAACCTACTATAGACACACCTGATAATCCAAATGATATTTCTATTTCTGATGCTGAAACATAATCAAGGGATGAACATGAACCTAGTGATAATGTTAATGATAATGTTCATGTTGATGCTCAACCTAGCAAAGACAATGATGTAGAGATTGAACCTGCTGTTGATCTTGATAACCCACAATCAAAGAATCAACGTTATGATAAGAGAGATTTTGTTAATAGGAAGCACGTTAAAGAAAGAGAACCATGGGTTCAGAAACCCATGCCCTTTCCTCCAAAACCATCCAAGTCAAAGGATGATAAGGATTTTGAGCGCTTTGCTGAAATGATTAGACCTATTTCTTACGTATGCGCATAACTGATATGCTGAAAGTAAATCCTTATGCAAAGTATATGAAGGATATCATCACAAATAAAAGAAAGATATCGGAAGCTGAAATTTCCACCATGCTTGCTAATTACACTTTTAAGGGTGGAATACCAAAGAAACTTGGAGATCCGGGTGTACCAACTATACCATGCTCTATTAAAAGAAATTATGTTAGAACTGCTTTATGTGATCTTGGAGCTGGTGTTAGTGTTATGTCTCTCTCTTTATATCGTAGACTTGAATTGAATAAGTTGACACCTACTGAAATATCTTTGCAAATGGCTGATAAATCAACTGCTATACCTGTCGGTATTTGTGAGGATGTGCCTGTTATGGTTGCAAATGTCACTATCTTAACGTACATTGTTATTCTTGATATTCCCGAGGATGATAGCATGTCTATTATCCTTGGTAGACCTTTTCTTAATACTGAAGGGGCTGTTATTGATTGCAACAAAGGCAATGTCACTTTTCATGTTAATGGTAATGAGCATATGGTACACTTTACGAGGAAGCAATCTCAAGTTCATAGCATCAATTCTATTGAAAAAGTTCCAACTATCATTTTTGGAGGTTTTGAATTTCCTCTCCCTACTGTCAAGAAAAAGTATGATATTCTTATTGTTGGGGATTTTCATATCCCCGTTGTGGTAACTTACTGTTATTCGAAATTTCTCCGGCTCCGTGTTATTCGGAATGAGTTTGTTAACAAGACTTGATCAACCTTGCTAGTGGATTCATTTTGATGATCACGAGATGGATGAAATTAGAAGGCACAACCTTATGTACCCTCTTTTTACTTTCTGTTATTTAGAATAATAAAGCAAAAATAGTATTATCCGTCTGTTTTCTGAATTATCCGCGCATTAAAAAAATAGTCTGAAAATAAAAGTGCTCCAAATGCCCTGCAAATTTAGTATGATTTTTCCTAGAATATTTGAGGATTTTAGGCACTGAAAACACTAAAGGAGGGGCAAGCACAAGGCCACGAGGGAGGAGGGCGCGCCCCCCTGTAGGGCGCGCCCCCTGTCTCGTGGGCCCCTGGTGGCCCCCCTCCACTTATGCCAGCACCCACTGTAACGCCCTCGATGCGGCTATATCTCCTACGTGTCGAAGCACGACTTAGAGGCACAACCGCATTGAAAGCAATGTCGCAAGTGAGGTAATCTTCACACAACCCATGTAATACATAAGGGAAAGAGATACATAGTTGGCCTACAATCGCCACTTCACACAATACATGAGTAAAGCATTACATCATACAGATACAATCAAGGTCCGACTACGGAACCAAAATAAAAGAAGACTACCCCAAGTGCTACACAGATCCCCGATCGTCCCGACTGGGCTCCACTACTGATCAACTGAAACGAAACAACACAATGACCAAGATCTTCATCGAGCTCCTCCTTGAGCTCGGGTGCGTAACCTGCACGGTTTCATCGGCACCTGCAAACTGGTTTTGGAAGTATCTGTGAGTCACGGGGACTCAGCAATCTCACACCCGCGAGATCAAGACTATTTAAGCTTATGGGTAGGAGAAGGTAGTGAGGTGGAGCTGCAGCAAGCGACTAGCATATCTGGTGTCTAACATACGCAAATGAGAGCGAGAAGAGAGGGCAAAAGCACGGTCGATGAACTATGATCAAGAAGTGATCCTAGAACAACCTACGTCAAGCATAACTCCAACACCGTGTTCACTTCCCGGACCCTGCCGAGAAGAGACCATCACGGTTACACACGCGGTTGGTGTATTTTAATTAAGATCAACTTCGGGTTTTCTACAACCGGACATTAACAAATTCCCATCTGCCACATAACCGCGGGCACGACTTTCGAAAGTTCAAACCCTGCAGGGGTGTCCCAACTTAGCCCATGATAAGCTCTCGCGATCAACGAAGGATATTCCTTCTCCCCGGGAAGACCCGATCAGTCTCGGAATTCCGGCTACAAGACATTTCGACAGTAATAAAACAAGTCCAGCAAAGCCGCCCGATGCGCCGACATCCTGATAGGAGCTGCACATATCTCGTCCTCAGGGCAACACCGGATGAGCAGTCCGTACAACTAAAACCATTCCTCAAGTTTCCTTGAGGTGGCGCTGCAAAGCGCTCTAGTTCGGGCCAACACTTAGACAAGCATTGGCCCGGGGGGGCTGAATAAAGATGACCCTCGGGCTGGCCGACCCAAGGGAAAGGGATAGGTGGTAGGCAAATGGTAAAACCAAAGTTGGGCCTTGCTGGAAAAGTCTTATTCAAAGCGAGCTGTCAAGGGGGTCCCATAAATCACCCGACCGCGTTAGGGACGCAAAATCCGGGAACATAACACCGATATGATGGAAACTAGGGCGGCAAGAGTGGAACAAAACACCAGGCATAAGGCCGAGCCTTCCACCCTTTACCAAGTATATAGATGCATTAATTAAATAAGATATATTGTGATATCCCAACAAGTAAAGATGTTCCAACAAGGAACAACATCTTCATGTTCCAACAAGGAACAAACTTCATCTTCACCTCCAACTAACAACGCTATAAGAGGGGCTGAGCAAAGCGGTAACATAGCCAAACAACGGTTTGCTAGGACAAGGTGGGTTAGAGGTTTGACATGGCAACATGGGAGGCATGATAAGCAAGTGGTAGGTATTGCAGCATAGGCATAGAAAAAGAGCGAGCAATCTAGCAAGCAAAGATAGAAGTGATTTCGAGGGTATGGTCATCTTGCCTGAAATCCCGCAAGGAAGAAGAGCGAGTCCATGAAGAAGAAAAACGGACGTAGTCGAACGAATCCTCACAACTCCGGAACGAAACCGAAGCTAACGAGAGAAGCAACCCGGGAAGAAGCAAGCAACATAGTAAACAACCATCACATAAACATGGCATGATGCACAATCAAGTATGATGCATGTCCGGTTTAATGATTCATGGCATGGCAAATGCAACAAACAACGCTACAAATTAAGTGGAGCTCAATATGCAACGAGTTGCATATTGATGAAACACCACAACAATTATTTAGTTCTCTCTCGTTTAGGTACCCATCAATATTAAATGTTGTTAAACATGGCAAGGGGTGAAGCATAATTAAACTAACTATTTAGGCAAGTTTAAATGAGGCCGGAAATAAGAAACAACAATTCCGGAAAATCCCCATATGCATATTTTTGAATTTGGTACTGTTCTGCCTAAAACATATTTTAATGTTGTTAAATAGGAAAATAAAGTGCAACATGTTAATCTATGCATTTTTCTACCCCATTTACATATATAAATTATTAAATTCTGAGCTATGGTTAAATAGTTATAAAATAAATCATTTTAGCATGGCTTTTGAGCAAATCTAAACAAACAACATTTTAAACATTTTAACATGGGATGAAAGTTGCATATTATGAAACTAGATGAAATTCTAAGCACTTTACATGTTAAAAGTTTTTACATGTGATGCATGGTTATGGTGTTATTAAATGCATGAAGTTTAGGGTCCAATCTGTAAATATGCAGTGCACTGGTTTAATTAGTAAATCGCTCAGCGAAAAAAAAACATGAGTCAGGCCGAATCTGGCTGGCCCAATAGCGCACAGGGCAGAGGGGCTCGAGGGGGCTGCTCACCCAATGGGCCTTGGCCCGTTGGTGCGGGGAGGAGGTAGGCCGAAGCGGGCGAGCTGGCGGCTGGGCTTGGTCAACGCGAGCGCGGGCGACGTCGGGTTCTGGTTCGAAGCAAAGGCGAGGCGCTGGCCTCGAACGACAACGGCGGCAGCAGCAGGAACTCCGGTCGGCGAGGGCGCAGCTTGGGGAGGCGGAGAAGCGGGACTTGGGGACGAGCGCTCCGGCGAGGGACTTGGCGGCCCGGCGAGGAAACGGCGGCGCAGCAGGGACACGGTGGGGCGGGCGGAACGGAGCGCAGGGAGGCAGGGCACGGATCCGGGCGGTGGAGACCCTGGCCGGATGGCGGGTCACGAACTTTAGGCGCTCAGGCTCCATGGCTGCTCCAACTCCCTGCAGCAACCAGAGAGAGATGAGAGACCGGAGGGAGAGAGAGACAGAAGGAGAAGAAAGCAAGGGAGGGGAAGGAAGGAGCGGTGCGGGGCTCATCTGGGTGGCGTAGGGCATCGGCAGGAGAAGCTCTGCTCCGGGGAGCTGGTGATTGGAGAGACGGGGAAATCGAGGGAAGAGGGTGGAGTCATTTGCTGGTTGGATCGGGAGGAGATCCCGAGGAAGAGAGGTGAGTGCGGCGGCGGCGGCTAGGAGGATCCCTAGAAATTAGGGATTTGTCTGAAGATGGCACTGCTATTTATAAAAGTAGGTGTTTGGCTAGGGGCTAATCTGGATCCTTTGATTACGATCGGACGGTTCGGAATAAAAGGGTTAGGGAGTCCAATTAACAAAACGGAGATGTTTTGTAGATGTTAGGGGATGATCTGGACACAACGGTAGCGATAGTCTGGTTCGGGTCTGGGACAACTTTCGGACGCGCGCGGAAGGAGGTCCGCGGGATGACGAGAGAGGTTAGGTTGGGTCTGGCGGATTGTGAAGAGCGGGTTGGTCTGAGAGAAGAGGGGAGAGATGCAGCCCGGCACGGTTTCCGGAGACCGAAAACGTCTGACGTTAGACCGGCTATAATGCCGCTATATTTATCCGTTGGGGCGTCAAACGGACTCCGAATGCGATGAAACTTGGCAGGCGGTCTACTGACCCCAAAACAACACCGCACGCCAACTTTCATCCCATTTCGAGAACATTTTCCGGCCACTTATAAAATACAACTTCGGACATGCCGCGGGCGCGTGCAAGTGTGGTTGGTCTCAGAACGGACAAGGGAGAGAACTCGGAGAACCCGGACGGATGCAAGTTTCGAAAACATGATGATGCAATGTGGATGATGACATGGCAAGATGCGACATGCAAGCAAATGACGAAGCAACCACAGCGAATAACGGGAGGACAACTGGCACATCGGTCTCGGGGCGTTACAACACTCCACCACTACGAGAGGATCTCGTCCCGAGATCTAGGATGGCACCAGAGAGAAACGAAAGAGGAAGAGGTAAAACAAAGTTGCTTCTTTGACAAACGAGTGAAACCACGAGCCTTGAGAGGCTGAACAAAGTGAATGAAAGAATACAATGGAGATGACGAGATTGAAAAGCACCGTTAGAAAAGAGTAACAAGGAACATTATGAGAACCTTGTGGGTTGAAAGACATGAAACAACGGCTTAACGAACCAGAAGAATATGAAACCACACCGGTATAACGAGATAGCCAAGGAACAAGAATGACATAATTTGGACAGCACTCCGGTAGAAAAGAGAAGGAAAACTTGATAAGATGAAAAGAACTTAAAGAGATGACATAACACTCCGGTTAAATGGATAAGCATGAAAAGAACACGATCTTCACAATTCAAGATGATGAGCGAAGAGAGCAACATCACATTGCCTCCGAAAGAGAGAATAGAAGATAGATCATTGGAATAAAAGAATGTAGAAGGAAATGACAATTTCTGCCACAAATGAGCTTGGAAAGCACCCTTGCAAGAAGGTTAAAACGGAGTTGTTGGAAAACCAACAACAAAAGGATATGATCCTCGTGGGCTTATGGAGACATCTCAAAACTTGAGGTGAAAATCTGCCACTAACGAAAACAATTGCTTTCTTGAGATCAACGAAGAGATGAAAACTTCTTCCACCAAGAGGATAAAGAGCAAGCTTGGGTCATGCGCGATCACCACAAATAGCAACAACCCTTAAGGAAAGGCTTTAGGTGAAATCTGACACAAGATAACTCCAACAAAGAAATTATTGGGTTGAAAAGATCTCGCGAACGAATTGGAAATGATGGGTTTAAAATATTTCATTCTTGACAACTTGTGAATCATGAAATGCGAACTCAAATTGTCAAGAAGGACATAACACCACCTCAAATGATAAGGTTGAAGGGATTGCACTTTGAAATGCAAGATGATGAATGATTGAATCCTCAAAACAAGACATGTGTTAAGCACCCTATTTAATTTAGAGTATAGCTTGGCGGATCTTAACTCCGAGAGAAATCTTGATGAACAATTGAAGAATGAAAAGGGTCCTTGATAAACCACCATGTATAGCCTTCATGAAGAAACTCCGGTAATAAAAGGATGATAGGAAGAAAGAGAAGTTGAACACAAGATGAAGCCTTGCAATGATTAGATGGATCTCCGTGGTGATATAATTGCGAGAGCTTGGAACTCCGAGGAAGATAAGGTGAAACAATTGAAATCAAGAATTTTGATGAACCTCCGTAATAAGGAATTAAATTTACTCGATGAAACAAGAATAAGAATTACATTATGCTTATCCTTCACCAATTTAAATTGATGACAATCAATGGATTTGGCATACTACTTATTCTCGTAGAAAAGATTGAGAGAGATATAGCGCAAACTTGGGAAGGTCTCCAACGAACCACCGATAGGATTGGAAAGAAAGAATGAATCTATATGATAACAAAGAAAGAAGGATCTTGAACGAACCACCGTAAGAATTGAAAATGAACGAAGGAAAGATAAGGAAAAACCGGGAAGAATTAGCAAGTGAACGAAGATGCTTGCTAGGATTTAGATACATGAGAACGAAGAGATCATGAACTGATTAGAGTGTATTGAAAGATGCACCGGTAAGATTTGGAGAACGAGAGCTGAAAACTCGAATGAATAATATTGAGATGATGGCTCCGGAGAATCAAACTGAATAGACTCCTGAAATGCTCCGGATGGGTGAAAAATTATTCTCACAATGGAAAACAATTATGAGAGGATGGCAACAAGCTAGAACAATGAATCTTGAAGAGAATGGAGCAAGATTTAAGAGAAACTCTTCTTCCGTCTTCAAATGTTGAGAATGACGATGAGAAACACCACAATGAATAGTTGAGGCACTCCGGAATGAAAATTGGAAAGGTTGAACCAATGATGAAAAGAATTTGAAAGATCTTGGAGAAATACATATGACTGATGATAATTCATTCTTATGTCAACTTTGAAAAGAATTTGAGAATAACTCCAAGAAAATTAGAAGAGTCAGGTAAGATCCTGGAAAAAGACCTGTGGGTTAGGGCCCACTCAAAAGAAACACCGTTGAAAGAATTGCTTGAAAGGGAGAACACACCGGTTGCTTTAATGGCTTGAATGAGATAGCACCCTCAAAAGAACTTGAGTGAATTGAGAATGGAAACTTGAATCTTCTGAGATATCTTCATCACTCTGGAACAATTGAATAGCGAGAAGTGGATGATTAAGAGGTGCACCGGTACGGGAAAAAACATTTGAAACGAGGAAAGATATGATCGACAAAGCTTGAATTGAATCCACCGGAGAAGAAAGAGAACGAATAATGATGAAGTTAAGGCTCCGTTAGTTTCTTCCTGAGAATCACCGGATAAGAACATTGACGGAAAAGAATGGAGAGACTTCTCACAAATAAAGGAATACTTGATCGAGAAATATGAGTCCCAAAAGGGTGGGAGGGCGGGAAAACAAAGACAACTTAGGATGGATGAAACGAACAACATTGGGAAAGACCAAGAGGTGATCTTGCGGATGTTGAAGTGATCGGATCCACTTGAAGAGAGACACACCAGTTGAAAAAGACTTGGCATGATAATCTCAATGATTAAGAAGGATTAGTATTCACATAGAAGTATGAGAACACCGTTTAGGAAAGGTATGGATTCAACATTTGACTTCGAAGCAACTCGACTACCACAAAACAAAACAAAAACAAAGGATTTGGCTTGCAGAATAAGCCGAAAACAGACATATGATAGATCCCATATCGTATCATGTGTCTGTTGGAAAGATATCCTAGGAGCTACTTGAATTCCCACCTATAAACTCCCGAAACTTTCTGGTTATGCAATCAGGTGTTGGGGATATAGGGGACACAAAATATATCACCCAAACTAACAATACCTAGATCCAGCTGTATCCATCCTTCAACACATAACCAAGAAACCTTCGGAAATTGTCTACCTCAACCTTCAAAAAGCATCCGTTATACGAGTTATGGCAATACTCCCGCACTCACCTCAGTACTGGGCTATCAGGGTTATCTCACCAACAACTGTACAAAAGAGATTTTCGATGTCGGCGTACTAAACTCAGGTATTCCAGAACTGTAACGATAAAATTATGACGACAACACCTCGGAGCTCAACTCCCCGGGACACCTCCACTAAACCCCTGCTGACAGGAGGCACCAAGACAATGTTGTCATCATAAAACCATCGGAACGATTCTAAGATACCCGCATGATCCTAAAAAAAATTAGTGAAATTTGAGAAGAGAAGAGTCAAAACTCTACGTCAGGATGCCTTACCAGAGCGATGAGGAGACTGGGAAGTAAAAAGAATTCCTAAACTCTCCGATACATAATTCCTAAATGACTCAAAACGTTTTTTCTAGACACAACTCGGCCGCTAAAAACGATCAATCAGTGGGGGCTCCTAAGGTCGGGGAAGGCTCTGATTACCAACTTGTAATGCCCTCGATGCGGCTATATCTCCTACGTGTCGAAGCACGACTTAGAGGCATAACCGCATTGAAAGCAATGTCGCAAGTGAGGTAATCTTCACACAACCCATGTAATACATAAGGGAAAGAGATACATAGTTGGCCTACAATCGCCACTTCACACAATACATGAGTAAAGCATTACATCATACAAATACAATCAAGGTCCGACTACGGAACCAAAATAAAAGAAGACTACCCCAAATGCTACACAGATCCCCGATCGTCCCGACTGGGCTCCACTACTGATCAACTGAAACGAAACAACACAATGAACAAGATCTTCATCGAGCTCCTCCTTGAGCTCGGGTGCGTCGCTTGCACGGTTTCATCGGCACCTGC
Organism: Aegilops umbellulata; assembly: GCA_032464435.1. NCBI lineage: Eukaryota > Viridiplantae > Streptophyta > Magnoliopsida > Poales > Poaceae > Aegilops > Aegilops umbellulata. The sequence continues at coordinate 370,917,896 of CP136055.1, read as the reverse complement.
AAACTGGTTTTGGAAGTATCTGTGAGTCACGGGGACTCAGCAATCTCACACCCGCGAGATCAAGACTATTTAAGCTTAAAGGTAGGACAGGGTAGTGAGGTGGAGCTGCAGCAAGCGACTAGCATATCTGGTGTCTAACATACGCTAATGAGAGCGAGAATAGAGGGCAAAAGCACGGTCGATGAACTATGATCAAGAAGTGATCCTAGAACAACCTACGTCAAGCATAACTCCAACACCGTGTTCACTTCCCGGACCCCGCCGAGAAGAGACCATCACGGTTACACACGCGGTTGGTGTATTTTAATTAAGATCAACTTCGGGTTTTCTACAACCGGACATTAACAAATTCCCATCTGCCACATAATCGCGGGCACGGCTTTCGAAAGTTCAAACCCTGCAGGGGTGTCCCAACTTAGCCCATGATAAGCTCTCGCGATCAACGAAGGATATTCCTTCTCCCCGGGAAGACCCGATCAGTCTCGGAATCCTGGCTACAAGACATTTCGACAGTAATAAAACAAGTCCAGCAAAGCCGCCCGATGCGCCGACATCCTGATAGGAGCTGCACATATCTCATTCTCAGGGCAACACCGGATGAGCAGTCCGTACAACCAAAACCAGCCCTCAAGTTTCCTTGAGGTGGCGCTGCAAAGTGCTCTAGTTCGGGCCAACACTTAGACAAGCATTGGCCCGGGGGGGCTGAATAAAGATGACCCTCGGGCTGGCCGACCCAAGGGAAAGGGATAGGTGGTAGGCAAATGGTAAAACCAAAGTTGGGCCTTGCTGGAAAAGTCTTATTCAAAGCCAGCTATCAAGGGGGTCCCATAAATCACCCGACCACGTTAGGGACGCAAAATCCGGGAACATAACACCAATATGACGGAAACTAGGGCGGCAAGAGTGGAACAAAACACCAGGCATAAGGCCGAGCCTTCCACCCTTTACCAAGTATATAGATGCATTAATTAAATAAGATATATTGTGATATCCCAACAAGTAAACATGTTCCAACAAGGAACAACATCTTCATGTTCCAACAAGGAACAAACTTCATCTTCACCTCCAACTAACAACGCTATAAGAGGGGCTGAGCAAAGCGGTAACATAGCCAAACAACGGTTTGCTAGGACAAGGTGGGTTAGAGGTTTGACATGGCAACATGGGAGGCATGATAAGCAAGTGGTAGGTATCGCAACATAGGCATAGCAAAAGAGCGAGCAATCTAGCAAGCAAAGATAGAAGTGATTTCGAGGGTATGGTCATCTTGCCTGAAATCCTGCAAGGAAGAAGAGCGAGTCCATGAAGAAGACAAACGGACGTAGTCGAACGAATCCTCACAACTCCGGAACGAAACCGAAGCTAACGAGAGAAGCAACCCGGAAAGAAGCAAGCAACATAGTAAACAACCATCACATAAACATGGCATGATGCACAATCAAGTATGATGCATGTCCGGTTTAATGATTCTTGGCATGGCAAATGCAACAAACAACGCTACAAATTAAGTGGAGCTCAATATGCAACGAGTTGCATATTGATGAAACACCACAACAATTATTTAGTTCTCTCTCGTTTAGGTACCCATCAATATTAAATGTTGTTAAACATGGCAAGGGGTGAAGCATAATTAAACTAACTATTTAGGCAAGTTTAAATGAGGCCGGAAATAAGAAACAACAATTCCGGAAAATCCCCATATGCATATTTTTGAATTTGGTACTGTTCTGCCTAAAACATATTTTAATGTCGTTAAATAGGAAAATAAAGTGCAACATGTTAATCTATGCATTTTTCTACCCCATTTACATATATAAATTATTAAATTCTGAGCTACGGTTAAATAGTTATGAAATAAATCATTTTAGCATGGCTTTTGAGCAAATCTAAACAAACAACATTTTAAACATTTTAACATGGGATGAAAGTTGCATATTATGAAACTAGATGAAATTCTAAGCACTTTACATGTTAAAAGTTTTTACATGTGATGCATGGTTATGGTGTTATTAAATGCATGAAGTTTAGGGTCCAATCTGTAAATATGCAGTGCACTGGTTTAATTAGTAAATCGCTCCGCGAAAAAAAAAACATGAGTCGGGCCGAATCTGGCTGGCCCAACAGTGCACAGGGCAGAGGGACTCGAGGGGGCTGCTCACCCAGTGGGCCTTGGCCCGTTGGTGCGGGGAGGAGGCAGGCCGAAGCGGGCGAGCTGGCGGCTGGGCTTGGTCAACGCGAGCGCGGGCGACGTCGGGTTCTGGTTCGAAGAAAAGGCGAGGCGCTGGCCTCGAACGACGACGGCAGCAGCAGCAGGAACTCCGGTCGGCAAGGGCGCAGCTTGGGGAGGCGGAGAAGCGGGACTTGGGGACGAGCGCTCCGGCGAGGGACTCGGCGGCCCGGCGAGGAAACGGCGGCGCAGCAGGGACACGACGGGGCGGGCGGAACGGAGCGCGGGGAGGCAGGGCACGGATCCGGGCGGTGGAGACCCTGGCCGGATGGCGGGTCACGAACTTGAGGCGCTCAGGCTCCATGGCTACTCCAACTCCCTGCAGCAACTAGAGAGAGATGTGAGACCGGAGGGAGAGAGAGACAGAAGGAGAATAAAGCAAGGGAGGGGAAGGAAGGAGCGGCGCGGGGCTCATCTGGGTGGCGTAGGGCGTCGGCAGGAGAAGCTCTGCTCCGGTGAGCTGGTGATTGGAGCGACGGGGAAATCGAGGGAAGAGGGTGGAGTCATTTGCTGGTTGGATCGGGAGGAGATCCCGAGGAAGAGAGGTGAGTGCGGCGGCGGCGGCTAGGAGGATCCCTAGAAATTAGGGATTTGTCTGAAGATGGCACTGCTATTTATAAAAGGTAGGTGTTTGGCTAGGGGCTAATCTGGATCCTTCGATTACGATCGGACGGTTTGGAATAAAAGGGTTAGGGAGTCCAATTAACAAAACAGAGATGTTTTGTAGATGTTAGGGGATGATCTGGACACAACGGTAGCGACAGTCTGGTTCGGGTCCGGGACAACTTTCGGACGCGCGCGCAAGGAGGTCCGCGGGCTGACGAGAGAGGTTAGGTTGGGTCTGGCGGATTGTGAAGAGTGGGTTGGTCTGAGAGAAGAGGGGAGAGATGCAGCCCGGCACAGTTTCCGAAGACCGAAAACGTCCGACGTTAGACCGGCTATAATGCCGCTATATTTATCCGTTGGGGCGTCAAACGGACTCCGAATGCGATGAAACTTGGCAGGCGGTCTACTGACCCCAAAACAACACCGCACGCCAACTTTCATCCCATTCCGAGAACATTTTCCGTCCACTTATAAAATACTATTTCGGACATGCCGCGGGCGCGTGCAAGTGTGGTTGGTCTCAGAACGGACAAGGGAGAGAACTCGGAGAACCCGGACGGATGCAAGTTTCGAAAACATGATGATGCAATGCGGATGATGACATGGCAAGATGCGACACGCAAGCAAATGACAAAGAAACCACAGCGAATAACGAGAGGACAACTGGCACATCGGTCTCGGGGCATTACACCCACACACTTCATCTTCTACCCAAAAAAATCCCCATCTAGCTCAAGCCCGAGTTCTAGCTCGTTTTGCTGCAATTTTCGATCTGTTAGCTCAAAGCTCCATTCGCAAAAGTGCTTTGGGAGATTGTTGCTTGGTATGTGACTCCTCCATTGGTCCAATTAGTTTTTGTTCTATTGCTTTATTCATTGCAAATTTTTGATGCATAGGTGACCATGTTCTTGAGATTGCATGTTAAATTTTTGAGGTCCCAAGCAATTCCAATGCATGATATAGGCTCTAGGCACTTGTAGGAGTAGTTGCTATCAATCTTGTTTAGATTTATCCACTTTTATTTTGAAGTTACTAAAATTTCAGAAAGTTTCAGAAAATGTTAAGGAGGCTCTTTAAAGGCTCTTCTAGCCAAAGCTCTAAGGAAATACAAGACAAAGAGAAGGAAAAACCCAAGTATAATCTTCCTCGCTTAGCAGAAGTACGGTCATGTGAATGGCCATGTGAGGATTTCTTGAAAGAAGCCGGAATTCATGAAGACTTTTATGCTTTAATCGGGACTGCAGGCCTCACCGGTTTCATGAACGACCGAATCGATCAGTATCTCTTACTTACCAATACTTTCGTGCAAAACTTTTATTATTATCCTAAGAAGTCAACACCTTCAGTATCATTTCATTTATACGATGAATTAAAAGAAATGTCTTTACGACATTTTTGTGCGGTATGTAGGATACCTTATGAGGGAGAATTAGAGGAACCCCATCGTGAAGATGTGGATGGCTTCGTTAAAACTATTGCTGTAGAAGAGTCAAAGAAGGGCTCTGAGGCAAAAGTCTCTAGCAGACACTTTCATGTTTTATGCTACTTTGCCATATTTGCTAGTAGATGCTTGATTAGTCGTGGAAATAGTGGAAATTTGAGCGTTCCATATATTATTATTCTTCAACATACTTTGCTGGGAGACAATACCTTTAGTATGGGTCTCGTCGTTGCTAAACGGCTAGCCCTGAATCATACAAAAGGCCCTATATTTGGAGGTATCTATGTTGCACGTCTTGCTGAACATTTTCAGATACCCATTAGGCACTATGAGGAGGAGGAGACAAAATTACCTCCTCACATTTTAGATTACAAGAGCATGGTAGCACACAAGTTTATTGTTGACAACGAAGAGAAGATGCTCTTGTATAGACTTAGATTCAATAAAAAACACTTTGAGTTTATTATTTTGTCTGCACCTCTGTTATTTGATTTTCTTGCAGAAAGTCGTCTTGTCACGCCGGAGGCCGTGAACAACCATCTAGCCCAAGCTTTTACTCTGGAACCTGAACCTGAGCCGGAACTTGAATTGGACCCTTATCGTGCATCATCTGTCCAGTGGGATCCGGAGATGACCAGCCAGTGGTATCCTGATTACACCTCCCACTACACCGGGGAGAGTAGCGGCGGTCCTTGGTATTAAACCAACTTAGGCCAAAAGCCTAAGCTTGGGGGAGTACGTAATTCTCACTGACTTTACATTCATGTTCACCCACTAGTTGTCGGTGCTCATACTCTTTCGTTGTATTATCCATGCTAGTTTAAATTTCTTTTTCTAGTTTTCTTCTTGTGTGTTTGATAAACCTTGAGAAAAACCAAAAAAAATTAGTTAGTTTAATTTCCATGTTTGTAGTAGAAATTAAAATGAAAACCCAACAAGATTTCTCGTTCTTCTTTTTACTTGTTGGGAGCTTTCCCGTGTAAATAGTCTTATTTTCTTTTCTTTCTTTTGGGGGTCGAGAAGACTATATTGAAAATGCTTAGTGGCTCTTATATGCATGATTGTTTATTTAATTTAGAGCTCATATTACTTGTCTTTTCTCTTGAGCTGAATGCTTGCAGATTCCAGCTTAGTCCAATGCACGTGCACTCTTATTATTATACACATCGTCCGGTCGTGCAAGTGAAAGGCAATAATGACGATATATGATGGACTTATTGGGATGAGAAAAGCTGGTATGAACTCGACCTCTCTTGTTTTTGTAAATATGATGATTCATCATTCCTAAGTCAGCTATTATGAAGTAAACATATTTGAATGACATTTAGAGATCATAGTTGCTTGTGCCATGCTTTATTAGCTATGAGTTATAATGGTTTACCTTGCGTGCCAACATGCTATTAGAATGATTATGATGTGGTATGATGGGATGGTATCTTCCTTTGAATGTATTAAGTGACTCAACTTGGCACATTTTCACACATGTAGTTGAATCAAATCAACATAGCCTTCATGATATTTACGTTCATGGTAGATTATGTCCTACTCATGCTTGTACTCGGTGTAAATTAATTTTAATGCATGTTTACGACTATTGTCGCTCTCTCAGTTGGTCGCTTCCCAGTCTTTTGCTAGCCTTCACCTATACTAAGCGGGAATACTGCTTGTGCATCCAAACTCCTTAAACCCCAAAGTTGTTCGATATGAGTCCACCATACCTTCCTATATGCGGTATTTATCTGCCGTTCCAAGTAAATTTTTATGTGCCAAACTCCAAACCTTCAAATGAAATTCTGTTTTGTATGCTCGAGCAGCTCATGTTTCAACTAGGGCTGCCTATATCTTCCATGCTAGGTGGGTTATTCTCATGAGGAGTGGACTCCGCTCCTCATTCATGAGAAAGGGTCGGTAACCGGGATGCCCAGTCCCTTGTCCAAAAAGATCAAAGCAAATCAAAATAATTAAACAAAACTCCCCCAGGGCGGTTGTATGTTGGAGGCACTCGTTGTTTCAAGCAAGCCATGGATTGATGCTTGCTGGTTGTTGGGGAAGTATAAACCTTTACCATTCTGTTTGGGAACTGCCTATAATGCATGAAGTATGGAAGATACAGCCATCTCATAGTTGTTGCGTTGACAACGAAAGTATGCCGCTCAAAATGTTACTCAATCTCTATTTTAAAATCGAGCTCTGGCACCTCTACAAATCCCTGCTTCCCTCTCCGAAGGGCCTATATATTTACTTTTATGTTGAGTCATCATCCTTCTTATTAAAAGCACCCACTGGAGAGCACACTGTCATTTGCATTCCTTACTATTGGTTTATATTGGGTATGACTTGACTGGATCTCTTTTACCATGAATTACAATGTTTCGTCAGTCCTTGATCTTTAAAGGTGCTCTGCATTTATGTTTTGCGGTCTCAGAAAGGGCTAGCGAGATACCATTTTGTTATATCATGTTATGATTATTTTGAGAAAGTGTTGTCATCCGATTTTTATTATGAGTAATTGTGAGACCTATGTGTTATTGTTAGTATGGTTAGTTCATAATATTTGCTAAAACTTGAATGCTGGCTTTTCATGTTACAACAACAAGAGCAACAGAGTTTGTAGAAGTTTTTCTTTATCACTTTCAGTTTATCGACTGAATTGCTTGAGGACAAGCAAAGGTTTAAGCTTGGGGGAGTTGATACGTCTCCAACGTATCTACTTTTCCAAACACTTTTGCCCTTGTTTTGGACTCTAAGTTGCATGATTTGAATGAAACTAACCCGGACTGACGCTATTTCAGCAGAATTGCCATGATGTTTTTTTATGTGTAGAAAAGAAAAGTTCTCGGAATGTCCTGGAAATCCACAGAGGCACTTTTTGAATTTAATAAGAATTTTTGGCAAAAGAATTAGTGCCAGGGGGCCCACGGCCTGTCGATGAAATAGGGGGGTGCCCCCCCTAGGGTGCGGCCCCCTATCTCGTGGGCCCCCTGGACCTCCTCCGACCTCAACTACAACTCCATATATTCCGTCCCGGGGAGAAAAAAATCAAGGAGAAAGTTTCATCGCGTTTCATGACACGGAGCCGCCGCCAAGCCCTAATCTCTCTCGGGAGGGCTGATCTAGAGTCCGTTCGGGGCTCCGGAGTGGGGGATTCGTCGCCGTCATCATCATCAACCATCCTCCATCACCAATTTCATGATGCTCACCGCCGTGCGTGAGTAATTCCATCATAGCACTACTAGGTAAAAGCCTAGCAGCAGCGCGGGTTTTGGGCCTTTTAGTAGCGCGGGGACCGGCACTACTAATAAGGCGCTACAGCTAACGCATAGCAGTAGCGCCGGTCCACCCGCGCTATTGCTACACAAGTGTTGCAGCAGCGCGCTTAATGGAAGCTCACTGCTGCTAATATCTATAGCGCTCTTCCCCTGTGCGCGCTACTGCTACAACCACGCTGCTGCTAACTTTTCTCCACTCGCTACTGCTAATTTTAGTAGTTTTTTGTTTTTTTCGGCATATTTGTTTTTTATTTGAACAGGCTTTACAGAAAAATCTTTAGCACATACAAATGTCATCATGATACACATACAAATGCCTGCGAGACCACAAATGTAATCATAGCATATACATACAAATAGTCTCGTCATAATCATCATCCAACACAAAGTGGTATCTTGTCATCATCTCGAAAATAGCGATACATGCAAGTCTCAAATACTTGCAACTACAACGTCATCCATCTAAAGAAAGGTATACGCAAGAAGAGCTATCACTATGAGTGAGAGCGGAACTATGTAGTACATGAGATGGCGGTTACGAGTCCTCTCTCGCGCTAGCGTGAATCTCAAGTAACTAGCTTCTCCTTCTTGTATTCTCTTGAAGCCTTTATGGCTGGCGTCGGAGAACCCATTCACTTGCGCCTGACACTCATGACACTCGTTGTACACCCCCGGAACCTTCCCTTTGTACACGACATAGCAATTCCATCTCGCCATCAAGAAACTAGGTACCTGTTAGAGATGCATGTTCATGAAGAGGATGTAGAATCATATATATGCAACAAAATATACTAGATAAGACCGAAAAAGAAAGGGTTAGCAACTAGATGCAACATACAGTATGCAAATTAATTAACTATAGGTACTCAGGTCATCGTACGCAAACTAACAAAGTAGTGTTATGCAAGTTCGGCAGGGACCGTGGACATCACAAAGTTTCATCGCTACAAAAAGTATACAAGTTGAACCGACACATATCATCATCATCGGCATCATAAATCACTAGAAGTTCCATCCTTCCATATCATCGAGGATGGACCCTAGCTTCTTGAACGGCGTGAGGTCTATACATTGCATGCCTATGCGAGTTCGGATGTCAGCTCGCGATATAGGGCCGTGGTGGAACATCCCCTTCTCATCGACGACTTCTTTCATGATGATCGTTGCAATGTCGCTTTGGATGCGAAAGAAGTCATCTCTAAGTTTATAATCCGTTTTTTCATGAGATTCTAGCAACTTGTGGATATGATCATCATTTCTGCTTCTAATGCGAAGCTTTTGGTGATCCGTGTTGAACTGAATCATGAGATGGAGGATGTAGAATCCATCCTTCTTGCTTGGTTTTGGGACATGGATGTAGGAGAAGTTAGTTTTATGCGCGAAACCCATCTTCTTGTTCCTTTGTTTCCTGATCTGCATGTGGCCACCTCTAAAACTGAAGCCTTGGAGAGCATCATCTAGAATATTCATTATGTGGGTGTAGTCTTTTTTCTCGTAGTCTCTGGAAGGGTCAAAATACACAGCGTGGGATACTTGCGGATAAAGAACGATAAGGACGGCGCGCCCGTTTCTGCGGGGAAAAGACACCTCAAATTATTCCCCATAGAGAGAGAGAGAGAGAAGGAATGATTGAAATGTATGAAAGGGTTGTTCAAAACTGACTTACTTTGGATGATAAGGCACGAGGACAATTTCCCGGTCCTTATTCTGTACCATGAAGTTTTGGAGGTACTCTCTAGCAGTTTCATGCTCAAAGTCGCCGAGACTCAAGAAAGACTCGTGCATGTAGTACGGATCCGCCACACAGATTTGCGAGACTTCTTCACTCTTCATGACGGAGCTCATATGTAGCGCAAAAAGGCGGACGATTGTAAAATCGAGCCGCCTTGTCAGAAACATCTCAAAGATATGGTCAAACCGCAGGAAGAACACCTCCGCGAGCCGTGTCTCGACGTAGCACTTCCCCTCAAGCACACGAGCCGTGTATGTCGGATATCCTGGATCCTTTGAGGCTAGTAGGATTTTCTCACTCGACAGCACATGGTCGTGCAGTGTCCTGAGATCCCCTGATAGTGCCTCCAGTGGTTTCGGCGGTAGCATCGGCTCGCCCGTGAGATGGAACATGGTTGCACCTTTCACGGGTACACGCTCTTGAGAATGCATCGTCTGGCTGCTATGTGCTCTGGCTTGTTTGGAGGCAGCTATCTTCCCCGATCTCTTTCTCTCTTTTTTCTTGGGCACACCTTCTAAACCCTTCCTTAACCCCTGGCCCAGTGTTCCCGGGCTAAGTACTGTACGACCCTCGCGCTGGGATAGTTGAGCCTGTGTTGAGGCGGCATATTCGGGCGTGTCTTGTGAGGATTTCATGAAGAGAGACTTTTTTCAATCCCTGCTATGACCTTCCTACGCGGGCATATCATCCATATCCTCATTAGCAAGCTGATAGCCTGATTCGTCATATGGTTGACTCATCAATTCTATGTCACAGTCATACACGTTTGTATTGAGGAAATCCAGAGGGTCGACCTCCGTCTCATCATTCATTCTCTGTTCTACAGGACAAATTACATCAGCCAGCACTATTGCACCCCCTTCATCATGTCGTCCGCCGCTCTCACCCGGCACTACAGGAGCTAGTAATTGCGTAGGCGGGGTGGTGGTCTCCGCACATGCTTGTTGATGTGTGGTTATTGGTGTGCTCTCGGCCGGCTCCAGACGAATAAGATTCTTCGGCCATAGCAGCACCCAACCCTTGCAGCTTCCAATCAGCGGCGGGGTCTCGTCGTCCGCTCCCACATGCTGTACTGGAGGAGGCAAATCCTCGTGCCCCGATTTCACACTGGACAAGCTAACCCTGAAGTGCCCAGCAGGGATCGGCTGGTTGTGGAACGTGGGTTGCAAGGGGTCCATTATCATCCCCTTTCCCACGTCCACCTTCTGGCCTTTGATCAAGTAGAGTATAGTGCACGGGGTTTCTTTCGCCTGCAAACACATATGTCTGTGGCGTAAAACATCCGAAAGGCAACAAAAATGGAATATTATATATATATATATGGTGGTGCGACATGTAATTACCGTGATGGCGTCGAGCTCAGCCAAAGACGAAGGCCCACCGAGCGCGCCAGAGACTGAGGACGAGCTGCTATGAGCGGGAGCGGCTGCGAGAGGAGGCCCGGTTGCGTGGGCAAGTGATGGTGCGATGATGTTGTTGTTCATGGAGTTGCTCTCGTTGAAACTGGGCAACGGGAAATCATGTACCATCTTGTCTGGATTTTCCTTCGTCAAGTTGATGATAACTGGAACCAAGTTAGTAGGGAAATCATTTCTGCAGGTAGTTACAGCTGCATTGACTGCCTGCTGTAACAACTCATATTTGTCCTCGGCTGCTTTTTTCGCGTCCTCAGCTGTTTTTTTCTCGACCGCAAGCTTCACCTTCGCGTCGATGTCCGCCTGACTAAACTTCTTTCTCTGCTTCTTGGCCTCTGGGCCCTCGTTGTAAAACACCTTCCACGTGGCGCCGTCTCCAGCGCCGTGCACACGACCATATTGCGGCCGCTGGCCCAAAGAGAGTCCCTTAAGTTTGTTCAAGGCCCGGTTGAGAGGGGTGTCCCACTTGGGCCTCATCGGAGAAGTAGGGGTTTCGGCTGCAAGCTGGTGTTGCTTCTCCAGTAGTCTAATCAATTTCCTCGTGATCTTGTCCGTGTAAAAAACCTTTTTCTCCTTGTCCCACTTGTAGCGGGCCCTGATGAAGTCATGCTCCAAGGGGTTGGTGAACTTCGTGAAGGGGTCTGGGAGACCCGCGGCTTCACGTTCCGCGTCCTCCTTATCCCATATGGGCCTTTTACCGAGGTAGCCACGGCTTCCGAGGCGATGCTTCCCCGTGTTCCTTTGCTGAAGGCTCTTGAATTTCGCAGCCTTAGCCTTGGCATCCTCGGTAGCGCAAGTGTCCTTGAACTTTTCGAACTCCTCTTCCGTAAGTGTCAGATTTTCCTCCAGAATCTTGGACAGGGGTTCCTCAGCCTCAATATCTCGTTTCACCCTCGATTTCTAGGAGGCCAAATCATTGCTGAACATGCCCATGGTGTGATTGTTAATCTTTTTCATCTTCGGATCATCCCACGGTTGTTCTATGTTATCATCCCGATCGGCGAACTTGAATCTCTTGTGCAACTTCGTTAGGAGCAACTGCGTCAAATGTTCTTTACTCCTTAAGTCATCGTCGTTGATGCTCAAGCATTCCCATAGGATGCATCCTACTTGGTTCCCATAGCACTTGGGAGGTTCTTCCGGCTCTAACGGCTCAAACTTGCCAAGTGCCATCTTTGTGATCACAAGTCGTCCAATCCCTAGTTTGTTAGGTTTTCGTATCCTCTGCTTCTTATGCTTCCTCTTTTCGGTACCGGTATCTTCCCCGCCGGTACCTTCCCCAGCGGTCTCGGCGCCGCCATCGGTGCCGGCGCCGTCGGTGTCGGTGTCAGTACCATCATCGAGGCGGACCTGCAAACTTTGCTTAGCAGTCAAAAAGTCGAGGTATTCTTGTTCACCCTCATAATCCATCTCGTCTGCATCTTGGTCAGAGGGCCCAGTTTCTTCGTTGTTCGACATGTTTCCTATGATTAAGAGTCCTCATTTATTTCTAAAAGTATGAATAAATGAGAAATGAGATAAAAAATAAATCTATGTGCCAGCACTCGATATGCCAACTATGTAGCACAAATCATGCCTTTATTCACGGGAAATTTCGGCATGACCTTTGCTAAAAAATGGACATATCGAGCGCCTGAAATTCACTGGAACGGAAATGAATCAACATTCCGGCGTAACATTCCGGCCACTCGGATCATTTACCAAAACATGACATGTCCAAAACATGACATATCCACATATCACATGCCCAGTTCAAATTTGCATATAAATTAACCCTACCTAGCAGAAAGAGAGAGATGGGGGGGTGGTTTACAGAGGGTGCAGGGCGAGGAGGCAGGCCCGACGACGGCCGAGGTTGGGAAGGGAGGAAGCAGAGGAGGGAGGCAAGGGCCGACGGGTCGGGGGCGAGCGCCGGCGCCGGGGGCGAGCGCGCCTGGGTCGGGGGCGGCGGGGTCGGCGGCGAGCGCGCCGGGTCGGGCGCGGCGGGGTCGGGGGAGAGCGCGCCGGGGTCAGGCGCGGCAGGGTCGATCGGGGGCGGCGGGGTCGGGGGCGAGCGCGCCGGGGTCGAGGGCGGGGGCGGCGGTGCGATGGGGCCGGGGAAGAGAGTGGGGATTTGGGGGAAAAGAGGCGGGATGAAGCAGGGGAGAGGGAGAATTTTGGGTTAAGTGGACGTAGCGGTAGCGCGTTTACACCAAACGCGCTACTACTATTACGAGTAGCTATAGCGATTTTCTGCAAAAACCGCTACTGCTAACTTGACTAGCTGTAGCTCTTTTTCACTAAAGCGCTACTGCTATAACCAGTTTCCCTTTTTTCTTTTCCTCAACATAATAGGAACATATATATTACATCATTGGACCCATGCATAATAATGGCTAATTAAGTGTGTATACAAAATAGGAACATATATATATTACATCATTGGACCCATGCATAATAATGGCTAATTAAGTGTGTATACAAAATAGGAACATATATATATATTACATCATTGGACCCATGCATAATAATGGATCTCTTCCTGTAGCCTTCGGAGCTGCTTCACACTGATCGACTTTCGAGAGATGACGCCGTGCTTGTCCATTATCCCTCTAAGGGCAACAGGTAATATATGCGTCATCATCACATGACAGTCATGAGACTTCATCCCGCTGAACCTTTTCTTGTCCGTGTCTAGATATCTACTTATCTTGCCACATTAACCGGAACTAACTTTGACTCCGGTAAGGCACTTAAAGAATTGATTGATCTCAGCCTGACTTAAGGTGAAGCAAGAAGGGGGGCAATAATCCTCATTCTTTATTTTCTTGCCCTTCTTCTCCCGCTCCTCTGTCTCCGTCTCTGTCTCGTCTGACATTTTACGGGGCGGCATGTGCAGATATTCCCTGTTTTTCTAATCTTGCAAGTCTTTTCTTGCCTTCGGCCCATCCTTGGTCTTATCCGGCATGTTCATCAGTGTTGCGAGCAAGCTCTCAAGGACATTCTTACAGATATGCATTTGATCAAGGCAATGAGGTGTATCGAGTTTGTGCCTGTACTCCAAGTCCCAGAACACAGACCTCGTCTTCCATACCTTTAGCAGCGGCTCCGGTGCCTTTCTCATCGTCTTTCCCGGCGCGGGGCACTCCTTCCAGTTTTCAACAGCTCATCGATTCCGGCACCGCTCCGCTTACGTGGAGATCCTCGATGCTCAGCGTGACCATTGAATAGATCTCCATGGTTTCTCCACGGGTCGTCCTGTTCGAGCCATCTTCGATGCCCATGTACACCATTTTCCCAGACCCGCCATCTTTCCTTGACGTTAGCTGCTGAGACATCGTATCATCCATGCACCGCATGCATCCGCAATATCCATGGCACACCTGGCCTGCCACATATCCATAAGCGAGATAGTCCTGCACTGTCGTGATCAGCGCGGCTCTCATGTTGAAATACTCGCCTTTGCTGGCGTCCCATGTCTTGGCCGGTGTTCTCCATAACGTGTCTAACTCCTCCTGAAGTAGCCCCAGATACAAATTAATATTATTTCCTGGTTGTTTCGGCCCTTGAATAAGCATGCTCATGTGAATGTACTTCGATTTCATGCACAACCAGGGGGAGGTTGTACATCCATACAAACACGGGCCATGTGCTATGGTTGGTGCTCTGGTTGCCAAACGGATTCATGCCATCGGTACACGCGCCGAGCACCATGTTCCTTGCATCACATTCAAAATACCGATAGAAGCTGTTCAACGCTCTCCACTGGCTTCCATCCTTGACGTGTCTCAGCTTCGGATCATCTCCATCGTCGGGCTTCTTCCTCTCCGCGTGCCAGCGCATTAGCTTTGCTTCCTTGGGATCTACAAAATACCTCTGGAGACGGGAGTGATCGGTAAGTACCATACCACTTTCTGGGGACATTTCTTCCCAGCCTTCTTGTATCGAGAAGCATTGCACACCGGACAACTTGTTTTTTCCGCGTGCTCCTTCCGATGAATTATGCAATCGTTGATGCATGCATGGTATCCAATGTGTGGCAGATCAAGAGGGCACACGATCTTCTTGGCCTCATAAACACTACTAGGACATAGATTACCCTCGGGAAGAACATCCTTTAGGTACTTGAGATGCTCATCGAGGCTAGTGTCGGTCCATTTGTTTTTAGCCTTCGTCTTCAGGAGTTGGAGCGTGAAACTCAAGCGGGTCACCTCAGGATTGCAACCATCATACAATGGAGTGTTCGAGTCTACCACAAGTTGCTCCAGCTTAGCCTCCTCTCTAGAAGAAGCTCTCTCAGTACTCGTCTCCTTGCGAAGCAATGCTTGAACATGAGGGTCCCACACGATTGAACTTAGTACCGACGAACTCTGCTGCGTGGAGTCCATGTCGTTCTCTCTGCCGCCATGTCCGGCCCCTTCTCCGCCGCCATGTCTGGCCTCTTCCCCGCCGCCATTATCGATCATCTCTTCGTCTTGCCCCGTGTCATCATTGCTTGCCCCGTCGGCATCCTCAACATCGTCATCCTCATCTTCAATTATCCACCGAGTATAGCCATCCATGAAACCAGTCATGAGCAGGTGCGCTTCGATACGACCATCGACATGGGGGTCAAGCCAAACTATTCCTTTGCATTTTCAACACGGACATAAAACCTCTGTCAGGTTATTTTCCTTCATGTCCTGCACCGCTGACCGCAATCACCTGTCCACCAGCGTTCCACTGACCATCGTCAACTCTGCATGGTAATAATAAACAAATTGATTATAAAAATGCGTGCATTCATCAAAGTCATACAAAAATTCAGCATGACCTTCCTTAAGAATAGGACATATATAGATCTAGAGTTTGCCCGGAATTCGCCGAAACGGAAATAAATCGACATTTCGGCAAAACATAGGCAACTCAAATGCACAATTTGGCTTCAACTCATGCCACACACACAATTTCCATAAAAATATCACACACACATGCATAAACATATTTCCATTTTGCAAGAATGAAATATTAATCACACCTCTACCTCAAGATCGAGCACACGGTGGAGATGATGATGTAGGGAGGTCAAAAGTGCACAAAGCTCTTCTTGACAAAGAAAGATCTAGTTAGGGGGCAAATAGGTCACTTAACTAAATGCTAGATCTACCTAGCTAGCTAATTTGGGAGGAGACAACTTCAACTAGTGGAGGGGGAGGAAAAAGAGAAAGGAGATGAATTAATGGAGGTGGTGTAGTTATAGCTAGGAGTAATGAAGAGAGAGAAAGGTAGGTAGAAGAGCGAGAGTAATGGGGGGAGAAGTATTGAGGAAGAAGAAGAGGGAGAGAGGGAGGATGTGGGAGGTAGGGGAAAGGGAGGAGAGGAGATGGGGAGGGGAAGGTGAAAAAGGTGGTAGGTGGGTGCTACGTCTTAGCAGTAGCGCGCGAGAGAAAGCGCGCTGCTGCTAAGATCATAGCAACAGCGTGCTTTCCTGTCACGCGCTACTGCTAAACGGGCCAACCCTGTGCATAATTTCAAAATTAGCAGCAGCGAGGTGGAAAAAAAGAGCGCTCCTACTATGACATTAGCAGTAGCGCGCTTCCTGACGCCGCGCTACTGGTAAACTTATGTCGTTGTGTACTGTCGGTGGATTTTTGTAGCAGCGCGGTTTAAGCGTCACGCGCTACTGCTAAGTTTGCACCTGTAGCGAGGTTTCCGAAGCCGCGATGCTACTACGTAGCAGCGCCTCTTTTTATGCCGCGTTGCTGCTAAGATTCTGTGTATAAGGTTTTCCCTAGTAGTGTAGGCTTGCTGGACGGTGATGGGTTGGATGAGATTTACCATGTAATCAAGTTAGTTTTGTTAGGGTTTGATCCCTAGTATCCACTATGTTCTGAGATTGATGTTGCTATGACTTTGCTATGCTTAATGCTTCTCACTAGGGCCCGAGTGCCATGATTTCATATCTGAACCTATTATGTTTTCATGAATGTATGTGTGTTCGTGATCCTATCTTGCAAGTCTATAGTCACCTATTATGTGTTATGATCCGACAGGCGCGAAGTGACAATAATCGGGATACGTCTCGGTGATGACCGTAGTTTGAGGAGTTCGTGTATTCACTATGTGCTAATGCTTTGTTCCGGTTCTCTATTGAAAGGAGGCCTTAATATCCCTTAGTTTCCGTAAGGACCTCGCTGCAACGGGAGGGTAAGACAAAAGATGTCATGCAAGTTCTTTTCCATAAGCACGTATGACTATTTACGGAATACATGCCTACATTACATTGATGAATTCGAGCTAATTCTATATCACCCTATGTTATAAATATTGCATGAGGAATCGCATCCGGCATAATTATCCATCACTGATCCATTGCCTACGAGCTTTTCATATATTGTTCTTCGCTTATTTACTTTTCCGTTGCTACTGTTACAACCACTAAAAAAACCCAAAAACATTTTTCTTTACTTTTGCTACCGTTACCTTTATTATCATACCACTTTTGCTGCTAAACACTTTGCTGCAGATACTAAGTTATCCAGGTGTGGTTGAATTGACAACTCAACTGCTAATACTCAAGAATATTCTTTGCTCCCCTTGTGTCGAATCAATAAATTTGGGTTGAATACTCTACCCTCGAAAGCTGTTGCGATCCCCTATACTTCTGGGTTATCATCCACCTCGACGCGTCGCAGCAAGGAGTGGAACGCCGACGCGTCCTCCTCGACTAGTGGCGGCGAGGAACGGAACGGCGACACATGACCCTCTGGGCAGTGCAGCGAGGGGCGCTTAAGGCTTGGGAGGGGTGATGCCATGGTGGTCGACGTGAGAGGGAGGGGGAGGAGACAACGATGAACGTGAGCGTTCTTCTGAATGCCATGGGAGGCGCAGTATTTATAGCGAGCAACGGCACACCTACTTGAGATATGGACTGAGCTGCACTAACTTAATTGCAGGTCCAGTTGCGTCACTAACATGTGGGCCAGACCCTTGTTGGGCCCATATGTCAGTGACCCAGTGCACCTGCAGTTAAGTAACTGAAGCAGCGTCCCGGAAGATATGTTGCGTGATTAACGTAAGAGCTACGTGGGCTTATTTGTTGGAGTAAATTACGGGGGAGGGAAGGGGTGGAAATATTGCTGGTCACAACAGATTGGACAAGCGTGGGGGGAGGAGAGTCATGCATGCAGATTTTTCCACACGGGGTGGAGTGGTGGGACCACAGGAGGGAGAAGGAGAGTTTGGCAGGCATATTGTTTCCACACATGGAGAGAAAAATATTTGGAGACGAACGGGCTTCCTGCAGGTATGGGGAACGGCGCATAATAAGTTATCTTGCATGCCGGGCTAGGTATAGTCTCAAGTCTTTAAAAACATACACGCCCCACACATGTGCATATTTCAAAGTGCACTAAATTATTGCATGCGATGATTAAGGTTGTCCATAAGGGTGGTATCTTAGCTGGTATCATGCACACGGGGATAGCAAACATGCTGATGTGGCAAAGAATTAAAGAAGAGAGGGGGGTTAGAGTAACTAGTGTTCATGCATGCATTGGTAAACACATCTTTTTGTGAAGAATGACAGCATTAGTTGAGTACTTTTGCAGACTTCAAAAACTATTCCACCGCCTCTACTATCTTGCTAAGAGTAGGTGCAATTTTTGAATCGAGCCCTTTAAACTAGAAGGGAGGTAGTAGTACTCTAATAGCTACCTTGTTGTGATGACAAGATAGGACATGGCACGCACCTGGACGGAGGAACTAGTCTGCATTGTGCATTTAAGTTTTGTCTGAAGTCAATGTACCTCTACTTTCACCAGACTTATAGAAAAAATTATTAACATTCACAATGTCAAATCAATATTTTTACACTCATTATAAAACGTAGTTCTTATACTCATTATAATCAGTATAGTAGATATTGATATTTTTAATATAAATTTGGTCAAACACTTTGCAAATGGTTGACGGGAGTAAAAAGGACCAGAGGGAGTATCATGCATGTGGACTAGGCAAAAAAAATTGCTCATTTATACCCGGTCGAACTCTCAAAGGGCGCAACCGCGCGTGGGAGGCAAAGGTCGTGGGAGGCGCGACGTTTGACGGAATTAAGTGAAGTTACATCCACGCGCCGGCATGGCGTGCGAACAGGCAGAAGCTATACCGTCAGGCCTACGATATGGGTCTAGTAGACATGACATCTAGTGGGTCCCACATAGTTCTCGACAACTCTTTGGGGGATTGCAGCCGTTTATCCACCGGGCAAGCCAGCAACCCCACGCTGTTCGCATGCCCTACTCGTCCCTGTCTTCTACCTTACAATAGTTCGCTCCCTGTCGTCCCGTCCTTTCACATTAGTTCACTCCTAGTTTTTTTTGCGGCGTACAACAATTCAACTTCTCCTAACCCTCCTCAAAATCCATGGCCTCCCAAATCTCCATGGTCGCCGCTGAGTACCAGGTTAGATCCATCACCAGCGATGAGTTCACCATCATCTACACATGTGGATCCGCGACGGTGAAAGCATGGCTTGCTCGCTTCCTACGCATGTTCAAAAGTTGAACGGATGAGTGGGTCGCTGGGCTAGATGTTGAGTACACCATAGTTCTGGCATGAGAGAAGGATCTAAAGGACGAAGAGAGGAAGAAGCCCGCCGTGATCCAGGTTTGCGACCCGCTTGATGCGGCACTACAAGACCTAGATGCGCCCATTCCAGAGGACGCCGACGCCGAGACGCTGGAGGCACGCCGCCTCCAGCTCGTCGAAGGCGCAAAGAAGCTGGCAAGCATGAGACGCTTGTCAGAGGCCTACCAGCGTGAGATGGATCGCGCTGTGGGCGGCTCGCCGGCTCCGACGGGGCCGAGCCGCCTAGGCGCGGTCCGGCAACGCGGCGCGGACATCGCCGACATGTTCGGGGCCAATCGCCCCGTATACGCCACGCCCGCCGAGAACATTCGAGCTGCCCAGGCGGCGGCAGACGAGTTAGATGGACTCGAAGGCAAAGAGCGCCGACTGATGACGGAGCGAGTCCAGCAACTCCTCGACACGGCTGGCGCGCAGAACGCGGCTGGCTGCCAAACCGAGGGGCCGCAACAGCAGAACGATGACCCGCCACCCCGCCGAGACCAAGGCGCGATGTCTCAGACGCCGACTGGCGGGGTTCACGGAAGAAAAGACAAGGAGCCGGCTGCGAGCCGCAGTCGGACTCACCTCACCATCGAGCGTGACCAAGACGGCCGCCCGAGAGCAGTAGAGCGGCGGGACGACTATGTGCCTCCTCCACCCCGGGCAGAGAAAGGCGAGTCTCCCCGCCGCCTGTCGAGCATCCGACTCTCGGAGGCCGCCTCTGCCGCCGAGAGGGATTCGGAGAGAATGATGCCCGCCACCGGATCGACCGACTCCACCGATCCCTGGCGCTCGAAGAAGAAGACGAGCTGGGACCGCCGTGTTTCGGCCCCCGCATCCGAGATGAGCCCTTTCCCAAAGGGTTCACTCTCCCTAGAGACACTCCCAAGTACACCAGCTCAGTGAAGCCAGAGGACTGGCTGGTTGACTACTCCACAGCCGTCAGCATAGCGAACGGCAACAAGCGTGTTGCCGTGAAGTATGTTCCGCTCATGCTCCAGGGCACAGCCCGGACATGGCTAAACAGCCTGAAACCCCGCAGCATCAACGGCTGGTCCGACTTCATCGAGGCTTTCATCCGCAACTTTACGAGCACATACAAGCGACCTCCCAAGCCTCGCCAGCTCTCCTTGTGCGTGCAAGGCCCCAACGAATCGACTCGCGACTACCTCACACGTTGGGCCGAGCTCCAAAACTTCTGCGAGGGCGTGCACGAGGTGCAGGCCATCGAGTACTTCACCGTCGGGTGCAGAGAAGGCACCCTCCTCAAGCATAAGCTCCTCTGCGACGAGCCGGAGACCCTGGATGAGCTGCTGATCATAGCAGACAAGTACGCCACAGCCGACTCTCCTATGAAGACGGAGATCCAAGTCAGCGCGACCGGAAAAATAGCCCCTCAGGCTCCCAGAACCCCGGCTGGAGACACCAGTCGGCGGCAACAAGCGCAAGGCCCCGCAGCCGGCTTCCAGTAGCCGGCAGGTCGCAGCAGTCGAAGACCAACAGCCGGAGGAGCAGCCACCACCCAAGCGGCAGAAGGGCGGCAAGCCCAATTGGTTGCCGGCTTTCTCCTACGAGCAGACTCTGAATGGTCCCTGCAAGTTCCACAGCGGCACGAAGCCGTCGAACCACACCACCAGAAAGTGCCACTGGCTTACCCGGATTGCCAAAGGAGACGGCCTGGCGCCTCCCCCACCGGCTGGGCAGCCACCTCCGCCTTCGCCCCAGCAGCCGGCTGCCAGGCCAGTCGGCGCAGTACAAGACGAGTACCCGGAAGAGCATGGAGCCTATGTGGTGTTCACTAGTATGGCAGATGACAGACGCAGCAGGCGGCTGCGGCAGCAAGAAGTCAACGCAGTGGCATCAGACACTCCAGAGTTCATGCACTGGTCCGAGAAGCCTATCAGCTGAAGCAGAGCTGATCACCCAGAGGTGATGCCGAATCCAGGGTCCTATGCCCTGGTCTTGGAGGCCACCTTTGCCACTGATAGGCGGGCAGCTCGCTTCTCGCGAGTTCTGATAGATGGAGGTAGCAGTATCAACATCCTGTATAAGGATACAATGGAGAAGTTGGGAATCAAGCAAAGGCAACTCCAGAGTAGCCGGACCGTGTTCCATGGGATTGTCCCTGGCCTTTCCTGCTCCCCAATCGGCAAGATTCTGATAGACGTCCTCTTCGGGGATAAGGAACATTTCCGCCGAGAGCCAGTCTGGTTTGAAGTGGTGGACCTCAGAAGCCCGTACCATGCGCTGCTTGGCCGACCTGCTTTGGCCAAGTTCATGGCAGTCCCCCACTACGCCTACCTCAAGATGAAGATGCCGAGTTCCAAGCGAATTCTGACTGTGACCGGTGACTACAGGAAGTCGTCCACTTGCGCGGCCGAGAGCAGTCGGCTGGCCGAGTCCCTGGTTATTGCAGCAGAGAAGCGGCTTCTTGATCGGGTTGTGGCGATGGCCGGCAAGCAGCCTGAGATGTCGCCCAACCCCAAGGAGTCGGAAGCTGAGGGCTCGTTCAAGCCAGCGAAGGAAACAAAGAAGATAACCTTGGACCCAGAGCACCCGGAGAGGTACGCAGTCATAGGTGCAAACCTTGACAGCAAATAGGAAGGCGAGCTCGTCGATTTCCTCCGTGAGAATCGGGACATCTTCGCATGGTCCCCCAAAGACATGCCAGGTGTGCCGACGGAATTCGCCGAGCACAAGTTACATGTCCGGTTTGATGCGAAGCCCGTCAGGCAGCCCTTGCGCCGCCTGTCAGAAGAGAAGAGAAGAGTTGTTGGTGAAGAGATAGCCCGGCTCCTTGCAGCCGGCTTTATCATGGAAGTATTTTTCCCAGAGTGGCTAGCAAACCCAGTCTTAGTACTGAAGAAGAACAAGCAGTGGCGAATGTGTATTGACTACACAAGCCTCAACAAAGCCTGCCCCAAGGACCCGTTTGCTTTGCCGAGAATCGATCAGGTGATAGACTCCACAGCCGGATGCGAGCTGTTGAGCTTCTTAGATGCCTATTCAGGATATCACCAGATCAAGCTGAACCCGGCAGACAGATTAAAGACCGCCTTCATCACGCCGTTTGGAGCCTTCTGCTACCTGACCATGACGTTCGGATTGAGGAACGCCGGCGCCACCTTTCAGCGTTGCATGCAGAAGTGCCTCCTCAAGCAACTCGGCCGAAATGCCCACGTTTACATGGATGATGTGGTGGTGAAGACAGAAAAGCGCAGAACTTTGCTGGAAGACCTCAAAGAAACCTTTGAGAACCTGCGCCGATTCCGGATCAAGCTGAACCCCAAGAAGTGCGTTTTCGGAGTACCAGCCGGCCAGCCACTCGGCTTCCTGGTCTCCGAACGCGGCATAGAGTGCAACCCTGTGAAGATCAAGGCCATCGAGAGGATGGAGGTACCCCGCCGAATGTTGGATGTGCAGAAGTTCACTGGCTGCCTGGCATCCATCAGCCGTTTCATCAGTCGGCTGGGCGAGAAAGCTCTCCCGTTGTACCAGCTCATGAAGAAGACCAATTTTTTCGAGTGGAACCACAAGGCGGATGAGGCCTTTCTGCAGCTGAAGAAGATGTTGGTTACTCCCCCTGTGTTGGCGGCTCCGACTCCCAAGGAGCCCATGCTCCTGTACATCGCCGCCACCAGCCGAGTAGTCAGCACAGTCATTGTAGTAGAGCGCAAGGAGGAAGGCAAGGCACTGCTAGTCCAGAGACCGGTATACTACCTGAGTGAAGTACTGTCGACCTCCAAGCAGAACTACCCCCACTACCAGAAGATGTGTTACGGCGTGCACTTCGCCGCCAAGAAGCTGAAGCCTTACTTCCAAGAAGATCCAATCACAGTGGTCTGCACAGCCACATTGGCTGAGATCATTGGAAGCCGAGATGCGTCTGGCCGAGTGGCCAAATGGGCCGTAGAGTTGGCGCCTTACACGATCTACTATCAACCCCGCACCGCCATCAAGTCGCAAGCACTGGCCGATTTCCTCGTCGACTGGGCCGAGACCCAGTACCTGCCGCCAGCGCCCGACTCCACTCATTGGCGGATGCATTTTGACGGCTCCAAGATGCGCACCGGCTTGGGAGCCGGCATTGTTCTCACCTCTCCCAAAGGCGACAAGCTCCAGTATGCACTGCAGATCCATTTCGCCGCCTCCAACAACGTCGCTGAGTACGAGGTGCTCATTCACGGGCTCCGGCTTGCCAAAGAGCTCTGCATTCGCCGGATCCTGTGTTATGGCGACTCCGACTTGGTGGTCCAGCAATCATCTGGCGACTGGGACGCCAAGGATGCAAACATGGCAATCTACCGCTTCCTCGTGCAGCAACTCAGCGGATATTTCGAGGGGTGCGAGTTCCTCCACGTGCCAAGAAACGACAACAACCTAGCAGATACTTTGGCACGAATCGGCTCCACTCGCCAAGCAATACCATCTGGCGTCGCTCTTCAGCGCCTCCTCAAGCCATCCATCAAGCCTTCGCCAGAGTCAGACTCCATTTTTGTGCCGGCTCCTCCAGAAGAAGTCGGATCCAACTCCAAAGCCCAAGCAGATGGCACAAGAACCCTCGCAGATGACTCCAAGAACGCCGCAGTCAAAGCCGGCCCGGGGACTTCAGAACTCGGCCCGGGGACTGCGACGACCAGAGAAAAGACTCCAGAACTCGGCCCGGGGACTGCACCACTCGGCCCGGGGACTTCACTGATCCAGCAAGCGGCCGCGGACTCTAGCCCGCCGCCTCCCAGCCCAGCCGCCCTCGTCCAAGTTGCAGTTCTGGCGGTTGAAGAGATAACAGCACCCTCATGGGCCCAGCCCATCCTCAAATTCTTGGTGAACAAGGAGCTACCAACTGATGAAACCTTGGCTCAGCAAATACAACGCCGAGTGACAGCATACACCATAATCAACAGAGAGCTGGTCAGACGCAGCGTCACAGGCGTCTACCAGCGCTGCGTCGAGCCAGAGCAAGGCCAAGCAATTCTCAGAGACATCCATCAAGGCGAGTGCGGCCACCATGCGGCCTCAAGAGCGCTCGTCGCCAAAGCCTTCCGACACGGTTTCTTCTGACCGACTGCCCTCGAAGGGGCCAAAGAGTTGGTCCAGAAATGCAAGGGGTGCCAGAAGTTCCGATCCAAGCCGCATCAGCCGGCTTCAGCACTCAAGACTATCCCCATCGCCTGGCCCTTTGCAGTTTGGGGACTGGATATGGTGGGACCCTTCAAGATGGCACGAGGCGGCCTAACTCATCTGCTTGTCGCGGTGGACAAGTTCACCAAGTGGATAGAAGTGAAGCCCATCAAGAAATTGAATGGTCCGACTGCCGTGACTTTCATCTCAAACATCACAATTCGGTACGGCATACCGCACAACATCATCACCGACAACGGCACCAACTTTGCCAAAGGCGCCTTGGCCCGTTTCTGCGCGACGCAGGGCATCCGACTGGACTTAGCGTCCGTTGCCCATCCGCAGTCGAACGGGCAGGTGGAGCGGGCGAATGGCCTCATCCTGTCCGGCATCAAGCCTCGGTTGGTCGAACCACTGGAGCGTTCGGCCGACTGTTGGCTTGACGAGTTGCCAGCCGTCCTCTGGAGTCTGCGCACGAATCCAAACAAGTCGACCGGCTTCACACCCTTCTTCCTCGTCTACGGTGCTGAAGCCGTCATCCCAACGGATATAGAGTTCGACTCCCCGCGAGTCACGATGTACACTGCGGAGGAAGCAGAAGAAGCACGACAAGATGGCGTCGATCTGCTGGAAGAGGGCCGGCTGTTGGCACTCAGCCGGTCCAGCATCTACCAGCAGAGCCTACGTCACTACTACAACAGGACGGTCAGGCCGAGATCCTTCCAAGAAGGCGACCTTGTGCTCCGGCTGATCCAGCGAACAGCCGGCCAACACAAGTTGTCTGCACCTTGGGAAGGCCCCTTCATCATCAGCAAGGTGCTAGGCAACGACTCCTACTACCTGATCAACGGTCAGAAGCCCCGAGCATGAAAGAGGGATGACTCCGGGAAAGAGACGGAGCGACCATGGAACGCGAATCTTCTTCGAAGATTTTACAGCTGATGCAATAAATAAAGCAAGGCAGCGGCCTATGAAGCCGCAGACGGGTTCGGGGGCTCGGAGGAGATGGCGGTGTCGGATGTTGGGGCAGCCGGCTGGGCAGACTCGGCTTGATCACCTCCAGCAGCAGTCGGCGCAGTTGGGCGCGGCTCGTTGTTGGAGGCACGGTCGAGCTGAGGATGATCGCCCGCTCCGGCTTCTGGCGCCTCCATCTCGTCTCCGACCTCCACCTCGCCTCCCTCCTCGACACTGGAGCCGATCACCTCCGCCGAGTCCTCGCCGTAGTTCGGGTTCACCCTGAACCACTCCGGCGGCGCCTCCTTGCCGTTGTCAGCTAGCTCAGGAACAAAGATATTGGGGTCGACGTACTCGGCGAGTGCCGCGGCGCGCTTGAAAAAGTCATCCTTCATGGCTGCCAGCTCCGGCTGGGCCTCAGCCCGGAGCGTGGCCAGCTGGTCCAGGCTCAGGTCCGGATACCACGCCTTGACGAACTCCAAGGCACAACGCGCTCCGGCCCGTGCCGAGGAGCCTTTCCAGGCCTCCAAGCGGCCCGCTGCGAGCTCCAGCCAGTCGACTGTCCGGCTGGGGGTGCGCAGAATCGGCATCTCTGGCCACAAGGCAGCAATCGCCTGGGCGCCGGCGCGTTGAAGTCGGCGCAGCATCCGGTCAGCCGGCCGCAGGCGAGCCTCGATGCTCAAAAGTTGTTCATCAAGAGTCCGGGGGGCGTTGGCAGCAACCTCCTCGCCGGCCGCCCTCCGCGCCTCGCGATCGGCCTCGATGGCTTGAACGGCGGCTTGCGCATGGCCTGGGAAGAAATCTACCAAGACGAAAAAAAAGAAGCAAGTCAGAAAGGGCAAGAGTCGGCCCACAGTCGGCTGCCCAAAGGAAGCGAGTAAAGAAAACTTACCATCAACGATATCTTCAATTTCATGGAAGCCGGAGGTCAGCATCGCCTCCTTATCTGCCCAGGAGGAGCATTCGGCTTCGAACTAAGCTTGGAGTCCAGTCTCCCTCTCCTTCGCCTCCTCCTGCGCCTTCTTGAGCAGCTCCTTCTGCTCCGCCAGCTACGCGGCCAGCAGGTCTCGCTCCGTGACGAGCTTGCCACACTCCACCTCCTTAGCGCGCAAGGCGGTGTTGGCTTCGCCCAGCTGCTGCTGAAGAACGGCGTTGGCCTCTGAAGAAAGAAGAAAAAGGACACAAGTCATCAGAAAAGGTCGCCAAGAAGATCCGGCCCGACTGCGCAGCAGTCGGCACGAATCTCGGGGACTACAGCCCGCAGGTGCGCCAGCGCACCCCCGCAAAGAAGGAAACTCACTCCGGCTCTCCGACAAGTCGACAGTCCGCTTGCCCAGCTCTTCAACATTGCGGTTGAAGACGGTGACTCGGAGGTTGTGGTAGTCCTATGATAAGCATTTTCAAAAGGGATAAGCGTCTGGAACTCGCCAGTAGAGTTCCAACCCGCCTGCTCAGCAGCCGGCTCGGAACTCGGGGGCTACACCCAGTGGGTGCGCTGGCGCGCCCCCACAAAGAAGAGCAAGAAAAACAAAGACAGAAGAAACATACCCGGACGGCCGCACGCGACGCCAGATGCGCCTTGGTGCAGTTCTGGAGGGCGTCGCTCTCGGCTCGCAGCTTCGCCTGGACGTCCAGGAGCGCCTGGTTCAGCGGGCCGGTACCGCCTCCTCGCACCCACCCGATGGGCGCGGCGCTCATCACCTCGACGTCTGGGGCGGCTGAGCTGGCCGCTCCAGTCTCCAGAGGACGCGGCGCTGAAGTCGCCTTCTCCAGACGGCGGCGTGTCGGTGAGGCGACTTGGAGAAGCAAGTTCGCCTCGGCTTCGTCCGTGGTCGGCGGCACCGGCGGGTCCGCCGGCCGTTCATCCCTCGCGCTTCCTGATGGCGGCGGGGGCGGTGGTGGCGGCACCACCGTGTCCAGACCGGGGGCATCGCCACCCTCCCTCTCCACGACGGCATGTTCCCCGCCGGCCTCCCCAGACTGCTCCATAGGATCCGGAGGCGGCGCCGAGCGCAATGGGACAACGAGCAGCGCCAACTGGTGGCGCGCGGCTTCTTCGGCCCGCTCTTTGACCGCGGCGGCGGCTTCTGCTCCCTCTAGCCCCTCCTGGGTGGAGGCGGCCGCCTTCTCGGCCTCCTCCTTCTCCCGGCGGGCGGCTTCGTCCTCGTCGCGCTTCTCCTGCGCGTTCCGTTCCGTCGCTTCCCGGAGGTCGGCAGCGGGGTCGATACGCCGAGTCATGGCGGACGACTCCACCGACCCCCTGATGGAGGCGGAGGCGACTCTCCCAAGGGTGAGGGGAGCGCTGGAACAGGGAAGACACGTAAGGACTCAGACAAAATCCACCAAGAGATAAAACAAGACAAAGAAGAGAAACACGTACCCAGAAGACAGTGGCGGCTTCTTCACTTCCTTACGGAAGCGATGGGCCCTTGCGACCGCCTCTTCCCGTTTGGTCGCAGCGGCCGCCCCCTTAAACTTCTTTTCCCGGCCTCCGAGGGATCTCGGCCCGACCCGACGCTTCCTTGAGCCGTCTTGCCTCGGTTGATGGCGCGGGGCGACTCCTCCATCTTCGCCGGCGGGCCAGTCGGCGAAGGTGGCCGAGGGCCTGAGGCCGCCTTCCTCTCCTTCGCCGCCCCCTTCGGCGTCGGCCTCCATCGCCGCCGCCCCCAGGTCGGGTTCGTCGATGTCGCTCTCCGCTCGATCGGGGGCGAACTGGCGGGGCGGCCCCGTGGCGCCGGCCGCGGGCTGGAGGAGAGGGTTCTGGTTCAAGAGATAAGAATAAAGAGATCAGGAGTCGGATTCGGCTGAAGAAGAAGAAGAAGAAGAATCAATTACCACCGGCGGGGGGTTGGCGCGCGAGTACGGCTCTAAGCCGAACTGCCAATCCTCCGAGAGGCCGCAGTTCGCGATATAGTTCACCGTATCGGCTACCTCCGCGTGAGGCATGTCCTTGGTGCACGTCCGACTGGGGTCCCGGTGGCCGCTCATCTGACAGATCAGATGAGGCCGGCCTTGGAGCGGGAGGACTCGGCGAGCCACGTAGGCGGCCAGCAAGTCGGCCCCAGTCAAGCCGGCCGACTGCGTCAGCACTCGAAGTCGCGATACAGCGGCGGCTCCAGCCGGAGTCAGCGTCTTGGCATGGTAGGACCAGCTGGGCTGCCTCCCAGCTGGCGCGCCGGCTGCATAAGCCGGCAGGTTAACCCAGTCGCCGTCTGGGGTGACGTTCTTCACATAGAAGTAGGAGCGCTGCCACATCTTCACCGATTTGATCAGCTGGATGGCGGGGAACGGGTTGTCGGCCGTCGATCTCCGCAGCGCGATGAAGGCACCACACTGAGCTGGCACGCCGGCGACATGCGTGTCGAGCTTGGAATGAAAGAACTCTCCCCACAGCTCGATGGTGGGGAGAACGCCGAGGAAGCCCTCGCACAACGCAGTGAAGGCCGCCAGCAGCACCACCGTGTTTGGAGTGAGGTGGTGCGGCTGGAGGCCATGAAAGTCCAGGAACGAGCGGAAGAACCCGCTCGCCGGCAGCCCCAGGCCGCGCATGAGGTGGGAGCGGAACACGAGCCGCTTGCCCTCCTCCGGCGCCGGCGTCACCTCCGTCGGCGGCGGAGCGCGGGCCTGCACGAGGTGCGCGCCGGGGATGCGGCGCGTCTTGGGGAGGAAGTCAATCATGTCGTCGTCGATCTCAGAACCATCCCATACGCCGGAGCGCATGGCGGCGGACGCGGCGGCGGAGCTAGAGCTCATCGCTGCGTGCAGGGCGCGGTCCGGCGCGGCAGCGGTGGGAGAAAGAAGGAGGAGAAAAGAAGCAAAGGAAGCAGAGGGGAGCGGGCACGCGTGCTTCGCCGCCCCGTTCCCTCCGCCTACTTATAGGCCTGCAGGCTGAAGAACCGAGGGGGCGTCGTGGGATTAACTGCGCCCACGCCCCCACGACCCCCACGATTTACCACGGAAGTTACCATGCGCATTTACTGCGCTGAGAAGCTCAACCGCCCGCGAGGCTGCAATGGATCCGTTCGAGGGCCAAGGCGCGGTAATGGCGGGCCCCACCCATGGGCATCTCCCGTCGCGCGCGTGCGCTGGCAGACTGGCTCGGCCACGTGGCGTCACTCGGCGTGTCCGCGTCGGGCGGCGGCCGTGTGGCTTATCAGGCACGCCCCTCGTGTCCTGCCACGACTTTCAAACTGTTTGAAGAGCAAGAGGACCTTAGATGAGTCCGGCTTCCCATAGTCGGCTTGTCGGAGGCGGCCTCGATAAAGATCGCCTCCCCCACGATCCACTCGGAGGAAGAAACTGTTGAGGCTCCTCGATAGGTCTCCCTCGGCGCCTCACCAGCTTCGGGGACTACTGTTGGAGTAATGGGCCACGGGTAGGCTAACCCGGGACCCAGAACCTTTCAAGACATCGGGGCAGGCTACGCCCCTCAAAGAATCCCAAGACGATCAGCCGACTCTGGGAGTCGGCCGCAGCATCGCCGATACCCACTCACGGCCGAGTCCCAGAGACGGCTGTGACTCCCGATCGGCGACTCCAGGGAGGCCGACTATGGGGAGTCGGCCCACGACTTGACCACTCTCTGCCTTCGGGAAGAAGGACGAGACCGAGGATGGCCGGAGTACGGCCCTCCCCTACGTTGATTACCAGGGGCAGGTATGGCTACAGTACGCCGTACCGGAGGAGAGCTCCGTCCGGCGCGGCACTGTCGCCATGCTAGCCCTGATGAAGTCCCTGATGACGGGGCACTGTTCCCACGTTGGCCCGCATGTACGGCCTGGATACGGCGGGCCCCGCTAGTCAGCGGGAGGGACGAAGACGGCGAGAGCACCCGAAGACGGACCCCGTGGGAGTCGGCCTCCGAGAGTCGGCCCGTTCCTCCCACGGGCCCCACCCGCCATTAACCAGATAAGACGGAGAGTGGCGACAATGATCGCCCGCCAGGCGGCGGCACTGTTGCCACGCCCCCACGACCCAGCCAACGTCATCAGAGGCGCGGCTACAGTGACCAAGTCAGTTGACGGGGCCCACCAGCGGCGGGCCCCAGGAGTCGGCGGAGAAGACGACGACCTGAGAGACAGACGGCTGGGACCTGCGCCCAGCCGGATTACCATTGTACCCTCGGGGGGTAGGCCTATATAAACCCCCCGGGGCACCCATGCAAAGGGTTCGATCCTTTTTCCACCAGACCAGCAGCATAGAAGGGAGAGAGCTAGCCTTGCCCTCTCCTACCTCTAGAACACAGCTCGAGGAGCAACTTTGTACACATATCACCATAGTGATCATGCGGAGACCCCGCAGAGCAGCAGTAGGGGTATTATCTCCTCGGAGAGCTCCGAAGCTGGGTAAGATTCGCCGGCGTGCATGTCTACGCCTCATCCCGCTTCCAGGCACCGGCGACGTTCTACTCGCCCCCACCATGATAAGCCATCCTTTGGCATATGTCGCACCCAACCCCCGATACCATGTAAATTAAACTATACAGAGCAAGTGATCTTCTTTTGCACTGCATGTATGCTTCTGTTCTTCATACGTAATCTAGTGGTGTGGTGAACCTACCCACTACAGCACAATGTCATATTCTGTAATGTCTTAACTATGAACAATGTCATATCATTCTACTATTATTTAAACTGTCTCTTTATTTGCCAATCTGAAATGGGATAAATTGACAGCACACTAACCATTCATACTTATGAGTTCTTGATCTATAATCCAGTGGTGTCGTGAAGCTGCCAACTCCTTCACAATGTCATTTTCTGCCATGTCTTGACCTGAACAATACCATATTGTGTTAATGCAATTTTAAACGGTGTCACTTTATTCGTCAGTAAGAAATGTGATGAATTGTCAGCACTGATACTTTTATGTGCAAAACCTGTCATCTGTCTGCTTGTTTATCTTTCAGAGTGAGGAAGATATAAGTGTTGAACAAGCGCAGTCTCATCATCTTGCTCAGTTGCTTGCGCTGTAGCTCCCCAGCAGGGCTAACCTTTGTTGAACTATATTGAAGTGCTGTCGGTTTTGTATATTATTTTGTTGGCGTGTTTATTTGCACTGGTGGCGATCTTTGATGCCCAGTGTATGTAATCTGTTGTCTGCTTGTGCTTTATTATCATAGTGGCGAACTTTGATGCCCAGTGGATGTAATATGCCGTAATTTCTTTATTGTATAGTCTAGGTTTTTTCTTATTCATGATGCTGCAGTTATTTTACTGTATATATATATATATGTATCCTGTCTTCCCAGTAAACCGGCCAAACTGTAAAATTACGGTACATAATCGGGCCATCATGCAATCACGATGTATGATCCGCATCATGGGCCCCATCATCTTGGTCCATTAAAAGGCCAAAAGTAAACTAGCCCACTAGTAGATTCGGGCCTTTAATAGGCCGAGAAAACCCCGGCCCTCTTTTCGCAAGAAAATTCAATGGGCTTTTAGGAGGCTGAGAAGTAGGCTGGGCCTGAAACGTGTTAAACAGCTCACGGACCGGCAGCAGCCCGAAATGGACCCCGGCCCATGATTGTGCAAATCAAATCACGGGCTTTTAACAGGCCAAAATTGTCTCGATCCTTGTTTGTCCCAATCAGATATTGGCTGCATGCAGGCCGGATGCAAATCGGGCCATAGTTAGGCCCAACTATATGACGGGCCTTTAACAGGCCAAAATTAATATAGGGCCGAAATGTTAAACGGGCCCTTAACAGGCTGAAACTAATATCAGGACGAATTACTAAATGGGCCTTTATCAAGTGGGCCCAAAAGCATAGCGTCCACTTGACGGGCCGAATTTGATATGGGCCATAATTTAGCCCAAAGCCTCTTAAAGGGTCGGACCTGATTTGGGCCGTAATTTGGCCTAGAACGTGGTAGGCTTTTAACGGGCCGGATCTCATATGGGCCATTATTAGGCCAGGAACGTGGCAGGCAATTAATGGACCAGATCAAATATGGGCCGGTATTTGACCCAAAACATGGCAGCCAGTAATGGGACGGCCTACTAGGGTCCTCAAAATCTTGTGGGCCTGCAGCTGGGTCGGCCCATTAATGTCGGTGAAATCTCATGGGCCTTTAGCTTGGACGGCCCATTATGATCCGCAAAAATCTTTTGGGCCTTTACCTGGGCCGGCCCATTATGGCACACAAAAATCTTGTGGGCCTTTACCTGGGCCGGCCCATTATGGCCCGCAAAATCTTGTGGGCCTTTAGCTGGGCCAGCCAATTATGGTCCGCAAAATCTCATGGGCCTTTAGCTGGGCCGGCCCATTATGGTCCGCAAAATCTTGTGGGCCTTTAGTTGGGCCAGCCCATTTAAACTTGATGGGCCAGTGCTGGTGGGAAGCAGGCGCAGCAGCTACCATAGGCGTGTCTCGCCCATTGGATGAGTGACACCTGTGCCAACGCGGACCTGACACGTGTCTCCTCCAGCCAATGATGATTTTACATGTGGAAAATCACCATTGGTCATGGATGTTAACGGGTTATCAGATCCAAAACCCGACCCGATAGCTTAACAGCGTTCCGTTACGGTGGATGCCACGTGTCGGTCACCCTTGACGAAAGCACTTCTGTGATGCGCGATTTATCTTGATTCTGTCATAAAATCGTTATGGATGTACATGCATGACAAAAAACGCGACCTACTGTGACAAACACGTATCATCACGGAAGTGTATTTTTTTGTAGTGAAGCCTGCTGCCTCCAGCTTTCTGATCTCCTCCGTGATGAACTCCTGCCTCTCCAGAGCTTGCTTCCTGACTTTCTGCTTGACGGGCGGCGCATGAGGATAGAAAGCAAGATGGTGCTCAATCACTTCCCTGGGAACGCCGGGAATGTCGGATGCCTGCCACGCAAACACGTCGACATTCGCCTGCGGTAAAGTGACGAGCTCGCCTTCCTATTTGCCATCGAGGGTGGAGCTTATAGTGAAAGCCCCTCCCGTGTCGTCCTCCTTGATGGGCACCCTTTTGGTCTCTAGTGGTGCAGCTCTGGATTTCTTGCTCTTGCTGGTGGAGCTCTCTGGCACGTCCTCGACGGGAGAACAACACCCCGGAGAGGTGCGCTTGCCGGAGTGGGTGCGAGGGGTCTCACCGGTCTTCTTCCCTCCCGGGGCTTCGGCGGCAGGAGCAAGTGCCTTGGCGGCAGCTGCTGTGTCTGCTTCCCGGTAGAGTTGGTCAGCGCAGATCAGCGCGTCCTTCTTGTCGGAGGGGATGGTGATGATGTTCATCGGCCTAGGCATCTTCAGCATGTTGTAGGCATAATGTGATGCCGCCATGAAATTGGCTAGTGCCGGGCGGCCGAGGATCCCGTTGTAGGGCAAGGGGATCTCGGCTATGTCAAAGACAATCCTCTCCGTCTGGTGGTTAAATTCTCCTCCAAATGTCACGGGTAGCGTGACCTTACCCTTTGGCTGGCTTATTCCCGGGTTCACCCCTTGAAACATGCCCGTCTCCTTGAGGTCTCCATCAGGAATCTGCAGCCTTCTGACCAGAACAGGCGAAATCAAGTTCAGGCCGGCCCCGCCGTCAACTAGCATCTTCGTCACCTTGAGGTTGCGGATTGTTGGTGAAACCAACAAAGGCAAACACCCGAACGCAGTAGTGCGATCAGGGTGGTCCTCGGAGTCAAAGATGATAGGTGTGCTGGACCACTTCAGTGGCTTCCGCGCGTCGAGCAATGGCTCCACCGCTGTGATCTCACGCGCCCATTGCTTGAGTTGGTGATGAGAGGTGTGCAGCGAGGCGCCACCGTCGATGCACATGGACTCTGTAGCATTCTGGAACTCGTGCTCCCCTGACTCGTCGTCCTCGTCGCGATCATCGTCTTCCTGCTTCTTATCGCGGCCCCGGGCGGGCCTCTCTTGCTGGTTATCCTTGCCGCGGCGGCCCCCTTGACCACCACGCTTCTTGCTGAATCCTTTGGCACCGTCCTGGCCCTTCTCTTTGTCCCGCCTCTCATACTCAGCTTTTTGCTTCTCAGCGACCAGCTCAACTTGTCGGCAGTTGTAGAGGTCGTGGCCCTTGGAGTGGTGGATCTTGCAATACTGCTTGTCGGAGTTTCCCGGCTTGTCGGCAGCCGCCAAGGCCCGGCAGGCGACACACCTGGCAACTTCCTTGCCGGGTTCGCTCGCCTTGGCCTTCTTGGCAGTGCCGGTGTCGTCGGATCCCTCGACGGCAAGCACAGTCTTTCCCTTGCACTTTCTGTTATGGCGTCGGCCCTTCTTCGGGGCAGCGACGTCGTCGTCCGTGGAGTCGGTTTCTGCACCGGCGTCCTCGTCAGGGTACTTCCTCCCCTCTTCAATCTGAGCGCACCTATCGGCCACAACATGAAGTTCGGCCACATCCTTGACCTTGTTCATCGCCAACTCCTCACGCATCTTGCGGTTGCGCGCATTCTGATGGAATGCACTAATCACGGCGGCGGGATGAACATCTGGGATGTTGTACTGCACTCGGCTGAATCTTTGGATGTACTTGCGCAGGTTTTATCCTTCCTTTTGGGGGATGATATGTAGATCGCTTGCCTAGCCATGAGCTTGATGGCCTCCAGTCACTACAAAAAAATACACTTCCGTGATGATACGTGTTTTTCACAGTAGGTCGCGTTTTTTGTCATGCATGTACATCCAGGACGATTTTATGATAGAATCAAGATAGTCATACCTGTGTTGTCGTAGAAGTGTTCCATGACATTACCAAAATTATCATCAAGGAAGTGTCCACTTCCATGACAATAAATCGCGCGTCACAGAAGTGCTTTCGTCAAGGGTGACCGACACGTGGCATCCACTGTAATGGAACACCGTTAAGCTATCGGGTCAGGTTTTGGATCCGATAACCCGTTAACAGCCCCATCCAATGGGAAATTTCCACGTGTAAAATTCTTATTGGCCGGACGAAACACCTGTCATCTCGTCAGTGGGTCAGATAGGCGCCTATGATATGTCGACACGTGCCACGGCCCACCACTTGCCCATTTAGCTTATAAAGCCGGCCCGTTTGACTTGGGCAAAAGTTAATGGGCTGGCCCATGAAAAGCCTGTTAACGGTCTCTTCACAAATAGCCCATTTTACGGCCCGATAACTCACGGCCCATTAGGCCCTAAAGAAAATCGGCCCAACAACGTCATGTGGGTCATCGAATATAACACCAGCCCATTTCACTTTCGGCCCATGTATGGCCCACGACGTCTTTCGGCCCATATGAGGCCTTCATATCTTTCGGCCCTTTACAGGCCCACGATGACTCTAGCCCATAATGAAGAGTAATTTTCTTTGTACCCGTTAACGGACCATGATTTACATGGGCCGTTTCCAGCCCCTGTTAGCTTTCGGCCTATTGACGGCCCATACGTTCTTGGGTTCCTTTTCGGCCCTCGATTACTTCCGGCCCGTTACTGGCTTGTTCCCCTAATTAGCCAAATTCGGCCCATGGCAAGAGTCATCCTGTTACTGGCCTGTTCCCCTAATGGGCGAAATTCGGCCCATGGCAAGAGTCGGCCCGTTTCTGGCCTATTAACCCGTTGCGGCGTTTCCAGCCCGTCCTATTTTCTGGACCATTAACGACCCGTTATGCCTGTGACAAAATTAAGCCTTTGCTGTCCTACTGCCTGTTAACGGCCTGTTACCGTGCTGGGATGATACCAATTACGCTCGTTTACGGCCCATGTAGACCCATTTATCCGACGGCCCGAGGCCCACCGATTCAACGGCCATGTTGGAGGCCCATTTATTGACGGCCCGTAGGAGACCCATGGATCCTACGGTCCGTAGGAGACCCATGGATCCTACGGCCCGTATATGGCCCATGGTTGTTTCGGCCACTAGCAAAGCAGGGAAAAAGAAGACTAGGAAATAAATAGGGATAATTGATTTTATACCCCTAGTTGGGTCACACTCGGCAGGTTTACCCCTAGTTTTCGAAAAACCCCAGTTTTGCCCAAGCCCGTTTGCTTCTCTTATGGCTTTGCCCTTCCGTCATGTTTCTATCCAGTTAGTGTCGTTTGACCGTGTGTTGACCATCTATGGACTTTTCGTTGGACTTATTTGCCCCTGCTTCCTCACTCTCTCACTAGACACTTCCAAGTGGGACCCTCACTCAGAAAACATTCCTCTCTCTTCTCACTAACATGTGGGACCCACAATGGACAAAATATCTCTAACGAACACTGCCATGTTGTAAACAAAATATTAATTTTGCATAATTTTTTATGCAAAAACACCGCATAAATAAATTAATCAAAACACCGCAATTAACACAAATCAGTACTCCTACTTAAGGTCGGTCTCATCTCGAATATAATTAATCATCAATCCATTGTTGCCAGCTATACCTAATTATCCCTAAAAAAAGCTGTGCTACCTAATTACATTGCATTAAAAAACGTTGGGTCAACGATTGAAAGGACGCCCTCTGCAGAACGAGGATGAGCTCGCCGGAGCAAAGGAATCGGCGCCGGAGCTCGCCGGAACCAACGGAATCGGCACGGGAGCTCGCTGGAGCCAAAGGAATCGGCGCCAGAGCTCACCAAATCCTCATCGCCTGTGCTTCGCCATGACGGGCGCTTGACTACCGCCACCGTAGCATGGAAGGAGGCCCGGGGGAGGAGCGCACCACCTCCTCCACCATCTCTGCCCACCATGCGTCCCCGGCGGCCGCCTTACATTGGCCACCTACGAGATCTGTGGCTCCACCACTGACCGGAACCCCGTTGGCCATCCGCGGGACGCATTGGATCTGGGCCAGCAGGCGGCATCGGTGTTGGCTAGCCCACGTTGGCGTGGACGAGGGTCGACGAGGACGCAGCCGCTTCCGTTCATGCCTCGCACATTGCAGCACCAGATTGAACATGGCTCGCGGCGGCACAGCTCGTCACCAGATCCACGTGGACGTCAGCTGTGAATGGATCGACAGATGGACCTCCATGGGCGGCGACATGGTGGCTTTGGTGCTGCTCCCTACTCCTGTCAGGGAAGAGAAAAGAGGTGGGTGAGAGAGACAGGGAGAATTGAGAGACAAAGGGAGAGGGAAGGAGGAGAGGAAGGAGCACGGGCAGGGCGGCGCTCGCGCCCAGCCACAACGGCCGGCCATGGAGACGAGGCGGGTCGACGCGGTTTTCCTCCTGCAGGTGCTCGAGCCCAACCCCGACGGGAACCATGGCTCCACCACCGGCGGGACCTCCGCTGGCCCTCCCTTCGCTGGCCACGGACGGGATCTGTGGCTCCAGCGTCGACAAGATTTGAGAGTGAGGAGGAGGGGATCTATGACTAGGGTTTGACCGCCGGGAGAGAAATAAAAGGGAACATGGGATGGTTTTCAGAGTGATGGGTCCCACTTGGCAGTGTCTCGCTAGAGAGTGAAGAAATAGGGGCAAAATGGTCCAATGAAAAGTCCACAGACGGTCAACACACGGTCAAACGACACTAACTGGACGGAACCGTGATGGAAGGGCAAAACGATAAGAAGAGCAAAGTGGCTTGGGCAAGACCGAGTGTTTTTTGAAACTAGGGGCAAAACTGCCGAGTGAGACTCAACTAAGGGCACAGAAATAATTATCCCAAATAAATAAGGCCAAAACTAACGCTAGGCTATTAAGGCGATTGCACAGATCACATCCACTCGGCATCAAAGATCGCCACCATTGCAAAGATAGGGAACACCCTACACTATAAGAAATGGCTTGCTGTTTTCTTCAGCCGGTGGCTGCACGTTAAGAATAAATATTGTAT
Source organism: Aegilops umbellulata (assembly GCA_032464435.1). Lineage (NCBI taxonomy): Eukaryota > Viridiplantae > Streptophyta > Magnoliopsida > Poales > Poaceae > Aegilops > Aegilops umbellulata. The sequence continues at coordinate 370,879,812 of CP136055.1, read as the reverse complement.
CGCACCAAAACAAATTACAACTATATAACAAAAGGAAGGTTGGCATAAAACTTAACAGTCTAGCAGATAAATGCACCACCAGAAGTTCAGAAGCTCAGTTCATTTGACCCGACTGTTGCGTTTTCATCCTGTATTGTCCAATGGAGCACCATAACCCTCACCTTCATTTCCCCTAGGCTCCTGAACAACATAGAAAATGTCTGATAATCTGGTTTCAAAACCATGCATATCTTGACGACATCGAACAATGTCTCTCCTTGTTTCACAAAGGGTCTCTGTTAGGGAATGGACTTGTGTCTGGAGCACAGATACAACATTTTTTTGAGCTTGCATATCTTATCATGAGGCAGTTTGGACGATATTGCCTTAACAACCAACAAGTATTACGCAGGAACGTGCTTTTGGCACTGTTAGTGGACAGGTATTGACCCACAGCAGCAAGAGCTGACATTGCGGTTATAGTTGCATCGCCACCTTCAGAAGGTGGCGGTTCCACCATTTTTTCCATAGCTCGCTGAAAAGTTGAGGTTTTACATTAGTAGTACCAGAACAGAAGATATTAAGGAGGCAGCAAAACCAACCAAAATAGCTTTGGTCTATATACAGAACTTATTCTGGTGAACCCATGTAAAATATTAGTTGTATTTTATTGCAAAGTACATAATAAAACCAGGTTCCGAACATATGACCATGTACCATCGCTAATGTATTGTCTATTTCTTCACATTGTATTGAGGGCTAAGGATAAAGAGACGAAGTTCATAATACGGTAAGCATAGTATGACATCATTCAAATCACAAAACAACTGAGAACAGACAAACAGGTAATTGTAACGTTGTGTGGGCAAGTTCAGCACGGAACTAGATTACGGGTCAAGATCAAAGGAACATCACTCCTCTCTTTTAAACCTTGTAAGGTGAAATGATACGCTAAGACAATTGTGTATAAAATTGAAAAGAGTAATAGACATTGGTTGCAAACCACGCAGTTCAAGGCACAAGTCAGAGTAAGTAGTAGTTAAAAGGTGATACGTCTCCGTCGTATCTATCATTTTTGATTGTTCCATGCCAATATTATTCAACTTTCATATACTTTTGGCAACTTTCTATACTATTTTTGGGACTAAGATATTGATCCAGTACCCAGTGCCAGTTCTTGTTTGTTGCATGTTTTATGTTTCGCAGAAACCCAATATCAAACGGAATCCAAATGGGATAGAAACGGACGAAAAATTATTTTGGAATATTTGGGATTTTCCGAAGGAAGAATCAACGCGAAACGGTGCCCGAGGTGGCCACGAGACAGGGGGGTGCGCCCTCCCCCTAGGCTCGCCTAGCACCCTCGTGGGCCACCCGTAAGGCGGTAGACGCTCTTCTTTTGCCACAAGAAAGCTAATTCTATAAGAAAAATCTGGGAGAAAGATTCATCCCAATTGGGGTTACGGATCTCCGGATATAAAATAAATGGTGAAGGGGAAGGATCTGCGAACGCAGAAACAGAGAGAGACAGGGAGATAGATCCAATCTCGGACGGGCTCTTGCCCCTCCCATGCCATGGGATCCAAGGACCAGAGGGGAAACCCTTCTACCATCTAGGGAGAAGGCCAAGGAAGAAGAAGAAGAAGAAGAAGAAGAGGAAGGGGGCCCTCTCCCTCTTGCTTCCGGTGGCGCCGGAACACCACCGGGGGCCATCATCATCACCGCAATCTTCACCAACAAATTCACCGCCTTCATCACCAACTCTTCCCCCTCTACGCAGCGGTGTAACCCTTCACTTACCCACTGTAATCTCTACTTAAACATGGTTCTCAACGCTATATATTATTTCCCAATGATGGTTGGCTATCTTATGATGTTTGAGTAGATCCGTTTTGTCCTATGGGTTAATTGATGATCGTGATTGGTTTGAGTTGCATGTTTTATTATTCGTGCTGTCCTATGGTGCTCTCCGTGTTGCGCAAGCGTGAGGGATCCCCGCTGTAGGGTTTGCAATATGTTCATGATTTTCTTATGGTGGGTGGCGTGAGTGAACAGAAGCACAGACCCGAGTAAGTAGGTTGTTTGCGTATGGGATAAAGGGGACTTGATACTTTAATGCTATGGTTGGGTTTTACCTTAATGATCTTTAGTAGTTGCGGATGCTTGCTATAGTTCCAATCATAAGTGCATATGATCCAAGAAGAGAAAGTATGTTAGCTTATGCCTCTCCCTCAAATAAAATTGCAATGGTGATTACCGGTCTAGTTATCGATTGCCTTGGACAAATAACTTTCTCATAACAAAAAGCTCTCTACTAATACTTACTTTATTGCATCTTTATCTAAACAGCCCCTAGTTTTTATTTGCATGCTCTTTATTATCTTGCAAACCTATCCTATCACACCTACAAAGTACTTCTAGTTTCATACTTGTTCTAGGTAAAGCGAACACTAAGCGTGCGTAGAGTTGTATCGATGGTCGATAGAACTTGAGAGAGTATTTGTTCTACCTTTAGCTCCTCGTTGGGTTCGACACTCTTACTTATCGAAAGAGGCTACAACTATCCCGTATACTTGCGGGTTATCAAGACCTTTTTCTGGCGCCGTTGTCGGGGAGTCATAGCGTGGGTGAATATTCTCGTGCGTGCCTGTTTGCTTTATCACTAAGTAATTTTTATTTTTTGTTCTTAGTTGTTCTCTATCTTTAGTTATGGTTATGGAACACGAAATACCAAAAAAATTAGGTGTACTTCCTACTCATTGTCGGGGGAAATCGGCCTCCACGAGCACCTATGGGGACGGAGCCCCTTTTCGGTTCGGCGGGGGGCGGAGGTTGCACAAAGAGCAGATCGAGGCGACACACACACAATGATTTTACCCAGCTTCGGGCCGCACGGATGCGTAAAACCCTACTGCTGCTTGTCTGGTTGATTCGAGTTCTTGATCTGGAGCGCAAGAAGCTATAGTAAGTTGAAGCTGGACGTAGACGAGGGTCTACTGGGTGTCCTCCTTTTGGTCCTTTTCTCCTTCCTCCCTCCCTTTTTTCCTACGTGCGCATGGGCCTCCTTTTATATGCTAAGGGGTTTCCCACAGGTAGCGACGCAGGCGAGGGTAAAAAATGGCAAGGAACTATGCGAACAGTGGCCGCAGAGTGCTATCGCACCTAACTCTGACGGCGGGGGACAAAGGCATTAAATGCCCGTCTGGATCGCCTGAACAGTGCCGAGGCGGACCGTTAGGGACGCCTCCGCTCGCCACGGGGGCGACTCTGTCAACGTCGCATGCCACCGCGCGCCTCAGGTAGCGCGGCGCCCCGCCACGTGCCTCTGGGGAAGCCCCAGAGTGACGCGTGGGCAGGTGAGCTGGAGCGCAGGCCTGAGGTGGTGGTTTGCCGCGGCAAGTGGCTTGCCGCACCTGAGAGCTCGCCGCTCGTCAGGCCTCGCCGGGGCGCGTGGCGCGCCGCGGCGGGCTTCTCTTGAGGTGCCTTGGCTTGGCCGTCCCGGCAAGCTCCTCCCGCCGGGGCCTTGGTGCTTCGGCTTAGTCGTCCCGGCAAGCTCCTCTTGCCGGGGCCTTGTCGCCTTGGCCCGGCAAGCTCCTCTTGCCGGACCTCACCTTCTTGGCCCGGCAAGCTCCTCTTGCCGGGGCCTGGTCTTCTAGGCTCGATCACTTGGCCTTCGTCCGGCCCAGAAAGGGCCGTGGAGACTCTTGTCGCTCCCCTGGCAAGCCTTGCTGCGGGACGCTACTACTGCCCGTGCACAAGTTCAGGGTACTAAGGTACCCCTACTTTAGTACACCGACAGGAGCCCCCGGGCCTGGGCCATACACGGTGCCGAGCGTTGTTGGGCCAGGCCCTAACAGTGCATGGGCACGCGTGGCCTGGGTTGCGCTGCTCCTTAACTCCGTGCTCGTCGCGCCCTCCCCAAGTGGCGCGCGCTTATCGCGGCGTCGTGGGGGCGAGGCGTGCGAGGCGTGCGTGACGTGGGTGGCGTGCGCGGGGCTGAGGCCCGCAGGCACGCGTCACGTTGGGCACGACTTCTTTATTTGGAAAGGCGAAACGCCCGCCCCCACTCCCCACCCCTTTTATAAGCGGAGGGGAACAGGGGAAGCTCGCCATTCCGCCGGTTGCTGTTCCTCGAAAATCTCCGCCACTTCCTCCTTACTAGAGAAAGCAGTGATTCGCCCTCGCAGCCCCCGGCGCCGCCAACGCCGACAACTCCCCCTCCCCGTTTCTGCCATGGCCCCGAAGAGCGACAAGGCGAAGGGGAAGGCCGTGAAGTCAGCCGAGGCGCTGCGGCTGGAAGCGCTTCGGAAGGAGACGACGACGTTCCCCCCTCAGCTCGATGCGCTGGGGCTGAAGAACGGATACTGTCTCTTCTGGTCGACGGCGACGCGAGCGCTTCCGTGCACGCGAGTTCTTCCCGCCATCGCCCAGAATCTGTACCCGACCGGGTACCCTTTCTTCGTCGTGTTCTTCTATTGTGGGCTCTGCCCGCCTTTTTCGGAGTTCTTCTGCGACATCATGCACACCTACAACCTCCACCTCCTTGATTTCACCCCCAACGCCGTTCTGACAATGGCGGTTTTCGCACACCTTTGCGAGAACTTTGTCGGAGTCCACCCCAACGTAGCCCTCTTCCGCCACTTCTTTACTCCTCGGGTGGAGAAAGGAGAGCCGCTGTCCGGCGGAGTCGCCTGGGTCTCCAGGACCGGCAAGAAAGAGGTCTACTTGGAGGGGGAACTCCGTGGCAGATGGGAGGAGTGGAGGGCCGAGTGGTGCCTGATCGTCGAGGAGAATCCACCGCCGTTCACCGCCGTGCGCCGAACTCCAGTGGTGTGCGGCCGTGACTGGAGCGACCTAGCCCCGGACGACGCCAAGCTGAAGATTGCCGTCACCCGAATCCTGCGCCTCAGGTTTGCCGGGCTCACCGTCGGCGCCGTCGGTGCGGATTTCCTTCGCCGGTGTATCGCCCCCCTGCAGGAGAGGGGGAAGCCGGCTTGGGAATTCCAAAACGCGGCGGACATCATGAGGCTGCGCCCGGGCCTTAACTACAACTTCACCGTTCTGGAGCTCGTCGGAGTGTTGAAGGAGCTGTTCAAGTACGACTCCGAGCACCCAGAATGGTTCAGGTTGCCGCCGGGCGTCGTCCCCCTGTGCAACAACTCGGCGCTCAGCCGCATCCTCGCGATGATGCCGCTGTGCGACTCGCACGGGATCAACGCGACCTGGCAGGAGCCGGCGGACGACGTCGTGCAGGCCTTCTTCGACAACTTGGAGGAGGTGCTGGTCGACCCCGACGAGAAGAGGGGCCTCACGCGGGACACCACCCCCGAGGAGCTAGCTTACATCGCCTCCAGGATGGAGGAGGCGACGGCCGCCGCGGCCGCGGGCGAGTCTGGCTTCACCCTGGCCGAAGCAGATGCGGCGGAGACGGAGAGCCTCGCCGACCAAATGGAGCTCGCCGGCGCGGAGGAACCAGCTGAGAACGGTGGCACGGGCGAGCCTGCCCAGGACGCGAGCGGCTTGCCGGAGGTTGGCGCGCCCTCCTCGCAGCTCCCGGGCAGCTCGTCGCAGGCGGAGCCCCCTGCCCAGCCGAGGAGGCGTCTCCACAGGGCCGGAGAGGTGGTGCGGCAGGCCGACCAGCAACAGCAGCCCCGCGTGACACGCGCCTCCGAAGAAGCGGGAGCGGGGTCCTCACGGGCCGCGGCTTCTGCTCCTGCCGCTCCCCGTACCTCGGCGGCAACGGGGGAGGGGTCGTCCACCGCCCCCGCCAAGCGGTCCCGGGAACCCACTCCCCTGTCTCCTCGCGCCTGGAGCAAGCCGGTTTTGACTATTCCGCGCTTAGCTCCGACGACAAAGAGGAGGACGAAGAGTAAGTTCCTGGTAGAGCTTGTATCTTCTTGATTTCTGTTGCTTCGTCTTGTTTCGCAGCCCACTCATCCTCCCCCGAAACCGTTCCCTTTCAGGAGCCTGGCCCAGAGGAGGGCGAAGATGGCCAAGGTCCCGCTGGTCGTCCTTGAGGGCGAATCTCCCCCGGCAACTGGGGAGGTGCCGGAGGCGACCTTGCCGGACTTGACAGCGGGTCCGCAGGGCAGCCCACAGCGCAGCCCCCAGGGTGAGTGCACGGCTAGTTCTTGCCGTTTGGCACGCGCATGAGCTTCCCTTCTCTTCGTAATTGACATGTGGCTGTTGTTGTTGGGTAGGAGCAGAGCAGCCCCAGCAGGCGACCCCGGGGGGCACTCCTGCCGCGCCGTCTGCGTCGACCACCCCGCCTAGGGAGAAATCTCCGGCAAGGGAGGAGCCCCCGGCAGGGGAGACCTCCCCGGCAAGGGAGGAGTCCCCGGCAAGGCAGACCTCTCCGGCAAGGGAGGGATCTCCGGCGAGGGACGCGGCCAGCGATCCCCCGGCAGCGGAGGCCGCGGCCACGGACCCTGCCACCGGTAAGCCCCCCTGCACGGAAAACTTCCCCTGGCCATCTCTCCTTATGAGCCTTCTCGTCTGCTGTTCGGTTGACTCTTCTCCCCTCTTCCGGCTGTCAGACCCGCCCACCGCGGACCCGATGGAGACCGAGGCCGTCGTCGGGGAGGGCGCGCGCGGCGACGCCGATGACGTCGTCGTCATCGAGGAGGCGGACGGCACCGATGACCCCGCAGGCGGCGGGGAGGCCGAAGCCGCCAAGGCCGCCGCGGCGGCAGCCAGCGAGGGGACCGGCGACCGTGCCGACGGCCCCGGGGAGGCAGGGGCGCCAAGCACTCCGCCGTCCTGCGATCCCGCTGCTGCCGCCACGTCGGCCCCCGAGGAGCCCCCGGCGGGTGCCTACCTGAATGCCGGCGATGGCGTCTTCATCAGGCTCCCCTGGGAGCCTAGCTCCAGGGCGCCGGTCGAGGGAGAGGCCTTGGACGGAGAAGTGCTCGCCTCCGTCGGGCTGACAGTGGTCGACGCGCCAAGCACCGGCAGCGGCGAGCCCGAGGAGGAGCGGCTGCTCCGGAAGCTTGTGTTGCTCTACCGCGCCCGGCAGGCTAAGGTTGAGCGCCAGAAGGCACTCATCGCGAGGGCTGGCGCGGACATGGAGAAGCGTGCCGGGGAGCTCCGGGAGCTCAACCAGGAGGCTCTCCAGTCTTTGGCGGAGGAGCGGAGGCTGCTTGACGAGGCGCGGACGGCCTTTCTCCTCGAGAAGGCAGAGGCCGAAGAGCAGCAGCGCGGGAAAGCGAACTGGTGCAGCAGAAGGCCAGCCTCGCCAGCCACGAGGAGGAGGTTGCCGCGCGCGAGCAGGCGCTTTGTCGGGGCCCTGCAGGAAGCGCAGGACGCTGCCGCGGCCGCCGAGGTCGTCAAGGGGGAGCTGGAGGCGAGGGTGGCGCAGCTCGTCAGCGACCTCAAGGCGAGCGGCGAAGAGCTTGCCGCGCTCAAACAGGAGCGCGAGAAGGGCGCTCACACCCTTGGCGAGCTGCAGGGCCGCTTCGCGGAGAAGATCCAGGAGCTCGACGCCGCCAAGGATTCCCAGGCTGACCTCGAGCTGAAGCTGGACACCCTGGCCAAGGCGCTGGAGAGCGCCAAGGGGCAGGAAGCGACCTTGCGGAAGGAGGTTGCTGACAACGAGGAGCTATTGAAGCGCGCAACCGTTACCCAGAACGCCTTCCAGGAGACGGTGGAGCGGTGGACCGAAGGCCTCGTCGACATCGCCACCACCATCGGTAAGGAGCTGAAGCTGCTCGGGATGGAGGGCCACGAGTACCTCTCCGGCGAGAACGTCCGGCCGAGCGCCAAGCTCACTTCCTTCTTCAAGGGCTTGGTGGAGGTGTTCCGGCATCTCCGGGAATCGATCCCAAAGCAGCTGGCCGAGGAGACACGGGAAGCCGTCTCCGGGGCCCTCGAGAGGGTGCTGGTGAAGATCGTCTTCCGCAACCCCACCATCAGGCTTACCAACGTCCTCAGGCACCTGCCGGAGGACGCCGACCTGACGGAGATCAGGGCCCTCGTCACCCCCATTGTGGAAAGGGTGGCCGGGATCAGGAGGGTCGAGGGCGACCGCGCGGATTAGGCCGCCCACCTCTTTCTTTTCTTCTCTTGTCGCTGCTGAGCATGTAATAGAAACAGCTGATTAGAGCAGCGGCAAGTCATTTTGTAATATAACTTTTATCTTAGGCAGTTCATTGCGCTGTTATCTCCCTCGTTCGACTTTATGCTTCGTACGTTCGCGCCCTACGCTCCCAGGAACTTGTCGGCGCAAGTCTCCACCTTGCCACGGGTGCCGAGTGCGGGACATCAGCAACCCACTGACGGAGCCTCTACCGGCAAGAAACCTTGCCGCGGCTGGCGCAACTCACTCAAAATGTTGAGCAGGCTCAGGGCGAGGTAAGCGCGGCGACTGCAGTCGCAGCATGCTCAAGCTGCCGAGCAAGCTCGAAACAAAGTAAGGACGCCACTCTGGATGTAGCACACTTAAGTCATTGAGCAGACTCGAAACGAAATAAGGGCGCAACCAGCCACGAGCCGGCCCCTCCGCGCACAGGTTTCCCATACGAAGCTCGGTCGTTCGAGGAAGATAACTTAAAGATAAAAAGGAGCTTAATTGCTCAAACTTTGGCAACTTAGCTTCTCTGTTGTTTGCAGTCCGGCAAGGCGCAGCTTCCTCGGGCGACGCCCAGCCTATCCTATCATCCCCCCTTCTCGAGGTAAGGGAATAACGAGGGCTCAGGGCCTCACGGCCCGCCATCGCTTGCCGGAGTCGAGTGCTGCACAATCGTGTCAAATAATGCATGCGCAAAGCGGAGAGGCGCGAAATCGACAAGATGTGCGGGGCACATAAGCTATGCTTGGGATCTGTGCTCGTCTCTGTACCAAGGATTACATGCAACTGCGGCAAGACTTGGACAGAGAGGATGGCCGACGGAACGGGTTCCGACTGCCGCACTGGCAAGGTCCCTCCCATGGTCGGCGTCGACTCGTTTGGATCTTGGCGGCCTGGGCACGCCGAAGAATGAGGTCGCCTTTCCCGCAACTTCCGGCGCTAACTTCTGCGGCTACGGGAGCGGCGCAGAGTTTGCTGGAGGCGAGAAACTCGCTCAGCGGCCGGAAGGCGGTCCTCCTCAAGGAGCAGCTGCTCTTGCCCGGGCTCTGCGTGAGTGGGTACTCGAGGAGGGCCGTGCACGAGTCCGTGAGGAGGAATGCCTCCGCTCCACGGGGTGGAGCGGAAAGGTACCTGGCCATACCTGAGCTTACCTGTGGTCGCCAAAATCTGGTTCGCACAACCTCGACGCACCCCCTACCTGGCGCGCCAGAGATGTCGGGGGAAATCGGCCTCCACGAGCACCTATGGGGACGGAGCCCCTTTTCGGTTCGGCGGGGGGCGGAGGTTGCACAAAGAGCAGATCGAGGCGACACACACACAACGATTTTACCCAGCTTCGGGCCGCACAGATGCGTAAAACCCTACTGCTGCTTGTCTGGTTGATTCGAGTTCTTGCTCTGGAGCGCAAGAAGCTACAGTAAGTCGGAGCTGGACGTAGACGAGGGTCTACTGGGTGTCCTCCTTTTGGTCCTTTTCTCCTTCCTCCCTCCCTTTTTTCCTACGTGCGCATGGGCCTCCTTTTATATGCTAAGGGGTTTCCCACAGGTAGCGACGCAGGCGAGGGTAAAAAATGGCAAGAAACTGTGCGAACAGTGGCCACACAGTGCTATCGCACCTAACTCTGACGGCGGGGGACAAAGGCATTAAATGCCCGTCTAGATCGCCTGAACAGTGCCGAGGCGGACCGTTAGGGACGCCTCCGCTCGCCATGGGGGCGACTCTGTCAACGTCGCATGCCACCGCGCGCCTCAGGTAGCGCGGCGCCCCGCCACGTGCCTCTGGGGAAGCCCCAGAGTGACGCGTGGGCAGGTGAGCTGGAGCGCAGGCCTGAGGTGGTGGTTTGCCGCGGCAAGTGGCTTGCCGCGGTGGTTGTCTTGCCGCACCTGAGAGCTCGCCGCTCGTCAGGCCTCGCCGGGGCGCGCGGCGCGCCGCGACGGGCTTCTCTTGAGGTGCCTTGGTTTGGCCGTCCCGGCGAGCTCCTCCCGCCGGGGCCTTGGTGCTTCGGCTTAGTCGTCCCGGCAAGCTCCTCTTGCCGGGGCCTTGTCGCCTTGGCCCGGCAAGCTCCTCTTGCCGGACCTCGCCTTCTTGGCCCGGCAAGCTCCTCTTGCCGGGGCCTGGTCTTCTAGGCTCGATCACTTTGCCTTCGTCCGGCCCAGAAAGGGCCGTGGAGACTCTTGTCGCTCCCCTGGCAAGCCTTGCCGTAGGACGCTACTACTGCCCGTGCACAAGTTCGGGGTACTAAGGTACCCCTACTTTAGTACACCGACACTCATGGAGATGGGGAACCTCCTGAAACCCTTGATGCTCGCTATGTTCAAAATATTATGTACTACTTTGATAATCCTGAGAAAACCCCGTTCAATTATGTTATGGGAGACACGTTGGATCAACGTGAATAATTTAGGGATTATCACTTGACACAAAAAGGGAAACTATTATGGGATCAAATTAATATGTTGCATTGGTACGCTCGGGATCTATGCTTGAGACATGATTATACTTGTTGCTCTAGGATGAAGGCTCCACACCCTCCCTTTTCATGCAAATTTAATGATAATAAAACCTTAGCTTCTTATGCTAATGGTAGATATGATTACTATGACGTGGAACAAATAGAAGAATTTGTTGCTTTTATGGGTGCTTATGAGATTGAATCTATGTTTAAAGAGTTTGATGATTTTGATGATTCAGTTTATAGACCTGAAAATTTTGCTATACTTAAATATTGTTATAAGAACTATGAATACAATTACAATATTGATGCATTTATTGAGAAAGTCTCCACTGTACAAGGAGAGACTAATATTTTGCAGGAAGCTATGGAAGAAGAAATTGATGACACTGTGAGCTCATTGGATGAAAAAGATGATGAGGAGAGCGAAGAACAAAAGGAGGAAGAGTGGATTGATCACCTGTGACCACCTTCTAATGAGAGTAACTCTTCAACTCATACATTGTTTAATTCCCATTCGTGCTTACCGAAGGATGATTGCTATGATGATTGCTATGATCCCATTGATTCTCTTGAAATATCCCTTTTTTGTGATACTTGCTATGCTAGTGGCCAAGATGCCAATATGAATTATGCTTATGGAGATGAACTTGCTATAGTTCCTTATGTTAAACATGAAATTGTTGCTATTGCACCCACGCATGATAGTCCTATTATCCTTTTGACTTCTCCCAACTACACTATATCGGAGAAGTTTGTGCTTATTAAGGATTATATTGATGGGTTGCCTTTTACCATTGCACATGATAATTTTGATGAATGTGATATGCATGTGCTTGCTGCTCCTACTTGCAATTATTATGAGAGAGGAACTATATCTCCACCTCTCTATGTTCCCAACATGATAGAATTGCAAGAAACTGCTTATACTATGCATTGGCCTTTACTTGGTGTGCATGAATTGTTCTTTTATGACATGCCGATGCATAGAAAGAGATTTAGACTTCGTCATTGCTTGATATATGTTACTTTGTGCTCACTACTAAATTACAAATGCTTGTTAATTAAAAGTGGCTTTGATATACCTTGGGATCCGGGTGGATCCACTACTTGAGCACTATATGCCTAGCTTAATGGCTTTAAAGAAAGCGCTGCCAGGGAGACAACCCGGAAGTTTTAGAGAGTCATTTATTTCTGTTGAGTTCTTTTATATAGTTTAAAATCAAAAAAAATAAAGAGGGGAACCTAAAAACTTTTCAAGAAAAGGAAAGTGAAAGTTAGAAAGACAAGCATTGTTGAAGTGGGAGCTAGCCTTGAACTTTGTTCATGCTCACAGAAACTTGGTGAATCTTGATTACAGAAACTTTTCAACAAAAATAATTATCCCCTTGTACAATTCCATTGTATTACAAAAATAATGTGCCAACGTTTGCCTTTAGGATGTTTACAATGCTTGTTCGTTTGTATGGTGCATGACAGAAACTTTGGCTGTAGTGCGAGATTTTACGTTTTTAACTGGAGCGTCAATTGGTTCTGATTATTTTTGCACTGTCTTGCTATACAACTTATTTATTTTTCCGAATGTTTGTAGAATTTTTGGGGTACCATAAGTATGGTGAATGTTCATATTGCTACAGAATGTTCTGTTTTTGACAAATTCTGTTTTTGATGCATAGTTTGCTTGTTTTAATGAATCTATCAATTTATATTAGTGGATTAAGCCATGGAAAAGTTATATTACAGTAGACACAATGAAAAAACAAAATATGAATTGGTTTTCAATAGTACTTAGAGTGGTGATTTGCTTTATTATACTAAAGGATCTTACCGAGTTTTCTGTTGAAGTTTTGTGTGGATGAAGTGTCTAATCGAGGAGGTCTCGATATGAGGAAAAGGAAGAGAGGCAAGAGCTCAAGCTTGGGGATTCCCGAGGCACCCCAAGTAAATATTCAAGGAGACTCAAGCGTCTAAGCTTTGGGATGCCCCGGAAGGCATCCCCTCTTTCTTCTACAAGTACCGGTATGTTTTTGTATTCGTTTCGTTCATGCAATATGTGCAAGTCTTGGAGCGTCTTTTGCATTTAGTTTTCACTTTTCTTTTATGCACCATGCTGGTATGAGATAGTCCTTGGTTTATTTATAGAATGCTCATTGCACTTCACTTAAATCTTTCGAGTATGGCTTTATAGAATGCTTCATGTGGTTCAATTATATCATTTGAAGTTTGGATTGCCTGTTTCTCTTCACATAGAAAACCGCCATTGGTAGAATGCTCTTTTGCTTCACTTATATTTGTTAGAGCGTGGGCATATCTTTTGTAGAAATCATTAAACTCTCTTGCTTCACTTATATCTATTTAGAGAGATGACAGGAATCGGTCATTCACATGGTTAGTCATAAAATCCTACATAAAACTTGTAGACCGTTGAATATGATATGTTTGATTCCTTGCAATAGTTTTGTGATATAAAGATGGTGATATTAGAGTCATGCTAGTGGGTGTTTGTGGATTGTAGAGACACTTGTGTTGAGGTTTCCAAGTCTCGTAGCATGCACGTATGGTAACCGTTGTGTGACATATTTGAAGCATGGGGTGTTTCTTTGATTCTCTTATGAATGGCGGTCGGGGACGAGCGATGGTCTTTTCCTACCAATCTATCCCCTAGGGGCATGCGTAGTAGTACTTTTCTTCAAGGGCTAATAAACTTTTGCAATAAGTATATGAGTTCTTTATGACTAATGTGAGTCCATGGATTATACGCACTTTTACCTTTCCATCAATTCTAGCCTCTTCGGTATCGTGCATTGCCCTTTCTCGCCTCGAGAGTTGGTGCAAACTTCGCCAGTGCATCCAAACCCCGTGATACGATACGCTCTATCACACATAAGCCTCATTATATCTTCCTCAAAACAGCCACCATACCTACCTATCATGGCATTTCCATAGCCATTCCGAGATATATTGCCATGCAACTTCCATCATCATCACATACATGACTTGAGCATTTATTGTCATATTGCTTTGCATGATCGTAAGATAGCTAGCATGATGTTTTCATGGCTTGTCCGTTTTTTGATGTCATCGCTATGCTAGATCATTGCACATCCCGGTACACCACCGGAAGCATTCATATAGAGTCATATCTTTATTCTAGTATCGAGTTGTAATATTGAGTTGTAAGTAAATAAAAGTGTGATGATCATCATTATAGAGCATTTCCCCATGAAAAAAAGAAAAAAAAGAAAAAAAAGGAAAGGCCAAAGAAGCCTAAATAAAAAAGGGGGCCAAAGAAGCCCACCCAAAAAAAAGAAAAAAAGAAAAAAGAAAAGGTGCAATGTTACTATCCTTTTACCACACTTGTGCTTCAGAGTAGCACCATGTTCTTCATATAGAGAGTCTCCTATGTTATCATTTTCATATACTAGTGGGAATTTTCATTATAGAACTTGGCTTGTATATTCCAACGATGGGCTTCCTCAAATGCCCTAGGTCTTAATGAGCAAGCAAGTTGGATGCACACCCACTTAGTTTTCAGTTTGAGCTTTCATACACGTATAGCTCTTAGTGCATCCGTTGCATGGCAATCCCTACTCCTCGCATTGACATCAATTGATGGGCATCTCCATAGCCCGTTGAGTAGCCGCGTCGATGTGAGACTTTCTCCTTTTTTTGTCTTCTCCATATAAACCTCCACCATCATATTCTATTCCACCTATAGTGCTATATCCATGGCTTACGCTCATGTATTGCGTGAGGGTTGAAAAAGCAGAAGCACGTTAAAAAGTATGAACCAATTGCTCGGCTTGTCATCGGGGTTGTGCATGATGGGAGTATTTTGTGTGACGAAAATGAAGCATGGCCAAACTATATGATTTCGTAGGGATAAGCTTGCTTTGGCCTTGTTGTTTTGAAAAGACATGATTGCTTTATTGGTACGCTCGAAGTATTATTGTTTACATGTCAAATGATAGACCATTGCTTTGAATCACTCATATCTTAATATTCATGCCATGATTAGACACATGATCAAGATTATGCTAGGTAGCATTCCACATCAAAAATTATCTTTTTATCATTTACCTACTCGAGGACGAGCAGGAATTAAGCTTGGGGATGCTGATACGTCTCCGTCGTATCTATAATTTTTGATTGTTCCATGCAAATATTATTCAACGTTCATACACTTTTGGCAACTTTTTATACTATTTTTGGGACTAACATATTGATCCAGTGCCCAGTGCCAGTTCCTGTTTGTTGCATGTTTTATGTTTCGCGGAAATGCAATATCAAACGGAATCCAATCGGGATAAAAACGGACGAAGAATTATTTTGGAATATTTGGGATTTTCCGGAGGAAGAATCACCGTGAAACGGTGCCCGAGGTGGCCACGAGACAGGGGCGCGCCCTCCCCCTGGGCGCGCCTGGCACCCTTGCGGGCCACCCGTAGGGCGGTTGACGCTCTTCTTTTGCCGCAAGAAAGCTAATTTTATGAGCAAAATCTGGGCGAAAGATTCATCCCCATTGGAGTTACGGATCTCCGGGTATAAAAGAAACGGTGATGGGGAAGGATCTGCGAACGCAGAAACAGAGAGAGACAGAGAGATAGATCCAATCTCGGAGGGTCCCTCACCCCTCCCCATGCCATGGGAGCCAAGGACCAGAGGGGAAACCCTTCTCCCATCTAGGGAGAAGGTCAAGGAAGAGAAGAAGAAGGGGGGTCCTCTCCCCCTTTCTTCCGGTGGCGCCGGAACACCACCGGGGGCCATCATCATCACCGAGATCTTCACCAACAACTTCACCGCGTTCATCACAACTCTTTCCCCCTCTATGCAGAGGTGTAACCCTTCTCTTACCCGCTGTAATCTCTACTTAAACATGGTGCTCAACGCTATATATTATTTCCCAATGATGTATGGCTATCTTATGATGTTTGAGTAGATCTGTTTTGCCCTATGGGTTAATTGATGATCATGATTGGTTTGAGTTGCATGCTTTATTATAGGTGTTGTCCTATGGTGCTCTCCATGTCGCGCAAGCGTGAGGGATCCCCGCTGTAGGGTTTGCAATATGTTCATGATTTGCTTATGGTGGGTGGCGTGAGTGAACAGAAGCACGTACCCGAGTAAGTAGGTTGTTTGCGTATGGGATAAAGGGGACTTGATACTTTAATGCTATGGTTGGGTTTTACCTTAATGATCTTTAGTAGTTGCAGATGCTTGCTAGAGTTCCAATCATAAGTGCATATGATCCAAGAAGAGAAAGTATGTTAGCTTATGCCTCTCCCTCAAATAAAATTGCAATAGTGATTACCGGTCTAGTTATCGATTGCCTTGGACAAATAACTTTCTCGTAACAAAAAGCTCTCTACTAATATTTACTTTATTGCATCTTTATCTAAACAGCCCCTAGTTTTTATTTACATGCTCTTTATTATTTTGCAAACCTATCCTATCACACCTACAAAGTACATCTAGTTTCATACTTGTTCTAGGTAAAGTGAACACTAAGCGTGCGTAGAGTTGTATCGGTGGTCAATAGGACTTGAGAGAGTATTTGTTCTACCTTTAGCTCCTCGTTGGGTCCGACACTCTTACTTATCGAAAGAGGCTACAACTATCCTGTATACTTGCGGGTTATCAAAAGGCATGAGGATTATGGACTTACAACAGCGGCTTTGACTTGTGTAGTCATGCCCTTCTTCTTGCTGGTGTGACAGTCCTTGAAGATTTCCACAGCGTTTGGTTCAGGTACTTTTTGGTGCTTGCGGGCTTTCCTCTGCATTTCGAACAAGTCAATATAGATCTCATAATATGGTACAGCGAAAAGAGTGAAACAACAGCTAATTACAAGAGCCTCGCAGTGTGCAATATAGCTACGAGATCTTGTCGTCTGTTGGAATTCCACTTTCGTACGGTTGGCCTTGTTCTTTGAACATTTCACCAACAAGAAGATAGATTTGTGTGGCATATGCGTAAACAAGACTTCAGCATGTGATCTGATCACATATATATAATGTACCTGATACTTCGGATCAGACCAGTGTTTAACAAGGCCCCTCCAGTCTTCATCCGATATATTTTCCACTTGAGATGTTTGGGAAAGTTCACTATTAGCCTTGCCTTCAAAGTGAGTTTTCCTCAAGTTATACCGATACTGTCGCAGAGCAGACTTGAAAACATGGGTGCAAGCTTGTCTGGTTGCTTCATCTTGGCTATTCTACTTGAACCTCATCTGTTGAAAATTATGGGAGTCTCATTATCAGCAACCTAGGAAGTATGGGACAGAGAAAGACGATAGTACTAGTTTCCATACATAACCATACTTACATATAAATGGTCGAGGAAGGTGTTGAACTGGGTTTCGTCTTTGTCATTCCTGTATTGAATCCATGTTGGGAGGATACGTACATGACACCTAACGGAAACCGCTTCCTCTGATACTAACTTGGCTGACTCTGTAGCATCACGTGGCCTTTTTAAACCTGCCTCAAAACGGATCTCCATTCTTCCTCCTCTAGATTTAGTTAACCTATCGAGCATTATCCCTGATGTTTGTTTCCTCTTGCGCCTAGGTGCTAGTCCAACAACGAACATAGGAAGTGTTAGTGTACATCAAACTGTGAGACTACATATAAAGAAGCATGCAAGTGTAACTTAACTCCAGCAACTACCTTCTTGTTGTTGAAGCTCACAAGGTTCATCTGATATTGCCAACTCGTCTTTTGTCAAGAGTGCTTGGGAAGTAGTGTTAGGTGGCAAGGGAGCTTGGGAACGTGCTGCTAGCTCAGTTGACGCACGAGTAACTCATGCAGCTAGTAGTACTGTGGAAGGTGTTGCAAGAACTAGGGTTGTCTCTGCTTGTTTGGTGGCAGCTATTTGTTTCTGTTTGGCTTTTTTGCAGATCGTGTAGCATGGGATGCCGTGTTTGCAGAATTTTCCGCTGGACTTTGACCTTCTATTGCACCATCAGTACCAGCAGAATCTGCAGGATTCATTCGCTTCTCATTCCCTGCCATTCTGTGTTTCTTCCTCTTTCTCTGTGCCATGTTAAGTCAAGCCGACAAGAAAAACGAATAACAATTTAGTTCTTCAGAACAAATTGATGCGTGATGTAGACGAACTGAACTTTGATGTTAGACAACCACATGATAGGAGGATGTAATATGTATGAAAAACAGGACGGAAGAGATAACCAGAACTATGATGTGTAAACTAAGAATAAGACATTTCACCAAATTAGAAGCAATGCAATGGAAGGTAGACACCATATGAAAGATGCTACAAATATCGCTCTACCAAGTTAAAAGTGTCTCAGCATAAATGGCGTTTAAACAAATGTGAAGCAGTACAAGAAATAAATCATATGCAAGATGCAAACAACATCACACTACCATGTTAGAGGTCTCTCGTCATTAGTGCCATTGCATATTCACAACATTGCATATTCACATCTTATGATGTGTAAACTAAGGAGAAGGCATTTCAACAAATTAGAAGCAATGAAAGCTAGACACCATATGAAAGATGCAACGAATATCACTCTACCAAGTTAAAATTGTCTCGTCATAAGTGCCACTTCAAAACATTAGTAGTACAAGCTAGAAAAGAATGTGAGATGTAACATATATCACACTCTGAAGTCAAACGTGTCTTATGATAAGTGCTTGTTGCCGGTTACACAATAGTAGTAATTTGATGTAAGAACATGGTGTGATAGACAGATATTGTATGTTCTAGAAACAGGAACACGTGTCTTATTCAAGTATAATGTGTAAAGTAAGCAGATGGAATTCAACAAAATAGAAGCAATACAAGCTAGACATCACACATAACATGCAACCACATATAACAGTGCCAAGTTAGAGGGAGCATCGGTGATGGTGCACTAGGGGAGACGTGCTCATCATAAACACAACTTTGTTGAGTGTCTATGCATGTGTTGTCTTGGAAATCATCTTGGGGGTGGGGAGGAGTAGAAACTGTAGAGGCCCTCTGTTCGGAAGGAGCACCTTTATCCACTACCTTGCTAACTTCCTTCCGATTTATTGATTTTGAATTGTCAAGTAAAACCGACAAGAAAAAGCAATAAAATTCTCTCTTCAGAACTCATTCATGCATGATACTGACAATCACTACTTTGATGTAAGGCGAACACATGATACCAGGATGGAATATGTATGAAAAACAGGACGGCATGGCATGTTCACAACTGTTTGTGTAAACTAAGCAGAAACCATTCCAACAAATAAGAAGCAATGCACGCTAGACACCACATGAAAGATGCAACCAATATGACTCTGCCAAGTTAAAAGTGTCCCATCATAAATGGAATTTCAACAAATTAGAAGCAGTGCATGCTATAAATCATATGAAAGATGCAACTAATATCGCACTGCATATACTAAAGGTGTCTCGTCATATTGATTGATGCGGGATACAAAAAAACAATAGTTTTATGTAAGGACATGCTTAATAGATAGATGTACTATGTACTAAATACAGGAAGGCGTGTCACATTAACAGGTATAATGTATAAGCTAAGCAGACTAGCACATGCAGTTGAACCAGATTGGAAGAATTACAATCTAGACACCATATGCAACATGCAACCACAAATCACGCTGCCAAGTTAGAGCAAGCACCTGCGATGCTAGTGTAGGGGAAATGTTGTAATCAACTACAGAGCTACATTCACTATCTTCATCTAGCATTGTTGTTTCTTGAGAATCATGTCGGGAGGCTGACGCTGCATTCTTAAAATGAGGAGTAGTCCGCTTGCCTACATGCCTCATTGCCGGGGGAAACTGACTCCGCGGGCACCTATGGGGACGGAGCCCCTTCTCGGTTCGGCGGGGGGCGGAGGTCGCGCGAAGAGCAGATCGAGGCGAGGCACGCGAGGGGTTTACCCAGCTTCGGGCCGCACGGATGCGTAAAACCCTACTGTTGCTTTGTGGATTGTATTGTGTTCTTGCTCGGGAGCGCTGAGTGCTACAGTACACACGAGCTGCTGGCGAGACCGAGCGTGAGTGTCCTCTTCCCCCCCTCTACGTTGCGCATGGGCCTCCTTTTATATGCTCAAGGGGTCACCGACAGGTGGCAACGTAGGCGAGGGCAAAAATGTAAGTTTGCTGCGGTTGGTACAGCTGTTTGCACAGTGTATCATACCTAACTCTAACGGCAGGGGACAAGGGCATTAAATGCCCGTCTGCGTCGCCTAAACAGTGCGAAAAGGGACCGTCAGGGACGCCACCGTTCGCCACGATGGCTATCTTGTCAGCGCCGTTTGCCACCGCATGCCCCTGGCTGCACAGCTTCTCGCCACGTACGCCTGGGACGGCCCTAGAGCGACACGTTGGTGGATGAGCTGGAGCGCGGGCCGTGGAGTAGTGGCTTGCCGCGGCAAGTGCCTTGCCGCGCCTGGGAGCTTGTCGCTCACCGGGCCTTGCCGGGACGCGTGGCGCGTCGCGGCAAGTTTCTTGAAGTGCCTTGGTTGGCCTTCCCAGCAAGCTCCTCTTGCCGGGGTCTTGAGCTTCGAGTGGCCTTCCTGGCAAGATCCTCTTCCCGGGGCCTTGTCTCCTTGGCTTAAATACTTTGTTCTTGAATGGCTCCAAAGGGACTTCGGAGGACCTTGGCGGTCGCCTGGCAAGCCTTGTTGCGGGAGGCTGCGACTGCCCGTGCACAAGTTCGGGATACTAAGGTACCCCTACTTTAGTACACCGACAGGAGCCCCCGGGCCTGGGCCATGCACGGTGCCGAGCGCTGTTGGGCCAGGCCCAAAACATGGCACGGGCACTCGCGGCCTGGGTCACGCCGTATCTTGCTCTGCATCCACCATGCCTTCCCCGAACGGCACGCGTCAATTGCGGCGTCGTGGGGAGAGACGTGCTTGACGTTGGTGGCATGCGCGGGGCTGAGTCCCGCATGCATGCATCACGTCGTAGGTGGTTTCTTTATTCGGAAAGGTGAAACGTCCTCCCCCTCCCCTTATAAGCAGGGGAAACAGGGGCAGTTCGCCCATCCGCCCGTCGCTGTTCTGCCTTCCAAAAATCTTCGCCACTACCCTTCTTCCCAAAGCCGAAGGAGAGCAGCGCTCCGCCCCCATCGCCGCCAGCATCATCAACGCTGTCGACCTCTTTCGCCACTTCCGCCATGACTCCGAAGGGCGACAAGGGGAAGGGAAAGGCCTCGAAGTCGGCCGAGGCGCAGCGGCTCGAGGCGCTGTGAAAGGAGCGGGCCATCTTCCCCCCCAGGCTCGACGCGGTGGAGCTGAGGGAGGACTTTTATCTCTTCTGGTCGGCGGAGACGCGGGCGCACGCGCGCACGAAGGTATTTGCAGCCGCCGCCCGGGCAAGAGCCCCGCCTGGATACGCTTTCTTCGTCTTGTTCTTCTACTGCGGGCTCTGCCCGCCTTTTTCTGAATTTTTCTGCGACATCATGAACACCTACGGGTTCCATCTTTTTGACTTCACCCCCAATGTTGTCCTGAACATGGCAGTTTTCGCACACCTCTGCGAAAACTTTTTCGGAGTCCACCCAAACGTAGCCCTCTTCCGCCACTTCTTTTCGCCTCGAGTTGAGAGAGGAGAGCCTCTTTCCGGCGGAATCGCCTGGATCTCAAAGGCCGGCAAGAAGGAGGCCTATCTGGAGGGGCAGTTCCGTAGCAAGTGGGAGGAGTGGAGAGCAGACTGGTGCTGGATTGCCGAGGAGAACCCGCAGCCATTCACCGCCCTGCGCCAAACCGCAGCAGTGCGCGGCAGCGATTGGAGTAACGCGGCCTCGGACGACGACAAGCTGAAGATTTCCGTTACCCGGATCCTACGCCTCAGGCTTGCCGGGCTCACTGTAGGCGCCGTTGGCGCGGATTTCCTCCGCCGCCGCATCGCCCCCCTGCAGGAGAAGAGGAGGCCCGCCTGGGAGTTCCAGAATGCGGCGGATATCATGAGGCTGCGCCCGGGCCTCAATTTTAATTTCACTGTCCTGGAGCTCAACGCGATGCTCAAGGAGCTGTTCAAGCACGACCCTGATCATCCCGAATGGTTCAGGCTGCCGCAAGGTGTCGTCCCACTGTGCAACAATTCCTCGCTCAGCCGCATCCTTGCAATGATGCCGCTGTGCGACTCGCACGGGGTTGACGCAACGTGGCAAGAGCCGGCAGATGACGTCGTGCAGGCGTTCTTCGATGAACTGGTAGAGGTGCCGATCTGCCCCGACGAGCAGAAGGGCCTCACCCGGGACACCACCGAAGATGAAATGAAGCGCATCGCCACGCGGCTGGAAGATGCGGCGGCAGCCGCGGCCGCGGGCGAGTTTGGATTCACCGTGGCGAAGGCGGATGCGGCAAAGGCGGCAAGCCATGCCGAGCGAACGGAGCTTGTCGGCAAGGAAGAGCCCGCCGGGCACGACGCCGAGTCGGGTGAGCCCGTCGAGGATACGAGTGGCTTGCCGGAGATCGACTCCTCTTCTGCCCCTCCTTTGGGCAGCTCGTCGCAAGCAGAGCCCCTGGCTCCGCAACGAAGGCGTCTCCGCAAGGCCGGGGACGCAGCGGAGCGGCAGACGGGCCAACAGCCGTCATGCCGTGCGACGCGTTCCACCGCGGCAACTGGAGCGGGACCTTCGCAGACCGCTAATGGGGCAATTGGAGCGGGGTCGTCTCAGACCACCGGCACTGTCCCCGTCAAGCGGCCAAGGGAACCTACTCCTCCTCGCTCCGGAGGTGGGCCACGCTTTGACTTCTCCGCGCTCAGGTCCGACGAGGAAGAAGAAGAGGAGTAAGATCCTTGTTGTACTTGTATTTCTTCAATTCTTGCAGTTGTGTCTCGCATCTCATTTGCTTTTCTCTGAACTTACTCCTTTTCAGGACTCTGGCCCAGAGAGCGGCAAAGAGAGCCAAGGTCCCAGTGGTCATGCTTGACGACGAGCCCACCGTGACGGCAGGGGGTGCGCCTGAGACGACCTTGCCGGACCCGCCAACTAATCCTCAGAGCAGCCCCCAGCGCAGCCCCCAGCGTAAGTATATGATTTGCTTCTTGCTGTTGGGCGTGCCTGGATACTCTTCGCTTTCTGATATCTGACTGTTGATTTGTGTAGGAGCAGAGCAGCCCCATCAGGAGCGTCCGGAGACCGCCCCCGACATGCCACCTGCTACAGCTACACCGCCAAGGGGGAGTTCCCCGACAAGGGAGAAATCTCCGACAAGGGAGCAGTCCCCAGCAAGGGAGCAGTCTCCGGCGAGGGAGCGGTCTCCGGTAAGGGGGAGTTCTTCAACAAGGGAGAAATTCCCGGCAAAGGACAGCACCGGCGACCCTTTGGTGACGGAGACCGTGACTGCAGATCCTGGCACAGGTAATCCTCTTGCCTCGAAACTTCCCTTGGGTTCTTCTTTGCTTGATCTTCTTTTTGGATATTTGCTTGACTTTTCTTCCTTCTCCAGCTGTTAGTCCCATCTACTGCGGAGCCGATGGAGACAGAGGTTGTTGTTGACGACGCCGTCGTCACCGAAGAAACGGTCGACGCTGACGATCTTGCCGGCGAAGAGGCCGCCAAAACTGCTGCCGCAGCAGCCGACGAGGGGTCTGGCGATCGCGCTGACGGCCCTGGGGCCGCAGGAGCGACTGGCGCTACTCCGACCGCCAACCCTCCCGCCGCCGCCGCAGCGTCGGGCTCCGAAGAGCCCCAGCCAGGCGTGTACTTGAAGGCCGGTGACGACGTCTTGATCAAGCTCCCCTGGGAGTCAAGTTCCAGGGCGCCGATCGAGGGAGAAACCTTCGACGGAGAAGTGCTCGCCTCCGCTGGGCTGACGCTGGTCGATGCGCCAAGCAGCAGCAGCGGCGAATCTGAGGAGGAGCGGCTGCTCCGGAAGCTGGTGTCGCTCTACCGCGCCCGGCAAGCCAAGCTAGAGTCCCGCGAGGCGCTTGCCGCGAAGGCGGGAGCGGATCTCGAGAAGCGCGCGAAGGAGCTCCGAGGTAAGAGACAGGAAGCTCTCCGGGCCCTGGCGGAGGAGCGGGAGCAACTTGCCGAAGCGCGAACAGCCTTCGTCCTCGAGAAGGCGGAAGTTGAAGAACAACAACGACTTGCCGCCGAGGGGCTATCTGCGCAGGAGGGCGAGTTGACGCAGCGGAAGGTCGACCTTGACAGCCACGAGGAGGAGCTTGCTGCGCGCGAGCAAGCGCTCGGCGGGGCTCTCAAGGAGGCACAGGATGCTGCCGCGGCCGCCGAGGCCGCCAAGAAGGAGCTGGAGACGGAGGTGGCGCGGCTGGGGACCGATCTCAAGGCGAGCGGCGAAGATCTTGCCGCGCTCAAGCAAGAGCGCGAGAACGACGCCTACACTTTCAGCGAGCTGCAGGGCCGTCTCGCCGAGAAGGTCAAGGAGCTCGACGCCGCCAAGGACTCCAACGCCGATCTTGAGTTAAAGCTGGCCACTTTGACCAAGACGCTGGACAGCGCCAGGGAGCAGGAGGTGGCTCTGAAGAAGGAGGTCGCGGCCAACGAGACGCTGCTGGAGAGTGTTGTTGCCGCCCAAAGCACTTTCAGGGAGACTGTGGAGCGATGGACGGAGGGTCTTGTGAATGCCGCCGCAGACATCGACAAGGAGTTGGCGCTGCTGGGGGTGGAGGACCTCGGGTATCCTTCCGACGAGAACCTCCCCCACAGTGCCAAGCTCACTTTGTTCTTCAAAGGCGTGACGACGGCGCTCCAGCAACTCCGGGAGAGGATCCCAAAGCAGCTGGCCGACGAGTCGCGCGAGATCTGCGCGGGAACTCTCCGAACGGTATTGAGGAAGGTGGTCTTCCGCAACCCGGACCTCCGCCTTACCAACGTCCTCAGGTCCCTGCCGGCGGAAGCTGATCTGGAGGGGCTCGACGCCCTTGTTGCACCCATCGTGGAAAGGGTGAGCGAAATCAAGAGGATCGAGGGCGACCGTGTAGACTAGGCCGCCCGCCTTCTTCTTTTCTTGCCGCTGTGGGTCATGTTATGAAAACAATTTATTAGAGCTGCGACAAGCTATCTTGTAACATAACTCTATTTTGGGTAGTAATTGCAATGTTATTTCCTTTACTTGATTCCTTCCTTTGTATGCCTTTGCCCTACGCTTTTAGGGAACTTGCCGGTGCAGGCACCATTGCCGCGAGCGCTGAGTGCGGAACATCAGCAGCCTGTTGGCGGTGCCGCCTCCGACAAGAAACCTTGTCGCGTCTAGTTGCAGCTTTGCTTAAGTTGTTTGAGCAAACTCGAAACAAAGTAAGGGCGCGTATCTGGTCGCGGCACGCTTAAGTTGTTGAGCGAGCTCGAAACAAGGTAAGGGCGCAACTCTAGTTGCAGCAAACTTAAGTCGTTGAGCGGACTCGAAACGAAGTAAGGGCACAACTAGCCGCGAGCTGGTTCCTCCACGCACAGGTTTTCCATACAAAGGACGGTCGTTCAAGGAAGATAACTAAAAAGTTTTAAAAGATCTGATTGCTCAAGCTTTGGCAACTTAGCTTTTCTGTTGTTTGCTTTCCGGCAAGGCCGCTCCCCGGCAAGGTGAAACTAGTGACTCGTTTCACCCGGCGAGGGTCTCCCCACTTCGGCGTCAACTTGCTGGGATTCTTGGCGGACTGAGCGCGCTGAAGAGCAAGGTCGCCTTCCTCGAAACTTCTGGCTTTAACTTTGCGGCTATGGTAGCGGCGCAAAGCTTGCTGGTAGCGAGCAGCTCGCACAACAGCCTAAAGACGGTCCTCCTCGAGGAGCAGCGCGTCATCTTCTCGCAGCTGCTCTTGCTCAAGCTTATCATAAGCGAGCACTCGAGGTGACCCGTATACGAGTTCCGTGGGGAGAACTGCCTCTACTCCACGGATCAGAGCGAAAGGTGTCTGGCCAGTGGCTCGATTTGGCGTTGTCCTGATCGACCAAAGAACCACTAGCAGCTCCTCGATCTAGTTTCTTCCGCACTTGCGCAGCCGTCGTCGGTGATGACGATGAAGGTCTAGCTCGTGCGAACGCCGGATCAGGTTCACACGACCTCGACGCCCCCTACCTGGCGCGCCAAAGATGCCGGGGAAAACTGACTCCGCGGGCACCTATGGGGACGGAGCCCCTTCTCGGTTCGGCGGGGGGCGGAGGTCGCGCGAAGAGCAGATCGAGGCGAGGCACGCGAGGGGTTTACCCAGCTTCGGGCCGCACGGATGCGTAAAACCCTACTGCTGCTTTGTGGATTGTATTGTGTTCTTGCTCGGGAGCGCTGAGTGCTACAGTACACACGAGCTGCTGGCAAGACCGAGCGTGAGTGTCCTCTTCCCCCCCTCTACGTTGCGCATGGGCCTCCTTTTATATGCTCAAGGGGTCACCGACAGGTGGCATCGTAGGCGAGGGCAAAAATGTAAGTTTGCTGCGGTTGGTACAGCTGTTTGCACAGTGTATCATACCTAACTCTGACGGCAGGGGACAAGGGCATTAAATGCCCGTCTGCGTCGCCTAAACAGTGCGAAAAGGGACCGTCAGGGACAACACCGTTCGCCACGATGGCTATCTTGTGAGCGCCGTTTGCCACCGCATGCCCCTGGCTGCATAGCTTCTCGCCACGTACGCCTGGGACGGCCCCAGAGCGACACGTTGGTGGATGAGCTGGAGCGCGGGCCGCGGAGTAGTGGCTTGCCGCGGCAAGTGCCTTGCCGTGCCCCGGAGCTTGTCGCTCACCGGGCCTTGCCGGGACGCGTGGCGCGTCGTGGCAAGTTTCTTGAAGTGCCTTGGTTGGCCTTCCTGGCAAGCTGCTCTTGCCGGGGTCTTGAGCTTCGAGTGGCCTTCCCGGCAAGCTCCTCTTGCCGGGGCCTTGTCTCCTTGGCTTAAATACTTTGTTCTTGAATGGCTCCAAAGGGACTTCGGAGGACCTTGGCGGTCGCCTGGCAAGCCTTGCCGCGGGAGGCTGCGACTGCCCGTGCACAAGTTCGGGATACTAAGGTACCCCTACTTTAGTACACCGACACTCATCATAAGTGATTGATGAGGGATACACAAGAACATTAGTTTCATGTAAGAACATGGTTTATACACAGATGTACTAGTATGTGCCAAAAACAGAAAGGCATGTCATATTCAAATGTATAATGTGTAAGCTAAGCAGATTCAATTTAACCAAATTGGAAGCAATACAAGCTAGACATCCGGCTGGAGTGGTGAGCATGATCATTTAGGACCTGAGAGCCTGGTGGGAGGCGGGCTGCTTCGCCACCATCGCAGCTTTTTAGTTGGCTTCCAGGTGATGCCTATCTTTGCTGGGCTTTTCATTGGCTCGGCCAGTGCCCTGGCTAGCTATTTGTCTTCTAGTGCTCATGGGATGGTGGTTCATGTAAAAAAATATCTTTCCATATCTTGACCGACTTCGGCCTTTCGAATACAAGCTAGACACCATATGGAACATGCAACCACATATGACACCGCGAAGTTAAAGCAAGCACCTGGGATGGTGGTTCATTGTGAGCAAGGTCATCAACTCCAGAGCTACGTTTACCGTCTCCATCTGCTGACACTGCACCCTTTATAGCGCTGTAACGTGTCGTGCCTAACCACGAAGAAAGCTGGCTCGACTTCTCTCTTATCTTTTTTGCTTCTCTCGAGGTAGACTCTGAAATACCCTTGCATAAAAACACAATAGTGAGAGTATGGGTGAAGTGTGTGCAGAACTAGTGCACTGTAATAGTAGCAGATAGCAGGTGGCTGAAAAATAAATGACAGGAGACATATGATAGCTCTACAACATTGCATGGCAAACCAAATTAGATTGTACTCCGTATGATTTTGTAATATATGAGCATAGGAAATGCAGGTACTCCTCCAGCACACCACCACATGTGGTCATATCTAAGATAACAGTCGACTGAAAATATATAGGTCAGTCGATTTTTTTAATGAACCGTCCGATCTATAAGAAACGGGCAGATGGCCTTCCTCTACCTCCCGCCAGTCACTGTTGACGATCTTTCTTGAACCGCCAGCGACCTCCGGCCCAGACCCCTGCCTCCGCTGCCCCTCCCTCACCTCGACCTCAGACCATCGCCATGCTTGGCAGCGCCCCCAGGCCATCCCTTTAATCCCGACCGACCCCCAGATTGGGCGCCAGTAGCTCTAGGTCGCACATGCCCCTAAGATAAACACCAAGGCGCTGCTTCCCCGGAGTAATAGGCGTACTAGCGCCTGTTACGCCGGGGAATGCTTCCGATAATTGGGAATCAACTGGTCAGAAATTGAAATTCAGGGGGGTGACGGATCTCTAGCTAAGGTGAAATAGTATATGAGGAGAAACCTTGTGCATTGCGAGTTACTAGGAACATCTAGTATGAAGAAGAAGCAGTCAACTAGTGTCTTCTGTGGGATGAATACCGTGCAAGTAGACACGTAAGATTTGCACGAATAAGGGAAGAGGAGTACCGTTATCGGTTGCCAGTGTGGTGTTGATATGTCGCAACGATCTTCTTGTTTTTCCCAGGGGGAACCTATGTTTTGGAGAGTCGTGGATCCTTGGAAAACCCATGGCCAAATTGTTGACTGTGTTGCCGTGGCCGTATATCAGCGGAGGGGAAGCATATCCGAGGCGACGAAGGACGGCGTAGCAGGAACAGCTCCGGTGCGGTGGACGGTGGCGAAGTTGGAGCGACAGCGGTGAGGCGTAGGACGCCGTGGTTGAACTGGCTCGGGTACGGACGGCTCGGCCTCGGCTTCAACTACTAGCCGTGGAGGGCGTTGCGGTTGAGGTTGCGGTGGACGACGACGTCGGGGTATCGGCTCCGGCGTGATGGAGGAGGGCGGTGGTTGATGGGTGGGATGGGGTGGCGGACGGAGGACGCCGGGGTTTCGCGGCTGGTGGAGAGGTAGTTTTGGCGCCCGCGGGGTACAAAAGGGGAATTAGACGGGTGGGGGAACCATGTGTCGGTTTGGACGCGCTTGTTTTCGGCTTTTTTCAACAGAAGATGGGATGCGCTTGTTTGAAATTTGGGGAGAGTACAAACTTTGCCCCCCTCTTAAATTTCGGACCTACTGCGGGTCGGGGGTAGGATAGTAATCCCAGGTGCCCCAAATAGTGGGTGGGAGCGATTTCGGCCGCGCACATGTGTGCTTAGGCAGCCATTGTGTATGAATGTTTTTCGGAGGCGGTTGTGTGGCGTCTAGATGAAGCTACAAACCTACCCCGGTTTAGACCTTTGGACGTCGGGCCGGTAGGTTTCACGGGTCGGAGTTATTAGAAAAGTAATTTCCTTGTACTACCAAACATTGGTCTCACGCGGTTTCGGGCGAGTGGAGGCTCTTTTGGCACTTCTTTCGAAATTGTGAAACACAAGCATTCACGTTTAGAGTACTCTTGAACTATGAGGATTGACCTAAATAGACAACGTTATATTTGACCTTGTATGTTTGAAAACCTCATTAAATTATCTGCTTCTTTTTGAAATTTTGACACCTGAAAATCCTATAACTACGATTATTTTGGAATGGAGGAGCTAAATTTGAATCTATTTTGTACACGACTACGTATGCTATTATGTACAAAATTAGAGCAAAGATTCGTGCCCCCATAATTTAGGCATGATTTACAAATGCCATGATATCAAATTCAAATAATTGAATGGACTTCATGTTGAATTCGATTTTTTAAAACCACCTTAAGTTGAATTAAAATGTATGCTAGTTCGTAGGTAGCTATTTATAATGTTCATTGTGTAACTGTCGTATGTATAATGTGCTTTACACACACAACATGAACTATACTCACGTTTATATTCGATTGCTAAAGCGATGCATTTGTCTGGAGTTTAAAATACTAACTATGTGGATCAATTGTGTCGAATAATAACATAGACATGCTCAAATTCAATAGAATCTAGATGTCTGATGGATCAATGACCGCTCCTTACGTGAATTGCATATACGCACTCAAGGGAATGGAATCTTTTGTCGTGACATCATATTCGTCTCTTTCTTTCTAGACCACTCTCATTTCTCGTGCTATCTCTCCCACGCCCCCCCCCCCCCCCGTCGGCCCCTCTATCCATGTCTCTCTCGAATACGTAATACACACACATACCTCTCTAGGCCCCGCCAAATGCATCAACTACACATTCACACATGTTACATCACGTACCCCAATGATCTAAAAAGCCCTCTCTTCACGTTTATTTCGCATACAACATTCCTTTTGAATGAAGTGTGGCCAAAAAATTATTTTAGAGTTTCTACATATATACAACATTACAAAGTAATATGGAGGAGTACGAACGCTAATTTGCATTGCATGGTGCCCACAATGATATTTATTCCGCACTATGAATTTGTATATTTTTATACTATATACAAAGTTAGTCATAGTAAAGAGAAACGAAGAGCATCTCTCTCTCCATGGCATACCCCCCTGTACGCCCCTTTCACGTATGCACACAAAACTATCTCCAGGTCCTCTAAAAGTAAGCCCCCAGAAAATTCACGCATGTTGCATCTTTCTCTCGCGATATATGCAATGACGATCATTGTATTTGAAGCAAAAGCATGATACTTACATTGGACTTCAGAATCCAGTCATCACGGTCACCATTTATGTTTAGTGGTTATTATACAGTCACGGGCTCACCGTCCAACTCTGTGTTTGCTCATGACATGACTAGTTGACCAGTTAAACGCTCCACGTGGCACCTCTAGTGTTACATCACATTATCTCACTACCATCGTGCCCACCAGTAGGCTTGTATCTACTCTACATCTACACTCTTATAAAATACATAAAATACACTCTTATGAAAAACAGAGTTGGTGATGATGGTGTGCCTGCCATCCTGCAATATAGGCCGTTCGATTTATATCTGACAGATAGGAAAGAAACTATGGCAATTTTGCAAAAAGGTACCTACACACCTCTCCACATTTGCAAATAAGGCCTTCCCTCGTTCATCCTTTTCTCTCACAAGATAAACTAGTCATACAAATGCAGCTTGCTGTTACGTGCAACGCACGGGCATCTTGCTAGTAAGAATGAAAACAAACGACAAAAAAATAGTTGGACGGTGGTTCAAAGTCATGACCGCGGGCACAGCGGACAAGGTGGCCTTGTATTGGTATGCTGAGCCGTCTGTTTTAACACACAGGAGCTGGTATGGTGATTATACCCACACGCACACATGCACACGAACTGCATGCACGCAACACTCACACAAACACATACACCCATGCACGCACGCAACACTCACACATACACACGCAGCCACACACGCACGCAACACTCACACGCACACATGCACGCATGCATGCACACACCAGTACACCACACGACCAACACATACTCTCACGCTCAAGTGCTCAACCTACACAGGCATGCGCACACATCAGGCCCTAACAGACACATACACAACCAGGTGATTCCCGCGCACGGGTTGGAGTCTTGTCGCACCTGCGTATATTTGTGTTTATCTGACCTTTCCCCTATGTGAACTGACAGGTGGGACCCACAAGGAACGTGGTCAATTTAACTAGTCAACATGGCGCCACGCAAACTATTTGTCCGGTCAACAGAGTACAATCCGATGCTGAACCGTGAGCAAGTGACCGTATAATCACCGCAAAATGTATATAGTGACCGTAATCAGCTTATTCTGAAGTTCGGTGATCGTATTACGCTTTTCTCTCTGTAGGCCCTCCAAAACTACATTTCTACACGTTCTCGCATGTTACATCTAACAACTATGCAATATAGCACTACTACTACACTCTAACACAATAAATCATATGTGTTTTTAGTTTTACTAGATATCATATTGATACTTAGACCTCTCCCAATGCATTGGTGCTAAAGTGGGGTGCTAAGTGCATTAAAATGCTTAGCAACTAATGTCCCCAATGCATCGGTGCTTAGGTTTTGTAGCTAAGCCTTCTCTATTTAATTGTTTAGTAATAAAACTCCTTCATGTATTGGTTGGTAGTCTTTTTGTCTAGGTTCACATGCTTAGCATTGGTTCTTGTTGGGGTCACCATAATCCTCTCTCTCCTCTTTAATTGCTTTGCCACATCATTTTTCTTCCTATGTGGCATCCTTAGCACTTGTACACTGTGGAGCACTGGGAAAGGCCTTAATTATTCAGTTTGCATACATTAAAATTGCCTTTGAAATGTATGGCCACTATCATCTACCGCGTGGGAAAAATCCTGCCCTTTCCTGTTTAATTGGGTTTGTATCGATGGATCGTGCGAAACAACAAAACTATAGTACTATACAGTACAAGTGACAGTTCACTGGGTCGTCGTGTCGTGTACTCCTCCGTCGTAAGAGTGGAGCGCTCACTTTCATAAATCTTCTAGTCCCTTTCGCTGACATCTGGGACATCAAGCTACCGGGTCCACGTGCCATACCGGAATACAGTGCAGAGCAGCCGGGGTGAAGCACCCCAGTCATGGTGCCGGCATAGTAATGAGTAATTAGGTGTCAAATCACAAAGCTGCACCTTTCACGCAGTTAAGTTGGAGGGACGAAGTAATAATGCTAAAAAAAGAAGTTGGAGGGACAAAGAAACCATCATTTCACCCGTTGCTGAATTCGCTTCTCCCTCATCTTCTTCAACTTACCTACGTGTTGCTTCTGCCATTGTTCTGCCTCATGTGGGACGCGGATCGGCTTGGTAAAGCACTAACATGTGGGACTGCATGTTAGCAAACCGCTAGGACAACGTCCTCTGAAAACAAGAAACCTCCCCTGCCATCCGCACGGCAAAATCACCTCCTTTTTACTAATCTTGATTCTATAATTTTTTAGATCAATATAATTGAGATTTGTATAGATAACCCACAGGAGCAAAACCAAGTGGTACGGTTAAGGGCATCCACAATGTGTAGCCAAATGTGAAAATAGCTTTTAGCACCGTGGGAACCATTGTGGACGGTGTTGCCAAAGCCAAGAAGATGGAACCAAAGCTCCCTGATTGATTGATTGAAGGAATAGAAAAAGGCAACGTCTCTCCTTCTACTCCCCTGTCCCTTCTATCACAAATCACAAAGCAGTGAGGCGTCAAATCACAAAAGCATGGATGAAGCAACCATCATTTTACTCTTCGCTGACTCCGCTTCTCCATCGTCTTCTTCGAGAAACAATCTCACCGCACTAAGCTGGATGGACAACGCTATTGTGTTCTCCTAGTAGTACTAGTCCTTTAGTTCAACGGACTTCCTGGATGCAAATAAGGCGGTTGTCTCGGCTTGCAGGCGGCACTTGCGAATGACTTATAGTGGTCTCCCTCAATGGTGTTCTCAGTCGAGCGCACTTCGCCAAACCACAAAAAAAAGATATCATCGACGCCACCGCAATGGGGAAGGAAGTCAAATATAGTTACTACCTCCATTCTTTTGTACACAAGGCCAGTATATCAAAATTACAATTTGCAAAAGGCCACTAACACTAATCGAGGCAAAATTGATGGGGTTTGCCTCATACTAGCAACCAAGGACATTAATATCCCCTGCATGCATGCGGAAGTGAGAAGGTTGGTTTGCATGGCGCTGCATTAATCAAGCGATGAGGAGTGAGATGGTTAGCTCTTTGGTGTTTGGAGAAAAAAATACGGATTAATTGACACGTGAAAAGAGGATTTGTATCGATTAAATCCCGTGAAGGAAAATCCCGCCTTTCTTTTTTAACACTAGTACTCCTAGTACGTACGTACTTATCCTGTTTGGGTCTAGGCCTTGCATTGCCAAACATAGCCACACATTTTTGCCAAGCTTGCCAAAAGTTTTCAAAATGAGAAGGAGGTACACTTGCGCATGGCTGTTGCGGTTGCACCGCACCGTCACACGGTCGCTCCTGCACGTCGCTGTCGCACCGCACCCTCACACAGTCACTCCTACACGCCGCAAACCCAACCAAGGGAACGCACCCTCACTGACACGTGTTGTCGCATGTGAACAAACCAAACTCAGTCATCCTACCGCTGACACATAATTTTCGTTCATAGAGTATGTTTATCCAACTGCATGTTGGGGAGTATCCGTACGACCCATGCGGTGGTCTATTGGGGAAGATGAAGAGGTGAGGAAGAAGGAAAGAAGGGTTAGGAGACGTAGGATATTCATCCAACCGCCTGAAATGGTAGACTGACCCAAGTCAGGCAACTTGCATAGCAAATATATGTTTTTACACAGCAAAAGATCCATAAAAACAACAACATAAAGAAAAACTATCACTACTCGCGGAAAGAGACGGCCTCGTCATCTTTGGCTGCCGGCGCGAACCAGCCGTAGCTGCCGACATGTGTCTCCGCACCGCGGTTGTCCTCGGCCTCCAGCTACTCGTTCAAGAGGAGCGTGCGGGCGCTCTGCACGGACGAGAGCACAGCCCGGTTCAAGTCAAGGATGTCCGGTTCCGCCTACAGGAGGGCCTCGATGGCAACGGCATCCGCGCGCTCCGTGTCGAGTCGAGCCTCCGCCGCCCGGTTCAAGTCTAGGACGTCCGGTTCCGCCTGCAGGAGGGCGTCGATGAGAGCGGCATCCGCGCGCTCTACGTCGAGTCGAGCCTCTGCCGCCCGGTTCAAGTCCAGGACGTCCGGTTCTGCCTGCAGGAGGGCCTCGATGGCAGCGGCATCCGCGCGCTCCGCCTCAAGTTGAGCCTCCGCCGCCCGGTTCACATCCACGACATCCGGTTCCGCCTGCAGGAGAGCCTTGATGGGAGCGGCATGCATGCGCTTCGTGTCGAGTTGAGCCTCTGCCCGCCGGTCCTCCTTTAGTATCGCCATGTTGAACCGCTGGTCCGCCTTCACCATGGGGAACTCGGACGCTGGCACGAAGTCGACGTCCATTCTCTCATACCCATCGAGGGCCTTCTGCGCCGCGACCTCCGCCATGAACATTGGATCGGCTTCCTCCTCCTCGTAGCTTGGCTCCAGAGAACTCGGGGATTGGCCCGCCGCAAAGCGAGCTTGGGAACGGAGGTCTATGACACCGACCGCCGCCACAATTTCTGCGCAGCGCTCTGGCGTCAGCATCTTGTACTAAGTGATCTTGCGGTGCACCATGGCTTTTCGGCGAACTAGGGGACGCTTGATGCGGTCTAGGGGATCGAAAGGTGGGGGAATGTGCTAGATATTAGGTGTGGTTTTAGGGCAGTGGCTAGGCCGAGCAGCGAAGGTTACGGTGTGAATAGTGGTTCCGGTGACGACCGGTCAATCGGTTTTGACTGTACATCGCTCTTGTCGCGTTTGCGTTGTAGCCCGACACGCTGGACCCTCCACGTCGCTCACCGAATGGAACGCGCTTCGTCTTGCGTTTTCGCTCGCTTGTGGGGCTGCAGTTGAGAGCAAACCGACATCCCTCCCCCTCCCCCGCCCACGTCATTTATTATAATACCACTCCCTCCGTTTTATGCGGAGTAAATAAAAACAGAGGGAGTATACTACGGATGAGGATCCCCTGACATGGCCGAACCCATTGAGTAACTGACATGCGGGGCCTAGCAAGCATGGGGTCCGCCAGTAAGTGACCGAAAGGGAGGGTAAGGCATGGATACGTACGTCAGAGGCTCCACTTCCACTACTACTCCCTCCTTCCATTTACTATACAAAGCCTAATGCGTTTTTCGAGGCTAACTTTGACCAAATGTTAGAGTAATAATATATGACATGCAACTTACACAAAGCATACGATCAAATTCGTATGTGAAAGGAGTTTCCAATGATATAACTTTCACATTATACATCTCATGTACTATTAATCTTGTCAATAGTCAAATGCGATTTTAAAAACGCACTAGAGCATGGTTAATAATATAGCCAGTCGACGGCTATGAGGGACTGCCATGTCATCTATAGCCATCATCTATTATATGCACTCATACGGTAGTGTGGGCTATAAGGTTTGGCTATTTCCCGGAAAAAAATATATAGGGTTGGCTATTGTATTAGTACTTTTTTCCATCTCCTCTCTATCTCTTTCTTCATATTTATTGTACTATTTAACTAGGAATGCTTATATAGCTAAGGCTCTTGCATGAGAGCTCACTGCCCTTACTTTTTCACATCTCTCTTCTCTACATAGGCCCTATATAAATGGAACGAGGGAGTACAGATGTTGTCAGTACTCCACGTGTACTATTGGACAGGGAGCTTAAAAAGTTACTATTGGACTGGCTATACGTGGCGAAATCCTAGTAGGAAGAGCATGCACAAGAACAACCACATTCACGTGGTTGAAAACAAATTGGAAACCATCTCGAGTACAAATCTAGGGGTACGTACGAATCTAACAATATTGATTGGGCGTTGTTGAATGTTGATACCTTTTTGATCAAAGTAGAGATACTTTGACTACACATAAAACTTATATGTAAACTAGAAAGGATAGGAAGGAGTTTATTGTACGTTCAAAAACGAAATGAACATTGAATACCCTTTATATACAATTTGTGGATGCTATGATCAGCAGTTCAAAATTTTGAATCCGCCTTAGGTATCACGTGCCCCCACTCGTTCTCTCTCGATTTCATCTCAGGGTCTGGAGATCGATTGAAAGAGGACTAGGGTGGGTACATGCGAATGATACTCGGCGGAATGTTCAAATGAGGCATGCGGGAGGATGGACTCGACCGGAGGGCGACATGATCGCTGGATAAGAGGGTTGGAGAGGAATGAGAAATAAGCAAACGCCACGTGA
Organism: Aegilops umbellulata; assembly: GCA_032464435.1. Lineage (NCBI taxonomy): Eukaryota > Viridiplantae > Streptophyta > Magnoliopsida > Poales > Poaceae > Aegilops > Aegilops umbellulata. The sequence continues at coordinate 370,843,672 of CP136055.1, read as the reverse complement.
TTTTACTTGAACGGCTCAAATAAACAATAAGTTGTCTTGCTTGGCCTACATAGTGAAAGGCCTAATGCGCACGCGGAGCACTAGTGCTCGAATATGGCCGGGAAAACAGGGAAACCGACATGTGGGGCACACCCGTCAGGACGACGTAGCACAGACTAGTCCAATGGAGGAGCTGGCCCACGACCTCCTCGCCACCGACAACCGTTCATGTGGGTCGTTGGGGCCAACAACGTGGCGCAGCTCTAGCACCGCCTCTGGACACGACGACCGCGGTGAGCGACACGCTCATATCGTCGCTAGACACGGTTAGTTTCAGTGTGCCGAGGGTGGCGTTAGTGCTGTGGCACGACCAATAGTATGTTTGGTTTGTGCCCAAGGTTGCCCTATCAAAGCATTGGGTAGCCAAATTTTGGTTGAGGTATTGGTTGCCCATGATTTGGCCGACATTGGCAAGAAAAATGAACTAGGGTTGGCTAGAGTTCATTGGCATGCCAAAAAAATGGCAACCATCCAAACAAAGACCAATCTTTGGGTCATGACCAAAATTTTGCTAAGGTGCACTTTGGCCACAATCCAAGCACACCCCCAACACCCGGCTCGTCGAGGATGCACGGGGCGCCGCAACGCATCCGCGGAGTAGTGTAGCACGGCCAACTGCATCCTCAGGACCTGAGACCATGATGGGTCGTCTTGCTTTTTCAATGACATGCGGGGATCTCATGTGAGCAAAGGGCATATCCAACGTTGACACGACCGCAGCTGACTACCCTGGCACACCAAAGTCCTCGTCCCTCGCGCCGTCGCGCGGTGCGTTCCCAGCCGGCGACAACTGCCCGCATGGATGCCATCCGTTCGTATGTCGTTGTTAAGAGGCTCGGTGCCCGAGGAACCAACTCCGGCAACTTAATGACGCACCCGGACGCTTGGCCTCACCGGAATGCGCTACTTAAAGCGGCAACGCCCAGCTAACCTCCACACCATAGCGCATCATCCTCCTACCTGGCACCACATCTGCCATGACCGCAAGTGTGAACGCTCTACGGGAGTGCTTGTCTTCGGGGATGAAGCTCGAGGTCGCCGCCCTCGCTCAACTCGCCTCTCGCGATGCAATAGCGGCGTATCCAGACGCGGACGCGACCGCAAAAGAGGTGGCCACGCTGGCGGCCGACGAGGGGAGCACCATCAGCCACGCGTCCTACTTGCCACCGTCCAACGTCCGGCGCCGCCAAGGTCGGGGACTCCTCCGAGGATGAGTAGGGCATGGGAGGTGGTAGGGCATTGTGTGCCAACTGGCCGGTCCATATCCCTTGTTCTACTCTTCCTCGCCGGAGACCGCACCTTCACTTCACGGGTCTTGAACCCTGCCCCCGTACATAGAGATCGCAGATGGAGGATGTCGGTCGCCGCCGTAGAATAGGTTTAGGGTCGGGTTTCTTTTATTTTTCTGTCTTATAAGTTCGAAATGTAATGAAAATCTGTCGTGTTTGCATTAATCTCGGCCGGTGTATATGAACTTTCACAATAATATAGTATATTGTAGCAGTACTAACAAGATGTCCGTGCGTTGCACGGAAGATTAAGATCTTGTGGGAGAAAAGGATGAACGAGGGAAAGCCTTATCTGCAAATGTGGAGAGGAGTGCGGGTAAATTGTCATAGTTTCCTTCCTATCCGTTAGATATAGATCGGACGGCCTATATTGCAGGATGACAGGCACACCATCATCACCAACTCTGCTTTTTATTGAACCGAGTCAAATCTAACATGTGAAGTAAAATAAACACATAGGGTATATACATACACAATTTATCTTAGGCACTCCAATAGTACGTCCACTACACATTCACGCATTACACATCCTTCTACATCTACGGGAACCAACGAAAGGGTTAACGTAAATTGCCTCTCTCTCTCTCCTCCCCTGATTTTCATGGTGGTGGGCCCCTCCCTTCCCCCAATCTACAATCAACAGCTCACACGTTTCACATTACGTTAATTATGTAACTGGGATTACGTAGGTGTAGCATTACTCGTCCTAAAAAACCCAACTAAGCCAACTGAGGGAGTCCTCGATTAGGGGCTATCCGGGCAGCCGGACTATATACTTTGGCCGGACTATTGGACCGTGAAGATACAAGACTCAAGACTTCGTCCCGTGTCCGAATGGGACTCTCCTTTGCGTGGAAGACAAGCTTGGCGATCCAGATATTAGATCTCCTTCTTTGTAACCGACTCTGTGTAAACCCTAGCCTCCTCCGGTGTCTATATGAACCGGAGGGTTTAGTCCATAGAGAAACAATCATAATCATCATAGGCTAGCTTCTAGGATTTAGCCTCTACGATCTCGTGGTAGATCAACTCTTGTAATACTCATATCATCAAGATCAATCAAGCAGGAAGTAGGGTTTTACCTCCATCGAGAGGGCCCGAACCTGGGTAAAACATCGTGTCCCTTGCCTCCTGTTACCATTAGCTTTAGACGCACAGATGGGGACCCCCTACCCGAGATCCGCCGGTTTTGACATCGACATTGGTGCTTTCATTGAGAGTTCCTCTGTGTCGTCGCTGCAAGGCTTGATGGCCCATCTCGTTGTCAAGGACAACATCACCTCTGGGGGAGCACTGGCGGTAGGCCAAACTCTCTGACTAGGCGGCTTCGTCATGGCCGCCCGATCGGCTTCCGCGCCGACGATGACCTCTTGGGTCATCAAAAACCGCCTCCACGTCAACTCGGAACTCGCCGAACAGATGGACCCAATGGAGCTCTCCTCCCTTAATTAGCTCTTGTATCACATCGCCGCTTTGGGAGTCGCTAGAGACTATGATCGGATTGGGCTTAAACCCGACCAAAGGGATATTAAATCCCCACCGGTCACCCACGAGATAGCGGTAGTGGAAGAGCCACACATGGATTATCCCTCTAGTTTGAGGACGAACTATATCTGGATTACCGAGCTCTCTGAGCCGAATAACCATTCGCGGGAGGACATGACACAGACCCCGAACTTAGAATCGGGCAACGGGCCGGAAAAATCGGGCAGCACCCCGGAGCCCGAGCTGCCAAACCCGGAAGCTCCACTGCCCCTGGGTGTTAGATCAGATCAGAATCCAAATTTAACTAAGCCCACCTACCCAGACTTAAGATGTCTCTCCCATATCAGACAAGAGCCCCAAGAGACACCATCGCTACTGGGCCAGATTCCTCCTTGTGATAAACAATGTCAAGGACTATCGCGAGGAAGACGCAATCACTTTTCTGCAAAAATTGCACGAGCAAAGGGATCCTTAATGCTATAAGTCGCCGTGACATAGTACACTTTGCCAACTTAGCATCCATAGTACAGAAGTACTGTGCGATAGGAAGTGCCTGGAAAACCCAAACAGACTTTTGGGACAATCCGGCTCTCACTAAACCCTTCCTCCGAGCTAAAAGGGTAAACTCTCGTAAGTTACCCGATCCAATTCCCAAAAAACCAAAGCACACTCCAGGGTGTGGAACCGTATTGGAAGAATGGCTCAATGGGCCATGCAAAATTCACAGCACGCCGGATACTACGCTAACGCATAGCCTTAGAGCATGTTGGATACTCCGACAGGTAGCAAAAAGCGGCGAGGATCTTCTTGTAAACCATAAAGCAGAGCAACATCCTGCCGAAGACAACAATGCGGTACTGACGGTCTTCGAGACTTTCGCCTCAAATAATAGGCGCAAGCGAGCTCATTGAAATTTCGCTGAAATCTTCCACGTGGCAAAAATAAATCCATGGAACGACACTGCTATAACTTTCAGTGCCAGTGACGAACCTCAATTCCAGATGGTTCGGGCACCAGCCGCTTTGGTCCTTAGCCCAATCGTGGACGGCTTTTGGCTCAATAAAGTACTCATGGACGGCGGAAGAGGATTAAACTTGATCTATGAAGAAACACTCAACAAGATGGAAATTGATAAAAGCCGCATTGAGAAAAGCGTCACGGCCTTCAGGGGAATCATCCCTAGTCGGGAGGCACGGTGTGCGGGAAAAATCACACTCGATGTGGTATTCGGCACCCCGGAGAATTACAGGTCCGAAGAAATCACATTCCAAGTGGCTCCTTTCAGCAGCGGATACCACGCCCTTTTAGGGCGGGACACATTCACGGGCTTTCAAGCCATACCCCATTACAGGTACATGAAGCTTAAAATTCCCGGACCCAATGGAATCATCACTCTAGGTAGTGATCCGGACGTCGCACTCCGCGCCAAAAATAAAACTGCGCGCCACAGTGGACAGGGATGACGTGATACTCGACAAACGACCCAAGTCCACCTCATTTAAACCCACAGACGAGATAGTCAAATTCCAGGTCCATCCAACAGACCCCACAAAGACAGCTTCCATCAGGACAGAGTTGAGCCCCACAATAGATGCCGCACTACGAGACTTCCTACGCGAGAATTGGGACATTTTCGCGTGGCATCCTTCAGACATGCCGGGCATCCCACGCAGGCTAGCCGAACACAGCCTCAATATACTGAAAGGATACAAGCCAGTCAAACAGACTCTTAGGCGCTTCTCAGAGCCTAAACGGCAAGCCATGGGAGAAGAGCTAGCCAAGCTACTTGAGGCCGGATTCATCACAGATGTCAAGCATCCGGATTGGCTAGCAAATCTGGTAATGGTACCAAAGAAGGACAAATCCTGGCGCCTATGCGTCGATTTCAAAGACCTTAACAAGGATTGCCCCAAGGATCCCTTCCCCCTCCCTCGCATCGACCAAATCATCGACGCCACCGCAGGACACGACTCACTATGTTTCCGCGACGCATACTCCGGATACCATCAAATAAAGATGGCAGAGTCCAACCAAGCCGCAACGGCCTTCATAACGCCATATGGTCCCTTCTGCTTCAACACTATGCCTTTCAGGCTTAAAAACATCGGCGCAACCTATCAACGCATGATTCAAACATGCCTGGAGAAGTAAATCGGCAAAACAATGGAGGCATATGTGGACGACGTGGACATAAAAACAAGACATGTCGAAACCTTAATAGATGACTTGAGACGTATGTTCGACAACCTCCGAACATATGACATCAAGCTAAACCCGGAAAAAATTTGTTTTTGCCGTACCCTCCGGGAAGTTGCTCGGCTTCATCGTTTCCAATAGAGGAATCGAAGAAAATTCGGCAAAAATCCGAGCTCTGTCGCAGTTGGCTATCCCAACAGACCTCAAGCATATCCAGAAACTAGCTGGATGCGTGGCTGCCTTAAGCCGCTTTATCTCCCGATTAGGAGAAAAGGCACTAGCTCTTTACCGCCTTCTTCGACGCACCGAACACTTCGTGTGGACGGATGCAGCCGCGGCCGGACTAGATGAAATAAGGACCCTATTGGCTAGTAATCCAATCCTGACAGCGCCAAATATTGGCGAACCTATGCTACTATAAATAGCTGCAACACATCAAGTTGTAAGCGCAGTGCTCGTCATCGAACGAGAAGCACACGGATACAAATTCCCGCTCCAAAAGCCGGTATATTACGTGTCCACTGTCCTCACCCCATGCAAATCCCGATACCCACACTATCAAAAGATAGCATACGCGGTCTTCATGGCATCCCGGAAGCTACGACACTACTTCCAGGAGTGCTCGATTACGGTGGCCTCCGAAGTACCACTTAACGACATAATAAACAACCGCGACGCCATGGGACGGATTGCTAAATGGGCCATCGAGCTCCTTCTGTTCGACATAACATACAAAACCACGGCGGGCCATTAAGTCACAAGTATTGGCTGACTATGTCGTCGAATGGACAGAAGCCGAACTCCCTAAAGAGTACGGCGTGTACTCTAATTGGATCATGCACTTCAGTGGCTCTAAAATGCTGGCCGGATTGGGAGCAGGTGTAGTCCTGACTTCCCCCACCGGAGACACGGTCCCATATGTACTCCAAATATTATACACACACTCCAACAACGCAGCCGAATACGAGGCTCTGTTGCATGGTCTTTGGATGGCAGTCTCTATGGGCATTCAACACCTAGAGGTGCGCGCGGACTCAAACCTCGCAATATCACAAATAAACGGAGATTTTGATGCCAAGGATCCAAAAATGGCGGCCTACCGCAACGCCGTCCTCAAAATGTCAGCTCGGTTCGAGGGGCTCGAATTCCACCATGTGGCTCGAGAAAACAATCAAGCGACGGATATCCTCGCCCGCATCGGTGCTAAACGCGACCCTGTCCCACCTAACATATTCCTGGAGAGGTTGTTCAAGCCATCCGTGGTATGGGAAGGGGAGTCCGGCAGCACTAGCCTGGATCCAAATACAACCCCAGATTCTGAACCATCTGATGTAATCGGGGGCTCCACCACCGAAATAACACCTTCGGCCCACGAAGTCATGGCTGTAATCGCCTCGTGGACCAAGCCTTTCTTGGCCTACGTAAATAGGCAGGAGCTGCCCGAGGACCAAAATGAAGCATGATGTATTGTGCGGCATTCCAAGGCCTACAAAGTCCATGAGGGAGAACTCTATAAGAAAAGTGCAACCGGAGTGCTCCAAAGATGCATCTCCGAACAGGAAGGGCGGCAGCTCTTGGCTGAAATCCATGCCAGACTCGGCAGGCACCACGCTGCAGCTCGGGCACTTGTCAGCAAGGCCTGCCGCACAGGTTTTTATTGGCCGACAGCCCGAGCAGATGCACAGGACCTTGTCCAACACTGCGTCGGTTGCCAACTCTTTGCCAATCAGAGCCATATGCCCCCTACCGCTCTCCAAACAATCTCCATCACTTGGCCCTTCGCGGTCTAGGGGCTAGATATGGTCGGACCTCTTAAAGGGGGAAGCCATAAGAAAAAATACTTATTGGTCATGGTGGACAAGTTCACCAAATGGATAGAAGCCAAACTAGTTAAAATGGCCGAATCCGGACAAGAGATAGACTTCGTATCAGGGGTTGTACACTGTTTCGGCGTCCCCCACAGCATCATCACTAACAATGGCTCAAACTTCACAGCCGATGAAGTGAAAACTTGGTGCGGCAACATGGGCATTAAGCTCGATTACGCCTCCGTCTACCATCCCCAAACAAACGACTAGGTCGAACGTGCAAATGGTCTCAACATGAACGGCATCAAACCCAGACTAGTGCGGTCCTTGACAGAATCGGACACGCACTGGGTCGAGGAGCTCGACTCCTTACTCTGGGGGCTGCGGACCACGCCGAATTGCACCACCGGATACACACCATTTTTTATGGTATACGGTGCAGAAGCAGTACTACCCTGCGACATAATCCACGACTCACCTCGCGTGCGCCTGTACGAAGAGAAGGAAGCCGAGTTAGATCGGCAGGACAACTTAGATGCCCTATAGGAGGAGCACAACGTCGCAAAAGCCCGTGCCGCATTCTATCACCAGCAGGCTCGAAGGTATCAAAGCAGAGAAGTGCGGGCCAAAACTTACAATATTGGCGAACTCGTTCTACGCCTACCGGAGAAGAAGAAGGACAAGCTCAAACCTAAGTGGGAGGGTCCCTTCATTATTGATAAAGTTCTCACCGGAGGAGCGTACCGCCTGCGTAATGCATCTGATAACAGACTCGAGCCGAACTCATGGAACGCGGCCAGACTCCGGAGATTCTACGCCTAGCGCCGAACTCAGTGTTCGTCTCCTAACCCACGCTCTTTTAATTATGTTCCCCCCTTTTTCCTTTCTCACCCTTTTTCCCTCCTTCACACAAAGTATTCAATACAGTGCGGACGTTCGGATCACTCCGGCCGCACTATGTGTGTTCACCATACCTGGGGGCTTCCTATACGGAAGCTAAATATAATTACTTTTATGGATTCCTGCCTATCACATATGCGTTCTTTTTTCATATGCGCTTTTGTTCACCATTATATGCATTGATATGACTTAAGATGTGGCCATGCTGGGTTGCCTGGCTCTTGTGTTTATGCCCTACGTTCCCGTTAATTCGACTAGGGCATAAGGGGAGCACCTCTGCGATTGTTACTGCCGATTCAGCCGGATGTGTACCTCAGACTGGCCGAAGCCGAAAGCTAGCGTTCTTAAGGGAATATTCGGTCGGTGAACAAAAGATGTTTCTTTCATTTATTACAACGTGAATCCCCAGATGTTTTGTATCCTGCGTTTTTTCGTAGTTCGGACATGCACATCGATGCATGCGTACCCAGGGAAAGGAACCCCTAACGGAACTATTCTCCCTGGAAGATGTTTTTTACTACCCATGTAATATAACATAACTAGTTGGATACTTGTCTGTTCAAGCACTTATGACCCCTACGCCTGGTTTCCATGCATACCCCGGTTTTGCATAACTGAACGGGTATTCGGATACACCCCGGACTGTCGGATCCGGGGGCTGAAGCGAAAAGGTCTGCCATGGCAAAAGATTTTTAATCCGGCTAGGGATTACATATGTCCATTGAATTACATAGACACTTGGACTGGCTATATTCTTCCTCTATACCATCCAACAGGCTATCTAGCTTGCAATCCTGTTGGGAATATTTTGCAGCTAGCGCTACCTGGTCATACACCAGACTCACGGGAATCTCTTGCCCATCTGGCCCCGCCGGTCCGACTTCGGCCATATGGTTCGGGTCAAGCTTGGTGTAGCGCGTCTTCACCATGGCCCAGGCTTCCCTTGCACCTTGTCGGTAGGCTGATACCTTCCACAACCGGAAGCGCCGCTGTGCTCCTTGAAGCATATCCACGAGCTCCCCCATGCCTCTTGGCAGGGAAGTGGATGGCCACAAGGCCCAGGCAATACCCTGCATCACCTGCCGAACTCGTTCGTGCAGCTGTGAGAGATCTTGCAGTAAATCTCTTGCGGACCCGGGCATCTCCTCTTCAGGACGGCCCGTCAGCATACCTACAGATATAAGCTCTTTTAAAAAAATGCTTCCTCGCCGAACTATACTGCAGTTCGTTAGGCACTTACCATAAATGCCGCGACAAAGCTCGTGTTCTCCTTTACGGAGTCCGCTAGCTGAGCTCGAACATCTGCTAATTCGACGCCCAGCTGGACGTTGGCATCTTGGAGATTGTTTTTCTCCTGCCTAACCTGCGTAAGCACACGCTCGCCAGCTTTTAGCTGTCTTTGGAGATGTGACTCGCTATCTCTTACGATCTTCGGATTCTCCCCGGGATTGTCTGCAGAATTTTCTGTTAGACTTATAAAGCAAACCAATTACTAACTAGTATATTTCCATAAAGTTTCATTGTTAAGAAGAATGTTACCAGGTGAGGCCTTTTGGGATTCCTCTAGTTTGGCAACCGCGGCCCTTAACTGGGTCTTGCATTCCTCCAGCTCTTGAGACAAATGGGTATTCTTCTCTACAAGGACCTGTACATAAAATGATCCTTAAATCAGTTGTTCCAACCGTTTCAAGTCTCATGGGCTACTGATATACATGCTTATCAAATTTCCTTACCCGTATATCTTTTGCATACTGGTCCATCGCTCGGGCGAGCCCGCCTTGAGCAGCTCGGATGTATGCATCTCCCGAATTGAAAGCATCAAATGCCTCTTCGAAAAAGATACTATTGCGAAGTACGGTCCGTTGGCGCCGGTGATTCATGGCACTCTCTACTTCGGAATTTGTGGCGGAGAGCATATCCGCATCCTCTGTCGGAGGACAATTCGGCATAGGCCCCGTATTGGCCTCCTCTCTCGAAGCCGGTTCTGGAATCCGGCTGGTGGAGGCGTGATCGGCAGGATCTCCAGATATAGTCCGGCGACTCCTCTTTCTGCCAGAACACGAAGGACGCTGTTACATTTCAAACACGATAATCGTAGAGCAGGTTTTTACCATACCTCTGTAACGGTGTTTCGGCCCTAACCGCCTTCCTCTTAAGCCTGCCTGACCTGGACGCCCTTTGCCGACGAGCCCCCAGGGGCTCGGCGCTGCGTTCCGATGGTCATCTCTATAAAAATACGATATTTTATGCATAGGGCATGGTATAAGAAAGGAGTCCTCTTCGGAGGATAAGATTTCGGCTTTGCTTACACACGACGCAGGTAGTAGTCCGAGATAGTCGGCGATAATAACCACTGAGGCACCATCGCAGCTGGCCTGGTAAAATGTCCCGTTGACAAGATCCACAGATATATCTGAATCTTCTTCAAGTCCTGGATCAAAGGCCCTTCCGGGGTCCTCTGGCTGCAGGGAGGGGCTTTTGAATCCTTCCACGGCCCTCCTCTTTCCCTGCTTAGGAATATCGAGGTAAATGATTGTGATGAAGGGCGCCAGAATGAATAGAGTGGGGGAAAGAGTGACGACTTACCCAGCTTGGGGGGTTGTACATGGAAAATCCATCCCGCGGTTTAATACGAAGGAATTCTTCTTCTTCTCCTATATACAAATTGGACAGTATTCTCACCAGAGCAGTGGCGGAGTCCGGACCTTTACGACCACAGCGGGTGGCATCATCTTCCCAATTGAAGTTCCACATGGGCTTCCCCCGATATTGAAGTGGCTGCACCCCCCGCATTATGCATATTGCTATAACCTCGACTATTGTCAGCCTGGATCTGGCCAGTGTCTTTATCCTGCTAATCAAGAAGTGGACTTCTCTGGTATCTTCCTCTTGGGGGACCCGAGGGCGCCAAATTCTGCATGTCTTCGGTGGAGCGTTATTGAACTCAGGGAGGCCCGTCCGGACTGGATCCGGAAGGGGAACGTCATCAACATAAAACCACTCCGAGGGCCAGTTTTCAGATGCCTTCTTGGGAGTAACGAACAGGTATCCGGTCTCGGTGATGCGCCATATTTCGGCTCCGCCCACTTGACATATGGATTCCCCCTGGTTGCGAGGGACAAGGCAAAACAACTTCTTCCATAACCCGAAGTGAGCCTCGCAGCCCACGAATAATTCACAAAGGGCAACGTATCCTACGATGTGTAGCACGAAGGCGGGGGTAAAGTTGTGCAACTGGAGGCCATAGAACTCCAGGAGCCTATGAAGGAATGGGTGGATTGGAAACCCGACGCCTCTTAGCAAATATGGGATGAGGAATACTCGCTCCCCCTGAGATGGGCTAGGAAATCTCTCCGCTTGCTCCCCGCCATCATAGGTGGCTAGTCCTGCTCAGACGGGGAACATGAACGCCAGTGGGAGAAACCCTTGGGTCTGCAACTCTACTAAACGGCTATGGGGAACAGAACACTCTTCCCAATCACCTGGCTTAGAGCTAAGGGAGCGAGAAGAGGAGCTGCGGCAACCAGCCATGTTGGGATGGTTTTTTCGGGCGCGCTCTGTTGGATGCTTGCTCAAGGGAAGAAGGTGAGGTTTGGATCTGAGGATCCCAGTCTCTTCAAATAGACGGTTTGCATGCATGGCTGGGGTGGCAAATGCGAAAATGCTCCGTCTCCTCATATTCGCTCGACACGTGGAGATGGCCATTATTGAAGCATAGAAGCCGAGGAGTACAACATTGATGGGAAGCCGGACACAGTTTGTTACAACGGGTGCTTTGGAGTATTCGGAAATGGAACACGCCTTGCAATGCCGAAAACAATCTGCACGCCGAACTCATCGTCATTGAAGCCTGGTGGGCTACTGAGGGAGTCCTGGATTAGGGGGTATCCGGAAAGCCGGACTATATACTTTGGCTGGACTGTTGGATCGTGAAGATACAAGGCTCAAGACTTCGTCCCGTGTCCGTATGGGACTCTCCTTTGCGTGGAAGACAAGCTTGGCGATCCAGGTATTAGATCTCCTTCTTTGTAACCGACTATGTGTAAACCCTAGCCTACTACGGTGTCTATATAAACCGGAGGGTTTAGTCCATAGAGAAACAATCATAATCATCATAGGCTAGCTTCTAGGGTTTAGCCTCTACGATCTCGTGGTAGATCAACTCTTGTAATACTCATATCATCAAGATCAATCAAGCAGGAAGTAGGGTTTTACCTCCATCGAGATGGCCCGAACATGGGTAAAACATCGTGTCCCTTGCCTCCTGTTACCATTAGCCTTAGACACACATATCGGGACCCCCTACCTGAGATCCGCCGGTTTTGAAACCGACACCAACCTCCCAGCATATCGCGCGGGAAAAGACCCGGCCGCGCCGTTTTAGTCGGGATTACCGGATTACTAGTAGTAGTATCGATGGATCGCGCGAAGCAACAAATATATTTTTTGAGGGGGCGAAGCACCTAGTTTAAAAGGAAAAAAGGCGGTACACTCACAACACTCCTGTCGCGGTCGCATTACACCCCACACATGTTCGGTCCTGCACACGGCTCACGCAAACGGAGCGCGCTTCAGCTTGCCTCTTCACTGGCACGTGGGACTGCACTTGGAGAAACCGACCATGCGCCAAACTCCCCCCGCCCACTGCACGAAAATCCTCCCCCCCCCCCACCCAAAAATTCCCCCCAAATCCGATTCAACCACCCTTTGGCCAACTAGCCAATAATATTCCCCAAACCCCCTCCCCCCGTCCCCCTCCACTCCATTTGCTCCGCCAAAGCCGCCCTCCCCGCCGCGCCGATACGTCGGCGCCGCGGTTTGTCGAGGGGACGCACGGCGATCCTCTCGCTCCCACAGTATGCTCTCGTAGACTTCCATCCTCTGGCCGCGCCGCCACCGCAGGCTATGTTCTTGTGGAGGCGCACGACGGTCAGCGCCGCCACCACTGGCGACGTTCGTGTGGAGACGCACGGCAGTCAGCTTCTCCCATGGTACGCGCATTCTAGACTGAGGCCCCGTTCATGTCGGTGTAATGCTGAATGTTAGCTGATAGACACTGTTAATCTCACTATTTGCCGAAGTAGTTTAGAGTCAATATGCTCTGCTTAAGAAGCTTCCTTGCCCTGTTTTGCACTCAATCTGCTTAGGTGAGATGGCATGCCAAGGCCGATTAGTTGCTAAAATATCCTACCATATATTTATTGTGACGTAGATTGCCATGGTCCAGTAGCCAATATGTTAGGTGAAATAGCTCTACACCGTTTTATACACGATCTTTGTTGCTGCGATGGCCTTCGATAGTTCGATGGCTGTGTGCTCGGCCTCATTGACTGCTGAAACAGCCTAACATAATTTCGCACTCAAATATGTTTGCTGAATAAGCTTTACATACATTTCGTTACTTAGATCTGCTCATCCAAATATCTTGACATATCTTTAGACATCGACCTATGTATTTTTTTATGGACTTCAAAAAAGCATATATGTTTTTCCTGTAATATCTAGTAGAAGAACTAATTTGTATGTCTAACAGATGGACAGGACTTGGATAACTTCTACTCGCAGATTCTTGATACGTCTCCGTCGTATCTACTTTTCCAAACACTTTTGCCCTTGTTTTGGACTCTAACTTGTATGATTTGAATGGAACTAACCCGGACTGACGTTGTTTTCAGCTGAATTGCCATGGTGTTGTTTTTTGTGCAGAAAACAAAAGTTCTCGGAATGACCTGAAACTCCACGGAACACATTAGAAAAAACAATAAAAAATCCCCGCCAAAGATGAAGACCAGGGGGCCCACACCCTATCCACGAGGGTGGGGGCGCCTCCCCCCCCCCCCGGGCGTGCCCCCCTACCTCGTGGGCCCCCTGGTGGCCCTCCGATGCCAACTCCAACTCCATATATTGGCTTTCGGGGAGAAAAAATCAGAGAGAAGAAATCATCGCGTTTTACGATACGGAGCCGTCGCCAAGCCCTAATCTCTCTCGGGAGGGCTGATCTGGGGTCCGTTCGGGGCTCCGGAGAGGGGATTCGTCGCCGTCGTCATCATCAACCATCCTCCATCACCAATTTCATGATGCTCACCGCCATGCGTGAGTAATTGCATCGTAGGCTTGCTGGACGGTGATGGGTTGGATGAGATTTATCATGTAATCGAGTTAGTTTTGTTAGGGTTTGATCCCTAGTATCCATTATGTTCTGAGATTGATGTTGCTATGACTTTGCTATGCTTAATGCTTGTCACTAGGGCCCGAGTGCCATGATTTCATATCTGAACCTATTATGTTTTCATGAATATATGTGTGTTCTTGATCCTATCTTGCAAGTCTATAGTCACCTACTATGTGTTATGATCCGGCAACCCCGAAGTGACAATAATCGGGACCACTCCCGGTGATGACCATAGTTTGAGGAGTTCATGTATTCACTATGTGCTAATGGTTTGTTCCGGTTCTCTATTAAAAGGAGGCCTTAATATCCCTTAGTTTCCAATAGGACCCCGCTACCACGGGAGGGTAGGACAAAAAATGTCATGCAGGTTATTTTCCATAAGCACGTATGACTATATACGGAATACATCCCTACATTACATTGATGAACTGGAGCTAGTTCTGTGTCACCCTATGTTATGACTGTTACATGACGAACCGCATCCGGCATAATTATCCATCGCTAATCCGGTGCCTACGAGTTTTCCATATACTGGTTCTCGCTTATTTACTTTTCCGTTGCTACTGTTACAATCACTACAAAATACCAAAAACATTACTTTTGATGTCTTTACTTTTTTTACCGTTACCACCACTATCATATTACTTTGCTACTAAACACTTTGCTGCAGATACTAAGTTTCCAGTTGTGGTTGAATTGACAACTCGACTGCTAATACTTGAGAATATTCTTTGGCTCCCCTTGTGTCCAATCAATAAATTTGGGTTGAATACTCTACCCTTGAAAACTGTTGCGATCCCCTATACTTGTGGGTTATCAAGACCTTTTTCTGGCACCGTTGCCGGGGAGCATAGCTCTATTCTTTGATTCACTTGGGATTTATATCTGCTGGACACTATGAAGAACATGAAAGATGACCGAACTACTATTTTGCCCTCAACTACGAGGGAAGGTAGGGAACTGCCATCTAGCCTTGCACTAGATTCTCCTTCTATTATGAGTAAGCTAGCGACACCTAAACCTGCTTCTGCTATGAATTCTGATATGTCGCATGTTATTGATGATGCCACTTCTGCTATGCACGATACTTATGATGAAACTACTTCTATGCTTGATACTACTATGCCCCTTGGTGAATTTCTTGATGAGAAAATTGCTAGGTCTAGAGAAAGAGAAATTATTGCACCTAAATACGATGATGTTAGTGATGATGAAAATATGCCTGCTATTCCTGAGGGTTATCTTTTTGATGCGGAGTCTTCTGCAGCTATTCTTGATTGCCAGGATAGATATGAACTTAAGAGGTTGCTAGTCAAATGGAGTAAAGAATCTTTTAGAGACAGAATGAGACCCGGCCCTGCTTTTGCTACATCACCTATCTGTGTTCCTGATAAGGATTATTATGATTTTTCTGTTGATCCAGATATAATTACTTTGGTTGAATCTGATCCTTTTCATGGCTATGAATCTGAAACTGTTGTGGCACATCTTAGTAAGTTAAATGATATAGCTGCCCTGTTTACTAATAATGAGAGATCGCGCTACCTTTATTTACTCAAAATATTTCCGTTCTCATTAAAGGGTGATGCTAAGATATGGTTTAATTCTCTTGATCCTGGTTGTGTGCAAAGTCCCCAGGATATGATTTATTACTTCTCTGCTAAATATTTCCCTGCTCATAAGAAACAAGCTGCCTTGAGGGAAATATACAATTTTGTGCAAATTGAAGAAGAGAGTGACCCACAAGCTTGGGGGAGGCTTCTCAAGTTACTTAATGCTTTGCCTGATCATCCTCTTAAGAAACCTGGAATTTTTGATATCTTTTATAATGGACTAACTGATGCTTCCAGAGATTACCTGGATAGTTGTGTTGGTTCTCTTTTCAGGGAAAGAACACCGGATGAAGCTGAAATTCTATTGAATAATATGTTGGCAAATGAAAATAATTGGGCACCTCCCGAGCCACCTCCTGAGCCAGTTCCTGATCCAATTATTGAGCCTATTCCTAAACCAACTCCGAAGAAGAGAGGTGTTCTATTTCTCAGTCCCGAAGATATGCAAGAGGCAAAGAAATCTAGAAAGAAAAGGGTATTAAAGCTGAAGATGTTAAGAATTTACCTCCTATTGAAGAAATACATGGTCTTAATTTACCGCCTGTTGAAGAAGTATATGATCTCAATTACTTATTTACTGAAGAACCTCCCGATATCCCGACACAGGTAGTAAAAGTAAATTCTCTCTATAGATATGATAAAGTTGAAGTCCCTCCTACTAAAATTGCTAGTCAGTGCTTGGATGAGTTTGATGACTTTATGTTTAAGCAAGATGACTTTAATGCTTATTTAGGTAGACAATTAAAACAGAATACCTTTATGATTAAACGCTTGGGTGATTATATGGCTGATATTAGAGGTGAACTTAAACTTGTTAGCAAACATGCTTCTATGGTTACCACTCAAGTAGAACAAGTACTTAAAGCTCAGAAAGAAGTGCTTGCTGAAATGAATAGTAAGAAAAATGATTATGCTGTTAGAGTGGCTACTAGAACTGGTAGAATGACTCAGGAACCTTTGTATCCTGAAGGCCACCCTAAGAGAATCGAGCAAGATTCTCAGAGAAATAATATTGATGTACCTAGTTCTTTTAAGAGGAAGAAAAAGAAAAATGATAGGACTTTGCAAACTTCTAGTGAACCTATTGCTGAACCACCTGAGAATCCAAATGATACCTCTATTTTTGATGCTGAAACACAATCAGGTGATGAACATGAACCTAGTGATAATGTTAATGATAATGTTCATGTTGATGCTCAACCTAGTAATGATAATGATGTAGAAGTTGAACCTGCTATTGATCTTGATAACCCACAATCAAAGAATCAACGTTATGATAAAAGAGATTTCATTGCTAGGAAACATTGTAAAGAAAGGGAACCATGGGTTCAGAAACCCATGCCTTTTCCTCCGAAACCATCCAAGAAAAAGGATGATGAGGATTTTGAGCGCTTTGCTGAAATGATTAGACCCATCTTTTTGCGTATGTGATTAACTGATGTGCTCAAAACAAATCCTTATGCTAAGTATATGAAGGATATCATTACTAATAAAAGAAAGATACCCGAAGCTGAATTTTCCACCATGCTTGCTAATTATACTTTTAAGGGTGGAATACCTAAGAAACTTGGAGATCCAGGAGTACCTACTATACCATGCTCCATTAAGAGAAATTATGTTAAAAATGCTTTATGTGATCTTGGAGCCGGTGTTAGTGTTATGCCTCTCTCTTTATATCATAGACTTGACTTGAATAAGTTGACACCTACTGAAATATCTTTGCAAATGGCTGATAAATCAACTGCTATACATGTCGGTATTTGTGAGGATGTGCCTGTGGTGGTTGTAAATGTTACTATTTTAACGGACTTTGTTATTCTTGATATTCCCCAGGATGATAGTATGTCTATTATTCTTGGAACACCTTTCCTTAATACGGCAAGGGCTGTTATTGATTGCACCAAAGGCAATGTCACTTTTCATGTTAATGGCAATGAGCACACGGTACATTTTCCGAGGAAACAACCTCAAGTTTATAATATCAACTCCATTGGAAAAATTCCATCGATTATATTTGGAGGTTTTGAATTTCCTCTCCCTGCTGTCAAGAAAAAGTATGATATTCTTATTATTGGGGATTTCCATATCCTCGTTGAGGTAACTTAGTGTTATTTGAAATTTCTCCGGTTCCGTGATTATTCGGAATGAGTTTGTTAACAAGACTTGATCAACCTTGTTAGTGGGTTCATTTTGATGATCACAAGATGGATGAAACTAGAAGCATAACCTCCTATACCCTTTTTATATTTTCTGTTATTTAGTAGAAATAAAGTAAAATAGTATTTTTTTTGTCTGTTTACTGACTTATCCGTGCAATATAAAAAATATCCCGAAAATAAAAGTCCTTAGAATGCCATGCCAATTTAATATGATTTTTTTTCGGGAATATTTGAGAATTTACTGTGCAAAAATTACCACGGGGGGAGCTGCCACCTGGCCACGAGGATGGAGGGCGCGCCCCCTGCCTCGTGGGCCCACGGTGGCCCTCCTCCACTTATCCCTGCACCCATCTTCTTCCTCTGCCTCACACAAACATGAAAAACCAACTCAAGCACGAGTTCCAGCCCCCGTTGCTATGATTTTCGATCTACTTGCCCAAAGCACCTCTCGCAAAACTGCTTGGGAAGATTGTTCCTTGGTATGTGACTCCTCCATTGGTCCAATTAGTTTTTGTTCTAGTGCTTTATTCGTTTCAAATTTGTGCTGCATAGGTCACCATGTTCTTGAGCTTGAATGTCAAATTTATATGGTTCCAAGTAGTTCCAATGCTTTATATAGGCTCTAGACACTTATGGGAGTTGTTACTATCAACTTTATTGAAGTTGGTTCACTTTTATTTGAAGTTACTAAAAATTTCAGATTGTTTTAGAAAATAATGAACAAATTTTTGAGGGGCTCGTCGAGCCGAAGCTCTAAGGAAAAACAAAAGGAAGAAGAGCAGAAGCCCAAATTTAATTTGCCTCGCACCGCGGAGGTCCGGCCGTGTGAATGGCCTTTCGATGACTTCTTGAGGAGAGCTGGTATTTATGAGGATTTCTATTTGTTGATTGAAAATGCTGGCCTCACCAACTTCCTCCACGACCAACGTCATCATTATCTCTTACTCACAAATACCTTTGTGCAAAACTTCTACTTTTTCCCTAAGAAATCACCTCCAACAGTAGAGTTTCATTTATATGACGTTGTTAAAGAGATGACGTTAGCTAAATTCTGCGAGGTTTGCAGAATACCCTTTGAGGGCAGCTTAGATGAACCCCACCGTAATGAAGTAGAAGCTTTTATTAACACCATCACTGTGGGAGAAACCAGGAAGGTTTCTGATGCAAGGATCACTAGCATACATTTTCCTGTTTTATGCTACTTTGCCTTATTTGCTAGTCGTTGCTTGATTGGACGCGGGAACTGTGGAAACCTTAGTATTCCTGGTATTATTATTTTGCTCCATGGTTTATACCGCAATAACTCTGTTAGTATGGGTGGAATTGTTGCTAGACGTTTAAGTCTGAACCGTACTAAGGGCCCCATCTTTGGAGGCATTTATGCTTCACACCTAGCTGAACATATTGAAATACCTATTAGGCATGAGGAGAAAGAAGAAACAGCACTGCCCCGTGCTTATTTAGATTACAAGAGTATCATAGCGCATGACTTTCTTGTTAAGAGTCGCGAAGGGGAGCTCAAATATAAATTATACTTTGATAAACATCACCCTGAGACTATTACTTTGTCGGCTCCTTCTTTGTTTAACTTGTCTGCAGAACCTCACATCGTTCCGTGGTCGGTTGTTCAAGCCTATCGGAATCCTGCACCAGCCCCAGAACCGGAGCCACAAGATGAGCCTCCATGACTATCTGTTTATTCTTGGGATCCAGAGGAGGCTGCCAGCCAGTGGCAGCCGGAGCCTTCTTCATCACAGTATGACCCCAGCTTCACCTACGGGTATCCGCCAGGCTATCCCTGGCAACAGGCCAACTTAGGCCAAAAGCCTAAGTTTGGGGGAGTACGTATTTCCCACCAACATTACATTCATGTTCACACACACTCATTGCTAGATGTCGGTGCTCATACTCTTTCACTGTAATATCCATGATAGTTTAAATTTCTTTTTCCTGCTTTCTTCTTGTGTGTTTAATAAACCTTAAGAAAAAAACAAAAAAAATTAGTAGTAGTTTACTTTCCATGCTTGTAGTGGAATTAAAAAGAAAACCCAAAAATATTTCCCATTCTTCTTTTACTTGTTGGGAGCTTTCCCGTGTAAATAGTTTTTATTTCTTTTCTTTTCTTTGGGGGTCGAGAAGACCATATTGAAAATGCTTAGTGGCTCTTATATACATGATTGTTTATTTAACTTAGAGCCCATATTACTTGTCTTCTCTCTTGAGTTGAATGCTTGCAGATTCCAGCTTAGTCCAATGCACGTGCACTCTTATTATTATACACATCCTTCGGTCGTGCAAGTGAAAGGCAATAATGATGATATATGATGGACTTATTGGGATGAGAAAAGTTGGTATGAACTCGAGCTCTCTTGTTTTTGTAAATATGATGATTCATCGTTCCTGAGTCAGCTATTATGAAGTAAACATATTTGCAATGACATTTAGAGATTATAGTTGCTTGTGCCATGCTTGATTAGCTATGAGTTGTAATGGTTTACCTTGCGTGCCAACATGCTATTAGAATGATTATGATGTGGTATGATGGGATGGTATCCTCCTTTAAATGAACTGAGTGACTAGACTTGGCACATGTTCATGCATGTAGTTGAATAAAATCAACATAGCCTTCATGATATTTATGTTCATGGTGGATTATATCCTACTCATGCTTGTATTCGGTGTAAATTAATTTTAATGCATGCTTACGACTGTTGTCGCTCTCTCAGTTGGTTGCTTCCCAGTCTTTTGCTAGCCTTCACCTGTACTAAGCGGGAATACTGCTTGTGCATCCAAACTCCTTAAACCCCAAAGTTATTCCATATGAGTCCACTATACCTTCCTATATGCGGTATTTACCTGCGTTCCAAGTAAATTTATATGTGCCAAACTCTAAACCTTCAAATAAACATTCTGTTTTGCATGCTCGAATAGCTCATATGTCAACTAGAGCTGCCCTTATCTTCCGTGTTAGGTGGGTTATTCTCAAGAGGAGTGGACTCCGCTCCTCATTCACGAGAAAATGGCTGGTATCCGGGATGCCCAGTCCCATGCTTTATGCAAACTAAATCGAAATAACTGCAAACAAAACTCTCCTTGGGACCCATTGAATGTTGGAGGCACTCCTTGTTTCGAGCAAGCCATGGATTGATGCTTGTGGAGGAAGGGGAGTATAAACTTTACCATTTTGTTTGGGAACCGCCTATAATCTATTTAGCATTGACTATATCATCGTCTTTTAGTTGTTATGTTGACAATGAAAGTATGGTGCTCAAAATATAATTTATCTCTATTTCAAAACCGAGCTCTGGCACCTCTACAAATCCCCGCTTCCCTCTGTGAAGGGCCTATCTATTTACTTTTATGTTGAGTCATCACCCTTCTTATTAAAAGCACCCGCTAGAGAGCACACTGTCGTTTGCATTCATTATTATTGGTTTATATTGGGTATGACTTGACTGGATCTCTTTTACCATGAATTACAATGTTTAGTCAGTACTTGATCTTTAAAAGTGCTCTGCATTTATGTTTTGCGGTCTCAGAAAGGGCTAGCGAGATACCATTTTGTTATATCACGTTATGATTATTTTGAGAAAGTGTTGTCATCCAATTTTTATTATTATAGCTCGCTAGCTGATTATGCTATTGATATGAGTAATTGTGAGACCTACGTGTTATTGTGAGTATGGTTAGTTCATAATAATTGCTGAAACTTGAATGCTGGCTTTTCATGTTTACAACAACAAGAGCAAACAGAGTTTGTAAAAGTTTTTCTTTTTCTTTTTCAGTTTGTCAACTGAATTGCTTGAGGACAAGCAAGGGTTTAAGCTTGGGGGAGTTGATACGTCTCCGTCGTATCTACTTTTCCAAACACTTTTTCCCTTGTTTTGGACTCTAACTTGTATGATTTGAATGGAACTAACCCAGACTGGCGCTGTTTTCAGCAGAATTTCCATGGTGTTGTTTTTTGTGCAGAAAATAAAAGTTCTCGGAATGACTTGAAACTCCACGGAACACCCTAGAAAAAACAATAAAAAATCCTCGCCAAAGATGAAGACCAGGGGGCCCACACCCTGTCCACGAGGGTGAGGGGCGCCCCCCTGGGCGCGCCCCCTACCTTGTGGGCCCCCTGGTGGCCCTCCGACGCCAACTCCAACTCCATATATTGGCTTTCTGGGAGAAAAATATCAGAGAGAAGAAATCATCACATTTTACGATACGGAGCCGCCGTCAAGCCCTAATCTCTCTCGGGAGGGCTGATCTGGAGTCCGTTCGGGGCTCCGGAGAGGGGGATTCGTCGTCGTCATCATAATCAACCATCCTCCATCACCAATTTCATGATGCTCACCGCCATGCATGAGTAATTGCATCGTAGGCTTGCTGGACGGTGATGGGTTGGATGAGATTTATCATGTAATCGAGTTAGTTTTGTTAGGGTTTGATCCCTAGTATCCATTATGTTCTGAGATTGATGTTGCTATGACTTTGCTATGCTTAATGCTTGTCACTAGGGCCCGGGTGCCATGATTTCAGATCTGAACCTATTATGTTTTCATGAATATATGTGTGTTCTTGATCCTATCTTGCAAGTCTATAGTCACCTACTATGTGTTATGATCCGGCAACCCCAAAGTGACAATAATCGGGACCACTCCCGGTGATGACCATAGTTTGAGGAGTTCATGTATTCACTATGTGCTAATGCTTTGTTCTGGTTCTCTATTAAAAGGAGGCCTTAATATCCCTTAGTTTCCAATAGGACCCCGCTGCCACGGGAGGGTAGGACAAAAGATGTCATGCAAGTTCTTTTCCATAAGCATGTATGACTATATACGGAATACATGCCTACATTACATTGATGAACTGGAGCTAGTTCTGTGTCACCCTATGTTATGACTGTTACATGACGAACCGCATCCGGCATAATTAGCCATCGCTAATCCGGTGCCTACGAGTTTTCCATATACTGGTTCTCGCTTATTTACTTTTCCGTTGCTACTGTTACAATCACTACAAAATACCAAAAACATTACTTTTGATGTCTTTACTTTTGTTACCGTTACCACCACTATCATATTACTTTGCTACTAAACACTTTGCTGCAGATGCTAAGTTTCCAAGTGTGGTTGAATTGACAACTCAGCCGCTAATACTTGAGAATATTCTTTGGCTCCCCTTGTGTCGAATCAATAAATTTGGGTTGAATACTCTACCCTCGAAAACTGTTGCGATCCCCTATACTTGTGGGTTATCAATTCTCCGCTGCATATGTCGAGGGGGTTGAAAACTTCATGAACTTTATTAGAGCTGAGTACGGTGGTCCAAAATCAAATGTGCTCTGCCCGTGTAACAGTTGTATGAATTTAGTTACAAGACACCAGCCAACTATGCAGAATCATCTACACTTGTATGGATGTCGGTCACATATACTAGGTGGGTTCATCATGGTGAAACTATGAACGTCAATGTTATTGACTACGTGGAAGCAGCAGATCACCATCTTGATCTGCCTGATGCTCAGGTGGAAGAGGAGGAGGAGGTGGTGGTGGCGGAGCCAGTGTGTTTGACCAACATTGAAACAAAGCTACGAAATGCTCGTGCATTCCGTGAACTTTCACCTGGAGAAGAAAAACGGTGGGCCCGCATGTTGGAACAATGCAACGTGGCTGTCACCCCAGGAAATAAGCTGTCAGTATTCTCAGCTATGGTCACCTTTCTTCAGGTGAAGACATCTGAGCGGATGACCAACAAATCATTCGATGCGATGTTGGTTGCTTTCCGCAAATCTTTCCCAGATGCGTCTGAGCTTCCTCACACCTACAGTAAAATGAAGAATTTCCTTCATGCAGTTGGAATTGGATATGATATGATCCATGTTTGTAAGAATAATTGTGTTCTGTTCCGGAAGGATTATGCCAACTTAAGTGAATGCCCTAAATGCAAATCATCAAGATGGAAAGATGGCGATGCTGTGAAGAGGATTCCTCATAATGTTCTGAGACATTTTCCAATTACACCAAGATTGCAGAGGTTGTTTCATGATGCTGAAACAAGAGAGGATGTATTGTGGCATTCTAGGAACCAGGAGTCCAGAGATCAGAATGTAATGAGCCATCCACCTCATGGTAGTGAGTGGAGAACCTTCAATGATAAACACAAAAAGTTTGTTGCTGACCCGAGAAACATTAGACTTGGCTTAGCTTCAGATGGATTTAACCCATTTGGCCACCAGAGCGCCACATATAGCATGTGGCCAGTGCTTGTTATCCCTTACAACATGCCTCCAAATGTCTGCACCAAAGAATAAAACTACATGATGGCCTTGCTCATTCCAGGTCCAAAAAGTCCTGGAAATTATTTTGATTTGTTCATGGAGCCTCTTGTGGAGGAACTTCAACAGCTATGGAGGGGTGTTCTCACTCGAGACCTATATAGCAGCCCACCAGCTGATTTCTTTCTGTGTGCTGTTATAATTTGGTGCATCCATGATTATCCCGCTTTGGGCACTATGTCAGGGCGAACGACACATGGTTACAATGCATGTGTTCACTGTGACAGGAATCTGTTGTCATACGCAATACTTAGCAAGATCTGTTACATTGGACATCGTCGTTTCATTGCCAAGGACAAGCCGCATCCTAGAAAATACCGAAGACATGTGTTCAATGCAAAGCATGAAAACCGTGATGCGCCAAAGAGGCTCACCGCCAATGAGTTGCAAGTGGAATTAGAGAAGGTCAGGCATATTACACCAGGAAACCATCCTGGTAATGCTAGCGGGAAAAGGAAGCATGGCAGGGCAGAAGAGAGATTATTGTTTACCCGTAGGTCCACTTTGTGGGATTTGGAGTATTGGGATTTGGATATGCGGCATAATCTTGATGTGATGCACATCGAGAAAAATATATGTGACAGCATTATTGGCACACTTCTTAATATTGAAGGCAAGATGAAAGATACCTCAAAATCTAGGATTGATTTGACACACCTGGGTATCAGAAAGGATTTGTAGGTGCAAGATGAAGGTAAACCACGGGATATGGCACCAGCTGTGTACGTCTTGCACAAGGTATAAAGAAAAGAATTCTGCGAGGTCCTGCCACATGTGAGATTCCCACATTGATTTGCTTCCAACCCTGAAAGGAGAGTCAGTGCAGATGGAAACAAGGTACAAGGGTTGAAAACTCATGACTGCCACGTCCTACTTCAAAGGGTTTTACCTATTATCCTTAGAGGATTGGGCTACCCTGACTTATACAGAGCAGTTGCAGAGTTGGGACAATTCTTCAGGGAACTCTGCAGTAGAAATATCAGGATAGATGCTTTGGAGCGTCTTAGAGACAAGATACCAACTATCCTATGCGACCTTGAGAAGATATATCCTCCAGCCTTCTTTGATGTGATGGTGTATTTGGTTGTTCATCTACCTGATGAGGCACTACTTAGAGGTCCAGTACAGTATGGCTGGATGTACCCTATTGAAAGGAGACTAGGCACTTTCAAGGGCTATGTTAGGAACAGAGCTAGACCCGAGGGTTCCATTGCAGAGGCCTACATTGCTACAGAAGCGTTGACATTCTGCACAAAATACATTGAAACAGCTGATCAGCTTAGCAAAGAGGTGGGTGAAGACAATCCCGGGTTCAATGTTTTTGATTATTCTATTCGAGTTATAGGGAAGAATCGACAAGAGGACAAACCTAAATATTTGGACAAAATGGTTTGGTATGTGTTGAATAACTGTCCTGAGATACTACCTTATATCAAGTAAATGCAGTACTACAGCTTATACATCGTAATCTACTAAACTTGCAACACATTCTTATATATTTAGATGTTTGACGCGATCACTATGTTGTGCAGCATCTACAAAAAGGAGTTACTGCTGCAAAATTCAAGAAACATTGACAAACTGGTTATGGCAGGATTTGCGAAATGGTTCAAGAGCCATGTAAGCTTTTTAATTGCATTGTCAGTTTTTTTAATATATTGAGTACATAAGATGATTGGCTCGTCTATTTTCAAACCATAGGTTAAGAAGATGCGGGAGGATGGGCGGGCAGTTGATGATGCCCTTTAATCACTAGCAATGGGTCCTGATACTCGGGTAAGACATTATGAATCTTGCGTTGTTGGAGATGTGCGCTACAACACCCTTGCACGAGACAAAGGCAGGAAGACACAAAACAGTGCCATCATGAGCACGGATACGTATGACAAAGAGACAACTGAAATGTATGCTAACATAACAGACATTGTTCAGTTGCAGTATATCTCCAGTTTCGAGGATCATCGGTGTGTGGTTCTGTTGTGCTGTCGTTGGTATAACCTGTTTTCCAGGATCGCAAAACCCAGAGCTGATGATTATTTCAAATCCATCAATGTCAAGGCGGCGTACCAGACCAACGAGCCTTTTATTTTGGCAAATCAAGCAACACAGATATTTTTCTTGGAAGACACATTTGCACGTAGCGATGACTGGAGAGTATTGCAAAGGTTTGAGCAGAGGAATTTGTTTAATGAAGTTGCACAACAAGATGATGCTTACACTGCTCCTGATGTACAAGATAACACAGATGTTCCTAATATCTTTGAGAACCATCACGTCAATGACGCCGGCGAAAAGATTGCATCTCGTGCTATGGACATACAAGAGTTGATCAAGAAGAAGCCAATGTTCGAGGATGTTGAGGACGAAGAAGAAGATGACACTGTGGGGAATTACGATTCAGACTGATACACATGGCAAAGATGTTGACGCTGCTGCTGCAGATGATGATTACATTGCCTTTGTCATATTTTCCTGTCAGAAGATGTTTTTTATCTACTATATGTGAAATTGTGTTTGCTATGACAACTGAAACCTGATGAACATGTTGTTTAGTATTTTGCTGTGAGAACATCACTCGTTATGTATGCTGATTTGTGTTTGGTGATTGTATGACAACTAAAGCATGATGACAGTGTTGTTTAGTTGTACTCATATTTGGCTGTGAAACTTGAATTTGATGACATAGTTTGTTGTTGGACTGCAATTTGCTCGACGTCTTCGGATGAGAACAAAGCTGACCCGACAGGGCCTCTGCTATTTATTTATTTATGAGAAAAAGGGGATACCCCCTGATTTCCGTTAATAGAAATCATTAGATGTTCACAACACTACGCCCAGCCTGCTACACAGGTTTCATTCATTACTAGTTTCAGCAAAGTGCTCATGTCATAGCCACTGAATACATCACAAGTGCTACATACACTGCAAATAAAGAGACAATCATCCTGCAGAGCACATCGATTTTGCCCATTATCTTCACAAGCTCTTTCATCTCCTCATTGTTGTCAAGGTCGTTCAGCAGCTGTTGCTTGGCCATGATCAGAGGAACTGCATCTTTAACCTTCTGCTCTGCATCTTCCTCTTCTGTCGTTCCTTCAGTTACTTGTCCAACACCCCAACCTGCTGGTATTGGGATTCCTCGGCTAACCAAATAATCAGCGTAGTTGCATTCCCCCATGTCAGCAACTTCCCAGAAATACAAATCACATGAATCTTCCCTTTTCTGCACGAATCAAATTGGAAGATCATCAACCAAACTATTAAAAAAATTAGCAACTGAAAGCAGCAGAACAACACTTAAACATATTATTACCCCATGATTCGAGCATTTGTAGATGACTCGGCCAGGGTTGAGGATTGTGGTTGAGACGCGACGGATGACTCTGCGTGATTTGCAGCAGTGGCACCACACCAACGGTAGCGGGTTGTGATGAGCAATCGGCTGCGGTGCGCGTGCCGGCTGGGGTGTGATGAGACCCACAGGCGATGGTACGGGTGGCGGCTTGGCGCATATCTGGTTGTTGCCTGCTGAAGAGCAGGTGGACGAGCAGCCAGCAGACATGGTTGCTGTGGCCAGAGCTTCTGATGCTAGGCAGAGTAAGTAGAGAAGAGGAGAAGCGAATGTTGGATATGTTAGTTTCATTACTTGTAGAGTAGCATAGCACCATAAATAGTCATAGTCTAGGTTTGGATTCGAACCAGCTACAGGAGCACGTCTCTCTTTTTTCTAAAACTCGGCAACGTCTCTTTACTCATACACTAGCTTGTTCTGTACGCCTTCCCAAGTCTTTGGTTTTCTTTCCCTTTTTTGCGAGGAAGGAAGGAGGACAAAATTGGGAGTTCCTGGGACTCGAACCCAAGACCTCTCGGTTGAAAACCAAGGGTGCTAGTCACTTATGTGGCGAATGTTCCGTGTGAGGAGGACGGCAGACGAACGCATTTTCCTCACAGTTTTAGTTGCGACACAAGATCGAAGGGTCGCAGTTTCAGGAATGTTATCAGGCCAACGAGCCCAGTTTTTCTTTTCTTCCTATATATAAAAAAGTATGCTACTTGGTGTCCGCTTAGTCAACAAACGATTGTGCCAACCTTGACCGTTGGATTGACATTCAACGTCTGTCGTGTTTCTTCAGTCTCTTCTTCCTCGAGCCGCCAAAGCCAAACCAGCGCCGGCGGGACAGCCTGCTCCCGCCTCCCACGGCTGGATGTGCTGTCGCGCACGCATCGTGGCCACATCGCACCCTAAAACTCTGCGCATCTTCCCCGGCTCCTGTTCGTTCCCGTCCGAGGCCTCACCATCGTCCTCCGCCTTGGTTCACTCGCCGCGGCGCCACCCTCCGGTGTTGTCAACATGGTCAACTACCGACAGGAATAAGGAGATGACTGTACATGGTGAGGATGACAGTAGGGACCCAGCAGCGCGCGTAGTAATTTTTTTTTGGGACGGAGAAGGGTATCAACTGGGTTGTGCGGGATCCGTGGCCTGTCTAGCCCAGGCTTTTATTTCATATGTTTAGCACATGACCAGCCCAGGTTGTTTTTTTTCTTCTGAAAATGGCTAGCCAGCTATTTCGTTTTTTGCAGAATAACCAACGTAGGCCTACTTGCTTTCCTACGCCATGCTGGGCTGGAAATCTTTCAAGACGAGGAGGGATGCATTTTGCCCAAAAAATGGGCTATAAGTAATAAGAAATGGACTATAAATAATAATAAATGGGCTGTAAAATGAAAAAAAAGCAAACAGGCAATTAGTTCCAAAATATTGTTTTCTTTCGGATTTTGATATTTTAAATTTCATTGTTTTTGTGCGGGTAAAATTTCATTGAATTTAAATTAAGGTATATTTAGATTTAAAATTAATTTGAATCTGGCTAGAAATTTCGGGCTGTATGTTGTTTGGGACAGATTTGGAGGCTGACTTGTGGGTCCACTAGGTTGACGTGTACTTTGGCTTTGTCCACTTAGTCCACAAACGATTCTAGCAGCAGTGACCGTTGGATGTTAATCCAACGGCCGTGCTGCTTCTTCAATATCTAATCTTCTTGCTCCAGCCGCCCAAACCAGCTCCGGTGGGACTGCCTGCTCCCGCCTTCTATGGCCGGCTGTGCTGCCGCACAGGCCGCACCGCCCCACCCTACTTCATTGCTGGCCAGGTCATTCCTCTACTCACCCACACCTCCTGTTATTTTCCGGCGACGGCAGCCGGACCAGTAAACCCTCGTACTCCCCACCGCGTGGGCAACCATTGCCGAGTCTTCCCTGACTCCGTGTCGTTCCCTTCCTAGGCCTCGCCGTCATCCACCACCATGGTGCCCTCGGCGCGGCCTGGTCAACGTGGTCAACGAACGCCATCCATCCGACGTGGACTATACGTGGAGAGGCTGACAGCTGGGTCCACGGCCGCACACAAGGAAATGCCTCCTTATTACGCGCAAAATAATGAATCCTCCACCTGACAGTCGGGACCCATCGGAAGGGCCTCTGTATTTCATGAAAAAAACGTTCCCCCCGTTGATATGTCGGACCCACCAGCTATATCTTCGCATGCAAGGAAGTGCCTCCTTATTACGCACGAAAAAATGAATACCCCCTGCTAGCTGGGACCCACCATAGTGGGAGGATGACTTGTGGGCCAATTAAGGTGACGGGGACGGAGGGCTTTGTCAACTTAGTCAATATGAACGATTCTAGCTCCAGTGACCGTACGATGTCCATCCAACGGCCTAGTGCTTGTTCAACCTCTGGTCCTCTTGCACCAGTCGCCCAAACCAGCGCCGGCCGTGCCACGTGCTCCTGCCTCCCATGGCCGGTTGTGATGCCGCGGAGGCCTCACCGCCCCCTACTACTGCCACCGCTGGCCAGGCCATCCCTCTACTCACCCACACCCCATGTTATTCTGCGGCGACGGCAGCCTCACACCGCAGCCGCACCAGTGAACCCTCGTACTCCTCTCCGCGCGGGCTTCCACTGCCGCATCTAACCCGGCTCCACGTCGTCCCCTTCCTAGGCCTCGCCTTCGCCCACCGCCCTGGTGCTCTCGGCGCGGCGTGGTCAATGTGGTCAAGGAACGACTTCCATCAGAAGAGTACTGTATGTGGAGAGACTGGCAGCTGGGTCCACGGCGGCCGCAATGAAGTGCCTCCTTATTACGTGCAAAATAATTATTCCTCCACCTGACAGCAGGGACCGACCGAACGGGCCACCGTATTTCGCGAAAAAAACGTTCCCCCCCTGACTGCTGGGACCCACCAGCTACATCTTCGCACGCAAGGAAGTGCGTCCGGGCAAAAAAAACGATTCGCCCCCTGACTGCTGGGACCCACCAGCTACATCTTTGCATGCAAGGAAGTGCCTCTGGGCAAAAAAAACGATTCACCCCCTGACTGCTGGGACCCACCAGCTACATCTTCGCACCCAAGGAAGTGTTTGACAGTCGGGACACACTTGGTCGAAGCATACGTAGCGTTGTCATTCTGGTCGCGAATGTGTATGTACATACTGGTGGATGTAGAGGCGCGCACGTGTCATAGTAGAGGCGCGCACGTAGCATGTACACGTACGTACAATGGCCAGTGTGCAAGAAAGAAAATACGACCACGTATGTGTACGTACGGGCACGGTCTCGAACGCCTACTCGCGCATATGTACGGCCAGGGCTCGTGTACATGGCTGGGTCGGAACAGAGAAACAGCGTCGTCGTGTTCATGGGGAGCCAACCGGCTGGGTTGGAATGGAATGCGTCGTCGTGTTCAACGGGAGGGCTTGGACGGAACAGGCGATGGAAACGAGGCCTGGCGTACCGCAGAATGGAGGAAACGACCTTGTGTTCGACCGGCCACGTTCAAAACGGGATCCTGTTCATTGGGAGGGGTCTGGCGTACCGCAAAACGGAGGAAACGGACCTCCTACGGTCGAAATGGGGGTCCTGTTGATCGGGAGGGGTGTGGCGTACCGCAAAACAGACGAAACGGACTTGTGTTGGAGCGCTACGGTCGAAACGGGGGTCCTGTTCATCGGGAGGGGTGTGGCGTACCGCAAAACGGGACTCCACGGGATACTGTTCATCTCCATCGTCGAGCTCCTCCAGCCTGCACGGGCTACCGTCGACCTCCTCCAGCCTCCACGGGCTTCTGTTCATCCAGCCTCCACCGCGCGCTACTCCACCGGCTACTGACAACCCCTCCACGGGCAACCCTCCACCGTCTACTGTTCATCCAGCCCTCCACGGGGTCATCCTATTCATCCAGCCCTCCACGGGGTCCTGTTCATCCAGCCCCAACCGGCTCGATCGATCGGGGTCCTGTTCATCTAGAGGCAACGCCACGGGGTCCCGTTCATCCACCCCCACCGCTCACTGTTCATCCAAACCCCCCCTCCCCCCCGCAATGCTCACTGTTAATCCAGAGGCAGCATCGATCAGCTTCAGTTAGCAGCAGTAGCGAAGGAATCGCTCGATTGGGTTCAGTTAACAGCCATCAATCGATCGCTCGGGTTCAGTAACGCGTAGCCTGCAGTGCAACTGCTCGGGTTCAGTTAGAGCCCAACGCCTCACTTGGGTTCAGTTAGAGCCAATGCCTCGCACACCCGCCCATACGTGTACGAGAGAAACGTGCATCGCTCGGCCCCCGACCACCCACCGTAATCGGGAACTCCCCGAAATTTTCGTTGCCCTCACTTTGTCGGCGTTCTGGGAACAGGGGTCCCCAGACTTGCCTGCCTGCGGCCGGTGGCGTGGCTCGAATGGGGGCCCAGCGCGGCCCATCTTCGTCAACACAAGGCTCAAGACCCTCGCGAGGGGCCAAGCCTGGTGAGGCAAATGACACGGCGCTTCCTCAAGCATGGCCTCCTCAGGTCGGCTCGCGAGGAGGCGGAGAGATCAAGGCGGGGTACCTCGCGAGGTGCCCATGACGCAAGCCATGACGACAGAGGGTGCCAGGCGCGCGCCAGCCCGCGCAGCGTCTCCCTTTCCTCTTTGGTGCAAAGGGGGCAAGCGCAAGCAAGAGGATCAAGCAAAGGCACCCATTTCGGTGCAACGAGACCAAGACCAGTCCAACGGCGGGAAGGAGGTCACCATGGAGCCCAGGACGGCGTCACCACAGGGCCTTTGGCATGCGAAGATCGACTTTAGTCAGGATAAGTGTACTAGATGTTCCCCTTCAAATTGGCCAATTGTTGGCACCCTTCCCGCTCAATATTTGGGAAGAGGCCCAGGGCCTTTGCCTATAAATAGGACTAGCCAGCCCCAGGGTGGAGGCATCTGGCATCTAGTGATCGAGAGATCGGGTATTCAGCATCTAGCCAAGTAGAGAGAGAGAGAGAGAGAGAGAGAGAGGGGCGATCGAACTCCCCCTGGAAGTTCATCCCCTTAGCCAAGAACAGGCCCTTGCGAGGCTGTTCTTCCTTGTATCGTTCTTCTTCATCAGCCCAAGAGGCAATCCACCCACCACACACTGGAGTAGGGTATTACACCACATCGGTTGACCGAACCAGTATAAACCCTGTGTCTCTTGTGTCGCTCTTTTAGCAGTTAGTTCTTTGCGAGACGGTGAGGTAGAGGGCAGAATCTCCGCGCGCACCCCAGAGTTCGAACCTTAAGGGTCTGCCGGAACCCGTGATCCGACATTTGGCGCGCCAGGTAGGGGTGCGCCGGAATCTGTCTTCCACCGCTCCGTTCTCCTCCGACCGTCGCATCCATGTCTGACGCCCGTCGAGCCCGCGCCGAGCGCCTGGCCGCCATCGCTTCCCGCGTCGTCCAGACGGCCCCCGTCGATGGGCGTCCTCGTCGTTCTCCGTCGCCCGCCGTCAACGCCGCCACCGGCCCAGCGGGGAACGAGCAGCAGGCATCCTCTCAGCACCCGTCCGTGCTGCGAGACGGCCGCACCGCTACTCCGTCGCTCACCCCGGCCGGCTCTTCGTCCCACGCGCTTCGCGCGCCCTTGGAGGCTTGAGCTGCGCTCATCGCGGCGAACGAGCTCCTGCGCTACTGCCCCGTCGACGACGTCTACGAGGAGTGGCTCGACCGCGTCGCCGAGCTCGTCCGTGCCGCAGGGGGCTCTCCCGCGTCGTCCGCACCGCTGCGCCGCACTCCACCCCGCGTGGGCCACGAAGCTCCGGGGGCGTTCCAGCCGCCTCCTCTCCAAGAAGACGCCATGGCCCCAAGACGCGCAGCTCCTGGGCGGAACCCGCTCCATCAAGCACCAGCCCAGCAGGAACAAAGCTGCCAAGAAGTCCCACGACCGCAAGAAGCCGCCCGGGCGCTCCCAGCTCCGGCTCGTCAAGACCCCGTGCTGCTCCCAGCAGCAGCGCAAGGGGACCCGCAAGGCCAAGCTCTCCCTCAACCAAAAACCCCCGCGGCCACAGCGGGCTGCCGCGCCTACACCACCGAGCTGCGCAGCGTCGCATGGCCCGGCAAGTTCAAACCGGACCTGCCCCCTCGCTACGATGGCACGACTGACCCCACAGAGTTCCTCCAGCTCTATGAGCTGGGGATCGAGGCTGCCAGCGGGGACGAAAAGGTCATGGCAAACTGGTTCCGCATGGCGCTGAAGGAGGGTGCTCGCACTTGGCTCCTGAACCTGGCCCCAGACACGATCTCCTCCTGGGACCAGATGCGTAATCGCTTCATCGCCAACTTCCAAGGTACCCGCGACCGGCCTCCCGCCGTGAGCAACATGCGCCGCATCAAGCAGCAACCTGGGGAGAGCCTGCAAAAGTACATCCAGCGCTTCAACAGTGCGCGCCTCAAGATCCCCAGGGTGTCCGAGGAAGCCATCATCTCAGCCTTCTCCGATGGCGTGCGCGACATCAAGATGAAGGAGGAGTTGGCGATGCATGAAGACCTCTGCACCTCCCTGGAGCTGTTCAACTTGGCGACCAAGTGCGCCAGGGCTGAGGAGGGGCGCCTCTCCCTCCTCGAGCTGCCTGCCGCAGACCCAGAAGAGAAGAAGCCCAAGGCCAAGGAGGTGAAGCGCAAGGGGGCTGCCGTGCTCGCGGCGGAGCCACACACCAAGCGGGGCAAGGATCAGCCTGAATCCTCCAGGGACAGCCGGTACTGTGTGTACCATGACCTCCACACCCACAACACCAATGAGCCAAGAACTCCGCGCCGTGCGAGAAGGAAGAGTCGGCCGACGCCCTGACCGCACTGACAGGGGCTACGACGGAGGAGGAGGAAGGAACCCGGGACGCTGGGAAGATCGTGGCCCACGCCAAGGGTGGCGCGACCAACCTCGCGAGGACCGCTGGCTTGACCCACCTCGCGAGGGAGACTGGAGGGATCAGCCCCGTGAGGATCGCCCTCATGGCAACCCAGGCCTGCCGCCGCTGCCGCCTCAGCCAAGAAGGAATGAAGACCATCACCAAGACGAGGGGGCTGGGGGTTCCAAGAGCCGCGCGCAATCGCCTGCATCCTAGGCGGAGCTCAATCCCCAGCCTCTCAGCGTATCTTCAAGCAGTTTGCTCGCGAAGTGAATGCAGTCCTCCCCAAGCTCGAAGCAACGCGTCCCCTCAGGTGGTCGGCATGCGCCATCACGTTCAGCTCAGCGGACCAGCTCAAGTGCGCGGCCATGGCCGGAGTCCTCCCAATGCTTTGCTCCCCAGTCATCAGCAACGTTCTGGTCACCAGGACCCTCATCGACGGTGGGGCAGGACTCAACGTCTTGTCTGTGGAAACATTCAACAATCTCCAAGGGCCCTATGACCAGCTTCAGCCAACCAAGCCTTTCTCCGGAGTCACCGATGGTTTGACCGTCCCGATCGGGCAGGTTCGCCTCCCTGTCACCTTCGGGGCCGGTAGCAACTACCACACCGAGCTCATCGACTTCGACGTTGCCCACATCCGCCTGCCGTACAACGCCATCCTCGGGTACCCAGCGCTGGCCAAGTTCATGGCAGTGACTCACCACGGCTACAACGTTCTCAAGATGCCAGGAAGTGGCGGCGTCATCACGGTGCCCTGTGAAGAGAAGGATGCAGTGTGTTCCCTGCAGCGAGCCTTTTAGGCCGCGTCGCTAGAAGACCCAGACCACGGAAGCAGGAGGCTTCCTGAGACCACCCACTAGTAGAAAAAGGACCTTTAGTCCCGGTTCATAAGGGCCTTTAGTCCCGGTTTTTTGAACCGGGACTAAAGGGTCGTTACTAATGCCTCACCCTTTAGTCCCGGTTCAAACCAGAACCGGGACTAAAGGCCCTCCACGTGGCCGCTGCCTGGAGGCCCACCTTTAGTCCCGGTTGGTAACACCAACCGGTACTAAAGGAAATTTTCTGATTTTTTTTTTGAAATTTATTTTTTAAATTTTTTTGAATTTTTTTATTTTCAAATTTTAACCTCTAATCTCTAATCACCACCCCCTCATCACTACTCAATTTATCCTCCAATCACCCCTCATCATTCGAAATCATCTAACTTCCCGACCGGTCACCCATCCCTCTCACTACTCTAGCCCGAGCACGCTTAACTTTTGGGTTCTATTCTCCTTCCCTTCCGAGTCTGCACTTGTTGTTTTCCTGACAATAGTAAGATGTCAATCCTATTAACCCTCAGGAATTTTTCTTGAGCATGAAGTGACACATTTCACTATTTGAGTTTGAAACTATTGTTTTAAAAAACAATAATTATTTAGTAACACTAATATTTCTTGAATAATTAGTTTGACCATTGTTTGACCACAGTTTGACCATAGTTTGACCAGATTTGACAAAAATTCAAAATAACTAAAATAATTATTTAGTAACACTAATATTGTAGAATAATTAGTTTGACCATTGTTTGACCACAGTTTGACCATAGTTTGAAATTTTTTGAATTTTTTTGCCTCTCCAGATCTTAAAAGCCCCGTAACTTTTTTCTGTTAGGTTTTTGAGGATTTTGAAAATGTTTAACGGGGTTCCCCTAGTTAAATTCGGATGTAACTTTTCGAGTAGATGATTTTTCATATAAAAAACTTTTTCATCCGAGTTCGTATGCAAAAGTTACGCCCATTTTTACAAATTCTCGAGAGATTTTGCAAAAAAGTCGAAAATTCATGTTTGTATATTTTCCCAACAACTAGACCACATATCACATGGGAAACTTATTTTATTTTATTTTATTGACATTTCCATCATTTTCTTTTATTTTTTTAAAAACTGAAAAGGCGATCCACTAGGGGGGTAGAGTTTGAAAATGGGACCTTTAGTACCGGTTCGTGGCACGAACAGGGACTAAAGGTCTCAACTCCATTAGACCCGGTTCGTGCCTCAAACCGGGACTAAAGGTCTAATCTTTAGTCCCGGTTTGAGGCACGAACCGGGACTAAAGGTCATCGCACCCTTTAGTCCCGGTTTGAGTCACGAACCGGGACTAAAGGGCCCAGGTGAACCGGGACTAATGCCTTAGCCGCACGAACCGGGATAAATGCTCACATTAGTCCCGGTTCTAGACTGAACCGGGACTAATGCTCAACCCGGCCTGGACCATTGCCCCCTTTTCTACTAGTGACCCCCAAGAAGAAGAAGACGTCGCCAGGCTCAGTCCCTCAGGAGGCAGTCCCTTCAGGGCCCGTGTCTGCCCAGGGGAACCCTCCTTCCATCGCATAGGAAAGCGCGCCCGGCGCCCTCCTCAGGCAGGGCTCGGGGGCTCTCACCTGGAGGGCCACCGACCTTGCCAGGGTCATGAGGGAGGCGCTTGGGCACCATGTGGAGTCGTGCTTTCAAGCACGGTTCCCTCGAGAAGGAGCCAGGCGAGGGAGATCAGACCAGCAGGAGTTCGTTAACAAGGCCATTCAAGAACTACAGGAGTCAAGGATCATGAGAGGTTGCCGTCGTCCGCCAGCTGTGGCTCCACATCCAGGCGAGGATGGTGGGCTGCGCGTCTGCGTCGACGTACCAGGGCTCAATCAGATCGCCACGACGGAGCGCCTCTGGCCCTCACAAGTGGGGCGCTACGGAGGACCACCCCACAGCTATGTTCGCATGCCTTACGGCCTGCCGAGCGTGGCTGCGGCGTATCAACGCCTCATGAGGGACATCTTGGAGGCTCAAGAAGACAGACGTTCTGCGGTCCTGGCGGAGATGGAGACAGTTCACGAGGAGCCACCACTGCCTCCGGAGCCTCCCGAGGCCCCAGGGCCAGGGGGCTCGTGAGGATCGCCTTCCGCAGCCCACCGAGTCTGCTGCACCAACACCACTTCGCCGACGACATCTTCAGGTGACATCTTTCGAGTTTCATTCCCAGCCGGGAGTGCCCTCCCAGGGTTGCGTCACTCCCAGGCCGCGTGGGTCCGTCCCTGTGGCATGTATCCCTTTTTTATCTTTTCAGTCGTTAGCTTGCTTTGCTGGGGGCGCCCCTCGGGCTGCATCATCCCCAGGCCACTCGGGCTAGGCCCAGCGGCGTGTATCCCCTCCGCGTTTATTTCCAATTATGCATTCGCCTATCATGCTTGATTACTTGATGCCGTCCACGGCACCTTTTCTTCTCCATGTCGACCACTTGCACGTTAAAGGGGGGGGTGCCTGAGCATCGCGACTCAGGGCTCTTACTGGCTCTCGAGCCCTCACCCTCTGGCCTTGTCCACGGCATCGCGACCTGGCATACCAGCGACGGCTGAGACAAGCTCGAGGGCCGGGACCCGAGGACGTAGAGTGTCGGCATCTAACCAGATTTTGCAGGAACACATCTCAAGATACGGCCCAGTGCCAGGCGCAACCCGCCTAGAGGTAGGGCCTCGTGAGTCCCGCGCTGGCTCACGGGTGCCCAGATACACCTCACCTAGCTCTATCGTGCCAGCCACGTGTCAGGGCGGGGCTGTACATGCCCCAGGGGCTCCTCCCAGAGGGGAGCCCCCTCCCACGTACCAGGGGAAGCACCATGCTCCGCGCTGGCTGATGACACTGCCGAGGAGCGGCTATGTCCGTACACATACGGAAGCGCTATGCTCCGCGCTGGTGATAAACAACTGAGGGTGGCCTCCGGGCTGCGTCAACCTCAGGGGAGCCCAGAGCTCAGTGGCTGGCCTCATCGCAACGCCTCCCCTCAGGAGCGCCGCGCGAGGGGGCTAGGCACGGGGGCTACGACTGGGTCACACCCAGACGTACGCCGCCCAGCCAGGCCCCTCGGGCCTGGTTCGTCACGCGTCCCTCCCCAAGCAGAGCCAAGGTATGAAGGCCATTTGAGCGTCAAGGGGGACCCCTGAGCATCGCGGCTCAGGGGCCTAACTGGTCCCGTAGCCCCTCACTCCTTAGTTCCGAAAGGCTATGCTGGGTGAGGTACGCGCGGGGCCGGGCTCTGCAGACGTAGAACGGTAGCCCCGCCTACATCTCATCTCATCGCCAGCTGTTTGCGCGTCAAGGGGGACTCCTGAGCATCGCGACTCAGGAGCCTAACTGTCTCCGTAGCCCCTCACTCCTTAGTTCCGAAAGGCTATGCTGGGTGAGGTATGCGCGGATCGTGCTCTGCAGACGTAGAACGGAAGACACACCTACATCGCGCTTCCCTACTTGTTGTTCGTCCGCCAAGGGGGACTCCTGAGCATCGCGACTCAGGAGCCTAACTTGTCACGTGGCCCCTCATTCCTTTGGTCCCGTCCATGTTTCCGGTCGGGGCTGATGCTGGGTGAGGCATGCGCGGGGCCGGGCTCCGTCGGCGTAGAACACAAGCAAGTAGGGAAGAAGAACATAAAATTCAAGGAACTTAAAAGCAAATATTACAACCCATATTGTCGCCTTGGTACCAAACGCAAATTTAAATGCCTCCCCGAGGCGTCGTGCATGTGCAGGAATCGAAAGAAGAACAGGAACGATAGCGAAGTCACTTGTCGGCGGTGGAGTCGCGTGGAGTGACTTCGCCTTGTGGAGCAGCGGGGCCGGCAGCGCCTCGCTTCGGCTTGGTGCTGAAGGCCCGAAACTTCCCCAGCAGCGCCTCCGCGCGCCCCTTCACGGCTTCGACAGCAGCGGCGGCGCCCTCGTCGCTCACTGGCTCCAGCAGGCTGTCGAGGTCGGCGCTGGGATCACG
The DNA here is from genome assembly GCA_032464435.1 of Aegilops umbellulata. NCBI lineage: Eukaryota > Viridiplantae > Streptophyta > Magnoliopsida > Poales > Poaceae > Aegilops > Aegilops umbellulata. The sequence continues at coordinate 370,804,694 of CP136055.1, read as the reverse complement.
AAGGTAGACGTGGGCGAAGACCCGCGTCAGCGCGGCAGAAGACAGGACACGCGCCTCAGCCTCAGCCGTGGGGGCGAGGCCAAGGGTGACATCTCCAAGAGCCTTCACCAAGAAGGGAAGCAGCTTGGCGGGGCCGTCCCCGTCACCAGCCAACGGGCTATCCAGGCCGCTCTCGTAAAGCGTCTTCAGCGAAGCGCGGGCCTCCTTCTCCATGTCCGCGAAGGACACGCGATCCTCGGCGAGGACCCGGGCCTTGGCGTCCAGCTCGGCCTTCGTCGTCTCCAGCTCCTTCTTCAACGCGCTTAGGTGGCTGCGGTGCTTCTTGAGCTTCGCCTCCCGGTCCTCGAGCGCCGCCTCGCGAGCCTTCACCCCCTTCTCCTGCTCTTGGCGAAGGCGGGTCTCCTCTGCAAGCTGGTCCCGCAAGCCTTGCAGCTCGTCCTCCAGCTCCTTGCAGCGGCCACAGATGCCAACCGCCTCTCCCAGGGCCGCGTCACGGGCAGCCTTCGCCTCGAGGGTGGCCTCCCTCTCCCCGTCACAGGCCGTTGAAGCCTGAACCAGCGCCGCCCGAATCGAGGCGTCAGAGCGAATCCACCCCGAGGCCAGCTCAAGACGCCCGGCCACTAGGCGAGGGTCGGCGCCTAGAAGTTCCTGCCGCAGGCGGTCCAGTCCAGCAACAGCCCGCTCCAGGATGGAAGAAGAAGGCGGAGAAGCACCAGTACGCTCCAAGGCAGCAGGAGGGGTCGTGGAAGCAGCGGCAGGTGGAACAGGAGGAGAAGATAGCGGCGGCGAGGCCGCAGCGTCCCGAGGTGGAGTCCGCTGCGCCTCCTCAGCGGTAGCAGCGGCGCCAGACAAGGGCACCTCGAAGGTCACTTGAGCCATGGGGGCTGACGCCCCAGCCAGCTCGGCCAAGCCCCGCAAGGAAGAGTGGGCAGGAGAAGCCCGTGCGTCACGGTCACCCTCCCCTGCAGGCGGAGGCGTTGCCGTAGCTGGGGCCTCAGGAGCTCCCTTCAGCTTCTTCACCGCGGGCGCCAGCCTACTCAAGAGAAGTAATCGTCAAGCCTCGTCGGCAGAACAAGAAATCAAGGATCAAGGATCAAGCACTTACGGGTCATCGCCAGAAAGCTCCAGCTGCCTCCTGCCAAACTTGAAGCCTGAGAGCCGGCTGGAAGGGTCGACCTCGGAAGCAGAAGACGCGTCAGCGGTTCGCCCCGGAGTTAGGGCGGACCCGCGGGGAATCAACCCGATCCTGCCCTTCTTCGGGACCGGGGATGAGCTCCCGCTGCCCAGCACGTCGTCATCGTCATCATCATCGCTCAGCGGAAGGCGGAGAGCGCGGGGCTTGCGCTGGGGAGGAGGAGCCCTAGACTCCCCGTCAGTCACCTCGGAGTCAGAGCCTGCCTCCTGCTCCTCCTCGCCCCCATCTCCGCTGGAGTCGCCGGAAGACACATCCACCAGTCCCTCGGGAGACACCACGGGCACGGGCCCGTCCCCGTTGTAGACGGGCATGGACTTCACCACTTGCTCCCAATCGTCGCGAAGGAACAGGGGCGAAGGCGCGCCCTCCAGCCTTGCTACCTCGCCCCCGACCAGGGATTGGAGAACCGCAGTCACATCCTCTTCGTCCACGGCTGCAGGGCTCGGATGAGGCCTCCACATTGGGGGAGAGTATTGCCGAAGCGGAGCCAGTTGGTTCTCCAGGAACTCCCTCAGCAGCGACGCCTCGGTCAGCTTCGCCGCTGCCATGTTGGCCGGCTTCAAGTCAGCGTCCATCTTCGCCAACATCGACTTCGCGCGGGGATTCGTGAGCTCCGCTCGGCACCAGTCGCTCGAGCTCACGGGCGGCTCCGTGGGAAGGATCAACCGAGAGTGGATGCGCCCGGCGTCTACCAAAATCCACTTCCTCCGGAAGCCCTCGATCCTCTTCCCCGGATTCGAAATGGCCATGGCACTGCCGCACGCAACGAAGCTCGTGCACGCGGAAGGAGAACCACGGGAAGTCCGGAGGTAGAAATAGTGGCGCAGCAAGGCCACTGAAGGCTGCGCCCCCACTTGAGCCTTGCAGTAGTAGGCAAAGATCGCCAGGAGAAGGACGGAGTTGGGGTGGAGATGCAAAGCTTGCAAGTTGTAATGGCAGAGGACGGAAAGGAAGAACTTAGAGAAAGGGGGCACCAAGCCCGCAGTAATGGAGCTTACGAAGAGAGGATAGAAGGTGCTCCCTTGGCCCACAGGGGTGGTGGAGCCAACCTTGAACGACCGCGCCCCGTTGATGCCCTGCGCCGCCGCCATCCGGTGCAGTCGGGCGAGGCTCTCCTCCGACACGTTGGGCAGGTCCAAGGTAGGCGAGAACCAAGCTTCAGCCGGGGCCTGGCGAGGCGCCATGACTACCTGGGACGAGCAGGTGGAGCAGATCTGGAAGCTTGGAGGAAGGGAGGAGAGGCGCAAGAAAGGGGATCTGAGCAGCGGCTGGAGAAGGAGAAGAGCAAAGCCGGAGTGGATGCCATGCCTTTAATGACCCGCGCAGTTGTGAAAGCACCCACGTCCAATCAACCGCCACGCGGCGCCCAAGGCCGCAGGCTGTTAGGGCCCGCGGCGCTTCGCCCTTGCCCTTTCGCCCCTCGGCACGGCCAAGTCCATGCACGCCTTGGGCCCGGGGGCTACTGTCAGCGTTCTGGGAACGGGGTTCCCAAGACTTGCCTGCCTGCGGCCTGCGGCGTGGCTCGAATGGGGGCCCAGCGCGGCCCATCTTCATCAACACAAGGCTCAAGACCCTCGTGAGGGGCCAAACCTCGCGAGGCGGACGACACGACGCTTCCTCAAGCATGGCCTCCTCAGGTCGGCTCGCGAGGAGGCGGAGAGATCAAGGCGGGGTACCTCGCGAGGTGCCCATGACGCAAGCCATGACGACCGAGGGTGCCAGGCGCGCGCCAGCCCGCGCAGCGTCTCCCTTTCCTCTTTGGTGCAAAGAGGGCAAGCGCAGGCGAGAGGATCAAGCAAAGGCACCCATTTCGGTGCAACGAGACCAAGACCAGTCCAACGGCGGGAAGGAGGTCACCATGGAGCCCAGGATGGCGTCACCACAGGGCCTTTGGCAGGCGAAGACCGACTTTAGTCAGGATAAGTGTACTAGATGTTCCCCTTCAAATTGGCCAATTGTTGGCGCCCTTCCCGATCAATATTTGGGAAGAGGCCCAGGGCCTTTGCCTATAAATAGGACTAGCCACCCCCAGGGTGGAGGCATCTGGCATCTAGTCATCGAGAGATCGGGTATTCAGCATCTAGCCAAGTAGAGAGAGAGAGAGAGAGAGAGAGAGAGAGAAGGGCGATCGAACTCCCCCTAGCAGTTTATCCCCTTAGCCAAGAACAGGCCCTTGCGAGGCTGTTCTTCCTTGTACCGTTCTTCTTCATCAGCCCAAGAGGCAATCCACCCACCACACACTGGAGTAGGGTATTACACCACATCGGTGGCCTGAACCAGTATAAACCCTGTGTCTCTTGTGTCGCTCTTTTAGAAGTTAGTTCTTTGCGAGACAGTGAGGTAGAGGGCAGAATCTCCGCGCGCACCCCAGAGTTCGAACCTTAAGGGTCTGCCGGAACCCGTGATCCGACACACTTCTACCACGGTTTTTTCCGTCATGGACGGCCCAAAGAATGTCATGCAGCTGCGTCTCCGACCTGCCCAGGATGAAAAGCCCATTTTCTGTCATGATTTTTTGTCATAGAAGTAGGAGCCCACCACATCTATGATGATATCGGGTTTTGTCACAGTTATCATCACAGAAGTGTCATAAGTATGACAGGAAAAAAAATCGTTCGGCCCAAAATGCACGGATGTGTGTTTTTTTCGTAGTGAGTGAAGGCGCCAACAAACTCATGACACAGATCCGACCAAGAAGAAATGGAGTCCACCAGCAAGTGCATCAACCATGACATGACATTGGGCTTGAATGCAAATGGGAAGTAATTGGCAAGCACCTTACCGTCGCGGGCTCCAGCAGCTTGCATCGCGCTGGTGTAGATGCTGAGGAACTCTAATGGGTGAGTCTTGCTGTTGTACTTCTCGCCAACGTTGGGATTGAATGTGCGGTGGGAGGGCCATTGGAACTGTCGCAGCTCACGGGTGAAGGCCGGGCAACCCACCTCGTAAGGTAGGCCACCGTAGCCTCCTGGTGTCGGGTGGTCCATAGTGGGCCCTGCCCGCTTGTCTGACTGGTGGCGCGCATCACACCGGCGCTCGATCGTGGTCCGGGCGTCTTCGAGGGATCGCTCCCGAAGAACTTGACGCTGATCGCGGTGGGTCCATGGATCGGACGACGCTATGGAAATATTATCACAAGCGTCATCACGACGGATCGACACCCGCGGTAGTTGGCGTGGGGGAGGAGAGTGCACCGTGGCTGCATCGCCCCCGGCCCTTCCACCGCTGGCATGCGGTGGATCGACGGAGCGACGACCTACGAGCCTTGGTAGTCACAGTTCATCTTTGTTGGCAATGCAGACGAGGCTCCGGACAGTGGCTCTCCACTCGTCGAGCCTTTCCGCGGCGGGAGGAAAGTCGAGGAGCAGCTGTGCGCACGCCAGAGCTTCTGCTGGTGTGGGCGGTGGCGAAAGCTTGGTGGATCGTGACGCGCTTCGACTTCTAACTATTTTAGAAGGAGCTCTATCACGGCCCTGCGGCTATCCGCCATTTTCACCAGCACATTGGCATGCATGCTGGCCTTCCTCGTCCCGTGAAGGACGCGTGGGACTCTTCCCAGGGCGACGCCCAGGGTCACCATCATGGTGACGCTGCTCATCACGCACAACTTGGGAAGAGCGCTCCATGGGCGCCGACGTAGGTGTCTTGGAGGCCGCCACGCCGCCGTTAGGCGGCATTTGGCGACGCCCCTGGAGGGCCCCGCGCCGCCTGCGGGGGGCCCAACTCCGTCTTTGGAATCTGCGGCGTGCGGAACGACGCCGCTCGCCGGGTCAGGACTGCCAGGGCGATGTGGGTGTTTGCGGGTCGCGCCTCAGGATCTTTCTGCGACCAGCCCACTACTGGCCCGCACCGGCACCGGCAGTCCGGCTCCGGATGAACCGATCACCGTGGTCGTCTTCCTCTTGGGAGCCATGGCAACGAAGAGTTGCTTGACTAGCCGCTAAACTGGATTCTCACGACTGCGCCCCCTACCTGGCGCGCAAAAGATGTCGGTAGGAACGACACCTATGGGATCAACGTGATCCCTACTGTGGTCAGCGGGCGCGGGGTTGTGAGAAGAGTGGGTTTAAGAGCCAGCACAAAGGTCGTTTACCCAGGTTCGGGCCGCGGAGATCGCGTAATACCCTAGTCCTGCTTTGGTGTGTATATCAGTGTTCTTGAACTAGCTACCGAGCGTCACTAGCTCAAAGAGTCGAATCCCCTCCCAGTACGCCTCGGGCCTCCTTTTATAGTCGAAGGAGGCACCACAGTGGCACACAGGAGGTGGAAAGGGTACAGTGTACAAGCTTATCGCTTGTTATTACGGGACAAAATGCATTAAATTCGCCCCTGTGGTGTTCCCCTCGCTTTACCGCCGCCTCGCCCTGCTTCGACACGCGCCCGGGCCAGCGAGGCGGTCAGCGCCATGCAGGCTGGCAGGCTGCTGAGGTGGCGCGGTGGCGGCATCTTCACGAAGATCTTCATGCCACCACGCAGGTGCTTGCTGAGTTGGCCTCGGGACCGCGCGTCCCCACGCAGGTGCCCGCCTGGCTGGCTGGGCTGGCAGCTGCATGGGGACGGCGGTGGGGTCTTGGTGCGCGCAGACCTGGCCGCGATCTCGTTGATGTCTTCGGCAAGGGTCTTGCCGGGGGCCCTAGCAAGGGTCTTGCCGCGGCACCACGGTCATCCCCAGCAAGGATGTTGCCGGAGGTCTCGTCTTCTGGTCCTCATCTGATATTGTGTGTCAATGATCTTCACAAAGATCTGCATGCCACCATGGAGGCGCCTCCCGAGCGTTGGTTCCAACATGGTCGATGATGTTGGAAAAAACTCGGGCTCATGGCTGGTGCGCCCCGCTGGCGTCGGACAAGTTGCCTCAGCAAGGCCCTTGCTGGGGTCGCGGGGGTCGCCCCGGCAAGGGTCTTGCCCGGGGAGTCCACCTCACCCTCTCGCTCTCTGTGTTTCTGTCTTGGCGTTGCTCTGGCCGTCTCATGGCTTCGGCTTCCCTCACCTGCCCTACTTAGTGTGGCCACAGGTGCGGCTCTGACTGCCCGTGCACAGGTAAAGGGGTGCAAAGTAGAGCCCCTACTTCTGTACACCGACACCTTCATGTGATCACATGCATGTTCTGTTTTCCTTTTATTTTTTGCACACAACTAGATACATACCAACCTGAACTCTAGCACACTAAATAGTTGAACTTCACATGGCTTTTCACATGTGAATGCAGGCAAATTTTCTATTGTTTGTAGCCTGGACTGAGGCTCACAAACTACATGAACTTCACATGGTTGTAAGTAGGCAGATTTTAAAAAAGCTTTTGTAGCCTGGACTGATGCTCACACACCACCTGAACTTCACATGGCTGTAAGAAAATAACAAGCAGAAGGAAGAAGTTCAACCATACCCTGGCTAGAAGTTCGGCCATCCTTTTTCCAGCAGCTGATAGGCCACCTTGTGAGCAATTTGTCGGAGAGCTGGGAGAGGAACCGCATGGCAATCCATGTCTTGCATAGGGTGCGAAGTTCATCTGCACGAAGCAAGAAGGCCAGCCGAGGGAAGATTGAAGAAGAAGGCGACAAGTGGGAGGAAGTTCATGTATCGTTGCTGGATTTGAAGGCGCCGCCGATGCCGCCTCCGCCGCGGAGTTGCTCCGTTGGCTGTGCCATTCACGTAGCTTGCGTCGGGGCCGTCATCTGGTCTGCCAAGGCGTCGGGCGGTGAGGATGAAACAAGGATGCGGCTTTCGGAAGTCCATGGTGGCTTCGCCGCGTCCAGGCGACGCGGGCTCCCTCGTGCCGGCGTCCGCCGTCGCTCGCTCGCCCGCGCCGGTGGTCGGCCAGGAGGTAGGACGGAGGGGTGGCGGAGGATCCGGTTGACCAGGCGCTGGGGAAGGAGGGGAGGCGGCGGATCCGGCCGGCCAGGAGCTGGAGACGGGGGGAGGCGGCGGATCCGGCAAAGATCGGCGACGAGGAGGGAAGGAGCGGCGAGGAGGGGGCTGGGGCGGCTCGGGGTCGAGGGGATCAGGTGGATCCTATCTGGGCGTCTCGGGATCGGGTGGGATCCTGTCCGGGCGTCTCGGGCCGGGCAGTTCGGGAAGTTCAGGTGGGTTCTGTCGGGCCCTTGTAGGGGCTGCTGTGATCCAAATAACTATTCTAATCCTGGGATTAGAATAATGTTGTCCTATATATATATATATATATATATATATATATATATATATATATATATATATATATATATATATTCTCAATATATGATACACACACAAAATAAAAAGGAACGGCTTAAATTATAAACACATCTATGCAAAACAGATCTGCATGTGCGTGTTTAATAGTTTTTTAAATTTACTTTAGAAAAACAGAACGGAGCAAAATATATAAGACAGCACGCGTGCTACATGTCAGAATGGCTGCTGTAGCCTAGCGGCCGGAGACGCTGGCCCCCGTACGCCTTGACCCAGGTTTGAACCCTGGCTGGCGCCCCGTGATGCACGCAGTTTATTTTTTTCGACCGAACCCTTTTCTGGCAAATGAGGGATGCATACGTGATTACATAAAAACTAAGGGTCTTTTTTAAAAAAACATGCCACGCAAGCACCTTACGGCAGGCCCCGCATGTCGGATATAGCATAAATACAGCATTATACAACACTTAGACCGTTTTGCAACGATTAGCCTAAGACGTGATACTGACTTGTAAAAAAAGAATAGTGATACTGATTCGTTACAACATGCCGAAGTGTGGTAGTTCCATGCAATTAACTCGCAGCAGCAGCTATGGCAAGGGGGCAGGGCGCGCGGCTAGGCGACGAGCGACGGGGCGCAGCAGGCGCGGCACAGTGGCGAGGCAAGCGCGCGGGGAGCGGCAGCACGAGGAGGGCAGCGTGGACTGGGGCGTGCAGGGGAGGCCGGAGGGGGGTAGGCGGCAATGTGGGCGCGTAGAGGAGCACGTGTGGCCGTCAGCGGAGGCGCGGGCGGACGAGCAGGGCCGTGGCCGTGGGCGCGCATGCGGCTGGGTGAGCAGGGGCAGCAAGAGCGTGGCCGACGGGCCCGTGGCCAGGGCGATAGCAACCAGCAACTAGGCGCAGAAGCAGAGTAGCGCAGCAGGGGCGGAGCCAGGGCGTGGTAGAGCATTGGCAGGGGGCCGGACGGGGAAGCTACGCAACGGTCAGTGCTTGGGCATGCGGGAAAGTAGCTACGACGCACAAGGGAAAACAAGGAGGAGTCGGGGTTTGGCCGGAGGCTTACAGTGGGGTGGAAGAGTAGACTAGCGGGCTCGGAGGAGCACCGGAGACGACGAGGCGACCGTAGCGATCTCGGCCGTCCGAAGTAGAAGACGACGATGTAGGCAATGCAGGACAGCTCCACCGATCGGCCACAGGCGCGTAGAGGACGGAGACGACACCGGGGAGGCCGTAGAACAACCCGTCGAGTCCCGGGGAGTCCGTTGGCCACGGCCACGTCGACATGACGGCGGCGGCATCGCTCTATGGCGCGAGTCCAGAAGGGGGAAAAGGGGGTCTGGGCGAGGGGCTAGGCAGAGGAGGAGAGAGGGGAGTGGGGTGTGGGAAAAATATCTCGAGGGGGGGCCTCGGTGGATGCCTTATCGCCTCCCGCGTCGTCGGCGAGGTGGTGTGGTGCCGACTGCGGGCGGGAGCGCCCTGTAGCGGCTGAGTCCAAGGAACAAGAAGGAAGGGGGAAGCGACCGGGGGGCTTGGGGGCCGGCTGGGCCGAGCTGGTGGGTTTGGTGGCCAAGCGGCCTAGGGTGAGGGGGGAGGTTTTTTTCATTTTATTATTTTCTTCAGATACAGTTTTATTAAATTTTAGTGCACTAAAACACTTTACAAAAAAGTTGGTTCACCATCATAATTACTTATGGAATATTTACCACAGTTGGTACATTTTAGTTTAGACATTTGAAAACATTTATAGTTTGACTTGATTTTAAAATAGAATTTGAACAGGGTTTGAAACAACACGAGTTTATCAACAGTAACTGTGGTGACCTGGCCTCATTAGCAGGAGGTTAATGTAGCTTAATTATCCGGAAGTCACACATTTGCTTTTATTTTCAGATCTGTTAAACCAAAAATACAAAAATACCTTTCTACAATTTTTATTTTTTTATTTTATCTCGTGTTCCCGCGAGAACTATTTATCCAATCTACTACAATTTTATCTATCTTTTTACCCATGAGGGATTGACAACCCCTCTCTTACGTCGGGTTGCAAGTATTTGTTCTTTGTGTGCAGGAGCTGTTTACGTGGTGTTGCATGGTTCTCCTACTGGTTCGATAACCTTGGTATCATCACTGAGGGAAATACCTACCGCTGTTGTGATGCATCATCCCTTTCTCTTTGGGGAAATACCAGCGTAGTTCAAGCAAGCATCAAAAGGAATTTCTGGCGCCGTTGTCGGGGAGACATCATCAACATCTACCAGGTTCCTAATCACAAATCTCATCTCCTTGCAATTTACATTATTTGCCATTTGCCTCTCGTTTTTCTCTCCCACACTTCACAAAAATTTGTTGTTTCATTCGCCCTCTTTTTCGTTCACCGTTTTCTTGCTGGATCTGTTGTTGAGTGCAATCTTGCTGCGTAGTCACAATGACTCAAGAGAACACCAAGTTGTGTGATTTCTCCAATACAAACAACAATGATTTTATTAGCACTCCGATTGCTCCTCCCGCCACTAGTGCGGAATCTTGTGATATTAATACCGCTTTGCTGAATCTTGTTATGAAAGATCAATTTTCCGGTACTCCTAATGAGCATGTCGCGTCCCATCTTAACACATTCGTGGAATTATATGATATGCAAAAGAAAAAAGATGTGGACAATGATGTTGTGAAGTTGAAATTATTCTCGTCTTTGCTGAATCTTGTTATGAAAGATCAATTTTCCAGTACTCCTAATGAGCATGTCGCGTCCCATCTTAACACATTCGTGGAATTATGTGATATGCAAAAGAAAAAAGATGTGGACAATGATGTTGTGAAGTTGAAATTATTCTCGTTTTCTTTGCGAGATCGTGCAAAATTTTGGTTTTCTTCTTTGCCTCGCAATAGTATCGATTCTTGGGATAAGTGCAAGGATGCTTTTATTAATAAGTATTTTCTTCCCGCAAAAATAATTTCCCTTAGAACCCAGATCATGAATTTCAAGCAACTTGAACCTGAGCATGTTGCACAATCTTGGGAAAGGATGAAATTGATGCTAAGGAGTTGCCCAACTCATGGGTTAAATCTTTGGATAACCATACAAAAATTTTATGCGAGGTCGAATTTTGTTTCTTGTACTCTTTTAGATTCCACTGCGGGTGGTACGTTTATGGAAATTACTTTGGGTGAATCCACCAAATTGCTTGATAATATTATGGCAAATTATTCACAATGGCATACCAAAATAGCTCCTACTAGTAAAAAAGTTAATTCGGTTGAAGAAATTTCTTCTTTGAGTGAAAAAGTTGATGCTCTTATGAAATTGGTTGCTAATAAAAGTGCTCCTATTGATTTTAATGATGTGCCTTTGTATACTTTGGTTGAGCAAAATAATGATGCCATAGATGTGAATTTTATCTCGCGAAACAATTTCAATAACAATGCTTATAGAGGTAATTTTAATCCTAGGCCTTTTCCTAGTAATTCCTCTAATAATAATGCTAATTCCTATGGTAATCCTTCTTATAATAATAATAATAATAATAATAATAATAATAATAATAATAATAATAATAATAATAATAATAATAATAATAATAATAATAATAATAATAATAGGAACACCTCTGATCTTGAGAACAATATTAAAGAATTTATTAACACTCAAAAAGTTTTCAATGCTACGATAGAAGAAAAGCTGAATAAGATTGATGATATGTCTAGGAGTATTGATAGAATTTTTCATGACGTAGAAAATCTCAAGATGAAAATTTTTGTGCCAGAGGTTGAGGAATCAATTAAAGCTCTCTATGTTTCGATGGACGAAGGTAAGAAAAGAACCGCTATGCTCAGAGCTAGAAGAGAATTTTTAGAAAAAGCGTTTTCTAGTGATTGCTTTCATAAAAGTGATGAAGAACATAAATGATTGGTGTTTCTTCTATTGATTCCTTCTTTAGTAAAATTAAGATTGATGAAAAAGGGACCCGTGAAGAGTCAACTTTAGCTAGAAGGTGTCCCGATAATTCAGAGGATGAAAATCTTGTTGAGAAAATTGATAAAAGTGGGTTTGAAGAGGTCAAGACTTTAACTAGTGATGTGCCCACTCTTTTGGATTACAAAGACTTTAATTATGATAGTTGCTTTTTGATTGATTGTATTTCTTTGTTGCAATCCATGATAAATTCACCCCATGCTTATGAACAAAATAAAGCTTTTACTAAACATGTTGTTGATGCTATGATGAAAGCTTTAGAAGAAATGTTGGAATTAGAAGTTTCAATACCTAGAAAATTACATGATGAGTGGGAACCTACTACCAAAGTCAAGATTAAAAATTATGAGTGTTTTGCTTTATGTGACTTGGGTGCTAGTGTTTCTACAATTCCAAAATCTCTTTGTGATGTGCTTGGTCTTACCGATATTGAATAATGTTCTTTAAATTTGCACTTGGCGGATTCTACTATTAAAAAGCCTATGGGAAGAATTAATGATGTTCTTATTCTTTCAAATAGGAATCATGTGCCATAGATTTTATTGTTCTTGATATTGATTGCAATCCGTCTTGTCTAATTATTTTTGGTAGACCGCTTTTACGTACTATTGTTGTCGTGATTGATATGAAAGAAAGCAATATTAAATTTCAATTTCCACTAAGGAAGGGTATGGAACACTTCCCTAGAACTAGAATTAGGCCACCATATGAATCAATCATGAGGGCATCTTATGGATCTAGAAACAAAGATGACAATACTTGGATCCTTGCTTTATGCCTAGCTAGGGGCATAAAACGATAGCGCTTCTTGGGAGGCAACCCAATGAATAAAATTTATTTTTATCTTCTGCTTTCTGTTCTTGAGTGATTGCACAATTATTCTATTATTATGATTGTGTTTTTTGTGTTTTAGTTAGTGTTTGTGCCAAGCTAAGCCTTTGGGATCATGTTGGGTGATAGTTGATTTGATCTTGTTGAAAAACAGAAACCTTTGCGCTCACAAAAATAATTTTCATAAATTACAGAAACAAGCTTTTGCTCTGAATTTTTTACACAAGATTGATATACAAATTGCCCATGTTTTCCTAATTTTCAGAATGTTTGGAGTTACATAATTACTCGAAGTTTTCAGATTGCTACAGACTGTTCTGTTTTTGACAGATTTTGTTTTCTTTGCGTTGTGTGCTTGTTTTGATGACTCTATGGTTTTCTTTGAAGAAATTTTGCCATATAAAAGTTGGAATATAGTAGATATAATGCAAAAATAAAATATGGATGTGTTTGCAACAGTACTTATAGTAGTGATTTGCTTTCTTATACTAACGGATCTCATGAAGATTTTGTTAAGTTTTGTGTGATTAAAGTTTTCATGTTTTGGGTGATATTACGATGGATGAAGGAATAAGGATTATAAAAAGGCTAAGCTTGGGGATTCCCATGGCACCCCAAGATAATATTCAAGAAGTATCAAGCAACTAAGCTTGGGGATGCCCGAGTGGCATCCCCTCTTTCTTCTAACGACCATCGGTATGTTACTCGGAACTATATTTTTACTCATCACATACTATGAGTTTAGCTTGGAGCGTCTTGTATGATATGAGTCTTTGCTTGTTTTGCTTTTTGTTTTAAGTCTTGAATCCTTGATGGACACACCTATTTGAGAGAGCCAAATTTATGCCACGACATGTTAGAATTGCTCTCTATGCTTCACTTAAATCTTTATGAGCTATGGAATTGCTCTAGTGCTTCACTTGTATCTTTTTGAGCACGGTGTGCTTTAGTATTTTTGAATAAATGCTCTCATGATTCACTTGGATTTATTTGGGAGTTAGTAAAAAATTTAAGAAATTCTCTCTTGCTTCACTTAAATTAATTTGAGAGAAAGAAATATTATACACATGATCTTCACTTATATTTCTTTGAGCTTATCAAAAGCAACATATGAAAATTAGTCCCAAAGTGATTGATATCCCAGAAGGATGTAATAAAAACTTCCATGAAGATCATTGGACAAAATAAACTTGATTCTTGGTAATAGTTTCTAGATATGATGATGTGATATGTGAGTCATGTTGATGAGTAATTATGCATTAGTAAAAATATCAGTGTTAAGGTTTGTGATTCCCTATGCAAGGACGAAAGTCAATAGTTATGCAATGAAATTACATCCTACTTGTGGTGCACTATTCGGTGTTAGTTATGCTTAATGCTCGCTTATGATATTTTTCGATTCTTGGTTGGTCGCTTCTCAATCTTTTCCTAGCCTTCATTTTGCACTAAGTATGATTACTACTTGTGCATCCAAAATCCTTTAAACCAGTTTTGCCACATGAGTCCACCATACCTACCTACATGCGGTATTCTTTTGCCGCTCTAGGCTAATTTGTATGTGCAATCTCTAATTTTCAAAATAAACTTCTCTTTTGTGTGCTCGTACCGCTCATGAAACGGTAGGGGGTGGCTAGTATATTCCCATGCTAGATATGTTATTCTCAAGATGAGTGTTTATTCACTTGTCATTGCACGAGAGTAAGGCAAAGTGTCGTAGATTTGTCACGGCAGATGTCCTCTTGCAAGGACTTAGTCGCGAGGCCAACGCATCTATGTGGTAGCTTGAGAGGGGTTGGGCGGAATCGAGAGACGCTAGGCGGATCATCACACAAGGCGAGGATTTAGACAGCTTCGGGCCCCGGGAAACATCATCCGGAATAGCCCTACATGCTGTTTGAGGCTAGGTCTCATTATGCTCATCGAGAGTCGCCACATAAGCCGGCTCCCCCTTTGTATCTAGCCCTAGGTATTGTTTCTTGTTACTTGTTGTGTCTCCCTCTTTGGGGAGCCCTGCCCCTCCTTATATATCTTGAAGAGGCGGTTTAAACGACTAGTCCTAGTTGGATTAGGATTACTCTATTACAAGTGGAGTCCTAGTCTTGCTTCCTTTGTAGGAGAATAGTCCTTACGCTTTCCTCTTAAACCGGCCCACCATTAAACGTGAACCGGCCTTCTGGGCCTTGGGCCTTGTCATCCGTCTGTCCCGCACGCCGGATCACCAGTGAGTCATAATGACCAGGTGGGTTGCTTGTAAACCGCCAGGTCAGGGCGGGTCGCCAGTGAATTGCCAAGTGTCAGCCGGATCTCAAGTAAACCGCCAAGTCTGGCCGGTTTATACTTCCGGTCGGTTTACACCGCGGGGCATATCCCCGACATTAGCCCCAAGTTTAGCTTGGATCCACCGGTTTAAAGATGTAGAGGCTGGCGAGCAAAATTGTCAGCTTGTAAATATTGATAACACCGGGTCATAACTGTTGCTGATGCTGGGTTAATCTTATGAAGACGCCGGGTCATAAACTTTGCAGATTTCTCTAATAGTAATATAATACCTGATTTGCTCAAAACTGATAATTTGAAGTTATTCCTTCCTTATATGCATATCACCTGTAGCCCCCAAGTGCCGGGTTGTCATGCTTGCAGCAACCTGGGACTTGTAATTGCCTTATGCTCATAAAGATTTCAACCAGTGTAGCCCCCAAGGGCCGGGTCATTATGAAATAATGAGCAGGGACTTTGTAAATATGATCATGTAAACTTGAGCAACAACGTGTAGCCCCCAAGGGCCGGCTCAATAAGATATTACTGAGCTGGGACTTTGTATATGATTCATTGATAATACCATCAAATGATGTAATCTCCACCATGGGGCTTGAACCCACGTCCACAAGGTTAAGAGCTTTGTACTCTACCAACTGAATAATGGATCTTTCAATATAATGGATTAAGGCTTGTGTACCTTGAATTTCTGACAGGAGCAATTGGTAACCCCCAAGGTCCGGCTCATTTAAAATGTGATGAGTCGGGTCTTTAATAAGTTGAGCAAAAAATGACTTTGCATTAGCCCCCAAGTGCCATGGTACATGCTGGCAGTGACATGGGACTTGTATATTCGATGTAATCACGATTTGAACAATGTAGCCCCCAAGTGCTGGGTCGTAAGCCTGCAGCGACTCGGGACTATTTCCACCATTGTAAAATAAATCATGCCCATTGATAAAAATAATAGCCGTTGCGCTAAAGCGACTTTGAAAACCTCAATCATGACACTGGTTATTGATAATTACAATAGAAATCCAGCCATGTTGGCTATTCAAGATTTGAATAATATAATTCGGTATGAAAACCTCAATCATTCAATATCATCATGATAATCCAGCCAGTTTTGGCTATTAAAATTTTGAATACCTCATCGGTTGACAAGTAAATCCGGAGTTTAAATACCTGGCGGCTCTTGGCTGATGACGACTTAATGCGCATTCATTGTAAGCCTGAATTTTTGTAACCCGATGGCCTATAGCCCTTGAGAAAGTCAATAATTGATAACCCTTTTGAGACACCAATTTCAAACTTTGATGATGGGCTTGAACTTAATCATTTATGTAAGTCATAGCTCTGTAAATCCTGCAGAGAGTTTATACAACATATGCCCTGGCGACTTAACATCAAAAGCGAGGGCGGGTAACCACCCAAATGTAGTCTTATCCCGCACACAAGTAAATCACAAGATCCCTATGATCCTTTGAATGATACCGCTGGTTTATGTGACCCGGACAGTGAAGTTTGATAACTCAACTCTGTAAGAGCCGGCACATATGATATTTGTGACAACTCAAATACTTGCGATTGTATAAGAACAGATAAAATTTTTGAGGCTTCTGATTCGAATACAATCAGTAAACCGTTCCAAAGGGGTTAAGCTAAGATTCGAATACGATCATATAGCCCCCAATGGCTTTGGCGATGCCGATCAAGACGGTATCGACAGCTATGTTCTCTTCGGTTTGAATACGACCTAAGTTTGAACAGGAAGCCCCCAAATGACCTTAAGAGTTGTTTAGCGATGCTGATTCGAATACGATCCACGTCGATTCCCAAAGGGGTTGAGCTATGATTCGGATACGATCAAGAAGCCCCCAAGTGGGTTCAGCAGTTTGCTAATCAAAAGGGTATCGACATCTATGTTCTCTTTGGTTCGAATACGACCTATGTTTGAACAGGAAGCCCCCAAGTGACCATATATGTTTTGGCATTGCACCAATCAAGAGGGTACTGATAGCTATGCCCGATGAGCAAGAAGCCCCCAAGTGACCATAATAAGATAAACCGTAAGGCATGATACCTATGTTTGAACCGCACATCACGGCAGCAAGTTCTTTTTGGCACCCTTTAATCTTTCTGAGAACTCGAACTTGCGAGAGATTAATTCTTTTTGAACCAGAAGTTTAAACCGGATTTGAAAGTTTCAAAACTTTGAGAGAGATAAATTTACCTTGAGCCGGATTTGATCCGGATTTGAGAGCTTCAAAGCCTTGCGGTAAATAAATTTTCCTTGAACCGGTTTTTAAACCAGATATTAAGAGTGTAAGTGATTTGTGGGAGAGAGGTGTCTCTTGAACCGGATTTTAAAACGGAGTCCTTCTTTTTAAGCCGGAAATTTTCTGACGGGCTTTACATTTTTCACCAATATAGCGGTAGCCTCTGGAACCGGGTTACCTTCCCTCCAATGACCCGGAGTTCTTGAATCCATTGAAATCGGCTAATTTTGCCGAGCCATACCATTGTAGCCCCTGAGTTTCAAGATGACTCGAAGAGTTGGCTTGAGATTCTCCATATTTGTCCATAGCCGAAGGTGTATATCATTGGTGTTGATAACGCGATGTGAATCCACAGAAAGTTGAGGTAACTGCGGCAGGTTATAAATGATCCCGTATGAACCGTGTCAGCAACTCGGCCAATGGTTCCTTCCAACTGGGTGTTTGAAGTTTAACCAAATCGTAGTGGCGGCGACTTGTGCGCCTGTCTATTGAGCCATCCAGTGCAGACGACGGCTGATAATACATGATAATTTGCCTCCAATTTGTCGGAAGAAAACCGGGCTTCCCAAGTAGTGACTTGCTCATACTCAATAAACAACTCATGCAGACAAGTGCGACCCGGTGCGTTGATGTAGACCAGGCCGCGAGAGACGGACGGTAAAAACGATTGTAATATCAGAAACGACTCAGATAGATGAATCGACCGCGGTGTTGTAAGCCGGCGCGGGCGGGGGAGCCGGCCGCGGGCACGGACAGATGAATCGGCCATGGCGTAGTAAGCCGGTGTGGTTAGGCGAGTCAATCGCAGACGCGAATATATCCATGACATGACCCTTGCTCTTTTCATGAACAATTATTCTGCACAAACAATACTGCAGACCAAGGCAAAGATAAACTGTTTTTTTTGACAAAAAACAATATATATTGATAAAACAAACTTGGATGGATATCACGTGATTTGTCTGGATGATAGACGGAGTCGTATACTCCATCCGTAGACTACCATTGGCGCCGGTTCAAACGACCGGGTTGTAGTAGAGACGTCCACAGACCGACGCCAATTTGCAAGCGGCGGCTTAACAGCTTGGAGGCGAGGCCGGAGTGAGGTGTAGACTTAGCGTCGAAACACAGCCACGACGGCAGGGGCACATCGGCGATGCTCAACCGCAGTGACTTAGAGCCATCGGGAGGCCAGCGCGGGCGGCCTGCAGGTGCAGCAATGGCAGGGCGTAAGAGAGAGACCCGCCCCAAGGTAGCGGAGGCGGCGTCTTGGGTTAACCTGACCCGGCAACAGAAGGGCGCAGGGCGGGTCGACGTCACGGGCCGGTGATACGGCGAGTCACCGCAGTAGTGGAGGAATCAGGCCTGCAGCGGCGGGCGGCTCACAGCATCAGTTGGCTCGACCGGGAGCCTCATGTGGCGGCGAGGGAGGTCGACCACGGGTGTAGCAATGAGCCCCAGGCGGAGCGGCGCGTTAGGGCGTTTTGGAACGCTGAGACAAGGCAGCGGAGGCGGCTCATAGCAAAGGTGGACGACGGCTCACTCCGCAATGACGGGTTGAGGTGAGGCCACGGGGGTGCGGATGCACGGGGGCGGCTCACCGCGGCGGTGTCGGAAACCGGCTTGGTGCGGCAGAGTGTGACCCGCAGCAGAAGGCGAGGCAGCAGTCTTGGCACGGGCGCAGTCGCGGCGGCTTTGAGCGAAGCAGCAGAGGCGGCGTCGACTAGCGGCGGCTCGGAGCGAGTGAAGCAAACCGCAGTGGCTCGACGACAGCAGCTCAATGTAGGGGAGCAACTCAGCGAAGCGAGATAGCAACAGTGTGTCCAATTGAGTATCCTCACGATGTGCCTTTGCCACTTTTGGTTGCATGTCATGATAGGTACATACTCTCCTGGGTTGACCTCATTTACATGTGTTGACAACGTCTTTGATACTGACAAATATTGCTCCCTTTTCTTTTGGAACGATCTGACTCAGCACAATCCTTGATACGTGCGACGAATCTCCACAACAGTTTGACGAATCTCCACAACTGTGGGTGTTTGTGAGCCGGCCGCGGCAGCCGGGTTGACAGCAGCAGAAACTGGTGGAGACGGCAGCTGGCAACATGGCTGTGTGATCTGACATTGGTGGCTCGTAGGAGGCGGCTTGCAAGAGCGGCTCGACGGCGGTTGGCTCGGCGTGAGACTGCAGAGCTGAGGTAGGCGGCAGCTCGTACGACGGCGAGTGACGGCCGTGAGGGTGTTTCGAGGGCGGCCGTCGAGGCGAGGTGTTTGAGGCCGCAGAAGCGAATGGGCGGTGAAGGCGCGAGGCGCCGCGCGGCTCAACAGGGTGGCTCGGGGCAGTGGCGATGTTGGCCTGGCACGGTCGACAACGGCTCGGCACACGGCGGCCCAGGGCCGCGAACGACCCGGCAGCGGCCGAGGAGTCCGGGTCGTGGCTGGCTCCATTTTCGGATCGTGTTGACTTGATCCATATTTGAGTCAAAGTAGTACTTCAATGGATGTTATGAGGCTTCATGTGGGATCAGTCTTCGAGGCTGAGACGTCGTTGTTTCTTCTAATTGGGAAAACTCATGGTACCCTTGGCGACGCATAGCTGCGGTTTCGGGTAATCTGCGCGTGTGCAGACAATCTCTTGTCCATTCCACTGGATCACTTTGTTTAGCTAATCTCCTCTCTCCAATTGGTAATGTCAGATCCAAAGCTAATCACCACTTTGATCACAAAAAACGACGAATTTGCCGGCTCAGCGCAAGGTTGTTCCTACGCGATTGCTCGTAGCTCTCCTTCCACCGGAAAATTGCGAGCTTCTCGAACCCTAGAAAAGATCCCTTCAAGAACTCAACACCACTGTGCGTGTGCCCCACGGTGGGCGCCAACTGTCGTAGATTTGTCACGACAGATGTCCTCTTGCAAGGACTTAGTCGCGAGGCCAACGCATCTATGTGGTAGCTTGAGAGGGGTTGGGCGGAATCTAGAAACTCTAGGCGGATCATCACACAAGGCAAGGATTTAGACAGCTTCGGGCCCCGGGAAACATTATCCGGAATAGCCCTACATGTTGTTTGAGGCTAGGTCTTATTATGCTCATCGAGAGTCGCCGCATAAGCCGGCTCCCCCTTTATGTCTAGCCCTAGGTATTGTTTCTTGTTACTTGTCGTGTCCCCCTTTTTGGGGAGTCCTGCTGATGAAGTCATGTACCTGGGGTAGGGTCATGGGCCTGCCCAAGGGTACCCTCCCCAAGGTCACTTACTAAAAGAGGCTGCTTACCAGTCGACCTGGCAAGCATTCACTCGACTAACATGGAGACACTCGACCATGAAGATTCACTCGATCATCGGAAGAACAGGAGCCACTCCGCATCCAAACGGTCTGTAATTAAATAGCCTTTATAGCCTTAATAGCACTTTATGCAGGACGTTTCCAGTAACGCCCTGCCTTAATGTACCTTAAAACCCTTCATTACGTGGGCTGGCTGGGGTCCAGGCGAATTCTATATAAGCCACCCCCTCCACAGGAAGAAGGGTTCGCATCTTTGTAACACACACGCATATAATCCAGTCGACCGCCTCCGGGCTCCGAGACGTAGGGCTATTGCTTCCTCCGAGAAGGGCCTGAACTCGTTAACTCTTTGCGTGCACAACTACTCCAGAGCTAGGATCTTGACTCTCCATTCCTACCCCCCCATTCTACTGTCAGACTTAGAACCACAACAGTTGGCGCCCACCGTGGGGCTGGTGTTCTAGCAAATTTCTGGAGAAGTTGGGATTCTTTTGACATCTCCCATCATGTCTTCGAGCGGAATCCAGGTCGAGGGGCGCGAGATCCGTCTCGGCGCCCTCACTTTCGTCATCGATGATTCTGCTTGGCTCCAGGAGGCTCCACTCGACGTGGACGCGCTCCCCGCCCGCGGAGCGACGCACTTCCGTGCGTGCATTCGTGGCGTCCTCCTGCGACAACCGTCGGCCCAGTACGGGTCGGTACCCGTTTCGTCCTCGCTCCCTGTTTCCCGCCGGCGCAAGCGCTCTGGTCGGTCGAGACTCCAGCGGTGGGTGAGGCATGCATTGGCCCGCCGGTCGGCCATCCCCCAAGTCGCGGCGATTGAACCCGACGAATCACTCTACGGCCTGTTCGACTGGCTCCGCAGAGACTGCGTCCGAGTGCGACAGCAGTGATCCAGCGGCGAAGGTACTCATGGTCGACGGACCGCGCAGTCCCCCCGGTTTTCCCCACACCGAAGAGGTTGCCGGGGCAGGAGTCCCGACGTGAGGCCATGAAGAGTACAGGCCCGAGCCTCTCACCTCACTGCAGAGGGAGGAACTTCGTCGCCGGAACATGGACGCGCTTCACACTCCTATCGTTGGAGAAACCCCCGAGGCACGCGCCTTGGAGGAGGCGCGCTTGGCCAACCTGGCTGAAAGTACTCGACTGGAGAATCTCCAGAGGGTACTCGATGAACGCGCTCGACCGCCAGTCGCCGAATCCAGTCGACGCTGCCTCTTCCAGCCACCAACTCAGGTATACCGAACCCCGATTCAGAATTTGGCAGCTGCAGCTCGCATACCAGAGTCGATCCAACCTTCTCAGTCAGAGGCGGGTAGAGGTCTGTTGCAGATCAGAGATTTGCTCCGGGCAGCGGGGACAAGAATTCAGTGGTATCTCAGTCGCGTAACAGGATTCACAGCCGATCCGTCGTTGCGAATTCTGTACAGTCGGCTCACAGCCCAGGATCGCCTCCGAGGCATGGGGAACGTAGAGATCGGCGCGATGATCAATATCAAGACCGTGAGCGGTACGAACACCGATTCGATCGTAACGATCGACGTCGAGTGCCCACTCCTCCCCCAAGGGGTGGATCGTACGTTTCTCGGCAGCAAGATGACAGACGCCAGCTCAGTGCTGGGCGAAGGTTTCCAGTCGACCCCAGGGAACCAGGCTTTGATGCAAGATCCATTATTGTGCAAGGTCTGGTCGACAGGAATAGAGCTCACAGAGGAGGCCATGACAGAGACGCTCCGTCCAGCAGCAGGGCTCGTGTATCAGGACCAGAGTGTTTCAGCAGGGCGATCAGAGCCGCAGTAATTCCCCCCAACTTCAGGTTGGCGGCTGGAGTTAGCAAGTTCACCGGCGAGTCCAAGCCTGATACCTGGCTCGAGGATTACCGAGTGGCTGTTCAGATTGGGGGCGGCAACGACGAGGTAGCCATGAAGCATTTGCCTCTTATGTTGGAAGGGTCGGCCAGAGCATGGTTGAACCAGTTGGCACCCAGCAGTATTTACACTTGGGAGGATCTTGCCCGAGTGTTTGTCAGGACATTTGAAGGGACTTGCAAGCGACCAGCAGGGTTGACAGAATTGCAGTCGTGTGTTCAGAAGTCGGGTGAAACTCTGAGGGATTATATCCAGAGGTGGATCACTTTACATCACACAGTCGAGAATGTATCTGATCACCAGGCAGTTTGTGCCTTCAAGGAAGGCGTCAGGAACAGAGAACTGAGTTTGAAATTCGGTCGAACCGGAGATATGACATTGAGTCGAATGATGGAAATTGCCACCAAGTATGCAAACGGTGAAGAAGAAGATAGGCTCCGGAGTGGCAAGTATAAAGCAGCCGCTAATGAGGCCGGCGGAGGGAACTCCAGTCGGAAGCAAAAGCGCAAGGCCGAGCCAGCTGCACCCGGAGAGGCCTTGGCTGTGACCCCAGGAAAGTTTAAGGGGAAACCCAAGGGTCCCTGGAATCCCAAGAAAGTGAAAGACCAGGATGGGAACGATGTGATGGACTTACCGTGTCACATTCACACGAAGAAAGACGAGAAGGGTAAACTCATTTACCCAAAGCATACCACTCGACAATGTCGACTCCTGATGCAGCAGTTTCAAGGGAAGCAGGCCAAAGACAAAGAGAAAGAGTCAGACAAAGTTGAGGACAAGGAAGATAGCGGTGAGGAATACCCCCAGGTCAATTCCACCTTGATGATTTTTGCTGACGTCGAAAGCAAAAGTCGATTGAAGGTCATCAATCGAGAAGTGAACATGGTCGCTCCAGTGACGCCCAATTATCTGAAATGGTCTCAGACTGCCATCACCTTCGACCAGTCCGACCACCCGACTCATATTGCTACCCCAGGGAGGCAAGCGTTGGTGGTCGACCCAGTCATTGAAGGCACTCGACTAACCAAAGTTCTGATGGATGGTGGCAGTGGTTTGAACTTGTTGTACGCAGAGACACTGAAAGGGATGGGCATTCCGACGTCCAGACTCAGCACCAGTAACATGAGCTTCCACGGAGTCATTCCTGGAAAGAAGGCTGAGTCACTCGGCCAAATCGCTCTCGATGTAGTTTTTGGTGACGCGAAGAATTTCCGGATGGAAAAGTTAACCTTTAAGGTCGTGGATTTTCAGAGCGCATACCACACCATTCTTGGAAGGCCAGCATACGCTCGTTTCATGGCCCGACCATGCTACGTGTACCTCAAATTGAAGATGCCCGGTCCCAAAGGTGTGATCACCATCACGGGTAGTCGGAAGAAGGCAGAAGAGTGCTTCCAGAAAGGCTCCAAAATTGCTGACGCTCAGATGGCCGAAATGGAATTACAGGAGTACCAGAAGACTGCAGACCCGAGTGATTTGTTACGAGCCAAGAAGCCCGCCACAGAGTCAGCATTTCAGTCGTCCGGTGAGACAAAACAGGTTCACATCCACCCGACTGACCCCAATGCGGCTCCGACCAATATATCCAACTACACTCGACTCTAAATAGGAAGAAGCGCTCATCCAGTTCCTCCGTGAGAACTGGGACATCTTTGCATGGAAGCCTGCTGACATGCTGGGTGTTCCCAGAGGACTAGCTGAGCACCGCCTTCGAGTCGACCCAAAGGTCAAACCAGTTAAAGAACATCTTCGACGGTCCGCCATACAGAAGAGAAAGGCCATTGGCGAAGAGGTGGCTCGACTCTTAGCGGCAGGTTTCATTCGCGAGATTTTCCACTCCGAGTGGCTCGCCAACGTTGTAATGGTCCCGAAGAAGGACAAGTCGTTCCGAATGTGCATCGATTTCAAACATGTCAATCGGGCCTGCCCGAAAGATCATTTCCCTCTTCCTCGCATCGACCAAATAGTCGACTCGACTGCAGGATGCGAGAGGTTGTCTTTTTTAGATGCTTACTCCGGATACCATCAGATCCGTCTATATGGACCCGATGAAATAAAAACAACTTTCATCACCCCGTTCGGGTGCTTCTGTTATGTTACCATGCCTTTCGGTCTCAAGAACGCTGGAGCTACATTCATGAGAATGATTCAGAAGTGCCTGATCACACAAATCAGTCGGAATGTAGAAGCATACATGGATGATATAGTGGTCAAGTCGCGAAAAGGTTCCGACCTGTTGACTGGCCTTACTGAAACATTTGCTAATCTCAGGAGGTATGATATCAAGCTTAATCCGTCGAAATGCACGTTCGGGGTCCCTGGAGGAAAGTTACTCGGTTTTCTTGTTTCCGAACGAGGAATCGATGCTAACCCTGAAAAAGTTGGCACTATACTCCGAATGAAACGCCCTATGCGTGTGCACGACGTCCAGAAACTTACTGGATGCTTGGCCGCTTTAAGTCGATTCATCTCCAGGCTCGGTGAAAAGGCACTGCCTCTTTACCGACTGATGAAGAAGTCAGACAAGTTCGAGTGGACTCCAGAAGCTGATGCAGTGTTTGCAGAGCTAAAAGCCCTGCTCTCCACCCAGCCGGTGCTTGCTGCCCCTGTCAGCAAAGAGCCATTGTTGCTTTACATTGCAGCCACTGGACAAGTCGTTAGTACCGTTCTTACGGTCGAGCGGGAAGAGGAAGGGAAAGCCTTCAAAGCTCAGCGCCCAGTTTATTACCTTTCTGAAGTTCTGACCCCGTCAAAGCAAAGATACCCTCACTATCAGAAGCTTGTCTACGGGATTTACATGACCACGAAGAAGGTTGCTCATTATTTCTCTGATCACTCCATTACAGTCGTCAGCGACGCCCCGTTATCAGAGATTCTTCATAACAGAGATGCAACCGGTCGAGTGGCAAAATGGGCAATTGAACTTCTTCCTCTTGATATCAAGTTCGAGGCAAAGAAAGCTATCAAGTCCCAAGCAATAGCTGATTTCCTCGCCGAATGGACTGAACAACAACTTCTGACTCAAGTTCACTCGGAACACTGGACTATGTTTTTTGATGGCTCCAAGATGCTGAATGGGTCCGGTGCGGGGGTTGTACTTGTTTCCCCCCGAGGAGATAAGCTCAAATATGTCCTCCAGATTCACTTTGATTCCTCCAACAATGAGGCAGAATATGAAGCACTCCTATATGGATTACGTATGGCCATTTCACTCGGCGTCCGTCGCCTTATGGTCTATGGCGACTCAGATCTGGTTGTTAATCAAGTGATGAAAGAGTGGGATGTCCGAAGTCCAGCCATGACGGGATATTGCAATGCGGTGAGAAAGTTGGAAAAGTGATTTGAGGGGTTAGAGCTCCATCATATACCTCGACTGAAAAACCAAGCTGCAGATGATTTGGCAAAAATTGGGTCCAAGAGAGAAGCCATCCCCAGTGACGCGTGTTTAGAGCACATTCGTGCGCCATAGGTACAGGAAGATCCTTTCACAGAAGAACCTCCACAGCCAAGGAGCGCCAACGATCCGACTGAAGTGGAAATTCCAGCCGTGGTCGACCTGATTATGGAAGTTGTAGTCATCACTCCCGACTGGACAACGCCTTACATCGCGTATATTATGAGGAAAGAGCTCCCAGAAGATGAAGAAGAGGCTTGACAGATCGTCCGTCGATCCAAGGCCTTTACAGTAATCAAAGGGCAGTTGTACAGAGAAAGCGCGACTGGAGTTGGCCAGAAGTGCATCACGCCAGAAGAAGGTCAGGTAATTCTTGAGGATATCCACTCGGGGACCTGTGGCCATCATGCGTCCTCTCGTACTATTGTGGCTAAAGCATACCGAGTGGGATTTTACTGGCCGAGGGCGAATGAAATGGCAAAAGACATAGTCGACAAGTGCGAAGGGTGTCAGTTTTATTCCAACATGTCGCACAAGCCCGCCTCTGCTTTGAAGACCATTCCACTTGTCTGGCCCTTCGCTGTTTGGGGGCTAGACATGATCGGACCGCTGAGAACTGGTAGAAGCGGCTTCACTCACTTACTGGTCGCAGTCGACAAGTTCACCAAGTGGATAGAAGCTAAACCCATCAAGAACCTCGATGCAAGCACTGCTATCAGTTTCATCAGGGAGCTGATATTCAGATATGGGGTTCCTCATAGTATCATCACGGACAATGGATCAAACTTTGATAACGACAGATTCAAAGCCTTTTGCGCCTCCCAGGGCATGCGAGTCGGCTATGCCTCAGTTGCCCATCCTCAGTCGAATGGGCAGGTAGAGCGTGCGAATGGCCTCATCCTCAAAGGTCTGAAACCTCGATTGATGCATGATCTCAGGCACGCGGCAGGAGCTTGGGTCGACGAACTTCCATCAGTTCTTTGGGGATTAAGGACCACTCCTAATCGGTCGACTGGAAGAACGCCATTCTTTCTGGTCTACGGGGCTAAAGCGGTTCTTCCGAGTGATCTGCTCCACAACGCACCTCGAGTCGAACTATACTCTAAAGCAGAAGCGGAACAAGCTCGACAAGATGCAGTCGACCTCTTGGAAGAAGAGAGGGAGATGGCCCTAATCCGCTCGACTATCTACCAGCAGGACTTACGTCGGTTCCACGCGAGAAACATGAAGAGTCGAGCCTTCCAGGAAGGAGACTTGGTCCTCCGAGTGGGTCAGCAAAAACCTCACAAGCTCGCTCCAACTTGGGAAGGCCCCTTCATCGTCACCAAAGTCCTCCACAACGGAGCATATCACCTCTACAACGTTGATCGCCGGATCGACGAGCCTCGAGCTTGGAATGCGGAGTTGCTCCGTCCTTTTTACACTTGAAAAAAGAAACTCACTCGACCGAGATGTAATAAAAGTACCTCTGTAGTTCTTTTATCTAAAGCAAGAATGTTATAATTTTCACAGAAGATTGCTATTTCTTTTTCGAAATTTCCCCCAGTAGGTGGCTTAGCCGCGAATCCGTTTCGCCTAAGTATTCAAAAATCCTACTGAGTGGAGAGCCAGCCTCCCACTCGGGGGCTTAGCTGCAGTCCAAGTACTCGCCTAAGTATTTAAAAATCCTACCGAGTGGAGAGCCAGCCTCCCACTCGGGGGCTTAGCTGCAGTCCAAGTACTCGCCTAAGTATTCAAAAATCCTACCGAGTGGAGAGCCAGCCTCCCACTTGGGGGCTTAGCTGCAGTCCAAGTACTCGCCTAAGTATTCAAAAATCCTACCGAGTGGAGAGCTAGCCTCCCACTTGGGGGCTTAGCTGCAGTCCAAGTACTCGCCTAAGTATTCAAAAATCCTACCGAGTGGAGAGCCAGCCTCCCACTCGGGGGCTTAGCTGCAGTCCAAGTACTTGCCTAAGTATTCAAAAATCCTACCGAGTGGAGAGCCAGCCTCCCACTCGGGGGCTTAGCTGCAGTCCAAGTACTCGCCTAAGTATTCGAAAATCCTACCGAGTGGAGAGCCAGCCTCCCACTCGGGGGCTTAGCTGCAGTCCAAGTACTCGCCTAAGTATTCAAAAATCCTACCGAGTGGAGAGCCAGCCTCCCACTCGGGGGCTTAGCTGCAGTCCAAGTACTCGCCTAAGTATTCAAAGATCCTACTGAGTGGAGAGCCAGCCTCCCACTCGGGGGCTTAGCTGCAGCCCAGTGCCCGCCTAAGTATTTAAAATTCCTACCGAGCGGAAAGCCAGCCTCCTGCGAAGTTAAACTCTCATTCTTATCTTTCAGAAGCTACATTCAAAAATCCTACCGAGTGGAGAGCAGACCTCCCACTCGGAGGCTTAGCTGCAGCCCAGCGCTCTCCTAAGTAATTCAAAACCCTACCGAGTGGAGAGCAGACCTCCCACTCGGAGGCTTAGCTGCAGCCCAGCGCTCGCCTAAGTAATTCAAAATCCTACCGAGTGGAGAGCAGACCTCCCACTCGGAGGCTTAGCTGCAGCCCAGTGTTCGCCTAAGTAATTAAAAATCCTACCGAGTGGAGAGCGGACCTCCCACTCGGAGGCTTAGCTGCAGCCCAGTGTTCGCCTAAGTAATCAAAAATCCTACCAAGTGGAGAGCAGACCTCCCACTCGGAGGCTTAGCTGCAGCCCAGTGCTCGCCTAAGTAATTAAAATCCTCCCACTCGGAGGCTTAGATGCAGCCCTGTGCTCGCCAAAGTCATTTTGAGTGAAGATCAAGTCTCACTCAACGGACAAACCACGAAGGTATTCAACGATAAATCAAGTTCGGATAAGGTCAAAAGGTCCTAGATCGCAAATAAAAAGTACTCGAGCCTCCAAGCTCGACAGAGTTTATCGGTTACATAAACCACTCGGCATTCCGAGGCAAATTTAAAGCGAGACACAGCAGTTTTTTACTCCTCCGGCGGAGGACTGGATGGTGCAACAAACTCGTCCAAATCAATCCCGTCTGAGATGCGAGTGGCAGCAGCAATGAAGGTCTCCATGAAGTCCTGGAAATTATGCTTCCTGGTATTGGCAACTTGGAGGGCGGTCAGCTTCTCTTCTCGCGCCTCCTTGCAGTGGACACGAACCAGCGACAGAGCAACATCGGCACCACACCTGGCAGAAGACTTTTTCCATTCTTGCATTCGGCTTGGAACTTCATTCAGTCGAGTGACCAAGGATTCAAGGTCATTCTGAAGCGTTTGTTTGGGCCAGAGTGCAGAGTCGATCCGCGACACTGCAGCCTTCAGTCGAGCAAGATAGTCCACCACGCCAGCAACGCGAGACTCCAACCGGAGAACATTCATGGCAGCTTCGTACTTCACAGGAGAGTTGATGGGGTCCAGACTGGTCTCCACTCGACCAGTTTCTTCCTCGAAGTTCTGACAGAATTCTGAAAGAAGTTTTGACGGTCCAAAATTATAATTGAATGATGAGTCGGCAACAACAAGTTAATCGAGCAAAGAGGATTACCTTCGAGCATGAGGAATAATTTCTTGGCAAGATCGCCGAGATAAACCTCCAGATCATGGCGCTTCCCCGCCATCTGGCCGACCTTGTTAGTCAGAGCAATCTTGTCATTTTTCAGTCGACTTGCTTCCTTGTTGGCCGCATCAAGGGCAGACTTCAGCCTGGCATTCTCATCTTCGAGCTGACCAACTGAGGCAAGCTTCTCCTCAGCGAGCTTCATCTTCTCCGAAGCCGCCTTTTGTGCTTCCGCAAGGTCAATATCTTTCTTCCTCAGAGCCTCCTCCAGTTGGTCTGCAAAACAATAATGAGGACAGGGTTGAGAATAGGCAGAAAAATAGAGGCAGCCGTCGAATCCTCACCAGCCATACCTTTCGCGTCATCCTTCGCCTTCTGCAAGTTTTCCTGGGCAAACTGTAAGTCGAGGTTAAGTTGGACTTGTTTCTCCTTCAAATCAGCAAACTGAGCAACAAGCTCGCAAGACTTCTGCAAAGAGACAATCGACAAAAGACATCAAAGACAAGTTATTTCCGAGAGACTAAAGGAAAGGATGTGACATTTCTAAGACTACAGCCGAATCAAAACATTCGACAGTAGCCTCGGGGACTACACCCAGTGGGTGCACTCAGCGTGCCCCCACCGGTATTTTTCAAAGATTCTGCTCGATCAGTCGACACATTATGATTCTAAAGCATGACTAATAGTCAACGGTCAGCCGTGTATATATATATATATATATATATATATATATATAAGAGGAAGAAGAGAGCATAAAATTCTTTAGACTATAGTCGACCGCCAGCAGTTGACCATAGCCTCGGGGACTACACCCAGTGGGTGCACTCAGCGTGCCCCCACAGGTTTTCTTGATACCACTCGACTTGATCTGACCAGGCCGAGTGAAGAAGTTTGAAAGCATAAAGACTATAGTCGACTGCCAACAGTCGACCATAGCCTCGGGGACTACACCCAGTGGGTGCACTCAGCGTGCCCCCACAGGTTTTCTTGATACCACTCGACTTGATCTGACCAGGCCGAGTGAAGAAGTTTGAAAGCATAAAGACTATAGTCGACTGCCAGCAGTCGACCATAGCCTCGGGGACTACACCCAGTGGGTGCACTCAGCGTGCCCCCCACAGAAATTCAATCGACACACACACCCCAGTGGGTGTATAAACAGCAAAAATCTTCAGAAAGAAGCAGTTTTCGGGTGGCATTTCACGACGAAACAGACAAGTCGACTTACCTGAACATTACTCTGAAGAGCTGAGCTAGCATCATAAGCCGCTTAACCGGCCTCTCGAACCATCTTCACTTGTTCCATCATAACCCCTACTTGGCGTATGGCTTCCTTAGCAGCGCTCACTGGGTCTTCCGGGACACGGTGGATAGCAAAAAGAGATGGTGGAACAGCAGTCGACGAAGTAGGTTGAGCACTCGTAAGCGGTTCAGCAAAAGTCACTGAAGTCCGAGCAACGTCACCCCCATCCCGAGCCACGACCTCAGACGTTGGAGTAGCTTGTGGAGTCTGGCCAGCCAGAAGCTTCTTGTTCCTCCTCGCCCCCAGCGGCACTTCACCGTCGTCATCAGGGAGGTCAATGACATGAGGAGGAGCTGCAAGAAAAGTTCAACCGACCAGAGTTACAAGAAATAGTCAGTCGACCAATGATAGAACATCAGTAACTGTACCTGGGTTGGAAGTAACAGCGTCTTCCATCTCTTGGTCTCTGTCCCTGGCAGAGGTCTCAAAAGTAGCAGCACTACAAATGTCGGAAGTCAGTCAATTTGTTCAATGAATCGACCGAGGATCCGTCCACAGTCGACAAAGGGAAATAAGTATCGTTATTACCCAGAAATGGTGGGGACAGTCATCTTCATCTTGGGCAGAGCCTTGGGCGGCTTGGATGGCGTCGCGCGTTGGTGCTTGGGAGCCTTCTCAGTCGGTGCAGGAGAAGAGGTCCGTGGGCGTTTCGACGACTGCCCAACAGGAGCAGTCGCCTTACCACGTTCCCTCGCGGGATCGTGTGTAAGCTTGGATCGCCTCTCCGTGCGGGGAGGTTCATCTTCCTCCTCCCCCTCTTCGCTGGAGTAGACGTCGTAGTCTCCCTCCCCTTCGCCATCGGATTCCCACTCGCCGTGCTCATCTCCGCTTTCACCTCCGCTCGCCTCCCCTTCTTCGGTTGGCTCCTGTGCCCCGTTGGGCGTCGAGTACATCTCAGTAATTTCCTGGAGAACAACAAACAAGAGAAAGATCAATCGACTGTCTCGGAAGATTGAATATTACAGATCAGTCGGAGAAAGCTATTCGCACCTTGTCTGGCTGACGGGACTGGTCGAATGGGAGAACTCTCCTGGCGCCTCGAGGATTGTCCTTGTTCCCAGTAATGGCAGTCATCCACCTCTCCAATGTGGCCTCGTCGACCTCCTCTGGATCAATCCGAGTGGTGTCGTCGGTACCAGAGTACATCCACATCGGATGGCCTCGGTATTGCAGTGGTTGAATTCGCCGTCGAAGGAAAACTTCCAGGAGGTCCATGCCAGTCACTCCGTCGCGGATAAGCTGGACTACGCGCTCCATCAACAACTTCACTTGGGCCTTCTCCTCAGGTAACACTTTCAGAGAGGCTGGCTTGTCTACTCGACTCATGGAGAAAGGGGGGAGCCCAGTCGACTGCCCAGGCGTCGACTGGTCTTGGCAGTAGAACCAGGTCAACTGCCACCCTGTAACCAAGTCAGGCAGAGTCATCGCTGGAAAGGCGCTCTTGCCCCTCATCTGGACTCCGAGTCCTCCACACATCTGGACCACTTGGTTTTTCTCGTCATCTGGATTTGTTCTCTTCACTAACTGAGAGCGGCAAGTGAATATGTGCTTGAAAAGCCCCCAGTGCGGCCGGCAGCCCAAGAAATTTTCACACAGCGAAACAAAGGCAGCGAGGAAGACGATGGAATTGGGAGTGAAATGATGGAGTTGCGCCCCAAAGAAGTTCAGAAACCCTCCAAAGAAATGACTCGGTGGCAGAGAAAACCCGCGGTCTAGATGAGTGGCCAGAAGAACACACTCACCCTCCTTAGGTTGCGGTTGCGACTCCATTCCCGAGAGCCTCGCTGACCCGTGAGGGATCAATCCCTCATCGGCCAGATCAGCATGGTCCTTCTCGGTGATGGTCGAGCGGATCCAATCCCCTTGGACCCAACCCTGCGGCAACTTGGACCGCGACGAGGATCCGCCCCGGCTTGACGCCCTCCCCTTCGCCGTCGCCGTTGCCTTCTTCGCCCGCTCCAAAGCCGCGGTATTCTCCTTCCCCATCGTCGCCGGCGAGACTGGTGCGAAGCGGCGGCGCGGAGAAAGCTGCAGGCGCTACGGAGAGATTTGGAAGCGAAGGGAGACGAAGATTGTGTTGGCACTATTCAAAATGCGCTCGCCCGGCGCCTTAAATGAGGCTGCTTACGAGTGGCTGACTGGTAGGCCCAAGCAATCTGTCAAATCCCGCAACAGGCGCGCGAGCGATACGTGGCAAAAAAGGCGGCACGAAGATCGAGGCGTCATCGTCTCGTCCCATCCGAGTGCCGCGGTTTTCTCCTCTTCACGCGCTTACCAAAATTCGGATCCCGTGAAATCCGCTAACCGCAGAGCAACCAACCTGACAACGGTCTCCACTGATCTGTCACTCGGAGATCCTCAAGGCTACGAAGTTCACTCAACAAAACACAAAGAATGGATCAAGGCGACTGAAAGAGAATCTGAAGCCATCACTGCAAGGCCCTTAATCCAGGGCAAGACACACTTTCAACACAAGAAGCAGGTCGGAAGACTATCAACTCCTTCCTCACTCAAACCTCGATCCATTCGGGGGCTAATGATGAAGTCGTGTACCTGGGGTAGGGTCATGGGCCTGCCCAAGGGTACCCTCCCCAAGGTCATTTACTAAAAGAGGCTGCTTACCAGTCGACCTGGCAAGCATTCACTCGACTAACATGGAGACACTCGACCATGAAGATTCACTCGACCATCGGAAGAACAGGAGCCACTCCGCATCCAAACGGTCTGTAATTAAATAGCCTTTATAGCCTTAATAGCACTTTATGCAGGACGTTTCCAGTAACGCCCTGCCTTAATGTACCTTAAAACCCTTCATTACGTGGGCTGGCTGGGGTCCGGGCGAACTCTATATAAGCCACCCCCTCCACAGGAAGAAGGGTTCGCATCTTTGTAACACACACGCATATAATCCAGTCGACCGCCTCCGGGCTCCGAGACGTAGGGCTATTACTTCCTCCGAGAAGGGCCTGAACTCGTTAACTCTTTGCGTGCACAACTACTCCAGAGCTAGGATCTTGCCTCTCCATTCCTACCCCCCCATTCTACTGTCAGACTTAGAACCACGACACCTGCCCCTTCTTGTATATGTTGAAGGGGCGGTTTACATGACTAGTCCTAGTTGGATTAGGATTACTCTATTACAAGTGGAGTCCTAGTCTTGCTTCCTTTGTAGGAGGATAGTCCTTACGCTTTCCTCTTAAACCGGCCCACCATTAAACGTGAACCGGCCTTCTGGGCCTTGGGCCTTGTCATCCGTCTGTCCCGCACGCGGATCACCAGTGAGTCATAATGACCAGGTGGGTTGCTTGTAAACCGCCAGGTCAGGGCGGGTCGCCAGTGAATCGCCAAGTGTCAGCCAGATCTCAAGTATACCGCCAAGTCCGGCCGGTTTATACTTCCGGCCGGTTTACACCGCGGGGCATATCCCCGACACAAAGGTATTAAGGATGCCTAGTCCCGAAATGAAAAATTAATTTACTTTATGTTGTCAAATAATAAATTCCTTGGAAAGTGTTGGTATGAAAGGCACCCGTGGATACGGCTAGCCATGGAAAGTGCAAGTATGGTGGAAAAAGGAATAAACTTTAATTTCTGTTTGGGAACTGCCTATGATATATCTAGCATGGAAAGTATTGGGAACTACTCAATCGTTGTCGTTGGCAAGGAAAGCATGTTTTATTTCTATCTTTTTCGCTTTGAGCTCTGGCACCTCTATAAATCCCTACTTCCCTCTGCGAAGGTCCTTTCTTTTACTTTATGCAATTTTTACTTTTTATTTGAGTCTCCAACTTTTCTTATAAAGCACCAACTAAGGGGCACTATGATCGTACTTGAGCATTGGATGTAGCTAATATGCGAGTGTGTTTCATGAATGGATCAACGATTGAGCATAATGGGCTAGGGGTAACTTGATTTAGCGTTGATATTTTGAAAGACATGGTTGCTTCTTGATATGCATGAGTATTGAAATCCTCATGTCAAAACTAGACTATTGCTTCGAACCATATAGAAGTCCAAATGTCCATGATACAAAGAAAAGAATATGTGATGAACATGTTAGGCAGCATTCCACATCAAAAATTCTGTTTTTATCATTTACCTACTCGAGGACGAGTAGAAATTAAGCTTGGGGATCCTGATACGTCTCCAACGTATCTATAATTTTTTATTGTTCCATGTTGTTATATTATCATTCTTGGACGTTTTACAATCATTTATAGTCATTTTATATCATTTTTTTGGTACTAACCTATTGACATAGTGCCCAGTGCCAGTTGTTGTTTTCTGCATGTTTTTTCATCGCAGAAAATCAATACCAAACAGAGTCCAAATGCAGCGAAACTTTTCGTGGATTTTCTGGACTAGAAGACATCCAGTGGGCCAAAGAAGTACCGAAGAGGGAGCCTGAGGTGAGCACAAGACACCAGGGCGCGCCTGGAGGCCCAGGCGCGCCCTGGTGGGTTGTGCCCACCTCGGTGGCCTCCCGCACGCCTCTTTGCTATATAAATACCCCAATATTCCGGAAACCCTAGGGGAGTCGACGAAAATCAATTCTAGTCGCCGCAAGTTCCAGAACCACCAGATCCAATCTAGACACCATCACGGAGGGGTTCATCATGTCCATTGGTGCCTCTCTGATGATGAGTGAGTAGTTCATTGTAGACCTATGGGTCTGTAGTTAGTAGCCAGATGGCTTCCTCTCTCTCTCTTTTGATTCTCAATACAACGGTCTCTTGGAGATCCATATGGTGTAACTCTTTTTGCGGTGTGTTTGTTGGGATCCGATGAACTTTGAGTTTATGGTCGGATCTATCTTTTTATCCATGAAAGTTATTTGAGTCTTATTTCGATCTCCTATATGCAGGATTGCCTATAGCCTCGTATTTTTTCTCTGATATTTGGGTTTTGTTTGGCCAAGTTTATCTATTTATCTTGCAATGGGAAGAGGTGCTTTATGATGGGTTGGATCTTACGGTGCTTGATCCCAGTGACAGAAGGGGAACCGACACGTACGTATCGTTGCTATTAAGGATAACAAGATGGGGTCTATTTCTACATAAATAGATCTTGTCTACATCACGTCATCGTTCTTATTGCATTACTCTGTTTTTCTAAAATACACTAGATGCATGCTAGATAGCGGTCGATGTGTGGAGTAATAGTAGTAGATGCAGGCAGGAGTCGGTCTAGTAATCTTGGACGTGATGCCTATATAATGATCATTGCCTGGATATCATCATGATAATTTGATGTTCTATCAATTTCCCAACAGTAATTTGTTTACCCACCGTATGCTACTTTTCTAGAGACAAGCCACTAGTGAAACCTACGGCTAGGGCTGGAAAAAAAAGCTTGAAACTCGCGAGCTAAACGAGTAGCTCGTGGCTTGGCTCGAATCGACTTGAACTCGAAGAATAACGAGTCGAGCCAAGCTTTAGTTTAAGATCGTTTATAGACCAAGTTAAACGAGCCAATCTCACGAGTACTCGTGTAAATCGCTAGGCTCGGTACAAAAGATCAGCCACTCCTAATACGAAAAAAGATCAGCCACTCAACATCCTATGTCCCAGGCGCACAACACAAGGCCTAGCCGTTGAAGCCCCAGCCACCTAGGAGACTCATGCGTTACAAGGAAATTACTATTGTTTAGTGATATATATATATGTTTAATATATACATAATCATTTTTATAAGATTTGAGGGTTTTATGTTCACATCTTTAACGAGCTTAACAAGCAAAACAAGCCAGCTCACGAGTTATACAAGTCGAGCCAATCTTGGATTTGAACTAGTTATAATAACGAGTTGAGTCGAGCTAGCTCGTTAACGAAACGAGCTCTAACGAGTCGAGCCGAGCTAGCTCGACTCGGCTCAAATTCCAGCCCTACCTACGGCCTCCAGGTCTCTTCTTTATTATATTTTCCTTCACGGTCTATTTTTCTTTGCTTTTATTTTCAGATCTATTAAACCAAAAATACAAAAATACCTTTCTGCATTTTTTTGTTATTTATTTTATCTCGCGTTCCCCTGAGATCTATTTATCCAATCTACTACAATTTTATCTATCTTTTTACCCGTGAGGGATTGACAACCCCTCTATTACGTCGGGTTGCAAGTATTTGTTCTTTGTGTGCAGGAGCTGTTTATGTGGTGTTGCGTGGTTCTCCTACAGATTCGATACCCTTGGTCTCATCACTGAGGGAAATACCTACCATTGTTGTGCTGCATCATCCCTTCCTCTTTGGGGAAATACCGACGTAGTTCAAGCAAGCATCACGCAGCCTAAGCCCGGCTACGCTTCCCGTGGAGCTCGAGGAGCGACTGGCCCAAAAGAGGTGTATCACGGCCTCTTCGCCCGGTGACGCCGAGGTAGCCGTCGAGGAAGCTGACGACCATTACTGGCCACAAGCTCTCAATCAGCGGGCTAGAGTATGCGGGTATGTCGCGGACGCTGGCTACGACATTGAGGTCATCGACAGCGACGGCCTAACGCGGGCTATGTTACAGGTTAACTGGCCCAACCCCAACCCCTCGGGTTCAAGCACCGTCGATCTCATCCATGGCCCAGCCACTGATCTCTTGTGGCTCGTGATACGTCTCCGTCGTATCTATAATTTTTGATTGTTCCATGCCAATATTATTCAACTTTTATATACTTTTGGCAACTTTTTATACTATTTTTTGGGACTAACATATTGATCCAGTGCCCAGTTCATGTCTGTTGCATGTTTTTTGTTTCGCAGAAACCCAATAACAAACGGAGTCCAAACAGGATAAAAACAGACGGAGATTTTTTTGGAATATTTATGATTTTCTGGAAGTAAAATCAACGCGAAGCAGTGTCCGAGGTGGTCACGAGGTAGGGGGCGCGCCCTACAACCAGGCGCGCCCCTGACCCTCGTGGTCCACCTGTAAGGCAGTTGATGCTCTTCTTTTGGCGCAAGAAAGATAATTTTATGAGAAAGATCTGGGCGAAAGATTCACCCAAATTGGAGTTACGGATCTCCAGATATAAAGGAAATGGTGAAGGGGTAGAATCAGAGAACGCAGAAACAGAGAGATAGATCCAATCTCGGAGGGGCTCTCGCCCCTCCCACGCCATGGGAGCCAAGGACCAGAGGGGAAACCCTTCTCCCATCTAGGGAGAAGGTCAAGGAAGAAGAAGAAGAAGGGGGGCTCTCTCTCCCCTTGCTTCCGGTGGCGCCGGAACGCCGCCGGGGGCCATCATCATCACCGCGATCTTCACCAACACCTCCGCCATCTTCACCAACATCTCCATCACCTTGCCCCATCTATATTCAGCGGTCCACTCTCCCGCAACCCGATGTACCCTCTATTTGAACATGGTGCTTTATGCTTCATATTGTTTTCCAATGATTTGTTGCTATCCTATGATGTCTGTGTAGATTTCCATTGTCCTATCGGTGATTGATGAATTGCTATGATTGGTTTGTGTTGCATGTTTTATTATTGGTGCTGCCCTATGGTGCCCACCGTGTCGCGCAAGCGTGAGGGATTCCAGCTGTAGGGTGTTGCAATGCGTTCATGATTCGCTTATAGTGGGTTGCATGAGTGACTGAAACACAATCCTGAGTAAGGGGATTGTTGCGTATGGGATAAAGGGGACTTGATGCTTTAATGCTATGGTTGGATTTTACCTTAATGAATCTTTAGTATTTGCGGATGCTTGCTAGAGTTCCAATCATAAGTGCATATGATCCAAGTAGAGAAAGTATGTTAGCTTATGCCTCTCCCTCAAATAGAATTGCAATAGTGATTACCGGTCTAGTAACATAGTCAATTGCTTAGGGGCAATTCCACAACTCCTACCACCACTTTTCCACACTCGCTATATTTACTTTATTGCATCTTTATCTAAACAGCCCCTAGTTTATATTTACGTGTTCTTTATTATGTTGCAAACCTATCCTATCACTCCTACAAAGTACTTCTAGTTTCATACTTGTTCTAGGTAAAGTGAACGTCAAGCGTGCGTAGAGTCGTATCAGTGGCCGATAGGACTTGAGAGAGTATTTGTTCTACCTTTAGCTCCTCGTTGGGTTCGACACTTACTTATCGAAAGAGGCTACAACTATCCCGTATACTTGCGGGTTATCAAGACCTTTTTCTGGCGCCGTTACCAGGGAGTCATAGCGTGGGGTGAATATTCTCATGTGTGCTTGTTTGCTTTATCTCTAAGTAATTTTTATTTGCTGTTCTTAGTTGTTCTCTATCTTTAGTTATGGATATGGAATGCAAAATACCAAAAAAATTAGGTGTACTTGCTACTCATGGAGATGGGGTAACTCCTAAAACCCTCGATTCTCATTATGCGAGAGATATTATATACTACTTTGATAATACTGAGAAAGCCCCATTGAACTTTATAATGGGAGACACGTTAGATCAACGTGAATACTTTAGGGATTATCGCTCGACACAAAAAGGGAAACTATTATGGGATCAATTTATTATGTTGCGTTGGTATGTCTGGGCTCTATGCTTGAGATATGATATTACTTGTTGCTCTAGGATGGAGGCTCCACGTCTTCCCTTTTCATGCAAATTTAATGCTAATGAAACATTAGCTTCTTATGCTAATGGTATATATGATTACTATGTTGTGGAACAAATAGAAAAATTTGTTGCTTTTAAGGCTGCTTATGAAATTGAATCTTTGTTTGAAAAGTATGAAGCTTTAGATGATGATGTTTATAGGCCTGAAAATCTTGCTATACTTAGATATTGCTATGCAAATTATGTATACAATTACTATATTAATACATTTATTGAGAAAGTCTCCGCTGTCCAAGAAGAGACTAATATTTTGCAGGAAGCTATGGAAGAAGAAATTGATGAAACTGTGAGCTCATTGGATGAAAAAGATGATCAGGAGAGCGAAGAATAAAAGGAGGAAGAGCGGATTAGCTACCTGTGCCCACCTTCTAATGAGAGTAAACCTCCAACTCATACATTATTTAATTCCCCTTCGTGCTTATCGAAGGATGATTGCTATGATGATTGCTATGATCCCTTGAATTTGTTTGAAATATCCCTTTTTGATGATGATTGCTATGCTTGTGGCCAAGATGCCAATATGAATTATGCTTATGGAGATGAACTTGATATAGTTCCTTATGTTAAACATGAAATTGTTGCTATTGCACCCACGCATGATAGTCCTATTATCTTTTTGAATTCTCCAAACTACACTATATCAGAGAAGTTTGTACTTATTAAGGGTTATATTGATGGGTTGCCTTTTACCATTGCACATGATGATTTTGATGAATGTAATATACATGTGCTTGCTGCTCCTACTTGCAATTATTATGAGAGAGGAACTATATCTCCACCTCTCTATGTTTCCAATACGATAGAATTGCAAGAAACTGCTTATACTATGCACTGGCCTTTACTTGGTGTGCATGAATTGTTCTTTTATGACATGCCGATGCATAGGAAGAGAGTTAGATTCGTTGTTGGTTGATATATGTTACTTTGTGATCACTACTAAATTACAAATCATTGTTAATTAAAATTGGCTTTGATATACCTTGGGATCCGGGTGGATTTATTACTTGAGCACTATATGCCTAGCTTAATGGCTTTAAAGAAAGCGCTGCCAGGGAGACAACCCAGAAGTTTTAGAGAGTCATTTATTTCTGTTGAGTGCTTTCTATAGTTTAAAAACAACAAAAATAAAGAGGGGAACCCAAAACTTTTCAAAAAGAGAAGTGAAAGTGAGAGAGACGAGCATTGTGAAAGTGGGGACGTCCTTGAACTTTGTTCATGCCCATGGGAACTTTGTGAATCTTAATTACAGAAAATTTTCAGTAAAAATAATTATCCCCTTGTACAATTCCATTGTATTATAAAAATAATGTGCCAAGGTTTGCCTTTAGGATGTTTACAATGCTTGTTGGTTTGTACGGTGCAGGACAAAAACTTTGGCTGTAGTGCGCGATTTTACATTTTTAATTGGAACGTCAATTAGTTCTGATTCCTTTTGCACTGTATTTATATACAACTTTTTTATTTTTCCTAATTTTGATAGAATTTTTGGGGTACCAGAAGTATGGTGGATGTTCAGATTGCTACAGACTGTTCTATTTTTGACAGATTCTGTTTTTGATGCATAGTTTGCTTGTTTTGATGAATCTATCAATTTATATCAGTGGATTAAGCCATGAAAAAGTTATGTTACAGTAGACACAATGCAAAAATAAAATATGAATTGGTATGCAACAGTACTTAGAGTGGTGATTTGCTTTATTATACTAACGGATCTTACCGAGTTTTCTGTTGAAGTTTTATGTGGATGAAGTGTCTAAGTGAGGATGTCTCGATATGAGGAAAAGGAAGAGAGGCAAGAGCTCAAGCTTGGGGATGACCGAGGCACCCCAAGTAAATATTCAAGGAGACTCAAGCGTCTAAGCTTGGGGATGCCCCGGAAGGCATCCCCTCTTTCTTCAACAAGTATCGGTATGTTTTCGAATTCGTTTCGTTCATGCATTATGTGCAAGTCTTGGAGCGTCTTTTGCATTTAGGTTTCATTTTTCTTTTATGCACCATGCTGGTATGAGATAGCCCTTGTTTGATTTATAGAATGCTCATTGCACCTCACTTAAATCTTTTGAGTATGGATTTATAGAATGCTTCATGTGCTTCACTTATATCATTTGAAGTTTGGATTGCCTGTTTCTCTTCATATAGACAACCGCCATTTGTAGAATGCTCTTTTGCTTCACTTATAATTGTTAGAGCGTGGGCATATCTTTTGTAGAAAGAATTAAACTCTCTTGCTTCACTTATATCTATTTAGAGAGATGACAGGAATTTGTCATTCACATGGTTAGTCATAAAATCCTACATAAACTTGTGGATCACTGAATATGATATGTTTGATTCCTTGCAATAGTTTTGCGATATAAAGGTGGTGATATTAGAGTTATGCTAGTGGGTGACTGTGGATTAGTAGAAACACTTGTGTTGAGGTTTGTGATTCCCGTAGCATGCACGTATGGTGAACCTCTTTGTGATGAAGTTGGAGCACAATTTTATTTATTGATTGTCTTCCTTATGAGTGGCGGTCGGGGACGAGCGATGGTCTTTTCCTACCAATCTATCCCCCTAGGAGCATGCACGTAGTACTTTGTTTTCAATGGCTTGTAGATTTTTGCAATAAGTATATGAGTTCTTTATGACTAATGTTGAGTCCATGGATTATACGCACTCTCACCCTTCCATCATTGCTAGCCTCTTCGGTACCGTGCATTGCCCTTTCTCACCTTGAGAGTTGGTGCAAACTTCGCCGGTGCATCCAAACCCCGTGATACGATACGCTCTATCACACATAAACCTCATTATATCTTCCTCAAAACAGCCACCATACCTACCTATCATGGCATTTCCATAGCCATTCCGAGATATATTGTCATGCAACTTCCATCATCATCATATACATGACTTGAGCATTCATTGTCATATTGCTTTGCATGATCGTAAGATAGCTAGCATGATGTTTTCATGGCTTGTCCGTTTTTTGATGTCATTGCTATGCTAGATCATTGCACATCCCGGTACACCGTCGGAAGCATTCATATAGAGTCATATCTTTGTTCTAGATATTGAGTTGTAAGTAAATAAAAGTGTGATGATCATCATTATTAGAGCATTGCCCCAGTGAGGAAGGATGATGGAGACTATGATTCCCCCACAAGTCGGGATGAGACTCCGGACTTTATGAAAAATAAAAGAGGCCAAAGAAGCCCAAATAAAAAAAAGAGGCCAAAGAAGCCCACCAAAAAAATATAAAAAAATGAAAAATAAAAAAATGAGAGAAAAAGAGAGAAGGGGCAATGTTACTATCCTTTTACCACACTTGTGCTTCAGAGTAGCACCATGTTCTTCATAGAGAAAGCCTCCTATGCTTTCACTTTCATATACTAGTGGGAATTTTCATTATAGAACTTGGCTTGCATATTCTGATGATGGGCTTCCTCAAACGCCCGAGGTCTTCATGAGCAAGCAAGTTGGATGCACACCCACTTAGTTTCAGTTTGAGCTTTCATACACTTATAGCTCTAGTGCATCCGTTGCATGGCAATCCCTACTCAATCACATTGACATCTATTGATGGGCATCTCCATAGCCTGTTGATACGCCTAGTTGATGTGAAACTTTCTCCCTTTTTGTCTTCTCCACATAACCCCCATCATATTCTATTCCACCTATAGTGTTATGTCCATGGCACGCTCATGTATTGCGTGAAAGTTGAAAAAATTGAGATTATTAAAGTATGAAACAATTGCTTGGCTTGTCATCGAGGTTGTGTATGATTAAATACTTTGTGTGATGAAGATAGAGCAACAGCCAGACTATATGATTTTGTAGGGATAACTTTCTTTGGCCATGTTGTTTTGAAAAGACATGATTGCTTTATTGGTACGCTTGAAGTATTATTGCTTTTATGTCAAATGATAGACTATTGCTTTGAATCACTCGTGTCTTAATATTCATTCCATGATTAGACATATGATCAAGATTATGCTAGGTAGCATTCCACATCAAAAATTATCTTTTTTATCATTTACCTACTCGAGGACGAGCAGGAATTAAGCTTGGGGATGCTTGATACGTCGCCCGTGGAGCTCGAGGAGCGACTGGCCCAAAAGAGGTGTATCACGGCCTCTTCGCCCGGCGATGCAGAGGTGGCCGTCGAGGAAGCTGACGACCATTACTGGCCACAAGCTCTCAATCTGCGGGCTAGAGTATGCGGGTATGTCGCGGACGCTGGCTACGACATTGAGGTCATTGACAGCGACGACCTAATGCGGGCTATGTTACAGGTTAACTGGCCCAGCCCCAACCCCTCGGGTTCAAGCACCGTCGATCTCATCCATGGCCCAACCACTGATCTCTTGTGGCTCGTGATACGTCTCCGTCGTATCTATAATTTTTGATTGTTCCATGCCAATATTATTCAACTTTTATATACTTTTGGCAACTTTTTATACTATTTTTTGGGACTAACATATTGATCCAATGCCCAGTGCCAGTTCCTGTCTGTTGCATGTTTTTTGTTTCGCAGAAACCCAATATCAAACGGAGTCCAAATGGGATAAAAACGGATGGAGATTTTTTTGGAATATTTATGATTTTCTGGAAGTAAAATCAACATGAAACGGTGTCCGAGGTGGTCACGAGGTAGGGGGCGCGCCATACCCCCCAGGCACTCCCCTGACCCTCGTGGTCCACCCGTAAGGTGGTTGATGCTCTTCTTTTGGTGCAAGAAAGATAATTTTATGAGAAAGATCTGGGCGAAACATTCACCCCAATAGGAGTTATGGATCTCCAGATATAAAGGAAACGGTGAAGGGGTAGAATTAGAGAACGCAGAAACAGAGAGACAGATCCAATCTCGGAGGGGCTCTCGCCCCTCCCACACCATGGGAGCCAAGGACCAGAGGGGAAACCCTTCTCCCATCTAGGGAGAAGGTCAAGGAAGAAGAAGAAGGGGGGCTCTCTCCCCCTTGCTTCCGGTGGCGCTGGAACGCCGTCGGGGGCCATCATCATCACCGCGATCTTCACCAACACCTCCGCCATCTTCACCAACATCTCCATCACCTTCCCCCATCTATATTCAGCGGTCCACTCTCCTGCGACCCACTGTACCCTCTATTTGAACATGGTGCTTTATGCTTCATATTATTTTCCAATGATGTGTTGCCATCCTATGATGTCTGAGTAGATTTCCATTGTCCTATCGGTGATTGATGAATTGCTATGATTGGTTTGAGTTGCATGTTTTATTATTGGTGCTGTCCTATGGTGCCCTCCGTGTCGCGCAAGCATGAGGGATTCCCGCTGTAGGGTGTTGCAATGCGTTCATGATTCGCTTATAGTGGGTTGCGTGAGTGACTGAAACACAAACCCGAGTAAGGGGATTGCTGCGTATGGGATAAAGGGGACTTGGTGCTTTAATGCTATGGTTGGATTTTACCTTAATGAATCTTTAGTATTTGCGCATGCTTGCTAGAGTTCCAATCATAAGTGCATATGATCCAAGTAGAGAAAGTATGTTAGCTTATGCCTCTCCCTCAAATAGAATTGCAATAGTGATTACCGGTCTAGTAACATAGTCAATTGCTTAGGGGCAATTCCACAACTCCTACCACCACTTTTCCACACTCTCTATATTTACTTTATTGCATCTTTATCTAAACAGCCCCTAGTTTATATTTACGTGTTCTTTATTATCTTGCAAACCTATCCTGACACTCCTACAAAGTACTTCTAGTTTCATACTTGTTCTAGGTAAAGCGAACGTCAAGCGTGCGTAGAGTCGTATCAGTGGCTGATAGGACTTGAGAGAGTATTTGTTCTACCTTTAGCTCCTCGTTGGGTTCGACACTCTTACTTATCGAAAGAGGCTACAACTATCCCGTATACTTGCGGGTTATCAGCTTGCTGTCAATAATTTGCCATCCTACATCGCCATCGAGCCCCTTTTGTCAT
The DNA here is from genome assembly GCA_032464435.1 of Aegilops umbellulata. Classification (NCBI taxonomy): domain Eukaryota; kingdom Viridiplantae; phylum Streptophyta; class Magnoliopsida; order Poales; family Poaceae; genus Aegilops; species Aegilops umbellulata. The sequence continues at coordinate 370,760,102 of CP136055.1, read as the reverse complement.
TTCTGAAGGACACGTTCTGCGACACAGGCTTGGGATCGATAGCTTCCAAGTCAGAACTCATCGACGGTGACCACGAGGAGGGCACCCTCTCCGACTCTTCCAAGGGGAAAGCCCATCTGCGACATTAGGGAGGGCACCCTACACCCGTGCTCTTCCAAGGGGAAGGAGCCCATCTGCGACAACATGGAGCGCACCCACCGTTCGTGCTCATCCCACGAGAACGAGCCCATCTGTGACAAGTGAGGAAACCCATGATTTGTTTTGTCGTGCCCCTTCACATGGGGGAACCCATGATTTGTTTTGTCGAGTCCCTTTTATAGTGTCGTGAGAATATGTCCTGTTTTAATTGCTATATTTGGTTGTTTGCAGTATGCCTTGTTTATTTTAGTTGTTCACAATGTGATGCTCTATATGTGCAACTATTTACTGTGCGGTACATTTTCATCAATACCTGTTTTAAACATACTGATAGGAATGCATATATTTGCTTGTTGTTAAGCCTGTTATAGCTAGCATATGGCTCTTTTTAAAGTTTTTTGATTGCTCGGTTGTTTGTAGTTATCATATGTCCAGTTTCAAATGCTATATTTGGTTGTTCGTAATATGCCTTGTTTATTCTAGTTATTCACAACGTGATGTTCTATATGTGCAAGTATGAACTATGCAATTCAACTTCATCAATACTAGTTTCAACAATACCATTTTGCATGACTACATTTGATTGTTGTCAAGCATGTTGTAGTTAACCTGCCTTTCCATTTTTATTTAACAATAACTAGTGTACTTGGACCGGCACAATACCAATTTGAATGACTATATTTGCTTGTTGTTAAATGTTAGGCCTATTATAGTTACACAGATTTCCACTTCTTGTTTTGCTTAACTAGCGTGCTTAAACCTGCACACTGAAGCTATCGTTTGGAGATTATTTTGTCTACCATGGATATATTTTGTTGATGTTTGGCCTGTTGTGCTTAACATGCCTCTTGATGTACTTACACAGGACAATTTTTGGAATGGCTGATGTTTTCCATCGAGGTTAGTTTCATCCCATGGCTTATATATACTCACCTGTTCAGGATATCGGTAGTTGGTACCATATAGGCCGGGGTCTGATAAGGCACTAATCGGTGAATCGGACTTTTAACTGAATATATCTATAACCCATTTATCGGTAGGTTAACTAGAGCCATATCAAATATATCTGAGGCTACATAGCAATATGTGAGTATATTGGATGTTATAAGATATTATATAATGGGACGGAGGGAGTATTGTGCTACATCATTGTGCAATTGTTGTTTACCTTCTAATATTAACTTGGTGCTTTTAGGAACATATGTCATTGGTAAAGATCCACGCTTCAACCCTTACTGTGTATGGGGCAATGAGATATTGATGAACCAGCATCAAGTGAGGAAGCTGATAAAGATTGTTAGTAAATGGGTCAAAAGATGCCAATTAAACTATTTGTTTACACTTTATCCAAGACAACAGCGAACTGCGGGATGGTAAGTAAGAACTCTGCGGCCTTCTTTTTACTGCCCATAATGAGTTGTGTTAGATGAAAATGTCTGGATCTTTTTCCTTTGCGGAGGTTCCCAAAGCGATTTACACAAGATTGTTGGGAAACGTAGTAATTTCAGAAAAAAAATCCTACGCACACGCAAGATCAGGGTGATGCATAGCAATGAGAGGGGAGAGTGTTGTCCACGTACCCTCGTAGACCAAAAGCGGAAGCGTTAGCACAACGCGGTTGATGTAGTCATACGTCTTCACGATCCGACCGATCCAAGTACCGAACGTACGGCACCTCCGAGTTCAGCACACGTTCAGCTCGATGACGTCCCACGAACTCCGATCCAGCAGAGCTTTGCGGGAGAGTTCCATCACCACGACGGTGTGATGACAGTGTCGATGATGCTACTGACGCAAGGATTTACCTAAGCACCGCTACGATATTACCGAGGTGGAATATGGTGGAGAGGGGGCACCGCACACGGCTAAGAGATCAATTGTTGTGTGCCATGGGGTGTCCCTAGCCTCAGTATATAAAAGAGGAGAGGAGGGGAGAGGCCGGCCCTCTCTATGGCACGCCCTGGGGAGTCGTACTCCCACCGGGAGTAGGACCCCCCCCCCCTTCCATGTAGTAGGAATAGGAGTCAAGGGAAGGGAAAAGAGAAGAGAAGGAAGGAGGGGGCGCAGCCCCTCCCCCTAGTCCAATTCGGACTAGGCCTTGGGGGCGCGCAGCCTCCCCTCTCTCTTTCCCCTAAAGCCCAATAAGGCCCATATACTCCCCGACGAATTCCCGTAACTCTCCGGTACTCCGATAAATATCCGAATCACTCGGAACCTTTTCGATGTCCGTATATAGTCGTCCAATATATCGATCTTTACGTATCGACCACTTCGAGACTCCTCGTCATGTCCCCGATCTCATCCGGGACTCCGAACTACCTTTGGTACATCAGAACACATAACTCATAATATAAATTGTCACCGAGCGTTAAGTGTGCGGACCCTACCGGTTCGAGAACTATGTAGACATGACCGAGACACATCCCCGGTCAATAACCAATAGCGGAACCTGGATGCTCATATTGGCTCCCACATATTCTACGAAGATCTTTATCGGTCAAACCGCATAACAACATATGTTGTTCCCTTTGTCATCGTTATGTTACTTGCCCAAGATTCGATCGTCGGTATCTCAATACCTAGTTCAATCTCGTTACCGGCAAGTCTCTTTACTCGTTATGTACATCATCCCGCAACTAACTCATTAGTCACATTGCTTGCAAGGCTTATAGTGATGTGCATTACCGAGAGGGCCCAGAGAAACCTCTCCGACAATCGGAGTGACAAATCCTAATCTCGAAATATGCCAACTCAACAAGTACCTTCGGAGACACCTATAGAGTACCTTTATAATCACCCAGTTATGTTGTGATGTTTGGTAGCACACAAAGTGTTCCTCCGGTAAATGGGAGTTGCATGATCTCATAGTCATAGAACATGTATAAGTCATGAAGAAAGCAATAGCAACATACTAAACGATCAAGTGCTAAGCTAACGGAATGGGTCAAGTCAATCACATCATTCTCCTAATGATGTGATCCCGTTAATCAAATGACAACTCATGTCTATGGTTAAGAAACTTAACCATCTTTGATTAACAAGCTAGTCAAGTAGAGGCATACTAGTGACACTATGTTTGTCTATGTATTCACACATGTATTATGTTTCCAGTTAATACAATTCTAGCATGAATAATAAACATTTATCATCAAATAAGGTAATAAATAATAACTTTATTATTGCCTCTAGGGCATATTTCCTTCAGTCTCCCACTTGCACTAGAGTCAATAATCTAGTTCACATCACCATGTGATTTAACACTAATATTCACATCTGCATGTGATTAACACCCATAGTTCACATTGTCATGTGACCAACGCCCAAAGGGTTTACTAGAGTCAATAATCTAGTTCACATCAATATGTGATTAACACCCAAAGAGTACTAAGGTGTGATCATGTTTTGCTCGTGAGAGAAGTTTAGTCAACGGATCTGTCACATTCAGAGCCATATGTATTTTGCAAATATTCTATGTCTACAATGCTCTCCACGGAGCTACTCTAGCTAATTGCTCCCACTTTCAATATGTATCCAGATTGAGACTTAGAGTCATTTGGATCGGTGTAAAATCTTGCATCATTGTAACTCTTTACGATGAGCTCTTTTATCACTTCCATTATCGAGAAATATTTCCTTAGTCCTCACTAAGGATATTCTTGACCGTTGTCTAGTGATCTACTCCTAGATCAAAATTGTACTCCCTTGCCAAACTCAGAGCAAGGTATACAATAGGTCTGGTACACAGCATAGCATACTTTATAGAACCTATGACTGAGGCATAGGGAATGACTTTTCATTCTTTTTCTATTTTCTACCATGGTCGGGTTTTGAGTCTTACTCAACTTCACACATTGCAACACAGGCAAGAACTCCTTTGACTGTTCCATTTTGAATTACTTCAAAATCTTATCAAGGTATGTACTCATTGAAAAAATCTTATCAAGCGTCTTGATCTATCTCTATAGATCTTGATGCTCAATGTGTAAGCAGCTTCACCGAGGTCTTTCTTTGAAAAAATCTATTCAAATACTCCTTTATGCTTTCCAGAAAATTCTACATTATTTCTGATCAACAATATGTTATTCACATATACTTATCAAAATGTTGTAGTGCTCCCACTCACTTTCTTGTAAATACAGGCTTTACCGCAAGTCTGTATAAAACTATATGCTTTGATCAACTCATCAGAGCGTATATTCCAACTCCAAGATGCTTGCACTAGTCCATAGATGGATCACTGGAGCTTGTACACTTTGTTAGCACCTTTAGGATTGACAAAATCTTCTGGTTGTATCATATACAACTCTTCTTTAATAAATCCATTAAGGAATGCAGTTTTGACATCCATTTGCCAGATTTCATAAAATGTGGCAATTGCTAACATGATTCAGACAGACTTAAGCATCGATACGATGAGAAAATCTCGTCATATTCAACACCTTGAACTTGTCAAAAAACCTTTTTGCGACAAGTCGAGCTTCGTAGATAGTAACACTACTATCAGCGTTTGTCTTCCTCTTGAAGATCCATTTATTTTCTATGGTTTGCCGATCACCGGGAAAGTCCACCAAAGTCCACACTTTGTTCTCATACATGGATCTCATCTCAGATTTCATGGCTTTCAAGCCATTTCGCGGAATCTGGGCTCATCATCGCTTCCTCATAGTTTATAGGTTCATCATGGTCTAGTAACATGACTTCCAGAACAGGATTACCATACCACTCTGGTGCGGACTGTACTTTGGAATACCTACGAGGTTTTGTAGTAACTTAATCTGAAGTTTCATGATCATCATCATTAGCTTCCTCACTAATTGGTGTAGGAATCACTGGAACTGATTTCTGTGATGAACCACTTTCCAATTCGGGAGAAGGTACAAATTACCTTATCAAGCTCAACTTTCCTCCCACTCACTTCTTTTGAGAGAAACTCCTTCTCTAGAAAGGATCCATTCTTAGAAACGAATATTTTGCCTTCGGATTTGTGATTAGAAGGTGTACCCAACAATCTCCTTTGGGTATCCTATGAAGACGCATTTCTCCGATTTGGGTTCGAGCTTATCAGGTTGAAACTTTTTCTTATGCTCGCGGATGCGGATAAGAAGCTATCAAAAGGGGATGATAGCAGCCACCCATATGGGCAGCTAGAAAGAGAACGAGGAAATGTGAATCATGATCCTTATTCGGTAGAGGAGTCGGGGGACATTGGTTCGAATCCAATTCGTGAATATCAGAAAGCATTGTTTCTCATTGAACTATATACGATACGCGCGCACGAGGAAGGGAGAAATTGATTGCGTTGCAGTCATTTTCCATCAGATTCTTACAGGACATAAGCATCGCAACTCCAAACTTTAGGAAATGATAGCTTAGGTTTATTGCTAAACCATAGTTCATACGGTGTCATCTCAACGGATTTAGATGGTGACCTATTTAACGTGAATGCAGTTGTCTCTAATGCATAACCCCAAAACGATAGTGGTAAACCGATAAGAGACATCATAGATCGCACCATATCCAATAAAGTGCGGTTATGACGTTCGGACACACCATTATGCTGTGGTGTTCCATGTGGCATGAGCTGTGAAACTATTCCACATTGTTTTTAAATGAAGGCCAAACTTGTAACTCAAATATTCTCTTCTACGATCAAATTGTAGAAACTTTATTTTCTTGTTACGATGATTCTCCACTTCACTCTGAAATTCTTTGAACTTTTCAAATGTTTCAGACTTGTGCTTCATTAAGTAGATATACTCATATCTGCTCAACTCATCTGCGAAGGTCAGAAAATAATGATACCCGCCACGAGCATCAACACTCATTGGACCACATACATCGGTATGTATTATTTCCAACAAGTCAGTAGCTTGTTCCATTGTTTCGGAGAACGGAGTTTTAGTCATCTTGCCCAAAAGGCACGGTTCGCAAGCATCAAATGATTCATAACCAAGTGATTCCAAAAGTCCATCTTAATGGAGTTTCTTCATGCGCTTTACACCGATATGACCCAAACGGCAGTGCCACAAATAAGTTGCACTATCATTATCAACTTTGCATCTTTTGGCATCAATATTATGAATATGTGTATCACTACGATCGAGATCCAACAAACTATTTTCATTGGGTGTATGACCATCGAAGGTTTTATTCATGTAAACAGAACAACAATTATTCTTTGACTTTAAATGCATAACCGTATTGCAATAAACATGATCAAATCATATTCATGCTCAACGCAAATGCCAAATAACATTTATTTAGGTTTAACACTAATCTCGAAAGTATAGGGAGTGTGCGATGATGATCATATCAATCTTGGAACCACTTCTAACACACATCGTCACTTCCCCCTCAACTAGTCTCTGTTTATTCTGTAACTCCTATTTCGAGTTACTAATTTTTAGCAACTGAACAAGTATCAAATACACAGGGGCTGCTATAAACACTAGTAAGGTACACATCAATAACTTGTATATCAAATATACCCTTGTTCACTTTGCCATCCTTCTTATACACCAAATATTCAGGGCATTTCCGCTTCCAGTGAATATTTCCTTTGCAGTAGAAGCACTCAGTTTCAGGCTTTGGTCCAGCTTTGGGCTTCTTTGTGGGAGTGATAACTTGCTTGCCATTCTACTTGAAGTTCCCTTTCTTTCCCTTTGCCCTTTTCTTGAAACTAGTGGTCTTGTCAATCATCAACACTTGATGCTCTTTCTTGATTTCTACCTTCGTTGATTTCAGCATCACGAAGAGCTCGGGAATCATTTTCGTCATCCCTTGCATACTATAGTTCATCACGAAGTTCCAGTAACTTGGTGATGGTGACTAGAGAACTCTGTCAATCACTATCTTATCTGGAAGATTAACTCCCACTTGATTCAAGCGATTGTAGTACCCAGACAATCTGAGCACATGTCACTGCTTGAGCTATTCTCCTCCATCTTTTAGCTATAGAACTTGTTAGAGACTTCATATCTCTCAACTCGGGTATTTGCTTGAAATATTAACTTCAACTCCTGGAACATCTCATATGGTCCATGGCATTCAAAACGTCTTTGAAGTCCCGATTCTAAGCTGTTAAGCATGGTGCACTAAACTATCAAGTAGTCATCATATTGAGCTAGCCAAACGTTCATAACGTCTGCATCTGCTCCTGCAATAGGTCTGTCACCTAGCGGTGCATCAAGCACATAATTCTTCTGTGCAGCAATGAGGATAAACCTCAGATCATGGACCCAGTCTGTATTATTGCTACTATCATCTTTCAACTTAGTTTTCTCTAGGAACACATATAAAACATAGGGAAGCAACAACGCGAGCTATTGATCTACAACATTATTTGCAAAATACTATCAGGACTAAATTCATGATAAATTAAAGTTCAATTAATCATATTACTCACGAACTCCCACTTAGATAGACATCCCTCTAATCATCTAAGTGATCACATGATCCAAATCAACTAAACCATGTCCGATCATCACGTGAGATGGAGTAGTTTTCAATGGTGAACATCACTATGTTGATCATATCTACTATATTATTCACGCTCGACCTTTCGGTCTCAGTGTTCCGAGGCCATATCTGCATATGCTAGGCTTGTCAAGTTTAACCCGAGTATTCTGCGTGTGCAAAACTGGCTTGCACCCGATGTAGATGAACGTAGAGCTTATCACAGCCGATCATCACGTGGTGTCTCGGCACAACGAACTTTAGCAACGGTGCATACTCAGGGAGAACACTTGTACCTTGAAATTTAAGTGAGAGATCATCTTATAAAGCTACCGTCGAACTAAGCAAAATAAGATGTATAAAAGATAAACACCACATGTAATCAAAATATGTGACATGATATGGCCATCATCATCTTGTGCCTTTGATCTCCATCTCCAGAGCATCGTCATGATCTCCATCTTCACCGGCATGACACCATGATCTCCATCATCTTGATCTATATCAATGTGTCATCACATGGTCGTCTCGCCAACTATTACTCTTGCAACTATTGCTATCGCATAGCGATAAAGTAAAGCAATTATTTGGCGCTTGCATCTTATGCAATAAAGAGACAACCATAAGGCTACTGCCAGTTGCCGATAACTTCAACAAAACATGATCATCTCATACAACAACTTATATCTCGTCACGTCTTGACCATATCACATCACAACATGCCCTGCAAAAACAAGTTAGACGTCCTCTACTTTGTTGTTGCAAGTTTTACGTGGCTGCTACGGGCTGAGCAAGAACCATTCTTACCTACGCATCAAAACCACAACGATATTTCGTCAAGTTAGTGATGTTTTAACCTTCTCAAGGACCTGGCGTAGTCACACTCGGTTCAACTAAAGTTGGAGAAACTGACACCCGCCAGCCACCTGTGTACAAAGCACGTCGGTAGAACCAGTCCCGCGTAAGTGTACGCGTATGTCGGTCCGGGCCGCTTCATCCAACAATACCGCCGAACCAAAGTATGACATGCAGCAAAGCAGTATAACTTATATCGCCCACAACTCACTTGTGTTCTACTCGTGCATATAACATCTACGCATAAACCAGGCTCGGATGCCACTGTTGGGGAACGTAGTAATTTCAAAAAAAATCCTACACACACGCAAGATCATAGTGATGCATAGAAACGAGAGGGGAGAGTGTTGTCCACGTACCCTCGTAGACCGAAAGCGGAAGCGTTAGCACAACGCGGTTGATGTAGTCGTACGTCTTCACGATCCAAGTACCGAACGTACGGCACCTCCGAGTTCAGCACACGTTCAGCTCGATGACGTCCCATGAACTACGATCCAGCAGAGCTTTGCGAGAGAGTTCCGTCAGCACGACAGCGTGATGACAGTGTCGATCATGCTACCGCCGCAGGGCTTCACCTAAGCACCGCTACGATATTACCGAGGTGGAATATGGTGGAGAGGGGCACCGCACATGTCGGTGTACTAAAGTAGGGGTACCTTAGTACCCCGAACTTGTGCACGGGCAGTAGAAGCGTCCCGCGGCAAGGCTTGCCAGGGGAGCGACAAGAGTCTCCACGGCCCTTTCTTGGGCCGGACGAAGGCCAAGTGATCGAGCCCCGAAGACCAAGACCCGACAAGACGAGCTTGCCGGGCCAAGCAGGCAAGGTCCGGCAAGAGGAGCTTGCCGGGCCAAGGCGACAAGGCCCAGGCAAGAGGAGCTTGCCGGGACGACTAAGCCGAAGCACCAAGGCCCCGGCGGGAGGAGCTCGCCGGGACGGCCAAGCCAAGGCACCCCAAGAGAAGCCCGCCGCGGCGCGCCGCGCGCCCCGGCAAGGCCTGACGAGCGGCCAGCTCTCAGGTGCGACAAGGCAACTACCGCGGCAAGCCACTTGCCGCGGCAAACCACCGCCTCAGGCCCGCGCTCCAACCCACCTGCCCACGCGTCACTCTGGAGCTTCCCCGGAGGCACGTGGCGAGACGATGCGCAACCTTAGGTGTGCGGTGGCACGCAACGTTGACAGAGTCGCCCCCGTGGTGAGCGGAGGCGCCCCTAACGGTCCGCCTCGGCACTGTTCAGGCGATCCAGACGGGCATTTAATGCCTTTGTCCCCCGCCGTCAGAGTTAGGTTCGATAACACTGTGCGGCCACTGTTCACACAGTTCCTTGCCATTTTTACCCTCACCTGCGCCGCTACCTGTGGGAAACCCCTTGGCATATAAAAGGAGGCCCATGCGCATGGAGGGAGGGGGATAGCAAAACCAGAACCAGGAGGACGCCCAGTAGACCCTCGTCTACGTCCAGCTCCAACTCACTGTAGCTTCTTGCGCTCCAGAGCAAGAACTCCAATCAACCAGACAAGCACCAGTAGGGTTTTACGCATCCATGCGGCCCGAAGCTGGGTAAAATCGTTGTGTGTGTGTGTGTCGCCTCGATCTGCTCTTTGTGCAACCCTCGCCCCCGCCGAACCGATAAGGGGCTCCGTCCCCATAGGTGCTCGTGGAGGCCGATTACCCCCGACATCTTTGGCGCGCCAGGTAGGGGGTGCGTAGAGGTTGTGCGAACTAGATCCGGCGACCACAGGCAAGCTCAGGCATGGCCATGGACCTTTCCGCTCCGACCCGCTGAGCGGAGGCATCCCTCCTCACGGACCCGTGCACGGCCCTCCTCGAGTACCCACTCACGTAGAGTCCGGGCAAGAGCAGCTGCTCCTTGAGGAGGACCGCCTTCCGGCCGCTGGGCGAGTTTCTCGCTTCCAGCAAACTCTGCGCCGCTCCCGTAGCCGCAGAAGTTAGCGCCGGAAGTTGCGGGAAAGGCGACCTCGTTCTTCGGCGATCCCAGGCCGCCAAGATCCAAACGAGTCGACGCCGACCGTGGGAGGAACCTTGCCAGCGCGGCGGTCGGAACCTGTTCCGTCGGCCATTCTCTCTGTCCAAGTCTTGCCGCAATTGCATGTAATCCTTGGTACAGAGGCGGGCGCAGATCCCGAGCATAGCTTATGTGCCTCGCACATCTTGTCGATTTCGTGCCTCTCCGCTTGGCGCATGCATCATTCGACACGATTGTGCAGCACTCGACTCCGGCAAGCGATGGCGAGCTGCGAAGGCGTCGCCCGAGGAAGCTGCGTCTTGCCGGCCTGCGAACGGCAGAGAAGCTAAGTCGCCAAAGTTTGAGCGATTAGGCTCCTTTTTTATTCTTAAGTTATCTTCCTCAACGACCGAGCTTCATATGGGAAACCTGTGCGCGGAGGGGCCGGCTCGTGGCTGGTTGCGCCCTTGTTTCGTTTCGAGCCCCGCTCAACGACTTAAGTGTGCTACATCCCGAGTAGCGTCCTTACTTGTTTCGAGCTCGCTCGGCAGCTTGAGCGTGCCGCGACTGCAGTCGCCACGCCTACCTCGCCCCGAGCCTGCTCAACATTTAAGTGAGTTGCGCCAGCCGCGGCAAGGTTTCTTGCCGGTGGAAGCCCCGTCAGCGGGTTGCTGATGTCCCGCACTCGGCACCCGTGGCAAGGCGGAGACTTTCGCCGACAAGTTCCTGAAAGCGTAGGGCGTGAACGTACGAAGCATAAAGTCGAACGAGGGAGATAACAACGCAATGAACTGCCTAAGATAAAAGTTATATTACAAAATGACTTGCCGCTGCCCTAATCAGCTTTTTCTATGGCATGCTCAACAGCGACAAGGGAAGAAAAGAAAGAGGTGGGCGGCCTAATCCGCGCGGTCGCCCTCGACCCGCCTGATCCCCGCCACCCTTTCCACGATGGGGGTGACGAGGGCCTTGATCTCCGTTAGGTCGGCGTCTTCCGGCAGGTGCCTGAGGACGTTGGTCAGCCTGATGGTGGGGTTGCGGAAGACGATCTTCACCAGCACTCTCTCGAGGGCCCCGGAGACGGCTTCCCGCGTCTCCTCGGCCAGCTCCTTTGGGATCAATTCCCAGAGATACCGGAGCACTCCCACCAAGCCCTTGAAGAAGGAAGTGAGCTTGACGCTCGGTGGGGCGTTCTCGCCGGAGGGATACTCGTGGCCCTCCACCCCCAGGAGCTTCAGCTCCTGGTCGGTGGTGGTGGTGATGTCGACGAGGCCTTCGGTCCACCGCTCCACCGTATCCCGGAAGTCGTTCTGGGTAACGGCGGCGCTCCTCAACAACTCCTCGTTGCCGGCGACCTCCTTCCGCAAGGCCGCTTCCTGCTCCTTGGCGCTCTCCAGCGCCTTGGCCAGGGTGTCCAGCTTCAGCTCGAGGACAGCCTTGGCATCCTTGGCGGCGTCGAGCTCCTGGATCTTCTCGGCGAAGCGGCCTTGCAGCTCGCCAAGGGAGTGAGCGCCCTTCTCGCGCTCCTGTTTGAGCGCGGCAAGCTCCTCGCCGCTCGCCTTGAGGTCGCTGATGAGCTGCGCCGCCCTCGCCTCCAGCTCTCCTTTGGCGAGCTCGGCGACTGCGGCAGCGTCCTGCGCTTTCTGCAGGGCCCCGTCAAGCGCCTGCTCACGCGCGGCAACCTCCTCCTCGTGGCCGGCGAGGCTGGCCCTTTGCTGCACCAGTTCGCTTTCCCACGCGGACAGCTCCGCAGCGGCAAGCCTCTGCTGCTCTTCGGCCTCCGCCTTCTCGAGGATAAAGGCCGTCCGTGCCTCATCGAGCAGCCTCCGCTCCTCCGCCAAAGACCGGAGAGCCTCCTGGTTGAGCTCCCGGAGCTCCCCGGCATGCTTCTCCATGTCCGCGCCGGCCTTCGCGACGAGCGCCTCCTGGCGCTCCACCTTGGCCTGCCGGGCGCGGTAGAGCGACACAAGCTTCCGGAGCAGCCGCTCCTCCTCGGGCTCGCCGCCGCCGGTACTTGGCGCGTCGACCACCGTCAGCCCGACGGAGGCGAGCACTTCTCCGTCCAAGGCCTCCACCTCGACCGGCGCCCTGGAACTAGGCTCCCAGGGGAGCCTGATGAAGACGCCATCGCCGGCCTGCAGGTAGGCGCCTGCCGGAGGCTCCTCGGGGCCCGACGTGGTAGCAGCAGCGGGATCGCCGGACGGCGGAGTGCTTGACGCCCCTGCTTTCCCGGGGCTGTCGGCGCGGCCGCTGGTTCCCTCGCCATCTGCCGCCGCGGCGGCCTTGGCGGCTTCAGCCTCCCCGCCGCCTGCGGGGTCATCGGCGCCGTCCGCCTCCTCGATGACGACGACGTCATCGGCGCCGCCACGCGCGCCCTCCCCGCCGGCGGCCTCGGTCTCCATCGGGTCCGCGGTGGGCGGGTCTGGTGGCCAGAAAAGGGGAGAAGAGTCAACCGAACAGCCGACGAAAAGAAGCAGCTCATAAGGAAAGATAGCCAGGGGAAGTTTTCCGTGCAGGGGGACTTACCGGTGGCATGGTCCGTGGCCACGGCCTCCACCGCCGGGGGATCGCTGGCCGCGCCCCTCGCCGGAGATCCCTCCCTTACCGGAGAGGTCTTCCTTGCCGGGGGCTCCTCCCTTGCCGGGGAGGTCTTGTTGGGGAACGCAGTAAATTCAAAATTTTTCCTACGCACACGCAAGATCATGGTGATGCATAGCAACGAGAGGGGAGAGTGTTTGTCTACGTACCCTCGTAGACCGAAGCGGAAGCGTTGACACAACGTAGAGGAAGTAGTCGTACGTAGAGGTAGTAGTCGTACGTTCTCCTCGCGATCCAACCGATCACAGCACCGTTACTCCGGCACCTCCGAGTTCTTGGCACACGTTCAGCTCGATGACGATCCCCGGGCTCCGATCCAGCAAAGCGTCGGGGAAGAGTTCCGTCAGCACGACGGCGTGGTGACGATCTTGATGTGTTACCGGCGCAGGGCTTCGCCTAAGCACTGCAACGATATAATCGAGGTGGAATTTGGTGGAAGGGGGCACCGCACACGGCTAAGGAACGATCCGTAGATCAACTTGTGTGTCTATGGGGTGCCCCCTGCCCCTGTATATAAAGGATGGAGGAGGAGGAGGCCGGCCAAGGCAAAAGGTGCGGCCAGGGTGTGGAGTCCTACTAGGACTCCAAGTCCTAGTAGGAGTCCACCAAAAGGGGAGGAAGGGAGAAGGAATAGGAGGAGTAGGAAAGGTGGCCGGCCCCCTTTTCCCTAGTCCAATTCGGACCAAAGGGGAGGGGGGGCGCAGCAGCCTTTTCCTCTTCCCACTAAAGCCCATCAAGGCCCATTACTTCTCCCGTAATCCCGTAACTCTCCGATACTCCCGAAAATACCCGAACCACTCAGAACCCTTCCGATGTCCGAATATAGTCGTCCAATATATCGATCTTTACGTCTCGACCATTTCGAGACTCCTCGTCATGTCCCCGATCTCATCCGGGACTCCGAACTCCTTCGGTACATCAAAACTCATAAACTCATAATATAACTGTCATCGAAACCTTAAGCGTGCGGACCCTACGGTTCGAGAACAATGTAGACATGACCGAGACACGTCTCCAGTCAATAACCAATAGCGGGACCTGGATGCCCATATTGGCTCCTACATATTCTACGAAGATCTTTATCGGTCAGACCGCATAACAACATACGTTGTTCCCTTTGTCATCGGTATGTTACTTGCCCGAGATTCGATCGTCGGTATCCAATACCTAGTTCAATCTCGTTACCGGCAAGTCTCTTTTCTCGTTCCGTAATACATCATCTCGCAACTAACTCATTGGTTGCAATGCTTGCAAGGCTTATGTGATGTGCATTACCGAGAAGGCCCTGAGATACCTCTCCGACAATCGGAGTGACAAATCCTAATCTCGAAATATGCCAACTCAACATGTACCTTCGGAGACACTTGTAGAGCACCTTTATAATCACCCAGTTACGTTGTGACGTTTGGTAGCACACAAAGTGTCCCTACAGTAAATGGGAGTTGCATATTCTCATAGTTGAAGGAACATGTATAAGTCATGGATAAAAGCAATAGCAACATACTAAACGATCGGGTGCTATGCTAATGTAATGGGTCATGTCAATCAGATCATTCAACTAATGATGTGATCTCGTTAATCAAATAACAACTCTTTGTTCATGGCTAGGAAACATAACCATCTTTGATTAATGAGCTAGTCAAGTAGAGGCATACTAGTGACACTTTGTTTGTCTATGTATTCATACATGTATTATGTTTCCAGTTAATACAATTCTAGCATGAATAATAAACATTTATCATGATATAAGGAAATAAATAATAACTTTATTATTGCCTCTAGGGCATATTTCCTTCAGTCTCCCACTTGCACTAGAGTCAATAATCTAGTTCACATCGCCATGTGATTTATCAGCAATAGTTCACATCGATATGTGACCAACACCCAAAGGGTTTACTAGATTCAGTAATCTAGTTCACATTGCTATGTGATTAACACCCAAAGAGTACTACAGTGTGACTTTTGCTTGTGAGAGAAGTTTAGTCAACGGGTCTGCCACATTCAGATCCGTTATGTATTTTGCAATTTTCTATGTCTACAATGCTCTGCACGGAGCTACTTTAGCTATTTGCTCCCACTTTCAATATGTATCTAGATTGAGACTTAGAGTCATCTAGATTAGTGTCAAAACTTGCATCGACGTAACCTTTTACGACGAACCTTTTTGTCACCTCCATAATCGAGAAACATATCCTTATTCCACTAAGGATAATTTTGACCGCCGTCCAGTGATCTACTCCTAGATCACTATTGTACTCCCGTGCCAATCTCAGGGTAGGGTATACAATAGGTCTGGTACACAGCATGGCATACTTTATAGAACCTATGGCTGAGGCATAGGGAATGACTTTCATTCTCTTTCTATCTTCTGCCGTGGTCGGGCTTTGTGTCTTACTCAATTTCGCACCTTGTAATACAGGCAAGAACTCTTTCTTTGACTGTTCCATTTTGAACTACTTCAAAAATCTTTTCAAGGTATGTATTTATTGAAAAACTTATCAAGCGTCTTGATCTATCTCTTATAGATCTTGATGCTCAATATGTAAGCAGCTTCACCGAGGTCCTTCTTCGAAAAACTCCTTTCAAATACTCCTTTATGCTTCACAGAATAATTCTACATTATTTCCGATCAATAATATGTCATTTACATATACTTATCAGAAATGCTGTAGTGCTCCCACTCACTTTCTTGTAAATACAGGCTTCACCGCAAGTCTGTATAAAACTATATGCTTTGATCAACTTATCAAAGCGTATATTCCAACTCCGAGATGCTTGCACCAGTCCATAGATGGATCGATGGAGCTTGCATATTTTGTTAACACCTTCAGGATCGACAAAACCTTTTAGTTGCATCATATACAACTCTCCATTAAGGAATGCAGTTTTGTTTATCCATTTGCCAGATTTCATAAAATGCGGCAATTGCTAACATGATTCGGACAGACTTAAGCATAGATACGAGTGAGAAACTCTCATCATAGTCAATACTTTGAACTTGTCGAAAAACCTTTTTCGACAATTCTAGCTTTGTAGATAGTAACACTACTATCAGTGTCCGTCTTCCTCTTGAAGATCCATTTATTCTTAATTGCTTGCCGATCATCGGGCAAGGCAACCAAAGTCCAAACTTTGTTCTCATACATGGATCATATCTCAGATTTCATGGCCTCTAACCATTTTGCGGAATCTGGGCTCATCATCGCTTCCTCATAGTTCGCAAGTTCGTCATGGTCTAGTAACATGACTTCCAGAACAGGATTACCGTACCACTCTGGTGCGGATCTCACTCTGGTTTACCTACGAGATTCGGTAGTTACTTGATCTGAAGTTTACATGATCATCATCATTAGCTTCCTCACTAATTGGTGTAGTAGTCACAAGAACAGATTTCTGTGATGAACTACTTTCCAATAAGGGAGAAGGTACAATTACCTTATCAAGTTTTCTACTTTCCTCCCACTCACTTCTTTCGAAAGAAACTTCTTCTCTAGAAAGGATCCATTCTTTAAGCAACTATTTTGCCTTTGGATCTGTGATAGAAGGTGTACCCAACATTTTCCTTTGGGTATTCTATGAAGACGCATTTCTCCGATTTGGGTTCGAGCTTATCAGGATGAAACTTTTTCACATAAGCATCGCTACTCCAAACTTTAAGAAACGACAACTTAGGTTTATTGCTAAACCATAGTTCATACGGTGTCGTCTCAACGGATTTAGATGGTGCCCTATTAAACGTGAATGCAGCTGTCTCTAATGCATGATCCCAAAACGATATTGGTAAATCGGTAAGAAACATCATAGATTGTACGATATCCAATGAAGTACGGTTATGACGTTCGGACACACCATTATGCTGTGGTGTTCCAGGTGGCATGAGTTTGTGAAACTATTCCACATTGTTTTAATTGAAGACCAAACTCGTAACTCAAATATTTTACCTCTGCGATCATATCGTAGAAACTTTTCATTTTCTTGTTACGATGATTATCCACTTCACTCTGAAATTCTTTTGAACTTTTCAAACTTTTCAGACTTATGTTTCATCAAGTAGATATACCCATATCTGCTCAAATCATCTGTGAAGTTATGAAAATAATGATATTTGTCGCGAGCCTTAATATTCATCGGACCACATACATCAGTATGTATGATTTCCAACAAATCTGTTGCTTGCTCCATTGTTCCGGAGAACGGCGTTTTAGTCATCTTGCCCAAGAGGCATGGTTCGCAAGCATCAAGTGATTCATAATCAAGTGATTCCAAAATCCCATCAGCATGGAGTTTCTTCATGCGCTTTACACCAATATGACCTAAACGGCAGTGCCACAAATAGGTTGCACTATCATTATTAACTTCGCATCTTTTGGTTTCAATATTATGAATATGTGTATCACTACGATCGAGATCCAATGAACTATTTTCATTGGTGTGTATGACCATAGAAGGTTTTATTCATGTAAACAGAACAACAATTTATTCTCTTACTTAAATGAACAGCCGTATTGCAATAAACATGATCAAATCATATTCATGCTCAACGCAAACACCAAATAACACTTATTTAGTTTCAACACTAATCCCAAAAGTATAGGGAGTGTGTGATGATGATCATATCAATCTTGGAACCACTTCCAACACACATCGTCACCTTGCCCTTTAACTAGTCTTTGTTCATTCTGCAACTCCCGTTTCGAGTTACTACATTTTAGCAACTGAACTAGTACCAAATACTGAGGGGTTGCTATGAACACTAGTAAAGTACACATCAATAACATGTATATCAAATATACTTATGTTCACTTTGCCATCATTCTTATCCACCAATCACTTGGGGTAGTTCCGCTTCCAGTGACCAGTCCCTTTGCAGTAGAAGCACTTAGTCTCAGGCTTAGGACTAGACTTGGGCTTTTTCACTTGAGCAGCAACTTGCTTGCCGTTCTTCTTGAAGTTCCCCTTCTTTCCGTTTTGCCCTTTTCTTGAAACTAGTGATCTTGTCAACCATCAACACTTGATGTTTTTCTTTGATTTCTACCTTCGCCGATTTTAGCATCGCGAAGAGCTTGGGAATATTTTCCGTTATCCCTTGCATATTATAGTTCATCACGAAGTTCTACTAACTTGGTGATGGTGACTAGAGAATTCTGTCAATCACTATCTTATCTGGAAGATTAACTCCCACTTGATTCAAGTGATTGTAGTACCCAGACAATCTGAGCACATGCTCACTAGTTGAGCGATTCTCCTCCATCTTTTAGCTATAGAACTTGTTGGAGACTTCATATCTCTCAACTCGGGTATTTGCTTGAAATATTAACTTCAACTCCTGGAACATCTTGTATGGTCCATGATGTTCAAAACGTCTTTGAAGTCCCGATTCTAAGCCGTTTAAGCATGGTGCACTCAACTATTAAGTAGTCATCATATTGAGCTAGCATAACATTCATAACGTCTGCATCTGCTCCTGCAATAGGTCCGTCACCTAGCGGTGCATCAAGGACATAACTCTTCTGTGCAGCAATGAGGATAAACCTCAGATCACGGATCCAATCCGCATCATTGCTACTAACATTTTTCAACACAATTTTCTCTAGGAACATATCAAAATAAACACAGGGAAGCAACAATGCGAGCTATTGATCTACAACATAGATATGCTAATACTACCAGGACTAAGTTCATGATAAATTAAAGTTCAATTAATCATATTACTTAAGAACTCCCACTTAGATAGACATCTCTCTAATCCTCTAAGTGATCACGTGATCCAAATCAACTAAACCATGTCCGATCATCACGTGAGATGGAGTAGTTTCAATGGTGAACATCATTATGTTGATCATATCTACTATATGATTCACGCTCGACCTTTCGGTCTCTGTGTTCCGAGGCCATATCTGTATATGCTAGGCTCGTCAAGTTAAACCTGAGTATTCCGCGTGTGCAACTGTTTTGCACCCGTTGTATTTGAACGTAGAGCCTATCACACCCGATCATCACGTGGTGTCTCAGCACGAAGAACTTTCGCAACGGTGCATACTCAGGGAGAACACTTCTTGATAATTTAGTGAGAGATCATCTTATAATGCTACTGTCAGTCAAAGCAAGATAAGATGCATAAAAGGATAAACATCACATGCAATCAATATAAGTGATATGATATGGCCATCATCATCTTGTGCTTGTGATCTCCATCTTCGAAGCACCGTCATGATCACCATCGTCACCGGCGCGACACCTTGATCTTCATCGCAGCATCGTTGTCGTCTCGCCAATCTTATGCTTCTACGACTATCACTACCGCTTAGTAATAAAGTAAAGCATTACATCGCGATTGCATTGCATACAATAAAGCGACAACCATATGGCTCCTGCCAGTTGCCGATAACTCGGTTACAAAACATGATCATCTCATACAATAAAATTTAGCATCATGTCTTGACCATATCACATCACAACATGCCCTGCAAAAACAAGTTAGACGTCCTCTACTTTGTTGTTGCAAGTTTTACGTGGCTGCTACGGGCTTAAGCAAGAACTCATCTTACCTACGCATCAAAACCACAACGATAGTTTGTCAAATAGACTCCGTTTTAACCTTCTCAAGGACCGGGCGTAGCCACACTCGGTTCAACTAAAGTTGGAGAGACAGTCTTCCGCAAGCCATCTCTGTGCAAAGCACGTCGAGGGAACCGGTCTCGCGTAAGCGTACGCGTAAGGTTGGTCCGGATCGTCTCATCCAACAATACCGCTGAACCAAAGTATGACATGCTGGTAGGCAGTATGACTTGTATCGTCCACAACTCACTTGTGTTCTACTCGTGCAAATAACATCAACCATAAAACCTAGGCTCGGATGCCACTGTTGGGGAACGCAGTAAATTCAAAATTTTTCCTACGCACACGCAAGATCATGGTGATGCATAGCAACGAGAGGGGAGAGTGTTTGTCTACGTACCCTCGTAGACCGAAGCGGAAGCGTTGACACAACGTAGAGGAAGTAGTCGTACGTAGAGGAAGTAGTCGTACGTTCTCCTCGCGATCCAACCGATCACAGCACCGTTACTCCGGCACCTCCGAGTTCTTGGCACACGTTCAGCTCGATGACGATCCCCGGGCTCCGATCCAGCAAAGCGTCGGGGAAGAATTCCGTCAGCACGACGGCGTGGTGACGATCTTGATGTGTTACCGGCGCAGGGCTTCGCCTAAGCACTGCAACGATATAATCGAGGTGGAATTTGGTGGAAGGGGGCACCGCACACGGCTAAGGAACGATCCGTAGATCAACTTGTGTGTCTATGGGGTGCCCCCTGCCCCTGTATATAAAGGATGGAGGAGGAGGAGGCCGGCCAAGGCAAAAGGTGCGGCCAGGGTGTGGAGTCCTACTAGGACTCCAAGTCCTAGTAGGAGTCCACCAAAAGGGGAGGAAGGGAGAAGGAATAGGAGGAGTAGGAAAGGTGGCCGGCCCCCTTTTCCCTAGTCCAATTCGGACCAAAGGGGAGGGGGGGCGCAGCAGCCTTTTCCTCTTCCCACTAAAGCCCATCAAGGCCCATTACTTCTCCCGTAATCCCGTAACTCTCCGATACTCCCGAAAATACCCGAACCACTCAGAACCCTTCCGATGTCCGAATATAGTCGTCCAATATATCGATCTTTACGTCTCGACCATTTCGAGACTCCTCGTCATGTCCACGATCTCATCCGGGACTCCGAACTCCTTCGGTACATCAAAACTCATAAACTCATAATATAACTGTCATCGAAACCTTAAGCGTGCGGACCCTACGGTTCGAGAACAATGTAGACATGACCGAGACACGTCTCCAGTCAATAACCAATAGCGGGACCTGGATGCCCATATTGGCTCCTACATATTCTACGAAGATCTTTATCGGTCAGACCGCATAACAACATACGTTGTTCCCTTTGTCATCGGTATGTTACTTGCCCGAGATTCGATCGTCGGTATCCAATACCTAGTTCAATCTCGTTACCGGCAAGTCTCTTTTCTCGTTCCGTAATACATCATCTCGCAACTAACTCATTGGTTGCAATGCTTGCAAGGCTTATGTGATGTGCATTACCGAGAAGGCCCTGAGATACCTCTCCGACAATCGGAGTGACAAATCCTAATCTCGAAATATGCCAACTCAACATGTACCTTCGGAGACACTTGTAGAGCACCTTTATAATCACCCAGTTACGTTGTGACGTTTGGTAGCACACAAAGTGTCCCTACAGTAAATGGGAGTTGCATATTCTCATAGTTGAAGGAACATGTATAAGTCATGGATAAAAGCAATAGCAACATACTAAACGATCGGGTGCTATGCTAATGTAATGGGTCATGTCAATCAGATCATTCAACTAATGATGTGATCTCGTTAATCAAATAACAACTCTTTGTTCATGGCTAGGAAACATAACCATCTTTGATTAATGAGCTAGTCAAGTAGAGGCATACTAGTGACACTCTGTTTGTCTATGTATTCACACATGTATTATGTTTCCAGTTAATACAATTCTAGCATGAATAATAAACATTTATCATGATATAAGGAAATAAATAATAACTTTATTATTGCCTCTAGGGCATATTTCCTTCAGGTCTCCCCTGTCGGGGGCTCCTCCCTTGCCGGAGATTTCTCCCTAGGCAGGGTGGTCGAAGCGGACGGCACGGCAGGAGTGCCCCCCGGGGTCGCCTGCTGGGGCTGCTCTGCTCCTACCCAGCGGCAACAACAACAGCCACATGTTAGCAAAGAGAAGGGAAGCTCGCGCGCATGCCAAACGGCAAGAGCTAGCCGTGCCCTCACCCTGGGGGCTGCGCTGTGGGCTGCCCTGCGGGCCCGCTGCCAGGTCCGGCAAGGTCGTCTCCGGCACCTCCCTAGTTGCCGGAGGAGATTCGCCCTCAAGGACGACCAGCGGGATCTTGGCCCTCTTCGCCCTCCCCTGGGCCAGCGTCCTGAAAAGGGAACGGTTTTGGGGGGGGGGATGAATGGGCTGCGAAATAAGACGAAGCAACAGAAATCAAGAAGATACAAGCTCTACCAGGAACTGACTCTCCGTCCTCCTCTTCGTCGTCGGAGCTGAGCGCGGAATAATCAAAAAACCGGCTTGCTCCAGGCGCGAGGAGACAGGGGAGTGGGTTCCCGGGACCGCTTGGCGGGGGCGGTGGACGACCCCGCCCCCGTTGCCGCCGCGGAACGAGGAGCGGCAGGAGCAGAAGCCGTGGCCCGTGAGGACCCCGCTCCCGCTGTTTCAGAGGCGCGCGTCACCCGGGGCTGCGGCTACTGGTCGGCCTGCCGCACCACCTCTCCAGCCCTGCGGAGACGCCTCCTCGGCTGGGCAGGGGGCTCCGCCTGCGATGAGCTGCCCGGGAGCTGCGAGGAGGGCGCGTCGGCCTCCGGCAAGCCACCCGCGTCCTGGGCGGGCTCGTCCGCACCACCGTGCCCGGCTGGTACCTCCGCGCCGGCGAGCTCCATCTGGTCGGCGAGGCTCTCCGCCTCCGCCGCGTCTGCCTCGGCCAGGGTGAAGCCAGACTCGCCCGCGGCCGCGGCGGCCGCTGCCTCCTCCATCCTGGAGGCGATGTAGGCCAGCTCCTCGGGGGTGGTGTCCCGCGTGAGGCCCCTTTTCTCGTCAGGGTCGACCGGCACCTCCTCCAAGTTGTCGAAGAAGGCCTGCACGACGTCGTCCGCCGGCTCCTGCCAGGTCGCGTCGATCCCGTGCGAGTCGCACAGCGGCATCATCGCGAGGATGCGGCTGAGCGCCGAGTTGTTGCACAGGGGGGACGAACCCCGGCGGCAACCTGAACCATTCTGGGTGCTCGGAGTCATGCCTGAACAGCTCTTTCAACACTCCGTCGAGCTCCAGGACGGTGAAATTTTAGTTGAGGCCCGGGCGCAGCCTCATGATGTCCGCCGCGTTTTGGAATTCCCAAGCCGGCTTCCCCCTCTCCTGCAGAGGGGCGATGCGCCGGCGAAGGAAATCCGCGCCGACGGCGCCGACGGTGAGCCCGGCAAACCTGAGGCGCAGGATCCGGGTGACGGCGATCTTCAGCTTGGCGTCGTCCGGGGCCAGGTCGCTCCAGTCACGGCCGTGCACCACTGGAGACCGGCGCACGGCGGTGAACGGCGGTGGATTTTCCTCGACGATCAGGCACCACTCGGCCCTCCACTCCTCCCATCTGCTACGGAGTTCCCCCTCCAAGTAGGCCTCTTTCTTACCGGTCCGGGAGACCCAGGCGACTCCGCCGGACAGCGGCTCTCCTTTCTCCACCCGAGGAGTAAAGAAATGGCGGAAGAGGGCTACATTGGGGCGGACCCCGACAAAGTTCTCGCAAAGGTGTGCGAAAACCGCCATTGTCAGAACGGCGTTGGGGGTGAAATCAAGGAGGTGGAGGTTGTAGGTGTGCATGATGTCGCAGAAGAACTCAGAAAAAGGCGGGCAGAGCCCGCAGAGGAAGAACACGGCGAAGAAAGGGTACCCGGTCGGGTACAGCTTCTGGGCGATGGCGGGAAGAACTCGCGTGCGCGGATGCGCTCGCGTCGCCGTCGACCAGAAGAGGAGGTATTCGTTCTTCAGCCTCAGCGCGTCAAGCTGAGGGGGGAACGTCGCCGTCTCCTTCCGAAGCGCTTCCAGCCGCAGCGCCTCGGCCGACTTCACGGCCTTCCCCTTCGCCTTGTCGCTCTTCGGGGCCATGGCAGAAACGGGGAGGGGGAGTTGTCGGCGTTGGCGGCGCCGGGGGCTGCGAGGGCGAATCGCTGCTTTCTCTAGCAAGGAGGAAGTGGCAGAGATTTTCGAGGAACAGCAACCAGCGGAATGGCGAGCTGCCCCTGTTCCCCTCCGCTTATAAAGGGGGTGGAGAGGGGGGCGGACGTTTCGCCTTTCCAAATCAAGGAGTCGTGCCCGACGTGACGCGTGCCTGCGGGCCTCAGCCCCGCGCACGCCACCCACGTCACGCACGCCTCGCACGCCTCGCCCCCCACGACGCCGCGATAAGCGCGCGCCACTTGGGGAGGGCGCGGCGAGCGCGGAGTTAAGGAGCAGCGTGACCTAGGCTACGTGTGCCCGTGCACTGTTAGGGCCTGGCCCAACAACGCTCGGCACCGTGTATGGCCCAGGCCCGGGGGCTCCTGTCGGTGTACTAAAGTAGGGGTACCTTAGTACCCCGAACTTGTGCACGGGCAGTAGAAGCGTCCCGCGGCAAGGCTTGCCAGGGGAGCGACAAGAGTCTCCACGGCCCTTTCTTGGGCCGGACGAAGGCCAAGTGATCGAGCCCCGAAGACCAAGACCCGGCAAGAGGAGCTTGCCGGGCCAAGCAGGCAAGGTCCGGCAAGAGGAGCTTGCCGGGCCAAGGCAACAAGGCCCCGGCAAGAGGAGCTTGCCGGGACGACTAAGCCGAAGCACCAAGGCCCCGGCGGGAGGAGCTCGCCGGGACGGCCAAGCCAAGGCACCCCAAGAGAAGCCCGCCGCGGCGCGCCGCGCGCCCCGGCAAGGCCTGACGAGCGGCCAGCTCTCAGGTGCGACAAGGCAACTACCGCGGCAAGCCACTTGCCGCGGCAAACCACCGCCTCAGGCCCGCGCTCCAACCCACCTGCCCACGCGTCACTCTGGAGCTTCCCCGGAGGCACGTGGCGAGACGATGCGCAACCTTAGGTGTGCGGTGGCACGCAACGTTGACAGAGTCGCCCCCGTGGAGAGCGGAGGCGCCCCTAACGGTCCGCCTCGGCACTGTTCAGGCGATCCAGACGGGCATTTAATGCCTTTGTCCCCCACCGTCAGAGTTAGGTTCGATAACACTGTGCGGCCACTGTTCACACAGTTCCTTGCCATTTTTACCCTCACCTGCGCCGCTGCCTGTGGGAAACCCCTTGGCATATAAAAGGATGCCCATGCGCATGGAGGGAGGGGGATAGCAAAACCAGAACCAGGAGGACGCCCATTAGACCCTCGTCTACGTCCAGCTCCAACTCACTGTAGCTTCTTGCGCTCCAGAGCAAGAACTCCAATCAACCAGACAAGCAGCAGTAGGGTTTTACGCATCCGTGCGGCCCGAAGCTGGGTAAAATCGTTGTGTGTGTGTGTCGCCTCGATCTGCTCTTTGTGCAACCCTCGCCCCCGCCGAACCGACAAGGGGCTCCGTCCCCATAGGTGCTCGTGGAGGCCGATTACCCCCGACAGCACACGGCTGAGAGATCAAGATACCAATTGTTGTGTGTCATGGGGTGCCCCTAGCCTCAGTATATAAAGGAGGAGAGGAGGGGAGGAGCCGGCCCCATCTATGGCGCGCCCTGGGGAGTCCTACTCCCACCGGGAGTAGGACTCCCCCCCCCCTTCCATGTAGTACGAGTAGGAGTCAAGGGAAGGGAAAAGAGAAGAGAAGGAAGGAGGGGGCGCAGCCCCTCCCCCTAGTCCAATTCGGACTTGGCCTTGGGGGCGCAACCTCCCCTCTCTCTTTCCCCTAAAGCCCAATAAGGCCCATATACTCCCCGACAAATTCCTGTAACTCTCCGGTACTCCGATAAATACCCGAATCACTCGCAATCTTTTCGATGTCCGAATATAGTTGTCCAATATATCAATTTTTACGTCTCGACCATTTTGAGACTCCTCATCATGTCCCCGATCTCATCCGGGACTCTGAACTACCTTCGGTACATCAAAACACATAACTCATATTATAAATTGCCACCGAACGTTAAGCGTGCGGACCCTACGGGTTCGAGAACTATGTAGACATGACCGAGACACATCTTCGGTCAATAACCAATAGCGGAACCTGGATGCTCATACTGGCCCCCACATATTCTACAAAGATCTTTATCGGTCAAACCGCATAACAACATACATTGTTCCCTTTAACATCGGTATGTTACTTGCCCAAGATTCGATCATCGGTATCTCAATACCTAGTTGAATTTCGTTACCGGCAAGTCTCTTTACTCGTTATGTAATGCATCATCCCACAACTAACTCATTAGTCACATTGCTTGCAAGGCTTATAGTGATTGCACTACCGAGCGGGCCCAGAGATACCTCTCCGACAATCAGAGTGACAAATCCTAATCTCGAAATATGCCAACTCAACAAGTACCTTCGGAGACACCTGTAGAGCACCTTTATAATCACCCAGTTACGTTGTGATGTTCGGTAGCACACAAAGTGTTCCTCCGGTAAACGGGAGTTGCATAATCTCATAGTCATAGGAACATGTATAAGTCATGAAGAAAGCAATAGCAACATGCTAAACGTTCAAGTGCTAAGCTAACAGAATGGGTCAAGTCAATCACATCATTCTCCTAATGATGTGATCCCATTAATCAAATGACAACTCATGTCTATGGTTAGGAAACTTAACCATCTTTGATTAGCGAGCTAGTCAAGTAGAGGCATACTAGTGACACTATGTTTGTCTATGTATTCACACATGTATTATGTTTCCGGTTAATACAATTCTAGCATGATAAACATTTATCATAAAATAAGGAAATAAATAATAACTTTATTATTTCCTCTAGGGCATATTTCCTTCAAAGATCGCCTCTCAAACTACATGATTGGTGGGCATGCAAAGGTTAAAGTATTTCTACCAGAACACGATGACTATCTAGATGTGTTCATGAAGACAATGAAGCATGGGTGGTTGGCCATCACAAGGGGTTGGACTAAAGTCGTGCGTGCCTTTTGCATGAAGGAGGGCACAATATGGGCATTCCGCTTCACCTTGTTCAGCAACCAGAATGTATTTCGCCTCTTTCTTTACCGTCTTTAATAGTACAAGTATACAACTGTGGTTCATCATTCTTTATTTGGTGCTTATGTAATTCTTGAACATATGTACCTGTGAATCGAATAATGCATTGGTTTTTTGAACCTGATGGATATGAATAACGCTATAGCATACTTTCAAATTCAAATCTGGTACAATTTTAAATACCATCAATTAAATTACAGTGAAATTATGCTATGCAGATCGTTACAGTGCACACGGTCGGTAAAACACAAACGTTTGTGATATACACCATAATCTGACATGGTTCACAGGGAGGAAACGTGTGCGATCATGCACACAGTTGCCATTTGCAAAGCGTTTGTGATGTCAGACAATATAACAAATGATGTGGGAAAACTAAACTTTGTGATAGTTGCCTTATCGTACACGATTTGCAGTCATGAACTGTTTGTGATGTGGTACGCATCATAAACGTTGCACCACAGAATAGCGTGTGCGCTAGTTATCATGTACGACGATGTTACGATGGTCGAACATTTCATAATCCTATCCGACACTCGTACAATGATTAGCTAATATTCTTAATTAGTTATCGCATATGGTTCGGAAAAGTGGATGTGTGTAATTGTCTGCTTATCATACACGTTCTATAATCGTGAACTATTTGTGATGGGTCCGGCATCGTTAACGTAGCACCACAGAATACTGACTGTGATGGCAATGCGAGCACAAACGGGTTGCAAGAATGAAGCATTTTGGATATTCGAGATATCATAAACAGTTTTATAGGGACAACTGTATGCATGAAGGCTCCCTATCCCCGACGGTTTCCGGGTCGTGTGGGAAGGACCCCCCCTATCGCGCACACTCACTTGGCGATGGTTCAAAATGTCGTTGCGGAAAGGGGTTAAAACCATTTGTATAGCACCTCACTGTACCAGTGGCACCTCCGAGTTTAGCACACGTACGGCTCAACGGCGTCCTCTCCTTATTGATCCAGCAAGTGAGGAGAGGAGGTAGATCATACCTGAAACAACACGACAGCATGGTGGTGGTGGTGGCAGCGAACTCCAGTAGGGCTTCTCCAAGCGCTAACGGAACATGGAGGAACAGTAACAAGAGGGAGACGGGGCAAGCATGGCTAGGCCCGCTGCCCCCTGCGCCTCCCCACTATATATATGGGTGAGTGAGGGGCATGGCAGCCCTAGCCCTCCTCCCAAGGCAGGGGGTTGCGGCCAAGGGGGGAGGAGTGCCCTCCAAGCCAAGTGGAGGCCCTCCCCTTTATGTTTCCCCTCCCCCATGCGCATGGGCCTTGTAGGGGCTGGTGCCCCTGGCCCATTAAGGCCAGGTGTAGCGATCCGACCTCATATGGTCAAATCTCTGTGCTTAAGTGTCATCCCTGGGTCGATAATGCTGACACACACAGTACTTGAAGGATTTATAACATAGTGCAATCACACACTTATTACATCGAATGTCTCAAAAGATAACTTATTACAATAATATGGCTGAAGGCCATCTAAATAAGATAACTGCGGAAGCATCGAAGGTAAATGAGTCCATCAACTCCAACGGCATAACTGAGTGCACGACAACGACCTAGCGCACCTTTCCATTTGAAAAGTCTGCAACATGATATGTTGTAGCCCGAAACGGGTCAGCACATGGAATATGTTGGCATAGTTACACAATAGAGCAATGAACAGAATAAATGATATCACTACATGCATATATGGTTGGTGGAAAGCTTCTAAGTTTAATATTTTGCATAAAGACAATTTTTCCCTACAACAAAGGAATAGATTTTGTTTAACTATCATGGTGGTTGATAAACATTGAGAAGGTTCCTCCAACTCAATCCCAATTAATCATAGTTAATAACCCAACAAATTAATTTAGAGTGATGAGATCAAATCAATAATTCAAGTACCAGATACCCAAGATGTCCATAACCGGGGACACGACTAACCATGATTAGTTTATACACTCTGCAGAGGTTTGTGCACTTTCCCCCATAAGACTCGATCTCCTCCGTTGGATTTCTCGCACTAGATGGTGTTTGAGAAACGGATGATCCAGACACGGTCTTTCCAAAGCATTAACTCTTTACTCTGGGTAGACAGTTACACCTACTTTCCCCTACATTTGCTAGCTTGCCACTAAAAGAGGTCACACAACATACTCAACTATGCTAGAGCCCATGATGGCTTATGGCTGCACACGGAAGTTTCTAGCATGAATAATCTTATGATCCCTTTGAGCCTGGGTGGCGAACCATAGGATGATCACACGGGTACTCCGGGATATCCTAGGACAACACTGGATTCTCCAGGTGCCCACAACCAATCCACCCAGATGTGAATTTAAATAGCCACCTCAAGTTAACCATTAATGATAACTCTCACATCTGTCATGGATACACTCAACCAATCCATGTCTACGAGCATAGCATAGCAGTATAAGCATAACGTAGAAGTAACTCCCAAGGGTTTGGTAATAACAGGGCAATAGGTTCTACCTCATCATCTACTTCCCAATACCCACATGTTAAACACATCCTAACCATGTAATTGTTTGAGGGTTGGATATAATGCATAAAAACTGGATAAAAAGAAGTATGATCAATGTGTTACTTGCCTTGCTGACGATTCGTAAACTCTAGTGACTCATAGTAGCACGCTTCGCACTCCGGGAATTCTATCGCAAACAAACAATAGCATACATAAAAACTTCAGCATAGGTGCAAGGGTAAAACTTAGATGAGAAAGATCAAATCTAAAAGTGCAACTGAAAAGCTTCGATTTGCAAAAAGAATCAATCAAATAGGAGCTACGAAACTCAAACTACGATAAAAAGAAAGTCAAATTCAAATCTGCTTGAAAACAAATTTTAAATTGTCGAAATCTTGTTCAAGTTGGTTAACTGGAAAGAGGGGTTCAAGACGGAGATTTTGGCATTGGTTTCACTGGATTTGGACGAACAGTTGAAAAGTTGCGAGGGTTTGAAGATCAGGGGCTAATCTGTGATAAAAATAATCGCGAATAGATCCCTGGCAAAAATAAAACAGAAAAAGAAAAATCTATCGGATGAACGTCCGCTAACAGAGACTAATGAACGAATTCGTTCGTTAACAGAAACTAACGAACGTTCGTAAATTAGATCTGAACCAAAAAAACGAAAAACTGATCTAAACCGGCGAAACCGAGAAAAACCGAACCGATCTACTCGAAAAAATGTATCTAGGGTTTACTAGAATAAACGGCGAAAAACCAGCAAAACCGGCGGCGGCGAACTTTGGCGGCGGCGGCGGCGGGCTCTGGCAACGGTGGCGGCCTCGGTGGCAGCGGTGGCGAGGGTAGCGGCACGGGGCTCGAGGCGGCAGCGCTAGGGTTTCGGCGGCGGCGCGAGTGGGCTAGGGTGACTTGGGGCTGAGGCGTCCTCGGGCCTCGCCTTATAAAGAGGCCGGCGGGACGTGACCGGCTCGGGCATGGCCCAAAGGCGGTTCGCGTTTTTTTTAAACAGACGGAGTAAATAAATAAAAAGAAATATCAAACGGAGTCCAAAAATTCCGAAATAAATTTTCACGGTTCTCTAATAAAATTTAGGACAAAGTGAACAATTTTCCCGGACCTAATGCAATTTTTTTCTTAATTTAATAAAATTACTATGAATAAAAATCCAAATAAAATCTAATAAAATATTTATTTGATTTTAACATTTTTCCTCCAATATTTCTTTTATTTTGGAGAAGTCATTTCATCTCCTCTCTTTTATTTTACTATCGGAAATATTTCAGAGAGAAAAATCATTAAAACCAAAATGATCCTATTTTCTATATTTGAGAAAATTCAAATACGAAAATAAACAAAATCCCCAACTCTCTCCGTGGGTCCATGAGTTTCTTAGGATTTTCTAGGATCAAAAACAAAATGCAAATAAAATATGATATGCATATGATGACCTATGTATAACATCCAAATTGAAAATTGGGATGTTACAAACCTACCCCCCTTAAGATGAATCTCGCCCTCGAGATTCGGGTTGTCTAGAAAATAGGTGTGTGTGGTCTTTGCATAGATCTTGCTCTCATTCCTAGGTGGCTTCATCTTCGGTATGGTGGCTCCGCTGAACTTTGCAAAACTTGATAACCTTGCTGCGTGTGACTCGGCTGGCAAACTCGAGAATCTTGATTGGTTTCTCCTCGTAGGTCAAATCACTATCCAACTGAATTGCTTCCAGGGGCACTATATCTCTCAGAGGAATATCGGCCATCTCAGCATGGCACTTCTTCAGCTGGGAAACGTGAAACACATCATGAACTCCTTACAATCCTTTGGGTAATTCCAGCTTGTAAGCCACTTCTCCCGGACGTTCCAAAACTCGGTATGGTCCTACAAATCTTTGAGTTAACTTTCCCTTAACTCCAAAGCGTTTTACTCCTCGCAGAGGTGACACACGAAGATATGCTCTGTCTCCGATTTCATAGAATACCTCACTACTAGGGAAAAGCCTAGCAGCAGCGCGGGTTTTGGGCCTATTAGTAGTGCGGGGGCCGGCGCTACTAATAAGGCGCTGCAGCTAACGTGTAGTAGTAGCGTGGGTGCCACCCGCGCTACAGCTAACGTGTAGCAGCAGCGTGGGTAAAAACCCGCGCTACTACTAATCTCTAATCTTTGATTTTTGTTGAATTTTTTCCGAAAAAAATTCAATTTTTTCCCTAATTTTCAAATTTCTGAATTATTTTAACCTCAAATCTCTAATCACCCCTCATCATTCCAAATCATCTAACTTCCCGGACGGTCACCCATCCTCTCACTACTCCAGCCTGAGCACGCTTAACTTCCGGGTTCTATTCTCCCTCGTTTCCAAGTCTGCACTTGTTGTTTTCCTGACAATAGTAAGATGTCAATCCTATTAACCTCAGGAATTTAGCTTGAGCATGAAGTCACACATTTCACTGTTTGAGTTTGAAACTATTCTTCTAAGAAATTAGTAACACTAATATTTCTTGAATAATTAGTTTGACCACAGTTTGACCATATTTGACCACAGTTTGACCATAGTTTGACCAGATTTGACCAAAATTCAAAAAATTAAAATAATTATTTAGTAACACTAATATTGTTGAATAATTAGTTTGACCATAGTTTGACCAGATTTAACAAAAATTAAAAAAACTAAAATTTGATGAATTTTTTTGCCTCCAGATCTTAAAAGCCCCATAACTTTTTTCTGTTAGGTTTTTGAGGATTTTGAAAATGTTTAACGAGGTTCCCCCGGTTAAATTTGGATGTAACTTTTCGAGTAGATGATTTTTCATATAAAAAACTTTTTCATCCGAGTTAGTATGCAAAAGTTATGCCCATTTTTACAAATTCTCGAGAGATTTTGCAAATAAAGTCGAAATTCATATTTGCAAATTTTCCCAACAACTAGAGCACATATCACATGGGAAACTTATTTTCTTTTATTTTTTTGACATTTACATCATTTTCTTTTATTTTTTTTAAACTGAAAAGGCGATCCACAGGGGGGGTAGAGTTTGAAAATGGGACCTTTAGTAGTAGCGCGGGTTTTTACCCCTCGCTACTACTATGGCTAAAAACCAGCGCTACTACTATCAACTTAGTAGTAGCGAGGGCTAAAAACCAGCGCTACTGCTGTCAACTTAGTAGTAGCGAGGGTTAAAAACCCGCGCTACTACTATGGCATGTCCCGGGGGGCACGGTAGAGACCGCTTAGTAGTAGCGAGGTTTAAAACCCGCGCTACTACTATCAACATAGTAGCAGCGAGGTTTAAAAACCCGCGCTACTGCTACTTAGCAGCAGTGCCTGATTTTAAACCGCGCTGCTGCTAAGATTCTGTGTATAGGCTTTTCCCTAGTAGTGCATTGTCACCACGAGTATTCAATAGTAAGACATATATCAAGTGTTCTAAAATCCATAAAATTATTCGATCCGATAACAACGAAATCTCAAAGGGAAAAACTCAATTCATCACAACAAGATAGAGAGGGGAAAACACCATATGATCCGACTATATTAACAAATCCCGCGATACATCAAGATCGTGACATCTAAAGAACATGAGAGAGAGAGAGAGAGAGAGAGATTAAACACATGGCTACTGGTAAAAACCCTCAACCCCGAGGGTGGACTACTCCCTCCTCATCATGTTGGCCGCCGGGATGATGAACATGGCCACCGGAGATGATTCCCCCCTCCGGCAGGGTGCCGGAACGAGGTCTAGATTGGTATTCAGTGGTTACAGAGTCTTGCGGCGGCAGAACTTCTGATATAGGTTAACCCCGAGGGTTTTTGGAATTTTTGGGAAGTTATAGGGTAAATAGCGGGTGCGGGAGGCCACCGAGGTGGGCACAACCCACCTGGGCACCTGGGGGCCCAGGCGCGCCCTGCTGGGTTTGTGCCCCCTCCGGGCACCCCCCCAGGTGCTGCTCTAGCCCATCTTGGGTATTATTGTCCATAAAAAATCTCCAAAATGTTTCGCGGTGTTTGGACTCCGTTTGGTATTGATTTCCTGTGATGTAAAAACCAAGCAAAAAACAGTAACTGGCACTGGGCACTGGGTCAATAAGTTAGTCCCAAAAAATGATATAAAGTTGCTATAAAATGATTGTAAAACATCCAAGAATGATAATATAACGGCATGAATACTTCATAAATTATAGATACGTTGGAGACATATCAATGACGAGGAGTCTCGAAATGGTCGAGAGGTAAAGATTGATATATAGGATGATAGTATTCGGACACCGAAAGTGTCCCGGATAGTATCGAGTATTTATCGGAGTGCCGAGGGGGTTACCGGAACCCCCGGGGGGAAGATATGGGCCATATGGGCCATTAGAGGGGAGCACACCATCCCACAAGGGGTGGCGCGCCCCCTTAGGCATGTGGACGAATTCGAGAAGGAGGAGAAGGGATTTTCCCCCCCTTCCTTCTCTCCTCCCCCCTTCCCTTTTCTCTCCGACAAAAAAAAGGAAGGGGGAGGCCGAATTGGGGGAGGTCCCCAAGTAGGATTCCTCCTACTTGGGGCGCCCCATGGCTGCTCCCCTCCCACCTATACATACATGGGGAGGGGGCGCCTAGAACACACAACAACAATCGATAGCCGTGTGCAGCGCCCCCCTCCACAGTTTACACCCCCGGTCATAGTTTTGCAGTGCTTAGGCGAAGCCCTGCGAGAATCACTTCACCATCACCTTCACCACACCATCATGCTAGCGGAACTCATCTACTTCCTCGATACCTTTCTGGATCAAGAAGGCGAGGGACGTCATCGTGCTGAACGTGTGCAAAACTCGGAGGTGTCGTACATTCGGTACTTGATCGGTCGAAGCTAGAAGAAGTTTGACTACATCGAACGCATTGTCAATTTTTGTCTACGAGGGTACGTGGACACACTCTCCCCCTCTCGTTGCTATGCATCTCCTAGATAGATCTTGCGTGAGCGTAGGAATTTTTTTGAAATTGCATGATATGTTTCCCAACGGTTTTATTATGACACGCACCATCATTGTCATATTGCTTTGCATGATCATGTAGTTGGCATAGTATTTGTGGCAAGGTCACCGTTCATATTTTCTATACATGTCACTCTTGATCATTGCACATCCCAGTACACCGCCGAAGGCATTCATATAGAGTCATATTTTGTTCTAATATCAATTTGTAATTCTTGAGTTGTAAGTAAATAAAAGCGTGATGATCATCATTATTAGAGCATTGTTCCATGTGAGAAACGGATGATGGAAGTTACGATTCCCTCACAAGTTGGGATGAGTCTCCGGACTTTATAAAAAAAAGAGGCCAAAGAAGCCAAAAAGAAAAGAGGCCAAAGAAGCCCACCAAAAAATGAGCGAAAAGAGAGAAGGGACAATGTTACAATCCTTTTTTCACACTTGGTGC
Source organism: Aegilops umbellulata (assembly GCA_032464435.1). NCBI lineage: Eukaryota > Viridiplantae > Streptophyta > Magnoliopsida > Poales > Poaceae > Aegilops > Aegilops umbellulata. The sequence goes on along the minus strand of CP136055.1, from coordinate 370,725,430 downwards.
TTGAAAGTAGCACCATGTTCTTCATGATAGAGAGACTCCTATTTTGTCACTTTCATATAGTACTGGTAATTTTACATTATAGAACTTGTCTTGTATATTCCAATGATGAGCTTCCTCAAATTGCCCTAGTTATTCGTGAGCAAGAAAGTTGGATGCACCCCCACTTAGTTTCTTTTTGAGCTTTCATACACTTATAGCTCTAGTGCATCCGTTGCATGGCAATCCCTACTCACTCATATTGATATCTATTGATGGGTATCTCCATAGCCCGTTAATACGCCTAGTTGATGTGAGACTTTCTCCTTCTTTTTTGTCTTCTCCATAATCACCATATTCTATTCCACCTATAGTGTTATATCCATGGCTCACGTTCATGTATTGTGTGAAAGTTGAAAAATTTTAAGAACGTAAAAAGTATGAAACAATAGCTTGGCTTGTCATCGGGGTTGTGCATGATAAAATACTTTGTGTGATGAAGATGGAGTATAGCCAGACTATATGATTTTTAGGGATAACTTTCTTTGGCCATGTTATTTTGAGAAGACATGATTGCTTTATTAGTATGCTTGAAGTATTATTGTTTTTATGTCAATATTAAACTTTTATTTTGAATCTTATGGATCTGAATATTCATGCCACAATAAAGAAAATTACATGGATAAATATGTTAGGTAGCATTCCACATCAAAAATTCTGTTTTTATCATTTACCTACTCGAGGACGAGTAGGAATTAAGATTGGGGATGCTTGACACGGACGTGATGCCTATATTCATAATCATTGCCTTAGATATCGTCATAACTTTGTGCTTTTCAATCAATTGCTCGACAATAATTTTTTTACCCACCATATGTTTTCTTTCAAGAGAGAAGCCTCTAGTGAAACCTATTCCCCCGGGTCTATTCTCCATCATATATTTTCATATCTATAAACCAATAAACCCAAAAATATCTTGCTGCAATTTATTTAGTTTTATTTTAGTTTGCCTTTTTATTTATCATTTATACCTATATCTATTAGATCTCACTCTTGTTCGAGACAGTGAAGGGATTGACAACCCCTTTTTGCGTTGAGTGCAAGTGTTTGTTAGTTTGCGCAGGTGCATAGATTGGGGACTTGCTTGTGCCTCTTACTCGATTGATACCTTGGTTCTTAACTGAAGGAAATACTTATCTCTACTTTGATGCATCACCCTTTCCACTTGAAGGAAAAATCAACGCAAGTTTAAGAAGTAGCAAACTCCCAGAGGATATACATCCTGTCCAATTATACAATGACATTTTTTAGTACCGTGAATGTAATCATGGGGAGGAATTGTACTACATTAGCAAACAATTGGTGGTTCCATGATTTCATCCATGCACGGAGTGCTCATGGAATTATTTGATTTGCAACTATTTCAAACCAGTGATACGAATCATCAACATAGTGATTGATTCCGATGATACCCAGTTAAGTGGCTTTCCAGGATGACAGGGGAGGGGTCTCGGAGTCCTTCCAGGTGTTGAGGAACGTGTTGTGGTAACGATCACCTTGGACCGCATCCATGGCGGCATAGGACTCGAGCTCAACCATCTCCTTAGCCGTGAGCTCCACTGAAAGTGCTCTCACGTTCTGGTTGAGATTCTCAACTTTCGTTGTGCCAGGTATGGAGCACACATCGCTTCCCTGGTGGTGAACCCAAGCCAGCGCGAGCTGGGACGATGTGCAACCCTTCCTCACAGCCATCTCGCTGACGCGCTCGAATATCGCTGCGTTGTTCTCCATGTTCTCAGGTTGAAATCTTGGGAGATTCTTAAAACGCAATGGGATGCATTTGTTAGAAAAAGGAGAAAAGAGAAAAGAAAGCTAGCTAACCGTATGAAGAAGGAAGTATATGGGTGGTTCATTTACCTTGCGGAAATCATCCTCGGGTAATGTGTCCAACAGTTTAGGTCCAGTGGATAGAAAACCTCTGCCTAGTGGACTGTACGCCACAATTCCAATGCCAAGTTCTCTGAAACAGTAAATAATTTAAGGTCTTTTTGAGGACGTTTCATAAGTACTATGAAGCTGATTTTGAAAAGAAAAGGTAGGTTTGTGGTCGTTGCAAAAACCTGCAAGTTGGTATTATATCTTCTTCAACATCTCTTGACCACAAAGACCACTCCAGCTGAACTGCGGTGATCGGATGAACTGCATGTGCCCTTCTGATTGTCGAGGCCGAGGCTTCCGACAACCCGACGTATTTCACCTTTCCTTCTTGGACTAGTTTCTTGATCTCACCCATCTACATGCATACGGAAGTCAAGAAGGTAGACTGGTCAATACCTACAAGCCCTCAATCTGTCTAAATGAAACGAAGCTGAACAAGTGCTACTACGTAGTAGGGACTGACCGTGATCTCGACGGGAACACTCTTGTCAATGCGGTGCTGGTAGTAGAGGTCGATGCAGTCGATGCCGAGCCGAGCGAGGCTGCCCTCGCACGCGGCCCGCACGTACGCCGGGTCGCCGCGGACCTCCCGGGCCGGCGTGATGCCGAATTTCGTGGCCAGCTGGACCTTCTCCCTCGCCCCTCCCTGCAGCACCTGCTTTATCACACGGAGAACTCTTGCCGGTCAGACATCCGCGTGCGAATGATATGGCAACTACTAGCAGGGAGCCAAGGAACACGTCCGGTGGCTATAGTATGGTAACCTACCATCCCGAGCAAGAGCTCGTTGGTGTGGGGGCCGTAGATGTCGGAGGTGTCGAGGAAGGTGACGCCGGCGGCGACGGCGTGGCGGAGGAGCGCGATCATGTCCTGCTCGGGCTTGCGCTCGCCGTAGGCCGCGGACATGCCCATGCAGCCGAGGCCCTGCGCCGAGACCTCCAGCCCCTGCGAGCCCAGCTTCATGCACGGCAGAACCACCGGAGCAGCAGCCATGTCGTTCGTGCTGTGATGAACTGATGATTGGTGGATGAGTAAGTAGGTCTGGAGCTTGCAGAGCAATGCTGCGGTGCAATTTATAGTGCGATGGAGGGCGTCATGGAGTAGGTCACCAGGCTGCTGGTTTGAATGAGCTGCCGAATTAGCACAGAGCGTCACCGCGTACGTTAAATTGAAATGGACATTGATCTTTTTCACTCTTCTAAGGTCCTCTTCTTGATTCCTCGTACTCCATGACAGTGAGTGAGTGAGTGGCGGGGCGGTTCGAGTGGGACGCCACGGTGGCTGACTGGCTGGTGCAACGGATGGGCACGCCACGGGGGAAAGGAACGTGTGCGTCCAGGAGGCAGATGCCACGGCGATCGGCGACGGGTCACCGCCCGTCTCCGCCACATGAAAAATCCGATGATGGACCCCGAAGTGCGAAGTGACTGCCGACGCCCCGTCGGTCGCTTTCAGCGTCGCCGTTGGCCGGGGGTTCGTGTGCTCACGCACGCAACTCATCGGAGAATCGGACGGGTCTGGCATCCAAATCCTGTGTGTCACAGACATGCATGTGTCCTGTCTACGATTGCTGGCTTGACTGGCTGGCTTGTGGATAGGTTTGGCTCGGACGTACGATACGACAGCGTGTCGAGTGAGTGACGAGGCGATCCAAGGAGATTGTCCATACACGGAGGCATTCGTGTGTGGCAAACTCTCGGGAAAGCCTCCCTCCATCCCGTAATATAAGCACGTTTTTTACACTACATTAATATAAAAACACTATTATATTACATTATGAGACGAAGGAAGTAGTTATTAAGACGTGTGAGCCAAGCTATCTCGTTCAGGACATTGTTGTTTCCTCTTCTGATAGAAAATCATCATAGTTTTGTTAGGAATAGTTAGCGTTATTGTTAGGCTATAAATAAGCAGTTACCCCGCAAAAAAGAAGTAGTTAATATTGTCTTTAACATAACTACCTACCAACAGTTTTGCTTTGTGAAGCTTTGTCCATATGCTATGTACGTCTCTTAGAACAAGCGCCTTTTCTATAAACCGACGGTTTATAAGGCGGGGCGAAAGTCTTTTTCGGTAACAAGCGCCTCCCTATAAACCGACTTTGTAAGCATTTTTATGTCCAAACGCTATATACCCATCCACCGTGTACGTCAAATTTTGAACTAGAGCAGAGCGTCGCCGCGTATATTTTGGAGCATACTCATTATTTTTTCAGTTTGGATTATACCTAGCGCAAGCAATGAAATTAGCATCATTGACTTCTTCATCAGTGATGGCATTTACATTACCTTTTCTTCAGCAAAGTCTAGAGTCCAGATTTTTACCTAGAAGAACCAGTCTGCGCATATCCGAGGCAATGCCTTCAATAAAATAACGACACAGAAACATCGCCATTGTCATGTACAACCAACTCGGATCAGACCTAGGTTTTTCACCCCGAAGCTCAAAACTGGGTACTCGAGAAGTACCACCATCAAAGCCAATCATGGGTTGTCACCATCACTTTTCCGCAATCCTAGCAGCTGGGCCGGAAAATCGATCGCCGCCATTGCATAACCATACCTTGTGCATCAAGTCGTCATCCATAAATTGCATCTCACAACCGAAGGCAACCACCGGATCTTGAGAGAGTAACCCTCCTGAAGACCTTTTGGCAGTCATCACAATCCACAGTGAGGTCGTTGTCGTAGGCCGAAGTATCCAATGGACTCTAGAGGCTTCCAGAAGAGTTGCATCAGGGTGCACGAAGCATGTGTTTGTTAGGCAGGTATATTTACTATGTTGTAATCTTCTGTTTTATCTCTATTCCTTCCTTGTGTAACAATTGATGTAACAACCAATGTATGTCGAAGGTGCAACAATTGATGTAACTCGGCCCCTGTACGGAGGTGCGTGATGTCTACTACGCAACTTTATCCTCGTAGACATTGTTGGGCCTCCAAGTGCAGAGTTTTGTAGGACAGCAACAAATTTCCCTCAAGTGGATGACCTAAGGTTTATCAATCCGTGGGAGGCGTAGGTTGAAGATGGTCTCTCTCAAGCAACCATGCAACCAAATAACAAAGAGTCTCTTGTGTCCCCAACACACCCAATACAATGACAAATTGTATAGATGCACTAGTTCGGCGAAGTGATGGTGATACAAGTGCAATATGGATGGTAGATATAGGTTTTTGTAATATGAAAATATAAAAACAGCAAGGTAACTAGTGGTAAAAGTGAGCGAAAACGGTATTGCAATGCTTCAAAATAAGGCCTAGGGTTCATACTTTCACTAGTGCAAGTTCTCTCAACAATGATAACATAATTAGATCATATAACAATCCCTCAACATGCAACAAAGAGTCACTCCAAAGTCACTAATAGCGGAGAACAAACGAAGTGATTATTGTAGAGTACGAAACCACCTCAAAGTTATTCTTTCTGATCGATCTATTGGGTTATTCCTATAAGTGTCACAAACAACCCTAGAGTTCGTACTAAAATAACACCTTAAGACACACATCAACCAAAACCTTAATGTCACCTAGATACTCCAATGTCACCAAAAGTATCTGCGGGTTTGATTATACGATATGCATTACACAATCTCAGATTCATCTATTCAAACCAACACAAATAACTTCAAAGAGTGCCCCAAAGTTTCTACCGAAGAGTCAAGATGAAAACATGTGCCAACCCCTATGCATAAGTTCACAAGGTCACAGAACCCGCAAGTTGATCACCCAAACATACACCATGTAGATCACGTGAATATCTCATTGTCACCACAGATAAGCACATGCAAGACATACATCAAGTGTTCTCAATCCTTAAAGACTCGATCCAATAAGATAACTTCAAAGGGAAAACTCAATCCATTACAAGAAGGTAGAGGGGGAGAAATGTCATAAGATCCAATCTATAATAGCAAAGCTCGCGGTACATTAAGATCGTGTCAAATCAAGAACACGAGAGAGAGAGATCAAACACATAGCTACTGGTACATACCCTCAGCCCCGAGGGTGAACTACTCCTTCCTCGTCATGGAGAGCGCCAGGATGATGAAGATGGCCACCGGTGATGATTTTCCCGTCCGGCAGGGTGCGGGAACAGGGTCTAGATTGGTTTTTAGTGGCTACATAGGCTTGTTGTAAGGGCATATTTATCCCTTAGTAGTTTTGGTGATTGATCACAATGCTTTTGCGGATTAATCGCGTGCATTGAGCATTTTATATATATCATGTCTAAGCACAAGATGATTTGGTGCCCCTCTAAGCTTATCGAAGACGGCGTTTCTCTACGTTTCTTTTCGGTGGATTTGAGTCATAGGAAAGCCGTACTATTAAGACGGTGTCCGTGTTGGAAAGTGATGACCCACAAGTATAGGGGATCTATCGTAGTCCTTTTGATATGTAAGAGTGTCGAACCCAACGAGGAGCAGAAGGAAATGACAAACGGTTTCAGTAAGGTATTCTCTGCAAGCACTGAAATTATCGGTAACAGTTAGTTTTGTGATAAGGTAATTTGTAACGGGTAACAAGTAATAAAAGTGCATAAGGTGCAGCAAGATGGCCCAATCCTTTTTGTAGCAAAGGACAAGCCTGGACAAACTCTTATATAAAGGAAAACGCTCTTGAGGACACATGGGAATTATCGTCAAGCTAGTTTTCATCACGCTCATATGATTCGCGTTCGTTACTTTGATAATTTGATATGTGCGTGGACCGGTGCTTGGGTACCGCCCTTCCTTGCACAAGCATCCCACTTATGATTAACCTCTATTGCAAGCATCCGCAACTACAAAAGAAGTATTAAGGTAAACCTAACCATAGCATGAAACATATGGATCCAAATCAGCCCCTTATGAAGCAACGCATAAACTAGGCTTTAAGCTTCTGTCACTCTAGCAACCCATCATCTACTTATTACTTCCCAATGCCTTCCTCTAGGCCCAAACAATGGTGAAGTTTCATGTAGTCGACGTTCACATAACACCACTAGAGGAAAGACAACATACATCTCATCAAAATATCGAACGAATACCAAATTCACATGACTACTTGTAGCAAGACTTCTCCCATATCCTCAGGAACAAACGTAACTACTCACAAATCATATTCATGTTCATGATCAGAGGGGTATTAATATGCATAAAGGATCTGAACACATGATCTTCCACCAAATAAACCAACTAGCATCAACTACAAGGAGTAATCAACACTACTAGCAACCCACAGGTACCAATCTGAGGTTTTGGGACAAAGGTTGGATACAAGAGATGAACTAGGGTTTGAGAGGAGATGGAGCTGGTGAAGATGTTGATGGATATTGACCCCCTCCCGATGAGAGGATCGATGGTGATGATGATGGTGATGATTTCCCCCTCCCGGAGGGATGATTCCCCGGCAGAACAGCTCCGCCGGAGCCCTGGATTGGTTTCGCCAGGTTCCGCCTCGTGGCGGCGGTGCTTTGTCCCGAAAGCTTCCTTCTGATTTTTTCCAGGGCAAAAGACTTCATATAGCCAAGGATGGGCACCAGAGGCCTGCCAGGAGGCCCACGAGGCGGGGGCGCGCACAGGGGGGTATGGCGCGCCCCCCACCCTCGTGGACGGTGGGTGGCCCCCCTCTGGTGCTTTCTTGCCCAATATTTTTTTATTCCAAAACTAACTTTCGTGGAGTTTCAAGACTTTTGGAGTTGTGCAGAATAGGTCTCTAATATTTGCTCCTTTTCCAGCCTTGAATTCCAGCTGTCGGCATTCTCCGTCTTCATGTAAACCTTGTAAAATAAGTGAGAATATGCATAAGTATTGTGACATAATGTGTAATAACATCCCATAATGCAATAAATAATTATATAAAAGCATGATGCAAAATGGACGTATCAACTCCCCCAAGCTTAGACCTCGCTTGTCCTCAAGCGGAAGCCGATAATGAAAAATATGTCCACATGTTTAGAGATAGAGGTGTCGATAAAATAAAATACGGACATGAGGGCATCATGATCATTCTTATAACAACAACATATATATTGTCATATGATTTCTTACGCTAAATTAACAATTTATTCACAACGTATGAATCAGAAACTTCATTGAAAACTAACAAACTATGATCTCGGTCATTGAAGCAATTGCAATTTATCATAACATCAGAAAGAGTCAATATAAGAGCTTTTCAGCAAGTCCACATACTCAACTATCATTTAGTCTTTCACAATTTGCTAACACTCACGCAATACTTACGGGTATGGAGTTTTAATCGGACACAGAGAAAGATAGGGGCTTATAGTGTTTCCTCCCAACCTTTTACCTCAAGGGCTTATATATCAGGATCTTTCCAACACAATGGGCTTGCCAAAGGATAACATGTAAAGAGGAAAGGTGAAGATCACAACAACTCTTGCATAAGACATAAAGCAAAAATAAAAGTTAGGCCCTTCGCAGAGGGAAGCAGAGGTTGTCATGTGCTTTTATGGTTGGATGCACGAAATCTTAATGCAAAAGAACGTCACTTTATATTGCCACTTGTGATATGGACCTTTATTATGCAGTTCGTCACTTTTATTGCTTCCATATCACAAGATCGTATAAAGCTTATTTTCTCCACACTAATAGATCATACATATTTAGAGAGCAATTTTTATTGCATGCAACAATGACAACTTACTTGAAGGATCTTACTCAATCCATAGGTAGATATGGTGGACTCTCATGGCAAAACCGGGTTTAAGGATATTTGGAAGCACAAGTAGTATCTCTACTTGGTGCAAGGAATTTGGCTAGCATGAGGGGGAAAGGCAAGCTCAACATGTTGGATGATCCATGACAATATACTTTATTTCGGATATAAGAAAACATAACCCATTACGTCGTCTTCCTTGTCCCACATCAACCTTTTAGCATGTCATATTTTAATGAGTGCTAACAATCATAAAAGATGTCCAAGATAGTATATTTATATGTGAAAAACTCTCTTTCTTTATTACTTCCTATTAATTGCAACGATGACCAAAACTATGTTTGTCAACTCTCAACAATTTTTATTCATCATACTCATTTATATGTGAAGTCATTACTCTCCATAAGATCAATATGATCTCTTTAATTCTTTTTATTCTTTCTTTTATTTTTATTCCCTCAAGATCATAGCAAGATAATCAAGCCCTTGACTCAAAACTGATCTTTATTATATATAGCTCACGGACTCGATTACATAGAAGGATCATAAAGCATAACTCAAAACTAGATCATACTAAAACTTTATTCTACTAGATCAAGATATTACCAAAAGGATCGAACTAAGAAAAACGGTAAAGATAGAAGTGTGATGGTGATACGATACCGGGGCACCTCCCCCAAGCTTGGCAGTTGCCAAGGGGAGTGCCCATACCCATGTATTTATGTCTCTTTCCTCAGAGGTGGTGATGATGGAGTTGTTGATGATGTAGGCTTGTCATCCATCTTCCAAGGCATAGGCTCACCATCATAGAAGGATGATCGAGTCTCCGGGATCCTCAAATCTGCAGCCAAACTCATCCTCTTGAATCTATATTCATACTCATAGTTTTGGTTTTGCAGGTCATAGATCCGGGCTTGGAGATGCTCGATTTTCTCGTGAAGCTTGAAGATGGTCTTCCCGATGTTCTTGGCATCCATCTTGTGGTTGTTGGTGAACTCCGCGATCATCATGTGGTTGGCCTTGAGTTCGCGTTCCACCATCCCCTGGCACTTGAAAACTTGTTGCTCCATTGCTTCGAGTCTTGTCTCCACGCTTCCAGTCCTCCTTGGTGCCTCGACATTGCGGATGTGCAGCAACCCATCACGCATCTCAATGGTTTGAGGGTGTTGCAGCACCTCCGCTAGGTAGAGGTTGATGACCTTCTCGAAAAACTTGTCCTTGGGGCGTTTGAAGACGTCATGGTGATCTAGATCTGTCAGAAAATAGCTCGAAAGAAAAGCAGAGGATATTTGCGTGGTACGGTGGTCAAAACCTTCTGGAGATTATATAATGAATTTTTACTGACCAAAAGAAGTATTGTGCAAGAAAACGGAGTCCGGAGGGCACACGAGGTGCCCACGAGGCAAGGGGGCACGCCCAGGGGGTAGGGCGCGCCCTCCACCCTTGTGGATGCCTCGTGTCCCTTTCGGACTGCTTCTTATTTTCCTGTTTTCTTCAATATTCCAAAACAGAGAAAAATTGCCATTAGAACTGTTTTGGAGTCGGTTTACTTACCGTACCACATACCTATTACTTTTCGGAGTCTGAAACGTTCTGGAAAGTGTCCCTTATGTACTCCTCTGGGGTTACAGTATCAATAACATTAGTTTCAATATTTATTGGATTACCTGAGATATAATGTTTGATTCTTTGACTGTTCACCACCTTTGGATTTGTGCCTTTGAAGTTGTTGATTTTTATGGCACCGGAATGATAGACCTCCTCGATAACGTGAGGACCTTCCCATTTGGAGAGAAGTTTTCCTGCAAAAAATCTTGAACGAGAGTTGCATAGCAAAACATAATCACCTACGTTAAACTCACGCTTTTGTATCCTTTTGTCATGCCATCTTTTAACTTTTTCTTTAAATAGTTTGGCTTTCTCATAGGCCTGGGTTCTCCACTCATCAAGTGAGCTAATGTTAAATAGCCTATTTTCACCGGCAAGTTTGAAATCACAATGCTCTTTAATGTCCCAATATGCCTTATGTTCTAGTTCGAGAGGTAAGTGACATGCTTTTCCATATACCATTTTATACGGAGACATGCCCATAGGATTTTTGTATGCAGTTCTATAAGCCCATAACGCATCATCAAGTTTTTTGGACCAATTCTTTCTAGATCTATTAACAGTCTTTTGCAAAATTAATTTAATCTCTCTATTACTCAATTCTAATTGACCACTAGACTGTGGGTGATATGGAAATGCAATTCTATGATTAACATCATACTTAGCAAGCATTTTACGAAAGGCACCATGAATAAAATGTGAACCACCATCAGTCATTAAGTATCTGGGGACTCCAAACCTTGGAAAAATAACTTCTTTAAGCATCTTAATAGAGGTGTTATGATTAGCACTACTAGTTGGAATAGCTTCTACCCACTTAGTAACGTAATCAACAGCAACTAAAATATGTGTATACCCAATAGAGGAAGGAAACGGTCCCATATAATCAAAGCCCCAAACATCAAACGGTTCAATAACAAGTGAATAGTTCATAGGCATTTCTTGACGTCTACTAATATTACCAATTATTTGACATTCATCACAAGACAAGACAAACTTACGAGCATCTTTGAAAAGAGTAGGCCAATAAAAACCGGATTGCAATACCTTATGTGCAGTTCTATGTCCAGTGTGGTGTCCTCCATAAGCCTCAGAGTGACACTTGCGTAGGATATGTTCATGTTCATGCTCAGGTACACAACGTCTAATGACACCATCTACTCCTTCTTTATAAAGGTGTGGGTCATCCCAGAAGTAATGTCTTAAATCATATAAATTTTTTTTCTTTTGCTGGTATGTGAAACTAGGTGGTATAAATTTAGCAACAATGTAATTGGCATAATCAGCATACCATGGAGTACTACGAGAAGTACTTATAACATTTAATTGCTCATCAGGAAAGCTATCATCAATAGGAAGTGGGTCATCAAGAACATTCTCTAACCTAGATAAGTTGTCTGCAACGGGGTTCTCAGCTCCCTTTCTATCTATAATATGCAAATCAAATTCTTGTAGCCAGAGAACCCATCTAATAAGTCTAGGTTTAGCATCCTTCTTTTCCATAAGATATTTAACAGCAGCATGATCAGTGTGAACAGTTACTTTAGAATCAACAATATAAGGTTTAAACTTATCACAAGCAAATACAACTGCTAAAAATTCCTTTTCAGTAGTAGCATAATTTCTTTGGGCACTCTCTAGAGTTTTACTAGCATATTGGATAACATTTAATTTCTTATCAGCTCTTTGTCCTAGAACATCACCTATAGCATAATCACTAGGATCACACATAATTTCAAAGGGTAAATTCCAATCAAGTGACTGAACAATAGGTGCAGAAATCAAGGCTTTCTTAAGTATTTCAAATGCGTCTACACAATCATCATCAAAGACAAAAGGAACATCTTTTTGTAAGAGATTAGTCAGAGGCCTAGAAATTTTTGATAAGTCTTTAATGAACCTCCTATAAAAAATGGCATGACCAAGGAAACTTCTTATACATTTAATGTCCTTAGGACACGGCATCTTTTCAATAGCATCAACTTTAGCTTTATCAACTTCAATACCTCTTTCAGAAATCTTATGTCCCAAGACAATACCTTCATTAACCACAAATTGGCACTTCTCCCAATTCAAGACAAGATTAGTTTCTTCACATCTCTATAAAACTCGATCAAGGTTGCTTAAGCAATCATCAAAAGAAGTTCCATACACGGAGAAATCATCCATGAAAACCTCAACAATCTTTTCACAAAAGTCAGAGAATATTGCAGTCATACATCTTTGAAAGGTAGCAGGTGCATTGCATAAACCAAAAGGCATACGTCTATAAGCAAAGGTACCGAAAGGGCAAGTAAAAGTGGTCTTTTCTTGATCCTCTTTTGACACAGGTATTTGAGAGAAACCAGAATAACCGTCTAGAAAGCAAAAATGTGTATGTTTGGATAATATTTCTAGCATTTGATCAATAAAAGGTAAAGGGTAATGAACCTTTTTAGTAGCTTTATTTAATTTGCGGAAGTCAATTACCATTCTATAACCTGTGACAATCCTTTGTGGGATCAATTCATCTTTATCATTAGGAACAACGGTAATACCTCCCTTCTTAGGGACACAATGGACAAGACTTACCCACTGACTATCAGCAACGGGATAAATTATATCTGCCTCCAGAAGCTTTAGTATTTATTTTCTTACCACTTCTTTCATCTTAGGATTTAACCGTCGTTGATGATTAACAACCGGTTTAGCGTCTTTCTCCAATTTTATTTTGTGCTGGCATAGAGTGGGACTAATGCCCTTAAGATCATCAAGAGTATATCCAATAGCAGCACGGTGCTTCTTCAGAGTTTTCAATAATTTCTCTTCTTCCTGCTCTGAAAGGTTAGCACTAATAATAACAGGATATACCTTCTTTTCATTAAGATAAGCGTATTTAAGAGTATCAGGTAATGGTTTAAGCTCAAACACGGGATCACCCTTGGGTTGAGGAGGATCCCCTAGAATTTCAACAGGCAAGTTGTGTTTCAAAATAGGTCCATGTTTAAAGAATAATTCATCTATTTCCCTTCTTTCATTCATAAACATATCATTTTCATGGTCTAGCAATTTTTGTTATAAAGGATCGTTAGGAGGCACGGCAATAGAAGCAAGACCAATAATTTCATCTTTACTAGGCAATTCTTTATCATGGGGTTGTCTATGAAATTTAGCAAAATTAAAATCATGAGACATATCCCCTAACCTAATAGTAACAACATCCTTTTTGCAATCTATCTTAGCATTAACAGTATTCAAGAAGGGTCTACCAAATATAATGGGACAAAAGTCATCTTGTGGGGAACCAAGAACAAGAAAATTAGTACGATATTTAACTTTCCCACACAAGACTTCAACACCTCTAACAATCCCAACTGGTGAAATAGTATCTCTATTGGCAAGCTTAATTGTAACATCAATATCTTCTAACTCAGCAGGTGCAATATCATGCATAATTTCTTCGTATAAAGAATGAAGTATTGCACTTGCACTAGCACCCATATCACATAAGCCATGATAGCAATGATCTCCTATTTTAACAGAAATAACAGGCATGCCTACAACAGGTGTATGTTTATTTTTAGTATCGGGTCTAGCAATTCTAGCAGCTTCATCACAGAAGTAAATAACATGCCCATCAATATTATCGACCAAGAGATCTTTAACCATAGCAATACTAGGTTCAACTTAAATTTCTCAGAGGGTGTAGGTGTTCTTGCATTACTCTTACGAACCATCGTTGAAGCTTTAGCATGATCCTTTATTCTAATAGGGAAAGGTGGTTTCTCAATATAAGCGTTAGGAACAATAGGATCAACATTGTAAGTGATAGTCTTTTCTTCAACTTTAATAGGTTCAACTACTTTTACTTCAATGGGAGGATGATATTTAAACCACTTCTCCTTAGGGAGATCAACATGAGTAGCAAAGGATTCACAGAAAGAAGCTACTATCTTAGAGTCAAGTCCATATTTAGTGCTAAATTCACGAAAACATCGATATCCATAAAAAAATTAACACAATCAAACTTAGGTGTTATACCTGACTCCTTACCTTCTTCGAGTTCCCAATCTTCATAATTGTGTTTAATTCTTTCCAATAAATCCCATCTGAATTCAATAGTCTTCATCATAAAAGAACCAGTACATGAAGTATCGAGCATGGAGCGATTATTGAGAGAAAGTCGAGCATAAAAATTTTGAATAATAATTTCTCTTGAGAGCTCATGATTGGGCCATGAATATAACATTAACTTAAGCCTCCCCCAAGCTTGAGCGATGCTTTCTCCTTCGCGAGGCAAAAAAATTATATATATTATTACGATCATGATGAACCAGATGCATAGGATAAAACTTCTCATGAAATTCCAATTTCAATCGGTTGTAGTTCCATGATCCAATATCATCACATAGCCTAAACCATGTCAATACCTTTCCCTTCAAAGATAAAGGGAAGACCTTATTCTTGATAACACCCTCGGGCATACCTGCAAGCTTAAATAATCCACAAACATCATCCACATAGATTAGGTGCAAATCAGGATGCAATGTTCCATCTCCTGTAAAAGGATTAGCTAGCAGTTTCTCTATCATACCCAAAGTAATTTCAAAGTAAACATTTTCAGTAGGATCAGTAGGTTGAGGATCAACTATTTGCTCTACTGGTCGGGGTGAAGATACCCCGAACAAGCCCCTCAAAGGATTATGTTCCATAGTAACAAGTGACAGTAAATTTCAGCACACTATATAAATTTTTCCTTACCAAATTCCACCTACCAAAGGCGCTTCACTACCCGGCAACAGCGCAAGAAAAGAGTCTTGATGACCCACAAGTATAGGGGATCTATCGTAGTCCTTTCGATAAGTAAGGGTGTCGAACCCAACAAGGAGCAGAAGGAAATGACAAGCGGTTTTCAGTAAGGTATTCGCTGCAAGCACTGAAATTATCGGTAACAGATAGTTTTGTGATAAGGTAATTTGTAACGGGTAACAAGTAATAAAAGTAAATAAGGTGAAGAAAGATGGCAAATCCTTTTGTAGCAAAGGACAAGCCTGGACAAACTCTTATATAAAGGAAAACGCTCCCGAGGACACATGGGAATTATCGTCAAGCTAGTTTTCATCACGCTCATATGATTCGCGTTCGTTACTTTGATAATTTGATATGTGGGTGGACCGGTGCTTGGGTACCGCCCTTCCTTGGACAAGCATCCCACTTATGATTAACCCCTATTGCAAGCATCCGCAACTACAAAAGAAGTATTAAGGTAAACCTAACCATAGCATGAAACATATGGATCCAAATCAGCCCCTTACGAAGCAACGCATAAACTAGGGTTAAAGCTTCTGTCACTCTAGCAACCCATAATCTACTTATTACTTCCCAATGCCTTACTCTAGGCCCGAAAAATGGTGAAGTGTCATGTAGTCGACGTTCACATAACACCACTAGAGGAAAGACAACATACATCTCATCAAAATATCGAACGAATACCAAATTCACAATGACTACTTATAGAAAGACTTCTCCCATGTCCTCAGGAACAAACGTAACTACTCACAAATCATATTCATGTTCATGATCAGAGGGGTATTAATATGCATAAAGGATCTGAACACATGATCTTCCACCAAATAAACCAACTAGCATCAACTACAAGGAGTAATCAACACTACTAGCAACCCACAGGTACCAATCTAAGGTTTTGGGACAAAGATTGGATACAAGAGATGAACTAGGGTTTGAGAGGAGATGGTGCTGGTGAAGATGTTGATGGAGATTGACCCCCTCCCGATGAGAGGATCGATGGTGATGACGATGGTGATGATTTCCCCCTCCCGGAGGGATGATTCCCCGGCAGAACAGCTCCGCCGGAGCCCTAGATTGGTTTCGCCAGGTTCCGCCTCGTGGCGGCGGTGCTTCGTCCCGAAAGCTTCATTCTGATTTTTTCCAGGGCAAAAGACTTCATATAGCCAAGGATGGGCACCAGAGGCCTGCCAGTGGGGCCACGAGGCGGGGGGCGCACCCCCCACCCTCGTGGATGGTGGGTGGCCCCCCCTCTGGTGCTTTCTTCGCCCAATATTTTTTATATATTCCAAAACTGACTTTCGTGGAGTTTCGGGACTTTTGGAGTTGTGCAGAATAGGTCTCTAATATTTGCTCCTTTTCCAGCCCAGAATTCCAGCTGCCGGCATTCTCCCTCTTCATGTAAACCTTGTAAAATAAGAGAGAATAGGCATAAGTATTGTGACATAATGTGTAATAATAGCCCATAATGCAATAAATATCGATATAAATGCATGATGCAAAATGGACGTATCAGAAAGGTTTGGGTGGAATCATCGCGTACATGACTATTCCTTTCTGCACCACCTTTCCTTTGGCTCTTTGTAGTTTCCTCCGTTTCTCCGTGTCTCTGCAAAATGAAGGACTCCTAGTGTTGCTGAACTGGGGCATGCGGTAGTACTGCTCTTCAGAGCGGTAGTACCGCAGGCCCTCCCGGTAGTACCGGCCTTGGGCGCAGTAGTACCGCGGGTTCTCACGGTAGTACCGCTCCTTGAGCGCGGTAGTACCATGGCCTCAAGCTAGGCACAGCAGCACGAGTGGAAGTAGGGGCGGATGTAATTTTTTACATCCACACCCTACGCAGTAGTACTGCTCCAGGCTTGCGGTAGTACCGCAAGGAGGAGCGGTAGTACCGCGCCAACGGTTCTACCGTTCGCTGCTTCAACGCAATAGGGCTAGTTCAGCTCCTGCCACAGCAGCGGTAGTACCGCAGAGCCATGCGGTAGTACCGTGGGCCCTTGCGGTAGTACCACGCGTCTGGTGCGGTAGTACCGCTCGTCGCAGGCTGAGTTAGTGGATAACGGTTGGATTTGTTCTATGACTATATAAGGGGAGTCTTGTTCTCCGAGTTGACAACCTCTTCCACCCCTAAGCTCCATTGTTGCTCTAAGCTCCATTTTAGCCTAATCTCTCTCCCTAGCCAATCAAACTTGTTGGTTTTCTAGGGATTGGTTGAGAAGGCCACGATCTACACTTCCACCAAGAGAAATTTGATTCCCCCCACTAATCCCTTGCGGATCTTGTTACTCTTGGGTGTTTGAGCACCCTAGACGGTTGAGGTCACCGCAGAGCCATATTCCATTGTGGTGAAGCTTCGTGGTGTCGTTGGAAGCCTCCAATTAAGTTGTGGAGATTGTCGGTGTCAAAACCGGCGGATCTCGGGTACTGGGTCCCGAACTGTGCGTCTAAGGTCGATGGTAACAGGAGACAGGGGGCACAATGTTTACCCAGGTTCGGGCCCTCTCTATGGAGGTAATACCCTACTTCCTACTTGATTGATCTTGATGAATATGAGTATTACAAGAGTTGATCTACCACGAGATCGTAGTGGCTAAACCCTAAAAGCCTAGCCTGTATGACTATGGTAATGAATCTGCCTCCTCCGGACTAAGTCCTCCGGTTTATATAGACACCGGGAGGATCTAGGGTTACACAAGGTTGGTTACTGATACGTCCATTTTGAAGCATGCTTTTATATCGATATTTATTGCATTATGGGCTGTTATTTCACATTATGTCACAATACTTATGGCTATTCTCTCTTATTTTACAAGGTTTGTATAAGGAGGGAGAATGCCGGCAGCTGGAATTCTGGGTTGGAAAAGGAGAAAATATTAGAGACCTATTCTGCACAACTCCAAAAGTCCTGAAACTCCACGGAACATCTTATAATAAATAATGAAAAATCCTCTCCAAAGATGAAGACCAGGGGGCCCACACCCTGTCCACGAGGGTGGGGGCGCCCCCCCCCTAGGGCGCGCCCCCTACCTCGTGGGCCCCTAGTGGCTCTCCGATGCTCATCTTATGCTATATGAAGTCTTTCGTCGATAAAAAAATAAGAAGCAACCTTTCGGGAGGAAACTCCGCCGCCACGAGGCAGAACCAATCTAGGGCTCCGGCAGAGCTGTGCTGCTGGGGACACTTCCCTCCGGGAGGGGGAAATCATCGCCATCGTCATCACCAACGCTCCTCTCATCGGGAGAGGGAAATCTCCATCAACATCTTCACCAGCACCATCTCATCTCAAAACCCTAGTTCATCTCTTGTATCCAATTCTTGTCTCCAAGTCCGGAATTGGTACTAGTAGGTTGCTAATAGTGTTGATTACTCCTTGTAGTTGATGCTAGTTGGTTTATTTGGTGCAAGATCATATGTTCAGATCCTTTATGCATATTATTACCCCTCTGATTATGAACATGAATATGCTTTGTGAGTAGTTACGTTTGTTCCTGAGGACATGGGAGAAGTCTTGCTATTAGTAGTCATGTGAATTTGGTATTCGTTCGATATTTTGATGAGATGTATGTTGTCTAGCCTCTAGTGGTGTTATGTGAACGTCGACTACATAACACTTCACCATTATTTGGGCCTAGAGGAAGGCATTGGGAAGTAATACGTAGATGATGGGTTGCTAGAGTGACAGAAGCTTAAACCCTAGTTTATGCGTTGCTTCGTAAGGGGCTGATTTGGATCCATATGTTTCATGCTATGGTTAGGTTTACCTTAACACTTTTGTTGTAGTTGCGGATGCTTGCAATAGAGGTTAATCATAAGTGGGATGCTTGTTCAAGTAAGAACAGCACCCAAGCACCGGTCCACCCACATACCAAATTATCAAAGTACCGAACGTGAATCATATGAACGTGATGAAAACTAGCTTGACGATATTCCCATGTGTCCTCGGGAGCGCTTTTCCTTATATAAGAGTTTGTCTAGGCTTGTCCTTTCCTACAAAAAGGATTGGGCCACCTTGCTGCACTTTATTTACTTTTTTTACTTGTTGCTTGTTACAATTTATCTTATCACAAAACTATATGTTACCACTTATTTCAATACTTGCAGAGAATACCTTGCTGAAAACCGCTTATCATTTCCTTCTGCTCCTCGTTGGGTTCAACACCCTTACTTATCGAAAGGACTACGATAGATCCCCTATACTTGTGGGTCATCAAGACTCTTTCCTGGCGCCGTTGCCGGGGAGTGAAGCGCCTTTGGTAGGTGGAATTTGGTAAGGAAAATTTATATAGTGTGCTGAAATTTACTGTCACTTGTTACTATGGAAAGTAATCCTCTGAGGGGTTTGTTCGGGGTATCTTCACCCCGACCAGTAGAGCAAAGAGTTGCTCCTCAACCTACTGAACCTTTTGAAAATGAAGTTCCTTTTGAATTTCCTTTGGGTATGATGGAAAAACTGCTAGCTAATCCTTTTACAGGAGATGGAACAAAGCATCCTGATGAGCACTTAATATATGTGGATGAAGTTTATGGATTATTTAAGCTTGCAGGTATACCCGATGATGTTGCTAAGAAGAAGGTCTTCCCTTTATCTTTGAAGGGAGACGCATTGAATGGTATAGGCTATGTGATGATACGAGATCATGGAACTATAGAAGATTGAAATTGGAATTTCATCAAAAGTATTATCCTATGCATCTTGTTCATCGTGATCGCAATTATATATATATATTTGGCCTCGCTAAGGAGAAAGCATCGCTCAAGCTTGGGGGAGGCTTAAATCAATGTTATATTCATGCCCCAATCATGAGCTTCCAAGAGAAACAATTATTCAAAAAATTTATGCTTGGCTTTCTGAAAACAACCGCACCATGCTCGACACTTCTTATGCTGGCTCTTTCATGATGAAGACTATTGGATTTAAATGGGATTTATTGGATAGAATTAAACGCAACTCTGAAGATTGGGATCTCGACGAAGGTAAGGAGTTAGGTATGACACCTAAGTTTGATTGTGTTAAATCTTTTATGGACATCGATATTTTCCGTAAGTTTAGCACTAAATATGGACTTGACTCTAAGATAGTAGCTTCTTTCTGTGAATCTTTTGCTACTTATGTTGATCTCCCTAAGGAAAAGTGGTTTAAATATCATCCTCCCATAGAAGTAAAAGTAGCTGCACCTATTAAAGTTGAAGAAAATACTGTCACTTATAATGATCCTATTGTTCCTACTGCTTATGTTGAGAAACCACCTTTCCTTGTTAGAATAAAGGATCATGCTAAAGCTTCAACTGTGGTTTGTAAAAGCAATATTAGAACTTATACACCTCCTGAACAAGTTAAAGTAGAACCTAACATTGCTATTGTTAAAGATCTCTTATCTGATAATATTGATGGGCATGTTATTCAGTTCTGCGGTGAAACTGCTAGAATTGCTAAACTTTGTGCTAAAGATAAACATAGACCTATGGTAGGCGTGCCTGTTATTTCTGTTAAAATAGGAGATCATTGTTATCATGGCTTATGTGATATGGGTGCTAGTGCTAGTGTTATACCTTATGACTTGTATAAAGAAATCAGGCATGAAATTGCACCTGCTGAGTTAGAAGAAATTGATGTCACAATTAAACTTTCCAGTAGAGATACTATTTCACCAGTGGGAATTGTTAGAGATGTTGAAGTCTTGTGTGGGAAAATTAAATATCCTGCTGATTTTCTTGTTCTTAGTTCCCCACAATATAGTTTTTGTCCCATTATAATTGGTAGACCCTTCTTGAACACTGTTAATGCTAGGATAGATTGTGAAAAGAATGTTGTTACTATTGGCTTGGATGACATGGTTCATGAGTTTAATTTCTCTAAATTTAGTAAACAACATCGTGAGGAAGAATTACCTAGTAAGGATGAAAGTATTGGTCTTGCTTCTATTGCCGTACTTCCTAGCGATCCTCTAGAACATTATTTGCTAGACCATGAAAATGATATCTTTATGAATGAAAGAAGGGAAATAGATGAAGTATTCTTTAAACAGGAACCTATTCTGCAACACAACTTGCCTGTTGAAATCTTAGGGGATCCTCGTCCGCGGGATCCTCCCGTGCCAAGAACGGGATTTCACTTTGTGGGAATTCGACCCGGCGCAGCACCAAACCCTCAATAGGCTCTTCGACACGATGTATGAAGATGTCTGGAAGGTGCTAACCAAAGGCGCCGAGTGCCCCACATCCGCGTCCGAGGATCGCAGATACAGCTCGCAGCGCAACGCTGGCGAGGTAAGCTATTTATTCACAGGTTCGTTAAGCTTTTCTACATAGATTAACTCTATGTGGGATCTAAAAACTCCCTTTGCCTTTGACAGGCGTGGCTGAAGATAGCCGGACCAATCAACTGTCCGGCTCCTCTACCTGAAGACCCAGCCCCAGCTCTCTTAGAGAAGCTGCTGGCTCTGGCGCCTTATGTGGTGCCGGAGAAGAAGGCCAAGAAGAAGAAGACCACCGGGACTCGAAAGAGTGCCCGCAATGTGGTCGTGTCGAGCTCGTCATCTGGCGAGTCTGCGATGCCCTCCTCTCGTGAAAACGAGGAGGGGGAACAAGGAAGTTCTCCCCCTCCAGCGAGGGGAGCGAAAAAGAAGAAGGCCGCCCCAACGGGGGAGGCCGAGGGGTCGAGGAAAAGGAAGACCCCTCCGCCGGACTACTCCCCCAACGCCGAAGAGGGCGGAGAGGATTGGCCGGACAGAACCAAGCGTCCGGCGATATCGTAAGTATTTACATACCAGAATGACTCATAGTATCTTCAAGTGCGCAGCTTACCCTAATGTCGAATGTTATTTGCGCAGCCCGCCCCGAGCCGCACTCGATGATTCATTGAGCGGCTCCCTGGATTCGTCGGACATGGACTCTGTCCCGCCCGCGGTCTCCCCCAGCAGGGTGGGCGGCGCCGAAGCGGCGTCCCGCCGAACAGGGCAGGAGGAGGTGGTCCTGGAGGAGCCGCAAGGCAATCCTCAGGACCCCAGGAGTAAAGGGGATGAAACCCCCCAGGGCTCCAAGTCCGGCTTTGTGCCGGACACCGCGCCGGACTCAACCGTCCTGGCTCGCGGTGGGCGAACTCCTTCCAAGAGGAGTAAGCCATCTGAGCCGGCGACCTCTGTCCAGCCAGAGGCGCCGGATAGTCTGTTGGAGGCGCTTGAAGGCGCCACCATCGACGAGGAGCACCGTACTGTTATGAGTACGGTGGTCCAAAGGGTTCAGTCCGCCAAGAGCGGACTGAATGAAGCTTGCGCTAGCCTTCTAACAGGCTTCCAGGTAAGCAAAAAATATGATAAATTCATTACCGCATAGACAGTAGTCCCTGATGCCCTGTTCGGTGTTCGGAAAAGAAAAGTCGAATAGAGGATCTAGTAAATTTCTCAGGAGTCTAACAATAAAATGTCAAATATGCGTATGCAGGCTTCCCTGCTGTCCACCGCCGCACTGACTGCGCAGGTGGAAGTCCTTAAAAAGGACCTCGAGCGGTCCGAGCAAGAGCTCGGCCTTGCCAAAAGGCAGCTCGAGAAAAAGGAAGGTAAGAAATACCCCTTAAAAAAGGTGCCTATAGAGAGGCTTGATTGCAAAAAGAAATAACAGGATTGTACTGCTTATTGTAGGGGCCACAACCGAGGTGGCAACCCTGAAGCAGGCGCTGGCTGAGGCCGAGAAGAAAGCGGCCGAGGAGCGCGCCGAGCGAGAAAAGCTTGGGGTCCAAGTCGGCGAGGTGCAGCAAGAGCTGCAAGCTCTCATGAAGAAACATGAGGGTTTGGAGCTTGAGGCAAAAACGCAAGCATCCGAGCTCGCGTCGGCTGTTGAGACCACCAAGAGTGCCAAGGCCGAAGCCCAAAAGGCCCTCCAAGAGTTGGAGGGTGTAAAAAAGATAGCAGCGGGTAAGGCATTCTCAATGCAAAGTAGGAATATAAAAGTAAATTACCTATTACTTACCCGACTCCGGAGTTCTCCAGGGGCGTTCTTCGATCTTCCCCGCAGCGCATCTGACGCCGCCGCGTTCTACCGTGCTGAAGAAGGCAACTCGACAGAGAGTGTGTTCTGGTCTCAGTATTCTGAGGCCGGACACCCTATGCCCTTGAGCGATCAGCTAAAACAGCTAGCCGAGCTCCACAAGGCGGCCGAACAGGCCATGAAGGGCTTATTAGTTCGGCTGTGGCCTGGAGAGGCCCTGCCTGGGAGCTATTTCGGGCTAGTACGGCGGCTGGTGGAGGCCTGTCCACGGCTTGAACTCGTCAAGCGCTCCGTCTGCATTGAAGGTGCCCGGAGGGCCCTTGCCCGTGTAAGGGTACACTGGGGTAAGCTGGACGGAGAGAAGCTGGTGAAGGACGGGCCGCCGCAGGGGAAGGAGCATCGCAAGCCCGAGAACTACTACAAGGAAGTTCTTGCCGGAGCCCGCCTTGTCGCGGATGAGTGTGCTAAATATGTAATTTTTGAATAAACTCGCTCGTTTGTGTCCTGTTGCGATGAAAACTTGTTCATATGCGCTAGGCAATGCTTGTTTAATTTAAAATATTATTTTCTGTGCGGCTATTTATCAAAAATTGAGAGATGGCCAGTCGTCGGCTTCTGCCCCCATGCCACTAGTGCTGGGGTGTTCGGGATAAACCTGAGGGCTCTTGTTCCCATAGTTGGGTCCTTCGAGGGAGGCGCTCAGAACAGCGAACCAGGCAATCAGACTATAATGCTTGAACACTCTCACTTAGCCATAGAACTTTATAATCTTAAATTTCGGCGAAGCCCCTAGTTCGGAAGGCCGAATTCGGGGCACTATCCACGCCTTTAGCCGGACTTAACCAGCTCTCCGCTCGAAGCGGCATAAGCCTTTAGGGACTCGAAAAACCTCTCAAACAGCGACCGGTCTCGCGCCTTATCATGACAGTCTGTTTTAGCTTTCTCCACTGAGGTGCTCGCCCACCTGATCTGGGGCACAATCGCAGTGGTTCTCCTAGTGCTACCTTAGCTGATATAGCAGAACGTAAGGCACCAAAACATAGGAGCCGGGCAAACCCAACATATGACCAAAATCATGACTCGGAGCCGATGCATATAATGCTATAAGTTCGGGGTGCCTCACTTGTGAAAGTGGACGGACTTCTCACACCAGATAGAAGGGTAATAAAGCCCCTGGCGTGGTTTGCCGTACCATGGTGTACGGGTGCGATCATGTTATTTAAATAAACATATATATATTAAAAGAAGATAATGCAAAAAATAGACAAAAAATCTATGCATTATTTATGAGGAGGCTGTTTATTCAAGCCGAACGATACAAGTAGTGCGATAAAAAAATTTAGACTATTTAATATGTCCTGAGCAGGCGCAGGCCGCGAAATTTAGAAACAGATATATCGCTCGAAATAGTGACCACCTGAGAGTTCCATGATGCGGCATTGTTTTGTCTGCTTTCCTGGGTCCTGTATCGTCTATACGGCAGCGAGGCCGAACACTTTATCCAGAGTATGAAGTCCTGAAAGAAAAGAAGAATCCGGCAGCCCCTAGTACGTTTGACGCCGTATTGTTGGCATGCCGTTTGATGTGCCCCTTCCCCTATGCCCATGGAATTTTAAGGGCGTAATTGTGTACTCGTGGTACTAGCTCCGCTATGTAGCGATGGCTGGGGTTGGGGACGTATTGCTACGCGTGCTCCGAACGCGCCAGTCAGTCTTGCTGCGGGTTAATCCGGGCGCGTTTTGCTTTGTCCGGCTTTGTAGCGGCCGGACTCGAGAGTTGCCTTAACAGGCTGCTTTGTACCTCTGCTGCGAGGGCCGCCGTGCGCTCCTCCATACGAATGGAGCGTTCGGTGTTTCCGCTGACCGTGATTACACCTCGAGGGCCTGGCATCTTGAGCTTGAGATATGCGTAGTGCGGCACCGCATTGAATTTAGCGAATGCGGTTCGTCCAAGCAGAGCATGATAGCCACTGCGGAACGGAACTATGTCGAAGATTAACTCTTCGCTTAGGAAGTTGTCCGGAGATCCGAAGACCACATCAAGTGTTATGGAGCCTATGCAATTGGCCTCTACACCTGGGATGACGCCTTTAAAGGTCGTCCTTGTGGGCTTGATCCTTGATGGATCTATGCCCATTTTCCGCACTGTATCCTGGTAAAGCAGGTTCAGGCTACTGCCGCCGTCCATGAGGACTCTTGTAAGGTGAAATCCGTCAACGATTGGGTCAAGAACCAATGCGGCGAAACCGCCGTGAAGGATGCTAGTGGGGTGGTCCCTTCGATCGAAGGTGATCGGGCAAGAGGACCATGGGTTGAACTTTGGGGCGACTGGCTCCATCGCGTATATGTCCCGTAGCGCACGCTTCCTCTCCCGCTTGGGAATGTGAGTCGCGTATATCATGTTCACCATCCGCACTTGTGGGGGAAACCCCTTCTGTCCTTTGTTGTTCGGCGGCCTGGGCTCCTCCTCGTCATCGTTGTCTAGCCCCTTGTCTTTGTGTTCGGCTCTTAACTTGCCTGCCTGCTTGAACACCCAACAATCCCTGTTGGTGTGATTGGCTGGCCTTTCGGGGGTGCCGTGAATCTGGCACGAGCGGTCGAGTATTCGGTCCAAACTGGACGGGCCCTGGGTATTCTTTTTGAATGGCTTTTTCCGCTGACCGGATTTATGGCCTCTGAATCCGGCGTTTACTGCCGTATCTTCATTGCTATCGCTGATGACGCGGCGTTTCTGTTTATTCCGTCGTGACCTGCCACCTTTGTCCTTGGTATCTGAATTACCTTGCTTCTCCGATAAGTTGTTGCTGCGAGCTAGCCAGCTATCTTCGCCCGCGCAAAAGCGGGTCATGAGTGTCGTGAGGGCTGCCATGGATTTCAGCTTTTCCTGTCCCAGGTGTCGGGCAAGCCACTCGTCACGGATGTTATGCTTGAAGGCTGCTAGGGCCTCTGCATCCGGACAATCGACTATCTGATTTTTCTTTGTTAGGAATCGTGTCCAGAATTGCCTGGCCGATTCTTCTGGCTGCTGGATTATGTGGCTTAGGTCGTCGGAGTCCGGTGGCCGTACGTAGGTCCCCTGGAAGTTGTCGAGGAATGCGGCCTCCAGGTCCTCCCAAGAGCCGATCGAATCTGCGGGGAGGCTGTTAAGCCAGTGCCGGGCTGGTCCCTTAAGCTTAAGGGGTAAATATTTGATGGCGTGCAAATCATCGCCACGTGCCATGTGGATGTGGAGGAGATAGTCCGCAATCCATATTGCCGGATCTGTCGTACCATCGTACGACTCGATGTTGACGGGTTTCAAACCCTCTGGGATTCTATGTTCCATCACTTCATCTGTGAAGCATAGTGGGTGTGCGGCGCCCCTGTACTGGGCTATGTCACGACGCAGTTCGGAGGAGCTGTGCCTGTTGTGTTCGGCCCGGCCGGATTTATTGTGTCCGGAGTGAAAACTATTACGTGTCGTCGGGCGTCTGCGCGATCCATAGATCGATCTTGTTTGCCTTGCTTTGTCCTCCAGGACGTCTCGCAGGTCTGGTTCGTGTTCCCGTGCCTTGGTGAAGCGGCTGCGGGGCATGGCTTGTTTGGATGTTAGACAGGCTTCTCTGTCGCGGGCGTGAGGTGGCCGATCTGCCATGTCTTGAGCTTCCTCCTCTGATTGGGGTAGCGGCCTGCGCTTAGGATAGTTTTTGGAGGGGCGTCCGAGTTCGTGCTCTTCGGCCGCAAGGACTTCAGTCCATCTGTCAGCTAGCAAATCTTGATCAGCTCTAAGTTGTTGCTGCTTTTTCTTTAGGCTGTTCACCGTGGCTAAAAGCCTGCGTTGAAAGTGCTCTTGTTCGGCGGGGTCTGATGGTACGATGAATTCATCGTCGCCGAGGCTTGCCTCGTCTTCGGAGGGAGGCTTGTAGTTATCATCCTCGACCTCTCGCTCTGCCGTTCCCTTGTGAGGGCGGTCTTCTCCATCTTCCTGCGCCGAATCTTGCTGGTTTTGGTGTTCTTCGGTGCTGCCCGGGGTAGTGTTATCTCCCGTGCCGGAATCACCGTTTCTGCTGTGGCGGGATTTGGAGCGGTGCCGCTGACGTCGACGTTTTGGAGGCTTTTTCGAAGTGCCATCCTCCGCTGTTCCATCGCCATCTCCATCTTTTGGAGCATCCACCATGTATATGTCGTATGACGAGGTGGCGGTCCTGCGCCCTACAGGTGATGGTTCTTGCTCGTCTCCTCCTTCGTCGTCCATACCGTCGAAGTCTTCGGAGCCGAAGTCGAGCATGTCGGATATATCGTCGACAGTGGCTATTAAGTGGGCGGTGGGTGGGCTTTGAATTTCTTCGTCGTCCGAATCCCAACCTCGCAGGCCGTAGTTCGGCCTGGGCTCTCCTGACAAAGAGAGAGACTTGAGAGAATTCAAAATATCACCGAAAGGCGAATACTAAAAGATGTCTGCGGCGGTGAACTCCATTACAGGCGCCCAATCTGATTCGATTGGCAGGGGCACGGGAGGTTCAGAGTTCGGAGAAGAGTCCGGCTCCTTGGAGTCACGGGCCATGCGGAGCGCGGGGCTTGCGTTCAGCTCAATGGCTTTTAAGATCGCAGCCCCCGAGGTGACGTCCAACCGTTCATATTCAAAGAACGCAGCGGGCTCCGAATCGAGGATCGGGGCCGGAGCGTATGCGGCCTCCAGGACACTGTTCGGAGGCAGAGCTATATCATGCCCCTCGAGATAGTGCGGCGCGCTTGGCTGTGGCTCGAATCCGTCGAAGATCAAGTCTCTGCGGATATCTGCCGTGTAGTTTAAGCTTCCAAACCTGGCTTGATGGCCAGGGGCGTGGCTTTCGATCTGCTCCAGATGGCCAAGCGAGTTGGCCCGCAGGGCGAAGCCGCCGAAGACGAAGATCTGTCCGGGGAGAAAAGTCTCACCCTGGACCTCATCGTTGTTGATGATCAAAGGAGCCATCGGGCCTAAAGGCGACGACACAGAGGAACTCTCAATGAAAGCACCAATGTCGGTGTCAAAACCGGCGGATCTCGGGTAGGGGGTCCCGAACTGTGCGTCAAGGTCGGATGGTAACAGGAGACAAGGGACACTTTATTTTACCCAGATTTGGGCCCTCTCGATGGAGGTAAAACCCTACTCCTGCTAGATTAATATTGATGATATGGGTAGTACAAGAGTAGATCTACCGCGAGATCAAGGAGGCTAAACCCTAGAAGCTAGCCTATGGGTATGATGATTGTATTGTGGTTGTGATGGTTGTCCTACGGACTACAACCCTCCGGTTTATATAGACACCGGATAGGGTTAGGGTTACACAGAGTCGGTTACATTGGTAGGAGATCTTGAATATCCGCACGCCTAGCTTGCCTTCCACGCCAAGGGAAGAACCTTCCGGACACGGGACGAAGTCTTCAATCTTGTATCTTCATAGTCCTGGAGTCCGGCTGAAGGTATAGTTCGGCTATCCGAACACCCCCTAATCCAGGACTCCCTCATCAATCAAAGACTACTTTTACATGACCTTTTGGTACTTTTGCTTATAGACGTATGCCTTTTGGTTTATGTAATGCACCTGCTACCTTTCAAAGATGCATGATGGCTATATTCTCTGACTTTTGTGAAAAGATTTGTGAGGTTTTCATGGACGACTTTTCCGTCTATGGATCCTCTTTTGATGATTGCTTGAGCAATCTTGATTGAGTTTTGCAGAGATGTGAAGAAACCAATCTTGTCTTGAATTGGGAAAAGTGCCACTTTATGGTTAATGAAGGTATTGTCTTCGGGCACAAAGTTTCTGAAAGAGGAACTGAAGTTGATAAAGCCAAGGTTGATGCTATTGAAAAGATGCCATGTCCCAAGGACATCAAAGGTATAAGAAGTTTCCTTGGTCACGCCGGATTTTATAGGAGGTTCATTAAGGACTTCTCAAAAATTTCTCGGCCTCGGACTAATTTATTACAAAAAGATATACCATTTGTCTTTGATGATGATTGTGTAGAAGCATTTGAAATACT
This sequence comes from Aegilops umbellulata, assembly GCA_032464435.1. Lineage (NCBI taxonomy): Eukaryota > Viridiplantae > Streptophyta > Magnoliopsida > Poales > Poaceae > Aegilops > Aegilops umbellulata. Next base: position 370,696,476 of record CP136055.1, on the reverse strand, counting down.
TAAGAAAGCATTAGTCTCTGCACCTATTGTTCAGCCACCTGATTGGAATTTACCCTTTGAAATTATGTGTGATGCTAGTGATTATGCTGTAGGTGCTGTTCTAGGGCAAAGAGTTGATAAGAAATTAAATGTTATCCATTATGCTTGTAAGACTCTATACAATGCTCAAAGAAACTATGCTACTACTGAAAAGGAATTTTTAGCAGTTTTGTATTTGCTTGTGATAAGTTCAGACCTTATATTGTTGATTCTAAAGTAACGATTCACATTGATCATGCTGCTATTAAATATCTGATGGAAAAGAAAGATGCTAAACCTAGACTTATTAGATGGGTTCTCTTGCTACAAGAATTTGATTTGCATATTGTTGATAGAAAGGGAGCTGAGAACCCCGGTGCAGACAACTTATCTAGGTTAGAGAATGTTCTTGATGACCCACTTCCTATTGATGATAGCTTTCCTTATGAGCAATTAAATGTTATAAGTACTTCTCGTAGTACTCCTTGGTATGCTGATTATGCTAATTACATTGTCGCTAAATTCATACTACCTAGCTTCACATACCAACAAAAGAAAAAGTTTTTCTATGATTTGAGACATTACTTTTGGGATGACCCACATCTTTATAAAGGAGTAGATGGTGTTATTAGACGTTGTGTACCTGAGCATGAACAGGAACAGATTCTACGCAAGTGCCACTTCGAAGCCTATGGAGGACACCACGCGGGAGACAGAACTGCACATAAGGTATTGCAATCCGGTTTTTATTGGCCTACTCTCTTCAAGGATGCCCGTAAGTTTGTCTTATCTTTTGATGAATGCCGAAGAATTGGTAATATTAGTAGATGTCAAGAAATGCCTATGAACTATTCACTTGTTATTGAACCATTTGATGTTTGGGGCTTTGATTATATGGGACCTTTTCCTGCCTCCAATGGATATACACATATTCTAGTTGTTGTTGATTACGTTACTAAGTGGGTAGAAGCTATTCCAACTAGTAGTGTTGATCATAACACTTCTATTAAAATGCTTACAGAAGTTATTTTTCCGAGGTTTGGAGTCCCTAGATATTTGATGATTGATGGTGGTTCACACTTTATTCATGGTGCTTTCCGTAAAATGCTTGCTAAATATGACGTCAATCATAGAATTGCATCTCCTTATCACCCACAGTCTAGTGGTCAAGTAGAATTGAGTAATAGAGAGCTCAAATTAATTTTGCAAAAGACTGTTGTCGGTGTCAAAACCGGCGGATCTCGGGTAGGGGGTCCCGAACTGTGCGTCAAGGTCGGATGGTAACAGGAGACAAAGGACACTTTATTTTACCCAGGTTTGGGCCCTCTCGATGGAGGTAAAACCCTACTCCTGCTAGTTTCATATTGATGATATGGGTAGTACAAGAGTAGATCTACCACGAGATCAAGGAGGCTAAACCCTAGAAGCTAGCCTATGAGTATGATGATGGTTATGATGTGTTCGTCCTACGGACTACAACCCTCCGGTTTATATAGACACCGGATAGGGTTAGAGTTACACAGAGTCGGTTACATTGGTAGGAGATCTTGAATATCCGCACGCCTAGCTTGCCTTCCATGCCAAGGAAAGAACCTTCCGGACACGGGACGAAGTCTTCAATCTTGTATCTTCATAGTCCAGGAGTCCGGCTATCCGAACACCCCCTAATCCAGGACTCCCTCAGTAGCCCCCGAACCAGGCTTCAATGACGTCGAGTCCGGCGCGCAAATTTGTCTTCGGCATTGCAAGGCGGGTTCCTCCTCCGAATCTTTGTACCTGTATGAATAATGTCCGATTTTTGTAACGTAGCGCTCCTCGGCCTCAGTGCCCAATAATTGTCGTCTTCCACGTGTTGAACGAATGCGAAAAGCCCGGGGGTGTTTTTATATTCACACCCTTAGTCATATAAACGAGTCGCCTATTTAACGAGATGGGGATCTAGATCCAAACCACATCTTCTCCTCTCCGCGAGTTATCATCAGAGCGTCTCCAGCAAAGGTCCATTCCAACATGGCCAGCCGTCATAGCTCCTCCCCTCGCCCCTCCAGTCCCAAATCCGGAGACTGGGAGAGTTGCACCATCCCACACAGCGAGCTAGTGTCACTGCAGGCCAAGGGATTCCTTCCCCAGGCATATATGGTCCCGATCCGAGCCGGACTCGCCGCCTACAACGGCGGAAAGCAAGCGGAGAGCACCCCCAATCCTTCTAAAGGAGAGCGGGTGTGCCTCGTCCCTTATTTATTAAGGGGACTGGGATTTCCAATTCATCCATTCCTCCGCGGGCTTCTGGAGTTCTACGGCCTCCAGCTGCACAATCTCACGCCAGGCTCCATACTTCATATCGTAGGCTTCGTTGCCCTTTGCGAGCTATTTTTAGGCGTCGAGGCTCATTTTGCGCTGTGGAAGAGGTTGTTCTGCTTGGTGCCCCGTTCTCAAAAGGGGTCTATATACCAAGTGGGCGGAGCCGAAATATGGCGCATCGTCGGGACCGGATACCTATCCGGAACCCCAAAGAAGGCGTCCGAGGGCTGGCCTTCAGAATGGTTCTACATAGATGACGTCCCGCTGCCGGACCCTATCCGGGTCGGCCTCCCTGAGTTCAGCATGGCTCCCTTGAAGAAACGCCTAAGTTGGCGTCCGCGGAGCTCTCAAAGAGAAAGCAACAGAGACGTCCTCTACCTGATGGGCCGGATAAGAATGTTGGCTCATTCCGGACTAACCATGATTGGAGTCATGGCTGCATGTATTATGCGGGGGGTGCAGCCGCTTCAATATAGGAGCCACCCCATGTGGGATTTCAACGGGGAGGATGACGCCACCCGTTACGGCCGTAAGGGGCCAGCCACAGCTGCCGCTCTAGTAAAGATTTTCACATCTTTGTACAAGGGAGAAAAGGAGGACTTCCTCCGCGTCAACCCGCGGGTCGGATTCACTATGTATGAACCTCCAAGTTGGGTAAGTGAACAATTGCACTTGCCTGTTTATTTAATGTTCCCATGACTAGATACGTAATCCGATGATTTCAATGCAGGAGCTGCGACAGGAGGTAAAGGATATCAACAGCTGCCCTCCACAGCCTAAGGACCCAGAACGGTCCCTCGATCCGGACTCCGAAGAGGATACGGACATATTGGTGGAGCTCATTGATGGGGTGTTCCACCAGTTAAGCAAGGATAATACCTTGGTAGCCATTACGGCTGATTACCCTGGGTTAATCCCGGCCTCCCAGGTGACAGAAACCGGAGTGTTTATTCCCGCAACAGAGATTCCGTCCTCACATATTCCGGTGTTTCTGACAACAACCGTATTTTACAGGGGAGATTTCCGAGGAGGGAGGCCGAACCTGCGGCAGCTAGCCAATGAGGAGCCGCCGGGCCCCGTGGGGTAAAAAGGGATGAAGTCCGGACGGAGAGTTCGGCACAAAGGTATAACGCGCCCTCTGTCTCCCTGGCGTTATTCTGTCAAGGCATGTTAACATCTGTACTGTTCCCAGGATGAAGAGGCCTCGCCGGACTATATCCGGAGGGGCCGCCAACCACGCCTCTACCAGCCAGGCTCCAACGTCTGGTCCGGAGGCGGGGACGAACACCAGGCTTGCGCCGGACGCTCCTCCAACAGAGGACGCGGACCGACTATCTGCCACAAATTCAGAAGTGGAGAGCGCCATGAACCATAGGCGTCGCCGGACAGTCCTACGCGATGCTTGTTTCTCCCGAGAGGCCTTAGACGCCTTCAATTCGGGAGATGCGTACCTTCGTGCTGCTCAAGATGGTTTAGCCAGAGCCACGGAGCAGTATGTGAAAGACATACGGGTAAGAAAATTTTGGTTAAATATATATATATACCAGTAGCCCCCGAGACTTGAAACAGTTAAACTAACTGATTTAAGGATCATATGTAGGTTCTTACTGAGAAGAACACCGTGCTGTCCCAGGAGCTGGAAAAGTGCAAGGCCCAACTAGAGGCCGCACTAGCCACAACAGGGGAGCCCAAAGGGACCCCCTCAGGTACGATATACTTTGAGAGATTAGTATTGTGCGGCTTGTGTGCGAATCTGACAATTAATGTTGCAGATGGTGCCGGACTTGATCCGGAGAGGCAGCAACTCTTACGCCTGTTAAAGGCTGGCGAGAGTACTTTGACAAGGGTGAGGCGAGAGAAGAATGATCTTCAGAATGCCAACACCAAGCTGGATGTTGAACTGAAAGACGTTCGTGGCCAGCTATCTGACTCCACGAAGGAGAATCAGCGTCTTCGACGCGGCATATTTAGTAAGTGCTTGAGCGAACTCTTGAAAAAGGGGTTCGGCGAGGAAGACGAATAACAGAATTATGTCTGTAGGTATGCTCACAAGTCGTCCTGCAGAGGAGATGCCCGGTTCTATGGGTGACCTTCTCACCGAACTCCTACAACTGCACGAACGAATTCGGCAGGCAATGCAAGGGGTTGCCCGAGCCTTATGGCCTGCCCACTCCACGCCCAAGGGCCTTGGAGAGCTTGCGGAGAAGCTAACGGGAGCTCGGCGGCGCGTCCGGTTGTGGAAGATATCAGCCTGCCGACAAGGCGCGAGGGAGGCCTGGGCCATGGTGAAGACCCGCTTTACGAAGTCTGACCCCAATCATATGGCCGACGTCGGACCAGTGGGGCCTGACGGGAAGGAGATCCCTGTGAGCTTGGTGTATGGCCAGGTAGAGCTGGCTGCAAAGTAGTCCCAGCAGGACTGTAAATTAGACAGCCTGTTAGATGGTATAGAGGAGGAGTACGATCAGTCAAGATGACTATGTAATTTGTAATTGACATGTGTAATGCCTTGTAGCCGGATTGTAGATCCTTTGTCGTTGCCGACCTTTTCGCTTCGACCTCGGGACCTGACGGTCCGGAGTGTGTCCGAATACCATAACGGCTATATAAAAGCCGGGGTATGCATGGAGACCAGGCGTAGGGGTCATTAGTGCTTTATCAGACAAGTGCCCAACTAGTTATGTTATATTACATGGTTAGTAAGAAACATCTTCCAGAGAGAATAGTTCCGTTAAGGGTTCCTTTCGCTGGGATGGCGTGCCCTAAAGTGCACGTCCTGACTGCAAATGCAGAAGATCATCTGGGGGCATGTATAAAATAAAAAGGTTCATCTTTAGTTCACCGACCGAATATTCCCTTAAGAACGCTAGCTTTCGGCTTCACCCAGTCTGAGGTACACATCCGGCTTATCCGGCAGTAGCAATCGCAGAGGTGCTCCCTTTAACGCCTAGCCGAACAATCGGGAACGTAGGGATAAGCACAGGAGCCAGGCAACCCAACTTGGCCAAAACTTAAGTCATATCGATGCATATAATGGCGAAGAAAAGGTGCATGCGGAAGTCTGACGTATGCGTTGGGTGTAAAACCCATATAAACAAGCTTCTGTTAAAGAAGCCCCCAGGTTTAAAGAGCGCGGATAGCGCGTCACATAATGAGCCTTTAAGGGCTAGAAAAGAAGAGAGTAGGAGACAAAGCAAGAAAAAGTATAAATGTAAAAAAAATGGACAGAGGAAGGAGACAAACACAGAGTCCGGCGCTAGGCGTAGAATCTTCGGAGACGTGTGGTGTTCCACGGGTTCGGCTCGAGTCGGTTGTCCGACGCATCTCGCAGGCGGTACGCTCCACCGGTGAGGACTTGGTCGATTATGAATGGACCTTCCCATTTGGGCTTGAGTTTGTTCTTTTGCTTATTCGGCAGGCGCAGAACTAGTTCACCAATGTTGTAATTTTTGGCCCGTACTTCTCTGCTTTGATATGTTCGATCTTGTTGTTGATAGAATGCGGAACGGGCTTTAGCCACGTCACGCTCTTCCTCTAAGGCGTCCAGGTTGTCTTGCCGATCAAGCTCGGCTTCTCTTTCTTCGTACATGCGCACTCGAGGTGAGTCATGAATTATGTCGCAGGGCAGAACCGCCTCAGCGCCATACACGATAAATAATGGTGTGAATCCTATGATTTGGCGTGGTTCGTAGCCCCCAGAGTACGGAGTCGAGCTCCTCTACCCAGTGCATATCAGATTCCTTGAGGGACCGCACTAGTCTGGGTTTGATGCCGCTCATGATGAGACCCTTTGCTCGTTCGACCTGACCGTTAGTTTGTGGGTGATAGACAGAAGCATAATCGAGCTTAATGCCCATGTTTTTGCACCACAGCTTTACTTCGTCAGAGGTGAAGTTTGTGCCGTTATCGGTGATAATGCTGTGGGGGACACCGTAACGGTGTACGACCCCGGATATGAAGTCTATCACAGGTCCGGATTCGGCCGTCTTGACAGGCTTGGCTTCTATCCATTTGGTGAATTTATCCACCATGACCAATAAGTATTTTCTCTTGTGGGTTCCACCTTTAAGGGGTCCCACCATATCAAGCCCCTAGACCGCAAAAGTCCAAGTGATGGGGATAGTTCGGAGGGCGTTGGGTGGCATATGGCTTTGGTTGGCAAAGAGCTGGCAACCGACGCACCGTTTGACTAGGTCCTGAGCGTCTGCTCGAGCCGTCGGCCAATAGAAGCCCGTGCGGAAAGCCTTGCTTACAAGGGACCGAGCCGCGGCGTGATGGCCACCGAGTCCGGCATGAATTTCAGCCAACAGACTCCGCCCTTCCTCTTCGGAGATACACCTTTGAAGGACTCCTGTAGTGCTTTTCTTATATAGCTCTCCCTCGTGGACTTTATAGGCTTTAGAGCGCCGCACTATGCAGCGTGCCTCGTTTTGGTCCTCGGGGAGTTCCTTCCTAGTAAGGTAGGCTAGGAATGGTTCCATCCACGGGGCGATGACCGCCATTATTGTGTGGGCTGAGGGTGTAATTTCGGTGGCGGGGCCGTCGATTATGTCTGATTGTTCGGCATTGGGTTGTGCGGTTATGCCCGGGCTATTATCCGAGGGTTCCCCTTCCCATGTTATGGATGGTTTGAATAATCTTTCTAAGAAGATGTTGGGGGGACTGCGTCTCGTTTTGCTCCGATGCGTGCCAGGACGTCCGCTGCCTGATTATTTTCTCGGGCTATGTGGTGGAACTCCAGTCCCTCGAACCGAGCTGACATTTTTAGTACGGCATTGCGATAAGCTGACATTTTTGGGTCTTTGGCGTCGAAGTCGCCATTTATTCGGGATATCGCGAGGTTTGAGTCCCCGTGTACTTCCAGGCGTTGAATGCCCACGGATACCGCCATCCGGAGGCCATGTAGAAGGGCCTCGTATTCGGCTGCATTGTTGGAGTCCGTGTACATAATTTGGAGTACATATTGGACTGAATCTCCTGTAGGGGACTTCAGAACGACGCCAGCCCTCAGTCCGGCCAGCATTTTGGAGCCGTCGAAATGCATGATCCAATTTGAGTACGTGCCGTACTCTTTAGGGAGGTCGGCCTCTGTCCATTCGGCGACGAAGTCGGCTAGGACTTGCGATTTAATTGCTCGCCGTGGTTTGTAGGTTATATCGAACGGGAGGAGCTCTATGGCCCATTTTGCTATCCGGCCCGTTGCATCGCGGTTGTTGATAATATCGTTGAGTGGTACTTCCGAGGCTACTGTAATAGAACACTCTTGAAAGTAGTGTCGTAGCTTCCGGGATGCCATGAACACCGCGTATGCGATTTTTTGATAATGTGGGTACCGTGATTTGCATGGTGTGAGGACAGTGGACACGTAGTAAAACGGCCTTTGAAGGGGTAGTTTGTGTCCGTCCGTTATCCGTTCGACGACGAGTACTGCGCTAACAACTTGATGGGTTGCGGCAATGTACAATTGCATGGGTTCGCCGGTATTCGGCGCGGCCAGGACGGGGTTTGTTGCCAAGATGGCCTTTAATTCCTCGAGTCCGACCGTGGCAGCGTCCGTCCACTCGAAGTGTTCGGTGCGCCTAAGGAGGCGGTAAAGGGGCAATTCCTTTTCTCCCAGACGGGAGATGAAGTGGCTTAAAACCGCCACGCATCCGGTGAGTTTCTGTATTTGTTTGAGGTCTTTTGGGACATCCAATTGTGACAAAGCTCGGATTTTAGCTGGATTTGCTTCAATTCCTGTGCCGGATACAATGAAGCCCAGGAGCTTTCCGGCTGGAACGCCGAAAACGCATTTTTCCGGATTGAGCTTAATGTCATATTTTCGGAGGTTGTCGAATGTAAGCCTCAAGTCGTCTACTAGAGATTCGACATGTCTTGATTTAACGACCACATCATCTACATACGCCTCCACTGTTTTGCCAATCTGGTTTGCCAGACATGTTTGAATCATGCGCTGATATGTGGCGCCGGTGATTTTTGGCCCAAAGGGCATTGTGTTGAAGCAGAATGGGCCGTATGGTGTGATGAAAGCTGTTGCGGCTTGGTCTGATTTTGCCATCTTTATTTGACGGTAACCGGAGTATGCGTCGAGGAAGCACAAGGAATCGTGTCCTGCAGTGGCATCGATGATTTGATCTATTCGGGGGAGGGGAAAAGGATCCTTTGGGCAGGCCTTATTAAGGTCTTTGAAGTCGACACACAGGCGCCAGGATTTGTCCTTCTTTGGTACCATTACCAGGTTCGCTAGCCAGTCCAGGTGTTTTATATCTCTAATGAATCCGGCCTCCAATAATTTGGCTAGCTCCTCTCCCATGGCATGTCTCTTTGGTTCGGAGAAACGCCGAAGGGCTTGTTTGACAGGTTTGAATCCTTTTTGGATATTTAAGTTGTGCTCGGCCAGCCTGCGTGGCATTCCTGGCATATCTGAGGGGTGCCAAGCGAAAATGTCCTAGTTCTCTCGTAGGAACTCGCGCAGTGCGGCGTCTACATCAGGGCTCAATTGTGCCCTGATGGAGGCTGTTTTATTGGGGTCCGTTGGGTGGACCTGGAATTTGACTATTTCGTCTGCTGGTTTGAAGGATGTGGATTTGGATCTCTTATCGAGTATCACATCATCCATGTTAACCGTGGATCGCAGCGCCGTCAGCTCTTCATCCGCTAAGGCTTCAGATAGTGCCTCGAGGGCCAATGCGGCTGTCTTGTTTTCGGCGCGGAGTGCTATGTCCGGATCACTAGCGAGAGTGATAATTCCGTTTGGCCCAGGCATCTTAAGCTTCATGTACCCGTAATGAGGTATGGCTTGGAAAACTGTGAATGCCTCTCGTCCTAATATAGCGTGATATCCGCTTTTGAACGGGGCCACCTGGAACGTGATTTGTTCGGACCTGTAATTATCCGGCGTGCCGAATACCACATCTAGTGTGATCTTTCCGGTGCAGCGCGCTTCCTGACTGGGGATTATTCCTCTAAAGGTTGTGCTGCTTCGCTCAATGCGGTTCCAGTCTATTTCCATCTTTTGGAGGGTTTCCTCGTAGATGAGGTTCAATCCGCTGCCTCCGTCCATAAGTACCTTTGAGAGGCGACAGCCGTCCACTATGGGACTGAGAACCGATGCGGCTGGTGCTCTCGCTGTTCGAAATTTGGGTTTGTCGCTCGCGTTGAAGGTAATAGCAGTATTGCTCCATGGATTTATTGTCGCTACTTGGTAGACTTCGGAGAGGCTGTGAAGTGTTCTTTTTCGCATGTTTTTTGATGCGAAAGTCTCAGAGATTGTGAGAACGGTGCTGAAATTCTCGGGCTGGTTTCCTTCGACCTCTGGATTTAGGAGGTCCTCGCCAATTTTGGCCACCTGCCGGAGTATCCAACATGCCCTGAGGCTATGAGTTGGGGTGGCATCCTCTGCACTATGAATCTTGCAGGGTCCATCGAGCCACTTTTCTAGCACGGTTCCATGCCCCCTAGAGGGTTTTGATTTTTTATTTAATCTGGGTGCCTTGCTGTAGTGTGCCCTTTTGATTCGGACGGGATTGCTATTCAAGGCCGGATTATCCCAAAATTTAATTTCGGTTTTCCAAGCACTTTCCATCGCACAATATTTTTTTACTATGGACGCCAAGTCAGCAAAGCGCGTAATATTACGACGACTTACGGCGTTGAGTATCCCCTTGTCCGTGCAGTTACTGCAGAAGATTGAAATCGCGTCTCCCTCGTGGCAGTCATTTATCCTGTTCATAAGCCGGAGGAATCTGGCCTAGTAATGATGTACTGGTTCTTCGGGCATCTGCTTGATTTGGGAGAGATCGCTTAAGATCGGGCGGGCGGAATTCATTAGATCTGATACTTCGCCCGGTTTGCTGTTCGGAAGCCGAACGACCTCCGGATTCTGAGATCCGGAGTCTTGTATGTTATCCGGTTTGCCTGGTTCCAAGCCCAGGTCTTGGATTGTATCTTGTTACCATCCGACCTTGACGCACAGATCGGGACCCCCTACCTGAGATCCGCCGGTTTTGACACCGACATTGGTGCTTTCATTGAGAGTTCCTCTGTGTCGTCGCCTTTAGGCCCGATGGCTCCTTTGATCATCAACAACGATGAGGTCCAGGGTGAGACTTTTCTCCCCGGACAGATCTTCGTCTTCGGTGGCTTCGCTCTGCGGGCCAACTCGCTTGGCCATCTGGAGCAGATCGAGAGCTACGCCCCTGGCCATCAAGTCAGGTCTGGAAGCCTAAACTACACGGCAGATATCCGCGGAGACTTGATCTTCGACGGATTCGAGCCACAGCCAAGCGCGCCGCACTATCTCAAGGGGCATAATATAGCTCTGCCTCCAAACAGTGTCCTGGAGGCCACATACGCTCCGGCCCCGATCCTCGATTCGGGACCCGCTGCGTTCTTTGAGGATGAACGGTTGGACGTCACCTCGGGGGCTGCGATCTTAAAAGCCATTGAGCCAAACGCAAGCCCCGCACTCCGCATGGCACATGACTCCAAGGAGCCGGACTCTTCTCTGAACTCCGAACCTCCAGCGCCCCTGCCAATCGAATCAGATTGGGCGCCGGTAATGGAGTTCACCGCCGCGGACATCTTTTAGTATTCACCTTTCGGTGATATTCTGAATTCTCTCAAGTCTCTCTCTTTGTCAGGAGAGCCCAGGCCGAACTATGGCCTGCGAGGCTGGGATTCGGACGACGAAGAAATTCAAAGCCCACCCACCGCCCACTTAATAGCCACTATCGACGATATATCCGACATGCTCGACTTAGGCTCCGAAGACTTCGACGGTATGGACGACGAAGGAGGAGACGAGCAAGAACCAGCACCTGTAGGGCACTGGACCGCCACCTCGTCATACGACATATACATGGTGGATGCTCCAAAAGATAGAGATGGCGATGGAACAGCGGAGGATGGCACTTCGAAAAAGCCTCCAAAACGCCGACGTCAGCGGCGCCGCTCCAAATCCCGCCACAGCAGAAACGGTGATTCCGGCACGGGAGATAACACTACCCCGGACAACGCCGAAGAACACCAAAACCAGCAGGATTCGGCACAGGAAGATGGATAAGACCGCCCTCATGAGAGAGCGGCAGAGCGAGAGGTCGAGGACGATAACTACATGCCTCCCTTCGAAGACGAGGCAAGCCTCGGCGACGATGAATTCGTTGTACCATCAGACCCCGCCGAACAAGAGCGCTTTCAACGCAGGCTTTTAGCCACGGCAAACAGCCTAAAGAAAAAGCAGCAGTAGCTTATAGCTGATCAAGATCTGCTAGCTGACAGATGGACTGAAGTCCTTGCGACCGAAGAGTACGAACTCGGACGCCCTTCCAAAAACTATCCTAAGCGCAGGCCGCTACCCCAATCAGAGGAGGAAGCACAAGACATGGCAGATCGGCCACCTCGCGGCCGCGATAGAGAAGCCTGTCGAACATCCAAACAAGCCATGCCCCGCAGCCGCTTCACCAAGGCATGGGAACACGAACCAGACCTGCGAGACGTCCTGGAGGACAAAGCAAGGCAAACAAGATCGATCTATGGATCGCGCGGACGCCCGACGGCACGTGATAGTTTTCACTCCGGACACAATAAATCCGGCCGGGCCGAACACAACAGGCACAGCTCCTCCGAACTGCGTCGTGACATAGCCCCGTACAGGGGCGCCGCACACCCACTATGCTTCACAGATGAAGTGATGGAACATAGAATCCCAGAGGGTATCAAACCCGTCAACATCGAGTCGTACGATGGTACGACAGATCCGGCAGTATGGATTGAGGACTATCTCCTCCACATCCACATGGCACGTGGCGATGATTTGCATGCCATCAAATATTTACCCCTTAAGCTTAAGGGACCAGCCCGGCACTGGCTTAACAGCCTCCCCGCAGATTCGATCGGCTCTTGGGAGGACCTGGAGGCCGCATTCCTCGACAACTTCCAGGGGACCTACGTACGGCCACCGGACGCCGACGACCTAAGCCACATAATCCAGCAGCCAGAAGAATCGGCCAGGCAATTTTGGACACGATTCCTAACAAAGAAAAATCAGATAGTCGATTGTCCGGATGCAGAGGCCCTAGCAGCCTTCAAGCATAACATCCGTGACGAGTGGCTTGCCTGGCACCTGGGACAGGAAAAGCCGAAATCCATGGCAGCCCTCACGGCACTCATGACCCGCTTTTGCGCGGGCGAAGATAGCTGGCCAGCTCGCAGCAACAACTTATCGAAGAAGCAAGGTAATTCAGATACCAAGGACAAAGGTGGCAGGTCATGACGGAATAAACAGAAACGCCGCGTCAGCAGTGACAGCAATGAAGATACGGCAGTAAACGCCGGATTCAGAGGCCATAAATCCGGTCAGCGGAAAAAGCCATTCAAAAAGAATACCCAGGGCCCATCCAGTTTGGACCGAATACTCGACCGCTCGTGCCAGATTCACGGCACCCCCGAAAGGCCAGCCAATCACACCAACAGGGATTGTTGGGTGTTCAAGCAGACACGCAAGTTAAGAGCCGAACACAAAGACAAGGGGCTAGACAGCGATGACGAGGAGGAGCCCAGGCCGCCGAACAACAAAAGACAGAAGGGGTTTCCCCCCACAAGTGCGGATGGTGAACATGATATACGCGACTCACATTCCCAAGCGGGAGAGGAAGCGTGCGCTGCGGGACGTATACGCGATGGAGCCAGTCGCCCCAAAGTTCAACCCATGGTCCTCTTGCCCGATCACCTTCGATCGAAGGGACCACCCCACTAGCATCCGTCACGGCGGTTTTGCCGCATTGGTTCTTGACCCAATCGTTGACGGATTTCACCTTACAAGAGTCCTCATGGACGGCGGCAGTAGCCTGAACCTGCTTTACCAGGATACAGTGCGGAAAATGGGCATAGATCCATCAAGGATCAAGCCCACAAGAACGAGCTTTAAAGGCGTCATCCCAGGTGTAGAGGCCAATTGCATAGGCTCCATCACACTTGATGTGGTCTTCGGATCTCCGGACAACTTCCGAAGCGAAGAGTTAATCTTCGACATAGTTCCGTTCCGAAGTGGCTATCATGCTCTGCTTGGACGAACCGCATTCGCTAAATTCAACGCGGTGCCGCACTACGCATATCTCAAGCTCAAGATGCCAGGCCCTCGAGGTGTAATCACGGTCAGCGGAAACACCGAACGCTCCATCCGTACGGAGGAGCACACGGCGGCCCTCGCAGCAGAGGTACAAAGCAGCCTGTTAAGGCAACTCTCCAGTTCGGCCGCTAAAAAACCGGACAATGCAAAGCGCGCCCAGAGTAACCCGCAGCAAGACCGACTGGCGCGTTCGGAGCAAGCGTAGCAATACGGCCCCAACCCCAGCCATCGCTACATAGCGGAGCTAGTACCTCAAGTACACAATTACGCCCTTAAAATTCCATGGGCATAGGGGAAGGGGCACATCAAACGGCATGCCAACAATACGGCGTCAAACGTACTAGGGGCTGCCGGATTCTTCTTTTCTTTCAGGACTCCGTACTCTGAATAAACTGTTCGGCTTCGCTGCCGCACAAGACGATGCAAGATCCAGGAGAGCAGACAAAACAACGCCGCATTATGGAACTCTCAGGTGGTCTCTATTTCGAGCAATATATCTGTTTCTAAATTCCACGGCCTGCGCCTGGTCAGGACATGTCAAATAATCTAAAATATTTCCTGTTTATCACACTACTTGTATCGTTCGGCTTGAATAAACAGCCTTCTTATAAATAATGCATAAGCTTTTGTCTATTTTTTGCATTATCATCTTTTAATATATATATATATATATATGTTTATTCAAATATCATGATCGCACCCGTACACCATGGTACGGCAAACCACGCCGGGGGCTTTATTACCCTTTTATCTGGTGTGCGAAGTCCGTACACTTTCACAAGTGCGGCACCCCGAACTTATAGCACTATATGCATCGGCTCCGAGTCATGATTTTGGTCATATGTTGGGTTTGCTCGGCTCCTATGTTTTGGTACCTTACGTTCCGCTCTATCGCCTAAGGTAGCACTAGGAGAACCACTGCGATTGTGCCCCAGATCAGGTGGGTGAGCACCTCAGTGGAGAAAGCTAAAACAGACTGTCATGATAGGGCGCGAGACCGGTCGCTGTACGAGAGGTTTTTCGAGTCCCTAAAGGCTTATGCCGCTTCGAGCGGGGAGCTGGTTAAGTCCGGCTACAGGCGTGGATAGTGCCCCGAATTCGGCCTTCCGAACTAGGGGCTTCGCCGAAATTTAAGATTATAAAGTTCTATGGCTAAGTGAGAGTGTTCAAGCATTATAGTCCGATGGCCTGGTTCGTTGTGCTGAGCGCCTCCCTCGAAGGACCCAACTATGGGAACAAGAGCCCTCAGGTTTATCCCGAACACCCCAGCACTAGTTGCATGGGGGCAGAAGCCGACGACTGGCCATCTCTTAGTTATTGATAAACGGCCGCACAGAAGGTAATATCTTAAATTCAGTAAGCATTGCTTAAGCGCATATGAACAAGTTTTCAGCGCACAGGATACAAACGAGCGAGTTCATTGAAATATTACATCTTTGGCACACTCATCCGCGACAAGGCGAGCTCCAGCAAGAACTTCCTTGTAGTAGTTCTCGGGCTTGCGATGCTCCTTCCCCTGCGGCGGCCCGTCCTTTACCAGCTTCTCTCCGTCCAGCTTGCCCCAGTGTACCCTTACACGGGCAAGGGCCCTCCAGGCACCTTCTATGCAGACGGAGCGCTTGATGACCTCAAGCCGTGGACAGGCCTCCACTAGCCGCCGCACCAGCCCGAAGTAGCTCCCAGGCAGGGCCTCTCCAGGCCATAGCCGAACTAGTAAGCCCTTCATGGCCTGTTTGGCCGCCTTGTGGAGCTCGGCCAGCTGCTTCAGTTGGTCGCTCAAGGGCACAGGGTGTCCGGCCTCAGAATACTGAGACTAGAACACACTCTCCGTCGAGCTGTCCTCTTCAGCTCGGTAGAATGCGGCGGCGTCGGATGCGCTGCGGGGAAGATCGAAGAACGCCCCTGGAGAACTCCGGATTCGTGTAAGTAATAGGTATTTCACCTTTATATTCCTACTTTGCATTAAGAATGCCTTACCCGCTGCTATCTTTTTCACATCCTCCAACTCTTGGAGGGCCTTCTGGGCTTCGGCCTTGGAACTCTTGGCGGTCTCAAGGGCAGAGGCAAGTTTGGTCGCTTGCGCTTTCACCTCAAGCTCCAAACCCTCATGTTTTTTCATGAGAGCTTGCATCTCCTGCTGCACCTCGCCGCATTGGACCCCAAGCCTCTCTCGCTCGGCGCGCTCCTCGGCCGTTTTCTTTTCGGCCTCAGAAAGCGCCTGCCTCAGGGATGCCACCTCCGTTGCGGCCCCTACAATAGGCAGTGCAATCCTGTTATTTTTTGCAATCAAGCCTCTCTATAGGCACATTTTTTATGATATTTCTTACCTTCCTTTTCCACGAGCTGCCTTTTGGCAAGGCCGAGCTCTTGCTCGGACCGCTCGAGGTCCTTTTTCAGGGCTTCCACCTGCACAGTCAGTGCGGCGGTGGACAGCAGGGAAGCCTGCATACGCATATTCGACTTTTTATTATTAGACTCCTGCGAAAATTATTAGGTCCTCTATTCGGCTTTTCTTTCCGAACACCGAACAGAGCATCAGGGGCTACTGTCTATGCGGTAATAAGTTTAGCATATTTTTTGCTTACCTGGAAGCCTGTTAGAAGGCTAGCGCAAGCTTCATTCAGTCCGCTCTTGGCGGACTGAACCCTTTGGACCACCGTACTCATAACAGTACGGTGCTCCTCGTCGATGGTGGCGCCTTCAAGCGCCTCCAACAAACTATCCGGCGCCTCTGCCTGGACAGAGGTCGCCGGCTCAGACGGCTTACTCCTCTTGCAAGGAGTTCGCCCACCGCGAGCCAGGACGGTTGAGTCCGGCGCGGTGTCCGGCACAAAGCCGGACTTGGAGCCCTGGGGGGTTTTATCCCCTTTACTCCTGGGGTCCTAAGGATTGCCTTGCGGCTCCTCCAGGACCACCTCCTCCATCCCTGTTCAGCGGGACGCCGCTTCGGTGCCGCCCGCCCTACTGGGGGAGACCGCGGGCGGGACAGAGTCCATGTCCGACGAATCCAGGGAGCCGCTCGACGAATCATCGGGTGCGGCTCGGGGCGGGCTATGCAAATAACATTCGACATTAGGGTAAGCTGCGCACTTGAAGATACTATGATTCCTTCTGGTATGTAAATACTTACGACATCGCCGGACGCTTGGTTCTGTCCGGCCACTCCTCTCCGCCCTCTTTGGCATTGGGGGAGTAGTCCGGCGGAGGGGTCTTCCTTTTCCTCGACCCCTCGGCCTCCCCCGTTGGGGCGGCCTTCCTCTTTTTCGCTCCCCTCGCTGGAGGGGGAGAGCTTCCTTGTTCCTCCTCCTCATTTTCACGAGAGGAGGGCGTCGCAGACTCGCCAGATGACGAGCTCGACACCACCACATTGCGGGCACTCTTTCGAGTCCCGGTGGTCTTCTTCTTCTTGGCCTTCTTCTCCGGCACCACATAAGGCGCCGGAGCCAGCAGCTTCTCTAAGAGAGCTGGGGCTGGGTCTTTGGGTAGAGGAGCCGGAAAGTTGATTGGTCCGGCTATCTTCAGCCACGCCTGTCAAAGGCAAAGGGAGTTTTTAGATCCCACATAGAGTTAATCTATGTAGAAAAGCTTAACAAACCTGTGGAAGGTATAAATAGCTTACCTCGCCAGCGTTGCGCTGCGAGCTGTATCCGCGATCCTCGGACGCGGATGTGGTGCACTCGGCGCCTTTGGTTAGCACCTTCCAGACGTCTTCATACGTCGTGTCGAAGAGCCTATTGAGGGTTTGGTGCTGCGCCGGGTCGAATTCCCACAAAGTGAAATCCCGTTCTTGGCACGGGAGGATCCGGCGGACGAGCATGACCTGGATGATATTAACATGCCGGATTGGCTTGTTCATCAGGGACTGGATGCAGGTTTGCAATCCGGTCACTTCTTCTTCGTTGCCCCACGATAGGCCCGTCTCTTTCCAGGACATGAGCCGCGTGGGGGTCCGGATCGGAACTCAGGGGCCGCGACCCATTTCGAGTCGCGTGGCTCGGTGATGTAAAACCACCCTGCCTGCCACCCCTTTAAGGACTCCACAAAGGAGCCATCGAACCAGAGTGCGTTGGCCATCTTGCCGGCCATAGCACCTCTGCACTCCGCCTGGGTGCCGGACACCACCTTGGGCTTGACGTTGAAGGTCTGGAGCCAGAGGCCAAAGTGGGGGCGGATGCGGAGAAAGGCCTCACACACGACGATGAACGCCGAGATGTTGAGGACGAAGTTCGGGGCCAGATCGTGGAAGTCCAGGCCGTAGTAGAACATGAGCCCCCGGACAAAAGGGTGGAGTGGAAAACCCAGTCCGCGGAGGAAGTGGGGAAGAAAAACTACCCTCTCATTGGGCCTTGGGGTGGGAAGAAGCTGCCCCGCCTCGGGAAGCCGGTGCGGGATGTCCTTGGACAGATATCCGGCCTTCCTAAGCTTTTTTATTTGACCCTCCGTAACGGAGGAAGCCATCCACTTGCCACCCGCTCCGGACATCGCTGGAGCAGGTTGGGGAAGAAAGAGCAAACTTGGGTGTTGGAGCTTGAGTGCGCAGGAGATGGATGCGCAAAGGAGGAAGAAGGCGTAGGTGAAAGAGGTGGATCTTCATCCCCTTATATAGGCTGATGCCGTTATGCGTCCCCACCTACCTAATAAAACTCGCTTGCCGCTCACACGCCGTGGTAAATGGTGCGGTTGGGTTACCCACGTCCGTATTAATGAGAATCCCATTAAAAGGGGCACACGATCTCTGCTTCGACAAGACGTGCCAAGGAAACCGCCTCATTGAACATGCTGCGGTGGAACAACAAAAAATAATCCATACAGAAGGCTTGGTCGCAGTATTATGACGCACTGTGGAATACGTCAGCAGATTTGATTTGTGTTTGTGTTATTCTCTATATGGCAATACGTGGAAACTTGTTTTGCAGAGCCGGACACTATTTTTTGGTGTTTATTATCTTCTTGAAGAATTTGGAGGAGGAACCCGCCTTGCAATGCCGAAGACAATTTGCGCGTCGGACTCGTCGTCATTGAAGCCTGGTTCAGGGGCTACTGAGGGAGTCCTGGATTAGGGGGTGTTCGGATAGCCGAACTATATCTTCAGCCAGATTCCAGGACTATGAAGATACAAGATTGAAGACTTCGTCCCGTGTCCGGAAGGTTCTTTCCTTGGCGTGGAAGGCAAGCTAGGCGTGCAGATATTCAAGATCTCCTACCAATGTAACCGACTCTGTGTAACCCTAACCCTATCCGGTGTCTATATAAACCGGAGGGTTGTAGTCCGTAGGACGAACACATCATAACCATCATCATACCCATAGGCTAGCTTCTAGGGTTTAGCCTCCTCGATCTCGTGGTAGATCTACTCTTGTACTACCCATATCATCAATATTAATCTAGCAGGAGTAGGGTTTTACCTCCATCGAGAGGGCCCGAACCTGGCTAAAATAAAGTGTCCCTTGTCTCCTGTTACCATCCGACCTTGATGCACAGATCGGGACCCCCTACCCGAGATCCGTCGGTTTTGACACCGACACCTACTCCTGCTAGATTAATATTGATGATATGGGTAGTACAAGAGTAGATCTACCACGAGATCAAGGAGGCTAAACCCTAGAAGCTAGCCTATGAGTATGATGATGGTTATGATGTGTTCGTCCTACGGACTACAACCCTCCGGTTTATATAGACACCGGATAGGGTTAGGGTTACACAGAGTCGGTTACATTGGTAGGAGATCTTGAATATCCGCACGCCTAGCTTGCCTTCCACGCCAAGGAAAGAACCTTCTGGACACGGGACGAAGTCTTCAATCTTGTATCTTCATAGTCCAGGAGTCCGGCTGAAGGTATAGTCCGGCTATCCGAACACCCCCTAATCCAGGACTCCCTCAACTGTCAATAGGTCTAGAAAGAATTGGTACAAGAAACTTGATGATGCACTATGGGCCTATAGAACTGCATATAAAAATCCTATGGGTATGTCTCCGTATAAAATGGTTTTTGGAAAAGCATGTCACTTACCTCTCGAACTAGAACATAAGGCATATTGGGCTATTAAAGAGCTCAATTATTATTTCAAACTTGCCGGTGAGAAGAGGTTATTTGATATTAACTCACTTGATGAATGGAGAGCCCAAGCTTATGAAAATGCCAAGTTGTTTAAAGAAAAAGTTAAGAGATGGCATGACAAAAGGATACAAAAGCGTGAGTTTAATGTAGGTGATTATGTATTGCTATACAACTCTCATTTAAGATTTTTTGCAGGAAAACTTCTCTCTAAATGGGAAGGCCCCTACGTTATCGAGGAGGTCTATCGTTCTGGTGCCATAAGAATCAACAACTTCGAAGGCACAAATCCGAAGGTGGTAAATGGTCAAAGAATTAAACATTATATCTCAGGTAATCCCATAAATGTTGAAACAAATGTTACTGAAACCGTAACCCCGGAGGAATACATAAGAGACACTTTCCAGAACCTTTCAGACTCCGAAAAGGAATAGGTATGTGGTACGGTAAGTAAACCGACTCCAAAACAATTTTTAAGGCAATATTTCTCCGTTTTGGAATATTTAGAAAAATAGAAAAATAAGTAGCAGTCCGGGAAGGACACGAGGGCCCCACGAGGGTGGTGGGTGTGCCCTACCCCCCTGGGTGCGCCCCCTACCTCATGAGCACCTCGTGTTCTTTCCGGACTCCGTTTTCTTGCAGGTTACGTATTTTGGTCGGTAAAAATTCATTATATATTCTCCCGAAGGTTTTGACTCCCATATCACGCAAATCTCCTTTGTTCTTGTTTTGAGTTGTTTTCTGTCAGGGTTGTCAAGGCCAGGCATCATGTCGTCCCCCTCCTCCAACAATGGTGACAAAGATGCTTGGCTAATGAAGATAGAGCTGAAGAGGGAAGAGCCCATGGAGATCAACAAGGATGAAGGGATCAAGAAGGCCACGGAGAACCAAGCTCCGGCAGCAGAAGACATCCTTCAACTTGATCACAATCTTCTTACCCCAACTGAGATCAAAGCTTCAAGATGATTGAGTTAGCTCGTATACAGAACAAGTATCTCACACGTGAAAATATTTTGTTGAAGGAGCATATTGTCGCACTCAAGGGCATTATCCGCAAGCTGGAGGACCTCTTACGATCTATGTGCAATTATCCATCACCACCACCTTCTTCACCGACAAAGGATGCATAATCACATGGGTATGGGCACTCCCACCACCCCGGATGTAACTTGCCATAATTGTAACTCCAACTCTTGCCATTTTCGGCAATGTGTTATGATATTCCCCCCGTGGTTGGGTTTCCTGTCGTTTTGCATTTTGTTCATGTCATGCATTTCATATCATGTCATCATGTGCATCGCATTCGCATACGTGTTCGTCTTATGAATCCGAGCATTTTCCCCGTTGTCCGTTTTGCATTCCGGCGCTCCTATGTTCCCCGGCGTCCCCTTTTACCTATTTTTGTGTGCCGGTGTTAAACATTCTCGGAATGGACCGAGGTTTGCCAAGCGGCCTTGGTATAGCACCGGTAGACCGCCTGTCAAGTTTCGGGTCATTCGGAAGTCGTTTGATACTCCAACGGTTAACCGGGTAACCGCGAAGGCCTCGTGTGTGTTGCAGCCCAAAACCCCTCCAAAACAGCCCAGTAACCCATCTAAGTCACTCCCATGTCCATCGTCGTTCGATCACGATAGTGTGGCCGCAAACCGCACTCCATTTGGACCTTCCTAGCCCCCTCTACCTATAAATAGACCCCCTCTCCCGAAATCTGCGGATCAATCCACCCCTAACCCTAGCCCAGCTCCTCTCCCAGCCGCCGGACGTGTCCGGATCGGACCGGACGCGTCCGTCCGCCGCCGCCCGGCCAACCTGGCTCTGATACCAACTTGTAACGCCCTCGATGCGGCTATATCTCCCACGTGTCGAGGCACGACTTAGAGGCATAACCGCATTGAAAGCAATGTCACAAGTGAGGTAATCTTCACACAACCCATGTAATACATAAGGGAAAGAGATACATAGTTGGCTTACAGTCGCCACTTCACACAATACATAAATAAACATTCATCATCCAGATTACACTCAAGGTCCGACTACGGAACCAAAATGAAAGAAGACTACCCCAAAAGCTACACAGATCCCCGAATCATCCCCAACTGGGCTCCACTACTGATCATCAGGAAAAGACACATAGTAACGGCCACGTTCCTCGTCGAACTCCCACGTGAGCTCGGTTGCCTCATCTGCACTGGCATCATTGGCACCTGCAACTGTATTGGTAGAATCTGTGAGTCACGGGGACTCAGCAATCTCACACCCGCGAGATCAAGACTATTTAAGCTTAAAGGTAGGAAAGGATTGTGAGGTGGAGCTGCAGCAAGTGACTAGCATATATGGTGGCTAACAACGCAAAGGAGAGCGAGAAGAGAAGCAAAGCACGGTCGTGAAGCTAGAAGTGATCAAGAAGTGATCCTAGAACAACCTACGTCAAACATAACTCCAACACCGTGTTCACTTCCCGGACCCCGCCGAGAAGAGACCATCACGGTTACACACGCGGTTGATGTGTTTTAATTAAGGTCAACTTCGGGTTTTCTACAACCGGACATCAACAAATTCCCATCTGCCTCATAACCGCGGGCACGGCTTTCGAAAGATAATACCCTGCAGGGGTGTCCCAACTTAGCCCATTATAAGCTCTCACGGTCAACGAAGGATATACCTTCTACCGGGAAGACCCGATCAGTCTCGGAATCCCGGACTACAAGACCTTTCGACAGTAATAAAACAGATCCAGCAAAGCCGCCCGATTGTGCCGACAAATCCTGATAGGAGCTGCACATATCTCGGTCTCAGGGCACATCCGGATGAACACTCCGTACAACTAAAACCAAGTCTCGAGTTGCCCCGAGGTGGCGCTGCAAAGGGCTCTAGTTTGGACCAGCAATCGAAGGAGAACTGACCCGGGGGGTTAAAATAAAGATGACCCTTGAGTCTGCAGAACCAAGGGAAAAAGGCTTAGGTGGCAAATGGTAAAACCAATGTTGGGCCTTGCTGGAGGAGTCTTATTCAAAGCGAACTGTCAAGGGGGTCCCATAAATCACCCAACCGTGTAAGGAACGCAAAATCCGGGAACATAATACCGATATGACGGAAACTAGGGTGGCAAGAGTGGAACAAAGCACCAGGCATAAGGCCGAGCCTTCCACCCTTTACCAAGTATATAGATGCATTAATAATATAAGAGATATTGTGATATCCCAACAAGTAAACATGTTCCAACAAGGAACAACATCTCCATGTTCCAACAAGGAACAAACTTCATCTTCACCTGCAACTAACAACGCTATAAGAGGGGCTAAGCAAAGCGGTAACATAGCCAAACAACGGTTTGCTAGGACAAGGTGGGTTAGAGGCTTGGTTTAACAATATGGGAGGGTTGACTTTCTCCCCCCCCCCCCCCCCCCCGAAATTCGTCTAAGTCTTTTCTCTGTTGTATTTTTATGTCATGTTCATCGTACCATAACTCTGCATCCGTGGGTCTGTTTTGGGCATATAGCATATCAAATTGTTCGCCTCAATGAGTAAATCATTTCATCTCATTGCATCATCTTCATTTGAGGTCATCTTGATGCCCGAAATTCTGTTGGAAGAGGGCTATGTGATGTTAGTTTCAGAACATGCACTTTTGTCATTTTTGCCATGATTGATGTGTGCACCCTATGAATTGGATTCCTACATGTGTTTTGTAATATGCCATGCTATCTTTCCAGAGGTTTATGCCATGTATTTTTGTGATCTTTGTGGTGACTAGCACAAGCATGCAAACTAGGGTACATAATGTTGCTGATTTCAGAGACTTAGTAATTTCACTAAGTCCTTGCCTGCTGTTATTTTTATGCCATGTGTTCATGTTGTTTCAGAGAGATCTATGCCTATTTTGAGCATGATCAGTAAGGGTGTTTCGATCATATGGATTTTCTCTATCCATCCATGCCTTTTTTTGTATTTATGGAGTGCCATAGCTTGAGTCAATCGAGCTCTACTTTTGCTATAAAATGTTACTGGCAGATTGTTTACATGTTATTCGATCTTGCCAAGCTTCTTGTAGTTGATCCTTGCATGCTATGATGTTGTTCTTGCCATGTATAGTTTCTATGACATGTCTTCTTGATGTATGTATGCTTAGTTTAACATGCAATGCTCTGTAGTGAGTGCATCGAGCTTGTAAACATGCCTACTTGTTATCTGTTTTTGACATGTCCAGTTTTCTGCTAAGTCTGAAACCTGTAACGAAACTTGCTTATTTGACATGGGTGTTATTATATTTACTAATCCTTTTTGGCTCATGATCAGTAAGGGACTTTTGTTCTATGCTTTTAGTAGATTCTTCCCATGCCTTGCTTTGCTATATTGTGTTCCTGTAGCATGTTGTTTGCTTGCTCTATACGTGTCATCCTGATGTTAATTTCTGGCATGATAGTATTTTCACTAAGTCTGTGACCCTGTTATCTTTTGCACTTTTGCCATGCTTGTTTGATCCTGGTATTGTGTGATTTAGCCGTAGCAAGATGACCATACCCTCGAAATCACTTCTATCTTTGCTTGCTAGATGCTCGCTCTTTTGCTATGCCTATGCTGCGATACCTACCACTTGCTTATCATGCCTCCCGTATTGTTAAACCAAGCCTCTAACCCACCTTGTCCTAGCAAACCGTTGTTTGGTTATGTTACCGCTTTGCTCAGCCCCTCTTATAGCGTTGTTAGTTGCAGGTGAAGATGAAGTTTGTTCCTTGTTGGAACATGGAGATGTTGTTCCTTGTTGGAACATGTTTACTTGTTGGGATATCACAATATCTCTTATATTATTAATGCATCTATATACTTGGTAAAGGGTGGAAGGCTCGGCCTTATGCCTGGTGCTTTGTTCCACTCTTGCCACCCTAGTTTCCGTCATATCGGTATTATGTTCCCGGATTTTGCGTTCCTTACACGGTTGGGTGATTTATGGGACCCCCTTGACAGTTCGCTTTGAATAAGACTCCTCCAGCAAGGCCCAACATTGGTTTTACCATTTGCCACCTAAGCCTTTTTCCCTTGGTTCTGCAGACTCAAGGGTCATCTTTATTTTAACCCCCCGGGCCAGTTCTCCTTCGATTGCTGGTCCAAACTAGAGCCCTTTGCAGCGCCACCTCGGGGCAACTCGAGACTTGGTTTTAGTTGTATGGAGTGTTCATCCGGATGTGCCCTGAGACCGAGATATGTGCAGCTCCTATCAGGATTTGTCGGCACAATCGGGCGGCTTTGCTGGATCTGTTTTATTACTGTCGAAAGGTCTTGTAGTCCGGGATTCCGAGACTGATCGGGTCTTCCCGGTAGAAGGTATATCCTTCGTTGACCGTGAGAGCTTATAATGGGCTAAGTTGGGACACCCCTGCAGGGTATTATCTTTCGAAAGCCGTGCCCGCGGTTATGAGGCAGATGGGAATTTGTTGATGTCCGGTTGTAGAAAACCCGAAGTTGACCTTAATTAAAACACATCAACCGCGTGTGTAACCGTGATGGTCTCTTCTCGGCGGGGTCCGGGAAGTGAACACGGTGTTGGAGTTATGTTTGACGTAGGTTGTTCTAGGATCACTTCTTGATCACTTCTAGCTTCACGACCGTGCTTTGCTTCTCTTCTCGCTCTCCTTTGCGTTGTTAGCCACCATATATGCTAGTCGCTTGCTGCAGCTCCACCTCACAATCCTTTCCTACCTTTAAGCTTAAATAGTCTTGATCTCGCGGGTGTGAGATTGCTGAGTCCCCGTGACTCACAGATTCTACCAATACAGTTGCAGGTGCCAACGATGCCAGTGCAGATGACGCGACCGAGCTCACGTGGGAGTTCGACGAGGAACATGGCCGTTACTATGTGTCTTTTCCTGATGATCGGTAGTGGAGCCCAGTTGGGGATGATTCGGGGATCTGTGTAGCTTTTGGGGTAGTCTTCTTTCATTTTGGTTCCATAGTCGGACCTTGAGTGTAATCTAGATGATGAATGTTTATTTATGTATTGTGTGAAGTGGCGACTGTAAGCCAACTATGTATCTCTTTCCCTTATGTATTACATGGGTTGTGTGAAGATTACCTCACTTGCGACATTGCTTTCAATGCGGTTATGCCTCTAAGTCGTGCCTCGACACGTGGGAGATATAGCCGCATCAAGGGCGTTACAGCCCCGGTATCATACCACCATCACAACTCCTATCTTTACCGTTTTTCTTAGTTCGATCCTTTTAGTAGTATCTTGATCTAGTAGAATAAAGTTTATGGCATGATCTAGTTTTGAGTTTTGCTTTATGATCCCTCTATGTAATCGAGTC
The DNA here is from genome assembly GCA_032464435.1 of Aegilops umbellulata. Classification (NCBI taxonomy): domain Eukaryota; kingdom Viridiplantae; phylum Streptophyta; class Magnoliopsida; order Poales; family Poaceae; genus Aegilops; species Aegilops umbellulata. The sequence continues at coordinate 370,670,668 of CP136055.1, read as the reverse complement.
CGTGAGCTATATATAATAAATATTAGTGTTGAGTCAAGGGCTTGATTATTTTGCCATGATCTTGAGTGAACAAAAGAAATAAGTGTCGAGGGAAATCGGCCTCCACGAGCACCTATGGGGACGGAGCCCCTTGTCGGTTCGGCGGGGGCGGAGGTTGCACAAAGAGCAGATCGAGGCGACACACACACACACAACGATTTTACCCAGCTTCGGGCCGCACGGATGCGTAAAAGCCTACTGCTGCTTGTCTGGTTGATTTGAGTTCTTGCTCTGGAACGCAAGAAGCTACAGTAAGTTGGAGCTGGACGTAGACGAGTGTCTACTGGGTGTCCTCCTTTTTTCCTTCCCTTACATGCGCATGGGCCTCCTTTTATATGCTAAGGGGTTTCCCACAGGTAGCGGCGCAGGTGAGGGTAAAAATGGCAAGGAACTGTGCGAACAGTGGCCGCACAGTGCTATCGCACCTAACTCTGACGGCGGGGGACAAAGGCATTAAATGCCCGTCTGGATCGCCTGAACAGTGCCGAGGCGGACCGTTAGGGGCGCCTCCGCTTGCCACGGGGGCGACTCTGCCAACGTCGCATGCCACCGCGCGTCTCAGGTTGCGCGTCGCCCCGCCACGTGCCTCCGGGGAAGCCCCAGAGCGACGCGTGGGCAGGTGAGCTGGAGCGCAGGCCTGAGGTGGTGGTTCGCCGCGGCAAGTGGCTTGCCGCGGTAGTTGCCTTGCCGCACCTGGGAGCTTGCCGCTCGCCAGGCCCTGCCGGGGCGCGCGGCGCGCCGCGGCGGGCTTCTCTTGGGGTGCCTTGGCTTGGTCGTCCTGGCGAGATCCTCCCACCGGGGCCTTGGTGCTTCGGCTTAGTCGTCCCGGCAAGCTCCTCTTGCCGAGGCCTTGTCGCCTTGGCCCGGCAAGCTCCTCTTGCCGGACCTCGCCTTCCTGGCCCGGCAAGCTCCTCTTGCCGGGGCCTGGTCTTCTAGGCTCGATCACTTGGCCTTCGTCTGGCCCAGAAAGGGACGTGGAGACTCTTGTCGCTCCCCTGGCAAGCCTTGCCGCGGGACGCTACTACTGCTCGTGCACAAGTTCGGGGGACTAAGGTACCCCTACTTTAGTACACCGACAGGAGCCTGGGCCATACACGGTGCCGAGCGTTGTTGGGCCAGGCCCTAACAGTGCACGGGCACGCGTGGCCTAGGTTGCGCTGCTCCTTAACTCCGTGCTCGTCGTGCCCTCCCCAAGTGGCGCGCGCTTATCGCGGCGTCGTGGGGGGCGAGGCGTGCGAGGCATGCGTGACGTGGTGGCGTGCGCGGGGCTGAGGCCCGCAGGCACGCGTCACGTTGGGCACGACTTCTTCATTTGGAAAGGCGAAGCGCCCGCCCCCATTTTCAAATGGGGGAGGAGGCGTGGAGGCGCGGCTCGGTGAACGAACGGGGTCGAGGCGCGGCTTTTCGGGGCGCCCGTCCCCACGATCACGGGGTGGGGAGAGGTCGCCTCATCCGTCGCCTCGGCCCTGCTCGCCTGCCACGCGTCCTCCATGCACTTGGGGTTGCGGTGGTGGAGGGGGAAAACCGGGCCGACGCGGGTTGATGTAGAGGGTCGGCCCCGTCGCCTGCCCTTCCTCTGCTTTGATTGGTTGGGCGGGGCGGCCGAGCCCCCACTCCGCCCCTTTATAAGGAGCGGAAGGGGGTGATGAGGGTCCGCACCCCACCCTTCTTTCTTCTCTTAGATCCCTGGTCCCCTCTCCCCAATTGTCATGGAGAAAGGGAACCCTGGTCCCTCTTCGGTGGCGGCGAGGGTTGCCGCTAGGCAGCGAGACCCTCCTCCCCTTGCACCCGCGGCGGCGGAGCCAACCTAAGGGGAAGGGGGAGGGGGCGAGGTCGTGGACGAGGCCGTGGACGGGGCCGAGGCGCTCGAGGCGGGCAGGACGGCGCGCCGGCCTCGCCTCCGCCGGCGGCTCCGTTTCCCCCGGCGGTTCATCTCGGGGACGACCCCTGTGAGTTCATCATCAGGCTGCGCCGGGCGCCTCGCCGTCGCCTCCGCCTCCCGGCCCCCTTCGCGGACGTCTTGGAGGCGGAACAACATGAGACGCTGAGACTGCGCATGAGGGGCTGCGGGATCAGTGGTACGCGAGTCCACGTCGAATCCCGAGCCCCCGGCGTGATGTGTCTTGGCCGAGGGTGGAAGTCGTTCGCCCGGATCCACAGCTTGACGGCGGGGTTCACCCTCCATTTGAAGCTGATGGAGGGCGATCTCCTCTCCGTCAAGGTCTTTGGGGACCTCGGCACCCGGGCCCGGTGCTGCGTGGATAGCTCCTCCGACAGCGAAGGCTCCTCCTCGAGCGAGAGTGACGAGGAGGGGAGCGACAGCGATGACGAGGGGGGACGGTCGCCGGGGTGACGGGCACGACTAGGCGCTAGTCGCAGCTCCGCGTGGCACCGGCGCCCCCATCATCCGCATCGCTGGCTCCGTGAACTCCCCGGGGTTGCCTCCTTGGGCGGCTGGCGTAGGGAGGCTGCGGAAGAGGAAGAGGGCGGGCGGCAAGGCCGCTGCCTCGTCTTCCAGCTTCCCCCCAGACGCCGTCACCACCCCTGCTCGCGGCGATGACCACCGGGGTCTTCTCTCTGGCCCGGCAAGCTCCTCCTGCCGGGGGCTTCGTCTTCTCGGGCGGCCGGAGTGGCGAGGTTGCGGAAGAGGAAGAGGCTGGCGGCAAGGCCGTCAACTCGGAGTACGAGGGCTAGATGCCCTCGACAACGTGCTGACGTCCCGCCGCCTCCTTTTCGAGCTCCGCTTCCGGCGTCGCCGTCTCCATCCAGCCTCCGGAGCCCCCGGGCGGAGCCCCGGATGCTCTCTTGGCGTCTTCTGCCACCCGTAGCTCGTCTAGGCGCCCCTTTTGCCCTTCTCGCCTCCTTGCCCTACCTCCTGAGGAGAGAGATAAGAAAGGGATTACGGGCACCTTATCTCTTTTTGTCTTGTAAGCCCTCGGGCCTTAGTTGCGTTTAAATCTTGTAATCCCATCTTTCATGTTTTTCATTCTCTCTGAACTGTACCTGAGTGGAATGTTTTTAATGAAAAGGGGATGTTTGCCAGATCATTTGTCTCGCGGGTACATCCCGCGGCAAGGGGCGAACCCTTTGCATCGTTAAGATAGACACTTCCCCGCCCGGCAACGGACCCTGCCGTCCCCCGCGCCCCTTGGCCCTCCTCACGCTCTTGGCGGAGGCAGGGAGAAGGCGGGTTCTGGCCCCTTGTTTCCTCCCCTTGCCGCCGCGGCTACTATCAGAAGCGGGCCCCGGGAACGCGCTCCGGGGTTTGTCGCTTAAGAGAGCACGGTAGCTTTTAGGAGGAAGCAAGGCTTTCACATTCCGCAGCTTACGAGAGAATGCATGATAAGGGATGTAAAGACTAATCTGAGGTTGCAGCCCCCGGCAACTCTGGCTTGCCGGGGGGCGGGTGCTGGCTCGCCTTTCTCCCCTTCTTCGTCCTTGAGCGGCTCGGCAAGGGTATGCAATTCCTGCGAGCCAAAGGGAAAGGACGGGAAAAAGACGCGGACTCGACCTCTAAGTTAGGGGTTAGCGATTGTTAGGCACTATCAACCCTAACCAAGGACGAGACTCGACTCAGCATGCATGCTAAAACTTGGGGGGCCCCAGCGCGTCATTGCGGCCAGGATCTGCGCCTGGCTTTGTACAAAGGATTACATGCGTCTGCGGCAAGACTTTTGTACAAAGAGTTGGTTGCCGGACGGGGTCCGACAACCGCGCCTTACGGGTAAAACTTGCGAAGATGCTCAATGTTCCAGGAATTGCTCACCGGAGTACCATCTTCGGTCTCGAGGCGGACGGCGCCAGGCCTCGTGACTCGTTTCACCCGGTAAGGGCCTTCCCACTTCGGCGTCAACTTGTTGTGTATCTTGGCCGACTGAACGCGCCGAAGAACAAGGTCGCCTTCCTCGAGGCTCCTGGCTTTAACTTTGCGGCTCTGATAGCGACGCAGAGCTTGCTGGTAGCGAGCGGATCGCACAGCAGCCTGGAGACGATCTTCCGCGAGGAGCAGTGCGTCATCTTCACGCGACCGCTCATGCTCAAGCTCATCATAAGCGAGCACTCGAGGTGACCCGTATACGAGTTCCGTGGGGGTAACTGCTTCTGCTCCATAGACCAGAGCAAATGGTGTCTGGCCGTTGGCTCGATTTGGTGTCGTTCTGACCGACCAAAGAACCGCCGGCAGCTCCTCGATCTAGTTCCGTCCGCGCTTGAGCAGCTTGTCAAAACTTCTGGTCTTGAGCCCGCGCAGTACCTCGGCGTTGGCCCTTTCCGCTTGACCGTTGCTCCGGGGATGAGCAACAGAAGCGAAGCAGACCTTGGTGCCGAGGTTTTGGGTGTACTGCATGAAGGCGTGGCTTGTGAACTGTGTACCGTTGTCGGTGATGATCCTGTTGGGGATCCCGAAGCGGCAAACAATCGACCTGAAGAATTTGATCGTGGACTGGGCGGTCACCTTCCTCACCGGTTCCACTTCTGGCCACTTTGTGAACTTGTCGATGGCAACGAACAAGTACTCAAAGCCCCCGACGGATCAGGGGAAGGGGCCGAGGATATCGAGCCCCCAGACCGAGAAGGGCCAGGACAAAGGGATCGTCTGGAGAGCTTGAGCTGGCTGGTGTATCTTCTTGGAATGGAACTGGCACGCTTCACACTTGGTTACTTGTGCAGTTGCATCCTGGAGGGCTGTTGGCCAGTAGAACCCTTGTCGGAATGCTTTGCCGGCAAGTGCTCTGGCGCCGATGTGATGTCCACATATGCCTCCGTGTATCTCCGCCAACAGCTTATGTCCGTCTTCCCGGTGAATGCACTTCAATTTCACCCCATTGCGTCCTCTTCTGTACAGTGCGCTATCGACGAACTGGTACATACTGGACTGCCGGGCTACTCTTTCACCTTCTTCTTGTTCTTCGGGAAGTTCTCCTGTCTGGAGGAAACGGACGATCTGATGTGCCCACGTCGGAGCCTGTGGCTCGACGACGAGGACTAAAGGCATGTCGGCGGCTGCGGGAACATCAGCTTCCACGGCGAGGACCTGGGGCTCAGCCGGAGCTTGACGTTCCCCGGCAAGCTTGCCGGGGCATGGCTTGCCGGGAGCGCCTGCTTCGTCGGGACAAACCCTGGGGTTTGCCGAAGCGGGCAGCTCCTCAGCACTCTTGGCGTCGATCTTGGGGACTCTCTTGGCGGCGGCTCCGGGGAGCTCTGCCGGGAGATAGTCGCCGGAGACCGATTTCCTCTTCTTGCTTGGCTCAGTCGATGGTGTCACGAATGGCTGAGTCAGCTTGAGCACAAAAGTCCCTGGTTCCACAGGTAGCTTTAGTGCGGCGCATTTTGACAGGCCGTCGGCGATGTCGTTCTCTGCTCTTGGAACGTATTCCATTTGCAGGCCGTCAAAGCGCTCTTCCAGCTTCCTCACTTCATCAACGTAAGCCTCCATCAACGGGCACTGGTAATCCTTGTTCACTTGGCGGACGACGAGCTGCGAATCACCCCTGACAATGAGCTTCTTGATCCCAAGTTCCGCCGCGATCCTGAGACCGGCGAGCAAACCTTCATACTCTGTCGTATTGTTGGTTGCTTGCTCCTTGGGAAAGTGCATCTGGATGATGTACTTGAGGTGCTCTCCGGTGGGCGCGATGAGCAGCACGCCGGCACCAGCGCCTCCCAGCGAAAAGGCACCATCAAAGTACATCAGCCACTCTTTGGTTGCTTCCTTGCCGGGGATGCTCGTCTCTGGAATTTCTTCGTCCGGTGTCGGCGTCCACTCTGCTATGAACTCTGCCAATGCTCTGCTCTGGATGGTCGATGTGCTTTCGAACCTGAGGCCAAAGCTTGACAGTTCTAGTGCCCACTCGACAATCCTGCCTGTTGCTTCGGGATTCTGCAGTATCCTCTTGAGCGGAAAGCGAGTGACCACCGTGATCTCGTGTGCTTGGAAGTAATGGCGCAGCTTCCTCGAGGCCATGAGGAGGCCGAAGAGCAATTTCTGCACACCAGAGTACCTCGACCTAGCCCCCTGCAGGAGGGAACTGACGAAGTAAACTGGGCGCTGCACCATCCTCTTCCTCTGCACCTCCCCTTGCGCTTGCGCGAGTTCGCCTTCGCCGGGGCCAGAGCTTGTCGGGGAAGCCCCCTGCTTGTCGTCGGACGCGCTTGCCATGGTTGCGGGCTCGTCATCAGCTTCCCTCTCCGCTACTAACGCAGCACTAACCACCTGATTGGTTGCCGCTAGGTAAAGCAGCAACCTCTCTTGCGGTCTAGGCGCGACAAGTATAGGAGTGGAGGACAGGTATTTCTTCAGGTCTTGCAGCGCAGCCTCCGCTTCCGGAGTCCATTTTACTGGACCTACCTTTTTCAAGATTTTGAAAAACGGCAGGGCGCGTTCCGCAGACCTGGAAATAAACCTGCTGAGAGCCGCCACACAACCGGCAAGTCTTCGCACGTCCTTGACACGTGTTGGTGCTTCAATCTGCTCGATGGCCTTGATCTTGTCGGGGTTGGCTTCGATCCCACGCTGAGACACAAAGAACCCGAGAAGCTTGCCGGAGGGAACTCCGAACACGCACTTCTCAGGGTTGAGCTTGAGGCTGATCTTGTGCAAGTTCGCAAAGGTCTCTTCCAAGTCTTAAACCAAGGTTGCCCTGTCTCTGCTCTTGACCACAATGTCATCCATGTAGGCCTCCACATTTTTGTGGATCTGTGGCTCGAAAGCAGTGTGGACAACCCTTGCAAACGTCGATCCTGCGTTCTTCAGTCCAAAAGGCATCCGCACAAAACAGTACATACCGCATGGAGTGATGAACGCAGTCTTCTCTTCATCTTCTTCAGCCATGAAGATCTGGTGGTACCCGGAGTAGGCGTCAAGGAAGGAAAGCAGGTCGCATCCGGCCGTGGAGTCAACAATCTGGTCAATGCGCGGCAAGGGAAATGGATCTTTAGGGCAATCTCTGTTGACATCGGTGAAATCGATGCAAAGCCTCCACTTCTCGTTTGCTTTGCGCACGATGACAGGATTGGCCAACCACGTCGGATGGAGCACGCCCCTGACGAGGCCTGCCGCTTCCAACTTCCTGATCTCCTCCACGATAAACTCTTGGCGCTCCACCGCTTGTTTTCTGACTTTTTGCTTGACGGGCCGCGCATGAGGACAGACGGCAAGGTGGTGCTCAATCACTTCCCTGGGAACGCCGGGGATGTCAGATGGTTGCCAGGCAAACACAACGACATTCGCCCGCAGGAAAGCAACGAGCGCGCCTTCCTATTTGGGGTCGAGAGTGGCACTGATGGTGAAGGTACCACCAGTGCCGTCCCCCTTTGCGGGCACCTTCTTGGTCGCTGGTGGAGCAGCCGTCGTCTTCTGGTGTTCGCCGGCGAGGCTCGATGGTGCGTCCTCAACGACGGCGCAGCACTCCGAAGAGGCGCGCTTGCCAGAGTGGGCACCAGAGCATTTGCCGGGCTTGGCCTTTTTGCCGGCGGGGCTCGATGGCGCGTCCTCGACGGCAGCGCAGCACTCCGAAGAGGCGCGCTTGCCGGAGTGGGCGCCAGAGCATTCGCCGGGCTTGGTCTTCTTGCCGGCGGGGCTCGATGGCACGTCCTCGACGGCAGCGCAGCACTCCGAAGAGGCGCGCTTGCCGGAGTGGGCGCCAGAGCACTTGCCGGACTTGGTCTTCTTGCCGGCGGGGCTCGATGGCACGTCCTCGACGGCAGCGCAGCACTTCGAAGAGGCGCGCTTGCCGGAGTGGGCGCCAGAGCATTCGCCGGGCTTGGTCTTCTTGCCGGCGGGGCTCGATGGCACATCCTCGACGGCAGCACAGCACTCCGAAGAGGCGCGCTTGACGGAGTGGGCGCCAGAGCACTTGCCGGACTTGGTCTTCTTGCCGGCGGGGCTCGATGGCACGTCCTCGACCGCAGCGCAGCACTCCGAAGAGGCGCGCTTGCCGGAGTGGGCGCCAGAGCACTTGCCGGACTTCTTCTTTCCCTCGGAAGCTCCAGCGGCAAGCGGGCCGCGGGCCGTTGCTGCTGTTGCGTCCCGGTATATTTGGTCGGCGCAGATAAGGGCATCCTTCTTGTCGCCGGGGACAGAAATGACGCCTATCGGGCCAGGCATCTTGAGCATGTTGTACGCGTAGTGAGAGGCCGCCATGAACTTGGCGAGCGCCGGTCGGCCGAGGATCCCGTTGTAAGGCAACGGAAAGTCGGTGACGTCAAAGGTGACCCTCTCAGTCCTGAAATTCAGCTCGCTGCCAAATGTTACCGGCAGCATGATCTTTCCCTTCGGCTTGCTCCTTCCCGGGTTGATTCCTTGGAATGTGACGGTTTCTTCGAGCTCGCTGTCGGGAACTTGGAGTCTCCGGAGAATGGCAGAGGAGATCAGATTCAAGCCGGCCCCGCTGTCAACTAGCATCTTGGTGACCTTGAGGTTGCGGACCGTTGGGGAAACCAACATCGGCAAGCACCCGACCGCAGTTGTGCGATCAGGGTGGTCCTCAATGTCGAAGATGATAGGTGTGCTGGACCATCTCAGGGGTCTGCGTGACTCGACGGGCGGCTCCGCTGCATTGACCTCCCGCACCCACCGTTTAAGCTGGTGGTGGGAAGCGTGCAGGGAGGCACCACCGTCCACACACAAGACCTCGGTGGCTTTCTGAAACTCCTGCTCGCTGGTCTCGGGGTCTTCCATGTCTTCGTCTTCATCATCATCTTCGTCCCTGTCGCGTCCCCGGGGAGGTCTGTCTGCTTGCCGCTGCTTGTCCTTGCCGCGGCGCTCCTCCGGGCCGGGACGCTTCGTGCCGGATCCCCCGCCGCCTGCTTGGGCTCTCTCCTTGTCGCGTCGTGCGTACTCGGCTTTCTGCAGCTCGACGAGTCGCTCCACTTGCTTGCAACTCTAGAGGTCGTGGCCCCTGGTACGGTGGATCTTGCAGTACTTCTTGTCGGTACCGTCCCGCTTATCGGCAGCCGCCACCGCCCGGCAGTTGGCGCACCCGACAACCTCCTTGCCGGGGCCTCCCGCCTGGGCTTTCTTGGCGGAGCCCTCGCTGCCGGACTTCTCGACAACCAGCACCTCTGGGTTTTTCTTCTTTTTGCCGTTCCACCATCGGCCTCTCCTTGCCGGGGCGGTACCTTCACTGTCGGACTCTCCTTCTCCAACACTTTCTCCGGGGATCTTCCTCCCCTCCTCAGCGCGCGCACACTTGTCGGCCAGGGCGTAAAGCTCGCTGACCTCTTTGATTTTGCACATCGCCATCTCCTCCCGCATCCTGCGGTTGCGCACGTTCTGGTGGAACGCGCTGATCACCGCGGCGGGGTGGACGTCTGGGATGTTGTAGTGCACACGGCTGAACCTCTGGATGAACTTGCGCAAAGGCTCCCCCTCCTTCTGAACAAGCAGATGAAGGTCGCTTGCCTGGCCATGGGGTTTGTGGCCGCCGTGAAGGCGCCAACGAACTGATGGCATAGATCTGGCCAGGAGGAGATGGAGCCGTCCGGCAAGTGCATGAGCCAGGATCTGACGTTGGGCTTGAGTACCAGCGGGAAGTAGTTGGCAAGGATCTTGTCGTCCCGTCCCCCGGCAGCCTGCACCGCAATGGTGTAGATGCTGAGGAACTCCGACGGATGCGACTTGCCGTCGTACTTCTCGGGCACGTCGGGCTTGAAGTTCTTTGTGCTGGGCCACTGGACTTGCCGCAGCTCGCGGGTGAACGCGGGGCAGCCTACCGAATACGGTAGTTCGCCTGGTTCCCCGGGTGCGTGCATGTCTCCAGAGGGCCCAACACGCTGGTCTGATTGACGCCGCGCCTCTCTTCTGCGCTCGATGCGGGTTCGAGCGTCTTCTTCTCTTCATTCGTGAAGGACTTGGCGTTGGTCGCGGCGAGTTCGCGGGTTCTACGACGCGGTGGAGTCGTTGTCGAGGTGAGCCCGGCGAGTCGGCGACCGTGGCTTCTCGGGCGGGGAGTGCACGGTGGTCGCACCCCCGCCATTCTTGGCGCCATCGGTTCTCACCTGGGTGACTGGCCGCGGCTGCGACGCGCTGTGCTGCCGCGGAGTGTCACCGTTGGCGAAACCGATAAGGCTCTGGATGGTTGCCCTCCAGCCGTCGAGCTTGTCCGCCGTCGGAGGGTAGTCTAGGAGTAGCTGAGCTCGCGCGAGAGCTTCCGCTGGGGTGGCGGGTAGAGGCGGCGAACGGCGCGAGGAGCGGGATGTGCTCGAACTCCTAACCATGTTAGAAGGAGCAGCACCCGGTCCAGGCAGCCGCGCGACGCTCGTTCCGGCACGCTGGATCGCATGCTGGTCCTAAGCGCCTCGGGACCCACCAGCATGGTCTGGGTCCAGCGAGCATATGGTACCATGGGTACCATGACGCTGCTGGTTTCGCACCTCCTGAGAGGGGCGCGGGGCGAGCTCGGACGCTGCGGGACCAAGAACTGGTTCGACGGTGTCCGTTCCTCCGCCGGCGTCCTCCCCACCACCCGTCTGCTCCATGGGCGGTGGGTTCGACGCTGACGGGCCGGTCACCTCCGGAGCTTTCTTCTTCGGTGCCATGCCGGTGCAAACAATGAGAGTCTGGCTTGCGCGGACGCCGGATCTGATTCACACAACCTCGACGTCCCCCTGCCTGGCGCGCCAAAGATGTCGGGGGAAATCGGCCTCCACGAGCACCTATGGGGACGGAGCCCCTTGTCGGTTCGGCTGGGGCAGAGGTTGCACAAAGAGCAGATCGAGGCGACACACACACACAACGATTTTACCCAGCTTCGGGCCGCACGGATGCGTAAAAGCCTACTGCTGCTTGTCTGGTTGATTTGAGTTCTTGCTCTGGAACGCAAGAAGCTACAGTAAGTTGGAGCTGGACGTAGACGAGTGTCTACTGGGTGTCCTCCTTTTTTCCTTCCCTTACATGCGCATGGGCCTCCTTTTATATGCTAAGGGGTTTCCCACAGGTAGCGGCGCAGGTGAGGGTAAAAATGGCAAGGAACTGTGCGAACAGTGGCCGCACAGTGCTATCGCACCTAACTCTGACGGCGGGGGACAAAGGCATTAAATGCCCGTCTGGATCGCCTGAACAGTGCCGAGGCGGACCGTTAGGGGCGCCTCCGCTTGCCACGGGGGCGACTCTGCCAACGTCGCATGCCACCGCGCGTCTCAGGTTGCGCGGCGCCCCGCCACGTGCCTCCGGGGAAGCCCCAGAGCGACACGTGGGCAGGTGAGCTGGAGCGCAGGCCTGAGGTGGTGGTTCGCCGCGGCAAGTGGCTTGCCGCGGTAGTTGCCTTGCCGCACCTCGGAGCTTGCCGCTCGCCAGGCCTTGCCGGGGCGCGCGGCGCGCCGCGGCGGGCTTCTCTTGGGGTGCCTTGGCTTGGTCGTCCCGGCGAGCTCCTCCCGCCGGGGCCTTGGTGCTTCGGCTTAGTCGTCCCGGCAAGCTCCTCTTGCCGAGGCCTTGTCGCCTTGGCCCGGCAAGCTCCTCTTGCCGAACCTCGCCTTCCTGGCCCGGCAAGCTCCTCTTGCCGGGGCCTGGTCTTCTAGGCTCGATCACTTGGCCTTCGTCTGGCCCAGAAAGGGCCGTGGAGACTCTTGTCGCTCCCCTGGCAAGCCTTGCCGCGGGATGCTACTACTGCCCGTGCACAAGTTCGGGGGACTAAGGTACCCCTACTTTAGTACACCGACAATAAGAAAAAGAATAAAAAGAAACAAAGAGTTCATATTGATCTTATCGAGAGTAATGACTTCACATAGAAAGAGTATGATGATTAAAAGTTGTTGGGAGTTGGCAGACATAGCTTTGGTCATCGTTGCAATTAATAGGAAGTAATAAGGAAAGAGGGGTTCACATATAAATATATTATCATTGACATCTTTTATGATTGGGAGCACTCATTAAAATATGGCATGCTAAAGAGTTGATGTTGGACAAGGAAGACAATGTAATGGGTTATGTTTTCTTATATCTGAGATAAAGTATGTTGTCATGGATCCTATAACATGTTGAGCTTGCCTTTCCCCCTCATGCTAGCCAAATTCTCAGCACCAAGTAGAAATACTACTTGTGCCTCCAAAACCCTTAAACCAGTTTTGCCATGAGAGTCCACCATATCTACCTATGGATTGAGTAAGATCCTTCAAGTAAGTTGTCATTGGTGCAAAGCAATAAAAATTTCTCTAAATATGTATGATTGATTGGTGTGGGGGAAATAAGCTTTATACGATCTTGTGATGTGGAAGTAATAAAAGCGACGGGCTGCATAATAAAGGTTCATATCACAAGGGGCAATATAAAGTGACGTTCTTTCGCATTGAGATTTTATGCATCCAACCATAAAAGCGCATGGCAACCTCTACTTCCCTCTGCGAAGGGCCTATCTTTTACTATTATCTCTACCTTATGCAAGAGTCATGGTGATCTTCACCTTTCCTTTTCCAGCGGCGTCTGGAGTTGCAGGGAAGCGCGCACAGGAGGGATGGATGGGTTCATGGCGGAGGCGTCGGGGCTCCATGGAGGGCAGTGGAAGCTGCTTACTGGAGAAAGGAAGGAGAGAGATATTCAGAGAGGGAACATGGGAAGGAAGCAGAGAGAGACTGTGGGATAGGGGCTTCCTACCGGCGTCATGGAGGAACTCCGGTGAGGCTCGACGTGCTGCGGGTTGGACGGGAGGACAGCAGCCGCGCCGCCGTCGCACCAAGGCTAGGTTCGCGCGCTGCGTCGAGCTCCGCCTCCCCCCAGCGTGCAGCCGCTCGCGGACGCACGCGAAACCACAACGGCCATGGCTGATGGCCTTCAGGGCGTCGCCGCAGAGCTTCTCCTGTCGCCGCTCGCCTCCGCTCGCAGGAGCCCCAAGCACCGCCGCCGTGGAGTGCCCCCCCTCCCCGGCGACGCTCGATCCGGTGACCCCGGAGCTCTCCTCGCCGCCGGCCCCGCGGCACTGGTCGCCGTGGCGGCTGTCTTCCTCCTCCCTGGCCCCGCCTCCCATGTACGCGGGCTCCTCCCACTCTCTCCCCCCTCGCATCAACATCTGTCGCCCCCTTCGCCTTATCCATCATCCTTGTGCGGCGCGGGTGGAAAATAAGACGGCGTGGACGAATCGTTTTTCACTTATCCATGGACTACGGATCAAATACTAAAAAGCACAGGGACCTTTATGCCAAAAAGCCATGACGGTGAACCCGACCAACTCAGTCCGTGCTTTATTATTAGGGAGAGATATCCGGTCCCGGCGATGCACCATACTTCGGCTCCGCCCACTTGATATATCGACCCCCTCTGAGAATGGGGCACAAGGCAGAACAGCTTCTTCCACAGTGCGAAATGAGCCTCGCAACCCAAAAAAACAGCTCGCAAAGGGCTACATAGCCCGCGATATGTAGTATGGAGGCAGGGGTAAGGCTGTGTAACTGGCGGCCGTAGAACTCCAGTAGCCCCCGAAGAAACGGATGAATTGGAAATCCGAGTCCTCTTATCAAATAAGGGACGAGGCATACCCGCTCTCCTTTGGAGGGATTGGGAAAGCTCTCCGCCTACTCTCCGCCATTATAGGTGGCGAACCGGCTCGAACCGGGGCCATATACGCTGGGGGAAGAAATCCCTGGGTCTGAAGCTTCACTAGTTGGCTGTGTGGGACAGAACACCTCTCCCAATCTCCGGACTTGGGGCTGGGGGAACGAGAGGAGGAGCAGCGTCGACCGGCCATGATGGAATGGATTGCTTTCGGGTGCGCTCCGATGAATGCTCGCTAAGGAAGGATGGTGTGGTTTGGATCTGAATCCTCGTCTCTTTAATAGACAGCTCATTCGCATAGCTAGGGGGGTAAGTGTGAAAACACCCAGGCTCTTCACATTCGCTTGACACATGGAAGGTGGCCATTATTGGGCGTGGAAGCCAAGGAGCACAGCATTTACAAGAAGCCGGACACTATTTAACAGGTATTCGGAGTTTGTAGAAGAACCCGCCTTGCAATGTCGAAGACAATCTGCGCGCCGGACTCATCGTCATTGAAGCCTGGTTTGGGGGCTACTGAGTGAGTCCTTGATTAGGGGGTATCCGGATAGCTGGACTATGACCTTTGGCCGGACTGTTGGACTATGAAGATACAAGATTGAAGACTTCGTCCCGTGTCCGGATGGGACTCTCCTTGGCGTGGAAGGCAAGCTTGGAATTACGGATATGTAGATCTCCTCCCATTGTAACCGACTCTATGTAACCCTAGCCCCCTCCGGTGTCTATATAAACCGGAGAGTTTAGTCCGTAGGACACAATCACAACAATCGTACCATAGGCTAGCTTCTAGGGTTTAGCCTCTCTGATCTTGTGGTAGATCTACTCTTGTACTACCCATATCGTCAATATTAATCAAGCAGGAGTAGGGTTTTACCTCCATCGAGAGGGCCCGAACCTGGGTAAAAACATCGTGTCCCTTGTCTCCTGTTACCATCCGCCTAGACGCACAGTTCGGGACCCCCTACCCGAGATCCGTCGGTTTTGACACCGACAACTGCCTTTATAAGGAGATAAGAATCCCCCTCCTTCACCCACGCCTTCTCTTCCTCTCTATCCTTCCATTCTTGAGCTCCAGCGCCCAAGTTCCCATCTTCTCCATCTCTAGGAAGCACTTGATCATGTCCGGATCCGGAGGCCAAGGCAAGTGGAAGGTCTCCTCCGTCAAGGAGAAGGACATCACCCAGCTCCGGGCGGCGGGGTATTTGGCGAAAGGAATCGCCCACTGTCTTCCCTCCAAGGGGCAAGTCATCCCCACCCCGAAGCCTACTGAGAGGGTAGTTTTCCTCCCTCACTTCGTCCACGGATTGGGGTTTCCACTTCAGCCCTTCGTCCGAGGACTGATGTACTATTACAGGCTAGATTTCCATGATCTAGCCCCGAACTCCTTCCTCAACATCTCGGCATTCATTGCCGTGTGCGAGGCCTTCCTCCGCATCCATCCCCACTTCGACCTATGGCTCAAGGTCTTTAATGTGAAGACGAAGGTGGTGGACGGCCAGCACGCGGACGATCACACCCATCCTGCCAATGAGGTACCGTGGTCTTTTCCTAAGGCGTACCTTCTACTTATTTGTTCAAGGAGGATGCCTAACCTTTGCTATATTTTCTTAGGCGTGGATGGAGAGAGAGGAGCGGATCCATAGTTCAGCTCCGCTGCCCGAAGAGCCAGTCATCCTACTTCTGGCAAAGATGCTGGTTCCGGTGCCCTATAGGCCACCGGAAAAGAAGGCCAAGGGGGCCAAAGGCGGCCCCCGTCGTAAGGGCACTTCGGACATGACGTCCGAAGACGAAGTGACCCTTTCCTTCGCCGCCTAGGACGACAACGACGAGGAGGAGGAGGAGAACAACCCTCCCCCTGAGGAGGGAAAGAAGAAGAGGGCGGCCTCCACGAACCTGGTGGCAGAGACGTCCAAGAAAGGGAAGGGCTCCCTCGCGGATAACTCCACGTGGGACGTCGACAGCAGTCCGGAGCGACACCCCCGCCCTAAGCCTCGGGCTGCATCGTAAGTGCTAGGACTCATACATGCCCATATATCCAGACTTGCCTACCTGCGGCCTGCGGCGTGGCTCAAGGAGGGGCCCAGCACGACCCATCTTCATCGACACAAACTCAAGACCCTCGCGAGGGGCCAAGCCTCGCGGGGCGGACGACAAGGAGCTTCCTCAGGCACGGCATCATCAGGCTGGCTCGTGAGGAGGCGGAGAGATCAAGGCGGGGTACCTCACGAGGTGCCCATGACGCAAGCCATGACGACCAAGGGCGCCAGGCGGCCGCCAGCCCGCGCAGCGTCCTCCTTTCCTCTTTGGTGCAAAGGGGGAAAGCGCAGGCGAGAGCATTAACCAAAGGTACCCATTTCAGTGCAACGAGACCAAGACTAGTCCAACGGCAGGGAAGAAGTCACTGTGGAGCCCAAGAAGGCGTCACCACCAGAGCCTTTCGCAGGCGAGGACCAACTTTAGTCAGGATAAGTGTACCACATGTTCCCCTTCAAAATGGCCAATTATTGGCGCCCTTCCCGCTCAATATTTGGCAGGAGGCCCAGGGCCTTTGCCTATAAATAGGACTAGCCACCCACAAGAGGGGGGAGATAGATCATCCAGAGATCATCCATAGATCATCCAGAGATCATCGAGAGATAGATCATCTAGAAATCCAGAGAGAGAGAAGGGCAACTGAACTCCTCCAAGCAGTTCATCCCCCAGCCGAGAACAGACCCTCGCGAGGCTGTTCTTTCTTGTATTGTTCATCATCATCAGCCTAAGAGGCAATCCACACACCACACACTGGAGTAGGGTGTTACACCACATCGGTGGCCCGAACCAGTATAAACTCTGTGTCCCTTGTGCTATTCTTTTGTTTTTGCTTAGTTCTTAGCATGGCAGTGGGGAGCAAGTAGGTAGGAAGCGAAACCTCCGTGCGCACCCCAGTGTTCGAACCTCAAGGGTCTGCCGGAACCCAAAATCCGACATTTGGCGCGCCAGGTAGGGGTGCACCGGAATTCGTCTTCCACCACCCCGTTCTCCTCCGAACATCGCGTCCATGTCTGACGCTCGTCGGGCTCGCGCCGAGCGCCGCGCCGCCCTCGCTTCTCGCGTCGCCCAGACGGCTCCCGTCGGCGGGCGCCCTCGCCGTTCCCCGTCACCCGCCGTCAACGCCGCCACCGGCCTGGTGGGGAACGAGCAGCAAGCATCGTCTCAGCATCCGTCCGTGCGGCAGGACGGCCGCACTGCTACTCCCTCACTCACCCCAGCTGGATCTTCGTCCTGCGCGCTCCGCGCGCCCATGGAGGCTCGAGCTGCGCTCATCGCGGCAAACGAGCTCCTGCACTACCGTCCCGTCGACGACGTCTACGAAGAGTGGCTCGACCGCGTCGCCGAGCTCGTCCGCGCCGCAGGGGGCTCCCTTGCGCCGTCCTTTCCGCTGCACCGCACCCCGCCCTGCGCGGGCGGCGAAGCTCCGGGGGCACCGCAGCCGCCTCCTCCTCCAGAAGACGCCCTGGCTCCAAGGCGCGTGGCCCCTGGGCGGAACCCGCTCCGTCAGGCGCCAGCGTGGCAAGAGCAGAGCTGCCAAGAAATCCCTCACCCGCAAGGAGCTACCCGGGCGCTCCCTGCTCCAGCACGTCAAGACCCCGCGCTGCTCCCAGCTGCAGCGCATGGGGACCTACAAGGACAATCTCTTCGTCACCCAAGGCCTCCCGTGGCCACCGCAGGCTGCCGCGCCTTCACCACCGAACTACGCAGCGTCGCGTGGCCCGCCAAGTTCAAGCCTGACCTGCCTCCACGCTACGACGGCACGGCCGACCCTGCAGAGTTCCTCCAGCTCTGTGAGCTGGGCATCGAAGCTGCCAGCGGGAACAAGAAGGTCATGGCGAACTGGTTCCCCATGGAGCTAAAGGACGGGGCCCGCACCTGGCTCCTGAACTTGGCTCCAGGCACGATCTCCTCCTAGGCCGAGATGCGCACCCGCTTCATCGCCAACTTCCAAGGAACTCGCGACCGGCCACCCACCGTGAGCGACATGCGCCGCATCAAGCAACAACCCGGAGAGACCCTGTAGAAGTATATCCAGCGCTTCAACAACGCGCGCCTCAAGATCCCCAAGGTGTCCAAGGAGGCCATCATCTCAGCCTTCTCCGATGGCGTGCGCGACGTCAAGATGAAGGAGGAGCTGGCGATGCATGAAGACCTGTGCACTTCCCTGGAGCTGTTCAACTTGGCGACCAAGTGCGCCAGGGCTGAGGAAGGGCGTCTCTCCCTCCTCGAGCTGCCTGCCGCAGACACATAAGAGAAGAAGTCCAAGGACAAGGATGTGAAGCGCAAGGGGGCTGCCGTGCTCGCGGCGGAACCGGACACCAAGCGGGGCAGAGATCAGCCAGAGCCTTCCAACGGCAGACGGTACTGTGTGTACCACGACCTCCACACCCACAACAACAACGAATGTCAAGAGCTCTGAGCCGTGCGAGAAGGAAGGATCGGCCGTCGTCCATCGTCCCGACCGCGGCGACCGGGGCTACGGCCGAGGAGGAGGAAGAAACGCAGGACGCTGGGAAGACCGTGGCCCGCGCCAGGAGTGGCCTCAGGCGCGGCATCATCAGGCTGGCTCGTGAGGAGGCGGAGAGATCAAGGCGGGGTACCTCACGAGGTGCCCATGACGCAAGCCATGACGAACAAGGGCACCAGCCCGCGCAGCGTCCTCCTTTCCTCTTTGGTGCAAAGGGGGCAAGCGTAGGCGAGAGCATTAACCAAAGGTACCCATTTCAGTGCAACGAGACCAAGACTAGTCCAACGGCAGGGAAGAAGTCACTGTGGAGCCCAAGAAGGCGTCACCACCAGAGCCTTTCGCAGGCGAGGACCAACTTTAGTCAGGATAAGTGTACCACATGTTCCCCTTCAAAATGGCCAATTATTGGCACCCTTCCCGCTCAATATTTGGGAGGAGGCCCAGGGCCTTTGCCTATAAATAGGACTAGCCACCCACAAGAGGGGGGAGATAGATCATCCATAGATCATCGAGAGATAGATCATCTAGAAATCCAGAGAGAGAGAAGGGCAACTGAACTCCTCCTAGCAGTTCATCCCCCAGCCGAGAACAGACCCTCGCGAGGCTGTTCTTTCTTGTATTGTTCATCATCATCAGCCTAAGAGGCAATCCACACACCACACACTGGAGTAGGGTGTTACACCACATCGGTGGCCCGAACCAGTATAAACTCTGTGTCCCTTGTGCTATTCTTTTGTTTTTGCTTAGTTCTTAGCATGGCAGTGGGGAGCAGGTAGGTAGGAAGCGAAACCTCCGTGCGCACCCCAGTGTTTGAACCTCAAGGGTCTGGCGAAACCCAAAATCCGACATTTGGCGCGCCAGGTAGGGGTGCGCCGGAATTCGTCTTCCACCACCCCGTTCTCCTCCGACCATCGCGTCCATGTCTGACGCTCGCCGGGCTCGCGCCGAGCGCCGCGCCGCCCTCGCTTCTCGCGTCGCCCAGACGGCTCCCGTCGGCGGGCGCCCTCGCCGTTCCCCGTCACCCGCCGTCAACGCCGCCACCGGCCTGGTGGGGAACGAGCAGCAAGCATCGTCTCAGCATCCGTCCGTGCGGCAGGACGGCCGCACTGCTACTCCCTCACTCACCCCAGCTGGATCTTCGTCCTGCGCGCTCCGCGCACCCATGGAGGCTCGAGCTGCGCTCATCGCGGCAAACGAGCTCCTGCGCTACCGTCCCGTCGACGACGTCTACGAAGAGTGGCTCGACCGTGTCGCCGAGCTCGTCCGCGCCGCAGGGGGCTCCCCTGCGCCGTCCTTTCCGCTGCACCGCACGCCGCCCTGCGCAGGCGGCGAAGCTCCGGGGGCGCCGCAGCCGCCTCCTCCTCCAAAAGACTCCCTGGCTCCAAGGCGCGTGGCCCCTGGGCGGAACCCGCTCCGTCAGGCGCCAGCGCGGCAAGAGCAGAGCTGCCAAGAAGTCCCTCGCCCGCAAGGAGCTACCCGGGCGCTCCCTGCTCCAGCACGTCAAGACCCCGCGCTGCTCCCAGCTGCAGCGCATGGGGACCTACAAGGACAAGCTCTTCGTCACCCAAGGCCTCCCGTGGCCACCGCAGGCTGCCGCGCCTTCACCACCGAACTACGCAGCGTCGCGTGGCCCGCCAAGTTCAAGCCTGACCTGCCTCCACGCTACGACGGCACGGCCGACCCTGCAGAGTTCCTCCAGCTCTGTGAGCTGGGCATCGAAGCTGCCAGCGGGAACGAGAAGGTCATGGCGAACTGGTTCCCCATGGAGCTAAAGGACGGGGCCCGCACCTGGCTCCTGAACTTGGCTCCAGGCACGATCTCCTCCTAGGCCGAGATGCGCACCCGCTTCATCGCCAACTTCCAAGGAACTCGCGACCGGCCACCCGCCGTGAGCGACATGCGCCGCATCAAGCAACAACCCGGAGAGACCCTGTAGAAGTATATCCAGCGCTTCAACAACGCGCGCCTCAAGATCCCCAAGGTGTCCGAGGAGGCCATCATCTCAGCCTTCTCCGATGGCGTGCGCGACGTCAAGATGAAGGAGGAGCTGGCGATGCATGAAGACCTGTGCACTTCCCTGGAGCTGTTCAACTTGGCGACCAAGTGCGCCAGGGCTGAGGAAGGGCGTCTCTCCCTCCTCGAGCTGCCTGCCGCAGACACATAAGAGAAGAAGTCCAAGGCCAAGGATGTGAAGCGCAAGGGGGCTGCCGTGCTCGCGGCGGAACCGGACACCAAGCGGGGCAGAGATCAGCCAGAGCCTTCCAACGGCAGACGGTACTGTGTGTACCACGACCTCCACACCCACAACAACAACGAATGTCAAGAGCTCTGAGCCGTGCGAGAAGGAAGGATCGGCCGTCGTCCGTCGTCCCGACCGCGGCGACCGGGGCTACGGCCGAGGAGGAGGAAGAAACGCAGGACGCTGGGAAGACCGTGGCCCGTGCCAGGAGTGGCCTCAGGCGCGGCATCATCAGGCTGGCTCGCGAGGAGGCGGAGAGATCAAGGCGGGGTACCTCACGAGGTGCCCATGACGCAAGCCATGACGACCAAGGGCGCCAGGCGGGCGCCAGCCCGCGCAGCGTCCTCCTTTCCTCTTTGGTGCAAAGGGGGCAAGCGCAGGCGAGAGCATTAACCAAAGGTACCCATTTCAGTGCAACGAGACCAAGACTAGTCCAACGGCAGGGAAGAAGTCACTGTGGAGCCCAAGAAGGCGTCACCACCAGAGCCTTTCGCAGGCGAGGACCAACTTTAGTCAGGATAAGTGTACCACATGTTCCCCTTCAAAATGGCCAATTATTGGCACCCTTCCCGCTCAATATTTGGGAGGAGGCCCAGGGCCTTTGCCTATAAATAGGACTAGCCACCCACAAGAGGGGGGAGATAGATCATCCATAGATCATCGAGAGATAGATCATCTAGAAATCCAGAGAGAGAGAAGGGCAACTGAACTCCTCCTAGCAGTTCATCCCCCAGCCGAGAACAGACCCTCGCGAGGCTGTTCTTTCTTGTATTGTTCATCATCATCAGCCTAAGAGGCAATCCACACACCACACACTGGAGTAGGGTGTTACACCACATCGGTGGCCCGAACCAGTATAAACTCTGTGTCCCTTGTGCTATTCTTTTGTTTTTGCTTAGTTCTTAGCATGGCAGTGGGGAGCAGGTAGGTAGGAAGCGAAACCTCCGTGCGCACCCTAGTGTTTGAACCTCAAGGGTCTGCCGAAACCCAAAATCCGACATTTGGCGCGCCAGGTAGGGGTGCGCCGGAATTCGTCTTCCACCACCCCGTTCTCCTCCGACCATCGCGTCCATGTCTGACGCTCGTCGGGCTCGCGCCGAGCGCCGCGCCGCCCTCGCTTCTCGCGTTGCCCAGACGGCTCCCGTCGGCGGGCGCCCTCGCCGTTCCCCGTCACCCGCCGTCAACGCCGCCACCGGCCTGGTGGGGAACGAGCAGCAAGCATCGTCTCAGCATCCGTCCGTGCGGCAGGACGGCCGCACTGCTACTCCCTCACTCACCCCAGCTGGATCTTCGTCCTGCGCGCTCCGCGCGCCCATGGAGGCTCGAGCTGCGCTCATCGCGGCAAACGAGCTCCTGCGCTACTGTCCCGTCGACGACGTCTACGAAGAGTGGCTCGACCGCGTCGCCGAGCTCGTCCGCGCCGCAGGGGGCTCCCCTGCGCCGTCCTTTCCGCTGCACCGCACCCCGCCCTGCGCAGGAGGCGAAGCTCCGGGGGCGTCGCAGCCGCCTCCTCCTCCAGAAGACGCCCTGGCTCCAAGGCGCGTGGCCCCTGGGCGGAACCCGCTCCGTCAGGCGCCAGCGCGGCAAGAGCAGAGCTGCCAAGAAGTCCCTCGCCCGCAAGGAGCTACCCGGGCGCTCCCTGCTCCAGCACGTCAAGACCCCGTGCTGCTCCCAGCTGCAGCGCATGGGGACCTACAAGGACAAGCTCTTCGTCACCCAAGGCCTCCCGTGGCCACCGCAGGCTGCCGCGCCTTCACCACCGAACTACGCAGCGTCGCGTGGCCCGCCAAGTTCAAGCCTGACCTGCCTCCACGCTACGACGGCACGGCCGACCCTGCAGAGTTCCTCCAGCTCTGTGAGCTGGGCATCGAAGCTGCCAGCGGGAACGAGAAGGTCATGGCGAACTGGTTCCCCATGGAGCTAAAGGACGGGGCCCGCACCTGGCTCCTGAACTTGGCTCCAGGCACGATCTCCTCCTAGGCCGAGATGCGCACCCGCTTCATCGCCAACTTCCAAGGAACTCGCGACCGGCCACCCGCCGTGAGCGACATGCGCCGCATCAAGCAACAACCCGGAGAGACCCTGTAGAAGTATATCCAGCGCTTCAACAACGCGCGCCTCAAGATCCCCAAGGTGTCCGAGGAGGCCATCATCTCAGCCTTCTCCGATGGCGTGCGCGACGTCAAGATGAAGGAGGAGCTGGCGATGCATGAAGACCTGTGCACTTCCCTGGAGCTGTTCAACTTGGCGACCAAGTGCGCCAGGGCTGAGGAAGGGCGTCTCTCCCTCCTCGAGCTGCCTGCCGCAGACACATAAGAGAAGAAGTCCAAGGCCAAGGATGTGAAGCGCAAGGGGGCTGCCGTGCTCGCGGCGGAACCGGACACCAAGCGGGGCAGAGATCAGCCAGAGCCTTCCAACGGCAGACGGTACTGTGTGTACCACGACCTCCACACCCACAACAACAACGAATGTCAAGAGCTCTGAGCCGTGCGAGAAAGAAGGATCGGCCGTCGTCCGTCGTCCCGACCGCGGCGACCGGGGCTACGACCGAGGAGGAGGAAGAAACGCAGGACGCTGGGAAGACCGTGGCCCGTGCCAGGAGTGTCCTCAGGCGCGGCATCATCAGGCTGGCTCGCGAGGAGGCGGAGAGATCAAGGCGGGGTACCTCACGAGGTGCCCATGACGACCAAGGGCGCCAGGCGGGCGCCAGCCCGCGCAGCGTCCTCCTTTCCTCTTTGGTGCAAAGGGGGCAAGCGCAGGCGAGAGCATTAACCAAAGGTACCCATTTCAGTGCAACGAGACCAAGACTAGTCCAACGGCAGGGAAGAAGTCACTGTGGAGCCCAAGAAGGCGTCACCACCAGAGCCTTTCGCAGGCGAGGACCAACTTTAGTCAGGATAAGTGTACCACATGTTCCCCTTCAAAATGGCCAATTATTGGCACCCTTCCCGCTCAATATTTGGGAGGAGGCCCAGGGCCTTTGCCTATAAATAGGACTAGCCACCCACAAGAGGGGGGAGATAGATCATCCAGAGATCATCCATAGATCATCCAGAGATCATCGAGAGATAGATCATCTAGAAATCCAGAGAGAGAGAAGGGCAACTGAACTCCTCCTAGCAGTACATCCCCCAGCCGAGAACAGACCCTCGCGAGGCTGTTCTTTCTTGTATTGTTCATCATCAGCAGCCTAAGAGGCAATCCACACACCACACACTGGAGTAGGGTGTTACACCACATCGGTGGCCCGAACCAGTATAAACTCTGTGTCCCTTGTGCTATTCTTTTGTTTTTGCTTAGTTCTTAGCATGGCAGTGGGGAGCAGGTAGGTAGGAAGCAAAACCTACGTGCGCACCCCAGTGTTCGAACCTCAAGGGTCTGCCGGAACCCAAAATCCGACATTTGGCGCGCCAGGTAGGGGTGCGCCGGAATTCGTCTTCCACCACCCCGTTCTCCTCCGACCATCGCGTCCATGTCTGACGCTCGTCGGGCTCGCGCCGAGCGCCGCGCCGCCCTCGCTTCTCGCGTCGCCCAGACGGCTCCCGTCGGCGGGCGCCCTCGCCGTTCCCCGTCACCCGCCGTCAACGCCGCCACCGGCCTGGTGGGGAACGAGCAGCAAGCATCGTCTCAGCATCCGTCCGTGCGGCAGGACGGCCGCACTGCTACTCCCTCACTCACCCCAGCTGGATCTTCGTCCTCCGCGCTCCGCGCGCCCATGGAGGCTCGAGCTGCGCTCATCGCGGCAAACGAGCTCCTGCGCTACCGTCCCGTCGACGACGTCTACGAAGAGTGGCTCGACCGCGTCGCCGAGCTCGTCCGCGCCGCAGGGGGCTCCCCTGCGCCGTCCTTTCCGCTGCACCGCACCCCGCCCTGCGCAGGCGGCGAAGCTCCGGGGGCGTCGCAGCCGCCTCCTCCTCCAGAAGACGCCCTGGCTCCAAGGCGCGTGGCCCCTGGGCGGAACCCGCTCCGTCAGGCGCCAGCGCGGCAAGAGCAGAGCTGCCAAGAAGTCCCTCGCCCGCAAGGAGCTACCCGGGCGCTCCCTGCTCCAGCACGTCAAGACCCCGCGCTGCTCCCAGCTGCAGCGCATGGGGACCTACAAGGACAAGCTCTTCGTCACCCAAGGCCTCCCGTGGCCACCGCAGGCTGCCGCGCCTTCACCACCGAACTACGCAGCGTCGCGTGGCCCGCCAAGTTCAAGCCTGACCTGCCTCCACGCTACGACGGCACGGCCGACCCTGCAGAGTTCCTCCAGCTCTGTGAGCTGGGCATCGAAGCTGCCAGCGGGAACGAGAAGGTCATGGCGAACTGGTTCCCCATGGAGCTAAAGGACGGGGCCCGCACCTGGCTCCTGAACTTGGCTCCAGGCACGATCTCCTCCTAGGCCGAGATGCGCACCCGCTTCATCGCCAACTTCCAAGGAACTCGCGACCGGCCACCCGCCGTGAGCGACATGCGCCGCATCAAGCAACAACCCGGAGAGACCCTGTAGAAGTATATCCAGCGCTTCAACAACGCGCGCCTCAAGATCCCCAAGGTGTCCGAGGAGGCCATCATCTCAGCCTTCTCCGATGGCGTGCGCGACGTCAAGATGAAGGAGGAGCTGGCGATGCATGAAGACCTGTGCACTTCCCTGGAGCTGTTCAACTTGGCGACCAAGTGCGCCAGGGCTGAGGAAGGGCGTCTCTCCCTCCTCGAGCTGCCTGCCGCAGACACATAAGAGAAGAAGTCCAAGGCCAAGGATGTGAAGCGCAAGGGGGCTGCCGTGCTCGCGGCGGAACCGGACACCAAGCGGGGCAGAGATCAGCCAGAGCCTTCCAACGGCAGACGGTACTGTGTGTACCACGACCTCCACACCCACAACAACAACGAATGTCAAGAGCTCTGAGCCGTGCGAGAAGGAAGGATCGGCCGTCGTCCGTCGTCCCGACCGCGGCGACCGGGGCTACGGCCGAGGAGGAGGAAGAAACGCAGGACGCTGGGAAGATCGTGGCCCGCGTCAGGAGTGGCCTCAGGCGCGGCATCATCAGGCTGGCTCGCGAGGAGGCGGAGAGATCAAGGCGGGGTACCTCACGAGGTGCCCATGACGCAAGCCATGACGACCAAGGGCGCCAGGCGGGCGCCAGCCCGCGCAGCGTCCTCCTTTCCTCTTTGGTGCAAAGGGGGCAAGCGCAGGCGAGAGCATTAACCAAAGGTACCCATTTCAGTGCAACGAGACCAAGACTAGTCCAACGGCAGGGAAGAAGTCACTGTGGAGCCCAAGAAGGCGTCACCACCAGAGCCTTTCGCAGGCGAGGACCAACTTTAGTCAGGATAAGTGTACCACATGTTCCCCTTCAAAATGGCCAATTATTGGCACCCTTCCCGCTCAATATTTGGGAGGAGGCCCAGGGCCTTTGCCTATAAATAGGACTAGCCACCCACAAGAGGGGGGAGATAGATCATCCAGAGATCATCCATAGATCATCGAGAGATAGATCATCTAGAAATCCAGAGAGAGAGAAGGGCAACTGAACTCCTCCTAGCAGTTCATCCCCCAGCCGAGAACAGACCCTCGCGAGGCTGTTCTTTCTTGTATTGTTCATCATCATCAGCCTAAGAGGCAATCCACACACCACACACAGGAGTAGGGTGTTACACCACATCGGTGGCCCGAACCAGTATAAACTCTGTGTCCCTTGTGCTATTCTTTTGTTTTTGCTTAGTTCTTAGCATGGCAGTGGGGAGCAGGTAGGTAGGAAGCGAAACCTCCGTGCGCACCCAGTGTTCGAACCTCAAGGGTCTGCCGGAACCCAAAATCTGACATTTGGCGCGCCAGGTAGGGGTGCGCCGGAATTCGTTTTCCACCACCCCGTTCTCCTCCGACCATCGCGTCCATGTCTGGCGCTCGTCGGGCTCGCGCCGAGCGCCGCGCCGCCCTCGCTTCTCGCGTCGCCCAGACGGCTCCCGTCGACGGGCGCCCTCGCCGTTCCCCGTCACCCGCCGTCAACGCCGCCACCGGCCTGGTGGGGAACGAGCAGCAAGCATCGTCTCAGCATCCGTCCGTGCGGCAGGACGGCCGCACTGCTACTCCGTCACTCACCCCAGCTGGATCTTCGTCCTGCGCGCTCCGCGCGCCCATGGAGGCTCGAGCTGCGCTCATCGCGGCAAACGAGCTCCTGCGCTACCGTCCCGTCGACGACGTCTATGAAGAGTGGTTGCACCGCGTAGACGAGCTCGTCCGCGCCGCAGGGGGCTGCCGTGCTCGCGGCGGAACCGGACACCAATCGGGGCAGAGATCAGCCAGAGCCTTCCAACGGCAGACGGTACTGTGTGTACCACGACCTCCACACCCACAACAACAACGAATGTCAAGAGCTCTGAGCCGTGCGAGAAGGAAGGATCGGCCGTCGTCCGTCGTCCCGACCGCGGCTACCGGGGCTACGGCCGAGGAGGAGGAAGAAACGCAGGACGCTGGGAAGACCGTGGCCCACGCCAGGAGTGGCGCGATCGACCTCGCGAGGCTCGCTGGCAAGACCTGCCTCGCGAAGGAGACTGGAGGGATCAGCCTCGCGAGGATCGTCCGCAAGGCAATGCAGGCCTCCCCCCGCTGTCGCCGCAGCCGGGGAGAAACGAGGACCGCCACCAGGACGAGGGGGCTGGGGGCTTCCAGGAGCCGCGCGCGATCGCCTGCATCCTGGGCGGAGCTCAAGCCCCAGCCTCTCAACGCATCTTCAAGCAGTTCGCCCGCGAAGTGAATGCAGTCCTCCCCAGGCTAGAAGCCATGCGCCCCCTCAGGTGGTCGGCATGCGCCATCACGTTCAGCTCAGCGGATCAGCTCAAGTGCGCGGCCACAGCCGGAGTCCTCCCGATGCTTTGTTCCCCGATCATCAGCAATGTAGTAGTCACCAAGACCCTCATTGACGGCGGGGCAGGGCTCAACGTCCTGTCCGTGGAGACGTTCAACAATCTCCAAGTGCCCCACAACCAGCTTCAGCCAACCAAGCCTTTCTCCGTAGTCACCGACGGCTCCACGGTCCCGATTGGGCAGGTCCGCCTGCCTGTCACCCTCGGGGCACGCGACAACTACCGCACCGAGCTGATCGACTTCGACGTCGCTCACATTCGCCTGCCGTACAACGCCATCCTTGGATACCCAGCGCTAGCCAAGTTCATGGCTGTAACCCACCACGGCTACAACGTCCTCAAGATGCGAGGAAGCGGCGGAGTCATCACGGTGCCTTGTGAAGAGAAGGACGCGGTTTGTTCCCTGGAACGAGCCTTTCAAGCTGCATCACTGGAAGACCCTGATCGCGGAAGCAGGAGGCTTCTCGAGGTCATCCCCAAGAAGAAGAAGACATCGTCCAGTCCGACCCCTCAGGAGGCAGGCCCCTCAGGGCCCGCGCCTGCCCAAGGGGATCCTCCTTCCGTTGCATAGGAAAGCGCGCCCGGCGCCCTCCTCAGGCAGGGCTCGGGGGCTCTCCCCTGGAGGGCCACCGACCTAGCTGGGGTCACGAGGGAGGCACTTGGGCACCACGTGGAGGCGTGTTTCAAAGAACGTGTAGGATCGGAAGTATGTCTAGAGGGGGGTGATTAGACTACTTGACCAAATAAAAACTTAACCTTTTCCCAATTTTAGTTCTTGGCAGATTTTAGCAATGTTTAGTACAAGTCAAGCAAGCATCACACAACTCAAGCAAGCATGCAAAGAGTATATAGGCAGCGGAAAGTAAAACATGCAACTTGCAAGAATGTAAAGGGAAGGGTTTGGAGAATTCAAACGCTATTGGAGACACGGATGTTTTTCCCGTGGTTCGGATAGGTGGTGCTATCCTACATCCACATTAGTGGAGACTTCAACCCACGAAGGGTAACGGTTGCGCGAGTCCACGGAGGGCTCCACCCACGAAGGGTCCACGAAGAAGCAACCTTGTCTATCCCACCATGGCCATCGCCCACGAAGGACTTGCCTCACTAGCGGTAGATCTTCACGAAGTAGGTGATCTCCTTGCCCTTACAAACTCCTTGGTTCAACTCCACAATCTTGTCGGAGGCTCCCAAGTGACACCTAGCCAATCTAGGAGACACCACTCTCCAAGAAGTAACAAATGGTGTGTTGATGATGAACTCCTTGCTCTTGTGCTTCAAATGATAGTCTCCCCAACACTCAACTCTCTCTCACAGGATTTGGATTTGGTGGAAATAACATTTGAGTGGAAAGCAACTTGGGAAAGGCTAGAGATCAAGATTCATATGGTAGGAATGGAATATCTTGGTCTCAACACATGAGTAGGTGGTTCTCTCTCAGAACATATGAGTTGGAAGTGTAGGTGTGTTCTGATGGCTCTCTCCACGAATGAAGAGGAGGTGGAGGGGTATATATAGCCTCCACTTAAAATCCAACCGTTACACACAATCTACCAATCTCGTAGGACCGAATCACAAACTCGGTCGGACCGAAACGGTAAACCTAGTGACCGTTAGAGATTTTCGGTGGGACTGACATGCATCTCGGTAGGACCGATATGGTTAGGGTTTGGGCATAACGTAATCTCGGTGAGACCGATTACACAAACTCGGTGAGACCGATTTGGTAATTAGTTAACTAGAGAGTTGGTCGGGCAAACTCGGTGGGACCGATTTGCTCTTTCGATGAGACCGAAAAGTTACAAAAGGGAAACAGAGAGTTTGCATTGCAATCTCGGTGGGACCGATCCGCTCTTTTGGTGAGACCTAAAAGTTACGAAAAAGGAAACAGAGAGGTTGCAATCCCATCTCAGTGAGACCGAGATCCCTATCGGTAGAACCGATTTGCTAGGGTTTGGCAGTGGCTTATGACATATGAGAAAATCGGTGGCACCAGATAGAAAGAATCGGTAGGACCGAGTTTGGCTTAGGGTTTAGGTCATATGTGGATATGGGAAAGTAGTTGAGGATTTTGGAGCATATCATTAAGCACATAAGGCAAAGAGCTCATTAAGCAACACCTCATCCCTCCTTGATAGTATTGGCTTTTCCTATAGACTCAATGTGATCTTGGATCACTAAAATGTAAAATGAAGAGTCTTGAGCATGAGCCAATCCTTTGTCCTTAGAATTTTGAGGGTTCCACTTTCACCATCCATGCCATGCCAATCATTGAGCTTTCCTGAAATAATTGTCTTGGAATAGCATGCTCAATGAGCTATATGTTGTTATGAATTAACAAAACCACCTAGGGATAGTTGCACTTTAAATCTCCCCCTTTTTGGTAATTGATGACAACATATAGATCAAAGCTTCGACAAATGATAATAAGAATGAATTACATCGTCGCTTTGAGAAGTATGTGATAAGTAAGAGCTTCCCCTAAATTTGTGCATATTTAAAATTTGCTTTGGTCTGCAAATGCACAAGGAGTTAGAATTATGGGTTACATACATCTTGGTGGAGCGCTCAAAATGATTAATAATGAAATACATGCACTCATCACCAAGGCAAAGTGAATAACCACATAAGATAGATAAGATATATCAAGCATGCATAAGTGTAGCTTATGATCAAACACATGATCATCAATGTCTCACAAGCATAACACAGTATCTCAAGCAAACAATGTATCAAAGACCACCAAATAAAGCAAGAGAGAAAAGCAACACTCTCTCTCTCGAAGCCTATGATCTATACATCTTCTCCCCCTTTGGCAACAAGTTACCAAAAAGTTCCTAGAAAATGCATAGTGCTAAATCGACACTCAGGCTTGATCTTCAGGAGGTGGTGGAGTCTGGATCACTCCAAGGACGAAGGCTTCTGTTGATGCTGATGGAGTTGGAGCTGAAGTGGATGCTGGAGCAGGTTGGGTTGATGCTGCGGCTGGAGCTGAGGCGGTTGCTCTTGTGTCCGGAACTGGCACTGCACTGGACCTCTGGGCTCGTGGCACTCTGGCAAATGCATCTGTGGTAGTCTTCCCTCTCCTCTCCTGCATGTCATCTTGGAGCTGCTCCACTGTTGTCTGTATTTCTGTCACCTTGATATCCAAGTCATAGAACTTCTGTTCTACGATCCTCTCTAAGCTTGCCTGGTTTTGAGTTAGGTTGGCCAAACGTTTCTCAATCCGCAGGGTGGATGCAATCAGGTAACTGAGCTGCTCTTGATTTGTCTTCAAGAAGTATTCTGATGCCTCCTCTTGAGTTGGCATCCTAGCAGCTTTCTCCTTTCTAGCCTTCTCCTTTTGTGCTTGGGCATGGGCTGAAGATGGTTCATCCTTGTTCATCACAACTTCATTGTCTTCAAAATCAGGATGAATAGGAAGATGTTCCTTATCCAAAAGATATATGCCAGTGCCCATCTTGGAGTTGATCAGTTCTTGGATCTGAGGGGCATATCCACAGCTTCTCTTCTGGTCTGTTGTTGTCCTCTTGATTGTCTCTATCATAAGGCTCATGACCTTGAACTTCTGAGGCACATCAAAGATATGAAGCAAGTTGATAGCATGGCCTCTGATCATCTTGTGATCTCCAGACTTGGGTAACAGAGTGTGCCTTAAGATCCAGTTGATTGTTGGCAATCCTGACAAAAGATAATGTACAGATCCATACTTGAAAGTTTCAAGTGCCTTGTCAGGGATCTCTTTGTACATGTTGATCATGGAGTTGTGGTCCATCTTCTTCTTGGAATAGACATCCAAGTCATCTTCACTTTCTTCTGGGGCATTGATCAGTTGAGCCCATTCTGAAACAGTTGATTGGTACCTTGTACCTTCAGACATCCATGTGATCCTCCCATCGGGGTAAAAGTGTGATGTGGAGTAGAACTGCATAATAAGTTCCTCATTCCACTTTGTGAGCTTTTGCCCAACAAAGTCTGCTACTCCACAAGCCTTGAAGCTGTCCTGCACTCCTGGGAAGTGCTCTTCGTTGTCCTTGATGTATTGCCAATCGACCCATCTCATGTCACAGACAATTGGCTTCTTGTCTAACAGGATTGTCTCATAGAAGTCCAGCTGTTCCTTAGTATGGAACCTGTAGTCTACAGCAGTTCTTCTCCTGGTAGCATAGGGATCTTCTGCTCTCCATTTCCTCAGTCCAGAGTCTCTCCTGATATTCATATCCTCAACCACAGGATGAGCATCATTTGTTGGGGAACGTAGTAATTTCAAAAAAATTCCTACGCACACGCAAGATCATGGTGATGCATAGCAACGAGAGGGGAGAGTGTTGTCTACGTACCCTCGTAGACCGAAGCGGAAGCATTGATGCAACATAGAGGAAGTAGTCGTACGTCTTCCCGATCCGACTGATCCAAGCGTCGTTACTCCGGCGCCTCCGAGTTCTTAACACATGTACAACTCGATGACGTTCCCCGGGCTCCGATCCAGCAAAGCTTCGGGGACGAGTATCGTCAGCACGACGGCGTGGTGACGATCTTGATGTACTACCGACGCAGGGCTTCGCCTAAGCACCGCAACAATATGACCGAGGTGGAATATGGTGGAGGGGGGCACCGCACACGGCTAAGGAACGATCACGAAGATCAACTTGTGTGTTCTAGGGTGCCCCCCTGCCCCCGTATATAAAGGAGGGAGGGGGGAGGCCGGCCGGCCCTATGGGGCGCGCCAAAGGGAGGGGGAGTCCTCCTCCTAGTGGGAGTAGGACTCCCCTTTCCTAGTCCAACTAGGAAGAGAGGGGGGAGGAAAGAGAGGGAGAGGGAGAGGGAAAGGGGGGCCGCGCCCCCCACCCCCTCCTAGTCCTATTCGGACTCCCCATGAGGGGGAGCGCTCCACCTCCTGGGCTGCTGCCCTCTCTCTCCCCTCAGGCCCACTAAGGCCCAATACTTCCCCGGGGGGTTCCGGTAACCCCTCCGGCACTCCGGTTTTCTCCGAAACCACTTGGAACAATTCCGGTGTCCAAATATAGCCGTCCAATATATCAATCTTTATGTCTCGACCATTTCGAGACTCCTCGTCATGTCCGTGATCACATCCGGGACTCCGAAAAACCTTCGGTACATCAAAATGCATAAACTCATAATAACTGTCATCGTAACCTTAAGCGTGCGGACCCTACGGTTCGAGAACAGTGTAGACATGACTGAGACAAATCTCTGGTCAATAACCAACAGCGGGACCTGGATGCCCATATTGGCTCCTACACATTCTACGAAGATCTTTATCGGTCAGACCACATAACAACATACGTTGTTCCCTTTGTCAACGGTATGTTACTTGCCCGAGATTCGATCGTCGGTATCCAATACCTAGTTCAATCTCGTTACCGGCAAGTCTCTTTACTCGTTCTGTAATACATCATCTCGCAACTAACTTATTGGTTGCAATGCTTGCAAGGCTTATGTGATGTGCATTACCGAGAAGGCCCTGAGATACCTCTCCGACATTCGGAGTGACAAATCCTAATCTCGAAATACGCCAACCCAACAAATACTTTCGGAGACACCTGTAGAGCACCTTTATAATCACCCAGTTACGTTGTGACGTTTGGTAGCACACAAAGTGTTCCTACGGTAAACGGGAGTTGCATAATCTCATAGTCATAGGAACATGTATAAGTCATGGAGAAAGCAATAGCAACATACTAAACGATCGGGTGCTAAGCTAATGGAATGGGTCATGTCAATCAGATCATTCAACTAATGATGTGACCTTGTTAATCAAATGACAACCCCTTTGTCTATGGTTAGGAAACTTAACCATCTTTGATTAACAAGCTAGTCAAGTAGAGGCATACTAGTGACACTCTGTTTGTCTATGTATCCACACATGTATTATGTTTCCAGTTAATACAATTCTAGCATGAATAATAAACATTTATCATGATATATAAGGAAATAAATAATAACTATATTATTGCCTCTAGGGCATATTTCCTTCAGTCTCCCACTTGCACTAGAGTCAATAATCTAGATTACACAGTAATGATTCTAACACCCATGGAGTCTTGGTGTTGATCATGTTTTGCTCGTGGAAGAGGCTTAGTCAACGGGTCTGCTACATTCAGATCCGTATGTATCTTGCAAATCTCTATGTCTCCCACCTGGACTAAATCCCGGATGGAATTGAAGCGTCTCTTGATGTGCTTGGTTCTCTTGTGAAATCTGGATTCCTTTGCTAAGGCAATTGCACTAGTATTGTCACAAAATATTTTCATTGGACCCGATGCACTAGGTATGACACCTAGATCGGATATGAACTCCTTCATCCAGACTCCTTCATTCGCTACTTCCGAAGCAGCTATGTACTCCGCTTCACATGTAGATCCCGCCACGACACTTTGTTTAGAACTGCACCAACTTACAGCTCCACCGTTTAATGTAAATACGTATCCGGTTTGCGATTTAGAATCGTCCGGATCAGTGTCAAAGCTTGCATCAACGTAACCGTTTACGACGAGCTCTTTGTCACCTCCATACACGAGAAACATCTCCTTAGTCCTTTTCAGGTACTTCAGGATATTCTTGACCGCTGTCCAGTGATCCACTCCTGGATTACTTTGGTACCTCCCTGCCAAACTTATAGCAAGGCACACATCGGGTCCGGTGCACAGCATTGCATACATGATAGAGCCTATGGCTGAAGCATAGGGAACATCTTTCATCTTCTCTCTATCTTCTGCAGTGGTCGGGCATTGAGTCTTACTCAACTTCACACCTTGTAACACAGGCAAGAACCCTTTCTTTGCTTGATCCATTTTGAACTTTTTCAAAACTTTGTCAAGGTATGTGCTTTATGAAAGTCCAATTAAGCGTCTTGATCTATCTCTATAGATCTTGATGCCCAATATGTAAGCAGCTTCACCGAGGTCTTTCATTGAAAAACTTTTATTCAAGTATACCTTTATGCTATCCAGAAATTCTATATCATTTCCAATTAGTAATATGTCATCTACATATAATATCAGAAATGCTACAGAGCTCCCACTCACTTTCTTGTAAATACAGGCTTCTCCAAAAGTCTGTACAAACCCAAATGCTTTGATCACACTATCAAAGCGTTTATTCCAACTCCGAGAGGCTTGCACCAGTCCATAAATGGATCGCTGGAGCTTGCACACTTTGTTAGCTCCCTTTGGATCGATAAAACCTTCCGTTTGCTTCATATACAACTCTTCTTCCAGAAATCCATTCAGGAATGCAGTCTTTACATCCATTTGCCAAATTTCATAATCATAAAATGCGGCAATTGCTAACATGATTTGGACAGACTTAAGCATCTCTACGGGTGAGAAGGTCTCATCGTAGTCAATCCCTTGAACTTGTCGAAAACCTTTTGCGACAAGTCGAGCTTTGTAGACAGTAACATTACAATCAGCGTCAGTCTTCTTCTTGAAGATCCATTTATTCTCTATTGCTTGCCGACCATCGGGCAAGTCAACCAAAGTCCATACTTTGTTCTCATACATGGATCTCATCTCAGATTTCATGGCTTCAAGCCATTTTGCGGAATCTGGGGTCACCATCGCTTCTTCATAGTTCGTAGGTTCACCATGATCTAGTAGCATGATTTCCAGAACAGGATTGCCGTACCACTCTGGCGCGGATCTTACTCTGGTTGATCTACGAGGTTCTGTAGTAACTTGATCTGAAGTTGCATGATCATCATCATTAACGTCCTCACTAATTGGTGTACGTGCTACAGAAACAGATTTCTGTGATGTACTACTTTCCAATAAGGGAGCAGGTACAGTTACCTCATCAAGTTCTACTTTCCTCCCACTCACTTCTTTCGAGAGAAACTCCTTCTCTAGAAAGGATCCATTTTTAGCAACAAATGTCTTTCCTTCGGATCTATGATAGAAGGTGTACCCAACAGTTTCCTTTGGGTATCCTATGAACACACATTTCTCCTATTTGGGTTCGAGCTTATCAGGTTGAAGCTTTTTCACATAAGCATCGCAGCCCCAAACTTTAAGAAACGACAACTTTGGTTTCTTGCTAAACCATAATTCATAAGGCGTCGTCTCAACGGATTTCGATGGCGTCCTATTTAATGTGAATGCGGCCGTCTCTAGAGCATAACCCCAAAACGATAGCGGTAAATCTGTAAGAGACATCATAGATCGCACCATATCAAGTAAAGTGCGATTACGACGTTCGGACACACCATTGCGTTGTGGTGTTCCGGGTGGCGTGAGTTGCGAAACTATTCCGCATTGTTTCAAATGTAGACCAAACTCGTAACTCAAATATTCTCCTCCACGATCAGATCATAGAAACTTTTTTTCTTGTTACGATGATTTTCAACTTCACTCTGAAATTCTTTGAACTTTTCAAATGTTTCATACTTGTGTTTCATTAAGTAGATATACCCATATCTGCTTAAATCAGCTGTGAAGGTGAGAAAATAACGATATCAGCCACGAGCTTCAATATTCATCGGACCACATACATTTGTATGTATGATTTCCAACAAATCTGTTGCTCTCTCCATAGTACCGGAGAACGGTGTTTTAGTCATCTTGCCCATGAGGCACGGTTCGCAAGTACCAAGTGATTCATAATCAAGTGGTTCCAAAAGTCCATCAGTATGGAGTTTCTTCATGCGCTTTATACCGATATGACCTAAACGGCAGTGCCACAAATAAGTTGCACTATCATTATCAACTCTGCATCTTTTGGCTTCAACATTATTAATATGTGTATCACTACTATCGAGATTCATCAAAAATAGACCACTCTTCAAGGGTGCATGACCATAAAAGATATTACTCATATAAATAGAACAACCATTATTCTCTGATTTAAATGAATAACCGTCTCGCATTAAACAAGATCCAGATATAATGTTCATGCTCAACGCTGGCACCAAATAACAATTATTTAGGTCTAATACTAATCCCGAAGGTAGATGTAGAGGTAGCATGCCGACCGCGATCACATCGACTTTGGAACCATTTCCCACGCGCATCGTCACCTCGTCCTTTGCCAGTGTTCGCTTAATCCGTAGTCCCTGTTTCGAGTTGCAAATATTAGCAACAGAACCAGTATCAAATACCCAGGTGCTACTGCGAGCTCTAGTAAGGTACACATCAATAACATGTATATCACATATACCTTTGTTCACCTTGCCATCCTTCTTATCCGCCAAATACTTGGGGCAGTTCCGCTTCCAGTGACCAGTCTGCTTGCAGTAGAAGCACTCAGTTTCAGGCTTAGGTCCAGACTTGGGTTTCTTCTCTTGAGCAGCAACTTGTTTGCTATTCTTCTTGAAGTTCCCCTTCTTCTTCCCTTTGCTCTTTTTCTTGAAACTAGTGGTCTTGTTGACCATCAACACTTGATGCTCCTTCTTGATTTCTACCTCTGCAGCCTTTAGCATTGCGAAGAGCTCGGGAATTGTCTTATCCATCACTTGCATGTTATAGTTCATCACGAAGCCTTTGTAGCTTGGTGGAAGTGATTGGAGAATTCTGTCAATGACACAATCATCCGGAAGATTAACTCCCAGTTGAATCAAGTGATTATAATACCCAGACATTTTGAGTATATGCTCACTGACAGAACCATTCTCCTCCATCTTGCAGCTATAGAACTTATTGGAGACTTCATATCTCTCAATCCGGGCATTCTGTTGGAATATCAACTTCAACTCCTGGAACATCTCATATGCTCCATGATGTTCAAAACGTCGTTGAAGTCCCGGTTCTAAGCCGTAAAGCATGGCACACTGAACTATCGAGTAGTCATCAGCTTTACTCTGCCAGACGTTCACAACATCTGGCATTGCTCCAGCAGCAGGCCTGGCACCCAGCGGTGCTTCCAGGACGTAACTCTTCTGTGCAGCAATGAGGATAATCCTCAAGTTACGGACCCATTTCGTGTAATTGCTACCATCATCTTTCAACTTTGCTTTCTCAAGGAACGCATTAAAATTCAACGGAACAACAGCACGGGCCATCTATCTACAATCAACATAAACAAGCAAGATACTATCAGGGACTAAGTTCATGATAAATTTAAGTTCAATTAATCATATTACTTAAGAACTCCCACTTAGACAGACATCCCTCCAACCTTCTAAGTGATTACGTGATCCAAATCAAACTAAACCATAACCGATCATCATGTGAAATGGATTAGTTCTTAATGGTGAACATCATTATGTTGATCATATCTACTATATGATTCATGCTCGACCTTTCGGTCTCCGTGTTCCGAGGCCATATCTGCATATGCTAGGCTCGTCAAGTATAACCCGAGTATTCTGCGTGTGCAAAACTGGCTTGCACCCGTTGTAGATGGACGTAAAGCTTATCACACCCGATCATCACGTGGTGTCTGGGCACGACGAACTTTGGCAACGGTGCATACTCGGGGAGAGCACTTCTTGATAATTTTAGTGAGAGATCATCTTATAATGCTACCGTCAATCAAAGCAAGATAAGATGCATAAAAAGATAAACATCACATGCAATCAATATAGGTGATATGATATGGCCATCATCATCTTGTGCTTGTGATCTCCATCTCCGAAGCACCGTCATGATCACCATCGTCACCGGCGCGACACCTTGATCTCCATCGTAGCATCTTTGTCGTCTCGCCAATCTTATGCTTCTACGACTATCGCTACCGCTTAGTGATAAAGTAAAGCATTACAGGGCGATTGCATTGCATACAATAAAGCGACAACCATACGGCTCCTGCTAGTTGCCGATAACTCGGTTACAAAACATGATCATCTCATACAATAAAATGTAGCATCATGCCTTGACCATATCACATCACAACATGCCCTGCAAAAACAAGTTAGACGTCCTCTACTTTGTTTGTTGCAAGTTTTACGTGGCTGCTACGGGCTGAAGCAAGAACCAATCTCACCTACGCATCAAAACCACAACGATAGTTTGTCAAATAGACTCCGTTTTAACCTTCTCAAGGACCGGGCGTAGCCATACTCGGTTCAACTAAAGTTGGAGAAACTGACACCCGCCAGCCACCTGTGTGCAAAGCACGACGGTAGAACCAGTCTCGCGTAAGCGTACGCGTAATGTCGGTCCGGGCCGCTTCATCCAACAATACCGCCGAACCAAAGTATGACATGCTGGTAGGTAGTATGACTTGTATCGTCCACAACTCACTTGTGTTCTACTCGTGCAAAACATCAAACCATAAAAACCTAGGCACGGATGCCACTGTTGGGGAACATAGTAATTTCAAAAAAATTCCTACGCACACGCAAGATCATGGTGATGCATAGCAACGAGAGGGGAGAGTGTTGTCTACGTACCCTCGTAGACCAAAGCGGAAGCGTTGACTCAACGTAGAGGAAGTAGTCGTACGTCTTCCCGATCCGACCGATCCAAGCGCCGTTACTCCGGCGCCTCCGAGTTCTTAACACACGTACAGCTCGATGACGTTCCCCGGGCTCCGATCCAGCAAAGCCTCGGGGACGAGTATCGTCAGCACAACGGCGTGGTGACGATCTTGATGTACTACCGACGCAGGGCTTCGCCTAAGCACCGCAACAATATGACCGAGGTGGAATATGGTGGAGGGGGCACCGCACACGGCTAAGGAACGATCACGAAGATCAACTTGTGTGTTCTAGGGTGCCCCCCTGCCCCCGTATATAAAGGAGGGAGGGTGGAGGCCGGCCGGCCCTATGGGGCGCGCCAAAGGGAGGGGGAGTCCTCCTCCTAGTGGGAGTAGGACTCCCCTTTCCTAGTCCAACTAGGAAGAGAGGGGGGGAGGAAAGAGAGGGAGAGGGAGAGGGAAAGGGCCCCCCCCTCCTAGTCCTATTCGGACTCCCCATGAGGGGGGCGCGCCACCTCCTGGGCTGCTGCCCTCTCTCTCCCCTCAGGCCCACTAAGGCCCAATACTTCCCCGGGGGGTTCTGGTAACCCCTCCGGCACTCCGGTTTTCTCCGAAACCACTTGGAACAATTCCGGTGTCCAAATATAGCCGTCCAATATATCAATCTTTATGTCTCGACCATTTCGAGACTCCTCGTCATGTCCGTGATCACATCCGGGACTCCGAACAACCTTCGATACATCAAAATGCATAAACTCATAATAACTGTCATCGTAACCTTAAGCGTGCGAACCCTACGGTTCGAGAACAGTGTAGACATGACTGAGACAAATCTCTGGTCAATAACCAACAGCGGGACCTGGATGCCCATATTGGCTCCTACACATTCTACGAAGATCTTTATCGGTCAGACCGCATAACAACATACGTTGTTCCCTTTGTCAACGGTATGTTACTTGCCCAAGATTCGATCGTCGGTATCCAATACCTAGTTCAATCTCGTTACCGGCAAGTCTCTTTACTCGTTCTGTAATACATCATCTCGTAACTAACTTATTGGTTGCAATGCTTGCAAGGCTTATGTGATGTGCATTACCGAGAAGGCCCTGAGATACCTCTCCGACATTCGGAGTGACAAATCCTAATCTCGAAATACGCCAACCCAACAAATACTTTCGGAGACACCTGTAGAGCACCTTTATAATCACCCAGTTACGTTGTGACGTTTGGTAGCACACAAAGTGTTCCTACGGTAAACGGGAGTTGCATAATCTCATAGTCATAGGAACATGTATAAGTCATGGATAAAGCAATAGCAACATACTAAATGATCGGGTGCTAAGCTAATGGAATGGGTCATGTCAATCAGATCATTCAACTAATGATGTGACCTTGTTAATCAAATGACAACCCCTTTGTCTATGGTTAGGAAACTTAACCATCTTTGATTAACAAGCTAGTCAAGTAGAGGCATACTAGTGACACTCTGTTTGTCTATGTATCCACACATGTATTATGTTTCCGGTTAATACAATTCTAGCATGAATAATAAACATTTATCATGATATATAAGGAAATAAATAATAACTATATTATTGCCTCTAGGGCATATTTCCTTCATCATTGTGGTCTGGGATCTTGGGCTTCAATTTCGTCAAAACTTGTCCTTCCTCTTCTTCAGCAATATCAGGCACTGGGGCCTTGTTCTTCTCAGCAGCTGGAATGTTTCTTGTATTCCTCTTGGGTTTTTGCTTTGGAGCTGTCTTGGGGGCTTCCTTGGGCTTGGATGCAGCTGCCCCTGATCTAATGGCATCACCCATCAGCTTGGGTGCCTTGGGTGCTGGTGCAGCACCTTCCTCTTCCTCTTCTTCTTCTTCAGAAGAATCTTTCCTCATAGAGGGCTTGCCAATAACTCTGGCAGTGGTAGTTCTTGCTCTCTTCTTTTTCTTGCCCTGTCCAATATCTTCTCCTTCAGATTCCATTGTGAACTTCATTGTTTCCTCAAGCACAGCCTTCCTAGGCTTGGAGGTTGGAACTCTTCTAGCAGGTGCTTTCTTGTGCATTCCTGGTTTGGTGGCTGCAGCTGAGCCATACTCTTTCTTCAGCACAACTCTCTTGGAGGTTGCCTCCTCCTCTTCCACATAGTCTTCATCTTCTGAATCTGAAGTTCTCTTCTTTCTCTGTCTGGTGGCAGCCTTTGGCAGATTGCTAGGGGTGCTCCTGCTGCCATCATCTGAAGAACTGGAGGGACTAGTGCCCTCACTCATATGCACAAGCTGCTCTGACTGATTCTGACTGTCACTCTGGTCTGACATGATGAACAAGCTGACTGATGACTGCTGAGCATGTGAATAGTTTATAGATGAGGTAGAGTGGATGAGCATCACAAAATGCAGAGATTTTTGCAAAAGAATGATTCAAAAAACTTAGTTTTAGTTTCCCACGGAAAGCATTTCGGATCTACCGATTTCTAAACTCGGTGATACCGAAGCAGCATTTGGAACCTAAACTAGTGAACTCGGTCAGACCGAGTCACAGTTCGGTGGCACCGAGACTGCTAGGGTTTCACAAAGTTCAAAAATCGGTCACACCGATTAGTTACACTCGGTCAGACCGAGTTTCACTTGTGCAATAGCATAGGCCAAATCGGTGGGACCGAGTTTTTCAACTCGGTGGGTCCGAGATGGTTTCGGCGGAAACCTAACCCTAAAATTTTTGAATCAAACCTAATCTACGAGTTCTTTGACTGGATAGAAGTTTATCAAACATGGCAAGAATCATTATGATCACAATGTGCTAGGAATCGGATTGGGAATAGCACAAAGATCGAGTCCATACCCTAGTTCGGCGGAGACTCGCTACGGCGGCAACGGCGGAGGTGATTTCCGTTGACGGCGAAGGAGACCAGTGACTGGAGCCTGCTGGTGGCGAGGAGACGATCTGGAGAC
The DNA here is from genome assembly GCA_032464435.1 of Aegilops umbellulata. NCBI lineage: Eukaryota > Viridiplantae > Streptophyta > Magnoliopsida > Poales > Poaceae > Aegilops > Aegilops umbellulata. The sequence continues at coordinate 370,629,242 of CP136055.1, read as the reverse complement.
CACGTCGGCAGAGCGAGCTATGGCGCGGGCGAAGGGGTTCGGAGAAATTTCCAAATTTTTGCCCGTGTCTATATATAGCCCAACCCTGTCGGTGTGACCGAGTGGAACAACACGGTGGCACCGAGATGCAAAACTGTATACAGTTATTGCAACTCGGTGTGACCGAATAGTTCAAGTCGGTTGCACCGAGATTGAAAGCATAGATCAACTTGATGATCTCGGTAGGACCGAAAGTGGGGTATCGGTCAGACCGAGAATCACAAAGAGGTTTTGGAAGTTTAAGTCTATGACGAATCGGGGACTCCGAGTGCTCCTCACACAGAGTGGTTCGAATTTGACTTGATCAATTTTGTGATGTAGCATGAATAGAGTTTGAGACGAGAAAAGCATAGATAGCTAGAGGAGGTTCTTAGGCATTCTTGTCCATCCACTTGGCAAAAGAAAAGATAAAGCCAAACAATCAAAACAACAAGTGGATGTCCTTGAATGAGTAAAATATGCAACCAGCATGCTCACACAATAAAATGGCAATTGAAATATCTGACAAAGCATGCACAACCAATTCTAGCATCTATCAAGCAATTGCGATGACTAGGTCATCTATATATGAGTATATTGACTTAGGAGTCAAATGAGAACATTTGATCATAGGTCATACTCATCGTTTAAGCTCAAGTGGGGTTACCACTTTTACATAAAGCATTGTTGTGTTCACATCATTAGAGTTGCTTTAGCTCAAGTCTTAGAGTAAAGCTCCCCCTAGATGTGATATACCCCCTAAGAGGGATGAACTAACCTTGGGTTTCGTCGATGATGACTTCATGTAGATGTTGAAGATGTGGATGCTCAATGTAGATGTAGATCACTTGAAGCTATCCTTTCGAGTGAATTGCATTTTCAATACCTACATGGGTTAGTCCCACAAGGAACAAGCAAGTATATCCATAGACATAGAGTGATGCACATACAAGATGATGTCTATGAAAGCTTTTAGGTTACCTTGTCCCTTGACTTACCAACAAGAGGGTTTGTGACTCCTTGAACTAGTGCAAGATGTGGAAGTTGATTGCACTTGTCCTTGCCAAAATGCTATGAGTGAAGTATGTTGGCGGAGTCACCCTCAAGAACTCTCTAGTTCTTCTTCTTTTGGATCCACACCATCTTGATGGGAATCCTTTTTTTAGGGGTTTTGATGGGAATCCTTGGAGTTGTAGTTGTACTTGATGAAGTGGAATTTGAAGTAGTCTTGGGAATCCACTTGACTAAGGTATTAGGAGCTTCTTCAAATGCATCTATTTCCTCTTGAAGCTTGTCCTGGCCTTTTTGCTTGTAGTCTTGTGGTGGAAGATCATCTTGAGTTTGTGTCCCCTTGAAAGAAGTTGGATCATACTTCTCTTGTTGAGGAACAAACTTTGTCTTGGGGTATTGATCTTCTTCCCACTCAACTCCATTGGCATTGAACTTTTGTTCAAAACCAACACCTTGATTCTTCCGGTGCCTTCCTTGCTTGCGTACAATCTCCTCGAATTGCTTACTTCCGGCAAGGCTTTTGTACACTCCTTTCTCTATGATTTCCTTCAATATGCTATTTTCTTGCTCAAGTGTAACTTGGCTAAGAGAATCATTAGTGGAATCAAGAGAACTACTAGAAGCAACAATATTGGATTTAACCTGATCATTGTTACTACTAGAGGAAGAATCTTTCTTGTTTTTGTTAGACTTGACTTGAGGCATGTAAGTGGATAAGAGTAAATGTTTGGCAATGTAAGAAGAACTTTTCTTGCGGAGATCATCATTGATTGCCTTTAAAAGCTCATGCTCTTGCTCAAGGTTGAGCTTTTCAAAGTGTAACTTCTCATGAGCCCTTAAAAGTTCTCGATGATCTTCGAAGATAGTTTCATGAGCTAACTTAAGAGTGTTTAGTTCTTTAGTTAGAGCCTCAATTTTCTCCTTATCATTGTCATTCGTTTTAGCATGATTAATTGACGTTTCATCATAGGATTCATCACTAGAGTTGTCAACAAGTAAATCATCATCGCCTAACAAGTCATCTTCATCATTATTAAAATCAACATACTCAGGGTGAGTTACCTTAGGACCTTTGGCCATGAAGCATCTTCCAATTCCTTCATTGGGTGAATCAAATATGTCGTAGGAGTTGGTTGACACAAGTGCTAGTCCGGCAACACCTTCATCTTGAGTATATTCGGAGTCGGAGTGATAACTTCTCTCGGAGTGGTTGTCGGAGTCGGAGCCGGATACCCATTCACCAACATGAGCTTGATGTCTTTGTTTTGTGTAGCTCCTTGATGATTTTTCCTTCCTTTACGAATCCTTGCTTCTCCGTGAGTGTCTTCGTTCATAACGATCATCTCTACTCCTTCTCTCTCGTGATGGTGATTCCTCTCTTTTGCTTCTTCTTTTTGGAGAATCTTCTCTTCTTTTGTAGGGAGCCGTGCACTCATTGGAATAGTCTCCGGGTCTTCCACAATTGTAGCAGTTTCGCTCTCGACTAGAAGATCTTTTGTCATTGGAGGACCTTGACTTGGAGCTTCTATCTTTGCTTCTACTCTTGTAGAACTTGTTGAAGTTCTTGACCATTAAGCTCAATTCTTCATTGAAGTTTTGTTTCTCACTTGATGATGTGGGGGCTTCACATGAGGCTTTGTAAGCACCACTTGATTTGTTGTGAAGTTCCTCTTTGTCCTTGAGCGACATCTCATGAGCAACAATTCTTCCAATGACTTCCGTTGGCTTGAGATTTTTGTAATTGGGCATCGCTTGGATCAATGTACACACGGTATCATATTTTCCATCCAAGGATCTTAGGATCTTCTTGATGATGAATCTGTCGGTCATCTCTTCACTCCCTAAGCCGGCAATCTCATTTGTGATGAGAGCAAGCCTAGAGTACATTTCAGCGACACCTTCACCATCCTTCATTTTGAACTTGTCAAGTTGACTTTGAAGCACATCCAATTTGGATTCCTTGACGGAGTCGGTACCTTCGTGCATATCAATCAAAGTATCCCAAATTTCCTTTGCATTCTCAAGACGGCTGATTTTGTTGAATTCTTCGGGGCACAATCCGTTGAAGAGAATATCACAAGCTTGAGCGTTGTATTGTAGCATCTTCAACTCATCCGCGGTAGCTTCACGGTTTGGTTCTTTCCCTTCAAAGAAGTCACCTTGCAAACCAACACACACAATCGCCCAAACGGCAGGGTTATGTCCAAGAATATGCATTTTCATTTTATGCTTCCAACTAGCAAAGTTAGTGCCATCAAAGTAAGGACCTCTACGGTGATAATTTCCCTCACTAGACGCCATACTCTCCTAGGTTGTGAAACCAAGGCTATGACCACCAAAAGCTATGGGAATCAAAGCAAATGGAGACCAAAGCTCTGATACCACTTGTAGGATCGAAAGTATGTCTAGAGGGGGGTGATTAGACTACTTGACCAAATAAAAACTTAACCTTTTCCCAATTTTAGTTCTTGGCAGATTTTAGCAATGTTTAGGACAAGTCAAGCAATCATCACACAACTCAAGCAAGCATGCAAAGAGTATATAGGCAGCGGAAAGTAAAGCATGCAACTTGCAAGAATGTAAAGGGAAGGGTTTGGAGAATTCAAACGCTATTGGAGACACGGATGTTTTTCCCGTGGTTCGGATAGGTGGTGCTATCCTACATCCACGTTAGTGGAGACTTTAACCCACGAAGGGTAACGGTTGCGCAAGTCCACGGAGGGCTCCACCCACGAAGGGTCCACGAAGAAGCAACCTTGTCTATCCCACCATGGCCATCGCCCACGAAGGACTTGCCTCACTAGCGGTAGATCTTCACGAAGTAGGCGATCTCCTTGCCCTTACAAACTCCTTGGTTCAACTCCACAATCTTGTCGGAGGCTCCCAAGTGACACCTAGCCAATCTAGGAGACACCACTCTCCAAGAAGTAACAAATGGTGTGTTGATGATGAACTCCTTGCTCTTGTGCTTCAAATGATAGTCTCCCCAACACTCAACTCTCTCTCACAGGATTTGGATTTGGTGGAAAGAAGATTTGAGTGGAAAGCAACTTGGGAAAGGCTAGAGATCAAGATTCATATGGTAGGAATGGAATATCTTGGTCTCAACACATGAGTAGGTGGTTCTCTCTCAGAACATATGAGTTGGAAGTGTAGGTGTGTTCTGATGGCTCTCTCCATGAATGAAGAGGAGGTGGAGGGGTATATATAGCCTCCACTTAAAATCCAACCGTTACACACAATCTACCAATCTCGGTAGGACCGAATCACAAACTCGGTCGGACCGAAACGGTAAACCTAGTGACCGTTAGAGATTTTCGGTGGGACTGACATGCATCTCGGTAGGACCGATATGGTTAGGGTTTGGGCATAACGTAATCTCGGTGAGACCGATTACACAAACTCGGTGAGACCGATTTGGTAATTAGCTAGCCAGAGAGTTGGTCGGGCAAACTCGGTGGGACCGATTTGCTCTTTCGGTGAGACCGAAAAGTTACAAAAGGGAAACGGAGAGTTTGCATTGCAATCTCGGTGGGACCGATCCGCTCTTTCGGTGAGACCGAAAAGTTACGAAAAGGAAACAGAGAGGTTGCAATCCCATCTCAGTGAGACCGAGATCCCTATCGGTAGAACCGATTTGCTAGGGTTTGGCAGTGGCTTATGACATATGAGAAACTCGGTGGCACCGGATAGAAAGAATCGGTAGGACCGAGTTTGGCTTAGGGTTTAGGTCATATGTGGATATGGGAAAGTAGTTGAGGATTTTGGAGCATATCATTAAGCACATAAGGCAAAGAGCTCATTAAGCAACACCTCATCCCTCCTTGATAGTATTGGCTTTTCCTATAGACTCAATGTGATCTTGGATCACTAAAATGTAAAATGAAGAGTCTTGAGCATGAGCCAATCCTTTGTCCTTAGCATTTTGAGGGTTCCACTTTCACCATCCATGCCATGCCAATCCTTGAGCTTTCCTGAAATAATTGTCTTGGAATAGCATTAGCTCAATGAGCTATATGTTGTTATGAATTAACAAAACCACCTAGGGATAGTTGCACTTTCAGAGGCGCTTGGGCACCACGTGGAGGCGTGTTTCAAAGCACGTTTCCCTCAAGAAGGAGTAAGGCAAGGAGGGCCAGTCCTTCAGGAGTTCGTCAGCAAGGCCATTCAAGAGCTACAAGAGTCAAGAATCACGAGGGGCCGCCGCCGCCTGCCAGTTGTGGCTCCCCATCCAGGCGAGGATGGTGGGTTGCGCGTCTGCATCGACATACCAGGGCTCAATCAAGTCGCCTCTCAGGAGCGCCTCTGGCCCTCGCGAGTGGGGCGCTGCGAAGGTCCACCCCACAGCTGTGTTCGCATGCCTTATGGCTTGCCGAACGCGGCTGCCGCGTACCAGCGCCTCATGAGGGGCATCACGGAAGCTCAAGAGGCCAGGCGTTCCGCAGCCCTGGTGGAGATGGAGATGGTCCACGAGGAGCCACCAGCGCCTCCGGAGCCTCCCGAGGCCCCTGGGCCTGGGGGCTCATGAGGATCGGCTTCCGCAGCCCACCGAGTCTGCTACACCAACACTCCATCGCCTTCAACATCATCAGGTGACATCTTTCAAGTTTCATTTCCAGCTGGGAGCGCCCCACAGGGCTGCATTATTCCCAGGATGCGTCGGTCCGTCCCAGCGGCATGTATCCCTTTTACTTTCATGTCGCTAGTTTACTTCGGCGGGGGCGCCCCTCGGGCTGCATCATCCCCAAGTCGCTCGGGCCGGACCCAGCGGCGTGTATCGCTTTTGCGTTTATTTCCAGTTATGCTTGATTATTTGATGCTGGTCCACGGCACCTCTTCTTCTCCATGCCGACCACTTGCACGTTAAAGGGGGGGTACCTGAGCATCGCGACTCAGGGCTCTTACTGGCTCTCCAGCCCTCACCCTCTGGCCTTGTCCACGGCATCGCGACCTGGCATACCAGCGACGCCTGAGACCAGCTCGAGGGCCGGGACCCGAGGACGTAGAGTGCCGACATCTAACCCAACTTGCAGGAACACATCACAAGATAAGGCCCAGTGCCAGGCGCAACCCGCCTAGAGGTAGGGCCCCGTGAGTCCCGCGCTGGCTCACGGGTGCCCGGATACACCTCGCCAGGCCCTACCGTGCCGGTCATGTGTCAGGGCGGGGCTGTATACGCCCCGGGGGCTCCTCCCGGAGGGGAGCCTGATGAAGCTATGTACCTAGGGTAGGGGCATGGACCTGTCCTAAGTGCCCTACCCAAGGACATCCCTAGAAGAAGTTACCTTTCAATCGACTTGGAGGTATCTCACTCGACGGATTCAAGACACTCGACTATAGAGTCGTCACTCGACCTCGAAGCCAACCACTCGACTGCCAGGAGATCTAAAGTCACTCCGCACGCAAACGGTCGGTCATTAAGTAGCTTTTATGGTCATCATAGCACTTTATTAGGGGCGTTACCAGTAACCCCCGATCTTAATGTACTTTAAACCCTGCGTTACTGAGGGCTGGAGGGGCCTGGCGAACTCTATATAAGCCACCCCCCTCCTCAGTATCAAGGGTTCGGACCCCTGTTATTCATACACACGTAATCCAGTCGACCGCCTCCGGGCACCGAGACGTAGGGTTGTTACTTCCACCGAGAAGGGCCTGAACTCGTAATCCTCCTGTGCTTACAGCTTCTCCATAGCTAAGATCTAGCCTCTCCATACACACACCCCTACATCACTGTCAGAGTTAGAACCACGACAGTTGGCGCCCACCATGGGGCTAGGAGTCTTAGCGCCTAGTTGGAGAAGTTGCGATTTTTCCGATCCCTTTGATCATGGTTTCGGGCGGAGCTTTGGTGGAGGGCCGTGAGATCCGTCTGGGCGCGCTTGTCGGATCACGGGTTCCGGCAGACCCTTAAGGTTCGAACTCTGGGGTGCGCGCGGAGATCGTGCCCTCTACCTCACCGTCTCGCAAAGAACTAACTACTGCAAGAACAACACAAGAGACACAGAGTTTATACTAGTTCGGGCCACCGTTGTGGTGTAATACCCTACTCTAGTTTGTGGTGGGTGGATTGCCTCTTGGGCTGATGATGACGAACAGTACAAGGAAGAACAGCCTCGCGAGGGTCTGTTCTTGGCTAGGGGATGAACTGTTGAAGGAGTCCAATTGCCCTTCTCTCTCTCTCTACTTGCTCTACTGATTTCTTGATACTTGATCCCCCCTCGATCAGATGCCTCTACCCTGGGGGTGGCTAGTCCTATTTATAGGTAAAGGCCCTGGGCCTCTTCCCAAATATTGAGCGGGAAGGGCGCCAACAATTGGCCAATTTGAAGGGGAACATCTGGTACACTTATCCTGACTAAAGTTGGTCTTCGCCTGCCAAAGGCCCTGTGGTGACACCGTTCTGGGCTCCATGGTGACCTTCTTCCCACCGTTGGACTGGTCTTGGTCTTGTTGCACCGAAATGGGGTGCCTTTGCTTGATCCTCTCGCCTGCACTTGCCCCCTTTGCACCAAAGAGGAAAGGGAGACGCTGCGCGGGCTGGCGCCCGCCTGGCACCCTTGGTCGTCATGGCTTGCGTCATGGGCACCTCGTGAGGTACCCCACCTTGATCTCTCCGCCTCCTCGCGAGCCAGCCTGAGGAGGCCGTGCTTGAGGAAGCGCCGTGTCGTCCGCCTCGCGAGGCTTGGCCCCTCGCGAGGGTCTTGAGTCTTGTGTTCATGAAGATGGGCCACACTGGGCCCCCATTTGAGCCATGCCGCAGGCCGCAGGCAGGCAAGTCTGGGGACCCCCGTTCCTAGAACGCCGACAGTAGCCCCCGGGCCCAAGGCGCGTATGGACTTGGCCATGCCGAGAGGCGAAAGGGCAAGGGCGAAGCGCCGCGGGCCCTAACAGCCTGCGGTCTTGGGCGCCGCGTGGCGGTTGATTGGACGTGGGCGTCTCTACTTCCCCACGACGCCTTGGTGACCGCACGGATTTGACAAGTCCCTGCATGCAAATCGTGTCATGATTACCTGCGATCCTAGAGGCCGACGGTTGGCCTTCGTCGGCTATATGTACGGCACCGGGCGTGCCCTTTCAATCCATCTCTCCTCGCTTCCTCCTCGGCCTCAGTTCTTGCTCCGTCTTGGCATGATGGCTCCAATTCGCCGGTTTTCTACGACGGAGAAGGGAAAGGCTCCCCGAGAGGGGCCGGACCCTCTCCCGCCGAAGAAGCGACCTGCCCCCCGCGGCCACGATGAGGAGGGCCGTCAGGTGGCGCCGAGGCATTGGTACGAGCGGCCTCCGCCGGGGTTCCCGCTTCCTCTGCATGCCGCGGACCTTGAGGGGGACGGTGCTAGTCCCCGCGGCCAACGCCGCCGTCGGCGCCGACGGGTCACAAGGGTGTTGGTCGTCCCTCCTGGGGTCCACGCCGAAGGCTCCTCCCGCGAGCTTGTGCTCCACGCCGCCATGCCTCCTCGAACCTGGATTCGCCTTCCCCCTTTCTTCGCCTCCGTCTTCCGGCAGGGGAGACTCCTGGAGCTGTGGCTGCAGCACGCCGACTGCAGCACTCCTGCGACAGAGGCAGAGGTCGCGATCACTGCCTCGGGCGAGGTCTTCATGACTCGCGGCTGGGGTGAAATCGCTCGGGGCTGCAGAACGAGGGGCGCCCTCACGATCCACCTGGAGTATGACGGCGCTTCGGTGATGCTCTTCAAGATCTTCGACGCAATCGGGCGCCGGCTGGAGTGCTGCCCCAGGGGAGGCAGCCAGGACCCTGCTGCAGTGAGGGCTGGGCCCTCCGGCCGCTCCCTGGACAGCTCCACAAATGATGGGAGCGCCGGAGGATCCAGCGACTCCAGCGAAGTCTTCGCAACTCCGGAGACGAGCGACGACAGCTACGAGCCTGCGAGCCAACGCCGCTCCCGGAGCAAGGCAGGCTCGCTTGGCCGCCGCCGACCCTGATCTGGATGGGGTTGCCGTCGGTGCTTGACGGCCCACTGTTGATGATGGCATCTTTTGCTAGGGCGCGAGTAGTTAGCTCCCTTTAGGATCCGTTCCCTGCGAGGAATCACATTGCACCCCATAGGGGCTTGTAAGGCGGTTGTGATCCTTGTTGTTTATATGTAACCCTTGCTATGGATCTGTGCGAATCGCAAATTCCGTCATAGTTTGGTTCTCCCTTTCACACCTCGTGAGGGCTTGGTGCTCTGCGTCGGCAGGTCCCAGTCCCAAGGCGGCGTCAGCCGTCGCTGGTATGCCAGGTCGCGATGCCGTGGTCAAGGCCAGGAGGTGAGCGACCTGAGGTCCGGTAAGAGCCCCTGAGTCGCGATCCTCAGGAGGTCCCCTTTGGCGCCCAAGCAGCCATCGCTTGGTGAGAAAGGGAAGCAACTTCGCTAGTATGGAGTCGCTTTAGGTGCGGGGGTGGTGCTATGGTAGCCAATGTTTCGGAGGGTGACTTATCTTTGGGGGTCGTGGATCATCCCCAGCGCGTCGTCGAGTCCGTGGGGTAGCTTGAGCGGAGTCACTGGCCGAGGTCCTCGCGTGCCCCTTCTCCCTCGCCTTTGCTCCCCTTTATGATCTACGTCCTCGGGTCCCGGCCCTCGAGCTGGTCTCAGTCGTCGCTGGTATGCCAGGTCGCGATGCCGTGGTCAAGGCCAGAGGGTGAGGGCTAGAGAGCCAGTAGGAGCCCTGAGTCGCGATGCTCAGGCACCCCCCTTTTAACGTTCAAGCGGTTCGCGCGGGCAAGGGTGAAGGGAACGCCGTGAGGGCCTTGGCTAGCGCAGTTCCCTCTATGAACCCTGCAGATTCATCACAGAAAGAAGACGGGGCTGCCATGGCAGCCATTAGTTGATTGTTAGTCGCTCAGGAGCTCGCTGGTTGGAGCGGGTGAGGTGTGTCTGGGCACCCGTGAGCCAGTGCGGGACTCACGAGGCCCTACCCCTAGGCGGGCTGCGCCTGGCACTGGGTCGTATCTTGAAATGTGTTCCTGCAAAATCTGGTTAGATGCCGGCACTCTACGTCCTCGGGTCCCGGCCCTCGAGCTTGTCTTAGCCGTCGCTGGTATGCCAGGTCGCGATGCCATGGACAAGACCAGAGGGTGAGGGATGGAGAGCCAGTAAGAGCCCTGAGTCGCGATGCTTAGGCGCCCCCCCTTTAACGCGCAAGTGGTCGACATGGAGAAGGAGAGGTGTCGTGGATGGCATCGAGTAATCAAGCATGATAGGCGAATGCATAACTGAAAGTAAACGCGGAGGGGATACACGCCGCTAGGCCTAGCCCGAGTGGCCTGGGGATGATGCAGCCCGAGGGGCGCCCCCAGCAAAGCAAGCTAACTACTAAAGAAATGAAAAGGGATACATGCCACAGGGATGGACCCACGCGGCCTGGGAGTGACGCAACCCTGGGAGGGCGCTCCCGGCTGGGAATGAAACTTGGAAGATGTCACCTGAAGATGTCGCCGATGAAGTGGTGTTGGTGTAGCAGACTCGGTGGGCTGCGGAAGCCGATCCTCACGAGCCCCCAGGCCCTGGGGCCTCGGGAGGCTCCGGGGGCACTGGTGGCTCCTCGTGAGCTGTCTCCATCTCCGCCAGAGCCGCAGAACGCATGTCTCCTTGCGCCTCCAAGATGCTCCTCATGAGGCGTTGGTACGCCGCAGCCACGCTCGGCAGACCGTAAGGCATGCAAACATAACTGTGGGGCGGTCCTCCGCACCACCCCACTTGGGAGGGCCAGAGGCACTCCGTCGTGGCGATCTGATTGAGCCCCGGTACGTCGACGCAGACGCGCAGCCCACCATCCTCGCCTGGATGGGGAGCCACAGCTGGTGGGCGGCGGCAACCTATCATGATCCTTGACTCCTGTAGTTCTTGAATGGCCTTGCTAACGAACTCCTGCTGGTCTGACCTCCCTTCCCTGGCTTCCTTTCGAGGGAAACGTGCCTCGAAGCACGCCTCCACATGGTGCCCAAGCGCCTCCCTCATGACCCTGGCAGGGTCGGTGGCCCTCCAGGTGAGAGCCCCCGAACCTTGCCTGAGGAGGGCGCCGGGCGCGCTTTCCTATGCGATGGAAGGTGGGTCCCCCTGAGCAGACACGGGCCCTGAGGGGCCTGCCTCCTGAGGGGCCGAGCCTGACGACGCCTTTTTCTTCTTGGAGGTGGTCTCAGGAAGCCTCCTGCTTCTGCGATCTGGGTCTTCTAGTGACGCGGCCTGAAAGGCTCGCTCCAGGGAACACACTGCATCCTTCTCTTCACAGGGCACTGTGATGACGCCGCCACTTCCTGGCATCTTGAGGACGTTGTAGCCGTGGTGAGTCACGGCCATGAACTTGGCCAGTGCTGGGTACCCGAGGATGGCATTGTACGGTAGGCGGATGTGGGCGACGTCGAAGTCGATAAGCTCGGTGCGGTAGTTGCTGCGGGCCCCGAAGGTGACTGGGAGGCAGACCTGCCCGATCGGGACTGTGGAACCGTTGGTGACTCCGGAGAAAGGCTTGGTTGGCTGGAGCTGGTCATAGGGCACTTGGAGGTTGTTGAATGTTTCCACGGACAAGACATTGAGCCCTGCCCCTCCGTCGATGAGGGTCCTGGTGACTAGAACATTGCTGATGACTGGCGAACAGTGCATCGGGAGCACCCCGGCTGTGGCTGCGCACTTGAGCTGGTCTGCTGAGCTGAACGTGATGGTGCAAGCCGACCACCTGAGGGGACGCGTTGCTTCGAGCTTGGGGAGAACTGCAATCACCTCGCGGGCAAACTGCTTGAAGATACGCTGAGAGGCTGGGGCTTGGGCTCCGCCCAGGATGCAGGCGATTGCGCGCGGCTCTTGGAAGCCCCCAGCCCCTTCGTCTTGGTGACGGTCTTCATTCCTTCTTGGCTGAGGCGGCAGCGGCGGCAGGCCTGGGTTGCCATGAGGGCGATCCTCACGAGGCTGATCCCTCCAGTCCCCCTCGCGAGGCTGGTCACGCCAGCGGTCCTTGCGAGGTTGGTCGCGCGAGCCTTGGCATGGGCCGTGATCTTCCCAACGTCCTGGGTCCTTCCTCCTCCTCGGCCGTAGCCCCGGTCAGCACGGTCAGGGCGTCGGCCGACTCTTCCTTCTCGCACGGCGCGGAGCTCTTGGCATTCGTTGGTGTTGTGGGTGTGGAGGTCATGGTACACACAGTACCGGCTGCCCCTGAAGGATTCGGGCAGATCCTTGCCCCGCTTGGTGTCCGGCTCCGCCGCGAGCACGGCAGCCCCCTTGCGCTTCACGTCCTTGGCCTTGGGCTTCTTCTCTTCTCGGTCTACGGCAGGCAGCTCGAGGAGGGAGAGGCGTCCCTCCTCAGCCCTGGCGCACTTGGTCGCCAAGTTGAACAGCTCCGGGGAGGTGCAGAGGTCTTCATGCATCGCCAACTCCTCCTTCATCTTGACGTCGCACACGCCGTCGGAGAAGGCTGAGATGATGGCTTCCTCGGACACCCGGGGGATCTTGAGGCGCGCACTGTTGAAGCGCTGGATGTACTTCTGCAGGGTCTCCCCTGGTTGCTGCTTGCATGTCGCTCACAGCGGGAGGCCGGTCGCGGGTACCTTGGAAGTTGGCGATGAAGCGAGTACGCATCTGGTCCCAGGAGGAGATCGTGCCTGGGGCCAGGTTCATGAGCCATGTGCGAGCACCTTCCTTCAGCGCCATGGGGAACCAGTTGGCCATGACCTTTTCGTCCCCGCTGGTAGCTTCGATTCCCAGCTCGTAGAGCTGGAGGAACTCCGTGGGGTCGGTCGTGCCATCGTAGCGAGGAGGCAGGTCCGGCTTGAACTTGCCGGGCCATGCGACGCCGCGCAGTTCGGCGGTGTAGGCGCGGGAACCTGCGGTGACCGCGAGAGGTTTTGGTTGAGGGAGAGCTTGGCCTTGTGGGTCCCCTTGCGCTGTAGCTGGGAGCAGCACGGGGTCTTGACGCGCCGGAGCCGGAGCGGGGTCTCGGCGAACCGGAGCTGGGAGCGCCCGGGCGGCCTCTTGCGGTCGCGGGACTTCTTGGCAGCTTCGTTCCTGCTGGGCTGGCGCTTGACGGAGTGGGTTCCGCCCAGGGGCTGCGCGCCTTGGGGCCATGGCGTCTTCTTGGAGGGGAGGCGGCTGGAACGCCCCCGGAGCTTCATTGCCCACGCAGGGCGGAGTGCGGCGCAGCTGTGCGGACGGCGCGGGAGAGCCCCCTGAGGCGCGGACGAGCTCGGCGACGCGGTCGAGCCACTCCTCGTAGACATCGTCGACGGGGTGGTAGCGCAGGAGCTCGTTCGCCGCAATGAGCGCAGCTCGAGCCTCCAAGGGCGCGCGGATCGCGTGGGACGAAGAGCCAGCCGGGGTGAGCGACGGAGTAGCGGTGCGGCCGTCTCGCCGTACGGACGGGTGCTGAGAGGATGCCTGCTGCTCGTTCCCCGCCGGGCCGGTGGCGGTGTTAACGGCGGGCGACGGGGAACGACGAGGACGCCCACCGACGGGGGCCATCTGGACGACGCGGGAAGCGATGGCGGCTCGGCGCTCGGCGCGGGCCCGACGAGCGTCGGACATGGATGCGACGGTCGGAGGAGAACGGAGCGGTGGAAGACAGATTCCAGTGCACCCCTACCTGGCGCGCCAAATGTCGGATCACGGGTTCCGGCAGACCCTTAAGGTTCGAACTCTGGGGTGCGCGCGGAGATCGTGCCCTCAACCTCACCGTCTCGCAAAGAACTAACTACTGCAAGAACAACACAAGAGACACAGAGTTTATACTAGTTCGGGCCACCGTTGTGGTGTAATACCCTACTCTAGTTTGTGGTGGGTGGATTGCCTCTTGGGCTGATGATGACGAACAGTACAAGGAAGAACAGCCTCGCGAGGGTCTGTTCTTGGGTAGGGGATGAACTGTTGAAGGAGTCCAATCGCCCTTCTCTCTCTCTCTACTTTCTCTACTGATTTCTTGATACTTGATCCCCCCTCGATCAGATGCCTCTACCCTGGGGGTGGCTAGTCCTATTTATAGGCAAAGGCCCTGGGCCTCTTCCCAAATATTGAGCGGGAAGGGCGCCAACAATTGGCCAATTTGAAGGGGAACATCTGGTACACTTATCCTGACTAAAGTTGGTCTTCGCGTGCCAAAGGCCCTCTGGTGACACCGTCCTGGGCTCCATGGTGACCTCCTTCCCACCGTTGGACTGGTCTTGGTCTTGTTGCACCGAAATTGGTGCCTTTGCTTGATCCTCTCGCCTGCGCTTGCCCCCTTTGCACCAAAGAGGAAAGGGAGACGCTGCGCGGGATGGCGCCCGCCTGGCACCCTTGGTCGTCATGGCTTGCGTCATGGGCACCTCGTGAGGTACCCCACCTTGATCTCTCCGCCTCCTCGCGAGCCAGCCTGAGGAGGCCGTGCTTGAGGAAGCGCCGTGTCGTCCGCCTCGCGAGGCTTGGCCCCTCGCGAGGGTCTTGAGTCTTGTGTTGATGAAGATGGGCCACGCTGGGCCCCCATTTGAGCCATGCCGCAGGCCGCAGGCAGGCAAGTCTGGGGACCCCCGTTTGCGTTTATTTCCAGTTATGCTTGATTATTTGATGCTGGTCCACGGCACCTCTTCTTCTCCATGCCGACCACTTGCACGTTAAAGGGGGGGTACCTGAGCATCGCGACTCAGGGCTCTTACTAGCTCTCCAGCCCTCACCCTCTGGCCTTGTCCACGGCATCGCGACCTGGCATACCAGCGACGCCTGAGACCAGCTCGAGGGCCGGGACCCGAGGACGTAGAGTGCCGACATCTAACCCAACTTGCAGGAACACATCACAAGATAAGGCCCAGTGCCAGGCGCAACCCGCCTAGAGGTAGGGCCCCGTGAGTCCCGCGCTGGCTCACGGGTGCCCAGATACACCTCGCCAGGCCCTATCGTGCCGGTCATGTGTCAGGGCGGGGCTGTATACGCCCCGGGGGCTCCTCCTGGAGGGGAGCCTAATGAAGCTATGTACCTAGGGTAGGGGCATGGACCTGTCCTAAGTGCCCTACCCAAGGACATCCCTAGAAGAAGTTACCTTTCAATCGACTTGGAGGTATCTCACTCGACGGATTCAAGACACTCGACTATAGAGTCGTCACTCGACCTCAAAGCCAACCACTCGACTGCCAGGAGATCTAAAGTCACTCCGCACGCAAACGGTCGGTCATTAAGTAGCTTTTATGGTCATCATAGCACTTTATTAGGGGCGTTACCAGTAACCCCCGATCTTAATGTACTTTAAACCCTGCGTTACTGAGGGCTGGAGGGGCCTGGCGAACTCTATATAAGCCACCCCCCTCCTCAGTATCAAGGGTTCGGACCCCTGTTATTCATACACACGTAATCCAGTCGACCGCCTCCGGGCACCGAGACGTAGGGTTGTTACTTCCACCGAGAAGGGCCTGAACTCGTAATCCTCGTGTGCTTACAGCTTCTCCATAGCTAAGATCTAGCCTCTCCATACACACACCCCTACATCACTGTCAGAGTTAGAACCATGACAGTTGGCGCCCACCATGGGGCTAGGAGTCTTAGCGCCTAGTTGGAGAAGTTGCGATTTTTCTGATCCCTTTGATCATGGTTTCGGGCGGAGCTTTGGTGGAGGGCCGCGAGATCCGTCTGGGCGCGCTTGTCGGATCACGGGTTCCGGCAGACCCTTAAGGTTCGAACTCTGGGGTGCGCGCGGAGATCGTGCCCTCTACCTCACCGTCTCGCAAAGAACTAACTACTGCAAGAATAACACAAGAGACACAGAGTTTATACTAGTTCGGGCCACCGTTGTGGTGTAATACCCTACTCTAGTTTGTGGTGGGTGGATTGCCTCTTGGGCTGATGATGACGAACAGTACAAGGAAGAACAGCCTCGCGAGGGTCTATTCTTGGCTAGGGGATGAACTGTTGAAGGAGTCCAATCGCCCTTCTCTCTCTCTCTACTTGCTCTACTGATTTCATGATACTTGATCCCCCCTCGATCAGATGCCTCTACCCTGGGGATGGCTAGTCCTATTTATAGGCACAGGCCCTGGGCCTCTTCCCAAATATTGAGCGGGAAGGGCGCCAACAATTGGCCAATTTGAAGGGGAACATCTGGTACACTTATCCTGACTAAAGTTGGTCTTCGCCTGCCAAAGGCCCTGTGGTGACGCCGTCCTGGGCTCCATGGTGACCTCCTTCCCACCGTTGGACTGGTCTTGGTCTTGTTGCACCGAAATGGGTGCCTTTGATTGATCCTCTCGCCTGCGCTTGCCCCCTTTGTACCAAAGAGGAAAGGGAGACGCTGCGCGGGCTGGCGCCCGCCTGGCACCCTTGGTCGTCATGGCTTGCGTCATGGGCACCTCGTGAGGTACCCCACCTTGATCTCTCCTCCTCCTCGCGAGCCAGCCTGAGGAGGCCGTGCTTGAGGAAGCGTCGTGTCGTCTGCCTCGCGAGGCTTGGCCCCTCGCGAGGGTCTTGAGTCTTGTGTTGATGAAGATGGGCCACGCTGGGGGCCCATTTGAGCCACGCCGCAGGCCGCAGGCAGGCAAGTCTGGGGACCCCCGTTCCCAGAACGCCGACAGCGCTCACGTTCATCGTCGATGATTCCGCTTGGCTTCAGGAGGCCCCACTCGACATCGACGCGCTCCCCGTCCGCGGGGCGACGCACTTTCGCGCATGCGTCCATGGTGTCCTCCCCGCCCATGCGGCAGCCGTCGAACCAGTATCGGTCGGCTCCTATGGCACCTCCCCGCCCTGCCTCTCGTCAGCGCAAGCGCTACGGTCGGTCGAGGCTTCAGAGGTGGGTGAGGCATGCGGTGGCCCACCAATCGGCCACCCCACAAGTCGCGGCGATCGAGCCCGGCGAGTCCCTCTACGGCATGTTCGATCTGTCGACTGGCTCCGTAGAGACCGCATCCGAGTGCGACAGCAGCGACCCGGTGGCGGAGGTTCTGGCGATCGATGGGTCGCGCAGTCCCCCCGGTTTCCCCCGCGGTGACGGAGGCGCAGCTGGGGGTGACCCTTCACGTCCCCACGAAGAGTATCTCCCCGAGCCTCTCACGTCTTTGCAGCGGGAGGAGCTTCGCCGCCGGAACATGGATGCCCTCCACACTCCTATCGTTGGAGAAACCCCCGAGGCCTGGGCCTTGGAGGACGTGCGCTTGGCTAACTTGGCCGAGCGCACTCGACTGGAGAATCTCCAGCGAGCACTCGACGAGCGAGCGCGTCAACGGGCTCCAGAGTCCAGTTGACGTCAACTCTTCCCGCCTACGCAGGTATATCGAACTCCAATTCAAAATTTGGAAGCTGCGGCCCGAATAGCAGAATCGATTCAGCCCTCCCAGTCGGAGGCTTGTAGGGGCTTGTTGCAAATCAGAGCGTTGCTCCGGGCAGTAGGGAACCAGAATTCCGTTGTTTCTCAGTCGCGGAATAGGATCCATAGTCGATCCATTGCAGCAGATACAGTCCAGTCGGCTCACAGCCCGAGATCGCCCCTGAGGCGTGAGGGACGTGGAGACCGGCATGATCAGTATAGAAGGAATGAGCAGTATGATCACCGGTTCGATCGTGATGATCGGCGTCGAGTGCCAACCCCTCCCCCGAGGAATGGGTCATACACGCCTCGATAGCAAGATGACAGACGCCCTCATAGTGTTGGGCGGAGAATTCCAGTCGACCCCAGGGAGCCAGGCTTTGATGCGAGATCCATTCTCGTTCAAGGTTTGGTCGACAGGAACAGAGCTCACCGAGAAGGCCACGACAGAGATGCGCCTACCGGTAGCAGAGTACACGTTTCAGGGCCAGAATGTTTCAGTCGAGCCATCAGAGCCGCTGTGATTCCTCCCAACTTCAGGTTGGCGACTGGAGTTAGTAAGTTCACAGGTGAGTCTAAGCCTGACACTTGGCTCGAAGACTACCGAGTGGCTATCATGATTGGCGGTGGCAATGATGAGGTAGCTATGAAGCATTTGCCTCTCATGTTAGAGGGCTCTGCGAGAGCATGGGTAAATCAGTTAGCACCCAACAGCATTTACACTTGGGAAGACCTTTCCCAAGTGTTTGTCACGACCTGTGAAGGAACATGCAAGCGACCTGCAGGTCTTACAGAATTGCGGTCTTGCGTGCAGAAACCGAGTGAAACTCTGAGGGATTACATCTAGAGATGGATCACATTGCATCACACCGTTGAAAATGTGCCGGATCATCAAGCAGTTTGTGCCTTTAAAGAAGGCGTGAAGAACAGAGAATTGAATATGAAGTTCGGTCGAACTGGAGAAATGTCTCTGAATCGGATGATGGAGATCGCCACCAAATACGCTAATGGCGAAGATGAGGAGCGACTCCGAAGTGGCAAGCATAAGGTAGTCGCCCAGGAAACCAGAGGAAATTCCAGTCGGAAACAGAAGCGGAAGGCCGAGCCAGCCGCTCCTGGGGAGGCCCTGGCCGTAACCCAGGGAAAATTTAAGGGTAAACCTAAGGGGCCTTGGAATCCCAAGAAAGTTAAGGATCAAGATGAGAATGATTTTTTGGATCTTCCATGTCATATTCATACCAAGAAAGACGAAGAAGGCAAACTCATTTTCCCAAAGCATACCACTCGATAGTGTCGACTCCTGATCCTGCAGTTTCAGGGCAAGCAGTCCAAAGATAAGGAAAAGGAGTCGGACAAGGTTGAGGACAAAGAAGATAGTGACGATGGGTACCCCCTGGTCAATTCCACCCTGATGATTTTTGCTGATGTTGAAAGCAAAAGTCGACTAAAAGTTATTAATCGTGAGGTGAATATGGTTGCTCCGGCAACACCCAGTTATCTGAAGTGGTCTCAAACTGCCATTACATTCGACCAGTCTGATCATCCTACGCACATTGCCACCCCTGGGAGGCAAGCTTTGGTGGTCGACCCAGTTGTCGAAGGCACTCGACTGACCAAAGTCTTGATGGATGGTGGCAGTGGTTTGAACATACTATATGCAGAAACTTTGAAAGGGATGGGCATTCCGATGTCCAGGCTCAGTACCAGTAACATGAGTTTCCACGGAGTCATTCCTGGGAAAAAAGCCGAGTCACTCGGCCAAATTGCTCTCGATGTCGTTTTCGGTGACTCCAAGAATTACCGCAAGGAAAAGTTGACATTTGAGGTTGTGGATTTCCAAAGTGCGTATCATGCTATTTTTGGCAGGCCAGCCTATGCACGCTTCATGGCTCGACCATGTTATGTGTATCCCAAGTTGAAGATGCCTGGTCCCAAAGGTGTGATCACTGTTACGGGCAAGCGGAAGAAAGCAGAAGAATGTTTTCAGAAAGGCTCAAAGATTGCTGATGCTCAGATGGCAGTGGTCGAGTTACAAGATTATCAGAAGACTGCAAATCCGAGTGAGTTGCTGCGAGCCAAGAAGCCTGCTTCTGAATCAGCTTTTCAGTCGTCTGGTGAAACGAAGCTAGTTCACATTCACCCGACCGATCCAAATGCTGCCCCGACTCACATCTCAACGACGCTCGACTCCAAATAGGAAGAAGCGCTCATCCAGTTCCTCCGTGAGAACTGGGACATCTTTGCATGGAAGCCTTCTGACATGCCTGGAGTTCCCAGGGGACTGGCTGAGCACCGCCTACGAGTCGACCCAAAGGTTAAACCTGTGAAAGAACATCTTCGACGGTCCGCCATCCAGAAGAGGAAGGCCATTGGTGAGGAGGTGGATCAGCTCTTAGCAACGGAGTTCATCCGAGAAATTTACCACTCTGAGTGGCTCGCCAATGTTGTCATGGTCCCCAAGAAGGACAAGTCACTTCACATGTGCATTGACTTCAAGCATATCAATCGGGCCTACCCGAAAGATCATTTTCCTCTCCCCCGCATCGACCAGATAGTCGACTCGACTGCGGGATGTGAGCGTTTGTCTTTTCTAGACACCTATTTCGGGTACCATCAGATCCGTCTGTACGGGCCCGACGAGATCAAAACGGCTTTCATCATTCCATTCGGGTGCTTCTGTTATGTCACAATGCCATTCAGCCTCAAGAATGTCGAAGCCACGTTCATGAGGATGATTCAGAAGTGTTTGCTCACTCAAATCAGTCGGAACATGGAAGCATACATGGATGATATTGTGGTCAAGTCACGGAAGGGTTCCGACCTGCTGACTGACCTTGCTTAAACCTTTGCCGACCTCAGGAGGTATGATATCAAGCTCAATCCATCAAAATGCACATTCGGAGTTCCAGGTGGAAAGTTACTCGGTTTTCTCGTTTCTGAACGGGGAATCGACGCCAATCCAGAAAAGGTTGGAACTATACTCCGGATGAAGCGTCCTGTACGCATGCACGATGTCCAGAAACTTACAGGTTGCTTGGCCGCTTTAAGTCGATTCATCTCTCATCTCGGTGAAAAGGCATTGCCTCTTTACCAACTGATGAAGAAGTCAGACAAGTTCGAGTGGACTCCAGAAGCTGATGCAGCGTTTGCAGAGCTCAAAGCCCTGCTCTCCACCCAGCCGGTGCTTGCTGCCCCAATCAGAAAAGAGCCTTTGCTGCTTTACATTGCAGCCACAGGACAAGTTGTCAGTACAGTCCTTACGGTCGAGCGGGAAGAAGAAGGAAAGGCCTTCAAAGTTCAGAGCCCAGTATATTATGTTTCTGAAGTTTTGACTCCATCAAAGCAAAGATATCCTCATTACCAGAAGCTTGTATATGGGATTTATATGACCACGAAGAAGGTTGCACATTATTTCTCTGATCATTCCATTACAGTCGTCAGCGACGCTCCACTGTCAGAGAGTTTACACAACAGAGATGCAACTGGTCGAGTGGCAAAATGGGCGATTGAACTTCTTCCCCTAGATATCAAGTTTGAGGCAAAGAAAGCTATCAAGTCCCAAGCAATTGCAGATTTCGTCGCCGAGTGGATCGAGAAGCAACTTCCGACTCAAGTTCACTCGGAGCACTGGACCATGTTCTTCGATGGATCTAAGATGCTGAATGGTTCTGGTGCTGGGGTAGTATTGGTTTCCCCCCGAGGAGATCAGGTCAGATATGTTCTCCAGATTCACTTTGATTCCTCCAACAACGAAGCAGAATATGAAGCACTTTTGTATGGGTTGCGCATGGCCATTTCACTCGGCGTCCGTCGCCTCATGGTCTATGGCGACTCAGATTTGGTGGTTAATCAGGTGATGAAGGAATGGGACGTCAGAAGCCCAGCTCTGATTGGTTATTGCAATGCAATAAGAAAGCTGGAGAAGAAATTCGAGGGGTTAGAGCTTCATCACATCCCCCGACTGAAAAATCAAGCAGCTGATGATTTGGCAAAGATAGGTTCCAAGAGAGAAGCCATTCCCAGCAATGTGTTTTTGGAGCACATCCACTCGCCGTCAGTCCAGGAAGATCCTTTTACAGATGAAGCCCCACAGCCAAAGAGTGCCACGGATCCGACTGAAGTCGAAATTCCAGCAGTGGTCGACCTTATCATGGAGTCTTGACAATCACTCCCGACTGGACAATACCGTACATCACGTATATCCTGAGGAAAGAGCTCCCGGAGGACGAGGAAGAGGCTCGACAGATCGTCCGTCGATCCAAGGCCTTTACAGTCATAAAGGGACAGCTGTATAGAGAAAGCGCGACTGGAGTCGGTCAGAAGTGTATAACACCAGAAGAAGGTCAGATAATCCTTGATGATATCCACTCGGGGACCTGTGGCCATCATGCATCCTCTCGGACCATTGTGGCTAAAGCATACCGAGCGGGATTTTACTGGCCAAGAGCGAATGAAATGGCAAAATAGATAGTCGACAAGTGTGAAGGATGCCAGTTCTACTCCAACATGTCGCACAAGCCTGCATCAGCCTTGAAGACCATTCCACTCCTCTGGCCCTTCGCTATTTGGGGACTAGACATGGTTGGCCCACTGAGAACAGGCAGGAGTGGTTTCACACATGTACTTGTGGCAGTCGACAAGTTCACCAAATGGATTGAAGCTAAACCTATCAAGAACCTTGATGCTTGCATGGCTATCAGTTTCGTCAAGGAGTTAACATTCAGATATGGAGTCCCACATAGCATCATCACAGACAATGGGTCAAACTTCGATTCGGACAAGTTCATAGCTTTTTGCGCCTCTCAAGGCACCCGGGTCGACTACGCTTCAGTCGCCCACCCCCAGTCGAATGGACAAGCAGAAAGGGTAAATGGTCTAATTCTCAAAGGACTAAAGCCTCGGCTGATGCGTGATCTCAAGCACGCAGCAGGCGCCTGGGTCGATGAGCTTCCGTCAGTTCTGTGGGGATTGAGGACTACCCCTAATCGGTCGATTGGAAGAACTCCGTTCTTTCTGGTTTACGGAGCGGAAGCAGTCCTGCCGAGTGATCTACTTCACAATGCACCGCGAGTCGAGCTCTACTCCGAAGTTGAAGCAGAACAGGCTCGGCAAGATGCAGTCGGCCTCCTGGAAGAAGAAAGAGAAATGGCTATGATCCGACCGACTATCTACCAGCAAGACTTGCGTCGATTCCATGCCAGAAACATGAAGAGTCGAGCCTTCCAAGAAGGAGATTTGGTCCTCCGAGTGGATCAACAGAAACCACACAAGCTCGCTCCTACTTGGGAAGGCCCCTTCATCATCACCAAAGTCCTCCACAATGGAGCGTATCACCTTTACAACGTCGATCGCCAGATCGACGAGCCACGAGCTTGGAATGCGGACCTGCTCCGCCCCTTTTACACTTGAATTCTCACTCGGATGAGATGTAATAAGAAAAACTTATGTAGTTTATTTATCAAAGACAAGAGTGTTCCAACTATTCTTATAATTGTTGTTGTTTTTTGTTTGCGTATGAAATTCCCCCAGTGGGTGACTTAGCTGCGAATCCGTTTCGCCTAAGTTTGTAAAAAAATCCTACCGAGTGGTGAACCAGATTCCCACTCGGGGGCTTAGCTGCAGCCCAGTGCTCGCCTAAGTGTTTAAAAAATCCTACCGAGTGGTGAACCAGATTCCCACTCGGGGGCTTAGTTGCATCCCAGTGCTCGCCTAAGTGTTTAAAAATCCTACCGAGTGGTGAACCAGATTCCCACTCGGGGGCTTAGCTGCAGCCCAGTGCTCGCCTAAGTGTTTAAAAATCCTACAGAGTGGTGAACCAGATTCCCACTCGGGGGGCTTAGCTGCAGCCCATTGCTCGCCTAAGTGTTTAAAAAATCCTACCGAGTGGTGAACCAGATTCCCACTCGGGGGCTTAGCTGCAGCCCAGTGCTCGCCTAAGTGTTTTAAAATCCTACCGAGTGGTGAACCAGATTCCCACTCGGGGGCTTAGCTGCAGCCCAGTGCTCGCCTAAGTGTTTAAAAATCCTACCGAGTGGTGAACCAGATTCCCACTCGGGGGCTTAGCTGCAGTCCAGTACTCTCCTAAGTTTGAAAAAATCCTACCGAGTGGAGAGCAAACCTCCCACTTGGGGGCTTAGCTGCAGTCCAGTACTCACCTAAGCTTGAAAAAATCCCACCGAGTGGAGAGCAAACCTCCCACTCGGGGGCTTAGCTGCAGTCCAGTACTCGCCTAAGTTTGAAAAAATCCTACCGAGTGGAGAGCAAACCTCCCACTCAGGGGCTTAGCTGCAGTCCAGTGCTCGCCTAAGTTTGAAAAAATCCTACTGAGTGGAAACCGAACCTCCCACTCGGGGGCTTAGCTGCAGTCCAGTACTCGCCTAAGTTTGAAAAAATCCTACCGAGTGGAGAGCAAACCTCCCACTCGGAGGCTTAGCTGCAGTCCAGTACTCGCCTAAGTTTGAAAAAAATCCTACCGAGTGGAGAGCGAACCTCCCACTCGGAGGCTTAGCTGCAGCCCAGTGCTCGCCTAAGTACGGGACACATCCCAATCCGCAAGGACGACGAGGTACGAATCGACTGCTACCTTCTCCTTCGGAGCTGCACCACAAATACGAAGTTATTTTGAGTGAAGGTCAAGTTCCACTCGACGGATAATCCATGAAGATATTCGACGGTAAATAAAATTCGGATAAGATCCAAAGGTCCTGGACCGCAGATCAAAGTACTCGAGCCTCCAGCTCGACAGAGTTTAACGGTTACAAAATCCACTCGGCATTCCGAGGCAAATTTAAAGTGAAGCATAAAAGTTTTCATTCCTCAGGCGGAGGACTGGAAGGGGCGACGAACTCGTCCAAGTCGATCCCGTCTGCAATACGGGTAGCAGCAGCAATGAAAGTCTCCATGAAGTCCTGAAAGTTGTGCTTCCTAGTATTGGCAACTTGGATGGCGGCCAACTTTTCCTCTCGCGCCTCCTTGCAGTGGACGCGGACCAGGGACAGAGCTACGTCAGCGCCACATCTGGCAGAAGATTTCTTCCACTCCGCCACTTGACCTGGGACTTCATTCAGTCGAGTCATCAAAGACTCGAGGTCATTCTGAAGCGTCGTCCTAGGCCAAAGCGATGTGTCGATCCACGACAACGCAACCTTCAGTCGAGCCAGATAGTCAACCACGCCTACAACGCGAGACTCCAGTCGGAGCACGTTCATAGCTCCTTCGTCCTTCACCGGGGAGTTGATGGGATCCAAGCTGGTCTCCACTCGACTGGTCTCCTCCTCGAAGTTCTGGCAGAATTCTGTAAACACAAGCCAAAGATAAGACAGCGACCCTGCATGAGTGTAATGATGACAAGTCAGTCAGGTAAAAATGGCTACCTTCAAGCATGACGAACAGCTTCTTGGCGAGCCCACTGAGATAAGCCTCCAGATCGTTCTTCTTCCCTACCAACTCATTGGCCTTGTCACCCAGAGCTATCTTGTCATTCTTCAGACGGCTGACTTCCTGGTTGTCCGCATCAAGAGCAGTTTTCAGTCGGGAGTTCTCCTTTTCAAGAGTTCCAACTGAGGCCAGTTTTTCTTCAGCGAGTTTCGTCTTGTCCAAGGCCTCCTTCTGTGCTGTGGCTAGATCTTGATCCTTCTTCTTCAGAGCTTCCTCCAGCTTATCTACGGAACGTCGAGTGAGATCAGCATCAAGAATGGACAGGAAAGAGAAGTCACTCGACAAGAATGAAAAGCCTCACCAGCCATACCTTTTGCTTCTTCTCGCGCCTTCTGCAAGTTCTCTTGAGAAAGCTTCAAGTCAAGGTTGAGCTGGATTTGTTTATTCTCCAACTCAGTATAACGAGCCACAAGTTCGCAAGATTTCTGCGAAAAATCATTCGACAGATGTCCAAGATAAGTTGCTTCCGAGTAACCAAGAGACAATGATGGTGTTTCTAAGACTACAGCCGAATCGAAAACAGTCGACAGTAGTCTCGGGGACTACACCCAGTGGGTGCACTAAGCGTGCCCCCACTGGTTTTGAAAAAAAAAATCGACTGTCAGCAGTCGACTGGATACAGTTCCACTCGACATGGCCTGACCAGACCGAGTGAAGAAGTACAACTACAGCAACACAATATAAAGACTACAGTCGACTGCCAGCAGTCCACCGTAGTCTCGGGGACTACACCAGTGGGTGCACTTAGCGTTCCCCCACTCGTCCAAAAATTAACAGACCCACCCAGTGGGTGTACAGATATAAGGATCTTCGGAAAAGAGATTCTTCAGACAGCATGTCCTAATAGAGCAAGCGGCGAATCGACTGACCTGGACGTTGCTCTGAAGAGCGGAACTTGCGTCATAAGCTGCTTGGCTGGCTTCCCGAACCACCTTCACTTGCTCCATCATGATTCCCACCTAGCGTATAGCCTCTTTTGCGGCACCCACTTGGTCCTCAGGGACGGGGTATGTAGCAAAAAGTGAAGGCGGATTTGCAGTCGACGTTGAAGGCCGCACGCTCGTCAGAGGAACAGCAAAAGTCACAGAAGCCCGAGTGGTATCACCTCCATCCCGAGCTATGGCCTCAGGCGCCGGAGTAGTTTGTGGAGTCTTGCCAGCCGGAGCCTTCCTGTTTCTTCTCGTCCTCAGCGGCACTTCGTCGTTGTCATCAGGGAGGTCAATGACATGAGGAGGAGCTGCAAGAAAAATTCAACCGACCGGAATTATAAGAAATCAGCAGTCGACTCAAGACAGGGCATCAGTAATCATACCAGGGTTGGAGGTAACAGCGTCTTCCATCTCTTGGTCATCGTCCTTGGCGGAAATCTCTGAGGTGGCAGCACTGCAAATTTCGAAAGTCAGTCAACTCGCTCAATGAGTCGACCAAGAATCTGTCACGTTCGGCAAAGGAAAACAAGTTCTGCTTTTACCCAGAAATGGTGGGGATAGTCATCTTCATCCTGGGCAGGGCCTTGGGCGGCTTGGACGGCGTCGCGCGTGGATGGTTAGGAGCCTTTTCAGTCGGCGCTAGAGAAGAGGTCCGGGGGCGCATCGACGACTGCCCAACAAGGACAGTCGCCTTACCACGTTCCCGCGTAGGGTCGTGCGTAAGCTTGGACCGCCTTTTTGTGCGGGGAGGTTCGGCTTCCTCCTCCTCCTCTTCACTGGAGTCGACGTCGTCGTCCCCCTTTCCCTCGCCATCGGACTCCCACTCTCCTTTCTTGTCTCCACTTTCGCCTCCGTTCGCCTCTCCTTCCTCGGCCTGCTCCTGTGCTCCATTGGGCGTCGAGTACATCTCAGTAATTTCCTGGAGGACAACAAACAAGACAAAAATCAATCGACTGATTCAGAGAGAACAAATAAAGAAAGCAAGATCTCAATCAGAAACACAAGGTCAGACCTTATCCACTTCGTATGAGTGGTCGAGTGGAACGATCCTCCTGGCTCCTCGGGGGTTTCTTTATTCTATGTGATGCTCGACAGCCACCCTTCCAGCATCTCGTCGGTAACCTCCTCCGGGTGGATCCGAGTGGTGTCGTCGAGACCCGAGTACAGCCACATCGGGTGGTCACGAGCCTGGAGCGGCTGGATGCGCCTCGGAAGGAAGACTTCCAGCAGGTCCATGCCGGTCACGCCCTCGCGGACTAGTTGAACCACTCGACCGACCAGCACCTTGACTTGTGCCTTCTCCTCCGGCGTCACCTTCAGAGAGGCAGGTTTTTGTGCTCGATCTAGAGAGAAAGGGGGAAGCCCAGTCGACTGTCTTGGGGTCGCCTGATCTTGGCAGTAAATCCAAGTCGACTGCCATCCACGGACCGACTCGGGAAAAGTGATAGATGGAAAGGAACTCTTTCCCCTCGTCTGGATCGCTAGACCCCCACACAGCTGGATCACCTGCGTCCGTTCGTCACTCGACTTCGCCTTCTTAACCGACTGGGAGTGGCACGTGAAGATGTGCTTGAAGAGTCCCCAATGGGGGCGGCAACCCAAGAAGTTTTCACACAAAGAAACGAAAGCAGCAAGATACACAATGGAATTGGGAGTGAAGTGATGGAGCTGCGCTCCGAACAAGTTCAAGAAACTCCAGAAAAAGGGATGAGGAGGCAGAGAGAATCCGCGGTCGATATGGGTAGTGAGGAGGACGCACTCACCATCAAGGGGCTGGGGTTCGACTTCTTTCCCCGGGAGACGCGCGGATCCGTGGGAGATGAATCCCCCCTCGGCCAGATCATCGAGATCATCTTGCCGAATCGCCGACGGCATCCAGTCGCCCTGGATCCAACCCTTGGGCAGAGCAGTCCTCGAGGAAGATCCGCCCCGAGCGGACTTCTTCCCCCTCCCCTGCACCGCCGCCTTCTTTGCGCGCTACAGAGCTGACGTCCTCTCCTTCACCATCGTCGCCGGCGAAACTCGAGCGAACCTACGGCAGCAGGATGGGAACGGAGGTGGTGAAAGATCTTGCGAAGAGAGAAGGAAATGTGGAGGCGCACTGTTCGGGAGTCCCGAGCCGCCAGCTTATAAGAGGCCCCTTCCGAGTGGCTGACTGGTAGGCCCAAGCAATCCCGTCAAATCCCGCAACAGGTGCGCGCGCGGTACGTGGCGAAAAAGGTGGCGCGGGAATCGAGGAGCTTCCGTCTTATCCCATCCGATTACTGCGGCCACCCCCGTCCCGTGCGCTTCCCGAAATTCGAATCCCGCAAAATCCGCGGGCTGCACAACAACATGTCAAACGGAAAATCCCCTTCACGCCATCACTCGGAACTTAACAAGCAAAGAAATTCACTCGATAAGAGGCCTGGAATGGATCAAGGCGACTGAAAGAAGTTGATGATGTCATCCGTGACAACCGATCCAAGACAAGGCGCTCGTACAGCACAGAAAGCCAGTCGGAAGGATCCCCAACTCCTTCCTCACTCAAACCTCGATCCATTCGGGGGCTAATGATGAAGCTATGTACCTAGGGTAGGGGCATGTACCTGTCCTAAGTGCCCTACCCAAGGACATCCCTAGAAGAAGTTACCTTTCAATTGACTTGGAGGTATCTCACTCGACGGATTCAAGACACTCGACTATAGAGCCGTCACTCGACCTCGAAGCCAACCACTCGACTGCCAGGAGATCTAAAGTCACTCCGCACGCAAACGGTCGGTCATTAAGTAGCTTTTATGGTCATCATAGCACTTTATTAGGGGCGTTACCAGTAACCCCCGATCTTAATGTACTTTAAACCCTGCGTTACTGAGGGCTGGAGGGGCCTGGCAAACTCTATATAAGCCACCCCCCTCCTTAGTATCATGGGTTCGGACCCCTGTTATTCATACACACGTAATCCAGTCGACCGCCTCCGGGCACCGAGACGTAGGGCTGTTACTTCCACCGTGAAGGGTCTGAACTCGTAATCCTCGTGTGCTTACAGCTTCTCCATAGCTAAGATCTAGCCTCTCCATACACACACCCCTACATCACTGTCAGAGTTAGAACCACGACAGAGCCCCCTCCCACGTACCAGTGGAAGCACCATGCTCCGCGCTGGCTGACGACACTGCCGAGGAGCGGCTATGCCCGTACACATACGGAAGCGCTATGCTCCGCGCTGGTGATAAACAACTGAGGGTGGCCCCCGGGCCGTGTTAACCTCAGGGAGCCTAGAGCTCAGTGTCTGGCCTCATCGCAACGCCTCCCCTCAGGAGTGTCGCGCGAGGGGGCTGGGCACGGGGGCTGCGCCTGGGTCACGCCCAGACGCACGCCACCCAGCCAGGCTCCTCGGGCCTGGTTCGTCACGCGTCTCTCCCCGAGCGGAGCCAAGGTACGAAGGCCGTCTGAGCGTCAAGGGGGACTCCTGAGCATCGCGACTCAGGAGCCTTACTGGTCTCGTAGCCCCTCACTCCTTTAGTTCCGAAAGGCTAATGCTTGGTGAGGTACGCGCGGGGCCGGGCTCTGCAGACGTAGAACGGTAGATTCACCCGCATCACACCTCCTTATTTGCTGTTCGGGCGTCCAGGGGGACTCCTAAGCATCGCGACTCAGGAGCCTAACTGGTCCCGTAGCCCCTCACTCCTTTAGTCTCGTCTTGGTTTCCGGTCGGGGCTGATGCTGGGTGAGGTACGCGCGGGGCCGGGCCCTGCCGACGTAGAACGGCCAATCTACTCCTCGCCTCCACCTTCCCTACTTGTTGCTCGCGCGTTAAGGGGGACTCCTGAGCATCGTGACTCAGGAGCCTAACTTGCCACGTAGCCCCTCATTCCTTTGGTCCCGTCCTGGTTTCCGGTCGGGGCTGATGCTGGGTGAGGTACGCGCGGGGCCGGGCCCTGCCGACGTAGAGCGCAAGCAAGCAGGAAAGGAAAACGCAAATTTCAAGGAATTCAAAAGCAAAATATTACAGTCCATACTGTTATCTCAATGACCAAACGCAAGTTTAAACGCCTCCCCGAGGCATGATACATGTGCAGGAATTAAAAGCATGACAGGAGCCATAAGGGAGTCACTTGTCGGCGGAGGAGCAGCGCGGAGTGGGTTCGCCTCATGGAGCAGCAGGGTCGGCAGCGCCTCGCTTCGGTTTGGTGCTGAAGGCCCGGAACTTCCCCAGCAGAGCCTCCGCGCGACCCTTCACGGCCTCGGCAGCAGCAGCGGCACCCTCGCCGCTTGCTGGCTCCAACAGGCTGTCAAGATCAATGCTGGGATCGCGAAGGTAGACGTGGGTGAGAACCTGCGTCAGTGCTGCAGAAGACAAAGCACGCGCCTCGGCCTCGGCAGTGGGGCCAAGGCCAAGGACGACATCGTCAAGAGCGCGGACCAGGAAAGGAAGCAGCTTAGCGGGGCCGTCCTCGGCGCCGGCTAGCGGGCTCTCCAGGCCGCTCTCGTAGAGCGCCTTCAGCGAGGCGCGGGCCTTCACCTCCATCTCCGTGAAGGCCACGCGGTCTTCGGCAAGAACCCGGGCCTTGTCGTCCAGTTCGACCTTCCTCGCCTCCAACTCTTGCCCCAGCACGTCTAGGCGGTCACGGCGCTTCTTGAGCTTGGCCTCCCGGACCTTGAAGGCCGCCTCGCGAGCCTTCACGCCTTCCTCCTGCACTTGGCGAAGGCGGGCCTCTTCCGCGAACTGGTCCCTCAGGCCTTGCAGCTCGTCCTCCAGCACCTTGCAGCGACCACGGACGACAACCACCTTCCCTAGGGCTGCATCACGAGCAGCCTTCGCCTCGAGGATAGCCTGCTTCTCCTCGTCGCAGGACGTCAAGGCCTGGACCAGCGCCGCCCGGATTGAAGCGTCGGAGCGAATTCATCCTGAAGCCAGCTCCAGGCACCCGGCCACTAAGCGAGGGTCGGCGCCCAGAAGATCCTGCCGCAGCCGGTCCACCTCAGCAACAGCTTGATCCAGAATGACAGGAGGAGTCGGAGAGACAGCAGTCGACAGAGTAGGAGGAGAAGGCGACAGCGTGACCCCAGCATCCTGAGCCAGAGCCTACTACGCCACAACGGCTGTGGTGGCGGCGACAGGCGAGGGCGCCTCGGGGGTCGCTTGGGCCATGGGGGCTGAGCTCGCCCCAGCCAGGTCAGCCAGGCCTCGCGAGGACGACCGGGCAGGAGAAATCTTCGCGTCATGGTCGCCTTCCTTCACGGGCGAAGGCACTGCCACGGACGGAACCTCAGGAGCTCCCTTCAGCTTCTTTGCTGTGGGCGCTAGCCTGTTCAAGAAATGCGGACGTCAAGCCTCAGCAGCAGAACAGGAAATATGAACAAGAGTCAAGCGCTTATGAGTCGTTGCCGGCGAACTCAGACAGCCTCGGGCCAAGCTTGAAGCCAGAAAGCCGGCTGGTGGGGTCAACTTCGGGAAGCTCTGGGGCGGAAGGCGCGTCTGCGGCTTGCCTCGGGGCCGGAGCAGACCCGCGGGAGATCAACCCGGTTCTGTCCTTCTTCGGGATCGGGGGCAAGCTCCCGCCGCCCTGCTCATCATCGTCCTCATCGTCGTCACTCGGAGAGAGGCGGAGAGAGCAAGGCTTACGCCGGGGAAGGGGAGCCCTCGACTCTCTGTCAGTCGCCTCGGAGCCAGGCCCCCTTTCCCGCTCATTCCTTCTTCCTCTCCGCTGGAGTCGTCGGAGGACACGTCCACCGGGTCCTCGGGAACCTCCGCGGGCACGGGCCGTCCCTGTTGAAGGCGGGCATGGACTCCACCACCTGCTCCCAGTCGTCGCGGAGAAACAAGGGCGTGGGAGCACCCTCCAACCTCGCCACATCGCCTCCGACCAGAGATTGGAGGACCGCAACCAGATCTTCGTCGGCCAAGGCCGAGGGGCTCGAATGAGGCCTCCACATCGGAGGTGAGTACTGCCGAAGCGAGGCCAACTGGTGCTCCAGGAACTCCCTCAGCAGCGACGCGCCAGTCAACTTCACCGCCGCCATGTTGGCTGGCCTCAGATCCGCGTCCATCTTCTCCAGCACTAGCTTCGCGCGGGGGTCCACGAGCTCCGCTCGACCCCAATCACCAGAGCTCACGGGTTGCTCCATGGGCAAGATCAGCCGAGGGTGGATGCGCCCAGCATCTACCAGGACCCACTTGCTCCTAATGCCCTCAATCCTCTTCCCGGGCTTCGAAATGGCGATGGCGCCACCGTACGCGACGAAGCTCGCGCACGCGGAAGCAGAACCACGAGAGGTCCAAAGGGAGAAGTAGTGGCGCAGCAAGGCCACTGAAGGTTGCACCCCTACGTGAGCCTCACAGTAATAGGCGAAGATAGCCAGAAGAAGGACGGAGTTGGGGTGGAGATGCAGAGCCTGCAGCTTGTAATGGCGGAGGACGGAGAAGAAGAACTCAGAGAAGGGAGGCACCAGGCCAGCAGCAATGGCGCTTACGAAGAGCGGGTAGAAGGTGCTCCCTTTGCCCTCAGGGGTAGCGGAGCCGGCCTTGAACACCTTCGCCCTGTCGATGCCCTGCGCCGCCGCCATCCGGCGCAACCGAGCGAGGCTCACCTCCGACACGTTCGGTGGGTCCAAAGCAGGCGAGCACCAAGCTCCGGCCGGAGACTGACGAGGCGCCATCGCTTCCTAGGTCGCTCGGTCGGAGTAGATCTGGAAGTTTGGAGGAAGGAAGGAGAGGCGCAAGAAAGGGGATCTGAGCAGCAACCGGAGAAAGCAAAGGAAGTAAAGTCTGGGCAGATGCCGCTCTTTTACCAACTCGCGCGGTTGTAAAGACGCCCACGTCCAATGATCCGCCACGTGGCGCCCAAGGCCGCAGGCTGTTAGGGCCCATGGCACTTCGCCCTTGCCCTTTCGCCTCTCAGCACGGCCAAGTCCGGGCGCACCTTGGGCCCGGGGGCTACTGTCGGCGTTCTGGGAACGGGGGTCCCCAGACTTGCCTACCTACGGCCTGCGGCATGGCTCAAGGAGGGGCCCAGCACGGCCCATCTTCATCGACACAAACTCAAGACCCTCGCGAGGGGCCAAGCCTCGGGGGGCGGACGAAAGGAGCTTTCTCAGGCGCGGCCTCATCAGGCTGGCTCACGAGGAGGTGGAGAGATCAAGGCGGGGTACCTCACGAGGTGCCCATGACGCAAGCCATGACGACCAAGGGCGCCAGGCGGGCGCCAGCCCGCGCAGCGTCCTCCTTTCCTCTTTGGTGCAAAGGGGGCAAGCGCAGGCGAGAGCATCAACCAAAGGTACCCATTTCGGTGCAACGAGACCAAGACCAGTCCAACGGCAGGGAAGACATCACTGTGGAGCCCAAGCAGGCATCACCACCAGAGCCTTTCACAGGCGAGGACCAACTTTAGTCAGGATAAGTGTACCACATGTTCCCCTTCAAAATGGCCAATTGTTGGCGCCCTTCCCGCTCAATATTTGGGAAGAGGCCCAGGGCCTTTGCCTATAAATAGGACTAGCCACCCACAAGAGGGGGAGATAGATCATCCAGAGATCATCCATAGATCATCCATAGATCATCGAGAGATAGATCATCTAGAAATCCAGAGAGAGAGAAGGGCAACTGAACTCCTCCTAGCAGTTCATCCCCCCAGCCGAGAACAGACCCTCGCGAGGCTGTTCTTCCTTGTATTGTTCATCATCATCAGCCCAAGAGGCAATCCACACACCACACACTGGAGTAGGGTGTTACACAACATCGGTGGCCCGAACCAGTATAAACTTTGTGTCCCTTGTGCTCTTCTTTTGTTTTTGCTTAGTTCTTAGCATGGCGGTGGGGAGCAGGTAGGTAGGAAGCGAAACCTCCGCGCGCACCCCAGTGTTCGAACCTCAAGGGTCTGTCGGAACCCGAAATCCGACACCGGCCTCTCCTCTTTATTGTATTAACATGATTAATTATGCAATTGCAGTCCGGCCCACAACAGCTCCCGGCGATCCTCATCATGAGGTTCGTTGGATTCAAAGGCGATGGCCAGCGAGTCACCGCCGACCACTCACTCCCCCAAGGCCAAGGACGACGTGGAGGTGCTGTCCCGAAGGACTTTCCCAGGCCGGGGAGAGGCTCAGGAGGCGTCGGACACCAGGGGGAGCCGATCCCCATGGAGACTGGTGATGAGGGCCGTATTCAGTTCGGCCCTCAGCCGGACTCGATTCCAGAGATTGATGCGGCTCTAGAATCCGGCACTCAACCTCCTTCGAAAGAAGGGGGATGCCTATTCCGCCGGTGACCCCTGTCCAACCAGGGGCACAGGATAATCTGCTGGAAGCGCTGCAAGGTGCTTCCATTGTGGATGAGCACCGTGCTCTTATGGGCACGGTAATTGAAAGGGTTTAGTCTGCCAAGAGTGGACTAACCGAAGCCTTCAGCAGCCTGCTGACAGGTTTTGAGGTAAGCGACGCAAAAAGAGAAAATCCCAATATAGACAGTAGCCCCTGAGACACTGTCCGGTGTTCGAAGAAAAAAAAGGTCGGACAGAGGATCAATCTTTTACTGTAGGAAACTAACTAAATTTGTCTGAAATGAATACGCAGGCGTCGCTGTTAGCCGCAGCCTCGCATACTGCCGAGGTCTCCAGACTGAAGCGGACACTGGAGCAGGCCGAGGAGGAGCTCGGCCAGGTGAGGAGGCAGCTCCAAGAAAAACAAGGTATGTATAACCCGATACATATTCGAAAAAGGTAAAATGATATGCATTGACCGAATTGTCATGATATGTACAGAAGCGACGACCGAGGTCGAGACCCTAAAAAAGGCCCTGGCCGAAGCCGAGGGGAAGGCTATCAAGGAGCAGGCCGCCCGTAAGAAGCTCAAGTCCCGGGTCAACGAGGTCCAGCAAGAGCTCCAGGACGCGGTGAGGAAGTGTGAGACCTTGGAGCGCGATGCGTCGGCTAAAGAGACCGAGCTCGCCAAGGCTCGTCAAAGTGCGGAGACGGCCCGGAATGAGGCCTAGGGCACCCTCCAACAGACCCAGGAGGCCAGGAAGATCGCGGCGGGTAAGGCATTTAGTATGCAAAGCAAATATGTGAAGAGGAAGTATCTTTTACTAACCCGGATTCGGAGTTCTTCAGGAGCTTTTGCTGATCTGCCATGTAGTGTGTTCGACGCCGTGGAGTTCTTCCGAGCCGAAGAAGGGAGCTCCATGGAGAAGTTGTTCTGGTCGCAATATCTTGCGCCAGAACATCCGGTGCCCTTCAGCGATCAGCTAAAGCAGCTAGTCGAGCTGCACAGGGTGGCCGAACTGGCCATGAAGGATTTAATAATCCAGCTATGGCCAGCCGAAGCTATACCTAGCAATTACTTCGGCCTCGTGAAGCGGCTGGTGGATGCCTGTCCTCGGCTGCACGCTGTCAAGCCGTCCGTCTGCATCGAGGGCACGCGTATGGCCTTTGCTCGCGTCAAGGTCTGGTGGGCGAAGATGGACACCATCAAGATTGTGACCGAGGAGCCACCCAAGGGCAAGGAGCACCACACACCCGAGCGGTATTTTGGAGACGTCCTGGAGGGGTCTCGTATTGGAGCGACGCAGTGTTCGCAAGACATTATCTTTGAATAAATGTATACAAGTTGCCTCTACCTTGTATGATACAACAAAGTGAGTTTGTAATATAATGTTTGTTATGTTAAAAAAATTACCTCCTGTGTGGCCGTGTTATATGAAATCTGAGGGTTGGCCAGTCGTCGTCTTCTGCCCCCACGTAGGTAGTACGGAGGTGTTCGGGATGGACTCTAAACACTCTTGATCCAATTATTGAAGGAAATATGCCCTAGAGGCAATAATAAAGTTATTATTTATTTCCTTATTTCATGATAAATGTGTATTATTCATGCTAGAATTGTATTAACCGGAAACATAATACATGTGTAAATACATAGACAAACAGAGTGTCGCTAGTATGCCTCTACTTGACTAGCTCGTTGAATCAAAGATGGTTAAGTTTCCTAGCCATAGACATGAGTTGTCATTTGATTAACGTGATCACATCATTAGAGAATGATGTGATTGACTTGACCCATTCCATTAGCTTAGCACTTGATCGTTTAGTATGTTGCTATTGCTTTCTTCATGACTTATACATGTTCCTATGACTATGAGATTATGCAACTCCCGTTTACCGGAGGTACACTTTGTGTGCTACCAAACGTCACAACGTAACTGGGTGATTATAAAGGTTCTCTACAGGTGTCTCCGAAGGTACTTGTTGAGTTGGTGTATTTTGAGATTAGGATTTGTCACTCTGATTATCGAAGAGGTATCTCTGGGCCCTCTCGGTAATGCACATCACTATAAGCCTTGCAAGCAATGTGACTAATGAGTTAGTTGCGGGATGATGCATTACAGAACGAGTAAAGAGACTTGCCGATAACGAGATTGAACTAGGTATTGAGATACCGACGATCGAATCTCGGGCAAGTAACATACCGATGACAAAGGGAACAACGTATGTTGTTATGCGGTTTGACCGACAAAGATCTTCGTACAATATGTGGGAGCCAATATGAGCATCCAGGTTCCGCTATTGGTGATTAACCGGAGACGTGTCTCGGTCATGTCTACATAGTTATCGAACCCGTAGGGTCCGCACGCTTAAAGTTCTGTGACGATCCGTATTATGAGTTTATGTGTTTTGATGTACTGAAGGTAGTTCGGAGTCCCGGATGTGATCGGGGACATGACAAGGAGTCTCGAAATGGTCGAGACGTAAAGATAGATATATTGGAAGGCTATATTTGGACATCGGAAAGGTTCCAAGTGATTCGGGTATTTTTCGGAGTACCAGGGAGTTACGGGAATTCGTCCGGGGAGTCAATGGGCCTTAATGGGCCTTAGAGGGAAGGAGAGGCAGCAGCCAGGAGGTGGCGCGTGCCCCTCCCAAGCCCAGTCCGAATTGGACAAGGGGTTTGGGGCACGACCCCCCTCTCGCTTCCTTCTCCCCTCCCCCTCCTTTTCCCCTTCTCCTAGTTGGACTAGGAAAGGAGGAAACCTACTCCTACTAGGAGTAGGAATCCTACTCCCTTGGCGCGCCCCTCCTACGGCCGGCCTCCTCCCCCCTCCATCCTTTATATACGGGGGCAGCGGGGCACCCCAAGACACACAACTTGATATGTTGATCTTTTAGCCGTGTGCGGTGCCCCCCCCCCCCACCATAATCCACCTCGGTCATATCGTAGCGGTGCTTAGGCGAAGCCCTGCGTCGGTAGCAACATCATCACCGTCATCACACCGTCATGCTGATGGAACTCTCCCGCAAAGCTCTGCTAGATCGGAGTTCACGGGACGTCATCGAGCTGAACATGTGCTGAACTCGGAGGTGCCGTACGTTCGGTACTTGGATCAGTCGGATCATGAAGACGTACGACTATATCAACCACGTTGTGCTAACGCTTCCGCTTTCGATCTACGAGGGTACGTGGACAACACTCTCCCCTCTCGTTGCTATGCATCACCATGATCCTGCGTGTGCGTAGGAATTTTTTTGAAATTACTATGTTCCCCAATAGTAGCATCCGAGCCTGGTTTTATGCGTAGATATTATATGCATGAGTAGAACACAAGTGAGTTGTGGGCAATACAAGTCATACTGCTTACCAGAATGTCATACTTTGGTTCGGTTGGATGAAGCGGCCCAGACCGACATTACGCGTACGCTTACGCGAGACTGGTTCTACCAACGTGATTTGCACACAGGTGGCTGGCGGGTGTCAGTTTCTCCAACTTTAGTTGAACCGAGTGTGACTACGTCCGGTCCTTGAGAAGGTTAAAATAGCACTAACTTGACGAACTATCGTTGTGGTTTTGATGCGTAGGTAAGAACGGTTCTTGCTCAGCCTGTAACAGCCACATAAAACTTGCAACAACAAAGTAGAGGACGTCTAACTTGTTTTTGCAGGGCATGTTGTGATGTGATATGGTCAAGGCATGATGCTATATTTAATTGTATGAGATGATCATGTTTTGTAACCGAGTTATCGGCAACTGGCAGGAGCCATATGGTTGTCGCTTTATTGTACGCAATGCAATTGCCATGTAATTGCTTTACTTTAACACTAAGCGGTAGCGATAGTCGTAGAAGCAATAGTTGGCGAGACGAAAACGATGCTACGATGGAGATCAAGGTGTCGCGCCGGTGATGATGGTGATCATGACGGTGCTTCGAAGATGGAGATCACAAGCACAAGATGATGATGGCCATATCATATCACATATATTGATTGCATGTGTTGTTTATCCTTTATGCATCTTATTTTGCTTTGATTGACGGTAGCATTATAAGATGATCTCTCACTAAATTTCAAGATAAAAGTGTTCTCCCTGAGTATGCACCGTTGCCAAAGTTCGTCGTGCCGAGACACCACGTGATGATCGGGTGTGATAAGCTCTACGTTCATCTACAACGGGTGCAAGCCAGTTTTGCACATGCAGAATACTCGGGTTAAACTTAACGAGCCTAGCATATGCAGATATGGCCTCGGAACACTGGAGACCTAAAGGTCGAGTGTGAATCATATAGTAGATATGATCAACATAGTGATGTTCACCATTGAAAACTACTCCATCTCATGTGATGATCGGACATGGTTTAGTTGATTTGGATCACGTGATCACTTAGATGATTAGAGGGATGTCTATCTAAATGGGAGTTCTTAAGTAATATGATTAATTGAACTTTAATTTATCATGAACTTAGTCCTGATAGTATTAGCATATCTATGGTGTAGATCAATAGCTCGCGTTTAGCTCCCCTGTTTTATTTTTGATAGGTTCCTAGAGAAAACTAAGTTGAAAGATGTTAGTAGCAATGATGCGGATTGGATCCGTGATCTGAGGATTATCCTCATTGCTTCACAAAAGAATTATGTCCTTGATGCACCACTAGGTGACAGACCGATTGCAGGAGCAAATGCAGACGTTATGAACGTTTAGCAAGCTCGATATGATGACTACTTGATAGTTTAGTGCACCATGCTTTACGGCTTAGAATCGGGGCTTCAAAGACGTTTTGAACGCCATGGAGCATATGAGATGTTCCAAGAGTTGAAATTAGTATTTCAGACTCATGCCTGTGTCAAAAGGTATGAGACCTTTGACAAGCACTTTGCCTACAAGATGGAGGAGAATTGCTCAGCTAGTGAGCATGTGCTCAGAATGTCTGAGTACTACAATCACTTGAATCAAGTGGGAGTTAATTTTCCAGATAAGATAGTGATTGGCAGAGTTCTCTAGTCACTATCACCAAGTTACTAGAACTTCGTGATGAACTATAATATGCAAGGGATAACGGAAACGATTCCCAAGCTCTTCGTGATGCTGAAATCGATGAAGGTAGAAATCAAGAAAAACATCAAGTGTTGATGGTTGACAAGACAACTAGTTTCAAGAAAAGGGCAAAGGGACGAAGGGAAACTTCAATAAGAACGGCAAGCGAGTTCCTGCTCAAGTGAAGAAGCCCAAGTCTGGACCTAAGCCTGAGACTAAGTGCTTCTACTGCAAAGGGACTGGTCACTAGAAGTGGAACTGCCCTAGATACTTAGCGGATAAGAAGGATGGCGTAGTGAACAAAGGTACATTTGATATACATGTTATTGATGTGTACTTTACTAGTGTTTATAGCAAACCCTCAATATTTGATATTAGTTCAGTTGCTAAGTAACTCGAAACAGGAGTTGCAGAATGAAGAGAGACTAGTTAAGGGTGAAGTGATGATGTGTGTTGGAAGTGGTTCCAAAATTGATATGATCATCATCGCACACTCCCTATACTTTCGGGATTAGTGTTGAACCTAAATAAGTGTTATTTGGTGTTTGAGTTGAGCATGAATATGATTTGATCATGTTTATTGCAATACGGTTATTCATTTAAGTTAGATAATAATTGTTGTTCTGTTTACATGAATAAAACCTTCTATGGTCATACACCCAATGAAAATGGTTTGTTGGATCTTGATCGTAGTGATACACATATTCATAATATTGAAGCCAAAAGATGCAAAGTTAATAATGATAGTGCAACTTATTTGTGGCACTGCCGTTTAGGTCATATTGGTGTAAAGCGCATGAAGAAACTCCATGCTGATGGGATTTTGGAATCACTTGATTATGAATCACTTGATGCTTGCGAACCATGCCTTATGGGCAAGATGACTAAGACTCCGTTCTCCGGAACAATGGAGCGAGCAACTAACTTATTGAAAATAATACGTATTGATGTATGCAGTCCGATGAGTGTTGAGGCTCACGGCGGGTATCGTTATTTTCTCACTTTCACAGATGATTTGAGCAGATATGGGTATATCTACTTAATGAAACATAAGTCTGAAACATTTGAAAAGTTCAAAGAATTTCAGAGTGAAGTGGAAAATCATCGTAACAAGAAAATAAAGTTTCTACGATCTGATCGTGGAGGAGAATATTTGAGTTACGAGTTTGGCCTTCAATTTAAACAATGTGGAATAGTTTCACAAACTCATGCCACTTGGAACACCACAGCATAATGGTGTGTCCGAACATCATAACTGTACTTTATTGGATATAGTGCAATCTATGATGTCTCTTACCGATTTACCACTATTGTTTTGGGGTTATGCATTAGAGACAATTGCATTCACGTTAAATAGGGCACCATCTAAATCCGTTTAGACAACAGCGTATGGTTTGGCAAGAAACCAAAGGTGTCGTTTCTTGAAGTTTGGGGTTGCGATGGTTATGTGAAAAAGTTTCATACTGATAAGCTCAAACCCAAATCAGAGAAATGTGTCTTCATAGGATTCATAGGAGACAGTTGGGTACACCTTCTATCACAGATCCGAAGGCAAGACATTCGTTGCTAAGAATGGATCTTTTCTAGAGAACGATTTTCTCTCAAAAGAAGTGAGTGGGAGGAAAGTAGAACTTGATGAGG
This sequence comes from Aegilops umbellulata, assembly GCA_032464435.1. NCBI lineage: Eukaryota > Viridiplantae > Streptophyta > Magnoliopsida > Poales > Poaceae > Aegilops > Aegilops umbellulata. The sequence continues at coordinate 370,588,682 of CP136055.1, read as the reverse complement.
TAATTGTACCTGCTCCCTTATTGGAAAGTAGTTAATCACAGAAATCTGTTCCTGTGACTCCTACACCAATTAGTGAGCTAATGATGATGATCATGTAACTTCAGATCAAGTTACTACCGAACCTCGTAGGTCAACCAGAGTAAGATCCGCACCAGAGTGGTACGGTAATCCTGTTCTGGAGGTCATGTTACTTGACCATGACGAACCTACGAACTATGAGGAAGCGATGATGAGCCCAGATTCCGCGAAATGGTTTGAGGCCATGAAATATGAGATGGGATCCATGTATGAGAACAAAGTATGAACTTTGGTTGACTTGCCCGATGATCGGCAAGCCATAGAAAATAAATGGATATTTAAGAAGAAGACAGACGCTGATGGTAATGTTACTGTCTAGAAAGCTCGACATGTTGCAAAAGGTTTTCAACAAGTTCAAGGAGTTGACTATGATGAGACTTTCTCACCCGTAGCGATGCTTAAGTCTGTCCGAATCATGTTAGCAATTTCCACATTTTATGATTATGAAATTTGGCAAATGGATGTAAAGACTGCATTCCTGAATGGATTTCTACAAGAAGAGTTGTATATGATGCAACCTGAAGGTTTTATCGATCCAAAGGGTGCTAACAAAGTGTGCAAGCTCCAGCGATCAATTTATGGACTGGTGCAAGCCTCTCGGAGTTGGAATAAACGTTTTGATAGTGTGATCAAAGCATATGGTTTTATACAAACTTTTGGAGAAGCCTGTATTTACAAGAAAGTGAGTGGGAGCTCTATAGCATTTCTAATCTTATATGTAGATGACATATTGTTGATTGGAAATGATATAGAATTTCTGGATAGCATAAAAGGATACTTGAATAAGAATTTTTCAATGAAAGACCTCGGTGAAGCTGCTTATATATTAGGCATCAAGATCTATGGAGATAGATCAAGACGCTTAATTGGACTTTCACAGAGCACATACCTTGACAAAGTTTTGAAGTGGTTCAAAATGGAACAGTCAAAGAACGAGTTCTTGCCTGTGTTACAAGGTGTGAAATTGAGTAAGACTCAAAGCCCGACCACGGCACAAGATAGAAAGAGAATGAAAGTCATTCCCTATGCCTCAGCCATAGGTTCTATAAAGTATGCCATGTTGTGTACCAGATCTATTGTATACCCTACACTAATTTTGGCAAGGGAGTACAATAGTGATCTAGGAGTAGATCACTGGACAACGGTCAAAATTATCCTTAGTGGAATAAGGATATGTTTCTCGATTATGGAGGTGACAAAAGGTTCATCGTAAAGGGTTACGTTAATGCAAGTTTTGACACTGATCCAGACGACTCTAAGTCTCAATCTGGATACATATTGAAAGTGGGAGCAATTAGCTGGAGTAGCTCCGAGTAGAGCATTGTTGACATAGAAATTTGCAAAATACATACGGATCTGAATGTGACAGACCCGTTGATTGAAAGTGGGAGCAATTAGCTAGAGTAGCTCCGAGTAGAGCATTGTTGACATAGAAATTTGCAAAATACATACGGATCTGAATGTGGCAGACCCGTTGACTAAAATTCTCTCACAAGCAAAACATGATTAGACCTTAGTACTCTTTGGGTGTTAATCACATAGCGATGTGAACTAGATTATTGACTCTAGTAAACCCTTTGGGTGTTGGTCACATGACGATGTGAACTATGGGTGTTAATCACATGGTGATGTGATCTAGATTATCGACTCTAGTGCAAGTGGGAGACTGAAGGAAATATGCCCTAGAGACAATAATAAAGTTATTATTTATTTCCTTATTTCATGATAAATGTTTGTTATTCATGCTAGAATTGTATTAACCGGAAACATAATACATGTGTGAATACATAGACAAACAGAGTGTCACTAGTATGCCTCTACTTGACTAGCTCGTTGAATCAAAGATGGTTAAGTTTCCTAGCCATAGACATGAGTTGTCATTTGATTAACGGGATCACATCATTAGAGAATGATGTGATTAACTTGACCCATTCCATTAGCTTAGCACTTGATCATTTAGTATGTTGCTATTGCTTTCTTCATGACTTATACATGTTCCTATGACTATGAGATTATGCAACTCCCGTTTACCGGAGGAACACTTTGTGTGCTACCAAACGTCACACCGTAACTGGGTGATTATAAAGGTGCTCTACAGGTGTCTCCGAAGGTACTTGTTGAGTTGGTGTATTTTGAGATTAGGATTTGTCACTCCGATTGTCGGAGAGGAATCTCGGGGCCCTCTTGGTAATGCACATCACTATAAACCTTGCAAGCAATGTGACTAATGAGTTAGTTGCGGGATGATGCATTACAGAATGAGTAAAGAGACTTGCCGATAACGAGATTGAACTAGGTATTGAGATACCGACGATCGAATCTCGGGAAAGTAACATACCGATGACAAAGGGAACAATGTATGTTGTTATGCGGTTTGACCGATAAAGATCTTCGTAGAATATGTGGGAGCCAATAAGAGCATCCAGGTTCCGTTGTTGGTTATTGACCGGAGACGTGTCTCGGTCATGTCTACATAGTTATCGAACCCGTAGGGTCCGCACGCTTAATGTTCTGTGACGATCTGTATTATGAGTTTATGTGTTTTGATATACCGAAGGTAGTTCGGAGTCCCGGATGAGATCGAGGACATGACGAGGAGTCTCGAAATGGTCAAGACGTAAAGATTGATATATTGGAAGGCTATATTCGGACATCGGAAAGGTTCCGAGTGATTCGGGTATTTTTCGGAGTACCGGGGAATTACGGGAATTTGTCCGGGGAGTCAATGGGCCTTAGAGGGAAGGAGAGGCAGCAGCCAGGAGGTGGCGCGCGCCCCTCCCAAGCCCAGTCCGAATTGGACAAGGGGTTTGGGGCGCGGCCCCCCTCTCCCTTCCTTCTCCCCTCCCCCTCCTTTCCCCCTTCTCCTAGTTGGACTAGGAAATAAAGAATCCTACTCCTACTAGGAGTAGGAATCCTAGTCCCTTGGCGCGCCCCTCCTAGGACTGGCCTCCTCCTCCCTCCCTCCCTCCTTTATATACGGGGGCAGGGGGCACCCCAAGACACACAAGTTGATCTGTTGATCTTTTAGCAGTGTGCGGTGCCCCCCTCCACCATAATCCACCTCAGTCATATCGTAGCGGTGCTTAGACGAAGCACTGCGTCGGTAGCAACATCATCACCATCATCATGTCGTCGTACTGACGGAACTCTCCCACAAAGCTCTGCTGGATCGGAGTTCGCGGGACGTCATCGAGCTGAACGTGTGCTGAACTGGGAGGTGTCGTATGTTCGGTACTTGGATCGGTCGGATCGTGAAGACGTATGACTACATCAACCGCGTTGTGCTAACGCTTCCACTTTCAGTCTACGAGGGTACGTGGACAACACTCTCCCCTCTTGTTGCTATGCATCACCATGGTCCTGCGTGTGCGTAGGAATTTTTTTGAAATTACTATGTTCCCCAACAATTATATGGTCCTTGAAGGAGTTGTTTAGCACAAGGAACCAAGAAATCAGACTATGCGACTTGAACACCCTCACTTAGCCATAGGAGTTTGACAATAAAAAATGTTGGCGCAGCCCCTAGTATCCGAACTAGAGTGCTATAAGCGCCTAATCGGGAAGTACCAATCCTTCGCGTAATGCGGAAGAAATCTCCAACGATTTGCAACCTCCAAAGAGCTGACCGGCTCTCGCCGCATCATGACAGACAGTTTTCGGCTTTCTCTACTGAGGTGCTGCTTTGGATAAACCAAGGCACAATCTCAGTAGTTCTCCCTTTACTACCTTAGCCGATATACCGGAACGTAAGGTAGCAAGAACAGGAGCCGGGCAACCCAACTATTGACCAAAGACATGATTCGGAGCCAATGCATATAGTGTTAAATTCGGGGTGCCGAACTATACTATAAAAAAGTGTTCGGACTTTTGTTGTCGTAGTGCTGGGTGCTATGAAGCCCCTGGCAAATATGAAACGTACCAAAGTGTACGGGTGCTACCTGAGAAGGTTACCCACAGGAGTAAAAAAGAAAAAAGGAAAACGGAGAGGGTGCAAAGATAATAAGGTAGGGCCCTCAAGCTCGGGCCGCGAACTGTTTCCATTTGATTAATACGTCGAGGCGCATTTGATACAAGTAGTGCAATAAGCAACAGGCTACTTAACATGCCAAAACCAAGGGAGAGCTGCATGTGGGTCCTGAAAGACAGGTAGAGTGATCGTTAACGAGACCACCTAGGAAGTTCCCCATATGCCTGTGTTTCTTGCCGTCTTGGTGTGTTTGTCCTTCGAGAGGACCCATGATTAGACCATTAGATGGGGCCTGCGGGATTGAGACCTGAAAAAGGGGAAAAGGAAAAGTGAAAGTATGTGTGTATCCGGTGCCAGTTGAGCCGTATTGTGGATCACAATCTAATTATGCCTCTGTCGATGCCCATGGAATTTTGAGTGCGTAGTTATGTACGCACGGCACGACTATCACCACTTGATCGGGACTGAGACGGAGGCCGGATTTCTAGTCGAGCTCCTAACGAGCCGAGCTGTCCTGCTATAGGGTAGTTCGGACCCTCTTAATGGCGTCCATGGGCTCGACAGCCGAATTAGGGTTCTGCTTGAGAAGGCCGCTCTGTACTTCTGCTGCTAAGGCAGTTGTGTGCTCTTCTGTACGGAGGGAGCGTTTCGTATTTTCGTCGACCGTGATGACGCCGCGTGGACCGGGCATCTTGATCTTGAGATAAGCATAGTGTGGCACTGCATTGAATCAAGCGAATGCGGTTCGTCCGAGCAGTGCGTGCTAGCCGCTGCGAAAGGGGACGATGTTGAAGATTAACTCCTCACTTCGGAAATTGTCCGGAGACCCGAAGACAACCAGTAGCATGATTGAGCCCGTACAACGGGCCTCTACACCTGGTATGACTCCTTTTAAGGTAGTCTTTGTGGGCTTGATCCGTAATGTATTGATGCCCATTTTTCGCATTGTATCCTAATAGAGCAGGTTGAGACTGCTACCTCCGTCCATAAGGACGCGCGTCAGGTGAAATCCATCAATGATTGGGTCGAGAACTAGTGCGGCTGAACCGCCATGACGGATACTAGTCGGATGATCCCGACGATCAAAGGTGATCGAGAATGACGACCATGGATTGAATTTTGGGGTGACTGGCTCTATCGCGTAGACGTCGCTTAGTGCGCGCTTGTGCTCCCCTTTTGGGGATGTGTGTAGCATATATCATGTTCACTGTTTTGACTTAAGGGGGAAACTTCTTCTGTCCCCCTGTGTTCGTTTGCCGGGGCTCCTTGTCGTCGTCCTCGCTTTGTGATCCCTTTTCCATGTTCTCGGCGTTTAATTTGTCGGCCTGTTTAAAAACCCAACAATCTCTGTTGGTATGATTGGCTGGTTTGTCTGGGGTGCCATGTATCTGGCACGGGCGATCGAGTATGCGGTCCAGGCTGGATGGTCCCTGATTGTTTCTTTTGTACGGTTTCTTCCGCTGGCTGGACTTGGAGCCGCTGAATCCGGCATTGACTGTGGTGTCGTCGGCATTATCACCATTGCTTCGGCGTTTGTGTATGTTACGTTGGAGCTTGCCGTTGCTGTTTTTGACCTCGGAGGGGCCTGCCTCGCTGGCTGTGTTTTTTCTATGAGCCAGCCAGCTATCCTCACCCGCGCAAAAGTGGGTCATGAGTGCCATAAGGGCTTCCATAGATTTTGGTTTTTCTTGGCCGAGGTGGTGGGCGAGCCATTCGTCGCGGATGCTATGTTTAAAGGCCACTAGGGCTTCGGCATCCGGACAGTTGATGATCTGGTTCTTTTTGGTTAGGAACCTAGTCCAGAATTTCCTGGCCGACTCTCCAGGTTGTTGGACTATGTGGCTTAAGTCATCGGCGTCTGGTGGCCGGACATATGTACCTTGGAAGTTGTTGAGGAAGGCTTCTTCCAAGTCCTCCCTGCTGACGATAGAATTTTCAGGCAGGCTGTTTAGCCAGTGCCGAGCTGGTCCTTTAAGCTTTAGTGGGAGGTATTTGATAGCGTGGAGCTCATCTCCGCGGGCCATGTGGATGTGGAGGATAAAGTCCTCGATCCATACCACGGGATCAGTTGTCGCGTCGTATGATTCAATATTCACGGGTTTGAACCCTTCGGGGAATTCGTGATCCATTACTTCATCAGTGAAGCAAAGAGGGTGTGCGGCGCCTCTATACCTGGACGCATCGCGTCGTAGCTCCGATGGAGTCCGTCTGAGATTGTCGGCTCGGGTGTGACTAGGTTTGTCACGTCCGAATAGGTAGCCATCATCATGTGTCGAGGAACGTCCTCGCGATCTGTAAATCGATCGGGTATATCCTGGTCTACTATCTAGGGTCTGCCGGAGGTCATATGTATGACCCCGAACTGTTTTGACTCTATTTTTACGTGGCGGTGGGGCAGGCTGTTGTTCGGCCTGAGTTGCCGCTCTATCCTGACCACATGGTGGTCGGTCCGCCGCACTGTCCCGACCGTGTAGTGGTCGATCGGCCGCATTACGCGGGGAAGGTATAGGCTCCGGTGCCTATTCGTCGAATTGGGGTAGCAATCTTCGCTTCGGGTAACTCTTGGCTGGGCATCTGAGGCCGTATTCTTCGGCTACCAGAACATCAGTCCACCTGTCGACGAGCAGATCTTGGTCAGCTTGAAGCTGCTGCTGCTTCTTTTTCAGGCTCCTTGCAGTGGCTATTAGCTGGCGCTTGAAGCGCTCCTGCTCGAGAGGTTCCTCAGGCATGATGAAATCTTCATTGCCGAGGCTTTCCTCATCCTTGGAGAGCGGACAATAACTACCGTCCTCCGAGTCGTTGGGACTGGCCTGTTCGTCGGGGCTAGCTTGCCCGTTTTCTTGCTCCTCCTGTTCGGATGTTAGCTTAGCAAGGTCTTCATTATTTTCGGCATCGTCTGGAGTATTATTTTCTTCGGTGCCGGCATTGCTGTCCTTTGAATGACGTGACTTAGAGCGGTGCCGAGGACGCCTGCGTTTGTGCTGTGTCTCAGGAGGTTTATTCTCGACTGGATTTTCTTTGTCATCGTCGTTGGTTGTTTTGGGTGTATCCACCATGTACACATCGTATGAAGAAGTGGTCATCCAGCGTCCAGTAAATGGCGGATTTTGGTTTTGCTACTCATCAACATCGTCGTCCATACCGTCGATGTCTTCGGACTAGTAATCAAGCGTGTCGGTTAAATCCTCGACTGTGGCTATGAAGTAGGTGGCGGGTGAAAAGAAAGATTCTCCATCATCAGCCCCTAGTTCGAACCGAACATAGTTCGGCTGTGAGTCCCCTGCCAAGGACAGGTTCTTTAACGAATTTAGCACATCGCCCAAAGGCGAGTGCTGGAAGATGTCTACGGCACTGAATTCGAAGATTGATAAACGATCAAGTTCAGCGTCCGCGGGCTCACATGGTTCGGAACTTATGACCGGAGACGAGTCCGGAGTTCCGGTGGCACGGGTATCGTGTGAGATTAAGTCCATGTGCGGCTCCAACGCCAGGGAATCTGTGGCCTTCGTGGTGGGGTTGATCCTTCCGTCCTTGGATGGCGTAGTCTGCTCTGGATCTAAGGCCAGAGCGGTTATAGGAGCTGACTCCTGGATGCGGTCCGATGACAGATTTAGGTCATGTTCATCGGGGTGACCAGGGGTAGTTACCGCGGTCTCGAATCCGGCGAAGATCAAATCTCCACGGATGTCTGCGACGTAGTTCAAGCTCCCAAATCTGACCTGGTGGCCAGGGGCGTAGCTATCGATCTGCTCCAGATGGCCAAGCGAGTTGGCCCGCAGTGCGAAGCCGCCGAACACGAAGATCTGTCCGGGGAGGAAGGTCTCGCCTTGGACAGCGTTGTCGCTGATGATTGAAGGGGCCATCAAACCTTTAAGGGACGGCACAATGGAACTCTCAATGAAAGCACCAATGTCGGTGTCAAAACCGGTGGATCTCGGGTAGGGGTCCCGAACTGTGCGTCTAAGGTCGATGGTAACAGGAGACAAGGGCAACAATGTTTACCCAGGTTCGCGCCCTCTCTATGGAGGTAATACCCTACTTCCTGCTTGATTGATCTTGATGAATATGAGTATTACAAGAGTTGATCTACCACGAGATCGTAATGGCTAAACCCTAAAAGCCTAGCCTGTATGACTATGGTAATGAATCTGCCTCCTCCAAACTAAGTCCTCCGGTTTATATAGACACCGGGAGGATCTAGGGTTACACAAGGTCGGTTAATAAGAAATGAATCTACACATTTGGCCGCCAAGCTTGCCTTCCACGCCAAGGAGAGTCCCATCCGGACACGGGTGCAGTCTTCGGTCTTCGTATCTTCATGGCCCATCAGTCCGACCCACGGCTAACAGGCCGGACGCCCAAGGACCCCTTAGTCCAGGACTCCCTCAGAGATTGCCCCAACCTTTGTTTGTAAAGGTCCGGTCATCGCCTTCAAGGGCACCAATAGTGGAATCACGACATCTCGCATTGTGTGAGGGCGTGAGGAGAATACGGTGGCCCTAGTGGCTTATTGGGGAGCATTGTGCCTCCACGCCGCTCCAACGGAGACGTACTTCCCTTCAAAAGGAAGGAACTTCGATAACACATCCTCGTCTTCACTGGCTCCACTCTTGGTTATCTTGTACCTCTACTTGTGCAAGCTTATATTGTGTTGCATCTCTTGCTTGCTCGTGTACTTGTTGTTGTTGCATCATATAGGTTGCTCACCTAGTTGCATATCTAGACAACCTACTTTGATGCAAAGTTTAAATTGGCAAAGAAAAGCTAAAAATTGTTAGTTCCCTATTCACCCCCCCCCCTCTAGTCAACTATATCGATCCTTTCAATTGGTATCAGAGCCTCGTCTCTTTACTAAGGACTTTGTCGTCCAAAGAGTATGGTTGACACCGTAGACGGTGAGGAGGAGCACCCCGGTGTGATTTCGTCCTCATCTACGGCCGATGGGGGAACCTCGGTCTCATGTGAGGAGTTAAATGTGGCTTTGGACACATTGAAAATCTCCATGACGACCGAGGTCAAAGGCATGCTTAATAACTTTCTTGATGGTCTCAAATTATCCACCGCAACGTTGGAAGTGGTCGATCCCACTAACAAGGTGGCGGATGCTAACTCCGACAAGGGGGAAGCTACTAGTGAGAAAGTTCCTTTGTCTAGTGGTAGAAATGGTAGTGGCATATTTGCACATGTGGAACCTCCCATTACTTATGGAGGACCTATTCCCTCCACTCATTTAAATCATGCTGGCTCTCCTCCTAAGATTGTGAAAAATGAGGATTTTGACGCTTGGGTATATCGCTTTAAATGTCATTTAAATCATGTTAATACTAACCTTTGGAGAATCGTTGAGCAAGGTTTTTATCCGCATGACCCAAGCAACTTCACCCCTAGAGAAGCCGCGGGTCATCAATTCAACGAGAATGCTCTCTTCATCATCCAAGATGCAATTCCATCCGAAGATCTTGCACATCTCCGACCTTTCACCATGGCCAAGGAAGCATGGCACCATGTTGTCTCCCTTTACAAGGGAAGCGCAAGCATTCAACACTCCAACTATGAAGTGGTGCAAGATGAAGCCGATGAGTTTGCAATGAATGAAGATGAAGAACCCCGTGAGCTTTACCGGAGGTTAACCACCCTCGTGGTCTCACTCCGAGATCATGGGAGCAAGGATACGGATGACAATTGGATCAAGCGCAAGTTCCTCAAGGCCATGATGCCTTACCACAAGGCCATGTCCTCTGTCATCCGTCAAAGGACGGACTTCCACACCTTGTCCTCAAGTGAAGTGTTGGATGAGTTTGTGGCAATGAGGATCTTGGACAAGACCACTGATAATGCAGTGTTGTGTTCTCAAAGAGCTAAGAAGCCCAACCTTGCTTTGAAGGCCAAGGTTAGTGTGGAAGAAGAGAATGAAGAGGAAGAAGAGGAGAGCAATCCCGAAGATACAAAATATGCTTATCATGAGCACATGGCTCTCGCTTCAAGGAAATTTTGGAGCAAGAAGAACACGAGGCCCAACTTCAACAAGAACAACTCAAGTGGCGTGAAGAGCAAGCAACGAGTGAGGACTTGCTATAATTGTGGAAATGTGAGCCACTTTGTTGCGGAGTGCCCATATGAGAAGAGGGAAGACAATGGTGGCTAGCTCATCCAAAAAGACAAGGCCAAGTCCTTCCCCAACAAGAGCAACTTCACCAAGAAGACTCCTCCCAAGGGGTTGGTGGCACAACAAGAGTACAATGAGGATGAGGATGATGATGATGATGATGATGATGATGAAGACGGTGAGTCGGTTGCCATGGCCTCCGTTGCCATTGCGACAACTCCACGAGTGTCTCTCTTTGACTCACCCAATGAGAACATTACCGCCAAGTGCCTCGTGGCTAAAGCCACCAACAAGGTAACCCCCAACATCAAAACTACCATCATTACTTATCCTTCTTTGACGGATTGCATTGATGAAAGTGAGGGGTCTAATGTGGAGGAAAATGGATTTGAGTCTTTTATGAGTAAGCTCAAGGTTAAATCCAAGAAGCACTTCGTTGCTCTCTTGGAACAACTTGGTGAAGCAAATGACATGATCGAGGCTCACGAAGATACCATCTCTAAGATGGAGGGGCATAGTCGTGACTATGCCGATGAGATTTCCGATCTCTCTAATGCACTTGAGGAAGAACGCGGTCATCGTTTGGCTCTTGAGGAGTCACACAATTATGACCATGCTAAATTGAAGAAACATCTTGATCATGCCCTTTGTATATCATGTGCTAAACTCCGAGAAGGCCAAGCTTGGGGTTGATCTTGCTAGACTCAAAGAGGAGTTTGATTTACTTGACAAGGCTCACAAGGTCTTGAACGGTGCTCATGCTAGCCTCAAAGAGTCTCATGATCAACTCCAAGTAAATCTAACCAAGGAGAAAGCCAATTTTCCTCATACGGTTTTAATTGATAATGCAAATGCTACTAACCCTTGTTGTGAGCATGTGCATCTTGTTGAGGAGAATGCAAAGTTGAAGGAGCAACTTGAGAAAGGCCTTGTGTCGTGCATACAAGGTGAGAAGAACCTCAACGACCTTTTGAGAAATCAAAAGGAAGTTGTGGCCAAGGAAGGGATTGGGTTCGCACCCAAGTCCAAGAACACGAAGAAGAATGACAAGGCCAAACGACCTCCTCCTCTCAAGCAAACTTTTGTGAAAGAGGGAGAGGGTGCTCCTAAGGATAAGAAGAACAATGTGAAGGGTGGTGGCGTCAAGAAGGGCAATGCCACTGAGGGAGTCCTGGATTAGGGGGTCCTCGGATGGCCGAACTATATACTTTAGCCGGACTATTGGACTAAGAAGATACAAGATTGAAGACTTCGTCCCGTGTCCGGATGGGACTCTCCTTGGCGTGGAAGGCAAGATTGGCGATATGGATATGTAGATCTCCTCCCTTGTAACCGACTCTGTGTAACCCTAGCCCCCTCCGGTGTCTATATAAACCGGAGGGTTTAGTCCATAGGACCAACAACAATCATACCATATGCTAGCTTCTAGGCTTTTAGCCTCTACGATCTCGTGGTAGATCAACTCTCGTAATACTCATATCATCAAGATCAATCAAGCAGGAAGTAGGGTATTACCTCCATCGAGAGGGCCTGAACCTGGGTAAACATCGTGTCCCCCGCCTCCTGTTACCATCCGCCTTAGACGCATAGTTCGGGACCCCCTACCCGAGATCCGCCGGTTTTGACACCGACATTGGTGCTTTCATTGAGAGTTCCACTGTGTCGTCACCGTAAGGCTTGATGTCTCCTTCGATCATCGGCAACGATGTGATCCAGGGTGAGGTTTTCCTCCTCGGATAGATCTTCGTATTCGGCAGCTTCGCACTGCGGGCCAACTCGCTTGGCCATCTGGAGCAGATCGAGGGCTACGCCCCTGGCCATCAGGTCAGGTTCAGAAACTTGAACTATACTGCCGACATCCGCGGAGACTTGATCTTCGACGGATTCGAAACCATGTCGGGTGCGCCGCACAATCAGGACGAGCATGACGTAACTCTGTCGTCGGACAGTGTTCGAGAAATCACACCTGCAACTACTCTGGCCCTCAATCTGGAACAAATTGCGCCATCCGAGGACGGGTGGATAGACCCCTCCATGGAGGCCGCACTCTCAGTGGCGATAGAGCCGAATACTGACTTCACCCCTTACGAGAGTCGTGTTGCCGAACCATTGGATTCGTCCCCGGCCACGGGCTCCGAGCCGCCTGCGTCCGTGCCTATCGAATCCGATTGGGCATCAATCATGGAGTTTACTTCCGCGGATATCTTTCAGCACTCGCCTTTTGGCGATGTGCTAAATTCATTAAGGTCTCTCTCCTTGTCAGGAGAACCTTGGCTGAACTATGTCCGGCTAGAATGGGATGCGGACGACGAAGAAATTCGCTCCCCACCCACCACCCACTTAGTAGCCACTGTCGACGATTTAACCGACATGCTCGACTTCGACTCCGAAGACATTGACGGTATGGACGACGATGCAGGAGACGAACAGGAACCACCGCCCACAGGGCGCTGGACCGCCACCTCATCATATGATATATACATGGTGGATACCCCCAAAGAAGGGGATGGCGACAAGACAACGGAGGATAATCCCTCCAAGAAGCAACCCAAGCACCGACGTCAGTGGCGCCGCTCTAAGTCTCGCCATAGCAAAAGCAGCGATACCGACACAAGAGACAATAATGCCCCGGATAGTGCCGAAGACGACGATAATCCCCTCCAGCTAGACCTCGAGCGGGAGGATGAACAAGCTAGCCCTCCAGAACAGGCGGCAAACGGAGAATCAGAGGATCACAATTACAAGCCTCTCTCCGAAGACGAAGTGAGCCTCGGCGACGAAGAATTTGTCGTGCCTGAGGATCCCGTCGAGCAGGAACGCTTCAAGCGCCGGCTTATAGCCACAGCAAACAGCCTGAAGAAAAAGCAACAACAACTTCGAGCTGATCAAGATTTGCTAGCGGATAGATGGACCGAAGTCCTGGCAGCCAAGGAATACGAACTCGAGCGCCCAACCAAGAGTTATCCAAAGCGCAGGTTGCTACCTCAACTCGAGGAGGAAGCATTGAAACCTACATCACCAGCGTATGATGCGGCTGATCGGCCACCTCGTGGCCGAGACAGAGAGGCATTTCAGCCTGAAGTCCAGCCCGCGCCCCGCCGCCAATCAAACAAAAATACCAAGGCCCAGGACAACACGCAGGACCTGCGAGATGTATTGGAAAACAAGGCAAAACATGCAAGATCGATCTACGGATCACGGGGGAGCGCACCAACACGTGACGATGATCATCACGCCGGATACACTAAAAGCAAATCCGGCCGAGCCGAACACGATAGACAAGACTCGTATGAACTGCGTCGTGATGTAGCTCGGCACAGAGGCGCCGCACACCCCCTATGCTTCACTGACGAAGTAATGGATCACGAATTCCCAGAAGGGTTTAAACCCGTAAACGTTGAATCATATGATGGTACTACAGACCCCGCGGTATGGATAGAAGACTTCTTCCTCCACATTCACATGGCCCGCGGGGATGACCTACATGCCATCAAGTATCTCCGGCTAAAACTCAAAGGGCCAGCTCGGCATTGGCTCAATAGCTTGCCGGCAAAATCCATCGGAAGTTGGGAGAGCCTGGCAGATGCATTCCTGGACAATTTCCAGGGCACTTATGTGCGACCGCCGGATGCTGACGATTTAAGTCATATAACTCAGCAGCCAGGGGAATCGGCCAGGAAATTCTGGACCAGGTTCCTAACCAAGAAGAACCAAATAGTCGCATGTCCGGATGCAGAGGCCTTAGCGACATTTAAGCATAATATCCGTGACGAATGGCTTGCCCGGCACCTCGGCCAAGAGAAGCCAAAATCCATGGCAGCCCTCACGACACTTATGACCCGCTTTTGTGCGGGCGAAGATAGCTGGTTGGCTCATAGTACCAATACAGCAAGCAAACCTGACATATCAGAAGCCAGGGATAGCAACGGCAAACCACGACGCAACAAACACAAGCGCCGCAAATATGGTGAAAATGCCGAAAATACGGTAGTTAACGCTGGGTTCAGGGGCTCAAAGTCCGGTCAGCGGAAAGGGCCACCCAAAAATAAAAATCTGGGTCCATCCAGTCTGGACCGCATACTCGATCGCCAATGCCAAATTCATGGCACCCCGGGAACGCCTGCCACCCATACCAACAGAGAATGCTAGGTCTTCAAATAAGCCGGCAGGGCAGGCGCCAAAGACGAAGGGGGGGGTCTCAAAGCGACGATAGTGACGAAGAGCCCAGATCACCGAACACAGGAGGGCAAAAGAACTTTCCCCCGCATATTCAATCGGTGAATGTGGTAATACCACCCAAATTACCAACTCGGACCGGATATGCATCCTTAGGGATGGCGACTCAACGAAATTAGTCGTCCCACAATATAAACTAAGGTCGGTCACCTTCAACCGCGTCTGGTTAATGCCAATCAGGGCAATCCAGCCGCACTAGTCCTCGACCCAATAATCGACGGGTTCCACCTCACTCGAGTCCTTATGGATGGAGGTAGCAGTCTAAATCTGCTTTACCAGGACACAGTGCGCAAGATGGCCATCAATCATTCGGCGATCAAACCCACTAAAGCCACTTTCAGAGACATTATACCAGGTGTGGAGGTTAGCTGTACAGGCTCCATTGCCCTTGAGGTAGTCTTCGGATCAATAGAAAATTACCGTATCGAAGAGTTAATCTTTGAGATCGTCCCTTTTCACAATGATTATCAAGCACTGCTCGGACGAACCACGTTCGCTCGATTCAACGCGGTGCCACATTATGCCTACCGTAAGCTCAAGATGCCCGGTCCACGCGGCGTCATCACGGTTCATGGCAAGGCCGAACCTTCCCTCGGCACCAACAAATACACCACTTCCTTAGCAGCAGAAACAACGAGCAGCACCTTGCAGCCGAACCTTAAGTCGACGTCCAGGCTCCCGCACACCGTCAAGGGGCTCCGAACTACTTCGCGGAAGGATAGCCCGGCTCATCCAGAGCTCAACTAAACACTCCGGCGAAGGCCAGGACATGCCGAACTCAGCGGCTCAACCGCCCTCCGCCACGTAAATATTTCTTACATTTCCTTCGCAGGTTCACCTTTGCGCCGACCAGGACGGTCTACACGGAGGCAGCTTGAATGCGTAAGGGAGTCCTTAGACATTCCCCGCAGTGACCATCCGGCTATATTACAGATCCGCACTCAGGCTCTTCCCCCTGGTCTCAGCAGGTTCCGCAATCATATTCCTTTTTTATCACATTAATTGTACCCATACTCATAGACGTACTATTCAAATACAACATGTGGATTTATATGATGTTTACCTGTTGTTATTTCTTATTGAAATCATTTTGTCAAGTGGCATCCGTACACAACGATATGCCTTAAAATATGCCAGGGGCTTCGTTTTACCCATAACACGGCAATAAAGTCCGAACACCTTCATGGAAGTTCGGCACCCCGAAGCTATAGCATTATATGCATTAGCTCTGAATCATGTCTTAGGTCAATAGTTGGGTTTACCCGGCTCCCATGTTTTGGTACCTTACGTTCCGCTATATCGGCTAAGGTAGCACTGGGAGAACTACTGCGATTGTGTCCCGGTTCTTCCGAACGAGCACCTCAGCAGAGAAAGCCGAAAACTGACTGTCATGATACAGCGAGAGCTGGTCAGCTGCTCGAGAGGTCACAAAATCTTTAAGGATTTCTCCCGCATAATGCCATAACCAATGCAGCGTGCGATGGATCTGTTTTTTCTCCGATCAGGTGCTTATAGAGCCCCTAGTACGGTCTTCCGAACACCAGGGGATGCGCCTACCATACTAAAGCTCCTATGGCTAAGTGAGAGTGATAAAGCCCTATAGTCTAATTGCCTGGTTCGTTGTGCTGAGCACCTCCTTCGAAGGACCCAAAACTGGGATAAAGAGTGCTCAGGTTTATCCCGAACACCCCCGTACTTCTTACGTGGGGGCAGAAGCCGGCGACTGGCCAACTCTCAGGTTTAACATATAAAACGACCGCACAGGAGGGTAAACTTTTATATAACAGGCAACAAATAAACTACCTTGTTCAAACATTACAAAGGACAACATGATTGGCATTCATGGAAATATAATGTCCTTGGTGCATAGCTCTGCTGCAAGGTAGGATCCTTTCAGAACACTCTCATAATATAATTCGGGCATGCGGTGCTCCTTCCCCTCTGGCGGTCCTTCGGTCATCAGCTTTTTGGCATCCATCTTCCCCCAGTGCACCTTTGCGCGGGCGAAGGCCATTCGCGCACCTTCTATACAGACCGACCGCTTGATGATGTCAAGTCGAGGGAAAGCGCTTACAAGCCGCTTCACGAGCCCGAAGTATCTGCTTGGAATCGGCTCGGCAGGCCATAGCCGGATAACCAGATCTTTCATGGCTAGTTCCGCCGCCTTATGCAGTTCGATCAGCTGTTTTAGTTGATCAGCAAAAGGCACCGGATAATTCGGCGCCAAATACTGCGACCAGAAGAGCTTATCTGTGGTGTTCTTTTCTTCGGCTCGGTAGAATTGGGTGGCATCTGATATGCTGCGAGGTAGCTCGGCAAATACCCCTGAGAAATCCGGATTCAAAATCAGAAACATAGTTTTCCCCTCAAATACTTGCTTTACATGGAAAAAGCCTTACCCGCCGTGATCTTTCCCGCCTCCTGGATCCCCTACAGGGCGCTTTGGGTTTCCCCCCGGGCATCGCTCATGGCCTGATGCGCCTTGGTGAGTTCGGATTCTTTCTCCGTTAAACTCTGCTCCATGGTCTCGCATTTTCTCACGGCCTCTTGTAGCTCCTGCTCAGCTTTAATAACCCTGGCCTTGTGCTTCTCACGAAGAGCCTACTATGTGGCTACCTTTCTCTCAACCTTGGCCACAGCCTTCATAAGGGTCTCGACTTCGGTCACAATCCCTAGCACAAATCATGAAGCTTATTTCATATTGAAAATTCATTCGCAATAAACGCGAGCAAGACTTGTGCATACCTTGTTTATCTCTC
This sequence comes from Aegilops umbellulata, assembly GCA_032464435.1. Lineage (NCBI taxonomy): Eukaryota > Viridiplantae > Streptophyta > Magnoliopsida > Poales > Poaceae > Aegilops > Aegilops umbellulata. Next base: position 370,571,536 of record CP136055.1, on the reverse strand, counting down.
AAATGCATTCTCAATTGGCCAAGTTCTTCTTTGGCCCGCTCCAGACTTTGATTCAGTCTGGAGATCTCCGTAGTATGAGAGGCAGCAACCGCTACGGACGCATGCTTATAACAGAGGAGAAATCAATGTCATTCATTGAGTCTTCCTGCGATCATAAATTCGATCCTCTGTCTGGTTCTTTCTTTCACCGAACAGTGTATCAGGGGCTACTATCTATACTATGGCACACTTCGAAAACTCATAAAACATACCTTAAAGCCTCTTATAAGGCTGATACAGGCTTCGTTCAGTCCACTCTCAGCTGACTGAATCTTCTCAATCACCGCACCCATAAGGGCACGGTGTTCATCAACGACGGAGGCGCTCTTCAGCGCCACCAACAAAGCATCTGACACCTCTGGTTGGACAGAGGTTGCCGATGGAACAGGCACGCCCCCTCCAGCCGAGGGAGGCTGCCTGCTTGATTCTGGAGCCGTACAGATCTCCGGAATCGTATTCGGCTGGGGAGCCAAACTCAAGAGGGCCCCCGCCGTCAACTCCCATGGGAATCTTTTCCCCCATGTGTCCGGCCCCTGAGGTTTGACCTCCAGGTGCCGCCTTCACGGTCGTTTCCTCTCCTCCTTGGCCGGGGTCCTTCTAGGACGAAGCCGTGGTGTTATGCACCTGTTTGGAGGAAAGGGCCTTTGGGGGCGTCCCGCTCTCCATAGCATCTGAGCTCAGCGAATCCTCTGATGAGGATTGTTTGGTACGGGACCTCGCCGGACTACAAAAAATATGGCTTAGGATAAAATACTATGCCATGATGAGTCCGGACGCCTAAAAACGTACTCGGATTTTATATACTTACGAGTTCGCCAGGGGCTGGGCCCTGGGATCCCACGTCGGGCCACTGTCGGCGGCGGCAGTAGACTCCTCCGGAAGAGGAGCCTTACCCCTTTTGGGCAGCTCGGCCTCCAGGTGTACAGAGGCCGTCCTCTTCTTTCTTCCCCCCGCAGGGGATTCATCTTCCTCCTCCTCCTCGTCCTCTTCGGAGGCGGAATGGGCATTGGAGCCTTCGGATATTGTGTCGGAAGTGGCACGGCGACGAAGGCCACCCCGGGTCTTTTTGGCCTCCTTCCCGGCCATCTTCTTTGGCACCTTGTAAGGCGCCGGGACCAGCATCTTCGTCAGAAGTGGGATGGCCGGTTCTTCGGGCAGCAGGGCTGGACAATGGATCTGCTCCGCCTTCTTCGTCCAGCCCTGGGAGAGTTGTATAAGACACGTTAAGCGCTTCCCTTGGGTTACGCGGATAAAAAGTTTTGATGACTTACCGAACTTGCAGGGCGGGACAGTTGGTACCCGCGGTCCTCGGCGGAGTCCGGCCATGATTTGCTGGACTTAAAAAGCACCTTCCAAATGTCCTTGTGCGAGGAGCCGAAAAGCTCTTGCAAGGTTTGGTGCCTGGCCGGATCGAATTCCCATAGATTGCAAGTCCGGTGTTGACAAGGCAGGATCCGGTGAACTAACATCACCTGGACCACATTGACAAGTTCAATGTTCTTGTCTCCCATATCCTCTTCACGTGTCTGGAGCATCGACAGTTCGTCGGACGAGGACCAGTCCAGGCCTTTCTTAACCCAGGATGTAAGCCGCAGGGGGGCACCGGATCGAAACTAGGGAGAGGCGGCCCATTCCTTGTCGTGCGGCTCAGTGATATAAAACCACTGTTGTTGCCACTCCTTGACAGAATCATTAAAGGTTCCCGTTGGCCATATGACGTTGGGCATCTTGCTCACCATAGCACCCCCGCACTCGGCGTGCTAGCCGCCCACCACCTTGGGCTTCACATTAAAAATCTTCAGCCATAAACCAAAGTGCGGCGAAATGCGGAGAAAAGACTCGCACACGACAATGAATGTCGACATGTTGAGGAAGGAATTAGGGGACAGGTCGTGTAGATCGATCCCATAATAATACATGATGCCATGAACGAACGGGTGGAGGGGAAACCCTAGCCCGCGGACAAAGTGAGGGAGGAATACAACCCTCTCGTGGGGTTCCGGAGTAGGGACGATCTGTCCCGCCGTCGGGAGACGGGGGCTGATTTTCTTGGCCAGGTACCCGGCCTCCCGAAGCTTTTTGATATCCTTCTCTCGGACGGTAGAGGCCATCCATTTTCCTCCTGCTCCGGATCCGCACATCTTCGGAAGACCTTTTGTGGGTAGAGAAGATGAACGGTTGGGCGCTGGAGCTTGAGCAGAAGGGAATGAATCGGGAAGAAGGCGTGGGTGAAAAGAGTGAATCCTTGTCCCTTTATAAGGGCGGAAGAGGCGATGCGCCTCCCCACTCACCTGGTAAAACCTCTTATTCCCCAAGCGCCGTAATTGAGGGCGCGGTTAGGTTACCCACACCCTTATTGATGAGAATCCCGTGATAAGGGGACACGATCTCTGCTTCGACAAGACGTGCCAAGGAAACCGCCTCGCGATAGGTGCAGTGTCTGGTTGTGAAAAACGGTTCGAATAATGACCGGGTCGTGGTGTGATGTCATGCTGCAAAATGCATCGGCAGATTAGATTTGTGGAAATATTATTCTCTCTACGGTGGTATGTGGAATTTGTTTTGCGGAGCCGGACACTATCCTTGTGTTCAAAATCTTCTATGGAGTATTCGGAGGAGGAACCTGCCTTGCAATGCCGAAGACAATCTGCGCGTCGGACTCATTGTCATTGAAGTCTGGTTCAGGGGCTACTGAGGGAGCCCTGTATTAGGGGGTCCTCGGACGGCCGGACTATATACTTTAGCCGGACTGTTGGACTAAGAAGATACAAGATTGAAGACTTCATCCCGTGTCCGGATGGGACTCTCCTTGGCGTGGAAGGCAAGCTTGGCGATACAGATATGTAGATCTCCTCCCTTGTAACCAATTGTGTGTAACCCTAGCCCCCTCCAGTGTCTATATAAACCGGAGGGTTTAGTCCGTAGGACCAACAACAATCATACCATAGGCTACCTTCTAGGGTTTTAGCCTCTACAATCTTGTGGTAGATCAACTCTTGTAATACTCATATCATCAAGATCAATCAAGCAGGAAGTAGGGTATTACCTCCATCAAGAGGGCCCGAACCTGGGTAAACATCGTGTCCCCCGCCTCCTGTTACCATCCGCCTTAGACGCACAGTTTGGGACCCCCTACCCGAGATCCGCCAGTTTTGACACCAACAGCCACCCCTTCCAACAAAGCCGGCAACTTTAACCCTTCCTATGTGTTATGTCGTGCTAGTGATGGGCATGTTTATGCTAAGTTTGTTGGTTCTCCTTATGAGTATTTTGAATGGTCTATTTGGGTTCCTAAGACCCTTGTCAGTAACATCAAAGGACCCATTACAAAATGGGTACCTAAAACCAAGCATTGATCTCTTGTAGGTGTTTGCTTCCGGTGGGGGGTCATGGTTGCTCGATAGTGGAGCCACTAATCATATGACCGGAAGCTAGGACTTGGTGGTGGACGTGCACAAAATTCCATCTATGCCCACCAATGTCGAGTGGGGTGATGCCTCGTCCTCTAAGGTATTAGGACTTGGCAAGGTTGTCATTTCTCCTGATCTCACGATCGAGAAGGTGATGCTTGTTTAGTCCTTGCATACAATTTACTTTCCGTTCGTCAACTTGCAATCATGGGCTTTGCCACTTTCTTTCATATTGATACAGTGGCCCTCTTGTGGAGCAAGACTCTTAAAGTAGCCTTTGTTGGGCATGTTGAGAACGGTCTCTATGTGATTAACTTTTCGGAGCGACCCACTAAGACCGTAACATGCCTAATGGCTAAAGTTGACGTGGGATGGCTTTGGCATCGCCGTTTAGCCCATGTCAATATGAGATATTTGCAAAGTCTTCTAAAGGGGGACCATGTCCATGGACTAACAAATGTTAGTTTTGCCAAAGATTGTGCTTGCAGTGCTTGCATTGAAGGAAAGTTACATCAGAAGGTTCACCCTCCCACGACTATCATTTACTCAAAGAGGCCTTTGGAGCTCCTTCACTTGGATCTCTTTGGGCCTCCATCCTTTGATAGTCTTGGGGGTAGAAAATATTGCTTGGTGATTGTGGATGATTATTCAAGATACACTTGGGTGTACTTCTTCAAGAGGAAGAGTGAGACCCAACAAACCATCATTGACTTTGCAAATGAAGCTCAACACCAACACAGTGCAAAGATCTTGACAATGAGAAGTGACAATGGCACCGAGTTCAAGAACTACACCTTGGATGAGTTTCTTAGTGATGAGGGGATCAAGCATCAATATTCCGCACCTTACACCCCTCAACAAAATGGTGTAGCGGAGAGGAAGAACCGGATGTTGATGGATGCGGCAAGGACCATGATGGCGGAGTTCAAGTCTCCATACAACTTTTGGGCCAAAGCCATCAACACCGCGTGTCATGCATCCAATCGGCTCTATCTCCGCAAAGGCTTGAATAAGACTCCATATGAGATACTGACCGGTAACAAGCCCAACCTCAAGTACTTTGGGGTGTTCGGGTGTAAGTGTTTCATTCTCAAGAAATGTGTTCGTTTGTCTAAATTTGAGGCTAGAGCTCAAGAGGGCATATTTGTTGGTTATGCTACAAACTCTCATGCTTACTGTGTCCTCAATAAGTCCACGGGGCATATTGAGGAGACGTGTAACATAGAGTTTGATGAGAATAACGGCTCCCAAGTGGAGCAAAGTTGCACTTGTGATGTAGGTGATGAAATTCCTCCCCAAGCCATAATAAGAATGGATGTTGGTTTTATCCTACCCATTGAGGAACCCCTTGTGGCCGAAGGAGAAGGACAATGTTCCACTCAAGTGGAACCATCACCAACCCAAGGCCCACATGCTTTCGAAGAACAAAGTGAAGGCCCTCAACCTCATGAACAAGATCAAGGGCAAGATCAACCTCAAGATGGTGGTGAACCACCAAGTGATGCCCAAGGTTAAGTTCTCTCCTCCAAGCATGTTCAAGGTCAAGAACAAGCTCAAGACGATGCTCAAGATGATCAAGTTTCCGCTCCTCAACTCACTCCTGAGGAGGAATTGGAGCACCGTGCCGCCAAGATTGCTTCCAAGCTCTCTACCAAGGGTCATCTCATGACGAATGTGCTTGGAAGCATAAGAAAGGGGGTAAGAACTCGTAGACAATTAGCAAACTATTGTGAACATCACATGTTTGTCTCTTGTGTTGAACCCTAAAAGGTCTATGAGGCGCTCAAGGATCCGGATTGGCTTAATGCCATGCATGAAGAACTCAACAACTTCGAGCACAACAAGGTGCGACGATTGGTGCGAAGGCCAACGGGGAATCATGATGTCATTGGAACCAAGTGGATCTTCAAGAACAAGCAAGATGCTCATGGGATTATTGTTCTCAACAAGGCTTGGTTGGTAGCACACGGCTACTCCCAAGTCGAGGGTATCGACTATGATGAAACCTTTACTCCCGTTGCTCGCCTAAAATCAATTCGTTTGTTGATTGCTTATGCTTCTCATCATACTTTTAAGTTGTAACAAATGGATGTGAAGAGTGCTTTTCTTAATGGTCCTATTAATGAGTCGGTATATGTCAAACAACCCCCTGAGTTCGAGGATCCCGATTTCCCCGATCATGTGTATCAACTCGATAAGGCACTCTATGGCCTTAAACAAGCCCCACGTGCGTGGTATGACCACCTTACCGAGTTGTTGCAGGATCATGGGTTTGAGATTGGGAAAATTGACCCCACTCTTTTTACTAAGAAGGTCAAAGGGGAGTTGTTTGTGTGCCAACTATGTGTTGATGATATTATCTTTGGTTCCCCTAACAAAGCTTTCAATGAGGAATTTGCCGTTCTCATGACCTCAACGTTCAAGATGTCCATGATGGGAGAGTTGAAGTTCTTTCTCGGGTTCGAAGTCAAGCAAAGAAGAGAAGGAACCTTCATCAACCAAGCCAAATACACTCAATACATGCTTAAGAGATTCAAGCTAAGTGATGTCAAGCCGGCTTCCACTCCAATGGCCGTCAAATGCCAACTTGACATAGATCCCAATGGTAAAGCGGTGGATCAAAAGGTATATTGCTCCATGATTGGCTCCCTACTTTACCTTTGTGCATCTAGACCGGATATCATGTTGAGTGTGGGAATTTGTGCACGGTTTCAAGCCGCACCTAAGGAAAACCACTTTGTGGCGGTCAAGCGAATCTTTCGATATTTGGCCCATACCCCAAACTTTGGCTTATGGTACCGAAGAGGAGCAAACTTCAACCTTGTAGGCTATTCGGACTCAGATTGGGTGGGAGACAAAGTGGATAGGAAGTCCACTTCTGGAGGGTGCCAATTTCTTGGTTGCTCTTTGGTGAGTTGGTCTTCTAAGAAGCAGAGTTGTGTGTCTCTCTCGTCCACCGAAGCGGAGTATGTGGCCGCCGGTAGTTGTTGTGCACAACTTTTATGGATGAGGCAAACTTTAAAGGATTACGGTGTCATTTGTGACAAAGTGCCTCTTTGGTGTGACAATGAAAGCGCCATCAAGATTTCTCTCAAACCGGTGCAACACTTCAAGACGAAGCACATTGAGATTCGGTATCACTTCATTCGGGATCATATAGGGAGATTGAGCTCAACTATGTCAACACTCATGATAACCTTGCAGATATCTTCACGAAGCCTTTGGATGAAGCAAGATTTTGCGAGTTAAGGCATGAGCTAAATATCATTGATTCGGGCAATGTGTCTTGAACCCTTGTGTCGGCGTTCTGGGAACGGGGGTCCCCAGACTTGCCTACCTGCGGCCTGCGGCGTGGCTCAAGGAAGGGCCCAGCACGACCCATCTTCATCAACACAAACCCAAGACCCTCGCAAGGGGCCAAGCCTCGCGGGGCGGACGACACGGAGCTTCCTCAGGCACGGCCTCATCAGGCTGGCTCGCGAGGAGGCGGAGAGATCAAGGCGGGGTACCTCACGAGGTGCCCATGACGCAAGCCATGACGACCAAGGGCGTCAGGCGGGCGCCAGCCCGCGCGGTGTCCTCCTTTCCTCTTTGGTGCAAAGGGAGCAAGCGCAGGCGAGAGCATCAAGCAAAGGCACCCATTTCGGTGCAACGAGACCAAGACCAGCCCAACGGCAGGGAGGAAGTCATTGTGGAGCCCAAGCCAGCGTCACCACCAGAGCCTTTGGCAGGCGAGGACCAACTTTAGTCAGGATAAGTGTACCAGATGTTCCCCTTCAAAATGGCCAATTGTTGGCGCCCATCCCGCTCAATATTTGGGAAGAGGCCCAGGGCCTTTGCCTATAAATAGGACTAGCCACCCCCAGGGTAGAGAAATCCAGAAACGAGCTGGGATCGGATTGAGTAGCATCACACAGAGAGAGAAGGGTGATTGAACTCCTCCTAGCAGTTCATCGCCCCAGCCAAGAACAGACCCTCGCGAGGCTGTTCTTCCTTGTATTGCTCATCATCATCAGCCCAAGAGGCAATCCACCACACCACAAACTAGAGTAGGGTATTACACCACAATGGTGGCCCGAACTAGTATAAACCCTGTGTCTCTTGTGTTGTTCTTTCCATAGCTTAGATCTTAGCGAGGCGGTGGGGTGCAGGTAGGTAGAAGGCGAAATCTCCGTGCGCACCCCAGTGTTCGAACCTCAAGGGTCTGCCAGAACCCGAAATCTGACATTTGGCGCGCCAGGTAGGGGTGCGCCGGAATCCACCTTCTACCGCTTCGTGTCCCGTCGCGTCGTCATCACCATGTCCGGCGACCAGGCGGGCAACCCAGATCCTTGGGCGGCGTGGCCCGCCCGCGCAGAGCCGCTCGCCTCGGGCGACCCCGTGCCCCAGGCAGCTCGCGGTCCGCAGGGTGTTGCGGGCCGCGGGCGACGCGGACAAGCTTCGACAGCTCTCACACCGCGGCAGGCGCGGTCGGCAGCAAGGGCCTCCAATCACGCCGCGACCACGACACCGTACACCCGCCGGGAGCAGGCGAACTCGAGGGCCGCGCTCACGGTGGCCCGAGAGCTGCTGCGGTGCAGGCTGCTGGAGGGCGGCCGCGACGTGCTGCTGGAGCGGGTGGCAGAGCTCCTGGGCTTTGCCGCCTCGGGGGCTCACCCCTTCTGCACCCAGCTCCCATCTCAAGCCCAGGGCGGCCCGCGCGGGGGCTCCGCGCGCGCCTGCGGGCTCCAAGGCTACTCCAACGCCAGCGAAGCTGTCGGCACCGGACCGGCGGCGGCGCTGCCCCCGCTCCCGGTCCGTGAAGAAGAAGGACTCAATGCGACCCACGGCCCAGTGGACAGCCGCGCTACCACCCCACGGTGGGCGCGTCAAGCAGAGCTACATGGCACGCGGAGCACTACGGCGTGGCCTTCGGGATGACGGCGCCAGAAGAATACGTGCCCCACATGATGGACCAAGGGCACCCTCACGAGGGCGAACAAGGCTCGCTCCTCAGCCCAAGCTGGGGGGACGAGGCGCCAGAAGCTGAGCTCTTCCAGGAGCCCCGGGACGGTCCCACTGGCCACGCTGGAGGCGATGATTATCGGGTACCGCTAATTCCTCAGGAGTAGGCATACGCTAATCATGGATCGCAGGAGGTGCAGGTCGCCATAGCGAGCAGCTGCCCCGCTCCCGCAGTCTCCTACCCCTCGGCAGGAGGGCGCAGGGGGCTGCAGGAGAGGGGCCTGTAGGGGAACGCAGCAGAAAACAAAAAATTTCCGACCTACGCACCAGCCCAGGACCACTATGGAGACTGCATACATGGTTTGATCTTTTTTGTTACCGACTCGTAGCGCAGCGGGAAGTAGAGTCGATGACGATCGGCGGTGCAGATCCCCGCAGCTAGGATTTACAACCTCCCAACCGCGAGGATGTATACCCTCATCTGCTCCTCAGACAGCCCTCTGGGAGGCGGTCGAACAGCCCCCCGGACGGTGTCGCGGACAGCCCTTCGGGAGGACCTCCGAAACTCGAACGGTCACTTGGACAGCCCTTCGGGAGGACCTGCGAAACTCGGACGGTCACACGGACAGCCCTTCGGGAGGCACTCACGAACTAAGACCGAAACTACGATCTCTCTACAGAGTTGCACAACATAATCTCGGTGTGACCGATTACACAAACTCGGTGGGACCGATTTTGGTAATAAGCTAACCAGAGAGTTGGTCAGGTAAACTCGGTGGGACCGATTCACTCATCTCGGTGAGACCGAAATGTTACAAAAGGAAAACAGAGAGTTTACATTGCAATCACGGTGGGACCGATCGCTCACTTCGGTTAGACCGAAATGTTACGAAGGGGAACAGAGAGATTGCAATCCCATCTCGGTGAGACCGAGACCCCTATCGGTGAAACCGATTTGGCTAGGGTTTGTGGCAGTGGCTATGACATTTGAAACTCGGTGGCGCCGGATAGAAAGAATTGGTGGGGCCGAGTTTGACTTTTGGTTTAGGTCAAATGTGGATGTGGGAAGGTAGTTGAGGATTTTGGAGCATATCATTAAGCACATGAAGCAAGAGGCTCATTAAGCAACACCTCATCCCTCCTTGATAGTATTGGCTTTTCCTATAGACTCAATGTGATCTTGGATCACTAAAATACAAAATGTAGAGTCTTGATCTTGAAGCTTGAGCCAAACTTTTGTCCTTATAACTTTGAGGGATCCACTTTCCTCATTCATGCCATGCCATTCATTGAGCTTTTCCTGAAATATTAATCTTGGAATAATGTTAGCTCAATGAGCTATATGTTGTTAGGAATTACCAAAACCACCCAGGGATAGTTGCACTTTCAGGTTGTATGAGTGGTTAGTCATGCCTATGGGTTTATCGGAAGCACCCAGTACTTTCATGCGTCTCATGCATTATGTGTTTCGCCCTTACATTGGTGAATTTGTTGTTGTCTACTTTGATGATATCCTTGTTTTTAGCAAATCTCTCAAAGAGCATGTCACCCACCTTCGCACCGTGCTACAAACTCTTCGAAAAGAGCAACTTTATGCTAATATGGAAAAATGCCTCTTTGGTGTTGATAAGCTTGTTTTCTTGGGTTTCGTAGTATCTTCTAAGGGTGTTCATGTTGATGAATCTAAGATAAATGCTATTAAAACTTGGCCCCAACCAACCAATTTACAACAAGTGCGTAGTTTTCTTGGTTAAGCCGGTTTCTACCGTAGATTTGTGAAGGATTTTAGCACCATTGCTTCACCTTTGCATGCTTTGAGTAAGAAAAATGCACTGTTTGTTTGGGGAACATCCCAAGATATCGCTTTCAATGAGCTTAAGAACTTGCTTACTCATGCTCCCGTGCTTGCATTACCCAACTTTGACAAACCTTTTGAAATTCATTGCGATGCTAGTGGTAATGGCATAGGAGGTGTGTTAACGCAAGAGAAGCGCCCCATTGCATATTTTAGTGAGAAACTTTCCGGAGCGCAACTCAATTATACCATCTATGACAAAGAGCTATATGCTTTAGTGCGAGTTTCGCGTGAATGGGAACATTACCTTCGCCCTCATGAGTTCATCATCCACACCGGTCATGAAACACTTAAATACCTAAAGGGTCAAACTAAGTTGAACAAGCGTCATGCTAAGTGGAGTGAGTTTATTGAGTATTTTCCTTATGTCATCAAGTATATTAAAGGTAAGGAAAATGTTGTGGTGGATGCACTTTCTCGTATATGCATGCTTGTTACTCAACTTGAATTAAATGTCATTGGCTTTGATCACATAAAAGACTTGTATGAGCATGATCCTACTTTTGCCATTCCTTATGCCAAATGTTTGACGCACACATCTTGGGAACGCTATTACATCAAAGATGGATATCTTATGAGAGCTAACAAACTTTGCATTCCCGAGTCTTCTCTTCATTTGTTACTTTTGCAAGAATCTCATGGAGGAGGACTAATGGGACATTTTGGACGCAACAAGACATTTGCTATGCTCTCCAAGAACTACTTTTGGCCTAAGATGTTCCGCGGCATCAACCGCTTCACCAACCGATGCTCTACATGCCGCAAAGCTAAGTCTAAAGCTCAATCTCATGGCTTATATATGCCTCTTCCAATTCCATTCCAACCATGGGAGATATTAGCATGGATTTTGTGCTTGGTTTGCCTAGAACTCAAAATGGCAAGGATTCCGTTTTTGTTGTTGTGGACCGATTCTCTAAAATGGAACATTTCATTCCTTGCAACAAGATAGACGATGCTTCACATGTTGCCAATCTCTTTTGTAGGGAAATCTTGCGACTTCATGGAGTGTCAAAGACGATTGTCTCGGACCGCGACATCAAGTTCTTGAGTTACTTTTGGAAGACCTTATGCGCCAAGCTCGGAATGAAGCTACTATTCTCTACGGCATATCATCCACAAACCGACGGCCAAACGGAGGTGACAAACCATATGCTCTCCACCCTTCTTCGCGTGCTAATCAAGAAGAACATCAAGGAGTGGGAAGAGTGCTTACCCATCGCCGAGTATGCCTACAACCGCACAAGACATTCGACTACTGGCAAGTACCCCTTCGAGGTCGTCTACGGCTTTAACCCGTTGTCCCCATTGGACATTCTACCTCTACCACTACAAGAGTGCACAAACATGGACGCGAGTGCCCGAGCCAACCACCTCAAGAAGATGCATGAAGATACACGGCACACCATCGAACGCCAAGTACAACGACTCGCGGCCAAGCTCAACGTCAACAAGCACCCCATGATCTTCAACATTGGCGATCTTGTGTGGCTACACCTCCGCAAGGAACGCTTCCCCAACGAGCGCAAGTCCAAACTCCTACCACGAGCCGATGGACCCTTCAAGGTGCTTGCCCGCTACAACAACAACGCATACAAGATCGACATCCCACGTGACAAGTACTCTATGAGCGACATCTTCAATGTCAAAGATCTCTCCCCGCACCATGGTGATGAGGATTTCGATCCGAGGTCGGATCTTTCCCAAGGGAGGGGAGATGATGCGGAGCATCCCAAGGTCATCCCATGGACCTACCATCATCTCACCAAGTGCCTAGTGGACCCATGACTCGATCACGTGCAAGAGCTCTCGAGACCGAGGTGACATCTCTCCTCTCACAATTCCACTTCGATGAACATGAGAGATGGCTACTACCTCAAACAGAGACATTGTGCATACTCAGGTATCAAGGAGTTAGCCATGGAGACGTCAAGGAGCAAGGAGAATCCGAAGATGAAGATGGACGTGAAGACGGAGAAGGAAAAGGGCTAAGTCAGTAGAAGCCCGGACGATCCAGCCCTAGCTCGGACGATCCGGACCCCGGCCCGGACGATCCGGCTACAAGGCCCAACGACACCCGAAGCTTCAACCTGAAGCCGGATCATCCGGACCCAGACCCGGATCATCCGGCCACACCCGAACTTCCGGACCAGGACCCGGACATCCGGCCCTCCCGTAGTTGTTCCAACACTACCGGATCATCCGAACGCCGACCCGAATCATCCGGACCCCCGAAGCCCGGATCATCCGGACCAACTCCCGGATCATCCGGCCACCGCCTGCATGCGTGACTTGGGCCGAGGCCCGTGTACCCGTTTCGTCCCCTCACTTACCCCTTCGCCCCTTGGGCTATAAATAGACCTCCTCCTCCCCATTTTTAGGGTCAGCAAAGTAGTAGCTCATTTGGAGATAGAGCTTTGCTCATCCATATCGGATCTACTCCACGAGATAGACCGCGGCCCCTCTACGGAGAAGATCCCCTTGGATTCAAGACCTCCTCACGGAGAAGACCCCCATCAAGACCTCCTTACGGAGAAGAATCGGTTATCGTTTGTATCGTCCGTTGTTGACTTTGAATCTTGTATCTTACCTTTGTGTTCATCGATCTAGCGCATGTGTGATCTATTCTTGTTGGTTGAGTGATTCTCTCGTGTTTCCTCTTGTGTTTTCCCTCGTTTACCCCTCGTGTTCTTCGTGTTCATCGTCGGGATCCGCTCCTTTCGTGAAAGACCGGCCGTACGGAGTTCCACTCCACATCAAACTAACTAAGGGTTACCTTTTGTGGGGCTCCCGCAAGGGCCACTTTTTTGGCACAAGAGCATGCCAAGTGGTATGGCGACGACTGGGCACTTCCTATGGATTTTTGTTTTTTATTTTTCTGTACGCGTTTTCGGGTTTTGGGTGTTCTTTTTGGCCTTCTCTTATTCGGTGGAGGCACATATTTACCTCCACGAGCTCGTGGAAGCACCTATTTGCTTCCGTCTGAAGCACAACATTCCGCTTTCACGATAAGCATAATTGTGCTTCTCGAAAAGTGAAAAGCACAACCGTGCTTTCGTGAAAAAAAAGGAAAAGCACAACCTGTGCTTCTACGAGAAGAAAAATCCGTGCTAAAAAAGAAGAATTGAAAACCGCACAGTGCTTATAGGCTTCGTTGTTTTCTTCCTTTTTTCAGATTATGTTTTTTTTTGTTTTTCTTTAAATTTCAGGTTTTCTATTTTTTCTCTCTTGTTTTTTTATCGAAAACTGTTAATATGAGATCTAGTTTTGAAAACAGTTCAGAAGATAAAAAATATTTTGAATAAACGAATCTAAAAAAGAAAAAAACTTCCAAGTTATATAACAAGTGACGCAGTAAGAACCTGAGAAGGTAGGGAGTGACCTTTGCAAGGGTTAACTCTTAACTAGTGATTTTTTGCTATTTAACACATAGATCGTCAAATAGGGAAGACCACATTTTTTTTTAGCAACTATAAAGACCACATATGCATGCTGCTGGGTCGATAAGGATTTGGTCAAAAACATGGGTGCCCATTGAGCCCGTCCAGGTCTCTAAGCCCATCCGAGCTTACAAAAAAAATTCACTGGAAGTTAAGTAGAAGCCCATCTCCCCGCAAAAAAGAAGAAGAGAAAAAGTAGAAGCCCATCTCAGGTACCCCAAGCGCGGGAAACCCAGATCCTCTCATTGCCTCCTTCCCCAAAATCCCCCATTCCTCCACGGCTCCGCCTTCTCCTCCCCAAACCCAAACCCAAACCCAAAACCCTAGAACCTTCTCCATTCCGCTCCCTCGCGGAGCTTGGCCACCATGAGCGCTCCCATGGAGATCTCCTTCGACCCCCACCCTTCTCATCCCGCCCTGCCCGCCTTCCCCTCCAGCCAACCCCTGGAGCCCGCAGCGGCCGCCACCCCTCCCACGGTCTCGTCCTCGCCGCAGCCGACGGCGGAGGCCGTAGTCGCGCCCACCCCGCCAGACGACAAGGTCCTCGTCTCAGGTAGGCGCCGCGACGCGCACGCATTTCTGGCCTCGCCCTAGCGGCGCGTGATTAAACCGTGCTCTGCGAATGCCCGATTTGGTTTTCCCGGGGTTGATTTTTTTACTTTTGTGCTTGCAGTTGAGGTGCTGCTGCACGCCACGAGTACGGCCCGCGCCGAGGACGTCCGAGTAGCGGTCGAGAGGTCGGTGCTGTTCGGGTTAAACTTTGTTTCGAGCTTATTTTACTGTTGTTGAATGCTTGATGACACGTGGATGCATGAGCTGCTAAATGCGGGTTGGATTAGATGTAGTTTGGCACTGGAAAAGTGGAAATGTGCCATGATTGTAGGGAACGTGATTAACAATCATCCTGTGATTTAGCAGTGGAGTTTGCTGAGTATGTTGTAGTAGGAAATAACAGACATGTTTGTTTCATAATCGCTGATGGTCCAGCATATTGGAGATTGACGTGGCAACTAGCAAGGTCAGGAGTACTAAATTGTTTGTAATAGGCAATCAGGCATTGCAGGGTGATTGGTATTTTAGAGAAAAATACAAGCTAACTTTTAAGTTTTACAACAGATTAGCCATTAGGTGGGGATTTCTGCTGTGGAACATGGATATAAGCCGATCATTTAAAAAATGACTGTGTTCACCATTTGCTTGTACAAATGATGGAGAAAGCTGTAAATGAAGTTAAAAAAATCCTATCATCTGTAGTGTTCTGTTCAGAAAAGATCACTGGAAACACAGATATAAGCCAATCATTCCAAAACAATATCGCGTTCAACTGTTTATCATTGCTTATTGAGAGGCTGGATAGCTCACCAAATCATTCCAGAAATCTTATCATCACTTTCTTTCATGTTAAAGTGCTGATCAGATCTGAGGCCATGGAATTGACAGAGTTTCTTGTAGACAGCTTATTGGTTTAAGCTCATAGCATATATATCTTGCACGGTTATCTTCTCTCGCAGGACATTAATGTTTGTTATTGCTCATACTTAACATTTACAAGTTGTTCTCTTATCAGGATGTTAGAATCTCGAAGTTTAAGCTATGTTGATGGTCCTGTTCAGATACCTCCAGACAATTCTTTTCTTCTTGAACATGTCAAAAGGATCCAAATATGTGACACTGGTATGATGTTTCACTTAGGCTGGAAAGTGTGCTTTCTTGATCTCAGTTATCTATGTACCTCTTCCTGAATGCCCGCTTTTCATGTAGATGAGTTGATTGAGAACCACAAAATCCTGTTGTTTTGGCAAGTCAAACCTGTCGTTCATGTATTCCAGGTATGCATCTAAATGTTTTCTGCTTAAATCACTTAAATCTTTGTTGCCTAAATCTCTTGTAGTTCCTTTTAAAACACAGATGGTCTTTGGGTATGTTTACATGCTATTGCCGGCTATCTTTCTTCTTTGATCAATTGCCTGTTGGAATTGTTACATCATAAGATATCTTTGTAATGCTGCTGAGGTACTGGTGTTTTGTTGTTTTCACTTAAAATTTCACATTTGTTTTCTCTTGAAACAACCGGAGTGATTTTCTAAATTAGACTACTGACCTCTTTCCAAGAGATAGATTACTTCATGTCATGTTCTAAGTGAACATTTGGTTCAAATTTATCATACACCTCAAGGCTCAAGCTGATCTGGTTATCTTGCAGTTGAATGAGGATGGTCCAGGTGAAGAACCAAGTGAAGATGACACACTCTCTAGCTTCAATGAGTGGGCGCTACCTGCCAAAGAATTTGATGGATTATGGGAAAGGTTTGGTTTGATCTCCTAATCCTTTACCAGTTACAATTTCTGTGTTTTTTATTCTGCTGGTGATGTCGTATGTGCTTGCAGCTTACTATATGAAGTGGGTCTCAAGCAGAGGTTGCTGAGATATGCTGCTAGTGCTTTGCTATTTACTGAAAGAGGTGTAGATCCATGCCTTGTTTCATGGAACAGGTAAGCATCTTTCACATCATTAAGCACTTGCAGGCTTCACATGTCATCAGCAGTAGCATATTTTGGTTTTACTTTCCACAATAAAGTTAGTCATTATTGCCATGGAACTTTAGGGTACCTTTTTGTGTAGTTGGGTTTGCAGTTAGCTTCTGAAACCTTTGAATGACGTTCATGAGTACTTCCTCTGTAAAGAAATATAAGAGCGTTTAGATCACTTTACAGAGGGAGTACTTTCCTGAAATTGTATCTGGACAGTGGACCATTGTCTGCTTCCTCTTCTTCAGTTTTTCCTTGAGTCTATTGGTGGATATTGTTTGTTGGGGTAGTTAATCAAGGTGAATGTGTAGAATACTGCAAAAAAGTATTGCAGCTTAATTGTCAAGGGATACTCATTGGATGCAAAAGCCTGAGCTTCGTGAAACTGAACTACTTGCCTTTTAATACCCATGCAAATGTGCAACAACCACAATAACAACAACATAGCCTTTAGTCCCAAACAAGTTGGGGTAGGCTAGAGCTTGAAACCCATGCAAATGTGCACTTTCAGTTATATAAATTATTCTCTAGGATTATATGATTTATTTTGTTTTGTATTGTTTATGTACTTTTTTACATACCATTGCAGGATTGTACTTTTGCATGGTCCACCTGGAACAGGAAAGACTTCATTATGTAAAGCACTAGCTCAGAAGCTTTCTATTCGCTTCAATTCAAGGTTCTTGCTTAATGATATTCATGACTAATGTTTTACTCCCTCCATCCCATAATGCAAGACGTTTTTTGACACGTCTTAAAATTATGGGACGGAGGGAGTGATAAATTATGTGTTATTAATTACTGTCTCTTTTTCACCAGGTACTCTATGTGCCAACTAATTGAAGTCAATGCCCATTCATTGTTCAGCAAGTGGTTTTCTGAAAGTGGCAAACTGGTATGCCTTTTTGTGCTTATATCAATAATATTATTATGTATAAGTTCATGCTGGAATCACATCATCAGCTCGTGGTAATTGAGTTTTGTTATGTTTTTGCACCCTTTTGCACGATGTGGACAATTCACCATCATATGATACATTTTGTAGTATGTACTTAGTTTAGCCCACTAAAATTGTCCATTGGAGTTACATCTTCATTTCCGTCTTACAATGTACATACTATAATTTGACCTTTTCAGGTAGCCAAACTTTTCCAGAAGATTCAGGAGATGGTTGAGGAAGAAAGCAACCTGGTATTTGTATTGATCGGTATGTTCATGACAAAACTGGTGAAATAACTAGATGTTCAATCTCTGTATGATCTGACTAGCTCAATCCATGCCTTGTTCATCTTATCTATGCATTGTTAAACGGACTTCTCATTCCATTGCGTTTTTTACTTTCAGAAATGCCTCGGTACTAATGAATAATGAACCCCATTGAGCTACATGACATATGGGTGGATAGTAATATAGCAAATGATTTTGTCCTTTGTGTGAATAGAGAGAACATAGATCATAAAATGTTTTTAAAATCGAAACCAACACAATATAATTCTCTAGGCATTATCTCCTAGTTGCAGACTAGCGAAACGCATTATGGCACTCCAATAGAATTTTAACTTAACTTTTAGATTTTAGATAAATTTGATTTGCAGCATGCTGTATTTGAACCCTTAATGTTATCTCATTTATGCATTTTAACACGTGATATTGCAGATGAAGTTGAAAGCCTTGCTGCTGCCAGACAGGCTGCCATATCTGGCTCTGAGCCTTCAGACTCCATTAGGGTATAGTTTTCATCAGTTTTCCTTTGCCATATACCTTTTATCAGGTAATGTTTACACTGTCTTCTTTCACTCTGTAATGTTCAGGTGGTAAATGCCTTGCTAACACAAATGGACAAACTGAAGGCTTGGCCAAATGTTATCATTTTGACGACATCAAATATCACCACAGCTATCGGTATTGATTTTCCGCCTTTTGAGTTTTTTTCCTTTTATTATGACCTGAATAGCCCATCATGCCATTTTGTGTGCATAGTTGCCATATTTTTTGCATGATTATCTGCGCGTTTGGAACAACGGTGCTGTATATGATCAACATCTGGACAAATTTGGACATTTAGTATGTGTTTTAGTTGGTCAAGTGAATCACCGCAATGAGGGGAAGATCAATTGCATAATAAGCATGTTTATGTTTGTGGAGCTGTCTATGTTTATAACATCACTTTTCCTACTTTTCTGAAGTAACTAATGCTACATTATTGATACATTTGAATTTAGATAATCTTGTTGCCATCGACAATGAGATATCAACTGTGCTCAGTACTGATGTCTCTTGGGCTAATAAAATTGTGTAATTGCAGACATTCATTCTATTTTCGATGGCTGTTAAGGAGAACAGCCTGTAGCTTTCTTAAACATCATGTAGACATGTATTGAGTCCTAAAATCAATAAATTCTAACTTGTATGTGGTTTGCAGATATTGCATTTGTTGACAGGGCAGACATCAAGGCATACGTCGGACCCCCTACTCTTCAAGCACGCTATGAGATTTTGAGATCATGCATAGATGAACTCTTCCGAGTAGGAATTCTTACATATCCTCAGGTATTTGTTCCTTTTTGCCAACTTGGTTGCTGTAATGCTGCCTTTTTTTTAATTAAACATCACTGTGAAGGTTGTTCGGGACTGCTTTGCTCATGGGGCACTTTCTCTAAGCAAACCTGGATTTGGGACCTCAAACAGTGTGTTTGTTTGAACTTCTGTATAGAATTTCCAGCTTGCAATCTTTAAAGGATTATTCCTCTCCAAATACAGGGTGGTGATTTGCCTTGCATTCTGAGCTATTCAACCCTGAAAGAGAAGTTGCACTGCCCTGAGGCTGCAGAACCCCATACACTTCATCTCTCCAACTTACTGCATGAAGGTGCAGAACTGTGCGACGTAAGTGATGAAGTTTACAGTTGCCTTACCTTTTCATTGCTGTAGATTAAGCGATCTGCTGTAACCCACACCAACATGCTGCTTATGGTGGTGGTATTTTTTCCATTCTCCCACAGGGATTGAGCGGAAGATCATTGAGAAAACTTCCTTTCCTGGCACACGCTTCGGTTCCCAATCCTTCGTGCTGTGACGCTGCTTCTTTCATGCAAACGCTGATACAGACCGCGCGGAGAGAGCTCTTGGAATCACGCGGATGATTCCTCGCGTATTGCTTGGAGGAGCAAATGGCTAACGGTTGGATATGAGTACCTTGCCGCTGATATGATGCATAGTTTGAGCTAATTCGAAGTCTGTTGTTCTGAGATACAAGCAAATCCATTCCATTTCTAGGTCTAGAGAAGTAGGGAGTCCAGGATATAGGTGCCGTTGCTGTTGCATTACTTTTGGTTCTCCTGTAAATTGTTACGGTAGGATGCACTACACCTCGAGGGACGCCGCATTACTACCCATATACATGAAGTTTCTCTTTTGCGGGGATTTACCTACATGAATACCATACTTCGGTGACTTGATCAGATCTGTTTCCAGTCATTGGAACTTGAAATGGATCTTTGTTTCTGTTATTGCCGGTTTTGCGATGTAAACCAAAGTTGGCTGGACTGTTTGGCTTGGCCTCAGCTCTTCAGGCTAACTCTCTTCAGTCGCGCACAGAAAGCTGAAACGAGTGCCAAGGTACATGACCGTGCATTCCTGTGATGGGAATATCCAAAGAGTTTATTCTTCTCTGCTGGTACCAAGGGAGGTTAGTTTAGTGCAGACTGCAGAAGCTAGGGTAAAGTCTCAACACCACAGCTAAGCTTCAGTGATTTCAAAACAGCAAGAGTCGTTATAACATCCCTGATTGAACCGTCAAGTCATTAACCAACAGTTGCGCCCATCAATTCAAGCATCCAGCAAAGAAAAAGAGAGATACAAATCAATTCAAGACTCAGACCATAAAGTGCGACTCTCAGCAACTTGATGGTGTGCGTAAAGCTACAAGGAGTGAATGTACATGAAGGAAATAAGAGCCATGACAATGTTTAGATAAAATTTGCAGGCGCACATGCCATCTTGAGGTTAGAACCCCGGATTTCACCTGTGCTGGTCTGGTTGGGTCATACAGCTCATACTACGTTACAGGATAAAGAGCAGGGGATGCTTGCCCCTGAACCGGTGCAGCAGGATACCGAACGATAACGTTGTCGAGTAGTAGTTGAAACTTCTAGTGACAAAATTCAATAGTGTGACACAACTAAAGGGCATGGAACGGCTGGTGTGTTTCGATTTAGTTATTCCCGAGTTATACATGTGAAAAGACCGCTCAAATAACTACATCATATAAAGATTTTTTTAAACTTATATAATGATTTTATTAAAAAATAATAATAAGTGTTGAATCATGATTCTAGCTCCGTTCCTGCCAAGCGTGCAACTTAGATAATGATCTAGCAGAGCATATATGCGACAACCATGTCACAATGTAGTTTTCTTTGAAATATCTTCAAACAGCTGAACTATTTCACATGTATTTTGTTTGATGACTACCATGCTCTTGATTTTGAATTATGACTGATGAATATTACTCCCTCCGTAAACTAATATAAGAGCGTTTAGAATACTAAGATAGTGATCTAAATGCTCTTATATTAGTTTACAGAGGGAGTACCAAATTATGTTCAAACTATTGCTGTAGAATGTATATAGTTTGTGTATAATATAGAGAAAGAGACAGAAATGAAGTAACAGGGGGACAGGATTTGGGAGCTATAGCTCAAGTACCATACAAAATCTGACAGTGACATGCATAGCAATTCAGAAGACCAGATTCCCTTTCCAAAGAAAAGAGGACCGGATTCCGGTTACATGGGAGTGATAACCACGAATAAGAACTGAGAATAAACTTTCAATGCATGCCGTTTAAATTGAAGGTAGCCAGCTATCCCCTCTGCAACACAAGGTGTTTTGCCTTGCTACAAAGTATCATGGGAAGAATAATCCTTGTGGGTTTCTCAATTATTTCTGAAATATATAATTGCCGATCTAACGCTGTACGGAAAAAATAGCACTCAAAGGTTGGGACCTGTAAACCAGTCCTCCAAAAGAATCGATTCTTCAGGCGTGCATCAGGTATCTAATCCAGATTAGCGATCACTGCATCAGTAACTTCCTGGGTGGTGCTGGTGCCGCCCAGATCCTTTGTCCTGTACTTGCCATCTGCAATGACCCGCTTCACCGCAGTTTCCAGACGGTCAGCGAACGACGGGAACTGCAAATGCCTCAACATCATAGCGGACGACAGGAGCAGGGCTACAGGGTTTGCTTTCTGCTGCTCTACAAGATTGTCATTTCCCACATTTCCTGCAGAAGCACCTTGCTCAAAGATGGCATGATCCTGACCCACATTACCTGCAACACAAATGCAGCATCCATGGATCAATATAAACCTCAAACTTATGTTGACTTACAAGAATAAACCTATATGTAGTTCATATAGACAAAAAAAGGTGGTGTTAATTTAAAATTTATTAAGTATTCCAAAAGAGCGGGTGAGGGTCAAAATCATGTGCGACTACAACACACTAGACATGTCACACTAGTTGCCCCCCAGCAAAGTTTTCAAGAATACCAGGAAGGAAGTGTTAACCAGCATTTCTTGCAATCGCCTAAATTAATCCAATTAACCACTCGTAGTATGTACTGACCACATAAACAAAGTATGCTGAAAAATCTTACCTCCTGGCATGACACCTGTTCCTCCAACAAGACCTGCAGCTGTGTTGGCAACCAAATTGCCGTAAAGGTTAGGTGTAACCTATCAAAAGAATGGAAAGATAGAAGTTAGAAAATCCACAGTAACCCCAAGGAATGGTTTACTTAATAGGAGCACCTGAGAACACCAGGATAATTAGATACATACCATAACATCAAACTGCTCAGGCCTTGAAACAAGTTGCATGCAGCAGTTGTCAACAATGATTTCATTATACTCAATACTTGGATATTTAGCGGCAATCTCACGGCAAGACTCCAAGAACAAACCATCAGCAAGTTTCATGATGTTTGCTTTATGCACTGCTGTGACTTTCTTCCGGTAGTTAAGGTAAGCATACTCGAAGGCATATTTGGCAATCCTCTCGGAGCAAAACTTCGTGATCACCTAAACCCAATCAGTAAGAGTAACAAAAAGGCAACAAAACAGACTTAAAAGGAAAGCACAAGTTGAGCAATTGTTTTCATCGATAATGTTTTGAGCAAACTATCATCATTTAAGACAGAACTGGTAATAGGCTTGCATGGAAACATAAATGCAAGAAAACAAACACATATATGGTTAATATTGTGAACATAGACAGGGCACATTTTCAGCGTATCTTGGTCTATTTGAAAATAACGGAAACCAAGCTAACCTCATATATTCATGTTCTGTTGATCTAGCATACACACATGAATCTATATATAGGTCAATAGACGTCAAGTTCACCCATCTGTTTATTTGGGACGGCAGTACCTATTGGCTATTATTTCCTGGGATAAATACATCCAGAATCCATGATACCAACCTCGCGGCACGTCACATCATGGTTTGACCAAAATAACGACAGTGTATTCTACATAAGGCCTACAGAGTTTTGTACTTATTATACTATTCGAAAATTCAGCAATGAGTTTTGAAGTCAAGTCAATAGCAAATGCATAATGTTAAATGAATATTACAACTTCTCAATAAACGAGGAAAACAAGGAAATTACTCAAATACAGTCAATACTGCTAAATCATTTACCTGGTAAACACCGACCCAATAGTTCAGTTAAATTGGTTTCTATTCACTAGAAAACCTGCTAAGTTACACTACAAGTTTCGACAATCAAAGCACATGCCAATCACTGGAGCACACAAATCTTGCCAGAATCAGACTGATGATTTACATGGATCGATCCGCAATTTCAACATTATGAGGCATGAATGACCGCAATGATCATATAAACTATCAAGCAAACAGTACATTTCTAAAAGCATCTTAGTAATA
Organism: Aegilops umbellulata; assembly: GCA_032464435.1. NCBI lineage: Eukaryota > Viridiplantae > Streptophyta > Magnoliopsida > Poales > Poaceae > Aegilops > Aegilops umbellulata. The sequence goes on along the minus strand of CP136055.1, from coordinate 370,548,367 downwards.
TCTATATCATCCTGGTCACAAATTCAGATAACTCAATTTTACACGCATCGTGATTGATAACCAACTGACAGCATCAGTTCATCACAGACAAATCATATATCTAGTCTGAACAGTGGCAACTTTGCAATGGAAAAGTCTCCTCATAACCATGTACTAACTAATTATGATATGCCAAATCCACCAATCATATACCATGTACAACAAAGGCGCATCAGGCGTCAACCAATGAACAGGTGAAGGTCTGAAGGTGAATCATGTAAACAAACAACAGGGAGCGAACGATCAGGCATACCTTGAGGCTCTCGACGACCCCCGGGACGACCTCGTGCTCGAGGCCCGAGTACTCGCCCTCGGTGTTCTCCCTGATGACGACGATGTCGACGTTCTGGTGCCTGGTGGGCAGGCCGGGGACGTTGGCGCAGTTGACGAGGGAGGCGAAGAGGTCGAGCTCCTTGCGGAGCTGCATGTTGAGGGAGGAGACGCCCCCGCCGACGGGGGTGGCGAGGCCGCCCTTGAGGCAGACCTTGTTGCGGCGGATGGATTCGATGACGGCGGGGGGCACGGCGGGCATGTCGCCGTGGACGTCGTAGGACTCGAAGTAGACGGGCGCGTGCATGGCCTCCATGACCTGCTCCACGGCGCCGGTGACGAGGGGCCCGATGCCGTCGCCCGGGATGAGCGTGACGGGGCGCGGGGTGCCGTCGCCCGGGCGGGGCATGTAGGTCACCGTGCGGCGCGCCCCGCCGCCGTGGCCCGGGAGGGGCGGCGCGGAGGAGACCAGGCGGCGGAGGAGCGGGGCGGATCGCCGCGCCATCGGGGGCTGGCTGGGGCTGGGGCTGGGGCTGCGGCGGGGCGATGCGGAATTGCGATCCGGGAGGCGGAGGCGGAGGCGGGGGCGGGCGACCGGGAAGGGAGGGAGGAAAGCGAGACCGAAAGAGGGAGGAGACCGGGCCCGGGAGAGAGAAAGGGACGGTGGGGATGGATGGATACCACTTGAGCTGTTTTGCGGTTTAGTCCTTGGATCCGTTGGGTAATTTCTTTAACCTTTATTTAATCTTCCTTCGCAAGAATATGAGGCACGTCTCTGGCTGGCAAGTGGGCCCAACGTCATTCCAAGCGCAGGAGGCAAGATATTTTATTTTTGGTCTAATAAAATGGCCGGCAATGTCGGTGCGCGAAAATACAAACGTAGAGACGATTGGAACTTGGAACCCAGCGATCTCATGCAAGCGAGCGATCAAACAAATGAAACTATCACATCAGCAAAGTTTCTTCTTTCTTCATTTTGGCACATGTGTATTGATAATTCAAGCAGAGCATTTCACATACGATATTATATTAAGGAGTCCACTACAGACCTGACGTCATTTTTTTACCATGGCCAAACGTTTTTTTTATGGTAAGTTTAATTGTCGCTGTTTTTTTTATTGCCAGAAAATTTGCAGTGCTTTCAAATAAATTTGCCATCATCGCGCCAATATAAATTGCCACAAAAATGCCTGATTTGCCATGACTAAAAATCTGCCGTATATTAAAGAGAAGCGCCATGCTCCTTTAAGCATGGGTCGATGAATGCTGATTCGGGAACTACCAACTACTAGCACCAAGTACAGCTCCATTTTGCATATAAAAGCATACTAGAATGGCAAATCCAAATTGGACTTGAATCTGCTTCACCGCATAACATGGAACACTAGTGCATTCGGCTATCCAAGCGGCAGTGGCAAAATGATGCCACGTCTCACATTTGCATGCATGAAAAAAGGATCTGGTTTCACAGTTAGTACTATACTAGTCTCTGCATCCTTGAACCCCTGAATCTTCTGTTCAAAAGAACAGACATGCGATACTGGAAGTCCAGAAAGCATCCAGCCAAAAAGAGGAGGAAATAGGCAGGCACTTCAACTCAAGATACAGTTCAAGGATCCCGGCTTCAAATCTTGCGACCTCTCTTACAGAACCTCTACGCGCTGCAAAACAAGACGGAAAGAACGTCATCACAAGCTTCAAGTAATGGAAACATGCCATCACGACACATCACGATCCTGGCTAATAACAAACACAGGTCACCACTAATATTCAAATCAAGCCTTACAATCTGCTATGTGTTGGAGAGTGAATGTGAAGACTTTAAAATTTAGGTTCAGGGCCTTCTCATTGAGGATCACAGATAACATGCATTATACAGTTATTATACCACCACACAGCGAAAAATAAGTGGACACTTAAGATGCAACCTTATATGATCAAATACTGCTCCCTAAGAACAATAATAATTATTCACTAGCGGTTGAGAGTACATGGAATGTGAATGCTGCCTGGTGGCTTTATTTATAAAGTCGGGCTGATGCCTTTCCTCTAAAAAAGAGAGTACATGGAAAGCAAGATCCTTACTCCAGTGTGTTAGCCCAGCACACACATGAAAGCAAATAAATAACATACATATACTCCCTCCGTTCCAAATTACTCGTCGCAGAAATGGATGTATCTAGAACTAAAATACATCTAGATACATCCATACTTGCGACAAGTAATTTGGAACGGAGGGAGTAGAAGATAAAAATTTATCAGGTGATGCCGTAGAACCATTCAGGTTCAACCAACCAAAGTGAAGGAATAGGGAGGTGTCAAGTGAGGATGCAAAACAAATGAGTAGCCAAATACCAGAACGATCCAGGATAGAAGGAAGTTACACGTATAAAACAAAGTGCTAATAGGTAAGTCAGGTTTACCTTGCTGAGAACAAGATCTCTGCCCTTACTCCAACCCAGCAATTTTTCTCCTTTCCAATATGTTCTTCCTTTCCTACAAAAAAAAACATCAGCGCAGACATGGTGAACAAAATAGTTGGCTAATGTCAGTAACGTATCTAAAGATAAACCTTGCAAAACTGCTGATGAAGGAATGAACTGGTAGAAACAGGAGCAGCAAATAATAATAATAGCATACAATGATGCATCCGGTTAAATCTGAAGACATGTTAAAACCTGAATCTGTAAATGTCTAATTCTGGTTCATGTCTGGATGCTCCCTTTCAGCAAAGCTACATGGATAATGATTTTCGATATCACATTCAAACAAACTGAACTTCAGCAACATGTGAACACATGTGAACCAATAAACCTATACACTAGCAAAGATCAACAGCATCAGTGGTCCAACCTCACATAGCTTATCCAGCAAGATGCACACAATATAAAGTACTAGAATATTAACTCCTAATCTCTAATCAACCCACGACATCCATGACGGATATAACCATTTCAGTCAGCAATAAAAATGGCAATTAGTTCAAGTACTCCCTCCGCCCAGGTTTAGTGCCCCCCCTCGTATTTTGGGTCAATTGACTAACAAATATGATGTATACCATACAAAAAGTATACTGTTGGATTTGTATTCGAAAGAGATTCCGGTATAATTTTTTATGACATATAATGTACATTTTGTTAGTTAAATCTATGGTCAAACTTTGATTGAAAATAAGAGGGGGCCTAATAAACCCGGACAGATGAAGTACAAGATTAATTCACACTTCAGTAGTGTAGTTGCAACTGTACATTGCACGACGCTTCCTATAGCTATAGGTCAACACTTAAACTCACACAATAGCATAGCTTGTACATGTAACTACTCAAAGTGTTACCAACTAATCATCCAGAAAAAGCAAACTACCACTTTGTTTTGACTTTTGATAGCTCAAATTGTCACATATATGACACAAGACATCAAAATGCTCTTGAAATGAGCTTTCCAACTCACTTATGAGGTCCCACTCTACCATTTTCACAGTTTGCAGCTCAGCCCTCACAAGATTCTGACAGATGCTAGCAAGAATGCAAATTTTGTAGAAGAGAGAGATGACATGTGCAGATTAAAGAAAACATAGTAAAATCTATAAATGCTGCAATAAGATGAACTGACACTCTATGTCCTGTACACGCACAATTGCACACACGGGCATGGATATGTAATGCAAGCATATTACATACCCATGCAGCGTCTTTTGAACAAACAAATGCTACATTGTTCACACAATTTATAAGCACTTGACTTAATACTCTAATGAATAAGATATGATTTAAACACGGAAAAATAAATCACGCAAAAAGAAGTTGGTATTAGTAGTTGGCCCTGCTGCTCGAATCAGCATGCCCTACAGAGAACGGTTTAACCTTTTTATCTGGTAAGTATTTCGTATGAAACTCTACCTTATTATATTAGCATTTAAAGGGGAGTCAAGTCTTCACGATCAAACCTAAGTTATATCCAGTGTGTCAACTAAAATGCCAAAATTCCTTGGATTCTGACTCAAATATGTGCACAATATTGTGTCCCTTGCAAAATGTCGTTTCATGTCAGTCCAATAACCGATGCACAAACAAATCAATTTTACAGAAACATATGAAGCAAAGGATTCAGCAAACTAGCACCTGACGGCGCACCAGCTTCTTGCCCCCCTCCGCCTCCCGAGCAAGCCTCTCCAGCCTCCTTAGCATCCCGGAATACATCTCCTCCACCTCGGTTGCTTGCCCCGTGGCCGAGGCCACCAAGGCCTCCACCCTTCCCAGCCCGAACGCATCCATCATCCCCTCCATCGCCTTCTGGTCTCCGATGCTGAAGCCCTTTGCCGGCGGACGCGGCAGCCACGGCATTGGCGACTCCGCCGCGAAGGTGTGGTACTGGCCCCGGAAACCAGGGCCCACGTTGACGACCTGGAGGGAGGTGGGGAAGAGGCGGGAATCCACGAGGAGGAAGGCGCGGTAGTCGAACGAGTGGATGGAGAGGTTGGAGGAGGCGGAGGGGGCTACGAGCAGAAACACGAGGGGGTGGGTGAGGGCCAACGATTTAGACAGGGAGCGGGCGACGGCGACCTCGCGCATGGAGGGGCGGCGCGCCGCGCTGCGGCGGGAGGAGAAGAAGCCCACGGTGGCTGGGCGGGCGGGGGAGTAGGGCTGGAACCGGCCGAGGGCGTCGGAGAGGGAGGAGGGTCGGGCGAGCGAGGCGTGGCCGGTGATGCAGATGGATAGGGTTGGGGCGGAGGAGGTGGCGCCGGAGTCGTCGTCGTCGGAGAAGGAAGGGGGAGCCGAGGGGCGGGCGGCACGGCCGAAGAGTAGCCCGTCGCAGTCCCCGGCGGCGGTCCCGCAGCAGTCGAGGAGCGCCGCGAAGGCCTGGCTGGAGACGGAGAGCTTCGCGACGGCGGCCATTTCTGGACTGCGACCAGGGGTTTGGCCGCTTCGGCCTTCGGAGCGTGGACTATTTTCCAGTTCAGCGTAGTTTTTTCTAGGAACGTCGGATCTTTATTCAACGGCTCTGATTCGTCCCCACTCGTACATATGCAGTCTCAATTCTCTTCACTCCTCCCTGCGGGCTGTGCGGCTCACCGCCTTGTGCTGCTTTCCTTTCCCATTTTTGCTGTACCTGAGTGAAGACTCCCTCCGTTTATCTACAATACCAAATATATATGGGATAAAGTTTTTTCGGACGGAAAGAGTACAATATGAAAGTAAGGGAGCACAATATGAAAGTACGTATTGCCATGTATCTAAGGATATGTATTTATTATTCTAAATGTATATGTAAATTTCTCTATAAACTTGATCAAAGGCTACAAAGTTTGAATTTTTAAAATATCTATACCACTGCATTGTGCATTGTGGAACGGAGGGAGTATTAGATAGTGAGGAGATTACGAGGTGATTTGGCAGCTTTTTATTGGTGATTAGGTTGGGGGTGTGAGCGCACTCTAAAATTGAGCGGTTGGTTTGATTTTTTTGCATGATAATACATGTCTCATTTATATGATAAAGATCAAAATACAAGTCATGTAAAGATCAACATGACAAAACTGAAAAAAAAAGAGCAAAACATCTCTAAGTTTGACACCAACGTCCATCACCTGTCTCCGGCACCACCACGACAGCCACCAAAGAATAGAATGACGGATCACCTCCCCACCTGAGCTCGACGCGGCTCCATCGCTGATAAGCAGCTTTGCGGACCTTCCGGTGGCTCCCCAAAAATGAAGCCATTGTCGTTGAACGAATCAGACCGGGGTAACACCCCGGGCACACCATCGAACTCCATATCTGACACCACGCCACGACTAAGACGTCGAAGGAGGAAATCACACCTGCCATCCATCAACCACAAACACAACACACGCTCCGTCTTTCAGATGTCGTCGATGCAGACAACAATCTGCATCCGCTCCTGGACTACCTCCCAAGCTTCGCGCCGACGCTGTAGCAGACGTCGTCGCAACGACGGAGCCCGAGAACACATGTCCACCACGAAGATGCCGGCGCCGCCACACCATCCTTGCTTGAATAGACTGGATTCCACATCCATCCCCAACGATAGGACCAATCATTTTATCGGAGTAGGATCTGAAGAAATTGTATTCAGCGCCGCCATCGCCGTCGCCGAAGCCAAGACGATGAACAACCTAAAAAACTAAGCTACTTTTGCCTAAAACTATCCATGCGCGTGGATCCGGCGACCCCCCTCACCGCCGACGACCGAGGTGGTCGATGGAGGGGAGCCGCCAGAGAACGGCGGCGGAGCGCGAGTCCCTAGCGGCGGAAAGCTAGATTGTTTTTCCTTCGGGAAGAATAAGATATGACATCTGTTGGTTGGTTTGATTCATGAGGAAGGAATTTAAATAGATTACGTATACATTTTTAGTAGATCTAGCATTTTTGTACCTTTCTGGTCTTCATCGATAAGTAATTTTCCACCTTTTGTACACAACAAGTTCTGTATGAAGGAGAAAAGGACAATTTCAACTAAACCATTTTATTGCTCACGGAAATTGTTCAACTAGTAATTGCTGGCAAATCCAATTTCCTTATAGTAATTTCGCAAGATTATTTCATTTGTTGTACAAATGTCGCAAAGATTCGTAGTTGGAAGAAAGGTTTGGTGAAACTCCACACTGAAGGACATGATCTACCACGAATATCTATCTTTTAGAATTTTGCATCAATTCTACTGGTAACGGTTATAAGCATGAACCGGATGGATAGATCAAGAACTTTGACCCGTTGTTGGTAAGAGTAACTCTAGCAGACCCCGCATCCCGCCGGCCCGCAAAACGCGTTTGCAGTTCGCGCGAAACCGCTTTTGCGGGCCGGCGCGAACAGACGCAGATGTAGAACCCTCAAACAGACCCGCATAAAAGTATATTCGCGGAATATGCTTTTTTACGGGTCGGCTTCTGCGGGTTCTGCTTGGACACCACCGCGACGACCCGCAGACAGAAAAACTGCAAATCTCGCATTTGAGATAGGGTTTCACAAACAAGTTCAAATTCAAACGACATAACACAGTTCTACACGCAAATAAAAGCCAAGTTCATTACGGCAAACGCAAAAAAGGGCCCTGCAAAAGTTTGCGCCCATGTCCGACATCATCTTGGTCGATCTTTACTCGGCGCCATCGAGTCCATCTTGAAGTTCATCGCCACCACTGAATCCACCACGGGCGCTTGTTCCAACTCCCGCACCGAAATCATCAACATTGCCACCATATGGAGCGGAGAAAACATCTCCAGAACTGTAGCACGCACCGGCCGACACAACCATTCTCCTCTTCAAGATTTCTCTCCTTGCCATATCATGCCATGTTTTGGTGAGATCGTCCATGTCATTACGCTTCATTGACATGATCTTGTTCTCTTCGGCGAGCAGCTTGGACATGGCTTTGTTTTTTGCAGCGCGTGCTCTTCTCTCCTCAATGGCAGCTTTGCACAACCCCTCTTCTTTGAGCAATTGCCACTTTTCTTGCTTCTCCTTTGCCTTCTTTTTGGCCAACTCTTTCTTGATCTCCAACGAATTCAACAACATCGACTCGTTTGATTGCGCCATGGCATCAATCTTCTCCCTCAAGCTCGATGCTTCTTGCTCTCTCTTCATCTTCCCCTTGGTCTTCTTGTCGCCATCGGGCTTGTGCAAATTTCTTGGGCCATCATCATCCTCATCTTCATCCATGTTTGTAAGTGAGCCTCTCTTTGGTGGGGACTCTTTGTCGATCAACTTCCACTTCTCGCACTTTTGGAGCAACTCCCAACAATGCTCTAGTTTGAAGAATTTGCCTTCCGAAGTTTCCATGTCCTTGTATCTATCTTGTCCTACAAATGTGAACAAAATGATGCAATCATTTCCCATGATGCAAATATGATGATGCACAACATGAACAAAGGCAAAACAAACTCACAAAGTCGGACTCCACGGTGCCACTTGGAGGTGCATTGCGTACTTGCTCTAAGCAAGCTGCCCAACGGCTGCACATTGGTTTGATATTCTCCCAACGCCCTTGAAGCGATCGAAATGTGCGTGGAGTCCTATTGGGATGCTTTGCCATAATGCGGAAGTATTGATCTTCGATCCTTTGCCAATATCTCTTGGCTGTTTGAGAAGTACCTGTGCATGCATCAAGAGACACCGCACTCCATGCTTTGATCAAAGCTTGATCTTCCAAGATCGTGTAGTTCTTCGATCTTATGCTTTTCCCAGTTTTTGTTTGCGATTGTTCATATGCTTCCGCTTCGATCTCTTCCAATTCGTCCTCACAACCATGATCATCCACGCCGCCCTCCGTTTCATTGTAGTCGAATGCGGCGAATGGGGCTTGATCAATGTCAACCGCGTTCGTGTCCAACAAGTTCACGAACTTGGTAGTTGCATTGTTTGAACCACCGCTATAGTGAACAATAAAAAGTCAGGAGCTATCGAGGATAATGGCGAAAATGAAAGGAAATCGCCATGACGGAAGACGCATACCTTCCGGCCATTTCGTCGAACACCTCGCTTGCGGGGGAGCGGCACCATTGAACGACATCGCCGGAGCACCTCCTTGGGGGGGGGGGGGATGGAGTGAGAGAATGAAGAAGTTGGCTTCTTTGTAACAGGAATCTTCCTCCGCTTTACACCCGCGACCTTGCCGACCTTCTCCTCCACCGACCGGGATCGCGCTGCCGCGTTGGCGCCCGGAGCGCGGGCCATCGTGACGGGGGCAGCCGGATTCCCGCCCTGCACGACCACGTTGCCCTGCCGCTTGCGGGCAGGCAGGGCGTTTGCTTGGGCGACGGCGGCAGGGCCAACATGGCCGGCGACGAGATCCGCCCGAGGTGAAGGAGCGTGCGCGACCTCGACAGTGACAGGAAACATCATGGGGTCGTCCATGGCGGCGAGGGACAGCCGGGGAGGAAGCACCAAAGTGTGCGGAGGCATGGCAATGGTGGCGGAGGGTGGGGGGAGCGGGAAAGGGCGCGCGAAAATGTCCTTCCCGCCAAATCTCACTGCAGATAGGGGTTGAGCTCGGGTCGGCCTCCCAGCCCGTGAAGATAGAGGTTGGGGGAGAAGATTTGCCGCGCCCCGCAAAAATATTTGCGGGCCGGGGCGGGATGCGGGGTCTGATAGGGCAGGTTTTTCTGCCCCGATCCGCAATTTGGCGGTTATTTTGCGGGCCGGGGCGGGATGCGGGGTCTGCTAGAGTTGCTCTAAGGATCGCATATAACCATAAAACAAGACTAATGGTTTCAACAAAGACTTTCAAGCAAGTTGTGGGATATTAACAACAACAAGAAGAGCAACAACCCTCCCCTCCCCCCTCCCGATATGAGAATTGTCCACAATGACTCGGTGTTTACATGGGTTGGGATAGCTTTATGGGCTGAGAGCGCGCTGCTTTTCCAACCATTGCTTCCTCCTCAGGATAGATTTGGACTACAAGGTGGACCGTGCTCCACTACGGTGAACTCATGCAGTTCCAACGTGCATAGAGGCCAGAGGAGAATCCATGCACGCCTTGGGAAATAAGCATTCAGCTTGGAGAAACTTGGAGAGTTCACAAGGAGCTTCTTGAATTCTCGTGCATCCTTTAGTATTCTGAACACCTCCCACCAAAGGCCAAATTGGATAGTACTTTTGCAACACACCTCTGTAAATGATGTAGTAATGTTTGTCGGGGTTGGATAGATTTGAAGGAGCTTATAGTGGTATCACAATTTTCATGTTGCCCTTTCAATGTGGTGGTGAAACGGGCGAGAGATTAGGGAAAGGGGTGTGACTTATTTAGATCTTGGTTCCAACAACTTGAGTTCTTCTGAGCTCAAGGATTGATGGCTTTCTCAACATGGCTCCTAAGTTTGGGCAATAGAACAAAACTAAAAAAGCAGCAATGGATTGAAATTATATGGACTAGGCTAATGTTTGATGAATACATTATTTACTTCATTCAGCTAGGTATTTGTTTGTAACTAACCTGTGCGCCTAGCTAAAATACGAGATGTGTTGTATCATGGGCATATCAAACAATCTACCTGCGAGTGCTTTCTTGCTCCCAGTTTCTTTTAGAGAAAAAGGAGGTTCAAACCCCCGGCCTCTTGCTCCCAAATGGACAGACACCTCTATGCCCCTAATTATATGCGGCTTGGCTTGTATTTTCATGAGAAACTAAATAGTCATCATGTTGATACGACTGAGGAGTGACTGGTTGTTTCCTTTTTCGAAAAGGGGCGCTTTATTACTTAAAAGGTTTAAGTATTACACCCGGCCTCTGCATAACTAAGATGCACACAGCCAATAAAGTCCTCACGACAAATGAAAATAAAATAGGAAGGTGAAATACAAAGAAAAATGTATATTTGTATAGCGCCTAAACCGTCGGTGGCCCAATCCTAAGATCATGCTGCCACCCATGTTAGGTAAAAGTATCCCTCGCCGTAGCCTCTAATCGTGTACACACCTCCGTAAACAGGTCTCGATTCTCCACTCGTTATAGAAATGACCATAAACGAAGCGTCCCAGTACATTTGTAGATAACCTGCATAAGCGAAGTACTTTTATCGTTAAAAATCTTATCATTTCTACATAGCCAAAGTGACCAAATCACGGTAAGCGCTCTGACCCTAAGTAGAATTCTGAACCTGTGATTAATCTCATGTAACCAGTTGCCAAATATATTAGCAACACTACAAGGAAGGTACAAGCCAGAAGCTATTTGGATGACTGACCATATAGAACGAGCCAATTTACATTGGAAGAACAAATGTTTTATTGTCTCATCATGCGGATAAAATACACATTGCGTACTTCCATGCCAATTCCTCTTAATAAGGTTATCTTTAGTAAGAATGACTCCGCGACGAAGATACCATGAAAATATTTTATTCTTAAGAGGTATCTTCATCTTTCAGATCTTCTTATTATTATCAACTGGCACGTCAGACTGGATCAAAGCTATATACATAGACTCCACTGAGAATTGTCCATTCCCATGTAGGTTACAACAAAATAAATCGGACCCATGTGACAACTGTACCGTGGTTAACCGTTGAAGTAGTATGTTCCACAATTGGAGTCTAGGTCCAGTTAAATCCCTTCTGAACGTCACATTGGGCGGAAATGATTCCAAAACCTTGGCAATAGTATCACGCTTGTGACGTGCAATATTGTATAGAGCTGGATATTGTTCCCGAAAAGTAGCATTACCTAACCACTTATCCTCTCAGAATCTAATTTCCGAGCCATTCTTAATTGAGAAAGACCCATAGCGGAAGAAATATTTCTTCGTTGCCATTAACCCCGCCCAAAAATGAGAGTCCCCAGGCTTCCAATATACCTGGGATATCGCCTTTGAACCCACATATTTTCTCCTAAGAAGGGTTTGCCATACACCATCTTCGGTCAACAACTTAAATAACCATTTGCCAAGGAGGGTCCTATTCTTAACCTAAGGTCATGAATTCCCAACCCGCCTTGGTCCTTGGGACGGCAAACCACACTCCATTTAGCCAGCCGATATTTCTTTCTCTCGCTATCTCCTTGCCAAAAGAATCTTGATCGGAAGTAATCCAATCTATGTAAAACTCCTTTCGGCAATTGAAAGAAAGAAATCATATACAGTACCATGATACTTAGTACTGGTTGTTTCCTACTTTCATAATCAGATGGTGGCCCTGACGCTTGTTACATACTTCCTCTATTCGAAAAATATAAGGTGCATTTTTTCTTTCAAAAGTCAAACTTGTGCATATTGTCCAGTTTAAAAAAATTGATATATACAATGTCAATTCTTTATCATTAGATTCATCACGCAATATTTTTTTATATTTTATTTATTTTGTATTGTAGATGTCGATTTCTCTATTCTATAATCTTGATGTTCAGAAAAAAATATTGACGTTCAGGAAATTTGGTGCACCTTATTTTCTGAAACGCCCTCAGCCCGGCCGACAAACAGGGTGAACGAACGGTGATGTGGCCACGCCATGGTCGGTATCTGAACATTTGTTATCCGTAAGCCGCAAAGGCCTTTTGTGTGTTTGGCTCATCTGCGCTTGACTTCAAGCTGGATGCAGAGCTGTTGTCTGATGTCACACCTCATTTTTAATGCTGATTTCCACGCAGGCAAACTGATCTTTAGACTGTGTGCCCATAATGAAAAGTTTCCTCTTGACGAGCAGTGCCTGCGCATGTCGTTTAATGCTTTTGCGTAAACCTGCTTTAAAGTTTAGAGTTTGGATGCCTACTCCCCCAGAAAAGCTCACGGCATTATGGCTTTGAATCAATATTGTAATCATTTGCCTTTACATGGGAACGAAACGAGCCTAAAGTTATGTATTACTTCCTCATGTAGTGTCAGAAAACGTCTTACATTATGAAACGGACGAAGTACCATTTTATATGTAATTTACCTCGCTTCCCTTATGTCTTATGACACCTACACGTAAGACGGTAAGACCTGCGACTAGTTGCTCCTTGCACGAGCTGTACGGAACTACTACACACAAATTTTGAAATAGCTGTAGAGTCGTAGTCTCGTAGAGCGTGTAGAGCATGTCACAAATTATATCCTTTACTAGAAAGTAGAAACCCAGCAGGACTACTGACAGACAGATGGATTTTTTTCTTTTAATAAACACAATAATAAACATGAAAAAAGGAATAAGAGCAAGGATGAAATGAACGAGAGGATATGCCACGAGATTATTCTTGTCCAGATTCATCCGCCGGCAAGTGGAGTATTATTGTATCTTTGCACGTGGAAGCAATATTCTTTTTCTTGGAAGAGATTCCAAATTGAACAGACAACAATATGTCTTCTCTCTTTGCTGAGCACCACCTTCACCTGCACGAATACCTTCTTCCTCTTGCTTGCCTTTTTTTACTCTCGGCTTGTTGCTTTGTCTTTCCCTCTCATCTTTCGTCCATGACCGTCTTGCAAGATTTAGGTGACCACTGCCCCGCCAATGGATGTTGGCATGCCGCCGAGATGAGGCGCCATTGTCCCAATCGAGCTCTACTCTAACCCTGACGTTCCATTGCCGGCGCCGATGAGCCCCTAGGGTTGCCATTGTCGGACGTCTTCACCTCCTCAAAACGGTCACCCTGATCGGGGAGAGTTGAAATTCTTCTTAGGTGAACTTCAGCGTCTCCTCTCCCTCCCGAGGCGCTCCCGCGAGCGCCGTCGGGAGGCAACCCTCGCGCCCCCCCCCTCCGGCCTCACCCCGTCTCCCCCTTCCTCGCCGCCGCCCGGGGCGCCGCCGGCCAAAGGCCAAGTGGCCGTGGCGGCGGCGGGGCAGTTCTCTTCCTGCGCGCGGATAGATGGCGTCGCGGGCCGCCTCCCTCCTGCCCGCAGCGTCGGGTCCCGGCCGGCTCTTGCTCCGGCGCTCCGCCCCGCGCCCTTGTGGCCCGCCGGCGACTCCTCCTCCCCCTCCCCACCCGCGGCCCGTGGGATCTGGTGGGCACGTCGTGCTGGCGGCGGATCTGGGCATCCCGGCCCAGATCTGGTGGAGGTGCGGGCCATCGTTGGCGGGGGTGGCCGGCGACCCAGTGGAGGTGGTGGTGTAGCGGTCGGTGTCCGCGCTGCTTCGGTGCGGGGTGGCGGGGCGTCGGGTGGTGCTGACCAGGGCGTGGTGGCGCAGGTGATGTGGTGGTGGCAGGTTGACTGCGGCGGCGTCCAGATTGGTCTGGCATAGGATCATCTGTAGACTGCCTGTATCGGCCGTCGACTCCTCTCCTCGGCGTCCGTTCGCTTCTCTCGTCGGAGAGCTGTCCTTCTCCTGGCTGCGGTCCATCGACTGTCTCGCACCCGGTGTCGTAGGACCGAGCTGGTCTCGCGCCCGGCAGCAGGACCGGCCCGTTTCGCGCCCGGCAGCAGGACTGCGCTCGTCTCGCGCCCGGCAGCAGGACCGGTCCGTCTCGCGCCCGGCGGCAGGACTGCGCTCGTCTCGCGCCTGGTGTAGCAGGACGGCTCGATGGAGGCTTGGTGGCCGGCCTATTTGGTCTCGGCGCTGGGACCGGCCAGGGGTGCGAAAGGCGGATCCTTTCTGCTCGTTTCTGCGGTTGGGGTAGCGGAGGGGCTCGGGGGACTTGGTGTCAAGGTCTTGGTCTCCGGGGCGGCGGCCCTGGTGGTGGTGGCGCGGTGCTCATGGGCAGAGCTCGTGCCTCGGTGCTGCCCGGCTGCCATGGCCGTGTGGGCGGCGTGGTAGCCGGGGTGTGGCGTTCGGTGGCGGTGAGTATTTGCCGGGGTGAAAACCTACTCTATCTTCGGACGGACTGGCGACGGCGAAGATCGCTCCCTTTTTGAAGGCGTCGTCGCGGCTATCATTGCTCGTCGTGTTGCTCTAGGGGAAACTCTGATTCTTGGATCGGGCAGTGGCGGCGCTCCGGTGTCGTATCCTTCTTGAAGGCGCCGCTTTGGAGCCCACGGTTCGTCATATGCGGCTTCACTTCTTCGCGGTTTCACGGCTGAAGCCCCGGCGGCTCTTGTACTGCTAGGGAGTGTGTTGCTGCGCTCAGCGCCTATATATCCTGCCTTGGGTGTGTGTGTGCGTTTGTGATGGGTGAGTGCGGTTGTATCGGGCACTGTTGGTCTATGCTTTATATAAAAAACGGGGCGAAAGACTTTTTCGATAAACGGTCACCCTTCGCCATCCTCCTTTTCTTCACCTCTAACGATTCAATGGTAGGCAGGAGTCATCAGTGCATTATCACGTTTTTTTAGGGAACATTACCATGTTTTCTTTGGAATGGCGCATTACCATGTTGCATCATTCCAACATCTTAAGCGTAGTTTAAGTGGCGAATCAACCTGTGGTTGAGTTGGTTAGGTGGACAGTGGTATCCCCAACCCACCAGGGTTCAAATCCTGGTGCTCGCATTATTCCTGGATTTATTTCAGAATTTCCGGCGATGCGCTTTCAGTGGGAGGAGACGTTCCCGTCGACGACGAGGCGTCTACGGTGACTTTGTAAATCTCAAGATGATATGCCGGCTCAGTCTCTCGGAGGTGCTCATAGGGGTAGGGTGTGCGTTCATAGGGATGAGTGTATGCGCGTGTATATGAGCGCTTATGTCTGTACTGATGCTAAAAAAAGCGCAGTTTAAGTGCTTGTTCACACATGTATTTTTGTCTAAAACCTTCGTGCTTGTATCACCATCAGACCATCACCTCCGGAGAATTGAAGAGTGCTTGGTTTAATGTCAAATTTTGGCACTGTCTCCTCTCTGACATTATATATAATGTTTGCTAATTGTTTGGTTAGGGCAACTCTAGCAGACCCCGCATCCCGTCCCGGCCCGTAAAATAACCGCCAAATTGCGGGTCAGGGCTGGAAAAATCTGCACGATCAGACCCCGCATCCCGCCCCGGCCTGCAAATATTTTTGCGGGGTGCGGCAAATCTTCTCCCCCAACCTCTATCTTCACGGGCTGGGAGGCCGACCTGAGCTCAACCCTTATCCGGCGCGAGATTTGGCAGGAGGGACATTTCCGCCCGCCCTTTCCCGCTCCCCCACCCTCCGCCATCATTGCCACCCCCTCCGCAAGCTCCGGTTCCTCCTCGCCGGCCGTTCCTCGCCGCCATGGACGACCCCATGCTGTCCCCCGTCACCGTCGAGGTCGCGCATGCTCCTTCCCCTCGGTCAGATCTCGTCGCCGGCCATGTTGCCCCCGCCGCCGTCGCCCAAGCACACGTCGCGCCTTCCCGCAAGCGGCAGGGCAACGTGGTCGTGCAGGGCGGGAATCCGTCTGCCCCCGCCACGATGGCCCGCGCTCCGGGCGCCAATGCCGCAGTGCGATCCCGGCCGGTGATGGAGAAGGCCGGCAAGGCCGCGGGTGTAAAGCGGAGGAAGGTTTTGGCTTCAAGGAAACCACCTTCTTCAATCTCTCACTCCATCCCCCCGCAAGGAGGTGCTCCAGCGATGCCATTCAACGGTGCTGCTCCCCCCGCGAGCGAGGTGTTCGACGAAATGGCCGGAAGGTATGCCTCTTCGGTCTTGGCGATTCCCTTTCATTTTTCGCCATTATTCTCGATAGCTTGTGACTTGTTATCGTTCGCTATAGCGGTGGTTCGAACAATGCAACAACCGAGTTCGTGAACTTGTTGGACACGAACGCGGTTGACATTGATCAAGCCCCTTTCGAACCATTCGACTACAATGAAACGGAGGGCGGCGTGGATGATCATGGTTGTGCGGACGAATTGGAGGAGATCGAAGCGGAAGCGTTTAAGCAATCGCAAGCAAAAACTGGGAAAAGCCAAAGATCGAAGAACTAAACGATCTTGGAAGATCAAGCTTTGATCCAAGCATGGAGTGCGGTGTCTCTTGATGTATGCACGGGTACTTCTCAAACCGCCAAGAGATATTGGCAAAGGATCGAAGATCAATACTTCCGCATTATGAAAAAGTATCCCAATAGGACTCCACGCACATTTCGGTCGCTTCAAGGGTGTTGGGAGAATATCAAGCCTATGTGCAGCCGTTGGGCAGCTTGCTTGGAGCAAGTACGCAATGCACCTCCAAGTGGCACCGTGGAGTCCGACTATGTGAGTTTGTTTTGCCTTTGTGCAAGTTGTGCATCATCATAATGTATCATGGGAAATGATTGCATCACTTTGTTCACATTATGTAGGACAAGATTGCTCAACATAGATACAAGGACATGGAAGCTTCGGAAGGCAGATTCTTCAAATTAGGGCATTGTTGGGAGTTGCTCCAAAAGTGCGAGAAGTGGAAGTTGATCGACAAAGAATCCCCACCAAAGAGAGGCTCACTTACAAACATGGATAAAGATGAGGATGATGATGGCCCAAGAAATTTGCACAAGCCCGATGGCGACAAGAAGACTAAAGAGAAGATGAAGAGAGAGCAAGAAGCATCGAGCTTGAGGGAGAAGATTGATGTCATGGTGCAATCAAACAATTTGACGTTGTTGAAGTCGTTGGAGATCAAGAAAGAGTTGGCCAAGAAGAAGGCAAAAGAGAAGCAGGAAAAATGGCAAATGCTCAAGAAAGAGGGGCTCCGCAAAGCTGCCATTGAGGAGAGAAAAGCACGCGCCTTTGAAAACAAATCGATGTCATTGTTGCTCGCCGAAGAGAACAAGATCATGTTAATGAACCGCAATGACATGGACGACCTCACCAAAACATGGCATGATATGGCAAGGAGAGAGATCTTGAAGAGGAGAATGGTCGCCTCGGCCGGTCCGTGTTCCAGTTCCGGTGATGTTTTCTCTGCTCCATATGGTGGCAATGTGGATGATTTCGGTGCGGGAATTGGAACAAGCAACGGAGGTGGATTCGGTGGCGCTGATGAACTTCAAGATGGACTCCATGGCGCGGAGTGAAGATCGACCCCCAAGATGATGTCGGACATGGGCGCAAACCTTTGCATGCCCTCTTTTGCGTAATGAACTTTGCTTTTATTTGCGCGCAAACTGTTTATGTCGTTTGA
Organism: Aegilops umbellulata; assembly: GCA_032464435.1. Taxonomy (NCBI): domain Eukaryota; kingdom Viridiplantae; phylum Streptophyta; class Magnoliopsida; order Poales; family Poaceae; genus Aegilops; species Aegilops umbellulata. The sequence continues at coordinate 370,530,627 of CP136055.1, read as the reverse complement.
ATTTGAACTTGTTTGTGAAACCCTATGTCAAATGCGAGATTTGCAGTTTTTCTGTTTGCGGGTCGTCGCGGTGGTGCCCGAGCAGAACCCGCAAAAGCTGACCCGTAAAAAAGCATATTTCGTGAATATACTTTTTTACTGATCCGTTTGGGGGGTCTGCATCTGTGCCAGCCCGCGCCGGCCCACAAAAGCGGTTTTGCGCGAACTGCAAATGCGTTTTGCGGGCCGGCAGGATGCGGGGTCTGCTAGAGTTGCTCTTAGCAGATGGCCTAGGCAACCTCACATAAAGTTGCCAATTTTTGGCAAGTCTTGACTTCAACCAATTTTTGGGTTACCAACACATTGACAAAGCTAGCAAACGAAGCATGTTTGAAGAGTGCCATCCAAAATTGGAATTTGTTCTGTTCTATCAATCTCATTTCATAGACATAAATCCAAATTCAATCTAGCGCCCTGTGGTATGTACAACTATGGAACGAATAAAAATGCACCTGGTACAAGTGTAGGCGTCGATGATTTTTTTGTACAGTGTAAGCTTGTAAACTACTACCTCCAATCCATAATAAGTGTCGCAGTTTTGAACTAATCTTAGCTAAAAACTGCGACACTTATTTTGAATAGGAGGGAGTAGCTTATACGTACAATGCAAAAAGAAAAAAAACTAGCTTACACTCCCTCCATTTCAATAAATAAGGCATGCATGCTTTTCAAAATCCAACTTTGATTGTAAATTAAATCAATAGTATATATATATGTGAAAAAAAAACTGTACATTGAAAGCATTTTTCAAATACGAATTCAACAATGTAATTTTTCTCACGTATAATCCTCATTTGATTGGCTAATTTATGAACAAAGTTGAATTTTAGGATGTATGCGCGTCTTGTTCATTGGAATGGAGGAATGGAGGGAGTACTTGAGTGATAATGAATACGACATCAGGCACGGCATTGTTTCCAAAATAGGTGTTTGGGTCCCGGTCGACTTATAATTAACCAATTCTCTATTGATTATATAAATTGGTTAATACGATTCTATAAGAAATATTCATTACGGTACAAAACAGTGTTCAATCTAGCAATTTTGTGTCTGATGTTTGTCTTGAGAATTTATGGTTTGACCTTCAATCCGCGGTGCCAATGTATGGAATAAGAGCATGTCTAGTAAATCCCGTAAAAACGGTCAAACCTTCATATTTACGCTGAAAAAAAGCCCTGAATAGATCCTGTAAGCAATAGCATATGCCATAAATTTGTTTGCAGGCTTCCCTATATTCGAGCTCTCATATGTCATATACGGAGTATTTCAGCCGTTTTTGGAGGATCCTGTAAAGCCGGTCAACGCGGGAGCAGGGGGTCTCGCGACGCCGCGCGCGAGCAGCGAGCAGGCGGAGGAGCTCGTCGGCGGCCGGTCAGAGCGTCGCCGAAGCAGGCAGCGGGCCACATCAGGCGGCAGGTCGGAGCGGCACCGTTCTGGCCGGTCGGAGTTTGAGTTCGTTCATGCGTGCGTCCCAGTGAAGAAGAAGCGTGCAGAGAAAAAAGAAAACAAAGCGTTTACGGTGCGTGTTTACGGGATCTTTTCCGCCCACCTGGTACCGTAAATTCGTTTTAGGGGGCCCATACACTATTTTTTTACAAGTGGTGCTTTACGGGATCTGCTAGAGATGCTCGCTTCGCCCTCACTTTGGTGGTCCCTCTTTGTACTGCAACAAGGTATGTAGAGGGTGGTGTTTTCCCGATATAATTCTTCGGGTTTGTTTTTTTAGGTTTGTCATGATGGAGCTATTCCGCGGAGCGGATACCGTGGTTGTGTGTCTTGTCCCTCAACTTCATTTCTGGTCGATGAAGGTTGGCCAGCTTCGGTGGGAGCGTGTGAAAGTTGTTTTCCTGGCTTCGTTTTTGTTGGACCTGGGGCGTCCCACATGCCCTATCTAATTTCTTCTTCGGGGTGCAGCCATCCGCATCTACTGATCTACATCAACGATTTTTTGGGCCGCTGTCGGTGTCAAAACCGGCGGATCTCGGGTAGGGGGTCCCGAACTGTGCGTCTAGGATTGATGGTAACATGTACACGGGGTTTTACCCAGCTTCGGGCTCTCTTGATGAGATAATACCCTACATGCTGCTTTTGATTGTATTCATACGGGTGTAGTACAGAGTTGATCTACCTCGAGATCATATGTTGTGGTCTAAACCCTAGAGGTATGATGAGTCATATATTAATGATCTATCGACTAGCCTGGCCTCGGTTTGTATAATGCACCAGAGGCCCAGGATAACAAGAGTCCTAGCCGAATACGCCGGTGGGGGAGGAGTCCTTGTCTTGATCGCCAAGCCTTGTGGAATCTTCCTTGTATGCGGCACCTGTCCGGACTGGCCCATGAGTATGCGGCCCTGGGGGTCCTCGGCCCAATCTAACCGATTGGGGGACGACGTGGTGAGTACCCCCTAGTCCAGGACACCGTCAGTAGCCCCCTGAACCGGTCTTCAAGTTAGGGACGATCCTCGATTCTTCTGAACTGTTCTTCATCTTCGGTCGTCGGTCTTGAAAACTGGTTCAACGAATCTTCTTTATCTTCGATCTTGAGGATCGCCGAAATGCATTCGACGGGTTTACACGTCGGGTATCCGAGGAGCCCCTTTAAGTTTCCGGCCTTTATCAATGCCTTGCTATTTTTGTGCCACACCTCAGGTTTGAAGTTGTTCCCGGGAGGCAGTTCCCTCTTGCGCCCGAGCTCTAACGCCGGACTGCATTCGAGGTATTTTTTGCAGCCGAGCACCAATGCCGGACCGCTTCCCAGCTCTAATGCCAGAATGTATCCGAGCTCCAACGCCAGACTGTATCCGAGGTGTCGTAAATCACCTTGGTTCAAAGAAGTTTAAAGGAGTTTAGCCGAGCTTAATGCCGGAAATGCCCTTTATGGAGCCAGCCACTAGCGCCCGAGCTTTATGCCGGACTGCTTCCGAGGTGGTGCACCACCCCGAATGTGGGCCGATTTTTGTCAATATTTTTGATCGGTGCAATTTATTCTCTGCCGAGATATATAGCCAGTAGTCCTCAAGGTGGGTATCGGTCTAAAACCCGAGATGCACATGAAGGATGACATAAGACCGCTGATCCCAGTAGCCGCTGAGACTCAGGTCGATTTGCAAAATCGGCCTGAGGATCAAGTCCTAGCTCGGCAGAATACTTCGGGACACTAAAAGCGGCGTGCTCAGTTCCTCGAGACTCAGGTTGGGTGCGGCCGACCAACCTGAGGATCAAAATCTCCTCGGAAACTGTATTGCACTTAAAATTTTCTGCATTGGACAGGCTATGCAGTAGCTCCCGAGACACTGGTCGGGTGGCAACACCAGATCAGGGGATCGATGTGCCCCTCTAATATGTTTAAATAATAAGACCAAAGCCCAGTAGCCCCCAAGCCTTAATGCGGGCACGGGTGGCCGAATTAAGGATCAATATCCGTAGTAAAATCACAGATTATGTGTAATGACTCTATGTATCCAAGTAGCTTACGTCATTAATGCTCGGATCCGCATTGTACAAAACTTTGTTGACCGGCCATCGGCTTCCACCTCTTCGGCCAGTAGCCGAGGAGTGTTTGTCTTACTTTATAAAGCCTTTATGAGGGCAAAGATTTACGACAAACAAGGCAATCTGGCCATACGGTTTTATAAACAAAGGTACGCGGAGAGATATGTTATATTACTGTTTAACAGAAGAAATGTCTTCCAAATAAAATAGTCCCGCTATGGGTTCCTTTCTATAGGTTGTCATGCTAAGCATGATCATAAAACCTCAGCTCCAATGTAAGAGCAAAATATCGAGGATTTAGTTTGGGAGGCTAGTTAATAGCCCCCGGTAGTGTTCGGCGACGGTCGAGGTCAAGCCGTAAACACTTCGGCCAATGTTATGAACGGCCTGTTATTTAACATAGTCATCGGATCGCTGACCAGTTTACGCTTATTGTGACAGTCAGTTTTCGGCTTTCTCCACTGAGGTGCTTAACCGTGTGAGATGGAAGCACAATCGCAATGGTTCTCCTTTTGCACGCCTAGCCGAACAAAACGGAACGTAGGAAGCAAGTGCAGGAGCCGGGCAACCCAACTATTGATCGAAGACACAATTCGAAACCGATGCATATATAGCAATATCTGAGAATGTTTTTGCCGAATCCCTAAAAGGTGTCCGGCGTTGCACTGCGAGACTAATGCTGGAAAAGCACAAATAGTTTAAAAGTGCCAAAAAGCTTGGAAAACCAAGAAACGAGTAAAAACATGACGTCCGAACAATATCAAGTGTTCGGTGCCAATTCGAAAATTGGTCTTAGAAAAAAGAAGTGCTTCTGTCGTGCTTTAACATGATACATCCTATCTCGAGACTTCGAGCGGGTCAGCCTACGGCTTCAACCTCCTATCCCAAGGGCGGAGTACTTCTCATCAGGCCAGTTTAGCAAACTAAACTCTAGCGGCTTTGAGAGAGAAATTAGGCTCCCCGGCTAGTGACCGCACACTCGTGTCGAAAAAAGGAGTGATAAATAAGAATAACTTTGCAACGACTAAGAAGAAAAACACTTAGTATGAAACGGCTCAAATAAACATAAGAGCCCCCAAGTGACTTGGGTAAAAGTTGACTATATTGTAAGGGCATATTTATCCCTAAGGTGTTTTGGTGAATGATGACAATGCATTTGCGGACTAACCGTCTTACTTGGATTTTTCAGATATTCTATCACTAGGTACACAACGGTTATCGCCCCTCGAAGACTATTGAAGACGGCGTTTTTCTACGTTTCTTTTTGGTGGATTTGAGTCGTAGGAAAGCCGTACTATTAAGAGGGGTCCGCGTCGGAAAGGTTTGGGTGGAATCATCACGTACACGATCCCTTCTTTGTCTTCACCTTTCCATTTCCTTTGGAGCTCCTCCCGTTGATTCCTCGGTGCAATTGTCGTGGCTGTTCTGGTGCTTGCGGTAGTACTGCTCCTCGGAGTGGTAGTACCGCAGGCACCTGCGGTAGTACCGTGCTTCAGGCGCGGTAGTACCGCAGGCTGCCACAGTAGTACCGCTCCCCTGGAACTATACTACTGTGGCACCCAGGGCTAGTACCGCAGATCTGCGGTAGTAGGGGCGGATGTAACTTTTTTACATCCACACCACCGCGGTAGTACCGCGCCGCGGTTCGCGGTAGTACCGTGCGTACCGCTGTCTTGCGGTAGTAAGAGCGGATGCAATTTTTTTACATCCGCGCCACCCGCGGTAGTACCGTCCCTTTGGTGCGGTAGTACCGTGCCGGACTTTTGCACCGATGTTTTTCCAGCGGAAGTAGGCACGGATGTAATTTTATTCTTCCGTGCCCTTCCTTGGCTAGGGCACCCCTGCCTTGCGGTAGTACCGCAAGGGTGTGCGGTAGTACCGCGCCCGCGGTAGTACTGCCCCTGTCAGGTCTGCTCTGGCCATCGCAGCTGCCGCGGTAGTACCGTGCTTCCTTCCACGGTAGTACCGCGCAGCCTTGCGGTAGTACCGCGTCCCCGAAGCGGTAGTACCGCGCGTCGCGAGCTGGTTAAGTGGATAACGGTTGGATTTCGTCCACCACTATAAAAGGGTCGTCTCCTACCTCTAGTTGACTACCTTTTCTATCCCCAAGCTCCATTGTTGCTCTAAGCTCCATTTTCGCCCGATCTCACTCCCTAGCCAATCAAACTTGTTGATTTGCTCGGGAGTGGTTGAGAAGGCCCCGATCTACACTTCCACCAAGAGAAATTTGATTCCCCCCACTAATCCTTGCGGATCTTGTTACTCTTGGGTGTTTGAGCACCCTAGACGGTTGAGGTCACCCCGAAGCCATATCCATTGTGGTGAAGCTTCGTGGTGTCGTTGGGAGCCTCCAATTAAGTTGTGGAGATTGCCCCAACCTTGTTTGTAAAGGTTCGGTCGCCGCCTCCAAGGGCACCAATAGTGGAATCACGGCATCTCGCATTGTGTGAGGGCGTGAGGAGAATACGGTGGCCCTAGTGGCTTCTTGGGGAGCATTGTGCCTCCACACCGCTCCAACGGAGACGTACTTCCCCTCAAAGGGAAGGAACTTCGGTAACACATCCTCGTCTCCACCGGCTCCACTCTTGGTTATCTCATCCCTTTACTTGTGCAAGCTTAATTGTGTTCTATCTCTTGCTTGCTTGTATGTTTGTTGTTGTTGCATCATATAGGTTGTCCACCTAGTTACATTTTTAGACAACTTACTTTGATGCAAAGTTTAAATTGTTAAAGAAAAGCTAAAAATTGTTAGTTGTCTATTCACCCCCCTCTAGTCAACTATATCGATCCTTTCAATTGGTATCAGAGCCTCGTCTCTTTTTAAGGACTTTTCCGTCCAAAGAGTATGGTTGATGTCGAAGACGATGTGGGAGAGCACCCCGGTGCGAATCCGAGCTCGTCTTCGGGAGTTGGGGCTACCTCGGTATCTCGTGAGGAGTTCAATGTGGCTTTGGACACATTGAGAGACTCTATGACGGCCGAGGTCAAAGGCATGTTTAAGGATTTCTTAAAAGAGCTTAAACTTTCCACCGCACCATTGGAAGTGGGTGATCCCGCCAACAAGGTGACGGATGCTACCTCCAACAAGGGGGAAGCTACTAGCGATAAAGCCCTTCCTTCAAGTGGTAAAAGTGGAACCGGCATCTATGCTCATGTGGAACCTCCATCCATCTATGGTGGACCGCTTCCTTCCACTCACTTGAATCATGCCGGTCCTCCTCCCAAGATTGATAAGGAGGATTTTGATTCTTGGATTTATCGTTTTAAGCGCCATTTAAATCATGTGAACACTAACCTTTGGAGAATTATTGAAGAAGGTTTTTATCCGCATGACCGGAGCAACTTCACTCCAAGAGAAGTCGTGGACCATCAATTCAATGAGAATGCTCTCTTCATCATTCAAGAAGCTATCCCACCCGAAGATCTTCCTCATCTCCGGCCCTACTCATTGGCCAAAGATGCTTGGCTCAAAGTGGTCTCCCTATATCGGGGAAGCGCAAGCATTCAACGCTCCAACTATGAAGTGGTACAAGATGAAGCCGATGAGTTTGCTATGAAAGAAGATGAAGAACCTCGTGAGCTCTTTCGGAGGGTAACTAAGCTCGCGGTCTCTCTCCGAGATCATGGAAGCAAGGACACGGATGACAATTGGATCAAGCGCAAATTCCTCAAGGCGATGATGCCCTACCACAAAGCCATGTCCTCCATCATTCGTCAAAGGCCGGACTTCCACACACTATCCTCAAATGATGTGTTGGATGAGTTCGTTGCTATGAGTATCTTGGACAAGACCGCCGACAATGCGGTTCTTCGCTCACAACGAGGAAAGAGACCCAACCTTGCTCTAAAAGCCAAGGTTAGTATGGAGGAAGAGGATGAGGAGGAAGAAGAGGAGAGCAACCTCGAAGACACAAAGTATGAATATCATGAACACATGGCCCTTGCTTCAAGGCAATTTTGGAGCAAGAAGAACTCAAGGCCCAACTTCAACAAGAACAACTCAAGTGGCACAAAGGGCAAGCAACGAGTGAGGACTTGCTTCAATTGTGGCAACGTTAGTCACTTTGTTGCGGAGTGCCCGTATGAGAAGAGGGAAGACAACGGTGGCAAGCTCATTCGAAAGGACAAGGCCAAGTCTTTCCCCAACAAGAACAACGTCACCAAGAAGTCTCCCCACAAGGCGTTGGTGGTACAAGAAGAGTACAATGAGGATGATGATGATGATGAAGGTGGTGACATGGTGGCCATGGCCTCCGTGGCCATTGCCTCGACTCCTCGGGTGTCACTCTTCGACTCCCCCAATGAGAGCATCACCGCCAAGTGCCTCATGGCAAAAGCCACCAACAAGGTAACCCCCAACATCAAAACTACCATCATTAATCATTCTTCGTCGACGGATTGCATTGATGAACATGAGGGGACTAATGTGGAGGAGAATGAGTTTGAGACCTTTATGGGTAAACTTAAGGGCAAGTCCAAGAAGCACTTTGTTGCTCTCTTGGAACAACTTGGTGAAGCCAATGACATGATCGAGGCTCACGAAAATACCATCTCTAAGATGGAAGGACATAGTCGTGACTATGCCGATGAGATTTCGGATCTTTCCAATGCTCTTGAGGAAGAGCGTGGTCTTCGTTTGGCTCTTGAGGAGTCATACAACGATGATCATGCTAAATTAAAGAAAGATCTTGATCATGCTCTTGTTGTGTCTCGTGTGCTAAGCTCCGAGAAGGCAAAGCTTGGGGTTGATCTTGCTAGAATCAAAGAGGAGCTTGACATTCTAGACAAGGCTCACAAAGTCTTGAAGGGTGCTCATGCTAGCCTCAAAGAGTCTCATGATCAACTCCAAGTGAAGCTAACCAAGGAGAAAGCCACTTTTCCTCATATGTTGTTGATTGATAATGCAAATGCTACTAACCCTTGTTGTGAGCATGTGCATCTTGTTGAGGAGAATGCTAAATTGAAGGAGCAACTTGAGAAAGGTCTTGTGTCATGCATACAAGGTGAGAAGAACCTCAACGACCTTTTGAATAGTCAAAAGGAAGTTGTGGCCAAGGAAGGGATTGGGTACGCGCCCAAGCCTAAGAACAAGAAGAAGAATGACAAGACCAAACGACCTCCCCCTCTCAAGCAAACCTTTGTGAAGGAAGGAGAGGGTGCACCCAAGGAGAAGAAGAACGATGCAAAGGGTGGCGGTGTCAAGAAGGGCAAGGCCGCCCCTCCAAACAAAGCCGGCGACTTTAATCCTTCTTATGTCTTATGCCGTGCTAGTGATGGGCATGTCTATGCCAAATTTGTTGGTTCTCCTTATGATTACATTGAATGGTCTATTTGGGTTCCTAAGACCCTTGTTACTAACATCAAAGGACCCATTACAAAATGGGTACCTAAAACCAAGCATTGATCTCTTGTAGGAGTTTGCTTCCGGTGGAGGTTCATGGTTGCTCGATAGTGGAGCTACAAATCATATGACCGGAAGCAAGGACTTGGTGGTGGACGTGCACAAGATTCCATCTATGCCCACCAATGTCGAGTGGGGTGATGCCTCGTCCTCTAAGGTATTGGGACTCGGCAAGGTTGTCATTTCTCACGATCTCACGATCGAGAAAGTCATGCTTGTAGAGTCCCTTGCATACAATTTACTTTCCGTTCGTCAACTTGCAATCATGGGCTTCGCCACCTTCTTTGATATTGATACCGTGGCCCTCTTGTGGAGCAAGACTCTTAAAGTAGCTTTTGTTGGGCATGTCGAGAACGGTCTTTATGTGATTAACTTTTCAGAGCGACCCACTAAGACCGCGACATGCCTAATGGCTAAAGTTGATGTGGGATGGCTTTGGCATCGCCGATTAGCCCATGTCAATATGAGATCTTTGCAAAGTCTTCTCAAGGGGGACCATGTCCGTGGACTAACAAATGTTAGTTTTGCTAAAGATCGTGCTTGCAGTGCCTGTATCGAAGGAAAGCTACATGAGAAGGCTCACCCTCCCACGACTATCATTTACTCAAAGAGGCCGTTGGAGCTCCTTCACATGGATCTCTTTGGGCCTCCATCCTTTGATAGTCTTGGGGGTAGGAAGTATTGCTTGGTGATTGTGGATGACTACTCAAGATATACTTGGGTGTATTTCTTCAAGAGGAAGAGTGAGACCCAACAAACCGTCATTGACTTTGCAAATGAAGCTCAACGTCAACACAATGCAAAGATCTTGACTATAAGAAGTGACAACGGCACCGAGTTCAAGAACTACACCTTGGACGAGTTTCTTAGTGATGAGGGGATCAAGCATCAATATTCCGCACCATACACCCCTCAACAGAACGGTGTTGCAGAGAGGAAGAACCGGACGTTGATGGATGCGGCAAGGACCATGATGGCGGAGTTCAAGTCTCCGTACAACTTTTGGGCCGAAGCCATCAACACCGCATGTCATGCATCCAATCGGCTCTACCTCCGCAAGGGCTTGAACAAGACTCCATATGAGATACTTACCGGTAACAAGCCCAACCTCAAGTACTTTCGGGTGTTCGGGTGTAAGTGTTTCATTCTCAAGAAAGGTGTTCGGTTGTCTAAATTTGAGGCTAGAGCTCATGAGGGCATATTTGTTGGTTATGCTACAAACTCTCATGCTTACCGTGTCCTCAATAAATCCACGGGACTTATTGAGGAGACGTGTAACGTGGAGTTTGATGAGAATAACGGCTCCCAAGTGGAGCAAAGTGGTACTTGTGATGTAGGTGATGAAATTCCTCCTCAAGCCATAAGAAGAATGGGTGTTGGTTTTATCCTACCCATTGAGGAACCCCTTGTGGCCGGAGGAGAAGGACAATGCTCCACCCAAGTGGAGCCATCACCAACCCAAGGCCCACACGCTTCCGAAGAACAAAGTGAAGGCCCTCAACCTCATGAACAAGACCAAGAGCAAGATCATTCTCAATACGGTGTTGACACACCAAGTGATGCTCAAGGTCAAGTTCCCCTCCTCGAGCAAGTTCAAGATCAAGAACAAGCTCATGACGACGCTCAAGATGACCAAGTGACCGCTCCTCGTTTCACCACCGAGGAGGAATTGGAGCGTCGTGCCGCCAAGATTGCTTCCAAGCTCTCCACCAAGGGTCATCTCATGAAGAATGTTCTTGGAAGCATTCAAAGAGGGGTAAGCACTCGTAGACAATTGGCAAACTATTGTGAACATCACGCGTTTGTCTCTTGTGTTGAGCCCAAAAAGGTATATGAAGCACTCGAAGATCCGGATTGGCTTAATGCCATGCATGAAGAGCTCAATAACTTCGAGTACAACAAGGTGTGGAGATTAGTGCCAAGACCCACGGGAAACCACAATGTCATTGGAACCAAGTGGATCTTCAAGAACAAGCAAGATGCTCATGGAATCATCATCCGGAACAAGGCCCGCTTGGTAGCTCAAGGCTACTCCCAAGTCGAGGGTATCGACTACGGTGAAACCTTTGCTCCCGTTGCTCGCCTTGAGTCCATTCGCATGCTTATTGCTTATGCTTCCCATCATAACTTTAAGTTGCACCAAATGGATGTGAAGAGTGCATTTCTTAATGGTCCCATTAATGAGTTGGTTTATGTCAAGCAACCCCCCGGGTTCGAGGATCCCTACTTTCCCGATCATGTGTATCAACTCGATAAGGCACTCTATGGCCTTAAACAAGCCCCACGTGCGTGTTATGACCACCTTACCGAGTTGCTACAAGATCGTGGATTTGAAGTTGGGCTCATCGACCCCACTCTTTTTACTAAGAAGGTCAAAGGGGATTTGTTTGTATGCCAACTATATGTTGATGACATTATTTTCGGTTCCCCTAACAAAGCCTTCAATGATGAATTTGCCGCACTAATGACCTCAATGTTTAAGATGTCTTCCATGGGAGAGTTGAAGTTCTTTCTAGGTTTCGAAGTGAAGCAAAGAAAAGAGGGAACCTTCATCAACCAAGCCAAATACACTCAAGACATGCTTAAGAGGTTCAAGCTAAGTGATGTCAAGCCGGCTTCCACTCCAATGCCCACTAAGTGCCAACTTGACATTGATCCCAATGGTAAAGCGGTGGATCAAAAGGTATACTGTTCCATGATTGGATCCTTGCTTTACCTTTGTGCATCTAGACCGGATATCATGTTGAGTGTGGGAATTTGTGCACTGTTTCAAGCCGCACCTAAGGAAAGCCACTATGTGGCCGTCAAGCGAATCTTTCGATATTTGGCTCATACCCCAAACTTTGGCTTATGGTATCCCAGAGGAGCAAACTTCAATCTTGTTGGGTACTCGGATTCCGATTGGGCGGGAGACAAAGTGGATAGGAAGTCCACTTCCGGAGGATGCCAATTCCTTGGTTGCTCTTTGGTAAGTTGGTCTTCCAAGAAGCAAAGTTGTGTGTCTCTCTCGTCCACCGAAGCGGAGTATGTGGCGGCCGGTAGTTGTTGTGCACAACTCTTATGGATGAGGCAAACTTTAAAGGATTACGGTGTCATTTGTGACAAAGTGCCTCTTTGGTGTGATAATGAAAGTGCCATCAAGATTTCCCTCAACCCGGTGCAACACTTCAAGACGAAGCATATTGAGATTCGGTATCACTTCATCCGGGATCACATTAGGCGAGGAGAGATCGAGCTCAAATACGTCAACACTCATGATAACCTTGCAGACATTTTCACGAAGCCTTTGGATGAAGCAAGATTTCGCGAGTTAAGGCATGAGCTAAATATCATTGACTCGAGCAATGTTGCTTGAGCTCGTGCACACCCTACCATACTCAACTTGTTATCTTGTTTAGATGTAGGCATGGACATAGGGGGAGTGTTGTTCTCTCAATGAGCTTTCCCTCCCCCCATTATGCATAAATCAATTCACTCTTTCACATTTGCCATTTTTGATGGTACTTGTGTTTCAAAGAGGAGTTTTGGTCATGGGCCCAAGGATAATTCTTCGCGGTTCCATACCAACTAACTCAAACATAGGTGGCTCCGGCCACCGCCCTCTCTCTGGAGAGGTGGTGTTCCGTGGTTCATTTTGTGTTTTGTCTAGGTGTCCTTGTTTGTGTAAGCGTGTTCTCGTGCAATGACCATTTTTTTGTGTTTGGGCAACTTCCTGAGCCTTGAGAGGGTTTGGTACGACCGCGATAGCGCGGCAGTAATTTTTTACCGCCGCCCTTACGAGCGGTACTACCGCCGGAACGGTACTACCGCAATGACAAGCGCGGTACTACCGCATGTGCGCGGCAGTAATTTTTTTTCTACCGCCCAAAAGAGCGGTACTACCGCTTTCACGGTACTACCGCGATGACCCTTGCGGTACTACCGCGCCGCGTGTGGTCGCGGGGAGTTATGACTCGGGCAGGGGAGTTCCAACTCCCCATACCCATTCAGTGTCTCTCTCTCCCCACGCCTCTCTCTCTCGCTCCGGAACGGCGCCGGAGGTCCTCGCCGGATCTCCGTCTCCGGCCACTCCCCTCGGATTCCGCCCAGTGGGATCGTTCCCCACCATCTCCTCTTGCCATGGACGAAGGTTTTTCCCCAAATCCCTCTCTTTCTTGGTTGCTTTTTGATTTCTAGGTGTTTGGGGAGATGCATCTTGTTCTTGAGGTTTTAGGCGAAATCTGTGCAAGAGTAGGTTCTAGGGGAGTCGTGTTGCGTAGGTAATACACTTGCTAAGCTGTCTTGTGATGGATTTGATCAACCGTCGTACCGCCTTTATTTCGCGGCCTTTTTTTAGATTTGAACTGCTCAGATCTGATGACCGCCCGGTACTACCGCACTTCCGAGCGGTACTACCGCTCCTGCGGTACTACAGCTTTGCAACGCGGTACTACCGTGCTTCTTGCGGAACTAAAATTTATACTACTTCTCCGAAACGCAGTACTACTGTACAAGGGTATGGTACTACCGTGCCCATGTACGGTACTACCGCGACTGGGAGCAGTACTAATTTTTTAGTACCGCACCTTTGGCCGTACTATCGTTTGGATCCATTTCCTCTCGCGGCAGCTATCAACTGTGTTGCCTACTTTTGTTCTTGGCTTTGTTGTGGTCTTTGAATTGATCCTTTTGTTTGTCGCGTGTGTTTTGCGTTTTTGTGTCTCAGGCAGTGGCTCTCGGCGATCCAATCCCAGTCGCGACACCGGCTCCAAACGTCTGCGTAATCCTGGTGAAGCTGCAGAAGGCTCCAATGCCCCCAAGCGCAATTTCAAGACCTCCGCTTCCAAGTTCAAGGAACCAGCCAAGGGCATGGATGAGATGCCTCTTGCGGAGTATGTGCGTCTCCGTCAGCTCAATCCTTATGTGACCCCTCGTGCTACCATCAGAGGTTGCGAGCTGTTCTGGAACAAGACGCAGATGCTCACTTATCTGGATGTCATCAAGAACAAGCAGAACACCTATGTGGAAGTCAAGTGGATTGACATGGATCACACGAGGAAGGACAAGTTCCGTGGCTACTTTGGAGAAGCTCTAGACCTGGTGGAGCAGTTTGGGATTGAGCAGGTCATCTCCTTCCATCTAGACTTTGACCCCGAGCTCATCTGTCAGTTCTTTGCCTCTGTGTTCTTTCGCCCTGGGGAGGAGCGGAGGATGACGTGGATGTCCAACGGTCGTCAGTTGACCACCACCTGGAAGGAGTTCATGGACATGTTGCAGATTCCTGACGATGGGCTCGAGAATCCAGTCGGCGTCCGTCCCCATGCCAACTCCACCTCTGCTAACAAGAATCTGCTTCAGAAGTTCTATGTTGAGAAGGTTCTCGCCAGTGGCAAGTCTGCTTGGGTTCTGAACCCCTTTCTGGATATCATGTACCGCATCTTCCGCAACTCGCTCTTCCCTCGCATCGGTGACAAGGACAAGGTGCATGCTTACATGGTGGATATGATGCTCATGTGCGAGGAGGCACGGGTTTCTCAGCCTCAGCCTCTGGATGTTTCACACATTATGTGGCATGAGCTTCGGTTTGCGGTGTTCAACCGTAAGGTGCCTATCTATGGGCCCTACCTGTTTCTGTTGATCTCCAAGTCTTGGGAGCAGATGTACCCTACTGAGGAGTTCCTTGCACCTAACTGGATTCGCCATGAATCAATCAGTCTCCGTGTCAAGACTCAGTGGGCCAACACTGCGACTCGTGCTGAAGCGTCTGCCGCCCGGAGGACTGTTGGTGAGGAGGAGGGTTGGGGAGAGGATGTTGCTCAGGGCCGTGCTGCTAGGTTCTCCCAGAGTTCGTCTGAGCCCTCGTGGGCCAAGAAGCTGAAGGCCAAGATGAAGACTCTCTTCTGTATGCAGGCAAAGGGGCAGTACAGGACTCACGTGGCCTCTAAGGAAGCTCGTCGCCGTGACCGACACATTCTGAGGGTCTTTGGAGAGGATCACTCGAGTGGTTCTGAGAGGGACATCACCCCGGAGGCAGAATGGATGGAGAAGCAGGGACTCAAGTGGTCTGATTCTGACGAGGACGTTGAGGAGGAGATCCCCGCCGCCGAGTCTGACGAGGGGCGCTGGGGATGACTTCTCCGCCTGAGCCACGCCGTGTGTGTGTAGGTGTCATCTCTGCCCTTTTTGGCGTCTTGATGCCAAAGGGGGAGAGAGTGTAGGGATTTTCTTTTGTTGCTGCGTTTGGTGTGTTTGTCTTGTTTCGTTGGAACCTCGTTTCATTTGTCGCTTCGTTTGGTTCGGTTTGAGACTTATTCCATATGGTGTAAGACATATGCACTCTACCCTATCTCGCGAGCTTAAGTTATATTGTGCTACCTTCTGTTATGTCCTTAGTTATATTATTAGCACTATCTTTGTCTGTTATGCCTTGTCTCTAAAATATAGGGGGAGTGTTGATCCTAGTGTGTGTGCTATGCAGTCCAAAGCAACCATCTAGATTGCACACATCTAGGGGGAGCCTGTCTATATTTTAGAGAGGAGGGGTTTGTGTTTGCTTTATATTATTTTCCTTTGTGCAAATCCCGTATTGTCATCAATCCACCAAAAGGGGGAGATTGTAAGGGCATATTTATCCCTAAGGTGTTTTGGTGATTGATGACAATGCATTTGCGGACTAACCGTCTTACTTGGATTTTTCAAATATTCTATCACTAGGTACGCAACGGTTATCGCCCCTCGAAGACTATTGAAGACGGCGTTTTTCTACGTTTCTTTTTGGTGGATTTGAGTCGTAGGAAAGCCGTACTATTAAGAGGGGGTCCACATCGGAAAGGTTTGGGTGGAATCATCACGTACACGATCCCTTCTTTGTCTTCACCTTTCCATTTCCTTTGGAGCTCCTCCCATTGATTCCTCGGTGCAATTGTCGTGGCTGTTCTGGTGCTTGCGGTAGTACTGCTCCTCTGAGCGGTAGTACCGCAGGCACCTGCGGTAGTACCGTGCTTCAGGTGCGGTAGTACCGTAGGCTGCCACAGTAGTACCGCTCCCCTGGAGCTGTACTACTGTGGCACCCAGGGCTAGTACCGCAGATCTGCGGTAGTAGGGGCGGATGTAACTTTTTTACATCCGCACCACCGCGGTAGTACCGCGCCGCGGTTCGCGGTAGTACCGTGCGTACCGCTGTCTTGCGGTAGTAAGAGCGGATGTAATTTTTTTACATCCGCGCCACCCGCGGTAGTACCGTCCCTTTGGTGCGGTAGTACCGTGCCGGACTTTTGCACCGATGTTTTTCCAGCGGAAGTAGGCACGGATGTAATTTTATTCTTCCGTGCCCTTCCTTGGCTAGGGCACCCCTGCCTTGCGGTAGTACCGCAAGGGTGTGCGGTAGTACTGCCCCTGTCAGGTCTGCTCTGGCCATCGCAGCTGCCGCGGTAGTACCGTGCTTCCTTCCACGGTAGTACCGCGCAGCCTTGCGGTAGTACCGCGTCCCCGGAGCGGTAGTACCGCGCGTCGCGAGCTGGTTAAGTGGATAACGGTTGGATTTCGTCCACCACTATAAAAGGGTCGTCTCCTACCTCTAGTTGACTACCTCTTCTATCCCCAAGCTCCATTGTTGCTCTAAGCTCCATTTTCGCCCGATCTCACTCCCTAGCCAATCAAACTTGTTGATTTGCTCGGGAGTGGTTGAGAAGGCCCCGATCTACACTTCCACCAAGAGAAATTTGATTCCCCCCACTAATCCTTGCGGATCTTGTTACTCTTGGGTGTTTGAGCACCCTAGACGGTTGAGGTCACCCCGAAGCCATATCCATTGTGGTGAAGCTTCGTGGTGTCGTTGGGAGCCTCCAATTAAGTTGTGGAGATTGCCCCAACCTTGTTTGTAAAGGTTCGGTCGCCGCCTCCAAGGGCACCAATAGTGGAATCACGGCATCTCGCATTGTGTGAGGGCGTGAGGAGAATACGGTGGCCCTAGTGGCTTCTTGGGGAGCATTGTGCCTCCACACCGCTCCAACGGAGACGTACTTCCCCTCAAAGGGAAGGAACTTCGGTAACACATCCTCGTCTCCACCGGCTCCACTCTTGGTTATCTCATCCCTTTACTTGTGCAAGCTTAATTGTGTTCTATCTCTTGCTTGCTTGTATGTTTGTTGTTGTTGCATCATATAGGTTGTCCACCTAGTTACATTTTTAGACAACTTACTTTGATGCAAAGTTTAAATTGTTAAAGAAAAGCTAAAAATTGTTAGTTGCCTATTCACCCCCCCTCTAGTCAACTATATCGATCCTTTCATATATAATGTAAGGTGACATGTAAAATGCCTTCTAGCCGGATTGTAGATCGTTTGTCGTAGCGGACCTTTTCTCTTCAACCTCTGGACCCAATAGTCCGGAGTGTGTCCGAATACCCTCGCGGTTTATAAAACCGGGGCATGCGTGGAGACCAGGCGTAGGGGTCATTAGTGCTTTATCAGACAAGTGCCCAACTAGTTATGTTATATTACATGGTTAGTAAGAAACATCTTCCAGGGAGAATAGTTCCATTAGGGGTTCCTTTCCCTGGGAGGCATGCCCTAAAGTGCATGTCCGGACTGCGAAAAGAGCAGAAAAACATCTGGGGGCAGGTAAATAAATAGGTAAGAAATCATCTTTTAGTTCACCGACCGAGTATTCCCTTAAGAACGCTAGCTTTCGGCTTCACCCAGTCTGAGGTACACACCCGGCTGACCCGGCAGTAACAATCGCAGAGGTGCTCCCTTTACCACCTAGCCGAACAATCGGGAACATAGGGGTAAGCACAGGAGCCAGGCAACCCAGCTTGGCCAAAACTTAAGTCATATCGATGCATATAATGGTGAATAAAAGGTACATGCGGAAGTGTGACACATGTGTTGGGCATAAAGCCCGTATTAATAAGCTTCTGTTAAAGAAGCCCCCCAGGTATAATGAGCGCGGGTAGCGCGTCAAGTATGTGTGAACAAAGTTTGGACAAGAAAATTTTTTACAAGCAACTTTTTTTTTCCAAAAAAGTTTAACGCTTGGTCGAACCAAACACAAGTTAGAAATTAAAGCTTTGAGCATGAAAGCGACTTAGCTGGTTAATGTGTTCGGTATTGACGACGCGGTCTGAGCTTGATGCGGGACAAGGTTCCATCCCCCAAGCCGGTCCCGAGGTGGCGGAGCAAAGAGTTCGGCACTTCGAAGTGGTGACACAGCACGGTCAATGCAGGACGGCAGAGTGATGCCGAAGTCCCTGGCATGGGGTAATGAAGTGTTGACGAAGCCCCCCGTCCAGTCGAGGTGACGCCAAAGGATATAGTCCGGCTGGATCATTTTCCTGTGCACAAAAAATAGTGCAGACCGGGGATAATAGTAATAATTAAAACAAAATGTTGCATAATAAATAATTTATGCAAAGTGAGTAATAAAGGAAATATGGCCTGGCGCCGAGGTCGATGTCGATGCAGGGCGTCGGCGTGATGCGGTAAAGGCGTGGCAAAGCCTGAATTCATAGGTCAGTCCGTGCTCCGGATGTGGCGTTTGCCGGACTATGTACGGAGACTGACCGAACCACCATGCGACCGTTGTTAATACGGCCACCATTTGATAGACCTATGAACATATGATGGACAAACCAGAGTAATAATTCCTTGAGAAAAAATGAACCCAAACAAGCAAAAAACATTAGGATTAATAGCACCTGGTTTATTTGTTGTAGCAATCTGAAGGAAGATGATGCTGGCAAAGGTTGGCTTGCCGAGGCAAAGCCCTCGGTCCACCTAATCGTGACGAAGCTGGTCGGCTAGTGACGCAGAAGTGTCCGGAGTAGGTTGATGAAGAGATGGCGAAGCCCCCGGTCCAGCCGAGATGTCGAAGCCCCGATGTCAGCCGATGAGTCAAAGTAGGTCGGCGTGATGGACACCAGCTTGAAGAAGCGATAGTGCGGCCCTGTCGATGCAGGTCGTGACGTGGTCGATGCCGGCTTGATGAAGCAACCGTGCGGCGATGCCGGTATGCCCGCTCCATGTAATCCGTGGGGCGGCGATGTTGGTGATGATTTATCCTTCGCGATGCCGGACTCTTGTTCGGCTTGCCGAGATGATGATCGAAGAAGTTGAGCTCGACTCAACAAAGTGACGCCGTGTCTTAGCGCAGGTTGGCAGCCGTGGAGTAATATTGCCGGACTGGTTTGACACCAGCATGATGTTGAAGATCATGTTCGAAAGATCTTAAAGTTAGTGGGATGTGTTCGGGAACAAAACACAATATCCCATACAAAGCTTCCTTCAAAAGGGATGTCCGAAATCCCGTTCATAGAAAAGATGAACTCGGGTCGGATTCGCTCTCGCGCAGAAAACAGATCCGAAAAGTGATGCACTAATCGGAAGGTTCCCGGAGTTTGGACGGTCGGATCGAGCTGAAATTTGGAGGGGTGGTAGATATAGGAATTCCGCAGCCGATCAACGGTTGGATCTTCCAAAGGACGTCCGAGCTAGAAGCTAGACACCACGCCCTAAACACATCCAAATTCCCGTCCAGATTTGATAGGGCTCCGGTATATCGTGGATTGCCAGAGATTCCTCCATCGGAACTCGACGAAATTTTCCAGGGTTATTGTAGACTCAATTCCGCACAATTCCACCAAAGCGATCGTCAAAGCGATACTCGAGGAGGTGGTGGCAGCAGATACGAGTTCGCTGTCCAAAAAAAAACAGCACGGTCGCTTGAGGGCAATGTTGACGTCGAGCCCCCGAGCTCCATGGATGATTCCTTCGTGATCTTGATAGAGATCGGAGTAGATGTTTGATGAAGGTCCTCGTCCGAACACGGTGATCCGAACACTGGGCGCAATTCTTGGTCGAACCAAGGTGACCAGTCGAGCTGGTGACGAAGATGCCAAAGTCGCAGTTGATCTGCAGGCGAGCCATCGATCCTTTTGTCGATCACACAGCGGAACTCTCAATGAAAGCACCAATGTCGGTGTCAAAACCGGCAGATCTCGGGTAGGGGGTCCCGAACTGTGCGTCTAGGATTGATGGTAACACGTACACGGGGTTTTACCCAGCTTCGGGCTCTCTTGATGAGATAATACCCTACATGCTGCTTTTGATTGTATTCATATGGGTGTAGTACAGAGTTGATCTACCTCGAGATCATATGTTGTGGTCTAAACCCTAGAGGTATGATGAGTCATATATTAATGATCTATCGACTAGCCTGGCCTCGGTTTATATAATGCACCAGAGGCCCAGGATAACAAGAGTCCTAGCCGAATACGCCGGTGGGGGAGGAGTCCTTGTCTTGATCGCCAAGCCTTGTGGAATCTTCCTTGTATGCGGCACCTGTCCGGACTGGCCCATGAGTATGCGGCCCTGGGGGTCCTCGGCCCAATCTAACCGATTGGGGGACGACGTGGTGAGTACCCCCTAGTCCAGGACACCGTCAGCCGCTGCTTCTACGAGCTTTTGGGTTTCACCATTTCATCAATTTTGCTCCATTGAGACAAAAGTTCGAAGATGACAACGGGCTTTGGTATATACTGATGGAAGAGACTACGCGCCCCTCCCCCTATGGATTTGGAAGCAATTTTCAAATTCTATAGGCATGTATTTTTAAGGATTGTGCTATTTAATGGTATATGATCACTCTAAAGAAAAAACAGTGGATTTCAACTTCAAGATCGACGGTCCTCGGTTTCAACCAAGGTTTAACTTTTTAACTAACTATGGCCCTGTTTGTTTGGGCTTTCACTTCTGCTTTGCAGCTTTTGCATTTTGACCAAAAAGCCATAAATACTTCAATAGGTGCTTTTGGAGCTATTATGGCTTTTGGAGCTCAATATTGTTATATTGATTCATCAAAAGCTAAAAAAGCTCCAAAATCACCTATTTAGGAGATTTTATGACTTTTTGGCCAAATTGGAAAAAGCTGCAAAAGCAGAAGTAAAAGCCCAAACAAACAGGGCCTATGTATTGAGTACCTTTAGCTTTTCCTCCCCTATCCTTTGGCGGTTAGGGAAAACTGTCGTGGTCTTGTCATGACAGATATCCTCATAGAAGAACTAAGTCGTGAGACAATTGCTGCTAGGTGAAAGCTTTGACGGGGTTGATCAAAAACGAGAGACGCAAGTTTACCCAGGTTCTGCTCCTCGCGTTGGAGGTAAAATCCTACTCCTGCTTGATCGCTATTGATGATGATGATCTCTACAAGGGTGTTGTTTTCCTACCTAACTTTCGAGAGACTACAACTTCTCATCTTGGACGACCCACTCGGGGGTTCCTGGAGATACAATTGATTCCGGGTTCTACCCGTAGACGGAGTTCTAATCTAAGTCTCGTAGGTTCTCCATGTCTTCCAAGTTATGAGATATCCATTTAATGTTGGGACTCTAGGTCTTGTCGGGTCTGTTGTTCACCGGCCGGGTCTTGACTCCCCTGTCTGGGTTCCTTCTAGGCTCCAGCCTACAGAGAGCCGGCCCAGGTTGCTCCCTAGATGACCCAGTCATGGGCCTTCTGATCTAGTCGGGTTACGTTTTGGGTTGCTGGGTCTAATCGTGGGTAATTCCCCCGACATTAGTCCCCAATTTAGCTTGAACTAGCAAGATGCCCATGCGTTGCACGAAACATCAAGATGCATTTGTATGAGTAGTTTATCTTGTGGAAGGAAAATATGAACGAGGGGAGGCCTTATTTGCAAATGTGGAGAGGGGTGTGGGTATCTTTTTGCAAAATTGACATAGTTTCCTTCCTATCCATCAGATATAAATCGGACGGCCTATATTGCAGGATGACAGACACACCATGATGCGGAGCATCCCACGTTCATCCCCATGTACAGTCCGACTACTCTCCAAGCCCCAAGGATACATATGACGAGACCTCGAACATACGCCATTGGACACAAGGTGAACTCGGTCCTCCGAACCTTCACTTTCTACATGTGAGACATGGCTACTACCTCAAACATATGTGTTGTGCATGACCAGGAGCCAAGAGGGAGACCATGGACAAGTCGTCGAGTACACCAAGCGCGAGGAGAAAGAGGAGGAGTTGCTCGGAAGCTTCAGCCACCGAACGACCGGACAACGCCGGACGCCCGACACCTGGACACTCAGCCGGCCAGAAGAGCCAGCCGACGAAAGCTACACCGACTGGACGACCGGCAAGTACCGGACTTCCGACACACTCTAGGCCCTGGACGACCAAGCGCCACCGGACGACCGGTGCCACAGCGACAGAACGCTATTTACGGAAGTCCGAAGACTTCCGGACGTCTGGACCGTCCCGAGCCTCCGGACGTCCGACACCCACCGGACGTCCTATGCCTGTCTGCGCACAGAGATCGGTCCCGAGGCCCATGTACCCCTTCGTCCTCACTTACCCCTTCATGGCTCTAGACTATAAATAGACCTTCCCCTCATCCTTTCTAGGGTTAGCATTGGTTTCGCTCATATGTGAGATAGAGCTTTGCTCATCCATTACGGATCTACTCCATGAGAGAGACCGCGGCCCCTCTACGGAGAAGATCCCCTTGGATTCAAGACCCCCTCTTGGGTGGCCCCATCAAGACCTCCTCACGGATAAGAACCGGTTACCCTATGTATCGTCCCTTGTTGATTGTGGATCATGTATCTCTTTGTGTTTCGAGAATCTAGCACATGTGTGATTGTTCTTGTTGGTTTGAGTGATTCTCTCGTGTTTCCCCTCGTGATTTCTCCTCGTGTTCTTTGTGTTCTCCGAGGGATCCCACTCCAATCGTGAAAGATCGGCCTACACCGGGTTAGCCCCGTATCATATGGAATCAGAGCTTAGCTTTATCACAGATTTGGAGCCTTCCCTCCTTGTTTTCTAGCCTTCTTTTGCTTGATTTCGTCCTAAAATTTTGAAAATCCCCATAAAAAATAGCCCTAATTTTTTTTATGATTTGTTGGTATGATGAAGTTTTGTTGATTTTGATCCATGGATTCGCTTGGTTTCGAGTGGATCTAGCACTTCCCCAAGTTTCCCCATCTTTCATCCACAAAATCTCGTCAATTTTGACCCCAAAATTCCCATTCCCCCCCCCCCCCAAAATCGCGTCCCGAAATTCGCATCTCGCGTTGACCCCGACCCACCGGACGACCGTCACTTTACCGGACGTCCGGACCCCCCACGAAGCACCGGCCGTCCGTCATCCACCGGACGACCGGAACCAGCCAACATAACAGAATTTGCGGATTTCCGAGGCCGACCAGACGTCCGACGACCGGACATCCATCCATTTACGGACGTCCGAGAACTGTAGATATTGACTTCGGCTGATTTTTGTTTCGGCCATAACTAATTCATCCAAACTCTGATTTTGACGTTCTTTAGATTGTTTTGAAGCTCTTGACATCCCCCTTCCCACAAAAATACCACCAACATCATTTGACTCCATCAAATTTTGACAACTTTGGCATCTTTGCCTAGGGCTTCCACCACATCATCCGCTACACCACCACCGACTTTCGCAACCTAACCCATTTTGTTCCATATCGCATTAGTGGTTGTTTGAGTATCCTAAGGTGTTTCAGCTACTTAGAGACGGTTGCTTCTTCATCAACCACCACTACTACCGCATAGGCTTGCCCACCATACACTTCCGCCACCCCAACTTAACCCGAATTTGTTTGAGCTTGTTTGAGTTGTGGCTTGCGTCTCCTAAGGTGTTTTGGCTACTTAGGGACGGTCACTTCAACATTGACTCACATAACCCTTCATCCCACGTCTGCATTGCCAAGTGCAAAACTACCACTGCATTCCACTACCACCATTTGACTTTTGTCCTTGAGATTTTGAGTTTGTGGTTTTTTTCTTTTGCTAAGGTGTTTCGGCTAATTAGGAATGGTTCGACATCGATAACACCGCCTCTCATCATCGACATGGACGGTAACCTCAACGACATCATTGTACATTCTCCTTGCAATTGCATTGATAACCCCGAGCCCATTTTGCGTCACTTGCCTATCGAGACTAGCCTTTGAGTATTGCCGGCAATGTTACTTGTGCACATTAGTGATCATCGATACACCTTCCATTGTATACATACCATATCATATTGGTATCATATCATCTCATGTGCCTCAAGCTTGTCCCCGCATATACACAATTGCTATCTTGGTTTATGCATTGGGCAAAAGTGGCCAACGAATAAAAAGAATAAGCTTTTAAGCAAAGAAAAAGAGTGAGCAAAGAGCTTGTAAGCAATAGCCATAGCATCATACCACATTGCATAAGATTGTCATATCCGACCATCTTGGATCAAACACCGGGAACCATACATACATAGCATACTTGGGATAGAAAGTTTATCCATTTTGCATATCATAGGTTGTGCACAAGTGTCGTATCCGCCTATAGAGCAATCGTGCTAGCGTCTCTCTTGAGTTGTGCAACACGAGCGTTTTCCGTGGATTCCACATTTTGAGCTCATTCCTTGGTTGCACGACCCCATATATCTATCCATGTGTGTGTTTCTGTGTGCCACCCATTGCTATTGGTCTACTTTTTACACTTGCGAATTTGTGAATCTCTTTCAACATTATTGACTCTTGCTAACACTTTGCATCAAATTTTTGTGCCACTATCCTCACCGAGCTCCACCATAAGCCTTATTTGTGTAGGTGTGAGAAATCGACGAGATCGGTACCAATTGTGCTATTTCCTTGTTACATCATTGAGTGATCATTGATCCATTTTCAACATCGGTCAATGTACATTTAGTATAGTTCTTCTCTTTCTCCCACTCATATTTGCTCGATTCTTGTGATGGATAGAAAAGGCATTTGATCTCCGGTCTTCGACAACAACGACGGTGTGAAAAACTACACCACCAAAGCGTCCATCTTTCATCTACAACGACAAATGCAAGGCGCACAATCACGATTGCGAGAGCGCATCGAGAACCTTTCCATCGACATTCGTCACTCAGAAGCAAGGAAAAGGGACTACACCGACAAAAAGCTTTCCGCCCAAAAGGAGGAGCAAGATGCAAGGATGGAGGAGATTTGGGCCTTGATCAAGTCTACTTCTAGTTCGTCATCTTCAAGGCAGCGGCGACCAAGTCGGTCATCTTCGGAGCGCCCAAGTGATGCAAGCGCGAGTCGTCCACGTCCACATCTCCATGGCGACCACCATCACGTTCGTGATCCACATCGTCATGAAGGGAAAGTCACCTCCAAGAAACATGTGCACGACAACGACAAATGACATCTACTACGAGCTCAAGTGCGACAACGACAACATCAACATGAAGATGCTCCACAAGCGCAAATGCACAAGTCCGAACAAGCCCTACTTCACGCTATTGGGGAACGTAGTAATTTCAAAAAAATTCCTACGCACACGCAAGATCATGGTGATGCATAGCAACGAGAGGGGAGAGTGTTGTCCACGTACCCTCATAGACCGAAAGCAGAAGCGTTATGACAACATGGTTGATGTAGTCGTACGTCTTCACGATCGACCGATCCTAGTACCGAACGTACGACACCTCCGCGATCTGCACACGTTCAGCTCGGTGACGTCCCACGAACTCACGATCCAGTAGAGCTTCGAGGGAGAGCTTCATCAGCACGACGGCGTGATGACGGTGATGATGAAGTTACCGGCACAGGGCTTTGCCTAAGCACTACGATGATATGACCGAGGTTGATTATGGTGGAGGGGGGCATCGCACACGGCTAAGAGATCAATGGTCAACTTGTGTCTATGGGGTGACCCCTTCCCCCGTATATAAAGGAGTGGAGGAGGGGGAGGGCCGACCCTCTTATGGAGCGCCCCATGGGGAGTCCTACTCCCACCGGGAGTAGGATTCCCCCCTTTCCTATTTGGATTAGGAGTGGAAGGAAGGGGGAGGAAGGAGGAAGGAAAGGGGGGGCCGGCCCCCCTCCCAATTAGGATTGGGCTTGGGGGGGCACCCCCTCGTTTGCTTCCTTCTCTCTCCCACTATGGCCCAATAAGGCTCATATACCTCCCGGGGGGTTCCGATAACCTCCCGGTACTCTGGTATATTCCCGATCTCACCCGAAACTATTCCGATGTCCAAATATAGTCCTCCAATATATCGATCTTTATGTCTCGACCATTTTGAGACTCCTCATTATGTTCGTGATCATATCCGGGACTCCGAACTACCTTCGGTACATCAAAACACATAAACTCATAATACCGATCGTCACCGAACTTTAAGTGTGCGGACCCTACGGGTTCGAGAACTATGTAGACATGACCGAGACTCATCTCCGGTCAATAACCAATAGCAGAACCTGGATGCTCATATTGGTTCCTACATATTCTACGAAGATCTTTATCGGTTGTCGTGGAATTGTCACGTCAGATATCCTAGCGTGAGGACTTAGTCGTGGAGCCATCGGAACAAAGTTATCTTAAAGGTGTTAAACAGGACAAAGGACACGAGGAGTTTTATACTGGTTCGGCCCCTTGCAGTGAAGGTAAAGGCCTAACCCAGTTTGAGGTGGTATTGCTAGGGTTTCGATGACCATGGGGCGAATACGCTTAACCTGGCTCGAACTGTTGTTTCTTGTCCCTAAACCGCCGCCGGGTCGTCCCTTTATATACATAGGTTGACGCCCCGCGGTTCACAGAATCCCGGTCGGCTCATAAACGTGTCCGACTCGGTATCTACTCTTTCCTATCTTACAATACAAGTCATACGCCTATGGCGGTTTATGTCTATGGGCCCTAACCCGCCTCTGGGCTTTGGGCCTTCTGATTAAGTCTCCTTCATAAGTCGCCATCTTCTATGTCTTCATGGGCTTCAATACTGGTAATCATCATGAATATAATCCGGCCCCTCCTGGGCGGTTTATACTCAATAGTTATATCCCCAACATTAGGCCCCAGGTTGATTTGAACTTGTTCACATCAATCTTCAACACTTAGAAAAATCCCTCTTTCATTACCTTCACGAAGCTTACTACTCACCATGACATCATCTTGTGGAATCATGATAACCCGTCATGACGTCACTTGCCATTAACTTTACACAGAGCCCAAATCTTTTAATGTATCCCCTTTTCTTTAATGAATCTCCGAAAATCGAGGCGTCTGCACGTCTATAGATCTGTTTTTTGACCTCCTCGATTCCCGCGCCTGCCACTTATCCATTCGCCTTATAAATAGGACTGGGGGTCCCTTTCGCTTCCCCCCGTGCCTCTTCGCCTCATCGTCTTCCTTGCATCACCCTAGTGTTTCGAGCTCCGCCGCCGCCGTTGAACCTCGCTTCTGCTTCAACGTTGGCCGCTGCATCAACCTGTTCGGACCAGACTCCGCTCGTGCCCCTCCGCCATTCAACAACTTCAGTAAGTTCTTCTTCCTCCTCTCCATAGATCTGTTTAGGGTTTGCACTAGCTCATGGAGGTTTGACGCTGTTCTTCACCTGCTCTTCGCAGTAGCATAAATGGCAGATTCAAACTTGATATATTCCTGTGTGGTAGCAGTAATAGCCCTTCCTTTTGCATCACATCATCTCTTTTATGTAGAAAACCCAATCTGGAACTTCATAAATTGTTCGAGTACCAATATTTAGGTCTGAATATTTTTCTTTTTCTGACACACGGTAGATCCAAAATTGCGACATCAATCTGCGAAAACTGTTTTTCATCACTTAGTCTTCAGATCTATACTTTGAATATCTGTATAGGCGGTTTAACTCGGAAAATCATAATCCACCAGGTACCATTAGTCCCCTCTTAAACCGCCAATTGCTCATGTATGCAACTTGATAACATCAAACTCTGGTTTAACACTTTAGCATGCTTCAGCACTTTCTGTCTTTTAATTTTTAGCGGATTAACCATGAATCTTAAGTCGGCACAAACCTTCTTCCAGGTTATCGAATAAATGGCCAAATCCTTTTATTCCTGCAACTGGGTTCAATCTCGGGTTACAGAAGAAAAGCTGAATGGGTTTGTTACTACTGGCGCTTTAGCCAAAAAGGAAGTCACCCACTGGAGAGTCCCTGGTTCTGAATGTCCTCCTGAGCCCAAGGAAGGAGAAGTGGTCGTTTTTGCTGATCATCTGAGTCGAAGATTTAGCCCTCCCAGATCAAAAAAATTTCGTGATGTGCTTCATTTCCTCCATCTTCACCCTCAAGATATTGGACCGAACTCCGTATCCAATATTTGCAATTTCAAGTGTTCTGTGAAGCTTACCTGCAAGAGGAGACCACGGTCGAATTGTTCAGAGATTTCTACTATTTAAACCACCGCATAGAATTTGTGGACGGGCCCAACACTGAACTTGGCGGGTGTAACGCCCCAAGACCGACGCTCCAGACAGCCTTCCATGTTTTTCGTTACCGTTGTGTGTATTTATTTGTGTGTTGCATTTATCATCGCATTGCATCCGCATGTCTTCATAAAACTTGCTTCTGCTCGTAGTTGCCGCGTACCCCCTGGCTCTTCGTTGACCATTCCGAGACCAACCAGATTGTTGGGTCCCTCTTGTCTAGCCGCTTAATCTCTTTGCTTAGTGCTCAAACCCCTCACGTGCATGTCCGAAACTTTCCTGAACCCGAATCATCCGGTCATGACCAATGGGTCCGGAACAATCCCTAAATTCCATAAACATCATTGGTTCTTTGGTTAGACCGCCCGAAGCCGTCCGATTACGATCGGAGAGACGAGACAGCCCTACCCACACCCACCTACTATAAATAGCCGTGCAATCATCAGACAAATCCCTAATTTCTAGGGATCCTCCTCCCCGCCGCCAATTTCTGGTTCTCCTCGGGATCCATCCCGAGCCAACCCGCAGCCGCCACTCCTCTCCTAGATCTCCTCTCTCCTTCGCGCAGCCAGCCAGAGCTCGATCCCGATTGGATCGAGGCCCTTCCTCCTCCCTCGTCTCAGCAGGAGCCCGAGTCTTCGCCTTGTGCCACGTCACCGCCGGCAAGCTTCGCCGGAGATGAGCACCGACGCCCCCTTCTTCTCCTTCCCATGCTCCTCTCGTTTCCCTCTCTGAACCCTTTGCTTTCTGCCCATCTGCTGCAGGAGCAGCTACGCCCTGGGAAGGAGCACGCCAGGCGCCATGGCCACCGAAGGGACTTCGCTGTGCTCCTCCCCTGCCCCGAGCCTCTGCCGCGACCAGCACCCGACCAGCAGGTCGCCAGCGCATCCGAGTCCTCCTGCCTCGCTCGATCTGGACCAGGAGGGTCCCGAGCATCTCCTCCATCACCGTCTCAAGAAACTGCCGCTATGGAGCTCCAACTCCGGCCACCTCGTCTCTGCGGATCCGTCGGGTCCCGACCATCCCCTTCGTTCCCGGATTCCTCAGCTAGCCGGAGCCCCACTGCCGCGCCAAGTCCGTCTTCATGACCAGCCGCCGTCACCAAGACCTCGCCTCTGCTCCACCTCAAGGCCTCGCCGTCGCTGACGGACTTCGCCGGAGGAGTCAAGCCGCCGTTCTGGCCTTCTCCGCCGTGCTGGCGAGCGCGCCACCAGAGCCCCGCAGGTCGCGCGCCCGTCGCCCTCGCCTTCTCTCTGCTTCCCTTCATCTTTTCCCTCTCTGAATCCTCTCTCTGTCTTTTCCTTCTTCAGGAAACAACAACAGCCACCGCGCTTCTTGGAGCTCCCCTGACCCGAGGCCGTCGTCCTTCGCCCCGCCAAGTCCCTCGTCGCGCCGCCCTTCGCCAAGTCCAGCCCCGCCACTGCTGCCTCCGCTTTGCCTGAACCGCGCCCCTGCTTCGCCTCGAGCAGCTGCAGCGCCGCACTGCACGCGCGTGTGCATGTGAGCACACGCACAACCCCAGCTCCCTCGCTCGATCCAGTCCCCGTTGACCCCGAGCGTCGGCTGGGTCACAGCCGCGCCAGGCCCAGCGGCCTCCCCTCCAACTCCTGGGCCGAGCCCATGGGTGAGCTCCCCCTGCGCCTCCTTTTCCTTCTGTTGGGCTAGCAGATTCGGCCCGTAGATGTTTTTTTTCCAGTTCTGCGAATTTGCCTATTATCCAGAAAACTGCACATTTACAGATTACCCCTCCATGTTCATGCATCAATAATTCATTAACCATGCATCATATGTAAATAATTTAAATATGTAAAATGCTTAGTTTTTCATCTAGTTTCATAATCAGCCACTTTCATCCATGTTTAAAATGTCTAAAATGTTGTTTGTTTAAATTTGTGTAAATGCCATGGTAAAATGATTTAGTACATAACTAATTAACCGTAACTCGGTTTTAAATAAACTATATATGTAAATGGGGTAGAAAAATGCATAGATTACCATGGTACACTTTATTTTGCTATTTAACAACATTAAAATTGTGTTCAGGGCAGAACAGTAGCAAATTCGAAATATGCATATGAGGATTTTCCGGAATTGTTGTTTGTTGTTCCGGCCTCATTTAAACTTTCCTAGATAGGTAGTTTTCATATGCTTCACCCCTTGCTATGTTTAATAACATTTAATATGTTGGGTATATAAACGGGAGAGAACTAAATAAATAAATGTGGTGTTTCGTCAATATGCAACTCGTTACATATTGAGCTCCACTTAATTTGTAGTGTTGTTTGTTGCATTTTTCCATGCCATGCCTCATTAAACCGGACATGCATCATACTTGATTGTGCATCATGCCATGTTTATGTGATGGTTGTTTACTATGTTGTTTGTTTCTTTCCGGGTTGCTTCTCTCGTTAGCTTCGGTTTCGTTCCGGAGTTGTGAGGATCCGTTCGACTACATCCACTTGTCTTCTTCATGGACTCGTTCTTCTTCCTTGTGGGATCTCAGGCAAGATGACCATACCCTCGAAATCTATTCTATCTTTGCTTGCTAGTTGCTCGCTCTTTTGCTATGCCTATGCTGCGACACCTACCACTTGCTTATCATGCCTCCCATATTGTTAAACCAAGCCTCTAACCCACCTTGTCCTAGCAAACCGTTGTTTGGCTATATTACCGCTTTGCTCAGCCCCTCTTATAGCATTGTTAGTTGCAGGTGAAGATGAAGTTTGTTCCTTGTTGGAACATGTTTACTTGTTGGGATATCACAATATCTCTTATTTAATTAATGCATCTATATACTTGGTAAAGGGTGGAAGGCTCGGCCTTATGCCTGGTGTTTTGTTCCACTCTTGCCGCCCTAGTTTCCGTCATACCGGTGTTATGTTCCCGGATTTTGCGTTCCTTACACGGTTGGGTGATTTATGGGACCCCCTTGACAGTTCGCTTTGAATAAGACTCCTCCAGCAAGGCCCAACCTTGGTTTTACCATTTGCCACCTAAGCCTTTTTCCCTTGGGTTCTGCAGACTCAAGGGTCATCTTTATTTTAACCCCAGGCCAGTGCTCCTTCGAGTGTTGGTCCAAACTAGAGCATCGTGCGGGACCGTCCCTTGGCAACTTGGGTTATGTTGGTACCTGTACGCTTAGCTTATCCGGTGTGCCCTGAGAACGAGATATGTGCAACTCCTATCGGGATTTGTCGGCACAACGGGTGGTCTTGCTGGTCTTGTTTTACCATTGTCGAAATGTCTTGTAGCCGGGACTCCGAGACTGACCGGGTCTTCCCGGTAGAAGGAATATCCTTCGTTAACCGTGAGAGCTTATAATGGGCTAAGTTGGGACACCCCTGCAGGGTATTATCTTTCGAAAGCCGTGCCCGCGGTTATGAGGCAGATGGGAATTTGTTAATGTCCGGTTGTAGAAAACCCGAAGTTGACCTTAATTAAAACACATCAATCGCGTCTGTAACCGTGATGGTCTCTTCTCGGCGGAGTCCGGGAAGTGAACACGGTGTTAGAGTTATGCTTGACGTAGGTTGTTCTAGGATCACTTCTTGATCATAGTTGTTCGACCGTGCTTTTGCCTTCTCTTCTCGCTCTCATTTGCGTATGTTAGACACCAGATATGCTAGTCGCTTGCTGCAGCTCCACCTCACTACCTTCTCCTACCCATAAGCTTAAATAGTCTTGATCTCGCGGGTGTGAGATTGCTGAGTCCCCGTGACTCACAGATACTTCCAAAACCAGTTTGCAGGTGCCGATGAAACCGTGCAGGTGACGCACCCGAGCTCAAGGAGGAGCTCGATGAAGATCTTGTCCATTGTGTTGTTTCATTTCAGTTGATCAGTAGTGGAGCCCAGTCGGGACGATCGGGGATCTGTGTAGCATTTGGGGTAGTCTTCTTTCATTTTGGTTCCGTAGCCGGACCTTGATTGTATCTGTATGATGTTATGCTTTACTCATGTATTGTGTGAAGTGGCGATTGTAAGCCAACTATGTATCTCTTTCCCTTATGTATTACATGGGTTGTGTGAAGATTACCTCACTTGCGACATTGCTTTCAATGCGGTTATGCCTCTAAGTCGTGCTTCGACACGTGGGAGATATAGCCGCATCGAGGGCGTTACAGCGGGGTATCCATCCAAAAGAGAAAAGATGTCAGCTTCCCTCATGCCAACCATCATAGCCATCCTAAAGACTGATACATCTCCATCGTATCTACTTTTCCGAACACTTTTGCCCTTGTTTTGGACTCTAACTTGTATGATTTGAATGGAACTAACCCGGACTAACGCTATTTTCAGCAGAATTGCCATAGTATTATTTTTGTGCAGAAATAAAGGTTCTTAGAATGACCTGAAACTTCACAAAGAATATTTTTGGAAATAATAAAAAATACTAGCAAAAGAATCAAGGCCAGGGGCCCACACCCTGTCCACGAGGGTGGGGAAACGCCTACCTCCTGGGCGCGCCCCCTGCCTCGCGGGCCCCCTGGAGCTCCACCGACCTCAACTCCAACTCTATATATTCACGTTCGGGGGAAAAAACCCAGAAAGAAGGATTCATCGCGTCTTACGATACAGAGCCGCCGCCAAGCCCTAAACTCTCTCGGGAGGGCTGATCTGGAGTCCGTTCGGGGCTCCGGAGAGGGGAATCCGTCGCCGTCGTCATCATCAACCATCCTCCATCACCAATTTCATGATGCTCACCATCGTGCGTGAGTAATTCCATCATAGGCTTGCTGGACGGTGATGGGTTGGATGAGATTTATCATGTAATCGAGTTAGTTTTGTTAGGGTTTGATCCCTAGTATCCACTATGTTCTGAGATTGATGTTGCTATGACTTTGCTATGCTTAATGCTTGTCACTAGGGCCCGAGTGCCATGATTTCAGATCTGAACCTATTATGTTTTCATGAATATATGTGAGCTCGTGATCCTATCTTGCAAGTCTATAGTCACCTATTATGTGTTATGATCCGTTAACCCCGAAGTGACAATAATCGGGATACTTACCGGTGATGACCGTAGTTTGAGGAGTTCATGTATTCACTAAGTGTTAATGCTTTGCTCCGGTACTCTATTAAAAGGAGGCCTTAATATCCCTTAGTTTCTAATAGGACCCCGCTGCCACGGGAGGGTAGGACAAAAGTTGCCATGCAAGTTCTTTTCCATAAGCACGTATGACTATATTTGGAATACATGCCTACATTATATTGATGAATTGGAGCTAGTTCTGTGTCACCCTATGTTATAACTGTTGCATGAATAATCACATCTGACATAATTATCCATCACCGATCCAATGCCTACGAGCTTTTCACATATTGCTCTTTGCTTAGTTACTTTACCGTTGCCATTGTGACAATTACTACAAAACTGCTACTGTTACTTTTGCTACCGTTACCGTTACTTCCATACTACTTTGCTGCAGATATTAAGTTATCTAGGTGTGGTTGAATTGACAACTCAACTGCTAATACTTGATAATATTCTTTGGCTCCCCTTGTGTCGAATCAATAAATTTGGGTTGAATACTCTACCCTCAAAAACTGTTGCGACCCCCTATACTTGTGGGTTATCAAGACTGGAATCAAACTTGGTTCTATTGCCGAGATACATCTCCATCTGATGAAAATCCTCTGCCGGGTTATCGTGCTAACCGGCTTAGCAGTACACATCCACTCCCCCAAAGACTCAGCGCAAAGGAACGAGCCAAATATTCGCCACATCTGTCAAAGCTAAGAGCCTTTGTGGCAAACGGTTTAACAGGCGTTCATTTCGTCCGTTGCTGGGTGTCCTGGAGTATTTTACCCTTAAGCCGTCGCCCTGGTTAATTGTGTGAATATACAGGGGACTTGAAAGATCCTCAACACCACATTAACATTCAGCTGACTGATGCTGAAGTTACTGAAGTTGTCAAGAAAATGTTGGATATATTGGTGGCTGAGTGCAGCAAAATATGACTTAGTCATTTCTGCGCCTCCAACAAACCGCCAGCTATAAGAATTGCCTAACTCCTGCTTAATCCATATTTTTAATATTCCCTTATGATCTTTTCAACTTTTGACAGGGTGATGATCCATTCTAGAAGAAGAAACCACAGGATAAACCGGCCAAGACAACTCGCCCCAAGACCAAAGTCACCAAGAAGCCTGCCAAGAAGGAAACCGCCGAGTCCGTCGATTTAAACATTGATGATGACGATGATAATCATGAGTCAGAAGTAGAACTTGATTCACTTGGCTCCTTTTTCATACATCTCATTGACAATGATTATTATCAGGATGATGCCGAAGCTAGCCATGCTGGTGACGTAGAGGTAATTATTCTTTCCTCTGGCTCAGATCCTCTGCCAACCTAGAAAATCCGTCAAGCACGACGGAAAGTAAGATTTTCTCACCCTCTAGCTCACTTGGATCAAAACTTTCTTTTGAAGAAACAGCAACATGAAGCTCGCCGCACAACCCGGCATAGCGGCAACATGATCACCTCTGCCGGTTTACCGAACACTCCGCTTCGCAAACACCGTCCAGAGGTCTTACATATTTCTGACATACTTTACCCCAAGGCGGGTTATTTTCGACAACCTCTTAACCCGTCTGATTCAAACTATCAGGGGACTTCTCATTCTTCCTCTAGCGAGTCAACAGGAACACAAATCCAACCCTCAAAACGGTTCCTGGGTGAGCATATTTAATTGACCCTTCATATCTTATACTTGAAATTTATACTGGCCTGATGTACACTGTCGGCATTCTGGGAACGGGGGTCCCCAGACTTGCCTGCCTGCGGCCTGCGGCGTGGCTCAAAGGGGGGCCCGGCACGGCCCAGCTTCATCAGCACAAGACCCAAGACCCTCGCGAGGGGCCAAGCCTCGCGGGGCGGACGACACGGCTCTTCCTCGGGCGCGGCCTCATCAGGCTGGCTCACGAGGAGGCAGAGAGATCAAGGCGGGGAACCTCACGAGGTGCCCATGACGCAAGCCATGACGACCAAGGGTGCCAGGCGGGCGCCAGCCCGCGCGGTGCCTTCCCTTTCCTCTTTGGTGCAAAGGGGGCAAGCGCAGGCGAGAGGATCAAGCAAAGGCACCCATTTCGGTGCAACGAGACCAAGACCAGTGCAACGGTGGGAAGGAGGTCATCGTGGAGCCCAGAACGGCATCACCGCAGGGCCTTTGGCAGGCGAAGACCAACTTTAGTCAGGATAAGTGTACCAGATGTTTCCCTTTGAATTGGCCAATTGTTGGCGCCCTTCCCGCTCAATATTTGGGAAGAGGCCCAAGGCCTTTGCCTATAAATAGGACTAGCCACCCCCTGGGTAGAGACATCTGGGAATCAGAGATAGATAGAGAGAGAGAGAGAGAGAGAGAGAGAGAGAGAGAGAGAGAGAGAGAGAGAGAGAGAGAGAGAGAAGGGCGGTTGAGCTTCCCTTGCAGTTCATCGCCCGAGCTAAGAGCAGACCCTCGCGAGGCTGTTCTTCCCTGTACTGTTCATCATCATCAGCCCAAGAGGCAATCCACCCACAACAAACTAGAGTAGGGTATTACACCACAACAGTGGCCCGAACTAGTATAAACCCTGTGTATCTTGTGTTGTTCTTTCAGTAGTTTAGATCCTTGCGAGACGGAGAGGTAGAGGGCATAATCTCCACGCGCACCCCAGAGTTCGAACCTTAAGGGTCTGCCGGAACCCGTGATCCGACATTTGGCACGCCAGGTAGGGGTGCGCCGGGCTTTGTCTTCTACCGCTCCGCTCTCCTCCGACCATCGCATCCATGTCCGACACTCGTCGGGCCCGCACCGAGCGCCGGGCCGCCATCGCTTCCCGCGTCACCCAGACGGCTCCCGTCGGTGGGCGTCCTCATCGTTCCTCGTCGCCCTCCGTCAACGCCGCCACCGGCCCGGGGGGAACGAGAAGCAAGCATCGTCTCAGCATCCGTCCGTGCGGCGGGATGGCCGCACCGCAACTCCATCGCTCACACCAGTGGGCTCTTCTTCTCTTGAGCTCCGCGCACCTTTGGAGGCTTGAGCTGCGCTCATCGCAGCAAACGAGCTCCTTCACTACCGTCCCGTCGACGACGTCTACGAGGAGTGGCTCGACCGCGTCGCCGAGCTCGTCCGCGCCGCAGGGGGCTCTCCAGCGCCGTCCGCTCCGCTGCGCTGCACCCCGCCCCGCGCGGGCAACGAAGCTCCGGGGGCGTACCAGCCGCTTCCTCTCCAAGAAGACGCTGTGGCTCTGTAACGCCCCAGATGTAACTTGCCATTATTGTAATCCAACTCTTGCCATTTCCGGCTATGTGTTATGATATTCCCTCCGTGGTTGGGTTTTCCCTCGTTTTACATTTTGTTCATGTCATGCATTTCATATCATGTCATCATGTGCATCGCATTCGCATACGTGTTCGTCTCATAAATCCGAGCATCTTTCCCGTTGTCCGTTTGGCAATCCGGCGCTCCTATGTCTCCCGGCGTCCCCTTTTACATTTCTTTGTGTGCGGGTATTAAACATTCTCGGAATGGACCTAGGTTTGACTTGTGGCCTCGGTATAGCACCGGAAGACCGCCTGTCAAGTTTCGGGTCAATCGGAGTTCGTTTGGTACTCCAACGGTTAACCGGGTAACCGTGAAGGCCTCGTGTGTGTTGCAGCCCAACACCCCTTCAAAACAGCCCAATAACCCATCTAAGACACTCCTTTGTCCTCCGCCGTTCGATCACGATCGCGTGGCCGAAAACCGCTCTCCATTTGGAGCTTCCTAGCTCCTCCTATCTATAAAATGGCCTCCCCCTCCTCCAATTCCGGGTCCAAATAACCTAACCCTAGTCCATTCTCTCCCCGCGCCGCCGGACGAAAATCCCTCAGGCCGGACGCGTCCGACCGCGCCGCCTCCGCCACGTGGCACCTCCCGATTCGCCCGCCTCCTGCGCCCACATCCCCGCGCCGCCCGCGCGCCGGCCCGCCGGGGCCCAGGCGGGGCCCCCGCGGCCCAGCTGCGCCGCCCGCCGCGCCCGCGCCTGGCCCGCGCCTCTCCGCCGCGCCCGCCGCCTCCGTCGCACGCCGGCCGCCGCGCCGCCTAGCGCCGGCGCCGCCGCCCGTTTCCCCGTCCCCGCGCCGCTCCCGCCGAGCTCCGCCACCGCCCGGCGTCGGCCCCGCTCCGCCGCGCCTCCCGCGCCGCTTCCCGCGCCCTCATGCCGGCCGCCGCGCCCCACAGCCGCGCCGCTTCCGCCGGAGTTCGCCGGTGCTTGGCCCGATCTAGATCCGGTGACTAGGTTGACTTTTCCCTCGTCCCGACTTTCTCTAAGTCTTTAAATTTTTTGCATTATCTTCACCTGTTCATCGCACCGTAACTTTGCATCCTTAGCTCCGTTCCGCGCGTATTATATTTCAGATTGTTCGCCTCGAAGAGTAGATCATTTTGTTCCATTGCATCATTTTCATTTGAAGTCATATTAATGCCCGAAATGCTGTTAGAAGAGGGCTAGTTGATGTTAGTGGCTGGATCTT
The DNA here is from genome assembly GCA_032464435.1 of Aegilops umbellulata. Taxonomy (NCBI): domain Eukaryota; kingdom Viridiplantae; phylum Streptophyta; class Magnoliopsida; order Poales; family Poaceae; genus Aegilops; species Aegilops umbellulata. Next base: position 370,492,947 of record CP136055.1, on the reverse strand, counting down.
ATCTGAACATGCACTTTTGTCATTTTTGCCATGATTGATGTGTACCTTCTATGAAGTTGAGTCCTACATTAGTTTTGTAATATGCCATGTTACCTTTCCAGAGAATTTTGCCATGTATTTTTGTGATCTATGTGGTGACTAGCACAAGCATGCAAACTAGGTCACCTGATGTTGCTGATTTCAGAGACTTAGTAATTTCGCTAAGTCCCTGACTGCTGTTATTTTCATGCCATGTATTCATGTTGTTTCTGAGAGATCTATGCATAATTTGAGAATGATCAGTAAGGGTGTTTTGAACTTTAGTATTTTCTCTATCGATCCATGGCTTTGTTTGCAATTATGGAGTGCCATAGCTTGAGTAAATCGAGCTCTGGTTTTGCTTCAAAGTGCTGCTGGCAGATTGTTTACATGTTATTCGATTTTGCCAAGCTTGGTGTAGTTGATCCTTGCATGATATGATGTTATTCTTGCCATGTATTGTTACTATGCCATGTCTTCTTGATGTATGTATGCTTAGTTTACCATGAAATGCTCTGTAGTGAGTGCATCGAGCTCACGAACATGCCTAGTCGTTATTAGTTTTCTGCCATGTCCAGTTTTCTGCTAAGTCTGAAACCTGTAACGAAACTTGCTTAATTGTCATGGATGTAATCATATTTTCTGATCCTTTTTGACTTATGGTCAGTAAGGGCTTTTGTCAAGTGCTATGTGTAGATTCATGCCATGGCTTATTTTGCTATGTTCTGATCCTGTAGCATGTTGTTTCATTGCTCTGAACATGCCATCCTGATGTTAGTTTCTGCTTTGTTGATATTTTCACTGTCTGTGAACCTGTTATCTTTTGCACTTTTGCCATGCTTGTTTGGACCTGTTATGATGTCATTTAGCCGTAGCTCAGTGTTCATCTTTTGTCAAGCATCTTTAGTAGTTTACTGTCATATGCTTTGTTGTCATGTTTGGGTGCAGTAGCTTAATTATTTGTTGCTTGCTAAGTAGCATCATGCTGTTAATGGCAGATTCATGTCATTCTTGTATTGCTTGCCATTTGCAAACCGTGCATCCGATTCCGGTGAACTTTATATTGATTTCAACCGAAATCACCTCACCTATCTAGTGGCATGCTTGGTTTGCCAAGATTATGCCCTGTTCATCCTTGTCCTCCCGGAGCATGCATACGCATTGCATATCACCTCTCGCATGTCATTGCCATGTTTTGCATCATATTGCTTGCGCATTGCATCGTGGTTGATATTGGTTCCTTTGCTTGTTCTCTTGTCTTGGGTAGAGCCAGGAAACGAGTACGTGAACGAGGATTCCGTTGAGAACGCTTTCGAGGACCAAGCTTTCGACAACTCTGAGACTCTTGCAGGCAAGATGACCATACCCTCGAAATCACTTCTATCTTTGCTTGCTAGATTGCTCGCTCTTTTGCTATGCCTATGCTGCGATACCTACCACTTGCTATATCATGCCTCCTATATTGCCATGTCAGCCCCTAACCATCCATGTCCTAGCAAACCGTTGTTTGGCTATGTTACCGCTTTGCTCAGCCCCTCTTATAGCGTTGCTAGTTGCAGGTGAAGATGAAGTTCGTTCCTTGTTGGAACATGGACTTGTTGTTCCTTGTTGGAACATGTTTACTTGTTGGGATATCACAATACCTCTTATTTAATTAATGCATCTATATACTTGGTAAAGGGTGGAAGGCTCGGACTTATGCCTGGTGTTTTGTTCCACTCTTGCCACCCTAGTTTCCGTCATACCGGTGTTATGTTCCCGGAGTTTGCGTTCCTTACACGGTTGGGTGATTTATGGGACCCCCTTGACAGTTCGCTTTGAATAAGACTCTTCCAGCAAGGCCCAACATTGGTTTTACCATTCGTCACCTAGCCTTTTTCCCTTGGGTTCTGCAGACTCAAGGGTCATCTTTATTTTAAACCCCCGGGCCAGTTCTCCTTCGATTACTGGTCCAAACCGAGCGATGTCCGGCGCCCCTTGGGCAACCAGGGTCTATGCCAACCCGACGTCTGGCTCATCCGGTGTGCCCTGAGAACGAGATATGTGCAGCTCCTATCGGGATTTGTCGGCACATCTGGGAGGCTTTGCTGGACTTGTTTTGTTGCTGTCGAAATGTCTTGTAGTCCGGGATCCCGAGATTGATCGGGTCTTCCCGGTAGAAGGTATATCCTTCGTTGACCGTGAGAGCTTATCATGGGCTAAGTTGGGACACCCCTGCAGGGTATTATCTTTCGAAAGCCGTGCCCGCGGTTATGAGGCAGATGGGAATTTGTTGATGTCCGGTTGTAGAAAACCCGAAGTTGACCTTAACTAAAACACATCAACCGCGTGTGTAACCGTGATGGTCTCTTCTCGGCGGGGTCCGGGAAGTGAACACGGTGTTGGAGTAATGTTTGACGTAGGTCGTTTCAGGATCACTTCTTGATCACTTCTAGTTTCTCGACCGTGCTTTGCCTTCTCTTCTCGCTCTCTTTTGCGCTGTAGCCACCATATGCTAGTCGCTTGATGCAGCTCCACCTCACAAACCCCCTTTCCCACCTTTAAGCTTAAATAGTCTTGATCTCGCGGGTGTGAGATTGCTGAGTCCCCGTGACTCACAGATATTATCACCTCAGTTGCAGGTACCAACGATGTCAGTGCAGACGACGCGTCCGAGCTCACTTGGGAGTTCGACGAGGAACGTGGCCGTTACTATGTTTCTTTTCTAGATGATCAGTAGTGGAGCCCAGTTGGGTGATCCGGGGATCTGTTTAGCATTTGGGGTAGTCTTCTTTCATTTTGGTACCGTAGTCGGACCTTGAGTGTAATTTGTATGATGGATGTTATTTATGTACTTGTGTGAAGTGGCGATTGTAAGCCAACTATGTATCTTTCCCCTTTATTTATTACATGGATTGTGTGAAGATTACCTCACTTGCGACATTGCTTTCAATGCGGTTATGCCTCTAAGTCGTGCCTCGACACGTGGGAGATATAGCCGCATCGAGGGCGTTACAGGCTCCAAGGCGCGCGGCTCCTGCGCGGAACCCGCTTCGCCAGGTGCCAGCCTAGCAAGAATGGAGTTGCCAAGAAGTCCCTCGCCCGCAAGAAGCCGCTCGGGCGCTTCCTGCTCCAGCCCCGGAACGTCAAGACCCCGCGCTTCTCCCGGCTGCAGCGCATGGGGACCCCCAAGGTCAAGCTCTCCCTCGACCAAAGCCTCCCATGTCCACTGCGGGCTGCCGCGCCTACACCACCGAGCTGCGCAGCGTCGCGTGGCCCGACAAGTTCAAGCCGGACCTGCCTCCTCGTTACGACGGCACGACCGACCCTGCCTAGTTCCTCCAGCTCTATGAGCTGGGCATCGAAGCCGCCAGCGGGGATGAGAAGGTCATGGCGAACTGGTTCCCATGGCGCTCAAGGAAGGAGCACGCACCTGGCTCCTGAATCTGGCCCCGGGCACGATCTCGTCCTGGGACCAGATGCGCACCCGCTTCATCGCCAACTTCCAAGGTACTCGCGACCGGCCGCCTGCCGTGAGCGACATGCGCCGCATCAAGCAACAACCCAGAGAGACCCTGCAAAAGTACATCCAGCGCTTCAACAGTGCGCGCCTCAAGATCCCCAGGGTGTCCGAGGAAGCCATCATCTCGGCCTTCTCCGATGGTGTGCGTGACGTCAAGATGAAGGAGGAGCTGGCGATGCATGAAGACCTGTGCACCTCCCTGGAGCTGTTCAACTTGGCGACCAAGTGCGCCAGGGCTGAGGAAGGGCGCCTCTCCCTCCTCGATCTGCCTACCGCGGACCAAGAAGAAAAGAAACCCAAGGCCAAGGACGTGAAGCGCAAGGGGGCTGCCATGCTCGCGGCGGAACCGGACACCAAGCGGGGCAAGGATCTGCCCGAATCTTCCAGGGGCAGCCGGTACTGTGTGTACCACGACCTCCACACCCACAACACCAATGAATGCCAAGAGCTCCGCGCCGTGCGTGAAGGAAGGATCGGCCGTCGCCCTGATCGCGCCAACCGGGGCTACGGCCGAGGGGGAGGAAGAAACGCAGGACGCTGGGAAGACCGCGGCCCGCGCCAAGGGTGGCGCGATCAACCTCGTGAGGACCGCTGGCGAGACCCGCCTCACGAGGGGGACTGGCGGGATCAGCCTCGCGAGGATCGCCTGCAGGGCAACGCAGGCCTCCCTCCACTGCCGCCTCAGCCAAGAAGGAACGAGGACCGCCATCAAGACGAGGGGGCTGGGGGCTTTCAGGAGCCGCGCGCAATCGCCTGTATCCTGGGCGGAGCTCAAGCCCCAGCCTCCCAGCGCATCTTCAAGCAGTTCGGCCGCGAAGTGAATGCAGTCCTCCCCAAGCTCGAAGCAATGCGCCCTCTCAGGTGGTCGGCCTGTGCCATCACGTTTAGCTCGGCAGATCAGCTCAAGTGCGCGGCCACAGCTGGCGTCCTCCCGATGCTTTGCTCCCCAGTCATCAGCAACGTACTGGTCACTAGGACCCTCATCGATGGAGGAGCAGGGCTCAACGTCCTTTCCGTAGAAACATTCAACAATCTCCAAGTGCCCTATGACTAGCTTCAGCCAACCAAGCCTTTCTCCGGAGTCACCGATGGCTCCACGATCCCGATCGGGCAAGTCCGCCTCCCTGTCACCTTCGGGGCCCGCAGCAACTACCGCACCGAGCTCATACTTCGACGTCGCCCACATCCGCCTGCCGTACAACGCTATCCTCGGGTACCCAGCGCTGGCCAAGTTCATGGCCATAACTCACCATGGCTACAACGTCCTCAAAATGCCAGGAAGCGGCGGAGTCATCACGGTGCCGTGTGAAGAGAAGGATGCAGTGTGTTCCCTGGAGCGAGCCTTTCAGGCCGCGTCACTAGAAGACCCAGATCGCGGAAGCAGGAGGCTTCCCGAGGCCACCTCCAAGAAGAAGAAGGCGTCATCCGGGCCAGCACCTCAGGAGACAGGTCCCTCAGGGCCCGCGTCTGTCCAGGGGGAACCTCCTTCCATCGCATAGGAAAGCGTGCCTGGCGCCCTCCTCAGGCAGGGCTCGGGGGCTCTCACCTGGAGGGCCACCGACCTCGCCAGAGTCACGAGGGAGGCGCTTGGGCACCACATGGAGGCGTGCTTTGAAGCACGTTTCCCCCAAGAAGGAGCAAGGCAAGGAAGGCCAGACCAGCAGGAGTTTGTCAGCAAGGCTGTTCAAGCACTACAGGAGTCAAGAATCATGAGAGGTTGCCGCCGGCCACCGGCTGTGGCTCCCCATCCAGGCGAGGATGGTGGGCTGCGTGTCTGCATCGACGTACCAGGCCTCAACCAAGTTGCCACGACGGAGCGCCTCTGGCCCTCGCAAGTGGGGCGTTGCGGAGGTCCGCCCCACAGCTATGTTCGCATGCCTTGCGGCTTGCCTAGCGTGGCTGCAGCGTACCAGCGCCTCATGAGGGGCGTCATGGAAGCTCAGGAAGACAGGCGCTCCGCAGTCCTGGCGGAGATGGAGATGATTCGCGAGGAGCCACCAACGCCTCCGGAGCCTCCCGAGGCCCCCGGGCCTGGGGACTCGTGAGGATCGGCTTCCGCAGCCCACCGAGTCTGCTGCACCAACACCACCTCGTCCTCGACATCTTCAGGTGACATATTTCAAGTTCATTCCCAGCTGGGAGCGCCTTCCTAGGGCTGCATCACTCCCAGGCCGCATGGGTCCGTCCCCGCGGCATGTGTCCCTTTCTTTATTTTTCAGTCATTAGCTTGCTTTGTTGGGGGCGCCCTCGGGCTGCATCATCCCCAAGCCACTCGGGTCAGGCCTGGTGGCGTGTATCTCCCTTGCGTTTATTTCCAGCTATGCATCGTCTATCATGCTTGATTACTTGATGCTTGTCCACGGCACCTCTTATTCTCCATGTCGACCACTTGCACGTTAAAGGGGGGGGTACCTAAGCATCGCGACTCAGGGCTCTTACTGGCTCTCCAGCCCTCACCCTCTGGCCTTGTCCACGGCATCGCGACCTGGCATACCAGCGACGACTGAGACAAGCTCGAGGGCCGGGACCCGAGGACGTAGAGTGCCGGCATCTAACCAAGTTTGCAGGAACACACCTCAAGATACGGCCCAGTGCCAGGCGCAACCCGCCTAGAGGTAGGGCCTCGTGAGTCCCGCGCTGGCTCATGGCCGCCCAGGCACACCTCGCCTACACCAACCAGCCAGCCCCTGAGCAACTAACGGTCAGCTGACAGACGTCATGGCAACCCGTTCTTCTTTCTGTGATAAGTTTTCAGGATTCCCCGGAGGAATTGTGCCTACCGAGGCCCTCACGGAGTTCCTTTCACCCCCGCCCGTGCAAACCGCTTGCACGTTAAAGGGGGGGCGCCTGAGCATCGCGACTCAGGGCTCTTACTGGCTCTCCGGCCCTCACCCTCTGGCCTTGTCCACGGCATCGTGACCTGGCATACCAGCGACGGCTGAGACAAGCTCGAGGGCCGGGACCCGAGGACGTAGAGCAGAAAGGGGAGCGAGGGCGAGGGAGGAAAAGAGCGCGCGAGTGCCCCGCCAGGCAACACCACTCCCGCGGGCGCGCAAGCCCGACGACACTCCTGGGATCATCCCTCACTATCAAGATAAGTTACTCCTCAAAAGCACCAGCTGCCATGACACTACCCCCGCACCTAACGCAATTCCGTATTAGAGACGTCGCACCCCTTTCTCACCGAGCGGCGGTAGCTTGAGCGCCAAAGGGGACCTCCTGAGCATCGTGACTCAGGGGCTCTTACCGGACCCCGGGTCGCTCACCTCCTGGCCTTGACCACGGCATCGCGACCTGGCATACCAGCGACGGATGACGCCGCCTTGGGACTGGGACCTGTCGGCATAGAGCACCAAGCCCTCGCGAGGTTCGAAAGGGAAAACGAAACTACAACGGAGTTGTCGACTCTCACGTTTCCATAGCAAAAGTTACATGTTGACAAGAGGATCACAATCACCTTACAAGCCCCCATCGGGCGCAGTATGATTCCTCGCAGGGAACGGATCCTAAGGAATGCTAACTACGCGCGCCTCGCGAAGGATGCCATCATCAATAGTGGGCCATCAAGCGCCGGCGCCAACCCCATCCAGATCAGAGTCGGCGATGACCAAGCGAGCCCGCCCTGCTCCGAGAGCGGCGCTGGCTCGTGGGCTCATAGCTGTCGTCACTCGTCTCCGGAGTCGTGAAGGCCTCGCCAGAGTCGCTGGACCCCCCGACGCTCTCGTCGCTTGTGGAGCTGTACATGGAGCGGTCGGCAGGCCTAGCCCTCACCATGGCAAGGCCCTAGCCGCCTCTCCCAGGGCAGCACTCCAGCCGGCGCCCGCTCGCGTCGAAGACCTTGAAGAACATCACCGAAGCGCCATCGTACTCCAGGTGGATCGTGAGGGCGCCCGTTGCTCTGCAGCCCCGAGCGATCTCGCCCCAGCCACGGGTCATGAAGACCTCGCCCGAGGCAAGGACCGCGACCTCTGCCCCGGTTGCGGGAGTGCTGCAATCGGCGTGCTGCAGCCATAGCTCCAGGAGTCTTCTCTGCGGGAAGACGAAGGCAAAGAAGGGAGGAAAGCGAATCCATGTTCGAGGAGGCATGGCGGCGTGGAGCACGAGCTCGCGGGAGGAGCCCTCGGCGTGGACACCAGGAGGAACGACCCACACCTTCGTAACCCGCCGGCGCTGGCCACGGGGATCGGCGTCGCCACCTTCGAGGCTCTCAGCGTGGGCGAATAAAGGAAGCGGGAACCCCGGCGGAGGCCGCTCGTACCAAGGCCTCGACACCACCTGATGGTCTTCCTCGTCCCGGCCGCGAAGGGCAGGCCGCTTTTTCGGCGGGAGCGGTTCTGGTTCCTCTCAAGGAACCTTTCCCTTCTCCGCTGCGGAGAACCGGCGGATCGGAGCCATCACAGCAAGGCGGAGCAAGAAACAAGGCGAAGGTGAGAGCAGGGAGAGATGGATTGGAAGGGCACGCGCCCTGCCGTATTTATAGCTGGCGAAGGCCAACCGTCGGCCTCCACGATCACAGGTAATCATGACACGATTTGCATGCAGGGACTTGTCCAATCCATGCGGTCGTCGAGGCGTCGTGGGGAAGTGGAGGCGCCCACGTCCAATCAACCGCCACGCGGCGCCCAAGGCCGCAGGCTGTTAGGGCCCATGACGCTTCACCCTTGCCCTTTCGCCTCTCAGCATGGCCAAGTCCGAGCGCGCCTTGGGCCCGGGGGCTACTGTCGGCGTTCTGGGAACGGGGGTCCCCAGACTTGCGTGCCTGCGGCCTGCGGCGTGGCTCAAAGGGGGGCCCGACACGGCCCAGCTTCATCAGCACGAGACCTAAGACCCTCGCGAGGGGCCAAGCCTCGCGGGGCGGACGACACGGCTCTTCCTCGGGCGCGGCTCATTAGGCTGGCTCGCGAGGAGGCGGAGAGATCAAGGCGGGGAACCTCACGAGGTGCCCATGACGCAAGCCATGACGACCAAGGGTGCCAGGCGGGCGCCAGCCCGCGCGGTGCCTCCCCTTTCCTCTTTGGTGCAAATGGGGCAAGCACAGGCGAGAGGATCAAGCAAAGGCACCCATTTCGGTGCAACGAGACCAAGACCAGTCCAACGGTGGGGAGGAGGTCATCGTGGAGCCCAGAACGGCGTCACCGTAGGGCCTTTGGCAGGCGAAGACCAACTTTAGTCAGGATAAGTGTACCAGATGTTCCCCTTCGAATTGGCCAATTGTTGGCGCCCTTCCCGCTCAATATTTGGGAAGAGGCCCAGGGCCTTTGCCTATAAATAGGACTAGCCACCCCCTGGGTAGAGACATCTGGGAATCAGAGAGAGAGAGAGAGAGAGAGAGAGAGAGAGAGAGAGAGAGAGAAGGGCGGTTGAGCTTCCCTTGCAGTTCATCGCCCGAGCTAAGAGCAAACCCTCGCGAGGCTGTTCTTCCCTGTACTGTTCATCATCATTAGCCCAAGAGGCAATCCACCCACAACAAACTAGAGTAGGGTATTACACCACAAGGGTGGCCCGAACTAGTATAAACCCTGTGTCTCTTGTGTTGTTCTTTCAGTAGTTTAGATCCTTGCGAGACGGAGAGGTAGAGGGCATAATCTCCGCGCGCACCCCAGAGTTCGAACCTTAAGGGTCTGCCGGAACCCGTGATCCGACATACACTTATAATTTTCAAGGCCAAAGCCAGAGCCAGTAAAAAGGCTAAAGTGAATAATCCGGCTGATGACCCCATTCCATATGAACTAGAAAGGACCCCTGAACTGTCTAATCCAAATGCTGAAAATATTCCTGATGATCCGCCACCACAAGATCATGAAACTGAAGTTGAACACATGGAAGTTGATCCGATGATTCATGCTGATAATTCGCCAACCCCAACGAAAGTTGCTGATGACAACATATGGTCACTGGTGTTAGTTATACAGCCCTAGGCAACCCTACTGCTCTGTCAAAACATAGTGCCAAAGAAGAATTCTCCGCTATTGACAAAGGCAAGTGGAAGGCCGATTTGGAGAGCTATGCCCACCTCAGCGCCCAGGATATTCATTCTAGGTTTTTAAACCATTTGTAGACAAGCCGTGATTATGAAGCCGGTTTAGTGAACATGATGAAGGAGCGGTATGAGGTAACTGCTGTCAACTCTGCATAAATATTCTTCCCTTAGCCGCCAAATTTATTGTACATAATAAAATGTTCTGTAAATTTTCCAAAGCCGTATAGATCATTTCCCGTAGCCCCCAAGGGCCGGTTTATACTGTCAATATGAACCGGGACTTGCAGAATAACAACTCTTCAATTTTGCATGTGTATCCCCCAAGGGCCGGTTTATACTTTCAAGATAAACAAGAACTTGAGTATAATAACTCTTCAAGTTCGCCTGTGTAGCCCCCAAGGGCCGACTTAAAAATATGTTAAGTTGGGACTAATTATGCTGTAAGGTTGAAAATTCTTGTTCAAGACCTTTGTAAACCGGTTGACCATCGAGCTGATAGTGGAAGAATAATCCATAGTTGTAACAAGAGCAATAATGCATTAGCCCCCAAGTGCCAAGAATAATACTTGTATTGAGCGTGGGACTTGTAAAAAATTTGTGAGAAGAAGCAAATAGACATTAGGCCCTAAGTGCTAAGAATATTACTTGTTATGTGCTTGGAATATGAATATGCACTGTCATCTCATAACTTTCTTGTTTTCCTGTTGGCCGAGCTTTCCAAGAAGGAATCTCAAATCGCCGACCTCCAAGAAAATATCAAATCACAGCAAGCAGAGACTTCCAAAGTGAAGGATGAACTGACCAGTGCCTTATCAGCAATGGAAAAGCTGAAAGAGAGCTTAAAAACAAGCAGGCAAGTTGGGATGCAGAAAAGACAACTCTGCTAAAGAAGGCCGAGGAAGTTGAAACAACCCTTAATCCAGTGGCAGAGGAGCCAACTGGCTTGAAGCAACAAATAAATGCCATGACTGCCTCCGTTTTTGGTAAATAGCTTCTTCATAATCTTTAAACATGTATTATCCCATAAACTGTCGGTTTACCGATGCTTGTGATGATGCAGGATCTCGCATTGTTCATCTTGGCTCGGATATGCGGAAGAAACTGAAGGCTGCCTATACACTTATAGAGCAATTATATACCGGTGCACAACGGATCATCTGCACAGCTTGCCATAACAAGCCGCCCCCAACTTTAATCAAAGAAACATTAGAGAGGCTGTCGATGATGCCTGCCTGGTTTGAAGAGCTAAAGAGATCAGCTGCAAGGGTAGGTGCTCTTACCGCACTAACTCGGGCCAAGGCATGGATACCTGATCTTGATCCGGCTGATGTGGGAAACGGCTATCCGATCATAAAGGAGGATGGGTTAGACTTTGATAATGAAGACCTCAGAGCCTTGATGAAAGAAATGCGCCCATTGGCTAGCAAATTGGCTGAAGAGACCGATCTTTCTCATTATCAGTCGATTTATGATGCCAAACAAGAGAGTTAATGCGCCAACCTATGATGCTCCAACCCTTATTCCTCCAATCCATAAGCATACCTACGCCCTTGATGTTGATCCCTCCCCACTTATAAGTGATGAAGCTGTGTTCAAAGCCTTAACTGGGATCAATTGGACAACCATTGACTTCCAACCACTGGGTAGAGAAGAGGAAGATGAACCGGCGCAGGATGATCCGGAACCTTCCAGTCAGCCCGACCAAGATTCATAAACCGGGCATAAACCATTGACCTCCAACATCTGCTTTTTGTAAGACTTGTTGAAAACAATTATTCTTTTGGGCATCGAACGCCTTGTAATAGGCTAGCTTAAACTCTTGATCTGCTATGCCATCACGCATATTTGCTTTGCATGACACTGCTATTCCGCCATGTTTAAAATATGCCGCATATGCTTATGATATAAGCAATTTGAATCTGTCTCTGCATTCAACAGTGTAAAAAGTGTCCTGGCGGTTTACCACTGGACGGGTTATCATGCCCAATATATAAATCTATGGAGAAATAATCATAAGTTATAACCAAAGCTGGACTTAAGAATAACCATATATTTGAGCATATAGCATACCTGTGATATTTGATCACACTGTTGGTTTATCAAGCCAGTATAATAAGGGTGATAACCCAAAATTTGAGCACTGGTAAGTATATATTGCCGGCTTATTAACAAAACCAGGCCGGGTTAATAAACACGAATATCATGTTACCTTTATACTCCATCCGCTTCTTTTTAGTCCGCATACAAGATTTGGTCAAAGTCAAACTTTGTACAGCTTGACTAACTTTCTATTAAAAAATATAAACATACACAATATGAAATCAATATTATCAGATGCACCATGAAACATATTTACATACCATATAGTTTTAGTATTGTAGATGTTCATATTTTTATATATAAATTTGGTCAAACTTTGTGTAGTTTGACTTTGACCAAATCTTATATGCGAAGTAAAAAAAACAGAGGGAGTACTGGCGACTTATAGTCAAAAACAGGTCGGGTTAATAAACACCAGATTTGACTTTCTCATGTACTGATGACTTATAGTCGAAAGCCAAGCCGAGTTAATAAACACCGGCGAATTGTGATAATAAAACCTTATAATCCTTATTCAATAAACCTTAAAAAATTGTCGAGTAAAAACAAGCGAAAAAACAAGGCTTTTCATGGGCGGCCAGGCCAAAAAATCGAGGCTTTTCACGGGCTGCCAGGTCACTGAGTTAAACCATTTTACAAACCTTATAAGATGGACCTCACTTTAACCAATCATCGTTTTAACTTTGACAAATTCAGGGTCTGCATAAGATTGACTTGTCAAAAGTTTGGCGGGTCATTCCAGGAATACCTGGGCGAAGTGGCTTACTTAAAAAGACAGGATAACCCAGGGTTTTAGGTGAATACACCTGGCTTCCAAGCCTGGCTTTTAAGCCTATCACAAGGGTTATAGCAACTCTAGTTCTTTAGAAACAAAGAGCCCCCAAGCAATATTTCTGAGCTATGCTCAATGGGCACCTATGTTTGAGTTGTGCTGTTGCAACAAACTCTATTTGGTCCCTTTAATTTTGGTAACAAGCCCCCAAGTTTTTTTTGTGGCCGATAAGCCGGATCAAAGGGTAATCATAACTTTGCTCTATAAAGCAGAAGCCCCCAAGTGACCAAGAACTTATTATTTAAGAGAAAACGACAGAGGCCCTGCTTTAACAGGGATGCCGGTTTTATTATATTGATCATAATATATACATTGTCAAAATATGTACATCAGAAGAGCCGGTGGCTCAGGTGTAGTAAGGCCGAAGATGAGCAATATTCCAGGGCCAGTGGGTCTCCTCCTCCGACTTACGTGAGTCTTTTTGCTCTCAAACATCGATAAGGTGGTATGACCTATTGTTCGGATTCTTGCTGACCACAAAGTGTCCTTCCCAAGGTGGGGATAACTTGTGCATATCAGTCTGATCCTGGATGAGCCGGAGCACTAGATCGCCTTCTTGGAAAGTTCTGGTTTTAATCCGACGGCTGTGGTAATGGCGCAAATCTTGCTGGTAAATCGCTGAACGAGCCGCTGCAATGTCACGCTCCTCATCTAACAGGTCAAGTGCGTCCTGACGTGCTTTTTCATTGTCAGCTTCGACATAGGCCGCCACACGAGGTGAGTCATGACGGATGTCACTAGGAAGAACCGCATCTGCTCCTTAGACCATGAAGAAAGGTGTATAACCCATAGACCTGTTGGGGGTGGTGTTAATGCTCCATAACACGAAAGGCAACTCCTCCACCCAACAACCCGGCGTCCTCTGTAGGGGAACCATAAGCCGGGGCCTGATGCCTCTCAAGATTTCTTGATTGGCTCTCTCAGCTTGACCATTAGATTGGGGGTGAGCCATTGATGATACATCAAGCCGGATGTGCTCACGTTCACAAAATTCCTTCATAGCACCTTTGGAGAGATTAGTGCCATTATCTGCTATAATGCTGTGTGGAAAGCCAAAACGGAAAATCACCTTCTTCATGAATTGAACCGCCGTGGCTGCATCACACTTACTGACCGGCTCTGCCTCTACCCACTTAGTGAACTTATCAACCGCCACCAAAAGGTGGGTCTTCTTATCCTTGGACCTCTTAAAAGCCCAACCATATCAAGCCCCCAAGTTGCAAATGGCCAAGTGATTGGGATCATCCTCAGCTCCTGAGCCGGAACATGGGCTCGATGCGAAAACTTCTGACAACCGTCACATTTTTTGACCAAGTCTTCAGCTTCAGCATGAGCCGTCAGCCAATAGAAATCATGACGAAAAGCCTTGGCTACTAGAGATTTTGAACCGACATGATGGCCATAATCTCCTTCGTGGATCTCACGCAGAATCTCACAACCTTCTTCAGGAGAAACGCAACGCTGAAACGCCCCTGTGACACTGCAATGATGTAACTCGCCGTTGACAATAGTCATTGACTTGGACCACCGGGTTATCTGCCTGGCCAAAGTTTCATCCTCAGGTAACTCGCCCCGGGTCATATAAGCTAAATATGAAACCGTCCAATCAGGGATTACATGAAGAGCTGCCACCAACAGTGCTTCTGGGTCAGGAATAGCCAAATCCTCCTCTGTAGGTAACTTGACCGACGGGTTATACAAAACATCAAGAAAGACATTGGGCAGCACCGGTTTACGTTGAGAACCAACCGGCTTAAAGCGTCCGCTGCTTCATTTTTGTCGCCGATCAACATGCTCGACCTGATAACCCTTGAAGTTACCAGCAATAACATCCACCTCTCGTCGATAAGCCGCCATGAGTGGGTCCTTGGAATCCCAAGTACCAGAGACTTGTTGAGCCACCAAGTTCGAGTCACCAAAACACCTTACCCGGCTTAAGTTCATCTCCTTAGCCATCCGAAGACCATGGAGCAAGGCCTCATATTCAGCTGCATTGTTAGTGCAAGGGTTACATTAAATGGAGAAAATAACAAAATTTATCACCTCGAGGGGAAGCTAGCACAACTCCAACCCCGAGCCCTCCAATTGCATGGACCCGTCAAAGTGAATAGTCCAATACGTGTTATCCGGTTTTTCCTCAGGCATCTGTAACTCTGTCCAGTCATTGATGAAATCCACTAGTGCTTGAGACTTGATGGTCGTGCGAGGCATATATTTCAAACCATGAGGTCCAAGCTCAATGGCCCATTTAGCAACCCAGCCAGTTGCTTCCCTGTTTGGATGATATCTCCCGAAGGAGCAAAATTGACCACAGTGATGGGATGACCCTGAAAATATTGCTTAAGCTTTCGGCTTGCCATGAAAACTCCATACACAAGCTTCTGCCAATGTGGGTATCTCCAAGGTTGTCAGAATCGTGATTTTGAATCGGATCGGAGCTTTGATGGTAGGATCGCAAATCGTAGAATCTTCACTATTAGAATCGTAAAAACGTAGATTCTAAGAACTAAAATCGTAGAATCATAGGGGTTAGTTTGGATCGTAAAGTCGTAGAATCGTATAATAGAATCGCGATTCTGACAACCTTGGGTATCTCTGCTTGGACTCAATAAGCACCTCACCGATATAATAAACCGACCGTTGGACCGGATATTCCTTGTCTACATCCTTTCGCTCCACCGCAATAGCCACGCTGACAGCGCGGGCATTGGCAGCCACATATAACCGCAATGGCTCTTTATCAACAGGGGCAGCAAGAACAGGTGGCTCAGCAAGCTGCTTCTTCAAATCTTCAAACGCTGCATTAGCAGCATCACTCCAGACAAAATTATCTGTCTTTTTCATCATTTGATACAGAGGGATATCCTTCTCTCCTAAACGACTTATGAACCGTCTTAGCGCCGCAATACGACCCGCCAGACGTTGAACATCATTGATACACGCCGGTTTAGCCAGAGAAGTAATGGCCTTGATCTTCTCCGGATTAGCTTCAATGCCCCTGTTAGACACCAGAAAGCCCAAGAGCTTGCCTGCCGGTACACTAAAGACACACTTGGCCGGGTTAAGCATCATCTTATAAACCAGGAGGTTATCAAAGGTTTCTTTCAAATCGACTATCAACGTATCCTTCTTCCTGGACTTCACCACAATATCATCCACATAAGCATGAACATTGCGCCCAATCTGATTATGAAGGCAATTCTGCACACATCGCTGATAAGTCGCCTGGGCACTCTTGAGCCCAAAAGGCGTAGACACATAACAAAGCTCCAAAGGGAGTTATGAAAGTTGTCTTCTCTTGCTCAGACCAGCGCAAATAACGGGGAACTGCCGGTTCAACGGAGTTCATAGCCCTCTTATGAAGCTTCTGGTCGCGCTTGCATAAGCTAGTGGTGAAGACATGATACTGTCCACTATTCAACTGCTTCGGGTTGCTCTGATAACCCGACTGCTGCTGCTGTTGACTCCCCTGATTATTCTGCTGATTGTAACCACCTTGGTTGCCATGACTGCCTTGATTTCCTTGGAACCCGGAGTTAGAGCCGCTGTAACCCGGTCCATAAGAGACGGACCCTGAACTGCCGCCTGGACCATGACTGTCTTGAAAAAGATTTGAATTTTTGAACTCCTTCATGATGAAACAATCCTTCCAGAGATGGCCGGATGGTCTTTCTCGCATACCATGCCTTGGGCAAGGCTGATTCAACAGCTACTCAAGGTTAATGCCTGATCCTCCAGTCTGTGGGGGCGGTTCACCCTTACGACGCTGGCCATTATTCTGCGTATTGGCGTTAGCTACAAAGTCCAAGCTATTATCAGCCTTGCGCTTACCGTTACCTCCTTGACTCGTCGGGTTATGTTGCTGTCCTCTGGTTCTACTGCTCTTCTTTCCATTTCCCAGCTTTTCATCATCAGACTCGGGGTCCTTGGTACCATCAGAGTCAGCATATTTAACCAGAGCTGCCATGAGTGTCCCCATGTCATTGCAGTGACGTTTGAGCCATCCCAACTTCTGCTTCAGGGGTATTGTCGTGGAATTGTCACGGCAGATGTGTCGCGAGGCCAACGCATCTATGTGGTAGCTTGAAGGGGTTGAGTGGAATCGAGAGACGCAACACACAAGACGAGGATTTACACAGCTTCGGGCCCCGGGAAACATCATTCGGTAATAACCCTACATGCTGTTTGTGGCTAGGTCTCATTATGATCATGAGGTAGTCGCCGTAAGCCGGCTCTCCTCTTTGTGTCTAGCCCTAGACATTGTTCTTGTTGCTTGTCCCTCTTTGGGGAGCCCTGCCCCTCCTTATATATGTTGAAGGGGCGGCTTACATGTGGAGTCCTATTGGCATTAGAACTAACTTATTCTCTATTACAAGTCGGATACAAGTACGGGTCTTGCTTCCTCGTAAAGGAAATATTCCTCATGCCTTCTGTCTTAAGCCAGCCTACTGGGCCTTGGGCCTAGTCTTCTCTGTGACCCGCCGTCGGGGTCATCCGTGAGTCGTTTGACCAGTGAGCCGCCAGACCCGTGAGTCGCCAGTCCTCCGGCGTGTCATCGGTGAAGCGCCAAGTCCGGCCGGGTCATACTTCCGGCCGGGTCATACCGTGGGGTATATCCCCGACATTAGCCCCCAGTTTAATTTGGATTTATCCATGTTAAACTGATCCTTGTAAAACAAACACAAGAACAACTTTGACAGATTGTGTTCCGGGTTAAAAATTCTTGTACGCCGGCACCTGATCATCCTTAATTCCTTGTGCTCCGGGTTAAATATTCTCCTGAGACGGGACCTAATTATCCTTAAGTCCAATTGTCATTTCCTTCATCTAGAAAATCCGGATCAAATAAGTTAGCTTCATACTCAATTTGCTGATGTTGGTTTCTCACAGAAAAATATTGTGAAGAATAATCCACTTGAGTCGGCTTCCAAGGCGCCGTGTTAAATAATTTTGGTCTTCAAATACTCATCTAATATTCAGCCGGCTTGAAGATGTAAAACTTGCCGGTTTATTATTACCAAAAACTGCCGGATTATAAAACAGACAATGCCGGGTCATAATTGTTGTTGACACCGGTTTATGTAATTGATCCTCCTGATTTGCTCAAAACTGATAATTTGAAGATTTTTCTCCCTTATATCCATATTACCTGTAGCCCCCAAGTCTTGAGCAGAACAAAGTGATGGTTTAAGACTTGTTCCAATAAATGTTTCAACCTTGAAGAAATCCGATTTATTCATCTCAATCATATAAACTAAATATTCCACACATGTAGCCCCAAGTGTCAGGTTGTCATGCTTGTAGCAGCCTGGGACTTGTAATTGCTTTATGCTCATGAAAACTTCAACCAGTGTAGCCCCCAAGGGCCGGGTCAATATGCAATAATGAGCAGGGACTTTGTAGATATAACCATGTAAATTTGAATAGCAATGTGTAGCCCCCAAGGGCCGGCTTAGTAAGATAACACTGAGCTGGGACTTTGTATATAATGGATAATAACATCATATAATATAGTCTCCACCATGGGGCTTGAACCCACGTCCACAAGGTTAAGAGCTTTGTACTCCACCAACTGAATAGTGGACCGTTCAATATAATGTATTAATGCTTGTGTACCTTGAATTTTTGACAGGAGCAATTGTTAGCCCCCAAGGGCCGGCTCATTTAAAATGTGATGAGTCAGGTCTTCAATAAGTTGAGCAAAAAATGACTTTGCATTAGCCCCCAAGTGCCATGCTGCATGCTGGCAGTGACATGGGACTTGTATATTCGATGTAATCTCGATTTGAACAATGTAGCCCCCAAATGCAGGGTCATAAGCCTGCAGCGACTCGGGACTATTTCCTCCATTCTAAAATAAATCATGCCCATTGATAAAAATAATAGCCGTTGCGCTAAAGCGACTTTGAAAACCTCAATCATAACATTGGTTATTGATGATCACAATAGAAATCCAGCCATGTTGGCTATTCAAGATTTGAATAATATAATCCGGTATGAAAACCTCAATCATTCAATATCATCATGAACATCCAGCCAGTTTTGGCTATTAAAGATTTGAATACCTCATCGGTTGACAAGTAAATCCAGAGTTTAAATACCTGGCAGCTCTTGGCCGATGAAGGACTTAATGCGCATTTATTGTAAGCCGGAATTTTTGTAACCTGGTGGCCTATAGCCCTTGAGAAAATCAATAATTGATAACCCTTTTGAGACACCAATTTCAGTGATGAGCTTGGACTGAAGCATTTATATAAGTCATAGTTCTGCAAATCCTGCACAGAGTTTAAACAACATATGCCCTGGCAACTTAACGTCAAGAGCTAGGGCGGGTAACCAACCAAATGTAGTCTTACCCTGCACACAAGTAGATCACAAGAACCCTTGGCGATTTGCCGCAGGGCGGGTCATAATACCTCACATGTAACCATTGTGATATTGAATTTGTACTGCCGGTTTACATGACTTGTGCAATAAGGGTGATAACCCAATCCTGAGAAGCCAATGCTTCCACATAGATGATGATTGTCATAAGCTGGCGACTTATAGTCAAAAGTCAAGCCGGGTTAAGCATAAAACACTTATATACATGTGAGATATAATCCAAAAAAGGTCTCAATTCAAACCCAAAATTGTTCGCAAAAAAGACTTAAAAAATATAAGGCTTCTGATTCGTATACGATCAGAAAACCGTTCCAAAGGGGTTGAGCTAAGATTCGAATACAATCATATAGCCCCCTAGTGTCAAGTATCTTTGCTTGCAAAGTGCTTGGGACTTGTTATTTTACCATGATCCTGACTATAACCCGACATCAATGCAGGCCACCATAAGTCAATTTGAGTCGGAGATTGCTGACCTGAAGAGCCGCCTGGCAGCCCAGGAACTTGAAATTCAAAAAGCCAACTCCAAGTTTGAATTCAGCGTCTCTGAACAAGAGAAGTTGAAGAAGAACTTTGAGGCGGAGAAGAAAACCTGGGCTGATGAAAAGGCCTCACTGGTGACCCGGGCCGAGACAGCAGAAGCATCACTTGCGGAAGCAAAAACTGAGCTGTCCGGCTTAAAGCGCTAGATATCTCAAATGGTCTCAGCCATCTTCGGTAAGTGACGATATATAAACATTAAGTACTGCAAGCCTTCCTTTGATGACCACTTTAATTGTTACCTCCGGCTCACCTTATGTTTAATAATGTAGGCCCCAGGAGCACAAACCTCAAGCAGAACATGTTGATCAAGCTGAAGGCAGTGTATACTCTGGTGGAACAGCTCTACATCGGGTCACAACATGCTCTGGCCGTTGTGGCTTTATCAAATGACGTTCCTCATCTCCTGCAAGATGTGCTGAAGCGGCTAGCTGTGCTCCCTCAGCGGGTTCAAGAAGTAAGGCGGGCATCTGCAAGAGCCGGAGCTATAGCTGCATTTAGCCGAGCTAAAGCATGGATTCCAGAACTAGACCCGGCCGACCTCACTCTTGGATACCCGAGTCTAAAGGAGGATGGAACTTTGTTTGATGAAGCAGACTTCACCACCTGTGTGAAAGACATACGCCCTATAGCTACTCTCATTGGGAACAACACTGATCTTACCAAGTATCAACCGGGTTATGACAGTGAGAACCGGAGGATTCCAACACCTCATTATGATGAAGTCAGCCTGATCCCTCCAACTCGTAAGCATACCTTTGCCCCTGAAGTCGACCCAACCGGTTTAATAGATGATGAAGCTGAGTTTGAAGCCTTGAGTGGCATTGACTGGGCCTCATCAACCTTCCAGGACAGGGCAGCCGACGGAGAGGCGGAGAAGGATAACCCGTAATCTTCAAGCCAACCAAAGGAGTAAAGATGCCGGGCGTCATATGTTTATGTCTTTGTGAAAACAATGCCTCACTATTCAAACTCGGGGAGTCTTGTAATAGGGTAGAAAAACTCTCGATTTTTGTCATGCCTTCGTGCATGTTTATGGCGCTCAATACTTCCTTAAGCTGCCATCGCTATATACTTCCAGCTTTTATTGACCTTCTAGTTCCTTTATGTTAAACAAAAAATTGCTTGCCTTATCCTGCATATGAGACAAATAGAAATCCTTTGGCGACTTATCGCATCGGGGGGTCACATAAGGTATACTCCTCTGCTGCACACACAGACTCAGCATAAGCCGCATCGCCTTCCTCACATTCCAGGGCCACCTTTCGACTTCCATGGACGGTGATGGTGCCTTTGTGACCTGGCATCTTAAGCTGCATATAAACATAACACGGCCGTGCCATGAACTTGGCATAAGCCGGCCGTCCAAACAGAGCATGATATGGACTCTTAATTTTGACTACCTCAAACATTAATTTCTCAGCCCTGGAATCATACTCATCTCCAAAGGCTACCTCCAATTCAATCTTACCGACCGGGTACGCCGACTTACCAGGCACCACCTCCATGGAAAACGGTGTTGGATGTCTTTAAATTTTTGTCAGTCAAACCCATGCGTCGAAAGGTCTCGTAATAGAGGATGTTGATGCTGCTACCTCCGTCCATGAGTACTTTGGTGAATTTATATCCACCGACCTGAGGTGCTACCACCAAAGCTAACTGACCCGGATTGTCAACCCGGGGAGGGTGATCTTCCCTGCTCCACACAATGGGCTGCTCTGACCACCTCAGGTAACGAGGAACTGTCGGCTCAACAGAATTCACAGCCCTCTTATGAATCTTCTGGTCACGTTTGCACAAGCTAGTGGTGAACACATGATACTACCCACTATTCAGCTGCTTCAGATGGCTTTGATAACCCGACTGCTGCTGCTGTTGTCCTCCTTGACCAGACTACCGTTGATTATAGCCGCCTTGATTTCCCTGAAAGCCAGAACTTGAGCCGCCGCCCGGGCCATGAAAGCCGCCGGCACCTGAGCCGCCGCCCGACCCATGATTGCCATCAAACGTGTTGGAATTCTTGAAAGCCTTCATGATTGCGCAATCTTTCCATAAGTGGGTAGCGGGTCGTTCCCGGGTGCCGTGTCTCGGGCAGGGCTCATTGAGCAGCTGCTCAAGAGACGGGCCTGACCCGCTAGATCGAGGGGGCGGTTTTCCCTTACGTCTCTGATTGTTACCCTGCGTATTGGCATTGGCCACAAACTCCGGGTTACCCTCCGCCTTACGCTTATTGCCTCCTTGATTCATCGGGTTATGCTGCGGACCCTTTCCGTTGCCATTCTTCTTTCCCTTCCCTGTCTTTTCCTCATTAGACGCGGGATCCTTGGTACTATCAGAGTCGGTGTATTTGACTAAAGCTGACATCAACGTGCCCATATCATTGCAATCATGCTAAAGGCGCCCCAGTTTCTGTCTCAGCGGCTCAAAACGGCAATTCTTCTCCAACATGAGGACTGCAGAGCCGGCATCCATCTTGTCAGACGAATGCATTATCTCCTTGACCCGGCGCACCCAATAAGTTGTGGATTCACCCTCCTCTTGCTTACAATTTGTTAAGTCCACAATTGACATAGATTGCTTGCAAGTGTCCTTGAAATTCTGGATGAATTGGGCCTTTAGCTCTGCCCATGAACTAATGGAATTGGGCGGCAAGCCCTTTAACCAAGACCGGGCTGTTCCATCCAACATCATGGTGAAGTACTTAGCCATTGCTGCGTCGCTGGCCTCCAACAGCTCCATGGCCATCTCGTAACTTTCGATCCATGTCCCAGGCTGTAAGTCGGCCGTATAATTCGGCACCTTTCGAGGTCCCTTGAAGTCCTTGGGCAAACGCACATTACGTAGAGCCGGCACCAAACAAGGAACACCACCGGTTCTAGTGGCTACTCCTGCCTCAACGGAAGTCGCTGGGTAATCCGGAAGGGCCTCCTGAGCCGTCAGCTGAGCCGCCAGTTGAGCCGCCCGCTCGTCCTCATGACATATTCGGTCCTGCACCGGGTTATAACCTCCGGGCTGGTTACGGCGCTGGGCGTTGCTTGATAAGGCTTCCGACTCCATGTGCCTACTGTAACTCGGACTCCGGTTTGGACGAGGCGGTGCTAACCAAGGCGGAGGAGTTGAGTGAATCCTGTCCCGACTATAGGAATAAGTCTCTTGCTGAGCCAGAGCCGTCTGGACGAGTTCTCTGATCCTCCGGGTCTCCACCGCCGTTAGATCATCACCGTCCACTGGGAGAGCCGCCAAACGTGCCGATGCTGCGATTAAGTTCTCCATGGGATTGGAAAAGTGACCCGGTGGTATTGGCACATAGCGGGGCGGTGCCATATTCCCACGAGGAGGTACTGTCACCTGAGGCTGAACCGGTCCCCCGACTGTCATGAACTGATTGACTTCTGGCGGGTTACTTGGACCGGCTCCGGGTGTAGAGAAGAGGTTCCGTGGATCATAAACCGGGGGCAAACGAGATTGGGTTTTCTGATGTCTCCTCCTCATCACCTCGCTAGATGCGTTCAGGCTCATCGTAAGCTGGAAAGCTTCTGATTGAAGTTGTTGTGCCCGAGCATCTAAAGCCGCCCGTTCTGTGGCTAACCTGACGTCCTCAGCTGCCAAGGCCTCCTTAGCCCGAGCTATCTCCTCACGAACCTGTGCCACCTCTACATTATGCTCATCTTGATTCGCAGGGATAACTGTGGCGGTTAACAGGGTCGTAAGCTTATCCATGAGATCCATCAGCACCTGAGCGGCGGGCGCACGGGGCCTCCTGCTCCTGCTGCTCCTGACCCAGACGTTATGGCTGCTGCGGCTGTGGAATTTTGGCCGGGTTGAGTACCGGCCATGAAGACTCCTGCCCAGCTTGGCGGTTCATAGGGGTCCGGAATACTGGAGCCATCGGAACAGCCCCCGAGCCCGCCGTCTTGTAATGGATATAGCGAATCCGTTGAACTGGCGCACGAATCACTGTCGGAGAGGACGGTCGTCTCACCACCAGCTTCAGATCCTTCAGAAAGTTCCCCTCCGTGGACGCAACCCACAAAGGCATGCTTCACGGTAGGTTGAGCTCGGGCGGGTCTTGCGCGCTGAGCCGTCCCGACGAGGTCGGTGCAGTTGTCCGGCTCAGGGCTCGGCTCACCAATCCGGCCGATGAAGACGTGGATTCCACCAAATGGGACCCGGTACCCATTCTCAATTGAGCCTGCGTCGGGGCCCCAGCCTTCGTCGTCGATGTAGATCTTGCCGCGACGACTCTTGATCATCCGGTCGACTGCGTATCCCTTGAGCCCTTTGAAGCTGCCCTTCAAGAACTCAAATCCACCGTGCGCTGGCCCCATAGTGGGCGCCAACTGTCGTGGAATTGTCACGGCAGATGTCCTGTTGCAAGGACTTAGTCGTGGAGCCATCGCAGCTAGGAAGCTTAAAGGGGTTAATCGGGACAAAGGACACGAGAGAGTTATACTAGTTCGGCCCCTTACGGTGAAGGTAAAGCCTACGTCTAGTTGGGTTGGTATTGCTTGAGGTTTCGATGACCAGGGAGCGAGATACGCTATGCTCGGCTCTCGATGAGTTGTTTCTTGCCCTAAACCGCCAGCGGGTCATCCCCTTATATACACGGGTTGACGCCCTGCGGCCTACAGAGTCCCATCCGGCTCATAGACAATGTCCGGCTCGGTGACTAGTTAATTCTACCTTACAATACAAGTCATGCCATCATGGCGGTCTATCACTATGGGCCTTAAGTCGCCTGTGGGCTTTAGACCCTTTATTGAACCGCCATGTTCATGCTTGGTGTTGGGCTTCTTCTGATGAATACTCTTTGCGTAACCCGGCCCCTCCTGGGCGGCTTACACAAATAGTTATATCCTCAACAGGTATGAACCGACAGTTGTTCTCCAGCATCAATACTGCTGAGTCGACATTGATGCAATCCGATGAGTGCAGGATTGTTGAGACCCGGCGCACCCAATGGGTTGTTGACTCACCTTCTTCTTGGACACAGGAGGCTAAATCCACAATTGACATAGGCTGCTTGCATGTATCCTTGAAATTCTGGATAAACCGGGCTTTTAACTCGGCCCATGACCCAATGGAATTGGCAGGGAGCCCCTTCAGCCAAGTGCGGGTCGTTCCTTCCAACATTAGGGGGAAATATTTAGCACATGCTGCATCGCTAACATCTAGCAACTCCATGGCCATCTCATAACTCTCGATCCACGCTTCAGGAGATAAATCGGCTGCATAGTTAGGAACCTTACGGGGACCCTTCAAATCCTTGGGCAGACGCTCATTACGTAGAGCCGGCACTAAACACGGCACACCAAAATTCTTGAAGGTTACACCTGGCTCCACCAAAGCTGTCAGATGAACCGGAGAAGGTTGATGGGCCGCATACTGCACTGCTAATTCGGCCTCTCAACGAGCTCTACCTTGATCCACTAGTTCTGAGCATCAGCACCACCGCCCGCTGGGTTATGCCCATGCGGCGGGTTATGGTTCCGCGCACTGCTTGACACAACCGATTCATCCATATGCCTGCTGTAACTCCGACTTGGGCGAGGGGTGGAATGAATCCTGTCATGACTGTAAGAATAAGCCTGCTGCTGAACCAAAGCTGTCTGAAGGAGCTCTCTAGCCCTCCATGTTTCAACTGATGTCAGAGACTCGCCTTCAACTGGGAGAGCCGCCAATCGCGATGATGCATCGATCATGTTATCCAAAAGGTTAGAATAATGACCTGGTGGCGTCGGCACGTGCTGCGGCGGGTTATTGTTCTGACGAGGCGGGTCCGTGGTTCGCGGCTGAACCGGCGCTCCCGTCCAAGGCGCTTCCGCCCGGTTTACCACCGGCTGGTTGCTGGTTCCTACTCCTGGCGTGTTAAAGAGATTTCTCACTTCGTAAACCGGGGGTAGACGAGTCTGATGCCTCCTCCTCATGACATCGTTTGGAGCGTTCTGATCTAGCATGAGTCGGTAAGACTCCGACTGAACCCGCTATGCCTGGGCGTCCAAAGCGGCCCGCTCCTCGGCCATCCTTGCGTTTTCTGCATTTAGCTCCTCCTTGGCCTGTGCTATCTCATCGCACAATTTTGCGATTGCCGCATTATGCTGATCCTGTTCCACCGGGTTAACCACCGTTGTTAACAATGCTGTCAGCTTATCCAGCAAATCAGTTAAGGCCTGAGCCAACGGACGCACATGGCCTCCTGCCCCGTCTACCGTCGCTGCTGCTGATCCGGAAATCAATGCTGTTGCAGTTGAAGAATGTTGTACCGGCCATGAAGATCGCAACCCGGTTCGGCGGCTCGCAGGGGTCCGAAATACTGTCGCCATCAGAACAGCCCCCAAGCCGGCCATCTTGAAGTTGGTACAATGACTCGGTCTCACCAGTGGATGACTCCCCCTTTGAATAGACAACTATCTCACCATTAGATATCGATTCGGATTTCACACTGTTAATGAATCCCACGAAGGCATGCTTCATGGCAGGCTGAACTCGGGCAGGTCTAGCACGCTGAGTCGTCTCGATGATGTCGGTGTAGATGTCTGGCTCAGGGCACGGTTCGCCGATCTTGCCAATGAAGACGTGAATTCCGCCAAAGGGGACTCGGTACCCGTACTCGATTGAGACGGCCTCGGGGCCCCAGCCTGCGTCGTCGATGTAGAGTTTGCCGCTGATACGTCTCCAACATATCTATAATTTTTGATTGCTCCATGCCATATTATCTTCTGTTTTGGACATTATTGGGCTTTATTATTCACTTTTATATTATTTTTGGGACCAACTTATTAACCGGAGGCCCAGCCCAGAATTGCTGTTTTTTGCCTATTTCAGAGTTTCACAGAAAAAGAATATCAAACGGAGTCCAAACGGAATGAAAAATTCGGGAACGTGATTTTCGGAACGAACATGATCCAGAGGACTTGGACCCTACGTCAAGAAATCAAGCAGGAAGCCACGAGGTAGGGGGGCGCGCCTACCCCCCTGGGCGCGCCCTCCACCCTCGTGGGCCTTGCTCCACCGACATACTCCTTCCTCCTATATATACCTACGTGCCCCCAAACGATCAGATACGGAGCCAAAAACCTAATTCCACCGCCGCAACCTTCTGTACCCACGAGATCCCATCTTGGGGTCTGTTCCGGAGCTCCGCCGGAGGGGGCATCGATCACGGAGGGCTTCTACATCAACACCATAGCCTCTCCGATGAAGTGTGAGTAGTTTACCTCAGACCTTCGGGTCCATAGTTATTAGCTAGATGGCTTCTTCTCTCTTTTTGGATCTCAATACAATGTTCTCCCCCTCTCTCGTGGAGATCTATTCGATGTAATCTTCTTTTGCGGTGTGTTTGTTGAGACCGATGAATTGTGGGTTTATGATCAAGTTTATCTATAACAATATTTGAATCTTCTGAATTCTTTTATGTATGATTGGTTATCTTTGCAAGTCTCTTTGAATTATCAGTTTGGTTTAGCCTACTAGATTGATCTTTCTTGCAATGGGAGAAGTGCTTAGCTTTGGGTTCAATCTTGCGGTGTCCTTTCCCAGTGACAGTAGGGGCAGCAAGGCACGTATTGTATTGTTGCCATCGAGGATAACAAGATGGGGTTTTTATCATATTGCATGAATTTATCCCTCTACATCATGTCGTCTTGCTTAAAGCGTTACTCTGTTCTTATGAACTTGATACTCTAGATGCATGCTGGATAGCGGTCGATGTGTGGAGTAATAGTAGTAGATACAGGCATGAGTCGGTCTACTTGTCTCGGACGTGATGCCTATATACATGATCATACCTAGATATTCTCATAACTATGCTCAATTCTGTCAATTGCTCAACAGTAATTTGTTCACCCACCGTAAAATACTTATGCTCTTGAGAGAAGCCACTAGTGAAACCTATGGCCCCCGGGTCTACCTTCCATCATATTAATCTTCCAACACTTAGTTATTTCCGTTGCTTTTACTTTACTTTGCATATTTATCACAAAAATACCAATAAATATTATCCTATCATATCTATCAGATCTCACTCTCGTAAGTGACCGTGTAGGGATTGACCACCCCTTATCATGTTGATTGTGAGGATTTATTTATTTGTGTAGGTGCGAGGGACTTGCGTGTAGCCTCCTACTGGATTGATACCTTGGTTCTCAAAAACTGAGGGAAATACTTACACTACTTTGCTGCATCACCCTTTCCTCTTCAAGGGAAAACCAACGCAGTCTCAAGAGGTAGCAAGAAGGATTTCTGGCGCCATTGCCGGGAAGGCTTACACAAGGTCAAGTTAAGATTTGGACTCCCGACAACGAGCCATTTCTGGTGCCGTTGCCGGGGAGGTCTACGCAAAAGTCAACATACCAAGTACCCATCACAAACCCTTATCTCCCGCATTACATTATTTGCCCTTTGCCTCTCATTTTCCTCTCCCCCACTTCACCCTTGCCGTTTTATTCGCCCTCTCTTTTTTCGTTCGCCTCTTCTTCGCTTGCTTCTTGTTTGCTCGTGTGTTGGATTGCTTGTTTGTCACGATGGCTCAAGATAATACCAAATTATCCGACTTTACCAATACCAACAATAATGATTTCCATAGCACTCCGATTGCTCCTCTTACCGTTACTGAATCTTGTGAAATAAATGTTGCCTTGTTGAATCTTGTTATGAAAGATCAATTCGCCGGCCTTCCTAGTGAAGATGCCGCTACTCACCTAAATAGCTTCATTGATTTGTGTGGCATGCAAAAGAAGAAAGATGTTGACAATGATATAGTTAAATTGAAGCTATTTCCTTTTTCGCTTAGAGATCGTGCTAAAGCTTGGTTTTCGTCTTTGCCTAAAAATAGTACCGATTCTTGGAATAAGTGCAAAGATGCTTTTATCTCTAAGTATTTTCCTCCCGCCAAGATTATCTCTCTTAGAAACGATATTATGAATTTTAAGCAACTTGATCATGAACATGTTGCACAATCTTGCGAGAGGATGAAATTAATGATACGTAATTGCCCTACACATGGTTTGAATTTGTGGATGATTATACAAAAATTTTATGCCGGATTGAAGTTTTCTTCTAGAAATCTTTTAGATTTGGCTGCGGGAGGCACTTTTATGGAAATCACTTTAGGAGAAGCTACTAAAATCCTAGATAATATTATGGTTAACTATTCTCAATGGCACACTGAAAGATCTACTAATAAAAAAGTGCATGCGATAGAAGAAATTAATGTTTTGAGTGGAAAGATGAATGAACTTATGAGATTATTCGCTACTAAGAGTGTTTCTTCTGATCCTAATGATATGCCTTTGTCTAATTTGATTGATAATAATAATGAATCTATGGATGTGAATTTGTTGGTAGGAATAATTTTGGTAACAACGCGTATAGAGGGAATTTTAATCCTAGGCCTTATCCTAGTAATTCCTCTAACAATTATGGTAATTCCTACAACAATTCTTATGGAAATTTTATAAGATGCCCTCTGAATTTGAGACTAGTGTTAAAGAGTTTATTAATTCGCAAAAGAATTTCAATGCTTTGCTTGAAGACAAATTGCTTAAAGTTGATGAATTGGCTAGGAGCGTTGATAGAATTTCTCTTGATGTTGATTCTTTGAAACTGAGATCTATTCCTCCTAAGCATGATATCAATGAGTCTCTCAAAGCCATGAGAATTTCCATTGATGAGTGCAAAGAAAGAACCGCTAGGATGCGTGCTAAGAAAGATTGCTTTATGAAAGCGTGTTCTTCAAATTTCTATGAAAATAAAGATGAAGATTGGTAACCCACAAGTATAGGGGATCGCAAAAGTTTTCGAGGGTAGAGTATTCAACCCAAATTTATTGATTCGACATAAGGGGAGCCAAAGAATATTCTTAAGTATTAGCAGCCGAGTTGTCAATTCAGCCACACCTGGATAACTTAGTATCTGCAGCAAAGTGTTTAGTAGCAAAGTAATATGATAGCAGTGGTAACGGTAACAAAGGTAACAGTAGCAACAGTTATATTTTTGGTGTTTTGTATTGATTGTAACAGTAGCAACGGAAAAGTAAATAAGCGAAGAACAATATATGAAAAGCTCATAGGCATTGGATCAGTGATGGAGAATTATGCCGGATGCGGTTCATCATGTAACAGTCATAACATAGGGTGACACAGAACTAGCTCCAATTCATCAATGTAATGTAGGCATGTATTCCGAATATAGTCATACGTGCTTATAGAAAAGAACTTGCATGACATCTTTTGTCCTACCCTCCCATGGCAGCGGGGTCCTAATGGAAACTAAGGGATATTAAGGCCTCCTTTTAATAGAGTACCGGACCAAAGCATTAACACATAGTGAATACATGAACTCCTCAAACTATGGTCATCACCGGGAGTGGTCCCGATTATTGTCACTTCGGGGTTGCCAGATCATAATACATAGTAGGTGACTATAGACTTGCAAGATATGATCAAGAACTCCAATATATTCATGAAAACATAATAGGTTCAGATCTGAAATCATGGCACTCGGGCCCTAGTGACAAGCATTAAGCATAGCTAAGTCATAGCAACATCAATCTCAGAACATAGTGGATACCAGGGATCAAACCCTAACAAAACTAACTCAATTACATGATAGATCTCATCCAACCCATCACCGTCCAGCAAGCCTACGATGGAATTACTCACGCACGACGGTGAGAATCATGAAATTGGTGATGGAGGATTGTTGATGATGACGACGGTGACGGATTCCCCTCTCCGGAGCCCCGAACAGACTCCAGATCAGCCCTCCCGAGAGGTTTTAGGGCTTGGCGGTGGCTCCGTATCGTAAAACGCGATGAATCCTTCTCTTTGATTTTTTTCTCCCCGAAAGTGAATATATGGAGTTGGAGTTGAGGTCGATGGAGCATCAGGGGGTCCACGAGGTAGGGGGCGCACCCTGGGGGGCAGGTGCGCCCCCACCCTCGTTGACAGGGTGTGGGCCCCCTGACGTGGTTTTTTCTTCCGGTATTTTTCTTATTTTCCAAATAGATGTTCCGTGGAGTTTCAGGTCATTCCGAGAACTTTTGTTTCTGCACATAAATAACACCATGTTGAAAACAGTGTCAGTCCGGGTTAGTTCCATTCAAATCATGCAAGTTAGAGTCCAAAATAAGGGCAAAAGTGTTTGGAAAAGTAGATACGACAGAGACGTATCAACTCCCCCAAGCTTAAACCTTTCTTGTCCTCAAGCAATTCAGTTGATAAACTGAAAGTGATAAAGAAAAACTTTTACAAACTCTGTTTGCTCTTGTTGTTGTAAATATGTAAAGCCAACATTCAAGTTTTCAGCAAAGATTATGACTAACCACATTCGCAATAACTCTTAGGTCTCATGTTTACCCATAGCAATGGCATAATCAACTAGCGAGTGATAATAATAAATCTCGGATGACAACACTTTCTCAAAACAATCATGATATGATATAACAAGATGGTATCTCGCTAGCCCTTTTTGAGACCGCAAAACATAAATGCAGAGCACCTTTAAAGATCAAGGACTGACTAGACATTGTAATTCATGGTAAAAGAGATCCAGTCATACACAATATAAATTAATAGTAATGGATGCAAATGACAGTTGAGCTCTCCAGCTAGTGCTTTTTATAAGAGGGTGATGACTCAACATAAAAGTAAATAGATAAGCCCTTCGTAGAGGGAAGCAGGGATTTGTAGAGGTGCCAGAGCTCGGTTTTGAAATAGAGATAAATAATATTTTGAGCGGCATACTTTCATTGTCAACATAACAACCAAGAGATGGCGATATCTTCCATGCTACACACATTATAGGCGGTTCCCAAACAGAATGGTAAAGTTTATACTCCCCCTCCACCAACAAGCATCAATCCATGGCTTGCTCGAAACAACGAATGCCTCCAACTAGCAACAGTACCAGGGGGAGTTTTGTTTGCAATTATTTTGATTTAGTTTGCATAAAGCATGGGACTGGGCATCCCGGTGACCAGCCATTTTCTCGTGAGTGAGGAGCGGAGTCCACTCCTCTTGAGAATAACCCGCCTAGCATGGAAGATACGGACAAACCTAGTTGATACATGATCTATTCGAGCATACAAAACAGAATTTCATTTGAAGGTTTAGAGTTTGGCACATACAAATTTACTTGGAACGGAAGGTAGATACCGCATATAGGAAGGTATAGTGGACTCATATAGATTAACTTTGGGGTTTAAGGGATTGGATGCACAAGCAGTATTCCCACTTAGTACAAGTGAAGGCTAGCAAAAGACTGGGAAGTGACCAACTAGAGAGCGACAACAGTCCTGAACATGCATTAAAATTAATAAACATTGAGTACGAGCATGAGTAGGATATAATCCACCATGAACATAAATATCGTGAAGGCTATGCTGATTTGTTTCAACTACATGTGTGAACATGTGCCAAGTCAAGTCACTTAAATCATTCAAAGGAGGATACCACCCCACTATACCACATCATAACCATTTTAATAGCTTGTTGGCACGCAAGGTAAACCATTATAACTCATAGCTAATCAAGCATGGCATAAGCAACTATAATCTCTAATTGTCATTGCAAACATGTTTATTCATAATAAGCTAAATCAGGAACGATGAACTAATCATATTTACAAAAACAAGAGAGGTCGAGTTCATACCAGCTTCTCTCATCTCAGTCAGTCCATCATACATCGTCATAATTGCCTTTCACTTGCACGACCGAACGATGTGAAAATAATAAGAGTGCACGTGCATTGGACTAAGCTGGAATCTGCGAGCATTCAATAAACAGGAGAAGACAAGGCAATATGGACTCTTGATTAAATCAACAATAATGCATATAAGAGCCACTTCAACAATTTAATCATGGTCTTCTCCTATCGACCCCCAAATAAAAGAAAAGAAATAAAAATATTTACATGGGAAAGCTCCCAACAAGCAAAAGAAGAACAGGAAATATTTTTGGGTTTTCTTTTTAATTATTACTACCACAGCAAGAAAAGTAAACTAACTAAAAGCTACACTATTGTTTTTGGTTTTTCTTAAGGTTTAACAAACACACAAGAAGAAAGCAAGAAAGAAAAATAAACTAGCATGGATATTACAGTGAAAAAGTATGAACACCAACATCTAGCAATGATTGTGTGAACATAAATGTAATGTCGGTGGGAAATACGTACTCCCCCAAGCTTAGGCTTTTGGCCTAAGTTGGTTCATTGCCACATATGGCCTGGCGGATATCCATAGTTGTAGTCGGGGTCGTACTGCGCTGCTGCAGTTATTGCCTCCTGAGCTGCAGCGTGGCAGCGAGCTGCCTCCGCCCTCCTCCCGTACTCATCCACCTCCTCTCTGGTAATAACATATCTTCCTTTTGCCTGATAATCAAAGAAGGCAGGAGCAGGGAGAGTAATACGGACAGCACGACGTCTGTCAAAGATTAAGCCATACCGGAGAGGTGATTCATTCCTCTCGACAAACTGGTGGTGAACCATAGCATTAAAGTCTAAATAAGTAGGAGGCAACTCAATATCATTCTCACGTATGTCCACACCAAGAAAATCAGCTAAGCGGGTTGCATAAATTCCTCCAAAGAAATCTCCATTAAATCTATTATGATGCAACCTACATGCAACAATGGCTCCCAAATTATAAGATTTGTCTCCTAACACAGCACTCCTAAGAATACTGAGATCAGGGACACACATATGACATGCTTCATCCTTACCATTAATGCACCTACCTATGAAGAGAGCAAAATAATGTATAGTAGGAAAATGATTGCTCCCTATGGTAGCTTGTGCTATGTCCCTAGATTCCCCCACAGTTATACTAGCAAGAAAATTTCTAAATTCAGATTTGCGAGGTTCACTAGCACTACCCCTTTGTGGAAGTTTGCAAGTAGTGGTAAAATCCTCTAAGTCCATAGTATAAGATTTTTCATAAAGATCAAATAGGATAGTTGGAGAATTACGTGAAGATGAAAATTCAAACCTCCTCACAAATGAACTAGTGAGATAGTGGTATTGGCGGCACTTCTCTGCCTCGAAGCTCACAAGATCAGCGTTACGCAAATATGCGTTAAGTTCTTCCTTGATTCCCGCTCGATCCATAAAGTTCTCTGAAGGCCATTCACAAGGCCGCACTGGAGCGTCTCTTGGTGGCTCACCGTCAGCATCACGCATTGCAAGCCTGGGTCCTTGCTTCCTTGAAGAACCACCTTGGAACATTTTCCTAAGCATATTCCTTCCTCTGAAAAATTTCTGAATTTTTTAGTAACTTCAAATAAAAGTGAACCAAACTCAACAAAATTGATAGCAGCTACTCCTACAAGTGCCTAGAGCCTATATCAAGCATTAGAACTACTTGGAACCATATACATTTGACATGCAAGCTCAAGAACATGGTCACCTAGGCAGCACAAATTTGCAATGAATAAAGCACTAGAACAAAAACTAATTGGACCAATGGAGGAGTCACATACCAAGGAACAATCACCCAAGGCAATTTTGTGAGAGGTGCTTTGAGCAAGGAGATCGAAAATCGCAGCAAAGTGAGCTAGAACTCGTGCTTGAGCTGGATGGTGATTTTTTTGGGAGGAAGAAGAAGTGTGTGGGTGCAGGAATAAGTGGAGGGGGCCACCATGGGCCCACGAGGCAGGGGGCGCGCCCAAGGGGTAGGGCGCGCCCTCCACCCTCGTGGCCAGGTGCTTGCCCCTCCTGCAGTGTTCTCAGTGCCAGATATTCTCAAATATTCCAGAAAAAATCATATTCCATTTTCAGGGCATTTGGAGAACTTTTATTTTTGGGGTATTTTTATATTGCATGAATAAATCAGAAAACAGACAGAAAAATACTATTTTTACTTTATTTCAACTAAATAACAGAAAGTAGAGAGAGGGTACAGAAGGTTATGCTTCTAGTTTCATCCATCTCGTGCTCATCGAAAGGAATCCACTAACAAGGTTGATCAAGTCTTGTTAACAAACTCATTTCGAATAACATGGAACGGAAGAAATTTCGAGTAACACTATGTTACCTCAACGGGGATATGCACATCCCCAGTAATAAGAATATTGTCGGTGGAAAATGACACTTATGGGATCACAAGAATCCCTACTGCGGTTGCGGGGCGCGGGGTTGAGAGAAGAGCGGATCTAACAGAGAGCAAGCGGTTCGTTTATCCAGGTTCGGGCCGCGAGGATGCGGAAAACCCTAGTCCTGCTTTGGTGGATGTATTCTGAGTTCTTGAACTAGCTACGGAGTGTAACGAGCTCCAAAAAGCCGAATCCTTCTCCCATGTGCCATGGGCCTCCTTTTATAGGCGAAAGGGGCTGCCACAGTGGCACACAGGAGGTGGAAAGTGCTACAGCGTCATGAGCTTATCGCTGGTATTACAGGACAAAGCGCATTTAATGCGAGGCTTAGGTGTCCCTTCACTTTATCGGGGACGGGAGCGAGGCCCGTCCCGTCCGTTGCCGCTCCTCCAAGCTTCGACACGCGCCCTGGCCAGCGATGCATGCGTTGCCATGTAGGCAGGCAGGCAGCTGAGGTGGCACGGTGGTGGAGCCTCCACGAAGGGCTGCATGTTGCCACGCAGGTGCGTGCCCAGCTGGTTGGGTCGGCAGCTGCATGCGAACAACGACGGAGACTTGGCTAGTGCGGGCCTGACGGTGGCCCTGCTGGTGCGCTTGGCGAGGGCCTTGCGGCGTGGCCCGGCAAGGGTCTTGTCGGGTGGCCCGCCGTTGTCCCCGGCAAGGGTCTTGCCGTGGTACGCCGTTGTCCCCGGCAAGGGTCTTGCCGGGGGTCATCGTCTTCTAATCCTCGTCTATTCTTGGATATGTCTTCACAAAGATCTGCATGCCACCTTGGAGGTGCCTTCCCGAGCGCTGGCTCCACGCGGATGATGGTGTTGGGGATCGTGGGCTCAAGGGTGGCTCACTCCATTGGTGTGGGGCGAGCTGCCCCGGCAAGGGTCTTGCCGGGGCTGCTGAGGCTGCCCCGGCAAGGGTCTTGCCAGGGCTGCTGAGGCTGCCCCCGGCAAGGGTCTCCTGCCGAGGGAACCTACTTCGTCCCTTTGCTCTTGGTGGGCTTGGTCTTTGCGTTGCTCTGGCCATCTTGGGCTTTGGTCTTACCTTGGCTCGCCTCCCTCGCTCTGCTTGGTGTGGTCGTGGGCGCGGCTCTGACTGCCCGTGCACAGGTAAAGGGGTACAAAAATGTGCCCCTAGTTCTGTACACTGATGTCTACTACACAACCTTCTTCTTGTAGACGTTGTTGGGCCTCCAAGTGCAGAGGTTTGTAGGACAGTAGCAAATTTCCCTCAAGTGGATGACCTATGGTTTATCAATCCGTGGGAGGCGTAGGTTGAAGATGGTCTCTCTCAAACAACCCTGCAACCAAATAACAAAGAGTCTCTTGTGTCCCCAACACACCCAATACAATGGTAAATTGTATAGGTGCACTAGTTCGGCAAAGAGATGGTGATACAAGTGCAATATGGATAGTAGATATAAGTTTTTGTAACCTGAAATTATAAAAACAGCAAGGTAACTAATGATAAAAGTGAGCGTAAACGGTATTGTAATGCTAGGAAACAAGGCCTAGGGTTCATACTTTCACTAGTGCAAGTTCTCTCAACAATAATAACATAATTGGATCATATAACTATCCCTCAACATGCAACAAAGAGTCACTCCAAAGTCACTAATAGCGGAGAACAAACAAAGAGACTATGGTAGGGTACGAAACCACCTCAAAGTTATTATTTCCAATCAATCTGTTGGGCTATTCCTATAAGTGCCACAAACAGCCCTAGAGTTCATACTAGAATAACACCTTAAGACACAAATCAACCAAAACCCTAATGTCACCTAGATACTCCAATGTCACCTCAAGTATCCGTGGGTATGCTTACACGATATGCATCACACAATCTCATATTCATCTATTCAACCAACACATAGAACCTCAAAGAGTGCCCCAAAGTTTCTACCGGAGAATCAAGACGAAAACGTGTGCCAACCCCTATGCATAGGTTGGGCGGAACCCGCAAGTTGATCACCAAAACATACATCAAGTGAATCACGTGATATCCCATTGTCACCACAGATACGCACGGCAAGACATACATTAAGTGTTCTCAAGTCATTAAAGACTCAATCCGATAAGATTACTTCAAAGGGAAAACTCAGTCCATTACAAGAGAGTAGAGGGGGAGAAGCAACATAAGATCCAACTATGATAGCAAAGCTCGCGATACATCAAGATCGTGCCAAATCAAGAACACGAGAGAGAGAGAGAGAGATCAAACACATAGCTACTGGTACATACCCTCAGCCCCGAGGGTGAACTACTCCCTCCTCGTCATGGAGAGCGCTGGGATGATGAAGATGGCCACCGGTGAGGGTTCCCCCCTCCGGCAGGGTGCCGGAACAGGGTCCCCATTGGTTTTTGGTGGCTACAGAGGCTTGTGGCGGCGGAACTCCAGATCTATTCTCGTCTACGGAAGTTTTAGGGTACGTGGGTATATATGGGTGAAAGAAGTACGTCGGTGGACCTCCAGGCTGTCCACGAGGCAGGGGGGCGCGCCCGCACCCTCGTGGGCAGCCCGGGACTCCCCTGGCGTGCACCCCAAGTTTTTTCGGAAGCTTTCCTTCCAAAAATAACTTCTCCAGTTGATTTCATTCTGTTTTGACTCCGTTTGATATTCATTTTCTTCGAAACACTGAAATAGGCAAAAAACAGCAATTCTGGGCTGGGCCTCCGGTTAATAGGTTAGTCCCAAAAATAATATAAAAGTGGATAAAAAGCCCAACATTGCCCAAAATAGTAGATAATATAGCATGGAGCAATCAAAAATTATAGATACCTTGGAGAGGTATCAGGCATCCCCAAGCTTAATTCCTGCTCGTCCTCGAGTAGGTAAATGATAAAAAAGAATTTTTGATGCGGAGTGCTACTTGGCATAATTTCAATGTAATTCTTCTTAATTGTGGTATGAATATTCAGATCCGAAAGATTCAAGATAAAAGTTCATATTGACATAAAAATAATAATACTTCAAGCATACTAACTAAGCAATTATGTCTTCTCAAAATAACATGGCCAAAGAAAGTTATCCCTACAAAATCATATAGTCTGGCTATGCTCTATCTTCACCACACAAAATATTTAAATCATGCACAACTCCGATGACAAGCCAAGCAATTGTTTCATACTTTTTACGTTCTCAAACTTTTTCAATCTTCACGCAATACATGAGCGTGAGCCATGGACATAGCACTACAGGTGGAATAGAATGGTACTTGTGGAGAAGACGAAAAGGAGAAGATAGTCTTATATCAACTAGGCGTATCAACGGGCTATGGAGATGCGCATCAATAGATATCAATGTGAGTGAGTAGGGATTGCCATGCAACGGATGCACTAGAGCTATAAGTATAGGAAAACTCAAAAAGAAACTAAGTGGGTGTGCATCCAACTTGCTTGCTCACGAAGACCTAGGGCATTTTGAGGAAGCCCATCATTGGAATATACAAGCCAAGTTCTATAATGTAAAATTCCCACTAGTATATGAAAGTGACAACATAGGAGACTCTCTATCATGAAGATCACAGTGCTACTTTGAAGCACAAGTGTGGAAAAAGGATAGTAGCATTGTCCCTTCTCTCTTTTTCTCTCATTTTTTTATTTGGGCCTTTTTCTCTTTTTTATGGCCTCTTTTCTTTTCTTTTTTTATATTTTTCGTCCGGAGTCTCATCCCAACTTGTGGGGGAATCATAGTCTCCATCATCCTTTCCTCACTTGGGACAATGCTCTAAAAATCAAGATCATCACACTTTTATTTTCTTACAACTCAACAATTACAACTCGATACTTAGAACAAAATATGACTCTATATGAATGCCTCTGGCGGTGTACCGGGATATGCAATGAATCAAGAGTGACATGTATGAAAGCATTATGAATGGTGGCTTTGCCACAAATACGATGTCAACTACATGATCATGCAAAGCAATATGACAATGATGGAGCATGTCATCATAAACGGAACGGTGGAAAGTTGCATGGCAATATATCTCGGAATGGCTATGGAAATGCCATGATAGGTAGGTATGGTGGCTGTTTTGAGGAAGGTATATGGTGGGTGTATGATACCGGCGAAAAGTGCGCGGTATTAGAGAGGCTAGCAATGGTGGAAGGAGGAAGAGTGCGTATAATCCATGGACTCAATATTAGTCATAAAGAACTTATATACTTATTGCAAAAATCTACAAGTTACCAAAACAAAGTACTATTCGCATGCTCCTAGGGGGATATATTGGTAGGAAAAGACCATCGCTCGTCCCCGACCGCCACTCATAAGGAAGACAATAAATAAATAAATTATGCTCCGACTTCATCACATAATGGTTCACCATACGTGCATGCTACGGGAATCACAAAATTTAACACAAGTATTTCTCAAATTCATAACCACTCAACTAGCATGACTCTAATATCACCATCTTCATATCTCAAAACAATCATCAAGTATCAAACTTCTCATAGTATTCAATGCACTTATATGAAAGTTTTTATTATACCCATCTTGGATGCCCATCATATTAGTACTAATTTCATAACCAAAGCAAATTACCATGCTGTTTAGACTCTCAAAA
The DNA here is from genome assembly GCA_032464435.1 of Aegilops umbellulata. Taxonomy (NCBI): domain Eukaryota; kingdom Viridiplantae; phylum Streptophyta; class Magnoliopsida; order Poales; family Poaceae; genus Aegilops; species Aegilops umbellulata. The sequence continues at coordinate 370,453,944 of CP136055.1, read as the reverse complement.
TAATATAAGTGAAGCATGATAGTTCATCTATTTCTACAAAATAAAACCACCGCCGTGCTCTAAAAGGATATAAGTGAAGCACTAGAGCAAACAACAAACTACTCCGAAAGATATAAGTGAAGATCAATGAGTAGTCGAGTAATTATGCAACTATGTGAAAACTCTCCAACATTTAAGAATTTAAGATCTTGGTATTTTATTCAAACAGCAAGCAAGGAAAAATAAACGACATTTCAAGGATAGCACACATCTTGTGAAGAAGCAAAAACTTAGGTCCAACCGATACTAACCGATAATTGTTGGAGAAGAAAGATGGGATGCCTACCGGGGCATCCCCAAGCTTAGATGCTTGATACTTCTTGAAATATTATCTTGGGGTGCCTTGGGCATCCCCAAGCTTGAACTTTTGCGTCTCCTTAATTCCTTTCATATCACGGTTTCCTAAATCTCGAAAGCTTCATCCACACCAAACCCAACAAGAACTCGTGAGATAAGTTAGTATAAACCAATGAAAAAAACTTATCATACTATAATGTAGCAATCACTAAAATTATTATTCAACATTTCATACTAAATTCCTCTGCATATTTAATACTCCTATCCTCAAATAGAATCAGTAAACAAGCAAACATATGCAAACAATGCAAACATAACAGCAATCTGCCAAAACAGGACAGTCTGTAAAGAATGCAAGATTCATCATACTTCCCTAACTCCAAAAATTATCAAATAAAATTCCCACTGTATTAAATTTATCATAGCTTCTTATGCAAAAGGTTTAATCATTTTATCACATTCTGACTTTTCTAGGGAATTTTTGCAACAGCGGTAAACTTTCTGTTTTCAAACATCAACATGCATATTTGCAAAATAAGCATGGCAAAAGCTATCCTTGACATTTTTATTGAAAATAGAGATGCAAAACATTATTCTATATAACATCAAGCAAAGCTAAAGAAAATAAAATGACGCTCCAAGCAAAACGCATATCATGTGGTGAATAAAAATATAGCTCCAAGTAAAGTTACCGATGAACGAAGACGAAAGAGGGGATGCCATCCGGGGCATCCCCAAGCTTAGGGTCTTTGTTGTCCTTGGATACTACCTTGGGGTTCCTTGGGCATCCCCAAGCTTAGGATCTTGCCACTCCTTATTCCATAGTCCATCGAATCTTTACCCAAAACTTGAAAACTTCACAACACAAAACTTAACAGAAAATCTCGTGAGCTCCGTTAGAGAAAGAAAACTAAACACCACTTCAAGGTACTGTAATGAACTCATTATTTATTTGTATTGGTGTTAAACCTACTGTATTACAACTTCTCTATGGTTTATAAACTATTTTACTAGCCATAGATTCATCAAAATAAGCAAACAACACACGAAAACAGAATCTGTCAAAAACAGAACAGTCTGTAGTAATCTGTATCAAACGCAAACTTCTGGAACTCCAAAAATTCTAAAATAAATTGTTAGACCTGAGGAATTTGTCTAGTAATCATTTGCAAAAAGAATCAACTAAATATCACTCTCCAGTAAAAAGTTTTAGCTAATCTCGTGAGCACTAAAGTTTCTGTTTTTTACAGCATGATCATAAAGACTTCACCCAAGTCTTCCCAAAGGTTCTACTTGGCACAAACACTAATTAAAACATAAAACCATATATAAACAGAAGCTAGATGTATTATTTATTGCTAAACAGAACCAAAAATCAAGAAGCTAAAATAAAATTGGGTTGCCTCCCAACAAGCGCTATCGTTTAACGCCCCTAGCTAGGCATGATGATTTCAATGATGCTCGCATAAAGGATAAGAATTGAAACATAAAGAGAGCATCATGAAGAATATTACTAGCACATTTAAGTCTAACCCACTTCCTATGCATAGGGATTTTGTGAGCAAACAACTTATGGGAACAATAATCAACTAGCATAGGAAGGCAAAACAAGCATAACTTTAAGATTTTCAACACATAGAGAGGAAACTTGATATTATTGCAATATGTAGAAGCATATGGTCCTCTCTCATAATAATTTTCAGTAGCATCATGAATGAATTCAACAATATAACCAGAACCTAAAGCATTCTTTTCATGATCTACAAGCATAGAAATTTTATTACTCTCCACATAAGGAAAATTCTTCTCATTCGGAATAGTAGTGGGAGAAAACTCAACAAAACAACTATCATGTGATTGAAAATTAAGATCAAGATGACAAGTTTCATGATTATACTTATTCTTTAAAGCATACGTGTCATCACAATAATCATCATAGATAGGAGGCATGCTTTCATCATAGTAAATTTGCTCATCAAAGCTTGGGGGACAAAAAATATCATCTTCATCAAACATAGCTTCCCCAAGCTTGTGGCTTTGCATATCATTAGCATCATAGATATTCAAGGAATTCATACTAACAACATTGCAATTATGCTCATCATTCAAATATTTAGTGCCAAACATTTTAATGCATTCTTCTTCTAACACTTTGGCACAATTTTCCTTTCCATCATACTCACAAAAGATATTAAAAATATGAAGCGTTTGAGACAAACTCAATTCCATTTTTTGTAGTTTTCTTTTATAAACTAAACTAGTGCTAAAACAAGAAAAAAAAAGATTCGATTGCAAGATCTAAAGATATACCTTCAAGCACTCACCTCCCCGGCAACGGCGCCAGAAAAGAGCTTAGTTGATGGGGTGTGAGTGCCGCTTACCTAGCCTCCCCGGCAACGGCGCCAGAAAAGAGCTTAGTTGACGGGGTGTGAGTGCCGCTTACCTAGCCTCCCCGGCAACGGCGCCAGAAAAGAGCTTGATGTCTACTACACAACCTTCTTCTTGTAGACGTTGTTGGGCCTCCAAATGCAGAGGTTTGTAGGACAATAGCAAATTTCCCTCAAGTGGATGACCTAAGGTTTATCAATCCGTGGGAGGCGTAGGTTGAAGATGGTCTCTCTCAAACAACCCTGCAACCAAATAACAAAGAGTCTCTTGTGTCCCCAACATACCCAATACAATGGTAAATTGTATATGTGCACTAGTTCGGCAAAGAGATGGTGATACAAGTGCAATATGTATAGTAGATATAGGTTTTTGTAATCTGAAATTATAAAAACAGCAAGGTAACTAATGATAAAAGTGAGTGTAAACGGTATTGTAATGCTACGAAACAAGGCCTAGGGTTCATACTTTCACTAGTGCAAGTTCTCTCAACAATAATAACATAATTGGATCATATAACTATCCCTCAACATGCAACAAAGAGTCACTCCAAAGTCACTAATAGCGGAGAACAAACGAAAAGATTATGGTAGGGTACGAAACCACCTCAAAGTTATTCTTTCCAATCAATCCGTTGGGCTATTCCTATAAGTGCCACAAACAGCCCTAGAGTTCGTACTAGAATAACACCTTAAGACACAAATCAACTAAAACCCTAATGTCACCTAGATACTCCAATGTCACCTCAAGTATCCGTGGGTATGCTTACACGATATGCATCACACAATCTCAGATTCATCTATTCAACCAACACATAGAACCTCAAAGAGTGCCCCAAAGTTTCTACCGGAGAATCAAGACGAAAATGTGTGCCAACCCCTATGCATAGGTTGAGCGGAACCCGCAAGTTGATCACCAAAACATACATCAAGTGAATCACGTGATATCCCATTGTCACCATAGATACGCACGGCAAGACATACATTAAGTGTTCTCAAGTCATTAAAGACTCAATCCGATAAGATTACTTCAAAGGGAAAACTCAATCCATTACAAGAGAGTAGAGGGGGAGAAGCAACATAAGATCCAACTATAATAGCAAAGCTCGCGATACATCAAGATCGTGCCAAATCAAGAACACAAGAGAGAGAGATCAAACACGTAGCTACAGGTACATACTCTCAGCCCTGAGGGTGAACTACTCCCTCCTCGTCATGGAGAGCGCCGGGATGATGAAGATGGCCACCGGTGAGGGTTCCCCCCTCCGGCAGGGTGCCGGAACAGGGTCCTGATTGGTTTTTGGTGGCTACGGAGGCTTGCGGCGGCGGAACTCCCGATCTATTCTCGTCTACGGAAGTTTAGGGTACGTGGGTATATATGGGTGAAAGAAGTACGTCAGTGGACCTCCGGGTTGTCCACGAGGTAGGGGGTGCGCCCTAGAGGGGTGGGCGCGCCCCCCACCCTCGTGGGCAGCCCGGGACTCCCTTGGCGTGCACTCCAAGTTTTTCCGGTAGCTTTCCTTCCAAAAATAACTTCTCCAGTTGATTTCATTCCGTTTTGACTCCGTTTGATATTCCTTTTCTTCGAAACACTGAAATAGGCAAAAAAAACAACAATTCTGGACTGGGCCTCCGGTTAATAGGTTAGTCCCAAAAATAATATAAAAGTGGATAATAAAGCCCAATATTGCCCAAAATAGTAGATAATATAGCATGGAGCAATCAAAATTATAGATACGTTGGAGACGTATCATACACCGACAGGAGCCCCCGGGCCCGGGCCACACATAAGCGCGACACGTTGTTGGGTCAGGCCCAAAACGGTGCGCGGGCAGGCGGAGCGTTTTTTACCGCGGTAAGATTTTTTCACGCGTTGCGCTTCCCATGACCCGCGCGCGCGGTGCGGCGTGGAGGGGCGTGCGTGATGTGGGTGGCATGCGTGGGGCGGTTTTCACACGCATGTGTCACATCGCAGTTAATGGGCGGCGCGACCCGCGGCTTCCCCATAAAAAGGGATAACCGCGGGCGCACTATTCCTTTTACCCTTCCCGCAACCCAATTCTCGGAGACCTCCGCCTGTCTCCCTCCTCTTCTCCAAGCTTTGTCTCCGCTCGCCGCCGTTGTGCTTCTGCCGCCCTCCGCTCCTCCCTCCTACTTCAGCCACCATGGCGCCAAAATCCACCAAGGGCAAGGGGGTGGCCAAGGATGCCGGGGCTATGGAGCCGCCGGAGAGCACGCTGTCGGGGCAACGGACGCAGTCCGCCTTCTTTTTCCCCTTGATGGTCGACGTGTTCGAGCTTCGGGACACCTTCAAGCCCCTGTGGGGAGTGAAGACAAGGGGGGGCGAATTCGGGGCACCCGGCCACGCGCGTCATCCCCGCCGCCTGCGTCGAGCCAGCCCCAAATCGGTACCCCTTCTTCGTTGATTACTTTTCTTGCGGGCTTTGCCCTCCCTTCTCCGATTTCTTCTGCGACATCATGCACACCTTCGGCTCCCGTCTCTTGGATTTTACTCCGAATGCGGTGGCGTGCATGGACCTTTTCACGCACCTTTGCGAAGGCTTTGCCGGGGTGCACCCCAACACGGCGCTCTTCCTCCACTATTTCTTCCCTCGGATCTAGACGGGGGCTGCCATCTCTGGTTGCGTCACCTTTATCCCAAGATCCAAGGAGGCGTACCCGGACGGCGCCATGAAGGAGAGGTGGGAGGAGTGGCAGGTCCGGTGGTGCTGGATTGAAGAGAAGGGCCCGCCGGCGTTCTGCAAAGTTCACCGGGCGCCGCTGATTCGCGGCAGCGATTGGAGCGATGTTGATGCCGCCGATAGAAAGCTCTCGGTTGCCACCACCAGGATTCTCCGGCTTACCCAGGCCGGTCTCACCCTTGAAATGATCGGGGCGGACTTCATCTGCCGCCAAATTGCTCCGTTGCATAACAAGGGGAGGCCAGCCTGGCTCTTCACGAACCCCGCTAACATCATGCGACTCCGCCCAGGCCTTGACCACAACTTTACGATGATGGCGCACACCCATTTCTGCCAGCGGCTCTTCCAGCTTGACATGGGTCGTGACGACGAGGTCGAGCGGACCGGCTAGGTTGCGAGGGCCGCCGCGAAGGCTGGCAAGGTCCTCAAGGGGCCGTTGTTCAAGCTGCCAATGGGGGTGGTCCCGTTGTGTAATAACTCGCGTCGGTCTGATATCATTGCTATGATGCCGGACTGCAATGCACATGGCCCCGACCCGAGCTGGGAGGAGCCGAAGGACGTCGAAGTGCAGCAGTTCTTTGACTCCCTGCACGAGGGGTACATCAACGCCGACGCCGAGCGACTGCTTGTCATGGACACCACCCAGGCAGAGCTGGACTACATCGCCACCAGGGCGAGGGAGGCACAGATCGCCAGGGAGGCCGGCAGCGATGGCAGTGTGGAGGAAAAGGCCGCGACGGCCGCGGAGGAGGAGGAGCTTGCCCGGTGGGCGGCGGCCGCCGGGGGAGCCAGCAGTGCCGGCACCGAGGCTCCACTGGTTGGGGACATGACCGGCGAGTCATCATCGGAGGGGGACGAGACCGCAGACCCGACGACACCTGCGGGGAGGGGGCGAGTCCTGCGGCGGGCCAGTTTCGGTGAGCCGGTTCGGCCCCGCAGGGCTGCGCAGCCGCAGCTGACCTTGGAGGGGTCCCGGCCCCACATGAGGGCCGCGGCGGCGCAGAAGCCAGCGAAGGTCGCGGTGAAGAAGAAGACGACCACTCCTTCTCCATCCAAGCGTGCCCAGACACGGCCTCCCTCCCCTCCTCCAGCGAACGTCGGTGCGGGGATCACCTTTTATTATGGATCCCTTAGTCCAAGGAGGAAGAGGAAGGCCATAGAGGAGGAGGAGGACGATGAGTAAGCATCCAGTTCCTCTCCATTATCTCTGCCTCCCCAACCTGCGTTACTGATCTTGACTTGTTTTCATCTTTGCAGGGACGCGGAGACGCTGGCCCAGAGAGCAAAAAGGGCCAAGGTCTCGGCGGGTGGCCAGCCCCTGGCTGGTACTTCGAGGGCGCCCTTGGTGGTATTGAGCAGCCCGGACAGCAGCCCCCCGGCAAAGCCCCCAGCGTAAGTCCATCATTCTTCTCTCTTCGACATGTGTCAGGGGTGCGACACTTTGGTTCTGACCTTGCCAGGTGTGCAGGAGGGGAGCAGCAGCAGGAGGAGCCACAAGGGGCTACTCCCAACAAGCCGCCCCCATCGACCATGCCGCCCCGAGGGACGTCCCCGGCAAGGGCGCCAAGCACCGAGTCCACACACATGGAGGAAGAGGAAGAGAACTTGGGCGCCGGTGGCTTTGCCTCGACACCAAATGTTGGCGGGGAGAGGACTTCCGTTTCCCAACTGGGTGCCGGCACCGGTAAGTCGTCCGCCGTTCGTCCCTGCTTCTTATTCTTCTTTCCGGTTCTTGGCCTTGGCTTTGCCTCACCCCTGTCTTCGACGCCCAGATTCCACCTTGGTGGACCCAGAGGACGTGGACTCCGTCATCGAGGGCGTCGCCAAGGCTGCCGAGGCGGACACCGAGAAGGTCGCCGCCGAGGAGGCCACCAAGGACCCTGCCGAGGAAGCCGCCGAGGGGCCTACCGGGGAGGCCGACAAGGCTGCCGCTGAGGAGGCCGGCAAGGGGCTTGCCAGGAAGACGGAGGAGGAGGCTAGTAACCGGCCTTCCTCCTCTGCTGCTTCCGGCTCCGGCAAGTACCTGAGGGTGAGCGACGACTTGTTCGTCCACCTTCCGAGCGCGTCGAGCACCAGGACGCCTGTTGAAGGAGAGGTGTTCGACGACGAGGTGCTTGCCGCCGCCGGGCTCGAAGTCGTTTGAGGAGCCAATCGTTGGCGGCGGCGGTTCGCAGGAAGAGCGGCTCCTCCACGCCATGGTCGCCAGCTTCCGGAAGCTCCAGGCGCTCCATCGCGCCCGCCTGGACAAGGTTAAGTCCAGGATGGCGGTGGTGGAGATGGCGAAGGTGGACCTCCAGGAGCGCGCACCGAAGCGCGGGACTGGTTCCACGAGGCCCACAAGGAGCTCAAGGCGGCCCAGGATGAGCATGCCAAGTGTGACGTGGAGATTACCATGAAGCTTGCCGACGTCAAGAAAGCTCAGGAGGTGGCGAAGAACTCGGCCGAGGCCGCCGAGGCCGTTCGGACCCAGCGTGAGGCCGCGCTGAACTCCCAGGAGGAGGACCTTGCCACACGTGAGGAGAAGCTCACCGCCACACTTCGTGGCAAAGATGCCGAGGTGGAGAAGCTTATCCTGCAGCAGACCAGTGAGCTGGAGCAGAGGCACAAGGAGGCACTCAATGCCCAGGCCTAGGTTCATGCCGGCAAGGTGAAGGAGCTGGAGGAGGAGTGTGACGGGGTGAAGGAGCAGGCGTTAAAGCTGTCTCGGGAGAAGGACACGCTTAACGGTGCTCTAACGGAGGCACAGGGCGCGGTCATCAGCAAGGCTGGGGAGTTTGCCGAGTCCAACAACTCCATCGGGGATCTCAAGCTGAAGCTGAAGGGTCTCGAGGAGGCGCTGGAGGAGGCCAAGACTCGAGAGGAAACCCTGGCCAAGGCGCTGGAGGGTGAGAAGCAGTTGCGGGAGAACGAAGGCCTCAACTTCGCCGATCATGTGGCGGGCGAGAACCGTTGGCTCGAACGCCTTGCCGCTGTCGCCAACCAGGTCGCCGCACAACTTGACACCATGGGGATGCCGGACGTGAGGTATGTCCCGGAGCGGAGCGTGAGCGCCAATTGCAGCCTGACCTTGCTCTTTGAGAAGGTCGTCCATGCTCTGGAGCGGCTCCATGCCAACCGGGCGGCCTCACTGGCCGAGGAGTCCCGGATGCTTTGTCAGGGCGCCATGACCAAGGTTCTCACCAAGGTAGTGCACTGGTACCCCCGACCTCGACTTCGACGCCGCGTTGGAGAGCTTGCCGGAGGGTGTCGACCTCTCGCCGCTCAGGGAGCGCATCAAGCCCATCATCAGCCGTGTCGGCAGAATTCTGAGGGTCGAGGGCCAGCGCCGGGATTAGGCATCCCGTTCCTTATTGCCGCTGCGGGTTCACAACCAAGACAATTGCTACCTCTAGTTAGAACCGCGGCAACAATTTGATGTAACATAACTTTGCAGCACTTTCAGTACTATGCATGTTATTTCCCTGTTCAATTTCCCTTTGTATACGCACCCTACGCCAACTGGGCAGGCTCGCCGGCGCGTAAGCCCAAGGCGGCGTCTTGGGGACGGATCCCCATTGGCCTGCCGGGTATGCGTGCTGCCGGGCGAGCCACCTTACCGTTCTTAACGCGGCCGCTCGAACTGTCGATCTTGACTTGAGTCAGAATCGAGAGCATTGTCAATCGCAGAAGGCTACCCTGCCGCTCTTGACGTAGCCGCTTGAGCTGTTGAGCGGACTCGAAACAGGGCAAGGGCGTTGCCGACAGCGGGAGAGCCCCCTAGCATGCAGGTTTTCCATACAAAGGCACGACATCTCCGAGGGAAATAACCTCAAATAAAAAGGAAAGAAAGTAGTCAGGGTTCAGTGTGACTTAGCTTCTGCTTGTAGTCGCGTCGGCGTCGATCTTTCGACCCCCTCTCCTGCTTCTCTTAGATCCATCACAATGAAGAAACGCTCACTTAACTGCTAAAACCGATTCTCACAATTGCGCGCCCCCTACCTGGCGTGCCAAATATGTCGGTGGAAAACGACACCTATGGGATCACAAGAATCCCTACTGCGGTTGCGGGGCACGGGGTTGAGAGAAGAGCGGATCTAACAGAGAGCACGCGGTTCGTTTATCCAGGTTCAGGCCGCGAGGATGCGTAAAACCCTAGTACTGCTTTGGTGGATGTATTCTGAGTTCTTGAACTAGCTACGGAGTGTAACGAGCTCCAAAAAGCTGAATCCTTCTCCCGTGTGCCATGGGCCTCCTTTTATAGGTGAAAGGTGTTGGGGAACGTAGTAATTTCAAAAAATTTCCTACGCACACGCAAGATCATGGTGATGCATAGCAACGAGAGCGGAGAGTGTTGTCTACGTACCCTCGTAGACCGATAGCGGAAGCGTTATGACAACGCGGTTGATGTAGTCGTACGTCTTCACGGCCCGACCGATCAAGCACCAAAACTACGGCACCTCCGAGTTCTTGCACACGTTCAGCTCGATGATGATACCCGGACTCCGATCCAGCAAAGTGTCGGGGATGAGTTCCGTCAGCACGACGGCGTGGTGATGATCTTGATGTTCTTACCGTCGCAGGGCTTCGCCTAAGCACCGCTACAATATTATCAAGGAGTATGGTGGAGGGGGGCACCGCACACGGCTAAGAGAATGATCATGAAGATCAACTTGTGTGTCTATGGGGTGCCCCCTGCCCTCGTATATAAAGGAGTGGAAGAGGGGAGGGCCGACCCTCTCTATGGCGCGCCCTAGGGGAGTCCTACTCCCACCGGGAGTAGGATTCCCCCTTTCCTAGTCCAACTAGGAGTCCTTCCAAGTAGTAGGAGTAGGAGACAAGGAAGGGGAAGAGGGAAGAGAAGGAAGGTGAGGGTGCCGCCCCTCCCCATAGTCCAATTAGGACTAGTCAATGGGGGGGCGTGCGGCCTGCCTCTCCCTCTCCCCTAAAGCCCATTAAGGCCCATATACTTCTTCCCCCATATTCCCGTAACTCCCCGGTACTCCGAAAAATATCCGAACCACTCGGAACCTTTCTGATGTCCGAATATAGTCGTCCAATATATCGATCTTTACATCTCAACCATTTCGAGACTCCTCGTCATGTCCCCGATCTCATCCGGGACTCCGAACTCCTTCGGTACATCAAAACTCATAAACTCATAATATAACTATCATCAAAACCTTAAGCATGCGGACCCTGTCGTGGTTCTAACTCTGACAGTGATGTAGGGGGTGTGTATGGAGAGGCTAGATCTTAGCTATGGAGAAGCTGTAAGCACACGAGGATTACGAGTTCAGGCCCTTCTCGGTGGAAGTAATAGCCCTACGCCTCGGTGCCCGGAGGCGGTCGATTGGATTATGCGTGTATGAATAACAGGGGTGCGAACCCTTGATACTGAGGAGGGGGTGGCTTATATCGAGTGCGCCAGGCCCCTCCAGCCCTCAGTAACACAGGGTTTAAAGTACATTAAGATCGGGGGTTACTGGTAACGCCCCTAGTAAAGTGCTATGATGACCATAAAAGCTACTTAATGACCGAACGTTTGCGTGTGGAGTGACTTTAGATCTCCTGGCAGTCGAGTGGTTGGCTTCGAGGTCGAGTGACGGCTCTGTAGTCGAGTGTCTTCATTCAGTCGAGTGAGATACCTCCAAGCCGATTGAAAGGTAACTTCTTCTAGGGATGTCCTTGGGTAGGGCACTTAGGACAGGTCCATGCCCCTACCCTAGGTACATGGCTTCATCATTAGCCCCCGAATGGATCAAGGTTTGAGTGAGGAAGGAGTTGGGGATCATTCCGAGTGGCTTTCTGCGCTGTACGAGCGCCTTGTCTTGGATCGATTGTCACGAATGACGTCATCAACTTCTTTCAGTCGCCTTGATCCATTCTAGGCCTCTTGTCGAGTGAATTTCTTTCCTTGTTAAGTTCCTAGTGATGGTGTGAAGGGGATTTTCCGTTTGACATGTTATTCTGCAGCCCGCGGATTTTGCGGGATTTGAATTTCGGGAAGCGCGCGGGACGGGGGTGGCCGCAGTAATCGGATGGGATAAGACGGAAGCTCCTCGATTCCTGCGCCACCTTTTTCGCCACGTACCGCGCGCGCAACTGTTGCGGGATTTGACGGGATTGCTCGGGCCCACCAGTCAGCCACTCGGAAGGGGCCTCTTATAAGCTGGCGGCTCGGGACTTCCTGAACAGTGCGCCTCCACATTTCCTTCTCTCCTCGCAAGATCTTCCGCCACCTCCGTTGCCATCCTGCTGCCGTAGGTTCGTTCGAGTTTCGCCGGCGACAATGGTGAAGGAGAGGACGTCGGCTCTGGAGCGCGCCAAGAAGGCGGCGGTGCAGGGGAAGAGGAAGAAGTCCGCTCGGGGCGGATCTTCCTCGAGGACTGCTCTGCCCAAGGGTTGGATCCAGGGCGACTGGATGCCGTCGGCGATTCGGCAAGATGATCTCGATGATCTGGCCGAGGGGGGATTCATCTCCCACGGATCCGCGCGTCTCCCGGGGAAAGAGGTCAAACCCCAGCCCCTTGATGCTGAGTGCGTCCTCCTCGCCACCCATATCGACCGCGGATTCTCTCTGCCTCCTCATCCCTTTTTCCGGAGTTTCTTGAACTTCTTCGGAGCGCAGCTCCATCACTTCACTCCCAATTCCATTGTGTACCTTGCTGATTTCGTTTCTTTGTGTGAAAACTTCTTGGGTTGCCGCCCCCATTGGGGACTTTTCAAGCACATCTTCACATGCCGCTCTCAGTCAGTTAAGAAGGTGAAGTCGAGTGACGAACGGACGCAGGTGATCCAGCTGTGTGGGGGCCTGGCGATCCAGACGAGGGGAAAGAGTTCCTTTCCGTCTATCACTCTTCCCGAGTCGGTCCATGGGTGGTAGTCGACTTGGTTTTACTGCCAAGACAAGGCGACTACAGGATAGTCGACTGGGCTTCCCCTTTTCTCTCTGGATCGAGCACAAAAACCTGCCTCTCTGAAGGTGACGCCAGAGGAGAAGGCGCAAGTCAAGGTGTTGGTCGGTCGAGTGGTTCAACTAGTCCGCGAGGGCGCGACCGGCATGGACCTACTGGAAGTCTTCCTTCGAAGGCGCATCCAGCCGCTCCAGGCTCGTGACCACCCGATGTGGCTGTACTCGGGTCTCGACGACACCAGTCGGATCCACCCAGAGGAGGTTACCGATGAGATGCTGGAAGGGTGGCTGTCGAGCATCACATGAAATAAAGAAAACCCCCGAGGAGCCAGGAGGATCGTTCCACTCGACCACTCATACGAAGTGGATAAGGTCTGACCTTGCGTTTTCGATTGAGATCTTGCTTTCTTTATTTGTTCTCTCTGAATCGGTCGATTGATTTTTGTCTTGTTTGTTGTCCTCCAGGAAATTACTGAGATGTACTCGACGCCCAATGGAGCGCAGGAGCAGGGCGAGGAGGGTGAGGCGAGCGGAGGCGAAAGTGGAGACGAGCAAGGAGAGTGGGAATCCGACGGCGAAGGAGAGGGAGACGACGACGTCGACTCCAGTGAAGAGGAGGAGGAGGAAGCCGAACCTCCTCGCACAGAAAGGCGGTCCAAGCTTACGCACGACCCTGCGCGGGAACGTGGTAAGGCGACTGTCTCTATCGGGCAGTCATGGAAGCGCCCTCGGACCTCTTCTCCAGCGCCGACTGAAAAGGCCCCCAAGCACCCACGTGCGATGCCGTCCAGGCCGCTTAAGACCCTGCCCAGGATGAAGATGACTGTTCCCACCATTTCTGGGTAATAGTTGAACTTGTTTTCCTTTGCCGAACGTGACAGATTCTTGGTCGACCCATTGGGCGAGTTGACTGACTTTCGAGATTTGCAGTGCTGCCACCTCAGAGATTTCCGCCAAGGACGATGATCAAGAGATGGAAGACGCTGTTACCTCCATCCCTGGTATGATTACTGATGCCCTGCCTCGAGTCGATTGCTGATTTCTTATAATTCTGGTCGGTTGAATTTTTCTTGCAGCTCCTCCTCATGTCATTGACCTCCCTGATGACGACGACGAAGTGCCGCTGAGGGCGAGGAGAAACAGGAAGGCTCCGGCTGGCAAGACTCCACAAACTACTCCGGCGCCTGAGGTCGTAGCTCGGGATGGAGGTGATACCACTCGGACTTCTGTGACTTTTGCTGTTCCTCTGACGAGCGTGCGGCCTTCGGCGTCGACTGCAAATCCGCCTTCACTTTTTGCTACATACCTCGTCCCTGAGGACCAAGTGGGAGCCGCCAAAGAGGCTATACGCCAGGCGGGAATCATGATGGAGCAAGTGAAGGTGGTTCGGGAAGCCAGTCAAGCAGCTTATGACGCAAGTTCCGCTCTTCAGAGCAACGTCCAGGTCAGTCGATTCACCGCTTGTTTCGTTAGGATATGCTGTCTGAAGAATCTCCTTTCCGAAGATCTTTACACCTGTACACCCACTGGGTGTGTCTTGTTAATTTTTGGACGAGTGGGGGCACGCTAAGTGCACCCACTAGGTGTAGTCCCCGAGACTACGGTGGACTGCTGGCAGTCGACTGTAGTCTTTATATTGTGTTGCTGTAGTTGTACTTCTTCACTCGGTCTGGTCAGGCCATGTCGAGTGGAACTGTATCTGGTCGACTGCGGGCAGTTGAATTTTTTTCTTTCAAAACCAGTGGGGGCATGCTTAGTGCACCCACTGGGTGTAGTCCCCGAGACTACTGTCGGATGTTTTTGATTCGACTGTAGTCTTAGAAACGCCAGCATTGTCTCTTGGTTACTCGGAAGTAACTTGTCTTTGACGTCTGTCGACTGATATTTTGCAGAAGTCTTGCAAACTTGTGGCTCGTTATACTGAGTTGGAGAACAAACAAATCCAGCTCAACCTTGACTTGAAGCTTGCTCAAGAGAACTTGCAGAGGGCGCGGGAAGAAGCAAAAGGTATGGCTGGTGAGGTTTTTCCTTCTTGTCGAGTAACTTTTCTTTCCTGTCCATTCTTGATGCTGACCTCACTCGACGTTCCGTAGATAAACTGGAGGAAGCTCTGAAGAAGAAGGATCAAGATCTAGCCGCAGCACAGAAGGAGGCCTTGAACAAGACGAAACTCGCTGAAGAAAAACTGGCCTCAGTTGGAACTCTTGAAGAGGAGAACTCCCGACTGAAAACTGCTCTTTATGCGGCCAACCAGGAAGTCAGCCGTCTGAAAAATGACAAGATAGCTCTGGGTGACAAGGCCAGTGAGTTGGTAGGGATGAAGAACGATCTGGAGGCTTATCTCAGTGGGCTTGCCAAGAAGCTGTTTGTCATGCTTGAAGGTAGCCATTTTGACCTGACCGACTTGTCATTATTACGCTCATGCAGGGTCGCTGTCTTATCTTTGGCTTGTGTTTACAGAATTCTGCCAGAACTTCGAGGAGGAGACCAGTCGAGTGGAGACCAGCTTGGATCCCATTAACTCTCCGGTGAAGGACGAGGCAGCTATGAACGTGCTCCGACTGGAGTCTCGCGTTGCAGGCGTGGTTGACTATCTGGCTCGACTGAAGGTTGCGATGTCGCGGATCGACACGTCGCTCTGGCCTAGGACGACGCTTCAGAATGACCTCAAGTCTCTGATGACTCGACTGAATGAAGTCCCAGGTCGAGTGGCGGAGTGGAAGAAATCTTCTGCCAGATGTGGCGCTGACGTAGCTCTGTCCCTGGTCCGCGTCCACTGCAAGAAGGCGCGAGAGGAAAAGTTGGCCGCCATCCAAGTTGCCAATACTAGGAAGCACAACTTTCAGGACTTCATGGAGACTTTCATTGCTGCTGCTACCCGCATTGCATACGGGATCGACTTGGACGAGTTCGTCGCCCCTTCCAGTCCTCCGCCTGAGGAATGAAAACTTTTATGCTTCACTTTAAATTTGCATCAGAATGCCGAGTGGATTTTGTAATCGTTAAACTCTGTCGAGCTGGAGGCTCGAGTACTTTGATCTGCGGTCCAGGACCTTTGGATCTTATCCGAACTTGATTTACCGTCGAATATTTTCATGGATTAACCGTCGAGTGGAACTTTGACCTTCACTCAAAATAACTTCGTGTTTGTGGTGCAGCCCCGAAGGAGAAGGTAGCAGTCGGTTCGTACCTCGTCGTCCTTGCGGATTGGGATGTGTCCTGTACTTAGGCAAGCACTGGGCTGCAGCTAAGCCTCCGAGTGGGAGGTTCGCTCTTCACTCGGTAGGATTTTTTTTGCAAACTTAGGCGAGTACTGGACTGCAGCTAAGCCTCCGAGTGGGAGGTTTGCTCTCCACTCGGTAGGATTTTTAAACACTTAGGCGAGCGCTGGGCTGCAGCTAAGCCCCCGAGTGGGAGGTTTGCTCTCCACTCGGTAGGACTTTTAAACACTTAGGAGAGCACTAGGCTGCAGCTAAGCCCCCGAGTGAGAGGTTTGCTCTCCACTCGGTAGGATTTTTAAACACTTAGGCGAGCACTGGGCTGCAGCTAAGCCCCCCGAGTGGGAGGTTTGCTCTCCACTCGGTAGGATTTTAAAACATTTAGGCGAGCACTGGGCTGCAGCTAAGTCCCCGAGTGGGAGGTTTGCTCTCCACTTGGTAGGATTTTTTAAACTTAGGCGAGCACTGGGCTGCAGCTAAGCTCCCGAGTGAGAATCTGGTTCACCATTCGGTAGGATTTTGAAATACTTAGGCGAGCATTGGGCTGCAGCTAAGCCCCCGAGTGGGAATCTGGTTCACCATTCGGTAGGATTTTGAAACACTTAGGCGAGCACTGGGCTGCAGCTAAGCCCCCGAGTGGGAATCTGGTTCACCACTCGATAGGATTTTGAAACACTTACGCGAGCACTGGGCTGCAACTAAGCCC
Source organism: Aegilops umbellulata (assembly GCA_032464435.1). NCBI lineage: Eukaryota > Viridiplantae > Streptophyta > Magnoliopsida > Poales > Poaceae > Aegilops > Aegilops umbellulata. Next base: position 370,437,706 of record CP136055.1, on the reverse strand, counting down.
CCGAGTGGGAATCTAGTTCACCACTCGGTAGGATTTTGAAACACTTAGGCGAGCACTGGGCTGCAGCTAAGCCCCCGAGTGGGAATCTGGTTCACCACTCGGTAGGATTTTGAAACACTTAGGCGAGCACTGGGATGCATCTAAGCCCCCGAGTGGGAATATGGTTCACCACTCGGTAGGATTTTGAAACACTTAGGCGAGCACTGGGCTACAGCTAAGCCCCCGAGTGGGAATCTGGTTCACCACTCGGTAGGATTTTGAAACACTTAGGCGAGCACTAGGCTGCAGCTAAGCCCCCGAGTGGGAATCTGGTTCACCACTCGATAGGATTTTGAAACACTTAGGCAAGCACTGGGCTGCAGCTAAGCCCCCGAGTGGGAATCTGGTTCACCACTCAGTAGGATTTTTTTTACAAACTTAGGCGAAATGGATTCGCAGCTAAGTCACCCACTGGGGGAATTTCATACGCAAACAAAAAACAACAGCAATTATAAGAATAGTTGGAACACTCTTGTCTTTGATAAATAAACTACAGAAGTTTTTCTTATTACATCTTATCCAAGTGAGAATTCAAGTGTAAAAGGGGCGGAGCAGGTCCGTATTCCAAGCTCGTGGCTCGTCGATCTGGCGATCAACGCTGTAAAGGTGATACGCTCCATTGTGGAGGACTCTGGTGATGATGAAGGGGCCTTCCCAAGTAGGAGCGAGCTTGTGTGGTTTCTGTTGATCCACTCGGAGGACCAAATCTCCTTCTTAGAAGGCTCGACTCTTCACGTTTCTGGCATGGAATCGACGCAAGTCTTGCTGGTAGATAGTCGATCGGATCATAGCCATTTCTCTTTCTTCTTCCAAGAGGCTGACTGCATCCTGCCGGGCCTGTTCTGCTTCAGCTTCGGAGTAGAGCTCGACTCGTGGTGCATTGTGAAGCAGATCACTCGGCAGGACTGCTTCCGCTCCGTAAACCAGAAAGAACGGAGTTCTTCCAGTCGACCAATTAGGGGTGGTTATCAATCCCCATAGAACTGACGGAAGCTCGTCGACCCAGGCGCCTGCTGCGTGCTTCAGATCACGCATCAGCCGAGGCTTCAGTCCTTTGAGAATCAGACCGTTTGCCCTTTCTGCTTGTCCATTCGACTGGGGGTGGGCGACTGATGCGTAGTCGACTCGTGTGCCTTGAGAGGCGCAAAAAGCTCTGAACTTGTCCGAATCAAAGTTTGACCCATTGTTTGTGATGATGCTGTGCGGGACTCCATATCTGAATGTTAACTCCCTGACGAAACCGATAGCCGTCCAAGCATCAAGATTCTTGATAGGTTTAGCTTCAATCCATTTGGTAAACTTGTCGACTGCCATGAGCACATGCGTGAAACCACTCCTGCCTGTTCTCAACGGGCCAACCATGTCCAATCCCCAAACAGCGAAGGGCCAAGCGAGTGGAATGGTCTTCAAGGCTGATGCAGGCTTGTGTGACATGTTGGAGTAGAACTGGCATCCTTCGCACTTGTCGACTATCTCCTTTGCCATTTCATTCGCTCTTGGCCAGTAAAATCCCGCTCGGTATGCTTTAGCCACAATGGTCCGAGAGGACGCATGATGACCACAGGTCCCCGAGAGGATATCATCAAGGATTATCTAACCTTCTTCTGGTGTTATACACTTCTGACCGACTCCAGTCGCGCTTTCTCTATAAAACTGTCCCTTTATGACTGTAAAGGCTTTGGATCGACGGACGATTTGTCGAGCCTCTTCTTCGCCCTCCGGGAGCTCTTTCCTCAGGATATACGCGATGTACGGTATTGTCCAGTCGGGAGTGACTGCCAAGACTTCCATGATCAGGTCGACCACTGCTGGAATTTCGACTTCAGTCGGATCCGTGGCACTCTTTGGCTGTGGGGCTTCATCTGTAAAAGGATCTTCTTGGACTGACGGCGAGTGGATGTGTTCCAAAAACACATTGCTGGGAATGGCTTCTCTCTTGGAACCTATCTTTGCCAAATCATCAGCTCCTTGATTTTTCAGTCGGGGAATGTGATGGAGCTCTAACCCCTCGAATTTCTTCTCTAGCTTTCTTACCACATTGCAATAACCAGTCATAGCTGGGCTTCTGACGTCCCATTCCTTCATCACCTAATTAACCACCAAATCTAAGTCGCCATAGACCATGAGGTGACGGACGCCGAGTGAAATGGCCATGCGCAACCCATACAAAAGTGCTTCATATTCTGCTTCGTTGTTGGAGGAATCGAAGTGAATCTGGAGAACATATCTGGGCTGATCTCCTCGGGGGGAAACCAATACAACCCCAGCACCAGAACCATTCAACATCTTAGATCCATCGAAGAACATGGTCCATGCTCCGAGTGAACTTGAGTCAGAAGTTGCTGCTCGATCCACTCGGCGACGAAATCTGCCATTGCTTGGGACTTGATAGCTTTCTTTGCCTCAAACTTGATATCTAGGGGAAGAAATTCAATCGCCCATTTTGCCACTCGACCAGTTGCATCTCTGTTGTGTAAAATCTCTGACAGTGGAGCGTCGCTGACGACTGTGATGGAATGATCAGAGAAATAATGTGCAACCTTCTTCGTGGTCATATAAATCCCATATACAAGTTTCTGCTAATGAGGATATCTTTGCTTTGATGGAGTCAAAACTTTAGAAACATAATATACTGGGTGCTGAACTTTGAAGGCCTTTCCTTCTTCTTCCCGCTCGACCGTAAGGACCGTACTGACAACTTGTCCTGTGGCTGCAATGTAAAGCAGTAAAGGCTCTTTGCTGGTTGGGGCAGCAAGCACCGGCTGGGTGAAGAGCAGGGCTTTGAGCTCTGCAAATGCTGCATCAGCTTCTGGAGTCCACTCGAATTTGTCTGACTTCTTCATCAGTCGTTAAAGAGGCAATGCCTTTTCACCGAGACGAGAGATGAATCGACTTAAAGCGGCCAAGCAACCTGTAAGTTTCTAGACATCATGCACGCGTACAGGACGCTTCATCCGGAGTATAGTTCCAACCATTTCTGGATTGGCGTCGGTTCCCTGTTCAAAAACGAGAAAACCGAGTAACTTTCCACCTGGAACTCCGAATGTGCATTTTGATGGATTGCACTTGATATCATACCTCCTGAGGTTGGCAAAGGTTTCAGCAAGGTCAGTCAGCAGGTCGGAACCCTTCCGTGACTTGACCACAATATCATCCATGTATGCTTCCATGTTCCGACTGATTTGAGTGAGCAAACACTTCTGAATCATCCTCATGAACGTGGCTCCGGCATTCTTGAGGCCGAATGGCATGGTGACATAACAGAAGCACCCGAATGGAGTGATGAAAGCCGTTTTGATCTCATCGGGCCCGTACAGACGGATCTGATGGTACCCGGAATAAGCGTCTAGAAAAGACAAACGCTCACATCCCGCAGTCGAGTCGACTATCTGGTCGATGCGGGGGAGAGGAAAATGATCTTTCGGGCAGGCCCGATTGATATGCTTGAAGTCAATGCACATGCGAAGTGACTTGTCCTTCTTGGGGACCATGACAACATTGGCGAGCCACTCGGAGTGCTAAATTTCTCGGATGAACTCCGCTGCTAAGAGCCGAGCCACCTCCGCACCAATGGCCTTCCTCTTCTGGACGGCGGACCGTCGAAGATGTTCTTTCACAGGTTTAACCTTTGGGTCGACGCGTAGTGTGACACTCCAAAATTTTCATTTGGGTTTTTGCAAAATCCTTGCTGGATTTTCCTTGAAATTTGAGGCTGTCAGAAAAACAACCCTCTTAAAATTCCTTTTCCTTGACTAGGGTTTGTTATTTCTGTTTTCTCCTTCAAGCCTTGGGTTTTACCTTCTTAAAAACTCATTCTCTTTTGTTTCCCTTCTCAGATTTTATTTTTGGGAGTTTTCTTTTTAAGAAAAACTCTATGAAAAAGATTTGGGATTTTCATTCTATTGAAAACCATCCATGACCTTGTATCTTGCCCATGAGGTAAAACCACCACAACATCTTCTCCCCTCCTTGTCAACAACTCAAACTCCCTATCCCAACTCATCCAAACAAGTTTTGGATTTTGTTTTATCTCTCAAATATTTTTCTGTCAATAATTTTGAGCCTAATGGATTTTCAAAGCAAGTACCCTTTTTCATTTGAGATTTGACTTCAAACCAACTCTACTGGCTAGTCCTTTGCACCCACAACCCAGAACCATCTTGATCCACTCATCTTCTTTTCAAATTTTTCAACTTACACTCCCTGCAAGTTTGGACCAGATTTGTCAAATTTGGTGAAATTCATATCTACACTTCTCCAAAAATTTCACCAAAAATCAGGCAGCCTACTGGAGCAATGAGAAGTCACTCCACCAAAAATCAGCCCAAGGAAAAATCCCTACATGCCTGGATCATTCTGTCGAACACCTTGCATGCACTGTTCGAACACTTTCAGTCAAATTCAGTCTTCAGTGTTGATTTCTTCAGATCATCTTCAGTCACGCGCCCACAGTGCCCTTGGCACGTTGCTCGCCGCCTGGTCTGCGTGTCTAGAGCCCCGCACGCGCGCTTGGCTTCTTCCTGGCGTCGGTGGCGCTCTGACCCGACCACGCCGGCGTGTCTCGCGGCGGCTGAACCGCCGTGGCAGCCAACAGGGAGCAGAACGGCGGCTCAACGCCGTTCCGCGCCGCCCAACCCCGCTGATGGCTCCGCGTGTCCACCTCCACGCCAGCGCACGCATGCAGCACAGCCGTCGTGGCGCGGCACGCACAGAGCATGCTCTCTGCCGCCGATGGACCCGCGCCGTCCCGTTCCGTCGAGCTCCACCTCAGCAAGCATAAACTGACGCCGTTGGCTCCAAAATGGACTCCGCGAACCTCCACGACGGTGCTCAACTCCTAAACTCCCCCGACCAAGCACTGCACCACAGTAATCACTCGTCGGAGAACGCCGTTCTCGGCCACCGCCTCGGATCGCCTATAAAAGGAGACCCCGAGCCCTCCCGCGAGCACGCACCACCCCTACACTCCACCAACGCCCTGCCAGGTCACTGGGAGGACCTCGAGGAGGTCTCCTCCCCCGACTCCGGCCACCCCGCTCCGCCTCGGCCTCCAGCTCGATTCGCTCCGGTGAGGCCGTCTCCGGCGCCCATACTCCGTCCATCTCCCTCTCTAGCTACCAGATCCTTGACCCCCTCCTCAATTTGATCAGTGTAGCTCTCTCCGGCGACCTCCATCCACGCCCGAACCGCCGTCCGCCGGAGCAGGGGCCACCGCCGTAGTGGTGCCTCTCAGCGACCACCACCACCACCAACCAACGCGGAATGGCACCCTGAGCACGGAGGTAACCTCCGATCTCTCTGCCTCGTCGTGGATCGCCGCCGGCGATCGCCGCGGCTCTCTGGCGCCAAAGGCGCCGTTCGTTTTCAAACCTGACGGGTGGGACCGCCCCGTCAGATTCTTCATTTTATTCGAATCGTTTTCTGAAAACGCATTTGGGCAAAATACGTCTTCTCGTCTGAGCCAGCGTATTCAAGTCTGAAACGTTTTCTTCTTTTATAAATAGGACCCTGGGAAGTTTTTGTTTCATTACAGATGAGTCCCTGGGCGAAAACCTTTATAACTTTTTATCAGAAGCATATTTTTGATTGATTCTTTTTCTGTCCTCTTCAAAATTTTGTCTAGTTTTTTATCAGATTTATTTGAAAAATATTTGAAATACTTTTTCTGCACCTCTCGGTATTCACGTTAGCGCGTATGTTTTCTCTGTACCGTAGATACCGACGGAGGTGACGGGGCCGCGAACTTCACCGAGCTAGGCTCCGACTACTCTGAACCAGGCAAGCAATGTTCGAACTTTCGATATGATGAGTGTATTGGCATGTTTGCATGTAGATAGTTTCATGGCATGTGTGGAGCATACCGATGAACCGTTCATTATGCATTGTTGGGGCAAGTAAGCCCGGTGATTTCACACGTCGTTGGACGTGAGTATGCAAGGCCATGTGTTGGCATGAAGATGGGTAAGATGGCAGTGTTGTAGCATGCCAGTCTTAGGCCATGCAAGTTATCTTCAGTACCAACCCATATCGGTTGGGCTCAAATCCATTTCCTTTCCCTGTACTACCACATGTTTCCCGAAAGGGATATGGTTTAGTAAGTCGCAAACCGCTTTCTTGGTACACACCAAAAAGGAGAGGCCGGGATGATGGTTCCATGGCCCTGGATTAAAGCCAGTCATCCGGTCAGGGGGCATGGGTGTTTCCGGTTGGGACCGAGAGGGGGGCACCCCTTAGAGCGCGCGTATATAAATTTGATCCCATGCTATTCGAGATTGTGATCTCCCCGTCTCAATAGTTTTTTCTTGGACGATGTTGACGGTGATTCCTAGCATCGAAGAGTTGGATGGGTGTGTACTGGATTGCTGTGTTTTCTTCTGAAATACCGTAACGGAACTAGTCCTAGTGACTACGGAAATCCGTCGACTGTGGGAAATTTTTGTACAAACTCTGCAGAGCTCTATATCCTTAAATCATCTTATCTATTTTCAAGTTCCCTGCTAACAGTCATGTGCCAGTTTGGTGACAGATTTCCCGGTGGGACACATGAGCTCTAAGACCGGTTAAATGTTTATTCTTGTGGATGGACTAACCTGTTTAATTCCATGAGTTGATTATATTTATGATGAATATATTATTTCCTTATCAGTCAAAAGCCCTTTATGTGGTGTCGCTCAGACGCCCGACTGTGGCATTTCTTTTAAAGCCCTTTATGTGGTGTCGCTCAGACGCCCGACTGTGGCATTTCTTTTAAAGCCCTTTATGTGGTGTCGCTCAGACGCCCGACTGTGGCATTTCTTTTAAAGCCCTTTATGTGGTGTCGCTCAGACGCCCGACTGTGGCATTTCTTTTAAAGCCCTTTATGTGGTGTCGCTCAGACGCCCGACTGTGGCATTTCTTTTAAAGCCCTTTATGTGGTGTCGCCCAGACGCCCAACTGTGGCATTTCTTCTAAAGCCCTTTATGTGGTGTCGCTCAGACGCCCGATTGTGGCATTATTATTCCGCATTTTCCGCTCGAGGAGTCTTTCAGACACTCGTTTGGCACCAGTATTATTATTCTGCATTTTCCGCTCGAGGAGTCTTTCAGACACTCGTTTGGCACCAGTATTATTATTCTGCATTTTCCGCTCGAGGAGTCATTCAGACCCTCGCTTGGCACCCAGCATTATTACCTCTATGTCTGATCGTACTGGTTAACTTATCCATGTATTTCATGTTGGCATTTGTTATATCTTACGTCCGAACTGTCTTGCGAGTACTTTCAAAGTACTCACTGGCTTGTTGATTTGGCCAGATGCTGACGAAGGTGATCTCATGGATGAAGAGTTCGATAGCGAATCCGACGCCTAGAGGAGTCCCAGTCAGTCTCGTGCAACCTTGGAGTTGGTCACTGTTTCATATCCGCTTCCGCTACCCTAATAAATTCATCGAGCTTCACCTCGACGCTCGATGGGATGTTAGTTTGAGAATCCCATAACCACTCCCACTGTGTTACTCCACCTCTACCGTATTTGCGAGTCAGTAGTATGCCACCACTCCCTTGTGTCATTAATCGCCTTTATGTATAATTATTGGCACGCTTGTAATAAATTGTTGAGTATCATCAGCTCAACCCTGTAATATATTTATGCTACTGGCCTATTGTATCAAAAGTTTGTCTGCCAGTGAGGAGGTTTTATCTCAAACTGGATTCTAAAGATTGGTTTCTCAATAAATATTTTTATTGGAAAACCGGTCGTGACAAGCTTGGTACCAGAGCCAGGCTGACTGTAGGAAGCCACTAGGTGCGATCGCTAATCGGTTATGAGCATGATAGAGCTTATTCATGTTTTTACAATAGTAGTCATTTTTCTGACAGTCAGCATATATTTATGATCTGACCATTCAGGATTTTTGCCTACTTTTGTAGATGGCCGACCGCAGTTGCGAGTCTCAGACCTTCGCCAATGTACCCGATGGGTTCGTCAAGCTTCTCTCCTTCGTCGTTCAGGTCGCGATGGGGCCGTCTGTGCACCCAGTCGTCACTCTCTGTCAGCACAGAGTCAACGACAGTCTGACTATGCACCAGGACGCGGTGCAGTTCAAGGGAGGGCGTGGTGAGCTACGCCGCTTCCGGTTCTTGGGGAGAGCCATGCCTACAGAGAAGCATGCCATCCAGATGGCAGCCCGCGAGGCGATAGCTCGTCTCAGGGATGTCCTTCCCGCGATGAAGGCTCGTCGCTACCGCTATCTTCCATGCCATGTGCCCTACACCTGTCACCACGCATTCTCCTGCCACAGAGGAGAACGAGACGAGGCTTTCGAGATGCTTATTGAGTATCTCCGGGCCTTGGAGGCAGCCTTCGACAACTTGGTGGATGACTTTGTGGCCGCCCGCATGGACTCAGTCCACGGATGTGCCGCCAACAGGAGGGAGCTCCTGCCTACTGCACCGCCACTGACTTTCGTCTCGTCCTCTGCATCCCATGCTCCTGCTCGTCGCCTGCCCACCACCGAGGAGTTCAACCAGGTCATTGCGCCCACTCCAGCGTGCACTGCACCGCCACTCGCACCGACTCCAATCCATGTCGTTCTGCCCCTGGCACCCGCTCCATCTACTCGGCGCAGCACTACTCGCATGGAGCCTATTAGCGAGGAGGAAGTCGAGTCCCCGGCTTCGCTACGCCTCACCCTTGGCAGGGCCAAGGACGTCATCAACATCTCCGACTGAGTACGCGTAGCCGCCATGCGTAGCATCACCATGTAAGATGTTGTGAGAAGTAGCTTGTTTGCGCATCATGTAGGATCTGGAGAAGTGCACTAGCCTAAATAACATGTCAGGATTATGTACGCATATCCTGAGTGATGTATTGTATAATTATCGCCGCGTGTAAGATGCGTAATGTTGCAGTGCTTCTCTATGCACAAATCGATTTGTTTTCCCTTGAGTATCTTGGCTTTAAAAATTTATTTGTCAACCTTGTGCATTATGGGTTTTATCTTTGCAACCCTTCCATTTCCTTATGGGTTTTACAAATACTTCCCCAGAGTGAAAAATGTCTCATCCTTGGACCCGCTCCATGCCAACTCCACCAGAGGAAGATTATGGCAACCAACCGGGCAACAACTTTGCACAAGGGCAGTCAAGTCAACACTATAATACTCAATCAGGCAACAATTTTACACGAGGTCAGACAGGTCAACCGGACAGTGAAACGGCACTTTCCCAAATGTGCCGCCTTTATGAACAGAGTCAGCAACAACATCGGGAAATGATGAACCAAGTCATTAACATGGGAAATCACCATGGGCAGTATCCGCAGCATTCCAAGTTATCTAAGCTACAGAAGACACGTCCCTCAACATTTTCTCATACTGACAAGCCACTTGAAGCCGAAGACTGGCTTCGCGATATGGAGAGAAAGTTAATTATTGCAAAATGCTCAGACCCAGAAAAGGTACTGTACGCACGGCATTATCTCACGGGAGCAGCCGCATCCTGGTGGGAAAATTTTCTGCACATGCATCCCAACGAAAATGATATAACCTGGGATGATTTCAAAGAAGGTTTCCGTGGCGCGCATATTCCTAAGAGTATTATGAAAATCAAGAAAAGAGAGTTCGATGACCTCAAGCAAAGGAACATGACAGTGTCAGATTACAACAGCCAATTTACTCTGTTATCCCGCTACGCCAACGAAGAGCGTATGACTGAAAGCAAGAAAATGGAGAAGTTCCTTGACGGCCAAGCACCCGCGCTTAAATGCCAACTGGTCATACACACTTTCCCAGATTTTAAGACGCTAGTGGATAAAGCCATTACTCTGGAAAATGAAAGACGCAGTTTGGATGATATCCGCAAGCGAAAAGGGACCAGACTAACCATGCTCGCAATCACTGAAGTAAGACCGATTTTCAGAAGGGTGGGACGCACAAATCATCATCCAACGTCTCACGCCCAACAAAGAATTTCCATGCTAGGGACAAGGAGTTCACCTATCGCCCAGGTGTTACTTGTTACGCCTGTGGAGAAGAAGGACACTATGCCAAGCAGTGTCCCAAGCCAAGAAGCTCAGCACCAAAGCCGAACAACGGCAACAATAATTCAGCGCCCAAGCGAAACAACTTCAATCCCAACAATAACCACAGGAAAGGTCATCTGAACCACGTGACCAAAGAGGAGGCACAAAACGCTCCGGATATCGTACTCGGTACGTTCCCTGTCAACACAATACCTGCAATGGTTTTGTTTGATTCTGGAGCTTCTCACTCTTCTATTTCGAAAAGTTTTGCTTCGCAAAATAATTTTTCGATGCTCCCTTTGGAGAAATCCATGATCATCAAGTATTCAGCAAGTTACTCAGAATTACTGTCAGGATGTGATCATTGAGTTCAAAGGATTGAAGTTTCACGCCAATCTCATTGTGTTGGAAAATAAAGGACTAGATGTCATCCTAGGGATGGACTGGTTAACCACTAAGAAAGGTTTCATTGATTGTTTCAATCGGACCGTGAATCTCACACACCACCATGGTAAAACAATAAGAGTATCCGCCAAAGAAAGAGAAATGCCCAGACAACCAAGACTAAACAAGGTGGACATTTCTGAATTAAACAAGGTTCCAGTAGTACATGAATTTCCAGACGTATTTCCCGAAGAGCTACCAGGCATGCCACCCGACCGAGAGATAGAATTCAGCATTGAGCTAGCACCAGGGACCACCCCCATATACAAGAAACCATACAGAATGGCACCATCCGAGTTAGTTGAACTGAAGAAACAAATAAAGGAATTACTCGACAAAGGATACATTCGAGCCAGTTCCTCACCATGGGGATCACCAATTTTGTTTGCCAAAAAGAAAGATGGAACACTGCGATTGTGTATCGACTACCGAGCACTCAAAATGGTCACGATCAAGAACAAATACCCGATGCCAAGAATAAATGATTTATTCGATCAACTCGCTAAGGCCAAGGTATTCTCAAAAATTGACCTAAGGTCAGGATACCATCAATTAAAGGTACGAACAGAGGATATCCCCAAGACAGCCTTCACCTCCAGATATGGACTGTATGAGTTCACAGTAATGCCTTTTGGATTAACAAATGCCCCTGCATATTTTGTTCACCTTATGAACAAAGTATTTATGAAGTTTATGGACAAGTTCGATGTGGTATTCATCGACGATATTTTAGTATACTCCAAAACACCAGAAGAACACGCTGAACATCTCAGAATTGTGCTAGGAGAACTCAGGAAACACCAATTGTACGCCAAGTTCAGCAAGTGTGAGTTTTGGTTAAGGCAAGTAGGCTTTCTAGGCCACGTGCTAACCCAAGACGGGATCGCCGTGGACCCAGAGAAAGTCAAGGCCGTACTTGGCTGGAAGTCACCAGCCAGCGTAACGGACATACGAAGTTTCTTGGGAATGGCAGGATATTACCGCAGATTTATTGAAGGATTCTCCACCATAGCCAAGCCAATGACGCAGTTGCTCAAGAAAGATAAGAAATTTGAATGGACCGAAGCCTGTGAGAAAAGTTTCCAAGAGCTAAAACGGAAATTAACAACAGCACCAGTATTGATTGTGCCAGACATACGCAAGAATTTTGAAGTATATTGTGACGCGTCCAGGAAGGGACTCGGATGCGTATTAATGCAAGAAGGCAAAGTTGTCGCATACGCTTCAAGGCAGCTTCGCAAGCATGAGGAAAACTATCCCACTCATGACTTAGAAATGGCAGCAGTTATTCATGCACTCAAGGAATGGAGGCATTTCCTGCTTGGAAATCGATGTGAAATATATACGGACCATAAAAGTCTCAAATATATTTTCACACAGCCAGAACTGAATTTAAGGCAACGACGCTGGTTGGAGCTAGTAAAGGATTATGATGTCGGAATCCACTATCATCCTGGAAAAGCAAATGTAGTAGCCGATGCTCTTAGTCGGAACCCCAGCGCCAACAACAACAGTCTGCCCAACTTAAGACCCGAATTCCAACGGGAATTTGCCAGACTCAACTTGTTGATGGTAGCAGAAGGCACCATAACAAACTTGGAGATACAACCCAACCTTGTGACAAGAATCAAAGAAGCCCAGCCGGGTCACCCCAGCATTGAAGGTATCAAAAGAAAGGTGAGTATGGGCAAGGCCTCGGAATTCATCATAGACGAAGAAGGGACACTATGGTACGGAAACAGACTCTGCGTGCTAGACATAGAAGACCTCAAACGGCAAATTCTAGCTGAAGCCCACACCGCTCCATATTCGATCCACCCTGGAGGAACCAAGATGTATAAGGATATCCAAGAAGGATTTTGGTGGCACGGTATGAAAAGGGACATAGCCACCTTCATTGCATGCTGCGACTCTTGTCAACGTATAAAGGCCGAACATCAGAGACCAGCCGGACTACTGCAACCAAATAAGATACCTGAGTGGAAATGGGATGAAATAGGGATGGATTTCATTGTCGGACTACCTCGATCACGACACGGGAATGATGCCATATGGGTTATCACCGACAGGTTGACTAAGGTGGCACATTTCATTCCAGTAAAGACGACCCACACCACTCAGAAGCTTGCCAAAATATATCTCTCTCGCATAGTTTGCCTGCACGGTGTCCCGAAGACTATAATATCTGACAGAGGAACACAGTTCGTCTCGAGATTCTGGGAGCAGTTACAACAGGCTCTAGGAACTCAACTAGCCTTCAGTACGGCATACCACCCCCAGACAGATGGACAAACAGAACGGGTAAACCGGATTTTAGAGGACATGCTGAGAGCATGTGTCCTCACCTATGGAGCCAGTTGGGAAGACAGCCTGCCATACGCCGAGTTCGCGTACAACAACAGTCATCAGGCCAGCCTGCAAATGGCACCATTTGAAGCCTTGTATGGGCGAAGATGTCGTACCCCATTAAATTGGTCAGAGACCGGAGACAGCCGTATCTTCGGCCCAGACGTGCTCAAGGAAGCCGAGGAAAAGGTCCAACTAATCAGAGATCGACTCAAGACCGCCCAAAGCCGGCAAAAGAGTTATTACGATCAGAAACATCGTGGGGTCAACTTCGAACCAGGTGAATTCGTGTACCTACGAGTGTCACCTATGAGGGGGTTGCAACGATTCAAAATTAAGGGAAAGCTAGCGCCAAGATTCATCGGGCCATTCTGTATAACGGCACGAAAAGGCACAGTAGCATATCAGCTAGACCTACCTGAGGAACTATCAGATATCCACAACGTGTTCCACGTATCGCAATTGAGGAAATGTGTGAACAACCCAGAGAAACAAGTATCCCATGAGAACATAGACGTGCATCCAGACCTCACTTATCGGGAACACCCAGTAAGGATACTAGAGGAGTCTGAAAGGAGGACCCGACAGAAAACAGTCAAATTTTTCGAAGTTCAGTGGAGTAATCACACCGAAAGTGAAGCAACATGGGAAAGAGAGGATTTTCTTCGAGCAGAGCATCCACACTTATTTAAGGATCAACTGAAATCTCGGGGACGAGATTTTTCCTAAGGGGGTAGGTGTTGTGACACTCCAAAATTTTCATTTGGGTTTTTGCAAAATCCTTGCTGAATTTTCCTTGAAATTTGAGGCTGTCAGAAAAACAACCCTCTTAAAATTCCTTTTCCTTGACTAGGGTTTGTTATTTCTGTTTTGTCCTTCAAGCCTTGGGTTTGACCTTCTTAAAAACTCATTCTCTTTTGTTTCCCTTCTCAGATTTTATTTTTGGGAGTTTTCTTTTTAAGAAAAACTCTATGAAAAAGATTTGGGATTTTCATTCTATTGAAAACCATCCATGACCTTGTATCTTGCCCATGAGGTAAAACCACCACAACATCTTCTCCCCTCCTTGTCAACAACTCAAACTCCCTATCCCAACTCATCCAAACAAGTTTTGGATTTTGTTTTATCTCTCAAATATTTTTCTGTCAATTATTTTGAGCCTAATGGATTTTCAAAGCAAGTACCCTTTTTCATTTGAGATTTGACTTCAAACCAACTCTACTGGCTAGTTCTTTGCACCCACAACCCAGAACCATCTTGATCCACTCATCTTCTTTTCAAATTTTTCAACTTACACTCCCTGCAAGTTTGGACCAGAATTGTCAAATTTGGTGAAATTCATATCTACACTTCTCCAAAAATTTCACCAGAAATCAGGCAGCCTACTGGAGCAATGAGAAGTCACTCCACCAAAAATCAGCCCAAGGAAAAATCCCTACATGCCTGGATCATTCTGTCGAACACCTTGCATGCACTGTTCGAACACTTTCAGTCAAATTCAGTCTTCAGTGTTGATTTCTTCAGATCATCTTCAGTCACGCGCCCACAGTGCCCTTGGCACGTTGCTCGCCGCCTGGTCTGCGTGTCCAGAGCCCCACACGCGCGCTTGGCTTCTTCCTGGCGTCGGTGGCACTCTGACCCGACCACGCCGGCGTGTCTCGCGGCGGCTGAACCGCCGTGGCAGCCAACAGGGAGCAGAACGGCGGCTCAACGCCGTTCCGCGCCGCCCAACCCCGCTGATGGCTCCGCATGTCCACCTCCACGCCAGCGCACGCATGCAGCACAGCCGTCGTGGCGCGGCACGCACAGAGCGTGCTCTCTGCCGCCGATGGACCCGCGCCGTCCCGTTCCGTCGAGCTCCACCTCAGCAAGCATAAACCGACGCCGTTGGCTCCAAAACGGACTCCGCGAACCTCCACGACGGTGCTCAACTCCTAAACTCCCCCGACCAAGCACTGCACCACCGTAATCACTCGCCGGAGAACGCCGTTCTCGGCCACCGCCTCGGATCGCCTATAAAAGGAGACCCCGAGCCCTCCCGCGAGCACGCACCACCCCTACACTCCACCAACGCCCTGTCAGGTCACTGGGAGGACCTCGAGGAGGTCTCCTCCCCCGACTCCGGCCACCCCGCTCCGCCTCGGCCTCCAGCTCGATTCGCTCCGGTGAGGCCGTCTCCGGCGCCCAAACTCCGTCCATCTCCCTCTCTAGCTACCAGATCCTTGACCCCCTCCTCAATTTGATCAGTGCAGCTCTCTCCGGCGACCTCCATCCACGCCCGAACCGCCGTCCGCCGGAGCAGGGGCCACCGCCGTCGTGGTGCTTCTCAGCGACCACCACCACCACCAACCAACGCGGAATGGCACCCTGAGCACGGAGGTAACCTCCGATCTCTCTGCCTCGCCGTGGATCGCCGCCGGCGATCGCCGCGGCTCTCTGGCGCCAAAGGCGCCGTTCGTTTTCAAACCTGACGGGTGGGACCGCCCCGTCAGATTCTTCGTTTTATTCGAATCGTTTCTGAAAACGCATTTGGGCAAAATACGTCTTCTCCTCTGAGCCAGCGTATTCAAGTCTGAAACGTTTTCTGCTTTTATAAATAGGACCCTGGGAAGTTTCTGTTTCATTACAGATGAGTCCCTGGGCAAAAACCTTTATAACTTTTTATCAGAAGCATATTTTTGATTGATTCTTTTTCTGTCCTCTTCAAAATTTTGTCTAGTTTTTTATCAGATTTATTTGAAAAATATTTGAAATACTTTTTCTGCACCTCTCGGTATTCACGTTAGCGCGTATGTTTTCTCTGTACCGTAGATACCGACGGAGGTGACGGGGCCGCGAACTTCACCGAGCTAGGCTCCGACTACTCTGAACCAGGCAAGCAATGTTCGAACTTTCGATATGATGAGTGTATTGGCATGTTTGCATGTAGATAGTTTCATGGCATGTGTGGAGCATACCGATGAACCGTTCATTATGCATTGTTGGGGCAAGTAAGCCCGGTGATTTCACACGTCGTTGGACGTGAGTATGCAAGGCCATGTGTTGGCATGAAGATGGGTAAGATGGCAGTGTTGTAGCATGCCAGTCTTAGGCCATGCAAGTTATCTTCAGTACCAACCCATATCGGTTGGGCTCAAATCCATTTCCTTTCCCTGTACTACCACATGTTTCCCGAAAGGGATATGGTTTAGTAAGTCGCAAACCGCTTTCTTGGTACACACCAAAAAGGAGAGGCCGGGATGATGGTTCCATGGCCCTGGATTAAAGCCAGTCATCCGGTCAGGGGGCATGGGTGTTTCCGGTTGGGACCGAGAGGGGGGCACCCCTTAGAGCGCGCGTATATAAATTTGATCCCATGCTTGTGACGCCCGGGTAATTAAGCTACAGTGATCCTCTGCTAGTGATGTCACGTCACCTCGATTATAGTTGCTAATCCCGAGTTAGTTCGAAACCGATTCAAATTCAAATTCAAAATCAAGCAAACAATAAAAGTTCTCAAATATTAAAACTAAAATGTTTGGGGTGAGCCAAATAATGCATAGGTAAGTATGGTGGAGAAACCACATTTTTAGAAAAGGTTTAATACTGTAAACATATTTTAAACAGTAGCAAAAACAATTAGTTAAATGCCTTTTACATTTAATAAAATATTAAACTATTTTATTTTTGTCACCAAACTCTTTTGTGGCATTAGGGTATGTTAAAACACTAAAGTAGATGCTAGTTATATATTTTTATACAAAATTAAAACAAATTGTAAATTAAAAGAAAATAAGTATAAAGAAAAGGGAATAACGAAAAACAAAACCTAATAAAAAAAAATGGGAGAAGGGCCTTCCCCAGCTGGGCCGACCCAGCTGGCCACCAGGCCAAGCCCAGCCGGCCTCCCCCACTGGCCCAACTGGCCGCCCCCACTCCCCTTATCTCCTCCGAAACCCTAACCACCTACAGCACCTCCCACTCGCCCCACTCGCGCACGTCTCTCCCCCCCCTCTCCTCTCGATCCCATCTGGATCGGGGAGGGGCTCGACCTCGCCACGACGACCGCGTCGCCCACCGGCCCCGCGACCCTGGCGCGCCTCGACCCTGGCTCGCCCCGACCCCGCCGCCGCTCGGACCCCCCCCCCCCTCGCCGGATCGCCCGTCGCCTCCTCGCCTCTCCTTCTCCGTCGCGCGTCACCGGCCTGAGGCCTCTGCCTCGCCGTCGCCGACCAACATCGTCGTCGCCTACCGCGTCCTCGTCCCCCCCCCCCCACGACGGAACTTCCCCGAGGCTCGCCGCCTCCGCTTCCCTTCAACGCAAGTGAGGCCCTCGGCCTCCGCCTCCCCCTCTCTCCATATGTCGCCACGGTCACCACCCTCCCCGCCCGCGGTCGACGCGCTCCGGCCCCCGCCCGTTGCGCGCTCACCACGCACCTCTCCCCGTCGCTCCCGCGCACGGCCTCGCTGGCCCACGCCCGCGGCCACGGCGCTCGACCGCACTGCTCGCGACCCGTGGCTGCGCCACCATCGCCTCCTCCTCATGTGCCTCCCCCCACTGCGTCGCGGCCTTCGCCTGGGCGCCGCCCCTCGCTGCCGATTCCCGGCGCCCGCACGCGCGCCGGCCGCCTCGGTCGCGCCTGGTGGCCTAACCCCCACACCGCCGCCCCGCAACGCCTGGTTGGGTGCGCCCCTGTTCGGGCTGTAACCCGTCGCCCGCACCCCGTTAGGCCCCTGTGGGCCTATGACAGTTGGGGCCCACGCCCCAGAACTTTATTAAAAAAAAAGAGATTAAAATTAATTAATTAATTAATTAATTAGTAATTACATTAATTAATTAATCAATAAGTGAATTAATTAAGTTCATTAATCTTGTTTAATTAGTCTAATTAACTAGTTAGTTTAATTAAATAGTAATTAGTTTAACTAAGACCTAATTAATCTAAACAGTGTATGACAGGTGGGACCCACACGTTAGATTTGACCAGTCAACGCCCCTGTTGACTGCTGACGTCATGATGACGTCAGCAAACACTGTTTTGGATAATGTTAGATTTAAATAATTAATTAAACTCCAGAAATTAATAAAACCTTTAGAAAATCATATCTTTTAATCCGTAACTCGGATTAAAATATTTTCAACATGAAAGTTGCTCAGAACGACGAGACGCTTCCGGATACGCAACACGTTCGTCCGCCACACCCCCCTAACCTATCGAACTCGCAACTTTCCCCCTCCGGCTCCTCTGCCCGAAAACGCGAAACACCGGGGATATTTTCCCGGCTGTTTCCCCCCTTCACCGGTATCATCCCATACCGCGTTAGGGCACCTCTAACGCCGTTACTTGTCATGTCATGCATCATTATGCATCTGCTTGCTTAAATATTTATTGTTTCTCCCCCCTCTTCTCTCGATAGACCCCGAGACCGACGTTGCTGCTGCCCCGTTCGACTACGGAGTTGACGATCCCTCTCTCTTGCCAGAGCAACCAGGCAAGCCCCCCCTTTGATCACCAGATATCGCCTATTCTTATCTCTACTGCTTGCATTGGAGTAGTGTAGCATGTTACCGCTTTCCGTTAATCCTATTCTGATGCATAGCCTGTCCTTGCTACTACTGTTGTTATCTTTACCTGCAATCCTAATGCTTAGTATAGGATGCTAGTGTTCCATCAGTGGCCCTACACTCTTGTCCGTCTGCCATGCTATACTACTGGGCCGTGATCACTCGGGGGTGATCACGGGCATACTATATACTATACACTGTTACATTACATGTGATACTGTTCGGAGATGGGGGCTGAAGGGGCAGGTGGCTCCATCCCGGTAGAGGTGGGCCTGGGTTCCCGACGGCCCCCGACTGTTACTTTGTGGCGGAGCGACAGGGCAGGTTCGGACCACCTAGGAGAGAGGTGGGCCTGGCCCTAGTCGGCGTTCGCGATACTTAACACGCTTAACGAGATCTGGGTATTTGATCTGAGTCTGGCCATTTGGTCTATACGCACTAACCACCTACGCGGGAGTAGTTATGGGTATCCCGACGTCGTGGTATCAGCCGAAGCACTTCTTGACGTCAGCGACTGAGCGGCGCGCGCCGGGTTGGACCGCGTAACGTGACTTCCTTTGAAATGGAGGTTGCTAGGTCTGCTCTCCGGCCGCGTACGCAACGTGCAGGTGTGCTCAGGGCGATGGGCCCAGACCCCTGCGCGCTTAGGTTTAGACCGGCGTGCTGACCGCTCTGTTGTGCCTAGGTGGGGCTGCGACGTGTTGATCTTCCGAGGCCGGGCATGACCTAGAAAAGTGTGTCCGGCCAAATGGGATCAAGCGTGTTGGGCTATGTGGTGCACCCCTGCAGGGAAGTTTATCTATTCGAATAGCCGTGTCCCTCGGTAAAAGGACGACCCGGAGTTGTACCTTGACCTTATGACAACTAGAACCGGATACTTAATAAAACACACCCTTCCAAGTGCCAGATACATCCCGGTGATTGCTCTCTAACAGGGCATCGAGGAGGGGATCGCCGGGTAGGATTATGCTATACGATGCTACTTGGAGGACTTCAGTCTACTCTCTTCTATATGCTGCAAGACGGAGGCGACCAGAAGCGTAGTCTTCGATAAGACTAGCTATCCCCCTCTTATTCTGGCATTCTGCAGTTCAGTCCACTGATATGGCCCTTTACACATATATCCATGCATATGTAGTGTAGCTCCTTGCTTGCGAGTACTTTGGATGAGTACTCACGGTTGCTTTCTTCCCCCTTTTCCCCCTTTCCTTTCTTCTGGTTGTCGCAACCAGATGTTGGAGCCCAGGATCCAGACGCCACCGTCGACGACGACTCCTACCACACTGGAGGTGCCTACTACTACGTGCAGCCCGCTGATGACGACCAGGAGTAGTTAGGAGGATCCCAGGCAGGAGGCCTGCGCCTCGTTCGATCTGTATCCCAGTTTGTGCTAGCCTTCTTAAGGCAAAACTTGTTTAACTTATGTCTGTACTCGGATATTGTTGCTTCCGCTGACTCGTCTATGATCGAGCACTTGTATTCGAGCCCTCGAGGCCCCTGGCTTGTATTATGATGCTTGTATGACTTATTTTATTTGTAGAGTTGTGTTGTGATATCTTCCCGTGAGTCCCTGATCTTGATCGTACACATTTGTGTGCATGATTAGTGTACGATTGACTCGGGGGCGTCACAATGCTATTCGAGATTGTGATCTCCCCGTCTCAATAGTTTTTTCTTGGACGATGTTGAGGGTGATTCCTAGCATCGAAGAGTTGGATGGGTGTGTACTGGATTGCTGTGTTTTCTTCTGAAATACCGTAACGGAACTAGTCCTAGTGACTACGGAAATCCGTCGACTGTGGGAAATTTTTGTACAAACTCTGCAGAGCTCTATATCCTTAAATCATCTTATCTATTTTCAAGTTCCCTGCTAACAGTCATGTGCCAGTTTGGTGACAGATTTCCCGGTGGGACACATGAGCTCTAAGACCGGTTAAATGTTTATTCTTGTGGATGGACTAACCCGTTTAATTCCATGAGTTGATTATATTTATGATGAATATATTATTTCCTTATCAGTCAAAAGCCCTTTATGTGGTGTCGCTCAGACGCCCGACTGTGGCATTTCTTTTAAAGCCCTTTATGTGGTGTCGCTCAGACGCCCGACTGTGGCATTTCTTGTAAAGCCCTTTATGTGGTGTCGCTCAGACGCCCGACTGTGGCATTTCTTTTAAAGCCCTTTATGTGGTGTCGCTCAGACGCCCGACTGTGGCATTTCTTTTAAAGCCCTTTATGTGGTGTCGCTCAGACGCCCGACTGTGGCATTTCTTTTAAAGCCCTTTATGTGGTGTCGCTCAGACGCCCGACTGTGGCATTTCTTTTAAAGCCCTTTATGTGGTGTCGCTCAGACGCCCGACTATGGCATTTCTTTTAAAGCCCTTTATGTGGTGTCCCTCAGACGCCCGACTGTGGCATTTCTTTTAAAGCCCTTCATGTGGTGTCGCTCAGACGCCCGACTGTGGCATTTCTTCTAAAGCCCTTTATGTGGTGTCGCTCAGACGCCCGATTGTGGCATTATTATTCCGCATTTTCCGCTCGAGGAGTCTTTCAGACACTCGTTTGGCACCAGTATTATTATTCTGCATTTTCCGCTCGAGGAGTCTTTCAGACACTCGTTTGGCACCAGTATTATTATTCTGCATTTTCCGCTCGAGGAGTCATTCAGACCCTCGCTTGGCACCCAGCATTATTACCTCTATGTCTGATCGTACTGGTTAACTTATCCATGTATTTCATGTTGGCATTTGTTATATCTTACGTCCGAACTGTCTTGCGAGTACTTTCAAAGTACTCACTGGCTTGTTGATTTGGCCAGATGCTGACGAAGGTGATCTCATGGATGAAGAGTTCGATAGCGAATCCGACGCCTAGAGGAGTCCCAGTCAGTCTCGTGCAACCTTGGAGTTGGTCACTGTTTCATATCCGCTTCCGCTACCCTAATAAATTCATCGAGCTTCACCTCGACGCTCGATGGGATGTTAGTTTGAGAATCCCATAACCACTCCCACTGTGTTACTCCACCTCTACCGTATTTGCGAGTCAGTAGTATGCCACCACTCCCTTGTGTCATTAATCGCCTTTATGTATAATTATTGGCACGCTTGTAATAAATTGTTGAGTATCATCAGCTCAACCCTGTAATATATTTATGCTATTGGCCTATTGTATCAAAAGTTTGTCTGCCAGTGAGGAGGTTTTATCTCAAACTGGATTCTAAAGATTGGTTTCTCAATAAATATTTTTATTGGAAAACCGGTCGTGACACGTAGGCGGTGCTCCGCCAGTCCCCTGGGAACTCCAGGCATGTCAGAAGGCTTCCATGCAAAGATGTCCCAGTTCTCACGGAGGAACTGGATGAGCGCTTCTTCCTATTTGGAGTCGAGCATCGTTGAGATGTGAGCCAGGGCAGCATTTGGATAAGGTCGGGTGAATATGAACCGGCTTCGTTTCACCAGACGACTGAAAAGCTGATTCAGAAGCAGGCTTCTTGGCTCGCAGCAACTCACTCAGATCTGCAGTCTTCTGATAACCTTGTAACTCGACCACTGCCATCTGAGCATCAACAATCTTTGAGCCTTTCTGAAAACATTCTTCTTCTTTCTTCCGATTGCCCGTAACAGTGATCACACCTTTGGGGCCAGGCATCTTCATCTTGAGATACACATAACACGGTCGAGCCATGAAGCGTGCATAGGCGGGCCTACCCAAAATAGCATGATACGCACTCTAGAAATCCACAACCTCAAATGTCAGCTTTTCCTTGCGGTAATTCTTCGAGTCACCGAAAACCACATCGAGAGCAATTTGGCCGAGTGACTCGGCTTTTGTTCCCAAGAATGACTCCGTGGAAACTCATGTTACTGGTACTGAGTCTGGACATCGGAATGCCCATCCCTTTCAAAGTTTCTGCATACAGTATGTTCAAACCGCTGCCACCATCCATCAGGACTTTGGTCAGTCGAGTGCCTTCGACAACTGGGTCGACCACCAAAGCCTGCCTCCCAGGGGTGGCAATGTGTGTAGGATGATCAGACTGGTCGAATGTGATGGCAGTTTGAGACCATTTCAGATAACTGGGTGTTGCCGGAGCAACCATATTCACTTCGCGGTTAATAACTTTCAGTCGACTTTTGCTTTCAACATCAGCAAAAATCATCAGGGTGGAATTGACCAGGGGATACCCATCGTCACTATCTTCTTTGCCCTCAACCTTGTCTGACTCCTTTTCCTTATCTTTGGACTGCTTGCCCTGAAACTGCTGGATCAGGAGTCGACACTGTCGAGTGGCATGCTTTGGGAAAATGAGTTTGCCTTCTTCATCTTTCTTGGTATGAATATGACATGGCAGATCCAGAACATCATTCCCATCTTGATCCTTAACTTTCTTGGGATTCCAGGGCCCCTTAGCTTTACCCTTAAATTTTCCCTGGGTTACGGCCAGGGCCTCCCCAGGGGCGGCTGGCTCGGCCTTCCGCTTCTATTTCCGACTGGAATTTCCTCCGGTTTCCTGGGCGACTGCCTTATGCTTGCCACTTCGGAGCCGCTCCTCATCTTTTCCATTAGCGTATTTGGTGGCGATCTCCATCATCCGATTCAGAGACATTTCTCTAGTTCGACCGAACTTCATATTCAATTCTTTGTTCTTCACGCCTTCTTTAAAGGCACAAACTGCTTGATGATCTGGCACATTTTCAACGGTGTGATGCAATGTGATCCACCTCTGGATGTAATCCCTCAGAGTTTCACTCGGTTTCTGCACGCAAGACCGCAATTCTGTAAGACCTGCAGGTCGCTTGCATGTTCCTTCAAAGGTCGTGACAAACACTCAGGAAAGGTCTTCCCAAGTGTAAATGCTGCTGGGTGCTAACTGATTTAGCCATGCTCTCGCAGAGCCCTCTAACATGAGAGGCAAATGCTTCATAGCTACCTCATCGTTGCCACCGCCAATCATGATAGCCACTCGGTAGTCTTCGAGCCAAGTGTCGGGCTTGGACTCACCTGTGAACTTACTAACTCCAGTCGCCAACCTGAAGTTGGGAGGAATCACAGCGGCTCTGATGGCTCGACTGAAACATTCTGGCCCTGAAACGTGTACTCTGCTACTGGTAGGCGCATCTCTGTCGTGGCCTTCTCGGTGAGCTCTGTTCCTGTCGACCAAACCTTGAACGAGAATGGATCTCGCATCAAAGCCTGGCTCCCTGGGGTCGACAGGAATTCTCCGCCCAACACTATGAGGGCGTCTGTCATCTTGTTGCCGAGGCGCGTATGACCCACTCCTTGGGGGAGCGGTTGGCACTCGACGCCGATCATTACGATCAGACCGGTGATCATATTGCTCATTCCTTCTGTACTGATCGTGCCGGTCTCCACGTCCTTCACGCCTCGGGGGCGATCTCGGGCTGTGAGCCGACTGGACTGTATCTGCTGCAATGGATCGACTATGGATCCTATTCCGCGACTGAGAAACAGCGGAATTCTGGTTCCCTGCTGCCCGGAGCAACGCTCTGATTTGCAACAAGCCCCTGCCAGCCTCCGACTGGGAGGGCTGAATTGATTATGCTATTCGGGCCGCAGCTTCCAAATTTTGAACTGGAGTTCGATATACCTGCGTAGGCGGGAAGAGTTGACGTTGACTGGACTCTGGAGCCCGGTGGCGCGCTCGCTCGTCGAGTGCTCGCTAGAGATTCTCCAATCGAGTGCGCTCGACCAAGTTAGCCAAGCGCGCGTCCTCCAAAGCCCGAGCCTCGGGGGTTTCTCCAATGATAGGAGTGTGGAGGGCATCCATGTTTCGGCGGCGAAGCTCCTCCTGCTACAAAGACGTGAGAGGCTCGGGGAGATACTCTTCGTGGGGACGCGACGGGTCACCGACAGCTACGCCTCCGTCACCGCGGGGGAAACCGGGGGGACTGCGTGACCCATCGATCGCCAGAACCTCCGCCGCCGGGTCGCTGTTGTCGCACTCGGATGCGGTCTCTACGGAGCCAGTCGACAGATAGAACAGGCTGTAGAGGGACTCGTCGGGCTCGATCACCGCGACTTGTGGGGTGGCCGATTGGCGGGCCACCGCATGCCTCACCCACCTCTGAAGCCTCGACCGACCGGAGCGCTTGCACCGGCGAGAGACAGGGTGGGGAGGTGCCATAGGAGCCGACCGATACTGGGTCGACGGCTGACGCAGGAGGACACCACAGACGCATGCGCGAAAGTGCATCACCCCGCGGACGGGGAGCGCGTCGATGTCGAGTGGGGCCTCCTGAAGCCAAGCGGAATCATCGGCGATGAACGTGAGCGCGCCGAGACGGATCTCGCGGCCCTCCGCCAAAGCTCCGCCTGAAACCATGATCAATGGGATCGGAAAAATCGCAACTTCTCCAACTAGGCGCTAAGACTCCTAGCCCCACGGTGGGCGCCAACTGTCGTGGTTCTAACTCTGATAGTGATGTAGGGGGGTTTGTATGGAGAGGCTAGATCTTAGCTATGGAGAAGCTGTAAGCACACGAGGATTACGAGTTCAGGCCCTTCTCGGTGGAAGTAATAGCCCTACGTCTCCGTGCCCGGATGCGGTCGATTGGATTATGCGTGTATGAATAACAGGGGTGCGAACCCTTGATACTGAGGAGGGGGGTGGATTATATAGAGTGCGCCAGGCCCCTCCAGCCCTCAGTAACGCAAGGTTTAAAGTACATTAAGATCGGGGGTTACTGGTAACGCCCCTAGTAAAGTGCTATGATGACCATAAAAGCTACTTAATGACCGACCGTTTGCGTGTGGAGTGACTTTAGATCTCCTGGCAGTCGAGTGGTTGGCTTCGAGGTCGAGTGACGGCTCTGTAGTCGAGTGTCTTCATTCAGTCGAGTGAGATACCTCCAAGTCGATTGAAAGGTAACTTCTTCTAGGGATGTCCTTGGGTAGGGCACTTAGGACAGGTCCATGCCCCTACCCTAGGTACATGGCTTCATCAGATCCTACTGGTTCGAGAACTATGTAGACATGCCCGAGACACGTCTCCGGTCAATAACCAATAGCGGAACCTGGATGCTCATATTGGCTCCCACATATTCTACGAAGATCTTTATCGGTCAGACCGCATAACAACATACGTTGTTCCCTTTGTCATCGGTATGTTACTTGCCCGAGATTCGATCGTCGGTATCTCAATACCTAGTTCAATCTCGTTACCGGCAAGTCTCTTTACTTGTTGTGTAATACATCATCTTGCAACTAACTCATTAGTTGCAATGCTTGCAAGGCTTAAGTGATGTGTATTACCAAGAGGGCCCAGAGATACCTCTCCGACAATAGGAGTGACAAGTCCTAATCTCAAAATATGCCAACCCAACAATTACCTTCGGAGACACATGTAGAGCACCTTTATAATCACCCAGTTACGTTGTGACGTTTGGTAGCACACAAAGTGTTCCTCCGGTAAACGGGAGTTGCATAATCTCATAGTCATAGGAACATGTATAAGTCATGAAGAAAGCAATAGCAACATACTAAACGATCAAGTGCTAAGCTAACGGAATGGGTCATGTCAATCACATCATTCTCCTAATGATGTGATCTCGTTAATCAAATGACAACTCATGTTTATGGCTAGGAAACATAACCATCTTTGATCAACGAGCTAGTCAAGTAGAGGCATACTAGTGACACTCTGTTTGTCTATGTATTCACACATGTATCATGTTTCCGGTTAATACAATTCTAGCATGAATAATAAACATTTATCATGAAATAAGGAAATAAATAATAACTTTATTATTGCCTCTAGGGCATATTTCCTTCAGTCTCCCACTTGCACTAGAGTCAATAATCTAGATCACATCACCATGTGATTAACATTGACAGTTCACATCATCATGTGATTAACACCCATAGTTCACATCGCCATGTGACCAACACCCATAGGGTTTACTAGATTCAGTAATCTAGTTCACATCGCTATGTGATTAACACCCAAAGAGTACCAAGGTGTGATCATGTTTGCCTTGTGAGAGAA
The DNA here is from genome assembly GCA_032464435.1 of Aegilops umbellulata. Lineage (NCBI taxonomy): Eukaryota > Viridiplantae > Streptophyta > Magnoliopsida > Poales > Poaceae > Aegilops > Aegilops umbellulata. The sequence continues at coordinate 370,411,331 of CP136055.1, read as the reverse complement.
TCTTAGTCAGCAGGTCTTTCACATTCAGATCCGTTATGTATTTTGCAATTTTCTATGTCTACAATGCTCTGCACGGAGCTACTCTAGCTAATTGCTCCCACTTTCAATATGTATCCAGATTGAGACTTAGAGTTATCTGGATCAGTGTCAAAATTTGCATCGACATAACCCTTTATGATGAACATTTTTTGTCACGTCCATAATCGAGAAACATATCCTTATTCCACTAAGGATTATTTTGACTGCTGTCCAGTGATATACTCCTAGATCACTATTGTACTCCCTTGCCAAAAAAAGTGTAGGGTATACAATAGATCTGGTACACAACATGGCATACTTTATTGAACCTATGGCCAAGTCATAGGGAATGACTTTCATTCTCTTTCTATCTTCTGCCGCGGTCGGGTTTTGGGTCTTACTGAATTTCACACCTTGTAACACATGCAAGAACTCTTTCTTTGACTGTTCCATTTTGAACTACTTCAAAATCTTGTCAAGGTATGTACTCATTGAAAAAACTTATCAAGCGTCTTGATCTATCTCTATAGATCTTCATGCTCAATATGTAAGCAGCTTCACCGAGGTATTTCTTTGAAAAACTCCTTTCAAACACTCCTTTATCCTTTGCAGAATAATTCTACATTATTTCTGATCAACAATATGTCATTCACATATACTTATCAGAAATGATGTAGTGCTCCCACTCACTTTCTTGTAAATACAGGCTTCACCGCAAGTCTGTATAAAACTATATGCTTTGATTAACTTATCAAATCGTATATTCCAACTCCGAGATGCTTGCACCAGTCCATAGATGGATCGCTGGAGCTTGCATATTTTTTTAGCACCTTTAGGATTGACAAAACCTTCTGGTTGCATCATATACAACTCTTCTTTAATAAATCCATTAAGGAATGTAGTTTTGTTTATCTATTTGCCAGATTTCATAAAATGCGGCAATTGCTAACATGATTCGGACAGACTTAAGCATAGATACGAGTGAGAAACTCTCATCGTAGTCAACACCTTGAACTTGTCGAAAACCTTTTTGTGCCAATTCTAGCTTTGTAGATAGTAACACTACTATCAGCGTCCGTCTTCCTCTTGAAGATCCATTTAATCTCAATGGCTTGCCAATCATCGGGCAAGTCAACCAAAGTCCACACTTTGTTCTCATACATGGATCCCATGTCAGATTTCATGGTTGTCGGTGTCAAAACCGGCGGATCTCGGGTAGGGGGTCCCGAACTAAGCGTCTAGGCGGATGGTAACAGGAGACAAGGGACACGAAGTTTTACCCAGGTTCGGGCCCTCTTGATGGAGGTAAAACCCTACGTCCTGCTTGATTAATATTGATGATATGGGTTGTACAAGAGTAGATCTACCATGAGATCAAGGAGGCTAAACCCTAGAAGCTAGCCTATGGTATGATTGTTGTATGTTGTGTTGTCCTACAAACTAAAACCCTCCGGTTTATATAGGCACCGGAGAGGGTTAGGGTTACACAAAGTCGGTTACAATGGTAGGAGATCTAAATATCCGCATCGCCAAGCTTGCCTTCCACGCCAAGGAAAGTCCCATCCGGACACGGGACGAAGTCTTCAATCTTGTATCTTCATAGTTCAGGAGTCCGGCTGAAGGTATAGTCCGGCCATCCGGACACCCCCTAATCCAGGACTCCCTCAGTAGCCCCCGAACCAGGCTTCAATGACGACGAGTCCGGCGCGCAGATTTTCTTCGGCATTGCAAGGCGGGTTCCCCTTCCAGATTTCGTGTACGTGTTGAATAATGTCCTGTTCTTTATAAATGCAGCGCTCCTTGGCTTCTACGCCCAATAAGGGCCACCTTCCACGTGTCCAACGAATACGAAAAGTCTTGACTGTTTTTCGCATTCTCACCCCCAGCCGCATAAATGAGACGCCTATTTAAAGGGATGGGGATTCAGATCCAAACCACACCTTCTCTTCTCCGCGAGTAATCATCAGAGAGCCTCCAGCAAAGGTCCATTCCACCATGGCTAGCCGTCGCAACTCTTCCTCTCGCCCTTACAGTCCTAAGCCTGGAGACTGGGAGAGGTGCTTAATCCCGCATAGCGAGCTGGTATCGCTTCAGACCAAGGGATTCCTCCCTCCGACCTATATGGTCCCGGTCCGAGCCGGTCTCGCCACCTATAATGGCGGGGAACAAGCGGAGAGCACACCCAATCCCTCCAAAGGAGAGCGGGTGTGCCTCCTCCCTTATCTAATAAGAGGACTTGGATTTCCAATTCTTCCGTTCCTCCGGGGGCTTCTGGAGTTCTATGGCCTCCAGCTGCACAACCTCACGCCTGCCTCAATATTGCATATCGCGGGCTTCGTCGCCCTTTGTGAGCTGTTCTTAGGTGTGGAGGCTCATTTCACACTGTGGAAGAGGCTATTCTGCCTGGTGCCCCGTTCTCAGGAGGGGTCAATATATCAAGTGGGCGGAGCCTAAGTGTGGCGCATCGCCGGGACCGGATATCTATCCGGAACCCCGAAGAAGGCGTCCGAGGACTGGCCTTCAGAATGGTTTTATATGGAGGATGTCCCACTGCTGGATCCTATCCGGATCGGCCTCCCTGAATTCAACAGTGCTCCCTTAAAGAAACGCTTAAGCTGGCGTCCACGGAGCTCTCAGAGAGAAAGTGACAGGGACGTCATTTACCTGATGGGCCGGATAAGACTATTGGCTCATTCTGGACTAACCATGATTTGAGTCATGGCCGTATGCATTATGCGGGGGGTGCAGCCGCTTCAGTATAGAGGCCACCCCATGTGGGACTTCAACGGGGAGGATGACGCCACTCGTTACGGTCGTAAGGGGCCGGACTCAGCTGCCGCTCTAGTAAAGATCTTGTCCTCTTTGTACAAGGGAGAAGAGGAGGAATTCCTCTGCGTCAACCCACAGGGTGGATTTACTATGTACAGCCCTCCAAGTTGGGTAAGCGGACAATCTTGCTTGCCCATCCGTTTTATATTCCCATGATTAAATATGTAGTCTAACGACTCCTACGCAGGAACTGCGTCAGGAAGTAAAGGATATAAACAACCGTCTTCCACAGCACGAGGATCCCGAACGGTCCCTCGATCCGGCCTCCGAAGTGGATCCGGACGTATCGGTGGAGCTGATTGACGGGGTGTTTTATCAGCTGAACAAGGACAATACCTTGGTGGCCATTACGGCTGATTACCCGGGGTTAATCCCGACCTCCCAGGTAACTGAGACCGGAGTCCCATCTCCTTGGAAAGGGATCCATCCTCACGTGTTTTCAGTTTTCCTGACAACAACCGTGTTTTGCAGGGGAGGTTCCTGAGGCGGGAGGCCGAGCCCCGTTGGGTAAAAAGGAATGTAGTTTGGACTGAGGCGCCGGCGCAAAGGTATAGCGTGCCTTTTTATTCCAGGTGTTATTCCTTCAAGGCATATTAACACTCGTGCTCGGTGCAGGACAAAGAGGCCTCGCCGGACTATATCCGGAGAGGCTGCCAATCGCGCCTCCACCAGCCAGGCTCCACAGCCCGGCCCGGAGGCAGAGGCGAACACGAGGCACGCATCGGACGCTCCTCTGACAGAGGATGCGGACAGGCTGTCTGCCACTCATTCCGAGGTGGAGAGTGCCATGAATCATCGGCGCCACCGGACAGTTCTCCGCGATGCTTGTTTCTCCCAAGAGGCGCTGGATGCCTTCAATTCGGGAGATGCGTATCTCCGTGCCGCTCAAAATGGTCTAGCCAGAGCCACGGAGCAATATGTAAAAGACATACGAGTGAGAAAATTTGATAGTTATATGGATCAGTAGCCCTCGAGACTTGAAACAGTTAGAATAACTGATTTAAGGGTCATATAACATGCAGGCTCTTTAAGAGAAGAATACCCAACTGTCCCAGGAGCTAAAAGAGTGCAAAGCCCAACTTGAGGCCGCACTAGCCGCGACAGGGGAGCCCAAGGGGCCCCCTTTGGTAATATATGCTTCAAAAAGATAAGTATTATGTGAAATGCGGCGTATGTGCTAGTCTGACAAATGATATTGCAGATGGCGCCGGACTGGATCCCGAAAAGCAACAACTTCTGCGCCAGTTAGAGGCTGGTGAGAGCGTGCTGGCAAAGGTGAGGCGGGAGAAGAGTGATCTTCAGGATGCCAACAAGAAGCTGGACGTTGAACTAAAGGCTGTTCGTGCTCAGCTGTCGGACTCCACTAAGGAGAATCAACGGCTTCGACGCGGCATATTTAGTAAGTGCTTAAACAAACTCTGAAAAAGGAGTTCGGCGACGAAGTCGACTAACAGAGTTATGTCTGTAGGTATGCTAACAGGTCGTCCTGCACAGGAGATGCCCGGTTCTACGGGTGACCTTCTTCCCGAGCTCTCGCAACTGCACGAGCGAGTTCGGCAGGCGATGCAAGGCGTTGCCCAGTCCTTATGGCCTTCCCTCTCCATGCCCGAGGGCCTTGGAGAGCTTGCAGAGAAGCTGAAGGGAGCGCGGCGGCGCTTCCGGTTGTGGAAGATATCGGCCTGCCGTCAAGGCGCTAGGGAGGCCTGGGCCATGGTGAAGACGCGGTACACAAAGGCTGACCCAAACCACATGGCCAAGGTCGGACCTGTTGGGCCCGACGGGAAGGAGATCCCTGTAAGTTTAGTGTACGGCCAAGTAGAATTGGCCGCAAAGTATTCCCAGCGGGACTGCAAACTAGACAGCCTGTTGGATGGTATTGAAGAGGAATACGATCAGCCATAATGACTATGTAATTTTAATTGACATGTATAATGCCTTCTAGCCGGATTGTAGATCGTTTGTCGTTGCCGACCTTTTCGCTTCGACCTCGGGACCTGACGGTCCGGAGTGTGTTCGAATACCCTTGCGGTTATATAAGAACCGGGGTATGCATGGAGACCAGGCGTAGGGGTCATTAGTGCTTTATTAGACAAGTGCCCAACTAGTTATGTGATATTACATGGTTAGTAAGAAACATCTTCCAGGGAGAATAGTTCCATTAGGGGTTCCTTTCTCTGGGAGGCATGCCCTAGAGTGCATGTCCGGACTGCGAACGCAGAAAAAGCATCTGGGGGCACATAAATAAGTAAAAAGGTCATCTTTAGTTCACCGACCGAATATTCCCTTAAGAACGCTAGCTTTCGGCTTCACCCAGTCTGAGGTACACATCCGGCTGACCCGGCAGTAACAATCGCAGAGGTGCTCCCTTTACCACCTAGCCGAACAATCGGGAACGTAGGGGTAAGCACAAGAGCCAGGCAACCCAGCTTGGCCAAAACTTAAGTCATATCGATGCATATAATGGTGAATAAAAGGTACATGCAGAAGTTTGACACATGTGTTGGGCATGAAGCCCGTATAAATAAGCTTCTGTTTAAAGAAGCCCCCAGGTTTAGTGAGCGCGGGTAGCGCGTCACTTGATGAGCCTTTAAGGGCTATAAGGGAGAAAAAAAGGGGGGAAGGAGAGAAATGTAAGAAAGAAAATGTAAAAAATGGACAGAGGAAGGAGACGAACACAGAGTTCGGCGCTAGGCATAGAATCTTCGGAGACGGGTTGCATTCCATGGGTTCGGCTCGAGTCGGTTATCCGATGCATCTCGCAGGCGGTACGCTCCACCAGTCAGGACTTGGTCGATTATGAAGGGACCTTCCCACTTGGGCTTTAGTTTGTCCTTTTTCTTGTTCGGCAGGCGTAGAACTAGTTCGCCAACATTGTAATTTTTGGCCCGTACTTCTCTGCTTTGATATCTTCGAGGCTGCTGTTGATAGAATGCGGAACGGGCTTTTGCCACATCACGCTCCTCCTCCAAGGTGTCCAAACTGTCCTGCCGATCGAGTTCGGCTTCTCTTTCTTCGTACATGCGCACTCGAGGTGAGTCATGAATTATGTCGCAAGGCAAAACAACCTCTACTCCGTACACCATGAAGAATGGTGTGTATCTGGTGGTGCGATTCAGCATGGTCCGCAGCCCCCAGAGTACGGAGTCGAGCTCCTCTACCCAGTGCGTGTTGGATTCCTTGAAGGACCGCACTAATCTGGGTTTGATGCCGCTCATAATAAGACCATTTGCACGTTCGACCTGGCCGTTAGCTTGTGGGTGATAGACGGAGGCATAATCGAGCTTGATGTCCATGTTTTTGCACCAGAGTTTTACCTCGTTGGCCGTAAAGTTCGTGCCGTTACCAGTGATGATGCTGTGGGGGACGCCGTAACGGTGTACGACCCCGGATATGAAGTCTATCACCGGTCCGGATTCGGCCGTCTTAACAGGCTTGGCTTCTATCCATTTGGTGAACTTGTCCACCATGACTAGTAGGTATTTTTTCTTGTGGGTTCCACCTTTAAGGGGTCCAACCATGTCAAGCCCCCAGACCGCGAAAGGCCAAGTGATGGGGATAGTTTGGAGGGCGGTGGGTGGCATATGGCTTTGGTTTGCAAAAAGCTGGCAACCGACGCATCGTTGGACCAAGTCCTGAGCGTCTGCCCGGGCCGTCGGCCAATAAAAGCCTGCACGGAAAGCCTTGCTTACAAGGGACCGAGCTGCAGTGTGATGACCACCGAGTCCGGCATGAATTTAAGCCAGCAAGTTCCGCCCTTCCTCTTCGGAGATGCACCTTTGAAGGACTCCGGTAGTGCTTTTCTTATAAAGTTCTCCCTCATGGACTTTATAGGCCTTAGATCGCCGCACTATGCAGCATGCCTCATTTTGGTCCTCTGGGAGCTCCTGTCTAGTAAGGTAGGCTAGGAATGGTTCTGTCCACGGGGCGATGACGGCCACTATTACGTGGGCTAAAGTTGTAATTTCATTGGCAAAGCCTCCGATTATGTCAAATTGTTCGGTGTCGGACAGTGCGGTTGGGTCCGGGCTGTTATTACCAGGTTCCCCTTCCCATACTACGGATGGCTTGAACAGCCTTTCCAAGAAGATGTTGGGGGGGACTGCATGGCATTTTGCACCGATGCGTGCCAGGACGTCTGCCGCCTGATTGTTTTCCCGGGCTATATGGTGAAATTCGAGCCCCTCGAACCGAGCTGACATTTTTAAGACGGCGTTGCGGTAAGATGCCATTTTTGGATCCTTGGCATCAAAGTCTCCATTTATTTGGGATATCGCGAGGTTCGAATCCCCGCGCACCTCTAGGCGTTGAATGCCCATGGATACTGCCATCCGGAGACCATGTAAAAGGGCCTCATATTCGGCTGCATTGTTGGAGTCTGTGTACATAATCTGGAGTACATATTGAACTGTGTCTCCTGTGGGGGATGTCAAAATAACGCCAGCCCCTAGTCGAAATGCATGATCTAGTTTGAATATGTGTCATACTCTTTAGGGAGTTCGGCCTTCGTCCATTCTGTGACGAAGTCGGCCAAAACTTGCGACTTGATAGCTCGCCGTGGCTTATAAGTTATGTCGAACGGGAGGAGCTCGATGGCCCATTTTGCAATCCGACCCGTTGCATTGCGGTTGTTTATAATGTCGTTGAGTGGTACTTCCGATGCTACTGTTATCGAACACTCTTGAAAGTAGTGTCGTAGCTTCTGGGATGCCATGAATACCGTGTATGCAATCTTTTGATAATGCGGGTACCGTGATTTGCATGGAGTGAGGACAGTGGACACGTAGTAGACCGGCTTTTGAAGGGGGAATTTGTGTTCGTCCGTTTCTCGATCGACGACGAGCACTGCGCTGACAACCTGGTGGGTTGCTGCAATGTACAATAGCATTGGTTCGCCGATATTTGGCGCGGCCAGGACTGGGTTTGTTGCCAATATGGCTTTTATTTCGTCGAGTCCGGCCGTGGCGGCATCCGTCCACTCGAAGTGTTCGGTGCGCCGAAGGAGGCGATAGAGGGGTAGTGCCTTTTCTCCCAAGCGGGAGATGAAGCGGCTTAGATCCGCCACGCATCCGGTTAATTTTTGTATTTGTTTGAGTACCTTTGGGATATCCAATTGCGACAAAGCTCGGATCTTGGCTGGCTTTGCTTCAATTCCTCTGCCGGATACGATGAAGCCCAAGAGCTTTCCGGCTGGAACGCCGAAAACGCATTTTTCCGTGTTGAGCTTGATGTCGTATGTTCGGAGGTTATCAAATGTAAGCCTCAAGTCGTCTACTAGAGATTCGACATGTCTTGTTTTTACGACCACATCATCCACATATGCCTCCACTGTTTTGCCGATCTGGTTTGCCAGACATGTCTGAATCATGCGCTGATATGTTGCGCCGGCGTTTTTGAGCCCGAAGGGCATTGTGTTGAAGCAGAATGGGTCGTATGGTGTGATGAATGCCATTGCGGCTTGGTCTGACTCTGCCATCTCGATTTGATGGTAGCCGGAGTATGCGTCGAGGAAACACAACGAATCATGTCCTGCAGTGGCGTCGATAATTTGATCGATGCGGGGGAGGGGGAAGGGATCCTTTGGGCAAGCCTTGTTAAGGTCTTTGAAATCAACGCACAGGCGCCAGGATTTGTCCTTCTTTGGTACCATCACCAAGTTTGCTAGCCAGTCCGGATGTTTTATATCTTTGATGAATCCGGCCTCCAATAGCTTGGCTAGCTCCTCTCCCATGGCCTGTCTCTTGGGTTCGGAGAAACGCCGAAGGGCTTGTTTGACAGGTTTGAATCCTTTTAGGATATTTAAGCTGTGTTCGGCCAGCCTGCGTGGGATTCCTGGCATGTCTGAAGGGTGCCAGGCGAAGATGTCTCAATTTTCACGTAGGAATTCTCGCAACGCGGCGTCTACATCGGGATTTAATCGTGCCCCGATGGAAGCTGTTTTATTGGGGTCCGTTGGATGGACCTGGAATTTGACTATTTCATTCGCTGGTTTAAAGGAGGTGGACTTGGATCTTTTGTCGAGTATCACATCGTCCCTTTTTACCGTGGAGCGCAGCGTAGTCAGTTCCTCAGCCGCTAGGGCTTCGGATAGTGCCTCGAGGGCCAATGCGGCTGTCTTGTTTTTGGCGCGGAGCGCTATGTCCGGATCACTAGCGAGAGTGATAATTCCGTTTGGCCCGGGCATCTTGAGCTTCATGTACCCGTAATGGGGTATTGCTTGGAAGATTGTAAATGCTTCCCGCCCTACTAGAGCATGGTATCCGCTACTGAACAGGGCCACCTGGAACGTGACCTCTTCGGACCTATAATTATCCGGCGTGCCGAACACCATATCTAGTGTGATTTTTCCTGTACAGCACGCTTCCCGACTGGGGATTATTCCTCTAAAGGTTGTGCTGCTTCGCTCGATGCGGTTCCAGTCTATTTCCATTTTTTGAAGGGTTTCCTCATAAATGAGGTTCAATCCGCTGCCTCCGTCCATGAGTACCTTGGTGAGGCGAAAGCCGTCCACTATTGGACTGAGGACCAATGCGGCTGGTGCTCGAGTTGTTCGGAATTTAGGTTCATCACCGGCATTAAAAGTAATAGCCGTGTCACTCCATGGGTTTATTGTTGCTACTTGATAAACTTCGGCAAGGCTGCGGAGTGTTCTTTTTCGCATATTATTTGATGCGAAAGTCTCGAAGACTGTTAAGACTGTATGGGTGTCCCTAAGGTGGCTTTCTACGGACTCCGGAATTAGGAGATCTTCTCCAATTTTGGCCACCTGCCGGAGTATCCAACATGCTCTAAGGCTGTGAGTTGGTGTGGCGTCCTCTGTACTATGAATTTTACAGGGTCCGTTAAGCCATCCTTCCAGTACGGTTCCACGCCCTGTAGAGGGTTTTGGTTTTTTGGTGTTTAACTCGGGTGTTTGACGATGATGCACCCTTTTATTTAGGACTGGGTTTCTATTCAGGGCCGGATTGTCCCAAAATTTTATTTCGGTTTTCCAGGCGCTTTCCATCGCACAGTACTTTTGTACTATGGACGCCAAGTCAGCGAAACGTGTAATATCACGACGACTTATGGCGTTGAGGATTCCCTTGTCCGTGCAATTATTGCAGAATATTGAAATTGCGTCTTCCTCGCGGCAGTCCTTTATCCTGTTCATAACCAGGAGGAATCTGGCCCAGTAATGATGTACTGTTTCTTCGGGCTTTTGCCTGATTTGGGATAGATCGCTTACGTTCGGGTGGGTGGGTGGAATTAAATCCGAAACCTCACCCAATCTGAGACTCAAAGGCCAAGGAGTTTCCGAACTCTGAAGTTTGGATTCTTGGAAGTTGTCCAATGAATCTAGCCCGTTGCCTAATTCTAAGTTCAGGTCTTGAGTTACATCCTCCCCTCCGCGGGTATCCGACTTGGAGGGATCGGGAATCCGGACATAGCTAGTCCTTAAGATAGATGAAGATCGCCGCACTGCGCCTCGACCACGGCAACATGATGGGTGGCTTGGGGAGAGTTAATTTCTCTTAGATCGGGTTTAAGCCCAACCTGGTCGTAATCCGTAGCGACCCCCAGGGCGGCGATGCGATCCAAGAGCTCGTTTACGGAAGAGAGCTCCATTGGATCTAACTGCTCGACGAGTTCCGAGCTGACGTGAAGATTGCTTTTGATGACCCGAGAGGTCACCGTCGGTGCAACAGCCGAACAGGAGGTCATAAGAAAACCACCTAGCCGGAGAGTTTGGCCGACAGCCAAGGCTCCCTTAGTAACGGCGCCGTCTTTAAAGACTGGAAGAGGCATCCTTCCTGATTGCGACGGCACAGAGGAACTCTCAATGAAAGCACCAATGTCGGTGTCAAAACCGGCGGATCTCGGGTAGGGGGTCCCGAACTATGCGTCTAGGCGGATGGTAACAGGAGACAAGGGACACGAAGTTTTACCCAGGTTCGGGCCCTCTTGATGGAGGTAAAACCCTACGTCCTGCTTGATTAATATTGATGATATGGGTAGTACAAGAGTAGATCTACCACGAGATCAAGGAGGCTAAACCCTAGAAGCTAGCCTATGGTATGATTGTTCTATGTTGTGTTGTCCTACGGACTAAAACCCTCCGGTTTATATAGGCACCAGAGAGGGTTAGGGTTACACAAAGTCGGTTACAATGGTAGGAGATCTAAATATCCGCATCGCCAAGCTTGCCTTCCACGCCAAGGAAAGTCCCATCCGGACACGGGACGAAGTCTTCAATCTTGTATCTTCATAGTCCAGGAGTCCGACTGAAGGTATAGTCCGGCCATCCGGACACCCCCTAATCCAGGACTCCCTCAATGGCCTCAAGCCATTTTGCGGAATCTGGGATCATCACCGCTTCCTCATAGTTCGTAGGTTCATCATGGTCAAGTAACATGACCTCCAGAACAGGATTACCGTACCACTCTGGTGCGGATCTCACTCTGGTTTACCTACGAGGTTTGGTAGTAACTTGATCTGAAGTTACATGGTCATCATCATTAGCTTCCTCACTAATTGGTGTAGTAGTCACAGGAACAGATTTCTGTGATGAACTACTTTCCAATAAGGGAGAAGGTACAATTACCTTATCAAGTTCTACTTTCCTCCCACTCACTTCTTTCGAGAGAAACTCCTTCTCTAGAAAGGATCCATTCTTAGCAACGAATGTCTTGCCTTCGGATCTGTGATAGAAGGTGTACCCAACAGTCTCCTTTGGGTATCCTATGAAGACATATTTCTCTGATTTGGGTTTGAGCTTATCAGGATGAAACTTTTTCTTATAAGCATCGCAACCCCGAACTTTAAGAAACGACAACTTTGGTTTCTTGCCAAACCACAGTTCATATTGTGTCGTCTCAACAGATTTAGATGGTGCCCTTTTAACGTGAATGCAGCTGTCTCTAATGCATAACCCCAAAACGATAGTGGTAAATCGGTAAGAAACATCATAGATTGCACTATATCCAATAAAGTACGGTTATGACGTTCGGACACACCATTAGTTGTGGTGTTCCAGGTGGCATGAGTTTGTGAAACTATTCCACATTGTTTTAATTGAAGACCAAACTCGTAACTCAAATATTCGTCTCCGCGATCAGATCGTAGAAACCTTATTTTCTTGTCACGATGATTTTCCACTTCACTCTGAAATTCTTTGAACTTTTCAAATGTTTCAGACTTATGTTTCATCAAGTAGATATACCCATATCTGCTCAAATCATCTGTGAAGGTCAGAAAATAATGATACCCGCCGCGAGCCTCAACAATCATCAGATCGCATACATCAGTATGTATTATTTCCAATAAGTCAGTTGCTCGCTCCATTGTTCCGGAGAACGGAGTCTTAGTCATCTTGCCCATGAGGCATGGTTCGCAAGCATCAAGTGATTCCAAAAGTCTATCATCATGGAGTTTCTTCATGCGCTTTACACAAATATGACCTAAACGGCAGTGCCACAAATAAGTTGCACTATCATTATTGACTTTGCATCTTTTGGCTTCAATATTATGAATATGTGTATCACTACGATCGAGATCCAACAAACCATTTTCGTTGGTGTGTATGACCATAAAAGGTTTTATTCATGTAAATAGAACAACAATTGTTCTCTAACTTAAATGAACAACCGTATTGCAATAAACATGATCAAATCACATTCATGCTCAACGCAAACACCAGATAACACTTATTTAGTTTCAACACTAATCCCGAAAGCATAGGGAGTGTGCGATGATGATCATATCAATTTTGGAACCACTTCCAACACACATCAACACTTCAACCTTAATTAGTCTCTGTTCATTCTGCAATTCCCGTTTCGAGTTACTACTCTTAGCAACTGAACCAGTATCAAATGACGAGGGGTTGCTATGAACACTAGTAAAATACACATCAATAATCTGTATATCAAACATACCTTTGTTCACTTTGCCACTGTAACGCCCCGAGACCGACGCTCCAGACGCCTTCCTTATATTTCGTTGTTGCCGTGTGTTTTATTTGTTTATTGCATTCATCATGTCATCATTTGCATCGCATCGGCACTTCGTTGCCATCATTTTTCAAAACCTGCATTCGTTAGTCGTTGACCGTTGCAGACCAATCGGGTTTTCGCTTCCCTCTCGACCATGTCCGCCTAACCCTCTTTGCACAGTGCATTGACCCCTCGCGCGCGTCCGAAAACTTCTCCGAACCCGACCCACTCAGTCGTTACCGTTGGGTCCGAATTATCCCCAAACATCTATAAAACATTTTTGTTTTCTTCATTGGACTCCCCAACCTATTTATCTCGACCGTTTGATTTTAATCGGAGGGTCCGATTAGCCCTGACCAAAATTCTTTCTATATATACTGCCTAACCCTAGATCCTAGGAGCCTTGTCCCATCGATCCCATCGCGCCGCCGCCACTCCTCCAGTCCCCTCTTCCTCGGGATCCCCTCCCAATCCAGCCCACCAACCAGCGCAAGCCACTTCTTCCCTCGATCCCGAATGGATCGTGTAGCTGCTCGAGGCCCCGATCAGGAGCGCTCGGCCTCGTCCCCTCGCGCCACTGCCGCTGGCAACCAGCGCCACCAGGCCGTGCCCTGCTCCCTTCCTCCCCGTGCCGCTCTCTCAAAATCTCTCATCTCTCTCGCCTCACCCTCTCTGTCTCTTCACAGGGAACGAGTGGGAGATGCCATGGCCACCCGCGGAAGCTCCGTCATCGCCGGGATCAAGTTCCTCCGGCCCCGGCCTCGGATCTGACATCTCCAGCCTGCCTGCTGCCTTGCTCGCCCGCGCCAAGACCTTGCCTCTGCTCCACCTCAAGGCCTCGCCGTCGCTGCCGGACTTCGCCGGTGAGCAGCGTTGCCGCCCTCCTTTCCCCGCCGTCCCTCTCCTTTCTCTTTGCTTTGCTCCCCCTCTCTCAACTCCCTGTTTTTTCTGCCCCAGCAGGAGCTTGCCGCCCCGATGACCTCTCATCGGCTCGATCCAGACGAGAACCGGCCTCTTCTGCCACGAGCCGACCCTGCCTTCTCGCCTCCCCGTCGTCTGCTTCTCTTCCGGCAGTGCCGCCGCGCCTGCACCCCGCTTCTCACGTGGGACGACCCCGTCTCTGCGCCGCCGCTTCCCTGCAAGTGCAGCCACGCGCCTCCTCTGCGCCAAGGCCGCGGCCTCGCCTCGCGTCTCCCCGCTGTTGTCCGACCTCGCCGGCGAGCATCCCGCCAGGCCGGTCCGCTTCGTCCGGCCGCCTCCCACCATGCAGGTCGCCCCATCGCGTCCCTGCCATCTCCCCTGCTATCTCTCTCCTTCCCTTCCCCTGTTTCTTTCTGAACCATGTCTTTTCTTCAGTTAATAGTAGCCATGGAGCCGCCTCCGCTTCGATTCGGCAGGGAACGGGACCCCGACGACCTCCACCGCTCGGGTCCGTGTCTCCCATGCCGCCAGCTTTCGTTCCACTACCCCACGCCGGCGCGCCGTCCTTCCCCTAGTCCACGCCGTGGCCTCTGCATCCTCTGCATCGAACAGGTGCTCGCCTGCGCGTCCCGCTCGAGCCTCTCTGCTCGTTGACCCCGCGCTCGTCCAGCGCCTCGCTTGGACTGCTGCCAAGGCCCAGCCTGCTTCCCCTCAAGATCCGGCCTCCTCCAGCCTCTCCACCGACCTGGGCTTGGCCCATGGTGAGGTCCCTCTGCAGTGCCTCTTCAGTTTTTCTTCTGCTGGCCCAACATGCTTTAGATTTGGCCCGACTCATGTTTTTTCCCGCGGAGCGATTTAGCTATTATCCCAGGATCTTCTAAAAAAAGCTATTATCCCAGGAACATCTGTTTTACAGAAAACCCCTTGAGTTCATGCATATAATAACTAATTAACCATGCATCAGTTTTTAATAAACTATATATGTAAAATGCTTAGAATTTTGTCTAGTTTCCTAATATGCAACTTTTATCCATGTTTAAAATGTTTAAAATGTTGTTTGTTTAATTTTGCATAAATGCCATGCTAAAATGATTTATTTCATAACTAATTAACCGTAACTCGGAATTTAATAAATTATATATGTAAATGGGGTAGGAAAATGCATATATTAACATGTTGCACTTTATTTTCCTGTTTAAATAAAATAAAATATGATTTTAGGCAGAACAGTACCAAATCTATTATGTGCTCATGAGGAGTTTCCGGAAGTCTTGTTCGTTGCTTTCGGCCTCATTTAAACTTGACTAGATAGGTAGTTTTAATTTGCTTCACCCTCTTGACATGTTTAACAACATTTAATATTGTTGGGTACATAAACAAGATTGAACTAAATAACTAAATGTGGTGTTTCGTCAATATGCAACGAAGTTGCCTAATGAGCTCCACTTAATTTGTAGGATTGTTTGTGCATTTTGCCATGCCATGCTTCATTAAACCGGACATGCATCATACTTGGTTGTGCATCATGCCATGCTTATGTGGTGGTTGTTTACCATGTTGTTTGCTCTTTTCCGGTGTTGCTTCTTCGGGTTGGTTCCGATAACGTCGTGTTGTGAGGATTCGTTCGACTTCATCCGTTTGTCTTCTTCATGGACTCGTTCTTCTTCCTTGCGGGATTTCAGACAAGATGACCATACCCTCGAAATCACTTCTATCTTTGCTTGCTAGTTGCTCGCTCTTTTGCTATGCCTATGTTGCGATACCTACCACTTGCTTATCATGCCTCCCATATTGTTAAACCAAGCCTCTAACCATCCATGTCCTAGCAAACCGTTGTATGGCTATGTTACCGCTTTGCTCAGCCCCTCTTATAGCGTTACTAGTTGCAGGTGAAGATGAAGTTTGTTCCTTGTTGGAACGTGGAGATGTTGTTCCTTGTTGGAACATGTTTACTTGTTGGGATATCACAATATCTCTTATTTAATTAATGCATCTATATACTTGGTAAAGGGTGGAAGGCTCGGCCTTATGCCTGGTGTTTTGTTCCACTCTTGCCACCCTAGTTTCCATCATACCGGTGTTATGTTCCCGGATTTTGCGTTCCTTACACGTTTGGGTGATTTATGGGACCCCCTTGACAGTTCGCTTTGAATAAGACTCTTCCAGCAAGGCCCAACATTGGTTTTACCATTTGCCTCACCACCACCTATCCCCTTCCCTTGGGTTCTGCAGACTCAAGGGTCATCTTTATTTTAGCCCCCCCGGGCCAGTGCTTCTCTAAGTGCTGGTTCGAAACGAGCAGACTACGGGGCCCCCTCGTGGAAACTCGAGGCCTGGTTTTACTCGTAGGACGTCTCATCCGGATGTGCCCTGAGACCGAGATATGTGCAGCTCCTATCAGGATTTGTCGGCACAATCGGGCGGCTTTGCTGGACTTGTTTTATTACTGTCGAGATGTCTTGTAGTCTGGGATTCCGAGATTGATCGGGTCTTCCTGGTAGAAGGAATATCCTTCGTTGACCGTGAGAGCTTATAATGGGCTAAGTTGGGACACCCTTGCAGGGTATTATCTTTCGAAAGTCGTGCCCGCGGTTATGAGGCAGATGGGAATTTGTTGATGTCCGGTTGTAGAAAACCCGAAGTTGATCTTGATTAAAATACATCAACCGCGTGTGTAACCGTGATGGTCTCTTCTCGGCGGAGTCTGGGAAGTGAACACGGTGTTGGAGTTATGCTTGACGTAAGTAGTTTCAGGATCACTTCTTGATCATAATTGTTCGACCGTGCTTTTGCCTTCTCTTCTCGCTCTCATTTGCGTATGCTAGACACCATATATGCTAGTCGCTTGCTGCAGCTCCACCTCATACCTCGTACCCTACCTATAAGCTTAAATAGTCTTGATCTCGCGGGTGTGAGATTGCTGAGTCCTCGTGGCTCACAGATACTTCCAAAAACAAGTTTGCAGGTGCCGATGAAACCGTGCAGGTGCCACATCCGAGCTCAAGGAGGAGTTCGATGAAGATCTTGTTCATTGTGTTGTTTCGTTTCAGTTGATCAGTAGTGGAGCCCAGTTGGGACGCTCGGGGATCTGTGTAGCATTTGGGGTAGTCTTCTTTTATTTTGGTTCCGTAGTCGGACCTTGATTGTATCTGTATGATGTAATGCTTTACTCTTGTATTGTGTGAAGTGGCGATTGTAAGCCAACTATGTATCTCTTTCCCTTATGTATTACATGGGTTGTGTGAAGATTACCTCACTTGCGACATTGCTTTCAATGCGGTTATGCCTCTAAGTCGTGCTTCGACACGTGGGAGATATAGCCGCATCGAGGGCGTTACAAGTTGGTAATCAGAGCCTTCCCCGACCTTAGGAGCCCCCACTGATTGATCGTTTTAGCGGTCGAGTTGTGTCTAGAAAAATGTTTTGAGTCATTTAGGAATTATGTATCGAAGAGTTTAGGAATTCTTTTTACTTCCCAGTCTCCTCATCGCTCTGGTAAGGCATCCTGACGTAGAGTTTTGACTCTTCTCTTCTCAAATTTCACTAAAAAAAATTTAGGATCACGCGGGTATCTTAGAATCATTCCGATGGTTTTGTGATGACAACATTGTCTTGGTGCCTCCTGTCAGCAGGGGTTTAGTGGAGGTGTCCCGCGGAGTTGAGCTCTGAGGTGTTGTCGTCACAATTTTATCGTTACAGTTCTGGAATACCTGAGTTTAGTACGCCGACATCGAAAATCTCTTTTGTACAGTTGTTGGTGAGATAACCCTGATAGCCCAGTACTGAGGCGAGTGCGGGAGTATTGCCATAACTCGTATAACGGATGCTTTTCGAAGGTTGAGGTAGACGATTTCCGAAGGTTTCTTGGTTATGTGTTGAAGGATGGATACAGCTGGATCTAGGTATTGTTAGTTTGGGTGATATATTTTGTGTCCCCTGTATCCCCAACACCTGATTGCATAACCAGAAAGTGTCGGGAGTTTATAAGTGGGAATTCTAGTATATCGTAGGATATCTTTCCAACAGACACATGATACGATATGGGATCTATCATATGTTTGTTTCTGGCTTATTCTACAAGCCAAATCCTTTGTTTTTGTTTTGTTTTGTGGTATTCGAGTTGCTTCAATGTCAAGTGGTGATTCCATGCCTTTTCTAAACGGTGTTATCATATTTCTATGGAAATACTAATCCTTCTTGATCATCGAGATTGTCATGCCAATTCTTTTCCAACCGGTGTGTCCCTCTTCAAGTGGATCCGATCACTTCAACATTCGCAAGATCAATTATCAGTTCTTCTCAACGGTGTTTGCTTCATCCGTTCCAAGTTGCCTTTGTTTTCCCGCCCTCCCACCCTTTTTTCTTCAAGGACTCATATATCTTAATCAAGCATCCATTTTATTGATGTGAAGTCTCTCCATTCTTTCCCTCCATGTTCTTACCTGGTGTTTCTCATGAACATGTTCTTCAAGTTCATCATTCGTCATTCTTTTCTTCTCCGGTGGTCCCAATTCAAGTTTTGTCGATCATATCTTTCCATCATTTCAAGTGCTTTCTCATGCCAGTGCCCCCCTAATCATTCACTTCTCGCTATTCATTTGTTCCGGGGTGATGAAGATATCTCAGAAGATTCAAGTTTCCATTCTCAATTCACTCAAGTTCTTTTTAGGATGTTATCTCATTCAAGTCATTTAAATCAACCGGTGTGTTCTCCCTTTCAAGTAATCGTTCAACGGTGTTTCTTTTGAGTGGGCCCTAACCCACAGGTCTTTTCCCAGGATCTTACCTGACTCTTCTAATTTTCCTGGAGCAATTCCCAAATTCATTTCAAAGTTTGACGTAAGAATGAAGTATCATCAGTCAAATGTCTTTCTCCAAGATCCTTCAATTCTTTCATCGTTGGCTCAACCTTTCTAATTTTCATTCCGGAGTGTCTCAACAATTCATGGTGGTGTTTCTCATCATCATTCTCAACATTTGAAGACCGAAGAAGAGTTTCTCTTAAATCTTGCCCCATTCTCTTCAAGATTCATTGTTATAGCTTGTTGCCATCCTCTCATAATTGTTTTCGATTGTGAGAATAATTTTCACCCATCCGGAGCATTTCAAGAGTCTTTTCAGTTTGATTCTCTGGAGCCATCATCTCAGTATTATTCATTCTCAGCTTTTAGCTCTCGTTCTCCAAAGCTTACCGGTGGAGCGTTCAAAGATCCTCTAATCAGTTCATGATCTCTTCGTTCACTTGTATCTAAATTCTCTCAAGTATCTTCGTTCATTTTCTAATTCTTCCTGGTGTTTCTTTATTTTTTTCTTCGTCCATTTTAAATTCTTACCGGTGATTCATCCCTTTACTTCGTTCGTTTTCAATTTTTACGGTGTTTCGTTCAACATTCCTCTTCCGTTGTTATCATATAGATTCATTCTTTCTTTCCAAATCCTACCGGTGGTTCGTTGAAGACATTCCCAAGTTTGTGTTATATCTCTCTTGATCCTTTCTACGAGAATAAGTAGTATGCCAAATCCGTTGCTTGTCATCAATCTAAATTGGTGAAGGATAAGCATAATGTAATTCTTATTCTTGTTTCATCGAGTAAATTCTATTCCCTATTCCGGAGGTTCTTCAAATTCTTGATTTCAATTGTTTCACCTTATCTTCGTCGGAGTTCCAAGCTCTCGCAACTATATCACCACGGAGATCCATCTAATCATTGCAAGGCTTCAACCTTATTCTTTTCATCCTTCATTTCATCTGATCATCCTTTTATTACCGGAGTTCTTCATGGAGGCTCAACATGGTGGCTCATCAAGGATTCTTTTCATTCTTCAATTGTTCTTCAAGATTTCTCTCGGAGTTATGATTCGCCAAGCTATACTCTAAAATAAACATGGTGTTCAACACATGTCTTGTTTTGAGGATTCAATCATTCTTCATCTTGCATTCCGAAGTGCAATTCGTTCTACCTTATCATTGAGGTGGTGTTATGTCATTCTCGACAATTTGAGTTCGCGTTTCATGGTTCATATGTTGTCAAGAATGAGGTATTTTAAATCCATCAATCTCTTCATTGGAGTTATCTTGGGTTATATTTCACCGAAAGCATTTCCTAAGGATTGTTGCTATTTATGGTGCTTATAAATGACCCAAGTTCTTCATTTGTCCTCCCGGCGATATACCTTTCTTGTCTCCTTGTTCGTATCAATCCAATTAATTTATCGTTAGTGGCCGGTTGTCACCTCATCATTTTGAGATGTTTGCCATAAGCCCACTACAAGCTTGTTCCTTTCATTGTTGGTTTTCCAACAACTCCGTTCAATCCTTCTTTTTAAGGAGGCTCATTCAAATTCAATTGTGATAGAAGTTGTTGTTCTCTTCTCTGTTCTCTTGATTCCACTCTTTCTTTTGTCCCGAAGGCATTGTGATATTGCTCTCTTCGAACCATCTTCTTGTTTTGTCAAGATCATCTTCTTTTCTTGCTTATCCTTTTAACCGGAGTGTTGTATCATCTCTTCAATATCTTTTCATCTCATCAAGTTTTCCTTCTCTTTTCTACCGGAGTGTTGTCCAAATTCGGTCATTCTTGTTCCTTGGCTATCTCATCATACCGAGGTGGTCATATTCTTTTCGTTCGTGAAGCTCTTATTTCCATGTCTTTCAACCTTCAAGTTCTCGTAATACTCCTTGGTCCTCTTTTCTATCGGATTGTTTGCAATCTCGTTCATCTCTGGTGTACCCTTTCTTTTAAATTGTTTAACCTCTCAAGGTTCATGGTTTCACTCGTTTGTCAAAGAAGCAACTTTGTTTTACCTCTTCCCCTTTTGTTTCTCTCCGGTGCCATCCTAGATCTCGGGACGAGATCCTCTCATAGTGGTGGAGTGTTGTAAGGCCCCGAGACCGACGCTCCAGACGCCTTCCTTATATTTCGTTGTTGCCGTGTGTTTTATTTGTTTATTGCATTCATCATGTCATCATTTGCATCGCATCGGCACTTCGTTGCCGTCATTTTTCAAAACCTGCATTCGTTAGTCGTTGACCGTTGCAGACCAATCGGGTTTTTGCTTCCCTCTCGACCGTGTCCGCCTAACCCTCTTTGCACAGTGCATTGACCCCTCGCGCGCGTCCGAAAACTTCTCCGAACCCGACCCACTCAGTCGTTACTGTTGGGTCCGAATTATCCCCAAACATCTATAAAACATTTTTGTTTTCTTCATTGGACTCCCCAACCTATTTATCTCGACCGTTTGATTTTAATCGGAGGGTCCGATTAGCCCTGACCAAAATTGTTGCTATATATACTGCCTAACCCTAGATCCTAGGAGCCTTGTCCCATCGATCCCATCGCGCCGCCGCCACTCCTCCAGTCCCCTCTTCCTCGGGATCCCCTCCCAATCCAGCCCACCAACCAGCGCAAGCCACTTCTTCCCTCGATCCCGAATGGATCGTGTAGCTATTCGAGGCCCCGATCAGGAGCGCTCGGCCTCGTCCCCTCGCGCCACTGCCGCTGGCAACCAGCGCCACCAGGCCATGCCCTGCTCCCTTCCTCCCCGTGCCGCTCTCTCAAAATCTCTCATCTCTCTCGCCTCACCCTCTCTGTCTCTTCACAGGGAACGAGTGGGAGATGCCATGGCCGCCCGCGGAAGCTCCGTCATCGCCGGGATCAAGTTCCTCCGGCCCCGGCCTCGGATCTGACATCTCCAGCCTGCCTGCTGCCTTGCTTGCCCGCGCCAAGACCTTGCCTCTGCTCCACCTCAAGGCCTCGCTGTCGCTGCCGGACTTCGCCGGTGAGCAGCGTTGCCGCCCTCCTTTCCCCACCGTCCCTCTCCTTTCTCTTTGCTTTGCTCCCCCTCTCTCAACTCCCTGTTTTTTTCTGCCCCAGCAGGAGCTTGCCGCCCCGATGACCTCGCATCGGCTCGATCCAGACGAGAACCGGCCTCTTCTGCCATGAGCCGACCCTGCCTTCTCGCCTCCCCGTCGTCTGCTTCTCTTCCGGCAGTGCCGCCGCGCCTGCACCCCACTTCTCACGCGGGACGGCCCCGTCTCTGCGTCGCCGCTTCCCTGCAAGTGCAGCCACGCGCCTCCTCTGCGCCAAGGCCGCGGCCTCGCCTCGCGTCTCCCCGCTGCTGTCCGACCTCGCCGGCGAGCATCCCGCTAGGCCGGTCCGCTTCGTCCGGCCGCCTCCCACCATTCAGGTCGCCCCATCGCGTCCCTGCCATCTCCCCTGCTATCTCTCTCCTTCCCTTCCCCTGTTTCTTTCTGAACCATGTCTTTTCTTCAGTTAATAGCAGCCATGGAGCCGCCTCCGCTTCGATTCGGCAGGGAACGGGACCCCGACGACCTCCACCGCTCGGGTTCGTGTCTCCCATGCCGCCAGCTTTCGTTCCACTACCCCACGCCGGCGCGCCGTCCTTCCCCTAGTCCACGCCGCGGCCTCTGCATCCTCTGCATCGAACAGGTGCTCGCCTGCGCGTCCCGCTCGAGCCTCTCTGCTCGTTGACCCCGCTCTCGTCCAGCGCCTCGCTTGGACTGCTGCCAAGGCCCAGCCTGCTTCCCCTCAAGATCCGGCCTCCTCCAGCCTCTCCACCGACCTGGGCTTGGCCCATGGTGAGGTCCCTCTGCAGTGCCTCTTCAGTTTTTCTTCTGCTGGCCCAACATGCTTTAGATTTGGCCCGACTCATGTTTTTTCCCGCGGAGCGATTTAGCTATTATCCCAGGGTCTTCTAAAAAAAGCTATTATCCCAGGAACGTCTGTTTTACAGAAAACCCCTTGAGTTCATGCATATAATAACTAATTAACCATGCATCAGTTTTAAATAAACTATATATGTAAAATGCTTAGAATTTTGTCTAGTTTCATAATATGCAAATTTTATCCATGTTTAAAATGTTGTTTGTTTAATTTTGCATAAATGCCATGCTAAAATGATTTATTTCATAACTAATTAACCGTAACTCGGAATTTAATAAATTATATATGTAAATGGGGTAGGAAAATGCATATATTAACATGTTGCACTTTATTTTCCTGTTTAAATAAAATAAAATATGATTTTAGGCAGAACAGTACCAAATCTATTATGTGCTCATGAGGAGTTTCCGGAAGTCTTGTTCGTTGCTTTCGGCCTCATTTAAACTTGACTAGATAGGTAGTTTTACTTTGCTTCACCCTCTTGCCATGTTTAACAACATTTAATATTGTTGGGTACAAAAACGAGATTGAACTAAATAACCAAATGTGGTGTTTCGTCAATATGCAACGAAGTTGCCTAATGAGCTCCACTTAATTTGTAGGATTGTTTGTGCATTTTGCCATGCCATGCTTCATTAAACCGTACATGCATCATACTTGGTTGTGCATCATGCCATGCTTATGTGGTGGTTGTTTACCATGTTGTTTGCTCTTTTCCGGTGTTGCTTCTTCGGGTTGGTTCCGATAACGTCGTGTTGTGAGGATTCGTTCGACTTCATCCGTTTGTCTTCTTCATGGACTCGTTCTTCTTCCTTGCGGGATTTTAGGCAAGATGACCATACCCTCGAAATCACTTCTATCTTTGCTTGCTAGTTGCTCGCTCTTTTGCTATGCCTATGCTGCGATACCTACCACTTGCTTATCATGCCTCCCATATTGTTAAACCAAGCCTCTAACCATCCATGTCCTAGCAAACCGTTGTTTGGCTATGTTGAAGGAAATATGCCCTAGAGGCAATAATAAAGTTATTATTTATTTCCTTACATGTCATGATAAATGTTTATTATTCATGCTAGAATTGTATTAACTGGAAACATAATACATGTGTGGATACATAGACAAACAGAGTGTCACTAGTATGCCTCTACCTGACTAGCTCGTTAATCAAAGATGGTTATGTTTCCTAACCATGAACAAAGAGTTGTTATTTGATTAACGAGGTCACATCATTAGTTGAATGATCTGATTGACATGACCCATTCCATTAGCTTAGCACCCGATCGTTTAGTATGTTGCTATTGCTTTTATCCATGACTTATACATGTTCCTATGACTATGAGATTATGCAACTTCCGTTTGCCGGAGGAACACTTTGGGTGCTACCAAACGTCACAACGTAACTGGGTGATTATAAAGGAGTACTACAGGTGTCACCAAAGGTAGATGTTGGGTTGGCGTATTTCGAGATTAGGATTTGTCACTCCGATTGTCGGAGAGGTATCTCTGGGCCCTCTTGGTAATGCACATCACTTAAAGCCTTGCAAGCATTGCAACTAATGAGTTAGTTGCGGGATGATGTATTACGGAACGAGTAAAGAGACTTGTCGGTAACCAGATTGAACTAGGTATTGGATACCGACGATCGAATCTCGGGCAAGTAACATACCGATGGACAAATGGAACAACGTATGTTGTTATGCGGTCTGACCGATAAAGATCTTCGCAGAATATGTAGGAGCCAATATGGGCATCCAGGTCCCGCTATTGGTTATTGACAGGAGACGTATCTCGGTCATGTCTACATTGTTCTCGAACCGTAGGGTCCGCACGCTTAAGGTTTCGATGACAGTTATATTATGAGTTTATGAGTTTTGATGTACCGAAGGAGTTCGGAGTCCCGGATGAGATCGGGGACATGACGAGGAGTCTCGAAATGGTCGAGACGTAAAGATCGATATATTGGACGACTATATTCGAACATCGGAAAGGTTCTGAGTGATCCGGGTATTTTCGGGAGTATCGGGGAGTTACGGGATTACGGGAGAAGTAATGGGCCTTGATGGGCTTTAGTGGGAAGAGGAAAAAGGCTGCTGCGCCCCCCCCTCTCCTCTAGTCCGAATTGGACTAGGGAAAAGGGGGCCGGCCACCTTTCCTTCTCCTCCTATTCCTTCTCCCTTCCTCCCCTCTTGGTGGACTCCTACTAGGACTTGGAGACCTAGTAGGACTCCACACCCTGGCGCGCCAAACCCTAGGCCGGCCACCCCCTCCCTTGCTCCTTTATATACGGGGCCAGGGGGCACCCCATGACACAATTGATCAACGTGATCGTTCCTTAGCCGTGTGCGGTGCCCCCCTCCACCATATTCCACCTCGGTCATATTGTCGCGGTGCTTAGGCGAAGCCCTGCGTCGGTAGTACATCAAGATCGTCACCACGCCGTCGTGCTGACGGAACTCTTCCCCGACGCTTTGCTGGATCGGAGCCCGGGGATCGTCATCGAGCTGAACGTGTGCCAAGAACTCGGAGGTGCCGGAGTAACGGTGCTTGGATCGGTCGGATCGTGAAGACGTACGACTACATCAACCGCGTTGATATAACGCTTCCGCTTTCGGTCTACGAGGGTACGTAGACAACACTCTCCCCTCTCGTTGCTATGCATCACCATGATCTTGCGTGTGCGTAGGATTTTTTTTTGAAATTACTACGTTCCCCAACAGTGGCATCCGAGCCTAGGTTTTAATGGTTTGATGTTATTTGCACGAGTAGAACACAAGTGAGTTGTGGACGATACAAGTCATACTGCCTACCAGCATGTCATACTTTGGTTCAGCGGTATTGTTGGATGAGACGACCCGGACCAACCTTACGCGTACGCTTACGCGAGACCGGTTCCCTCGACGTGCTTTGCACATAGATGGCTTGCGGGAGACTGTCTCACCAACTTTAGTTGAACCGAGTGTGGCTACGTCCGGTCCTTGAGAAGGTTAAAACGGAGTCTATTTGACAAACTATCGTTGTGGTTTTGATGCGTAGGTAAGATGAGTTCTTGCTTAAGCCCGTAGCAGCCACGTAAAACTTGCAACAACAAAGTAGAGGACGTCTAACTTGTTTTTGCAGGGCATGTTGTGATGTGATATGGTCAAGACATGATGCTAAATTTTATTGTATGAGATGATCATGTTTTGTAACCGAGTTATCGGCAACTGGCAGGAGCCATATGGTTGTCGCTTTATTGTATGCAATGCAATCGCGATGTAATGCTTTACTTTATTACTAAGCGGTAGTGATAGTCGTGGAAGCATAAGATTGGCGAGACGACAACGATGCTACGATGGAGATCAAGGTGTCGCGCCGGTGACGATGGTGATCATGACGGTGCTGCGGAGATGGAGATCACAAGCACAAGATGATGATGGCCATATCATATCACTTATATTGATTGCATGTGATGTTTATCTTTTATGCATCTTATCTTGCTTTGATTGACGGTAGCATTATAAGATGATCTCTCACTAAATTATCAAGAAGTGTTCTCCCTGAGTATGCACCGTTGCAAAAGTTCTTCGTGCTGAGACACCACGTGATGATCGGGTGTGATAGGTTCTACGTTCAAATACAACGGGTGCAAAACAGTTGCACACGCGGAATACTCAGGTTATACTTGACGAGCTATGCATATAAGATATGACCTCGGAACACGGAGACCGAAAGGTCGAGCGTGAATCATATAGTAGATATGATCAACATAATGATGTTCACCATTAAAACTACTCCATCTCACGTGATGATCGGACATGGTTTAGTTGATTTGGATCACGTGATCACTTAGAAGATTAGAGAGATGTCTATCTAAGTGGGAGTTCTTAAGTAATATGATTAATTGAACTTTAATTTATCATGAACTTAGTCCTGGTAGTATTAGCATATCTATGTTGTAGATCAATAGCTCGCATTGTTGCTTCCCTGTGTTTATTTTGATATGTTCCTAGAGAAAATTGTGTTGAAAAATGTTAGTAGCAATGATGCGGATTGGATCCGTAATCTGAGGTTTATCCTCATTGCTGCACAGAAGAATTTTGTCCTTCATGCACCGCTAGGTGACGGACCTTTTGCAGGAGCAGATGTAGACGTTATGAACGTTTTGCTAGCTCAATATGATGACTACTTAATAGTTTAGTGCACCATGCTTAACGGCTTAGAATCGGGACTTCAAAGACGTTTTGAACGTCATGGACCATACGAGATGTTCCAGGAGTTGAAGTTAATATTTCAAGCAAATACCCGAGTTGAGAGATATGAAGTCTCCAACAAGTTCTATAGCTAAAAGATGGAGGAGAATCGCTCAACTAGTGAGCATGTGCTCAGATAGTCTGAGTACTACAATCACTTGAATCAAGTGGGAGTTAATCTTCCAGATAAAATAGTGATTGACAGAATTCTCTAGTCACCATCACCAAGTTAGTAGAACTTCGTGATGAACTATAATATGCAAGGGATAACGGAAAATATTCCCAAGCTCTTCGAGATGCTAAAATCGGCGAAGGTAGAAATCAAAGAAAAACATCAAGTGTTGATGGTTGACAAGATCACTAGTTTCAAGAAAAGGGCAAAAGGAAAGAAGGGGAACTTCAAGAATAACGGCAAGCAAGTTGCTGCTCAAGTGAAAAAGCCCAAGTCTGGTCCTAAGCCTGAGACTAAGTGCTTCTACTGCAAAGGGACTGGTCACTGGAAGCGGAACTACCCCAAGTGATTGGCGGATAAGAAGGATGGCAAAGTGAACATAAGTATATTTGATATACATGTTATTGATGTGTACTTTACTAGTGTTCATAGCAACCCCTCAGTATTTGGTACTAGTTCAGTTGCTAAAATTAGTAACTCGAAACGGGAGTTGCAGAATGAACAAAGACTAGTTAAAGGGCAAGGTGACGATGTGTGTTGGAAGTGGTTCCAAGATTGATATGATCATCATCACATACTCCCTATACTTTCGGGATTAGTGTTGAAACTAAATAAGTGTTATTTGGTGTTTGCATTGAGCATGAATATGATTTGATCATGTTAATTGCAGTACAGTTATTCATTTAAGTTAGAGAACAATTGTTGTTCCGTTTACATGAATAAAACCTTCTATGGTCATACACACCAACGAAATTGGTTTGTTGGATCTCGATCGTAGTGATACACATATTCATAATATTGAAGCCAAAAAGATGCAAAGTTAATAATGATAGTGCAACTTATTTGTGGCACTGCCGTTTAGGTCATATTGGTGTAAAGCGCATGAAGAAACTCCATGCTGATGGACTTTTGGAATCACTTGATTATGAATCACTTGATGCTTGCGAACCATGCCTCTTGGGCAAGATGACTAAAACGCCGTTCTCCGAAACAATGAAGCAAGCAACAGATTTGTTGGAAATCATACATACTGATGTATGTGGTCCGATGAATATTAAGGCTCGCGACAAGTATCATTATTTTCTGACCTTCACAGATGATTTGAGTAGATATGGGTATATCTACTTGATGAAACATAAGTCTAAAACATTTGAAAAGTTCAAAGAATTTTAGAGTGAAGTGGAAAATCATCGTGACAAGAAAATAAGGTTTCTACGATCTTATCGCGGAGACAAATATTTGAGTTACGAGTTTGGTCTTCAATTAAAACAATGTGGAATAGTTTCACAAATTCATGCCACCTGGAACACCACAGCATAATGGTGTGTCCGAATGTCATAACCGTACTTTATTGGATATAGTACAATCTATGATGTTTCTTACCGATTTACCAATATCATTTTGGGATCATGCATTAGAGACAGTTGCATTCACGTTAAAAGGGGCACCATCTAAAGTCCGTTGAGACGACACAAAATGAACTGTGGTTTGGCAAGAAACCAAAGTTGTCGTTTCTTAAAGTTTGGGGTTACGATGCTTATGTGAAAAAGTTTCATCCTGATAAGCTCAAACCCAAATCGGAGAAATGTGTCTTCATAGGTACCCAAAGGAGACTGTTGGGTACACCGTCTATCACAGATCCGAAGGCAAGATATTCGCTGCTGAGAATGGATCCTTTCTAGAGAAGGAGATTCTCTCGAAAGAAGTGAGTGGGAGGAAAGTAGAAAACTTGATAAGGTAATTGTACCTTCTCCCTTATTGGAAAGTAGTTCATCACAGAAATCTGTTCTTGTGACTACTACACCAATTAGTAAGGAAGCTAATGATGATGATCATGTAACTTCAAGATCAAGTTACTACCGAATCTCGTAAGTAAACTAGAGTGAGATCCGCACCAGAGTGGTACGGTAATCCGGTTCTGGAAGTCATGTTACTAGACCATGACGAACTTGCGAACTATGAGGAAGCGATGATGAGCCCAGATTCCGCGAAATGGTTAGAGGCCATGAAATCTGAGATATGATCCATGTATGAGAACAAAGTATGGACTTTGATGGATTTGCCCGATGATCGGCAAGCCAAAGAAAATAAATGGATCTTGAAGAGGAAGACGGACACTGATAGTAGTGTTACTATCTACAAAGCTAGAATTGTCGCAAAAAGGTTTTTGACAAGTTCAAGGTGTTGACTACGATGAGAGTTTCTCACTCGTATCTATGCTTAAGTCTGTCCGAATCATGTTAGCAATTGCTGCGTTTTATGAAACCCGGCAAATGGATAAACAAAACTACATTCCTTAATGGATTTATTAAAGAAGAGTTGTATACGATGCAACTAGAAGGTTTTGTCAATCCTGAAGGTGTTAACAAAATATGCAAGCTCCAGCGATCCATCTATGGACTGGTGCAAGCATCTCGGAGTTGGAATATACGCTTTGATAAGTTGATCAAAGCATATAGTTTTATACAGACTTGCGGTGAAGCCTGTATTTACAAGAAAGTGAGTGGGAGCACTACAGCATTTCTGATAAGTATATGTAAATGACATATCATTGATCGGAAATAATGTAGAATTATTCTGTGAAGCATAAAGGAGTATTTGAAAGGAGTTTTTCGAAGAAGGACCTCGGTGAAGCTGTTTACATATTGAGCATCAAGATCTATAGAGATAGATCAAGACGCTTGATAAGTTTTTCAATAAGTACATACCTTGAAAGAATTTTGAAGTAGTTCAAAATGGAACAGTCAAAGAAAGAGTTCTTGCCTGTATTACAAGGTGTGAAATTGAGTAAGACTCAAAGCCCGACCACGGCAGATGATAGAAAGAGAATGAAAGTCATTTCCTATGCCTCAGCCATAGATTCTATAAAGTATGCCATGCTATGTACCAGATCTATTGTATACCCTACACTGTGTTAAGCAAGGGAGTACAATAGTGATCTAGGAAGTAGATCACTAGACATCGGTCAAAATTATCCTTAGTAAAATAAGGATATGTTTCTCGATTATGGATGTGACAAAAAGGTTCGTCGTAAAAAGGTTACGTCGATGCAAGTTTTGACACTAATCTAGATGACTCTAAGTCTCAATCTAGATACATATTGAAAGTGGGAGCAATTAGCTAAAGTAGCTCCGTGCAGAGCATTGTAGACATAGAAAATTGCAAAATACATAACGGATCTGAATGTGGCAGACCCGTTGACTAAACTTCTCTCACAAGCAAAACATGATCACACCGTAGTACTCTTTGGGTGTTAATCACATAGCGATGTGAACTAGATTACTGAATCTAGTAAACCCTTTGGGTGTTGGTCACATATCGATGTGAACTATGGGTGTTAATCACATGGTGATGTGAACTATTGCTATTAAATCACATGGCGATGTGAACTAGATTATTGACTCTAGTGCAAGTGGGAGACTGAAGGAAATATGCCCTAGAGGCAATAATAAAGTTATTATTTATTTCCTTACATGTCATGATAAATGTTTATTATTCATGCTAGAATTGTATTAACTGGAAACATAATACATGTGTGGATACATAGACAAACAGAGTGTCACTAGTATGCCTCTACCTGACTAGCTCGTTAATCAAAGATGGTTATGTTTCCTAACCATGAACAAAGAGTTGTTATTTGATTAACGAGGTCACATCATTAGTTGAATGATCTGATTGACATGACCCATTCCATTAGCTTAGCACCCGATCGTTTAGTATGTTGCTATTGCTTTTATCCATGACTTATACATGTTCCTATGACTATGAGATTATGCAACTTCCGTTTGCCAGAGGAACACTTTGGGTGCTACCAAACGTCACAACGTAACTGGGTGATTATAAAGGAGTACTACAGGTGTCACCAAAGGTAGATGTTGGGTTGGCGTATTTCGAGATTAGGATTTGTCACTCCGATTGTCGGAGAGGTATCTCTGGGCCCTCTTGGTAATGCACATCACTTAAAGCCTTGCAAGCATTGCAACTAATGAGTTAGTTGCGGGATGATGTATTACGGAACGAGTAAAGAGACTTGTCGGTAACCAGATTGAACTAGGTATTGGATACCGACGATCGAATCTCGGGCAAGTAACATACCGATGGACAAATGGAACAACGTATGTTGTTATGCGGTCTGACCGATAAAGATCTTCGCAGAATATGTAGGAGCCAATATGGGCATCCAGGTCCCGCTATTGGTTATTGACAGGAGACGTATCTCGGTCATGTCTACATTGTTCTCGAACCGTAGGGTCCGCACGCTTAAGGTTTCGATGACAGTTATATTATGAGTTTATGAGTTTTGATGTACCGAAGGAGTTCGGAGTCCCGGATGAGATCGGGGACATGACGAGGAGTCTCGAAATGGTCGAGACGTAAAGATCGATATATTGGACGACTATATTCGAACATCGGAAAGGTTCTGAGTGATCCGGGTATTTTCGGGAGTATCGGGGAGTTACGGGATTACGGGAGAAGTAATGGGCCTTGATGGGCTTTAGTGGGAAGAGGAAAAAGGCTGCTGCGCCCCCCCCCCCCCCTCTCCTCTAGTCCGAATTGGACTAGGGAAAAGGGGGTCGGCCACCTTTCCTTCTCCTCCTATTCCTTCTCCCTTCCTCCCCTCTTGGTGGACTCCTACTAGGACTTGGAGACCTAGTAGGACTCCACACCCTGGCGCGCCAAACCCTAGGCCGGCCACCCCCTCCCTTGCTCCTTTATATACGGGGCCAGGGGGCACCCCATGACACAATTGATCAACGTGATCGTTCCTTAGCCGTGTGCGGTGCCCCCCTCCACCATATTCCACCTCGGTCATATTGTCGCGGTGCTTAGGCGAAGCCCTGCGTCGTTAGTACATCAAGATCGTCACCACGCCGTCGTGCTGACGGAACTCTTCCCCGACGCTTTGCTGGATCGGAGCCCGGGGATCGTCATCGAGCTGAACGTGTGCCAAGAACTCGGAGGTGCCGGAGTAACGGTGCTTGGATCGGTCGGATCGTGAAGACGTACGACTACATCAACCGCGTTGATATAACGCTTCCGCTTTCGGTCTACGAGGGTACGTAGACAACACTCTCCCCTCTCGTTGCTATGCATCACCATGATCTTGCGTGTGCGTAGGATTTTTTTTTGAAATTACTACGTTCCCCAACAGTGGCATCCGAGCCTAGGTTTTTATGGTTTGATGTTATTTGCACGAGTAGAACACAAGTGAGTTGTGGACGATACAAGTCATACTGCCTACCAGCATGTCATACTTTGGTTCAGCGGTATTGTTGGATGAGACGACCCGGACCAACCTTACGCGTACGCTTACGCGAGACCGGTTCCCTCGACGTGCTTTGCACATAGATGGCTTGCGGGAGACTGTCTCACCAACTTTAGTTGAACCGAGTGTGGCTACGTCCGGTCCTTGAGAAGGTTAAAACGGAGTCTATTTGACAAACTATCGTTGTGGTTTTGATGCGTAGGTAAGATGAGTTCTTGCTTAAGCCCGTAGCAGCCACGTAAAACTTGCAACAACAAAGTAGAGGACGTCTAACTTGTTTTTGCAGGGCATGTTGTGATGTGATATGGTCAAGACATGATGCTAAATTTTATTGTATGAGATGATCATGTTTTGTAACCGAGTTATCGGCAACTGGCAGGAGCCATATGGTTGTCGCTTTATTGTATGCAATGCAATCGCGATGTAATGCTTTACTTTATTACTAAGCGGTAGTGATAGTCGTGGAAGCATAAGATTGGCGAGACGACAACGATGCTACGATGGAGATCAAGGTGTCGCGCCGGTGACGATGGTGATCATGACGGTGCTGCGGAGATGGAGATCACAAGCACAAGATGATGATGGCCATATCATATCACTTATATTGATTGCATGTGATGTTTATCTTTTATGCATCTTATCTTGCTTTGATTGACGGTAGCATTATAAGATGATCTCTCACTAAATTATCAAGAAGTGTTCTCCCTGAGTATGCACCGTTGCAAAAGTTCTTCGTGCTGAGACACCACGTGATGATCGGGTGTGATAGGTTCTACGTTCAAATACAACGGGTGCAAAACAGTTGCACACGCGGAATACTCAGGTTATACTTGACGAGCTATGCATATAAGATATGACCTCGGAACACGGAGACCGAAAGGTCGAGCGTGAATCATATAGTAGATATGATCAACATAATGATGTTCACCATTAAAACTACTCCATCTCACGTGATGATCGGACATGGTTTAGTTGATTTGGATCACGTGATCACTTAGAAGATTAGAGAGATGTCTATCTAAGTGGGAGTTCTTAAGTAATATGATTAATTGAACTTTAATTTATCATGAACTTAGTCCTGGTAGTATTAGCATATCTATGTTGTAGATCAATAGCTCGCATTGTTGCTTCCCTGTGTTTATTTTGATATGTTCCTAGAGAAAATTGTGTTGAAAAATGTTAGTAGCAATGATGCGGATTGGATCCGTAATCTGAGGTTTATCCTCATTGCTGCACAGAAGAATTTTGTCCTTCATGCACCGCTAGGTGACGGACCTTTTGCAGGAGCAGATGTAGACGTTATGAACGTTTTGCTAGCTCAATATGATGACTACTTAATAGTTTAGTGCACCATGCTTAACGGCTTAGAATCGGGACTTCAAAGACGTTTTGAACGTCATGGACCATACGAGATGTTCCAGGAGTTGAAGTTAATATTTCAAGCAAATACCCGAGTTGAGAGATATGAAGTCTCCAACAAGTTCTATAGCTAAAAGATGGAGGAGAATCGCTCAACTAGTGAGCATGTGCTCAGATAGTCTGAGTACTACAATCACTTGAATCAAGTGGGAGTTAATCTTCCAGATAAAATAGTGATTGACAGAATTCTCTAGTCACCATCACCAAGTTAGTAGAACTTCGTGATGAACTATAATATGCAAGGGATAACGGAAAATATTCCCAAGCTCTTCGAGATGCTAAAATCGGCGAAGGTAGAAATCAAAGAAAAACATCAAGTGTTGATGGTTGACAAGATCACTAGTTTCAAGAAAAGGGCAAAAGGAAAGAAGGGGAACTTCAAGAATAACGGCAAGCAAGTTGCTGCTCAAGTGAAAAAGCCCAAGTCTGGTCCTAAGCCTGAGACTAAGTGCTTCTACTGCAAAGGGACTGGTCACTGGAAGCGGAACTACCCCAAGTGATTGGCGGATAAGAAGGATGGCAAAGTGAACATAAGTATATTTGATATACATGTTATTGATGTGTACTTTACTAGTGTTCATAGCAACCCCTCAGTATTTGGTACTAGTTCAGTTGCTAAAATTAGTAACTCGAAACGGGAGTTGCAGAATGAACAAAGACTAGTTAAAGGGCAAGGTGACGACTACATCAACCGCGTTGATATAACGCTTCCGCTTTCGGTCTACGAGGGTACGTAGACAACACTCTCCCCTCTCGTTGCTATGCATCACCATGATCTTGCGTGTGCGTAGGAAATTTTTTTGAAATTACTACGTTCCCCAACATATGTTACCGCTTTGCTCAGCCCCTCTTATAGCGTTGCTAGTTGCAGGTGAAGATGAAGTTTGTTCCGTGTTGGAACGTGGAGATGTTGTTCCTTGTTGGAACATGTTTACTTGTTGGGATATCACAATATCTCTTATTTAATTAATGCATCTATATACTTGGTAAAGGGTGGAAGGCTCGGCCTTATGCCTGGTGTTTTGTTCCACTCTTGCGACCCTAGTTTCCGTCATACCGGTGTTATGTTCTCAGATTTTGCGTTCCTTACACGGTTGGGTGATTTATGGAACCCCCCTGACAGTTCGCTTTGAATAAGACTCTTCCAGCAAGGCCCAACATTGGTTTTACCATTTGCCTCACCACCACCTATCCCCTTCCCTTGGGTTCTGCAGACTCAAGGGTCATCTTTATTTTAGCCCCCCCAGGCCAGTGCTTCTCTAAGTGTTGGTTCGGAACGAGCAGACTGCGGGGCCCCCTCGTGGAAACTCGAGGCCTGGTTTTACTCGTAGGATGTCTCATTCGGATGTGCCCTGAGACCGAGATATGTGCAGCTCCTATCAGGATTTGTCGGCACAATCGGGCGGCTTTGCTGGACTTGTTTTATTACTGTCGACATGTCTTGTAGTCCGGGATTCCGAGACTGATCGGGTCTTCCCGGTAGAAGGAATATCCTTCGTTGACCGTGAGAGCTTATAATGGGCTAAGTTGGGACACCCCTGCAGGGTATTATCTTTCGAAAGCCGTGCCCGCGGTTATGAGGCAGATGGGAATTTGTTGATGTCCGGTTGTAGAAAACCCGAAGTTGATCTTGATTAAAATACATCAACCGCGTGTGTAACCGTGATGGTCTCTTCTCGGCGGAGTCCGGGAAGTGAACACGGTGTTGGAGTTATGCTTGACGTAAGTAGTTTCAGGATCACTTCTTGATCATAGTTGTTCGACCGTGCTTTTGCCTTCTCTTCTCGCTCTCATTTGCGTATGCTAGACACCATATATGCTAGTCGCTTGCTGCAGCTCCACCTCATACCTCGTACCCTACCTATAAGCTTAAATAGTCTTGATCTCGCGGGTGTGAGAATGCTGAGTCCTCGTGGCTCACAGATACTTCCAAAAACCAGTTTGCAGGTGCCGATGAAACCGTGCAGGTGCCACATCCGAGCTCAAGGAGGAGTTCGATGAAGATCTTGTTCATTGTGTTGTTTCGTTTCAGTTGATCAGTAGTGGAGCCCAGTTGGGACGATCAGGGATCTGTGTAGCATTTGGGGTAGTCTTCCTTTATTTTGGTTCCGTAGTCGGACCTTGATTGTATATGTATGATGTAATGCTTTACTCTTGTATTGTGTGAAGTGGCGATTGTAAGCCAACTATGTATCTCTTTCCCTTATGTATTACATGGGTTGTGTGAAGATTACCTCACTTGCGACATTGCTTTCAATGCGGTTATGCCTCTAAGTCGTGCTTCGACACATGGGAGATATAGCCGCATTGAGGGCGTTACAGCCACCCTTCTTATCCGCCAAATACTTGGGGCAGTTCCGCTTCCAGTGACTAGTGCCTTTGAAGTAGAAGCACTTATTCTCAGGCTTAGGACCAGACTTGGGCTTCTTCACTTTAGCAGCAACTTGCTTTCCGTTCTTTTTGAAGTTCCCCTTTCTTCCCATTGCCCTTTTCTTAAAACTAGTGGTCTTGTCTACCATCAACACTTGATGTTTTTCTTGATTTCTACCTTCGCCGATTTCAACATCGCAAAGAGCTTGGGAATCGTTTCTGTTATCCGTTGCATATCATAGTTCATCACGAAGTTCTACTAACTTGGTGATGGTGACTAGAGAATTCTGTCAATCACTATCTTATCTGGAAGATTAACTCCCACTTGATTCAAGCGATTGTAGTACCCAGACAATCTGAGCACATGCTCACTGCTTGAGCTATTCTCCTCCATCTTTTAGCTATAGAACTTGTTGGAGACTTCATATCTCTCAACTTGGGTATTTGCTTGAAATATTAACTTCAACTCCTGGAACATCTCATATGGTCCATGACGTTCAAAACGTCTTTGAAGTCCCGATTCTAAGCTGTTAAGCATGGTGCACTAAACTATCAAGTAGTCATCATATTGAGCTAGCCAAACGTTCATAACGTCTGCATCTGCTCCTGCAATAGGTCTGTCACACCTAGCGGTGTATCAAGGACATAATTATTCTGTGCATCAATGAGGATAAACCTCAGATCACGGTTCGAATCCGCATCATTGCTACTAACATCTTTCAACTTAGTTTTCTCTAGGAACATATATAAAACATAGGGAAGCAACAACGCGAGCTATTGATCTACAACATAGATATGCTAATACTACCAGGACTAAGTTCATGATAAATTTAAATTCAATTAATCATATTACTTAAGAACTCCCACTTATATAGATATCCCTCTAATCCTCTAAGTGATCACGTGATCCAAATCAACTAAACCATCACCGATCATCACGTGAAATGGAGTAGCTTTCAATGGTGAACATCACTATGTTGATCATATCTACTATATGATTCATGCTCGACCTTTCGGTCTCAGTGTTCCGAGGCCATATGTGCATATGCTAGGCTTGTCAAGTTTAACCTGAGTATTCTGCGTGTGCAAAACTGGCTTGCACCCGTTGTAGATGGACGTAGAGCTTATCACACCCGATCATCACGTGGTGTCTGGGCACGACGAACTTTGGCAATGGTGCATACTCAGGGAGAACACTTTTATCTTGAAATTTAGTGAGAGATCATCTTATAAAGCTACCGTCAAACTAAGCAAAATAAGATGTATAAAGATAAACATCGCATGCAATCAAAATATGTGACATGATATGGCCACGATCATCTTGCGCCTTTGATCTCCATCTCCAAAGTACCGTCATGATCTCTATCATTACCGGCATGACACCATGATCTCCATCATCTTGATCTATATCAATGTGTCGTCACATGGTCGTCTCGCCAACTATTGCTCTTGCAACTATTGCTATCGCATAGCGATAAAGTAAAGCAATTATTTGGCGCTTGCATCTTATGCAATAAAGAGACAACCATAAGGCTTCTGCCAGTTGCCGATAACTTCAACAAATCTTGATCAACAACTTATATCTCATCATGTCTTGACCATATCACATCACAACATGTCCTGCAAAAATAAGTTAGACGTCCTCTACTTTGTTGTTGCAAGTTTTACGTGGCTGCTACTGGGCTTAGTAAGAAACGTTCTTACCTACGCATCAAAATCACAATGATAGTTTGTCAAGTTGGTGCTGTTTTAACCTTCGCAAGGACCGGGCGTAGCCACACTCGGTTCAACTAAAGTTGGAGAAACTGACACCCGTTAGCCACCTGTGTGCAAAGCACGTCGGTAGAACCTGTCTCGCGTAAGCGTACGCGTAATGTCGGTCCGGGCCGCTTCATCCAACAATACCGCCGAACCAAAGTATGACATGCTGGTAAGCAGTGTGACTTATATCGCCCACAACTCACTTGTGTTCTACTCGTGCATATAACATCAACACATAAAACCTGGCTCGGATACCACTGTTGGGGAACGTAGTAATTTCAAAAAAATTCCTACACACACGCAAGATCATGGTGATGCATAGCAACGAGAGGGGAGAGTGTTGTCTACGTACCCTCGTAGACTGATAGCGGAAGCGTTATGACAACACGGTTGATGTAGTCGTACGTCTTCACGGCCCGACCGATCAAGCACCGAAACTACGGCACCTCCGAGTTCTTGCACACGTTCAGCTCGATGACGATCCCCGGACTCCAATCCAGCAAAGTGTTGGGGATGATTCTGTCAGCACGACGGCGTGGTAATGATCTTGATGTTCTTACCATCGCAGGGCTTCGCCTAAGCA
Organism: Aegilops umbellulata; assembly: GCA_032464435.1. Classification (NCBI taxonomy): domain Eukaryota; kingdom Viridiplantae; phylum Streptophyta; class Magnoliopsida; order Poales; family Poaceae; genus Aegilops; species Aegilops umbellulata. Next base: position 370,373,108 of record CP136055.1, on the reverse strand, counting down.
CCGCTACAATATTATCGAGGAGTATGGTGGAGGGGGCACCGCACATGGCTAAGAGAACGATCACGAAGATCGACTTGTGTGTCTATGGGGTGCCCCCTGCCCCCGTATATAAAGGAGTGGAAGAGGGGAGGGCCGGCCCTCTCTATGGCGTGCCCTAGGGGAGTCCTACTCCCACCGGGAGTAGGATTCCCCCTTTCCTAGTCCAACTAGGAGTCCTTCCAAGTAGTAGGAGTAGGAGACAAGGAAGGGGAAGAGGGAAGAGAAGGAAGGAGGGGGCACCGCCCCTCCCCCTAGTCCAATTCGGACTAGTCAATGGGGGGCGCACGGCCTGCCTCTCCCTCTCCCCTAAAGCCCAATAAGTCCCATATGCTTCTTCCCCCGTATTCCCGTAACTCCCCGGTACTCCGAAAAATACCCGAACCACTCGGAACCTTTACGATGTTCGAATATAGTCGTCCAATATATCGATCTTTACGTCTCGACCATTTCGAGACTCCTCGTCATGTCCCCGATCTCATCCGGGACTCCGAACTCCTTCGGTACATAAAAACTCATAAACTCATAATATAACTGTCATCGAAACCTTAAGCGTGTGGACCCTACGGGTTCGAGAACTATGTAGACATGACCGAGACACGTCTCCGGTCAATAACCAATAGCGGAACCTGGATGCTCATATTGGCTCCCACATATTCTACGAAGATCTTTATCGGTCAGACCGCATAACAACATACGTTGTTCCCTTTGTCATCGGTATGTTACTTGCCCGAGATTCGATCATCGGTATCTCAATACCTAGTTCAATCTCGTTACCGGCAGGTCTCTTTACTCGTTCTGTAATACATCATCTTGCAACTAAACGGTCAAGTGCTAAGCTAATGGAATGGGTCATGTCAATCACATCATTCTCCTAATGATGTGCTCTCGTTAATCAAATGACAACTCATGTTTATGGCTAGGAAACATAACCATCTTTGATCAACGAGCTAGTCAAGTAGAGGCATACTAGTGACACTCTGTTTGTCTATGTATTCACACATGTATCATGTTTCCGGTTAATACAATTCTAGCATGAATAATAAACATTTATCACGAAATAAGGAAATAAATAATAACTTTATTATTGCCTCTAGGGCATGTTTCCTTCAAAAGGGGCTGCCACAGTGGCACACAGGAGGTGGAAAGTGCTACAGCGTCACGAGCTTATCGCTGGTATTACAGGACAAAGTGCATTTAATGCAAGGCTTAGGTGTCCCTTCACTTTATCGGGGACGGGAGCGAGGCCCGTCCCGTCCGTCGCCGCTCCTCCAAGCTTCGACACGCACCCTGGCCAGCGATGCATGCGATGCCATGTAGGCAGGCAGGCAGCTGAGGTGGTGCGATGGTGGAGCCTCCGCGAAGGGATGCATGTTGCCACGCAGGTGCCTGCCCAGCTGGTTGGGTCGGCAGCTGCATGTGAACGGCGGCGGAGACTTGCTGGTGCGGGCCTGGCAATGGCCCTACTGGTGCGCTTGGCGAGGGCCTTGCCGGGTGGCCCGGCAAGGGTCTTGCCTGGTGGCCCGCCGTTGTCCCCGGCAAGGGTCTTGTCGTGGTACGCCGTTGTCCCCTGCAAGGGTCTTGCCAGGGGTCGTCGTCTTCTAATCCTCGTCTATTCTTGGATATGTCTTCACGAAGATCTGCATGCCACCTTGGAGGTGCCTTCCCGAGCCCTGGCTCCACGCGGATGATGGCGTTGGGGATCGTGGGCTCAAGGGTGGCTCACTCCGTTGGTGTGGGGCGAGCTGCCCCGGCAAGGGTCTTGCCGGGGCTGCCGAGGCTGGCCCCGGCAAGGGTCTCCTGCCGGGGGAACCTGCTTCGTCCCTTTGCTCTTTGTGTCCTTGGCCTTGGCGTTGCTCTGGCCATCTTGGGCTTCGGTCTTACCTTGGCTCACTTCCCTCGCTCTGCTTGGTGTGGTCGCAGGCGTGGCTCTGACTGCCCGTGCATAGGTAAAGGGGTACAAAAATGTGCCCCTAGTTTTGTACACCGACAAATATCATATTTCTTCTTGACAGTAGGAAGAGGAAATTTGAAACCTCCAAAAATAATCGATGGAATTTTTCCAATAGAATTGATACTGTGGACTTGAGGTTGTTTCCTCAGAAAGTGTACCGTATGCTCATTACCATTAACGTGAAAAGTGACATTGCCTTTGTTGCAATCAATAACAGCCCCTGCAGTATTCAAAAAAGGTCTTCCAAGAATAATAGACATACTATCGTCCTCGGGAATATCAAGAATAACAAAGTCCGTCAAAATAGTAACGTTTGCAACCACAACAGGCACATCCTCACAAATACCGATAGGTATAGCGGTTGATTTATCAGCCATTTGCAAAGATATTTCTGTATGTGTCAACTTATTCAAATCAAGTCTACGATATAATGAGAGAGGCATAACACTAACACCGGCTCCAAGATCACATAAAGCAATTTTAACATAATTTCTTTTAATGGAGCAAGGTATAGTGGGCACCCCTGGATCTCCTAGTTTCTTTGGTATTCCACCCTTAAAAGTATAATTCGCAAGCATGGTGGAAATTTCAGCTTCCGGTATCTTTCTCTTATTTGTAACAATATCTTTCATATACTTAGCATAAGGATTCATTTTGAGCATATTAGTTAATCACATACGCAAAAAGATAGGTCTAATCATTTCAGCAAAGCGCTCAAAATCCTCATCATCCTTTTTCTTGGATGGTTTGGGAGGAAAAGGCATGGGTTTCTGAACCCATGGTTCTCTTTCTTTACCGTGTTTCCTAGCAACAAAGTCTCTCTTATCATAACGCTGATTCTTTGATTGTGGGTTATCAAGATCAACAGCAGGTTCAATCTCTACATCATTATCATTACTAGGTTGAGCATCATCATGAACATCATCATTAACATTTTCATTAGGTTCATATTCATTACCCGATTGTGTTTCATCATGAACATCATCATTACTATTCAATTCATTGAGCAAATCATTTTGAGCCTTAAGTACTTGTTCTACTTGAGTGGTAACCATAGAAGCATGTTTAGTAATGAGTTTAAGTTCACCTTTAACTCTAGACATATAATCACGCAAGTATTCAAGCGTATCGGAATTATATTTCAATTGTCTACCAAAATAAGCATTGAACTTTTCTTGTTTGATAATAAAATTATCAAACTCTTCTAAGCATTGTCTAGCAGACTTATAGTGAGGAATATCACCTTCATCAAATCTATAGAGAGAATTTACCTTTACTACCTGTGTCGGGTTATCAAGACCATGAGTTTCTTCGATAGGTGGAGGATTAAGATCACATATTTCTTCAACAGGTGGTAAATTAAGACCATGTATTTCTTCAATAGGAGGTAAATTCTTAACATCTTCAGCTTTAATACCTTTTTCTTTCATAGATTTCTTTGCCACTTGCATATCTTCAGGACTGAAAAATAGAACACCTCTCTTCTTCAGAGTTGGTTTAGGAATAGGCTCAGGAATTGGCTCAGGAAGTGTCCAATTATTTTCATTTGTCAACATATTATTCAATAGGTTTTCAGCTTCATCTCGTGTTCTTTCCCTGAAAACAGAACCAACCCAACTATCCAGGTAATCTTTGGAAGCATCGGTTAGTCCATTATAAAAGATATCAAGTATTTCATTTTTCCTAAGAGGATGATCATACAAAGTATTAAGTAATTGGAGAAGCCTCCCCCAAGCTTGTGGGAGACTCTCTTCTTCAATTTGCACAAAATTATATATATCCCTCAAAGCAGCTTGTTTCTTATGAGCAGGGAAATATTTAGCAGAGAAGTAATAAATCATATCCTGGGGACTACGCACACAACCAGGATCAAGAGAATTAAACCATATCTTAGCATCACCTTTTAATGAGAACGAAAATATTTAAGGATATATAGGTAGCGAGATTTCTCATCATTAGTAAACAGGGTGGCTATATCATTTAATTTAGTAAGATGTGCCACAACAGTTTCAGATTCATAGCCATGAAAAGGATCGGATTCAACCAAAGTAATTATATCAGGATCAACAGAGAATTCATAATCCTTATCAGTAACACAGATAGGTGAAGTAGAAAAAGCAGGGTCAGGTTTCATTATAGCATTAAGAGATTGCTGCTTCCATTTAGCTAATAATTTCTTAACATCATATCTATCCTTGCAAGCAAAAAATTCTTCAGCAACTGCTTCATCTATAACATAGCCCTCAGGCACAACAGGCAATTCATATTTATTAGGGGAAGATTCTTCATCATCACTTTCACCAATATTATCAATAATTTCATTCTCTCTAGCCCTAGCAAGTTGTTCATCAAGAAATTCACCAAGTGGCACAATAGTATCAAGCGTAGAAGTAGTTTCATCATAAGTATCATGCATAGCAGAAGTGGCATCATCAATAACATGCGACATATCAGAACGAATAGCAGAAGCAGGTTTACGTGTCGGAAGCTTACTCAAAACAGAAGGTGAATCAAGTGCAGAGCTAGATGGCAGTTCCTTACCTCCCCTCCTAGTTGAGGGATAAATTGTTGTCTTAGCATCTTTCAAGTTCTTCATAGTGACCAACAGATATAAATCCCAAGTGACTCAAAGAATAGAGCTATGCTCCCTGGCAACGGCGCCAGAAAATAGTCTTGATAACCCACAAGTATAGGGGATAACAACAGTTTTCGAGAGTAGAGTATTCAACCCAAATTTATTGATTCGACACAAGGGGAGCCAAAGAATATTCTTAAGTATTAGCAGCTGAGTTATCAATTCAGCCACACCTGGATAACTTAGTATCTGCAGCAAAGTATTTAGTAGCAAAGTAATATAATAGTAGTGGTAATGGTAACAAAGGTAACAGTATCAAAAGCAATATTTTTGGTGTTTTGTATTGATTGTAACAGTAGCAACGGAAAAGTAAATAAGCGAAGAACAATATATGAAAAGCTCGTAGGCATTGGATTGGTGATGGAGAATTATGCCGGATGCGGTTCATCATGTAACAGTCATAACATAGGGTGACACAGAACTAGCTCCAATTCATCAATGTAATGTAGGCAAGTATTCTGAATATAGTCATACATGCTTATAGAAAAGAACTTGCATGACATCTTTTGTCCCACGCTCCCGTGGCAGCGGGGTCCTAACGGAAACTAAGGGATATTAAGGCCTCCTTTTAATAGAGTACCAGACCAAAGCATTAACACATAGTGAATACATGAACTCCTCAAACTATGGTCATCACCGGGAGTGGTCCCGATTATTGTCACTTCGGGGTTGCCGGATCATAACACATAGTAGGTGACTATAGACTTGCAAGATAGGATCAAGAACTCGTATATATTCATGAAAACATAATAGGTTCAGATCTGAAATCATGGCACTCGGGCCCTAATGACAAGCATTAAGCATAGCTAAGTCATAGCAACATAAATCTCAGAACATAGTGGATACTAGGGATCAAACCCTAACAAAACTAACTCGATTACATGATAGATCTCATCCAACCCATCACCGTCCAGCAAGCCTACGATGGAATTACTCACGCACGGCGGTGAGCATCATGAAATTGGTGATGGAGGATGGTTGATGATGACGACGGCGACGGATTCCCCTCTCCGGAGCCCCGAACAGACTCCAGATCAGCCCTCCCGAGAGGTTTTAGGGCTTGGCGGCGGCTCCGTATCGTAAAACGCGACGAATCCTTCTCTTTGATTTTTTCTCCCTGAAAGTGAATATGTGGAGTTGGAGTTGAGGTCGGTGGAGCGTCAGGGGGCCCACGAGGTAGGGGGCGCGCCCACCACCCTCGTGGACAGGGTGTGGGCCCCCTAATGTGGATCTTTCTTCCAGTTTTTTTCTTATTTTCCAAATAGATGTTTCGTGGAGTTTCAGGTCATTCCGAGAACTTTTGTTTCTGCACATAAATAACACCATGGAAAGTCTGCTGAAACCAGCGTCAGTCCGGGTTAGTTCCATTCAAATCATGCAAGTTAGAGTACAAAACAAGGGCAAAAGTGTTTGGAAAAGTAGATACGACGGAGACGTATCAAAGATCTAAAAGTTATTGATGTGTCCCCTATTAAATCTTTGTTTTGCAATATGAATCTTGATAATGATGGGACTGAATATGATCCACCTTTACCTAGAAGGCGTTCCAAAAATTCGGAGTTTTTAGATCTTGATGCTAAAATTGATAAAAGTGGGATTGAAGATATCAAAACATTAGATATTAATAAACCCACAATTTTGGATTTCAAGGAATTTAATTATGATAATTGCTCTTTGATAGATTGTATTTCCTTGTTGCAATCCGTGCTAAATTCTCCTCATGCTTATAGTCAAAATAAAGTGTAACATCCCAAAATTCTAAATTTTGGAATGTTATAATAATAGATAGATTTGATTGATTGTTTGATTGATTGATTGAAAGTGAGTGAATTCAAAACTTTTTGGAAGTTAAATGAGAGGGAATAAAAGGACTTTCCCAAACTTACATTTTTTATGCTCTCCGCGAATTCAAATACTTTCCATCACAAAACACCGGAGAGAAGATGACATGACTTCTTCCATTTATTTCAATGACAAGGGGTGTTGAAAATATTTGAATTTCATTTGAAAGTATTTCCAATTCTGAAACTTTAAGCAACTCAATGATTTTCACGAGAGAAGATAATATGACTTCTTCAAAATATATATGAAATATGAGTTGGAAGTTTTAATAGAATTAAATTCAAGTTCTTTTGAATTTATTTTCAATTGGGAGTTATTTGAGTTTTATTCAAATTATTTTTCTCCAAAAAAAAATACATGGAAAATAGGGTAACATGATTCCCTACAATAGAAAATTGGAGAAAAATTAATTTGAAATCATTCTGGTATTTTTAAAATGATTTTTGTTGGATTTTATTAGGGCAATAGCACTCTTTTAATTATTTGAATTTTTCTGGATTTTATTTGACTTTACAAAAATGTTCACGTTGTAGATATTCTTTTTCTGAAAATTTTGATATATTATATGCCTATATAAAATTTTTATTTATTTTGTTCTTATTTATCTAAGAAAATGTTTTAAAAAAATCCTCAGCGCCTTGGGCCAAAGGCCCAAGCCGCCGGCCGGCCGACCAAGGCCAAGGCCATCGCGCGCGCGCGCCCAGGCGCAACGAGGAGCCGCCGTCGTTGTCTCTTCTTTGGAAAGTCCTAGTAGGACTTTAGTCCTACTTCGTTTATTTTTCTAGATCTTTCTTTCCCTCTTTTGTTTCCTATTCCTAGTCTAATTCTTGTCCTCTACTCCAAGTAAACCCCTCCCCTCACCAATATAAATACCCAAGCACCCCCCCCCCTAAATCATCAAACCAAAGCCTCCACCACACCCGCGTCGCGCCGCCTTTGCCCCGCGCCGCCGCCGCACCCCACCCGCGCCGCCGCCGCACCTCGCCGCCGCCGCCCAACGCCGCCGTTCGCCGGAGGTAGCCACGCCGCGTCTCTTTCTCTTTTCATCGGATCGTTTTCTTCTAATCGTTCCGATTCTTCTCTTCCGATTCGTTTTTCTTTCCGGTTCTTCGCTAAACCGTTCCGGATTTCTAGATCGGTTTTTCGTTCGGTTTTCTTTTCCGAAACCCTAGATCGGATTAGTTTTCTTCTCCGATTTAGTTGCCTCTAGACCATTTCACCGGACCGTTCGTCCTAACGAACGTGATCACCGGATTCTTCTAGGTTAACGAACGTTCGTTCGTTCAACCGTTCTTCTTTTTCTTCTCGTAGGATTTATTCCGCGATCGCGATCTCAGATCCGATCTTCGTTCTAGTTTATCTTTTCGCCCGTTTATCGGAATCAGGTGATTCAAACGCCTGGAGTTTCGTTTCGAAACCGCCGTTCCGACTAATCAACTTAAACAAGTTTTTGCTACAGTAAAATTTGACCTAGTTTCATCTTGCTAGAACCGAGTTTTCTTCCGCCGTTTGTTTTCCGTTTCTTGATCGCTTCGTTCTCTTTTGCAACCAGAGTTCTTAAGTTGAACTTACTGGTTAGATCTTTTATTCGAATTTTACCTGTGCATTAGATGAGTACTTATTGTATGCTTGTTGTTTGTCTGCGATAGATCACCCGGAGTGCGCCGCCTGTTACTTCGAATCTCTAGGTTTCGCGGATCATCAGCAAGGCAAGTTCACATTTTGATCATATCCCTTTTCATACCCAGTTTTATTGCATTAGATCCATCCTCAAACATTGCATGTTTAGGATCTAATTAGATTGTGGGATGGGAAGTAGTTGAGGTAGTACCTATTACCTGTTTATTACCAAACCCTTGGGAGTTACTATTACGTTATGCTTACATTGCCTTGCTATGCTCGTAGACGTGGATTGGGTTTTGAGAGTATTCATGACAGAGGTGAGATTGTTAATTAATGGTTTACTTAAGGTGGCAACTTAAACACACATCTGGGTGGATTGAGGCACCTGGGTATTCCAGGACTTGCCTGTCTAGGCACCTGGGTATTCCAGGACTTGCCTGTTTTTTTTATGGACCGCCACCCAGGCTCAAAGGGATCATAAGATTATTCAAACTAGAAACTTCCGTGTGCAGCCACAAGCCATTATGGGCTCTGGCATACTTGATTAAGTCGTGCGAACTCTTACAGGGTAGACTAGCAGATGTAGGGGAAAGTAGGTGTACCGGTCTATCCAACGTAAGGTGCTAGCGCTTCTGAAAGACTATGTCTCGGTCATCCGTTTCTCAAACACCATGTAGTGCGAGAAACCAAACGGAGGCGATCGAGTCTTGTGGGGAAAAGTGCGCAAACCTCTGCAGAGTGTACAAACTAATCATGATTAGCCGTGTCCCCGGTTATGGACGTTTTGAGTATCTAGTTCTTGGATTATCCTGTTGATCTCATCACATTACTTTAATTAATTTTGTTGGGTTTTAATGATGATTACTTTTAATTGGGATTGAGGATGCTGTCAACCATTCTCAATGTTTAACAACCACCATGATAGTTAAATAAAATTATTCCTTTGCAGTAGGGAAAAATTGGCTTTACGCAAAACCTTATAACCATAGAGCTTTTCCACCAGCCATATATGCATGTAGTGATAGCCGTTGTTCATCATTTTCTCTATGGTGTGAATTTGCCAGTACATTCAATGTACTGACCCGTATCGGGCTGCAACGTCTCATGTTGCAGGTTTCTTATGACGAGTAAGTGATACGTTAGGGTTACGATTTCTACACTCAACTTTGCCGTTGGTGTTGATGGGAATCCACAACCTTGTTGCTTCCGCTATATTGGATTGAGGTAATAGTATTTACGTTATTTTATACATGTGATTTACCTCTGTTATAAATCCTTCGAGTACTGTGTGTGTCAGCATACCAATCCAGGGATGACACGTAAGCACAGAGACTTGTCCCATTCGGGTCGGGTCGCTACAAGATGGTATCAGAGCACATGTTGACTGTAGGACGTGGCACTAGAAAATGGCAAACCATAGGAAAGATTTTCCTCTACAACTTCATTTTCAAAAGAAGATCTTTTACCTCTCTTCTCTTCTGAGCTTATTCAAATATTCCCTTTTAGTGAGACCATACCTTTTTTCCCTTATGACCACATGAATATTCGATGGATGAGACCACTTCAAGGAGTACAAGATATCGGACAACTAAGACCATTTGGAATGAAGAGGATTTTACCATACATTATGATAATGGAAACCACAACGGTTGAAGACTCCAAAGACTAGGAGAATTTGGAGGCTATGAAGAATTACCAGATTTGTATGACCTAGTAAGGCTACCCTTATGGATCTTGGCAGACTATGGAAGTTGTCAATACCCGAGATCAAGGTGTATTGGAGAAAGACTGGAACATGGAGAGTTAAAAACTCAAAGATTTGTCAAGAAAACCTTAAGGCATGAGATATCAACTATGGAATAATAGCTCATGGCAATGACAAGATGCAGAAACATGCTATCCATGATGTTATCACCCGCTTATGCTATTGTCACCGTGCTGAGTTAAGCATGCATACGCATGGAAGGATTGGATGGTAGAAGGCTGATGGAGCACCTATCAGCAAGATGAAGTTTTAACCTTAGCCGGTGTATCACCAGGATCTGGAGTGTTACATCAAGAAGTTAAGATGGACATACAGGAAGCCGTATTTGACGAGAAAGCATTTCGTGAAGAACATAGGACCAAGAAGTTGAAGAAGCCAAGCTGGAGGAGCTAAAACTTCAAGATACCGGAGATTCGTCAAGAACTGAAGGACAGTAGGATCATGGCTCATGCCAAGGATGTTGAAACCCAGAAGTTTGGAATGCAACTCCAGAATATTCAAGGATGTCACCAGAGACTTTGCTATAGCAGAGATGAGCTGGCAAAAGGGACTTGAAAAAGACAAGCATGATCGGAAGAAGCCATCGGAGACATGAACAGGACTTGAAGAGTTTGACGACCTTGAAGATTTATTGACCTTAGAAGACCAAACCCCTATTATATACCTATGTTAGATGCGACGTTTGTGAGCTGTCATTTGTTTGATGTTTTTCCGACAGCCACAATAAAATCTGTCTTTTCAAAACCTTTTGTTTGTATTGTGTGCATCCCTCTCGATCTCTATTATCTCACCCCAAAACCCATGGACCCAATAGATGATGAATGGAGATGAGCTCGTATTTTCTGGACCGATGAGTCAATTGGAGACAGATCGATGGATTCAGAACATGGAGGATCATATGGAGAACAACCCCATAGTCGGAAAGGATATGGCCCAGCATGCTCTTCAATGCTTTGAAAGAGGTGCTGCTACTTGGTGGAGGATGTACCAAACCATCAATGGATGGCAAGGAGTAACCACTTGGAAAGAATTTAAGTTGACTTTGCTAAAGTCTCAGTTTGTGTCCCAGAAATTGAAGCCTTATGGAAAGGATATGAAGAAAACTTGTGCATGCAAGCTTTGTGGAGAAATAGGACACAACCATAAAGAACACAAGGATGAATGCCCTAATTGTGAAGGAAGTCACCCAGCTGAAGAATGCCCAACTGGGCAGATCACTTGTTTCTTGTGTGAAGGGACTACCCACTACCCTGCTCAGTGTCACATTTATCCCATGGTACAAAGAACCATCCAGCAGAAGAAAGAAGAAATGAAAGGAGCCCTCATGGAGATTTTAGAAGAACCCGTGACGAAGGAAGATGTCGAGGACACACACAAAGGAAACAAAATTAAAGCCCGCACCAAGTCATGCTATTCATGTGGAGAAGAAGGACACATCTGCCAAGATTCTGTGAATGGAGATCTAGTAAAATTCCCGACAGAGGAAGTAGAGTATGACCCACAGGAAATAGAAGCCCTGATTGGAATGGAAAGGTCTAGGAAGAGGAATAGATTGGACTCCAGGAAGGATCTGAGTCATGTCACCTGTTACAAGTGCAAGGAGTCAGGGCACTACATCAACACTTGCCCAAAAAGGAAGCCAAGGACCCAAGGAGGCTATATAATCCCAAGGAAACCTCGAAACTGGCCAGAAGTAATATGTTTCCGTTGTAATGAAGCAGGGCACTTTGCCAAAGATTGTCCGAAGGAGAAGGAGACTTGTGATAAATAGTTGAATTGGTAACAGAAGAAATATAGTAGTAGTAGTGAGAACATTTTCCTTTATATTGAGGTGTTGAGTTGAGGCATGTAATGGAAAAACAGGAGATTGTAATAATTTGAGAATCAATAAAGTTAGCAGTGTTGGTACTGATTTGGATTTTATGAGTTACTCTATGAGGAAAGATGTTGACCATTTTCGAGGATATGAGAAATATGGTCTATGGAATATTGGAACATTATAAGGGTGATAGTACCCTGTAAGAACCGTTGACCCCTGGAAAAGATAAGGATACTCCACTAAGTGGATTTCAGACAAAATGAATACGAGTTTTGTCTCGATATGTGTGATACCCCAAGAGTGTGTGGGATGAAGTTGGAGACTGTCAGTTGGTTAGACCAACTGTGATCAAGGAGTAAGAAGAGAATGTTAAGTTGATGACCCTAGAAAGGATAATAATGTTCTACGAAGTGGAATATGGAATTCATGAGTATAAATTTTATCTTGCTATGTGGGATATTCCATGAGGATGAAGAGATGAATTACTATTGGATATAAAGGAGGAATGATGTTGGAAATATGGATCAATGGAAATTCCATGATGAGTTTGAGTAATCATGCCCTAGTTTGGTGCCAATAGAAGGAAGAAGGACAGTACAATTGGATGGATTTAAGTCTACTATGAAGTTGGATGTTGGATTTGAGATCCGTTGCCCGATGATGAGTTCAAGGTTTGCAAGTAATGAGATGGGCCATAACCCACAGGCCCCAGGACCTGCCAAGAAGCAAACACACTCTCGCTGAAGGAAAAACCTTGGAGGAAGCTACGACTTTATCGATAGACGATTTTATAGGAGTTTACGCAAAACCTGAGGGTTGGGAAGGAACGATAGATGTTTGTTTGGCTTGCAGAATCTATGGATTTATCCGAACTTGGTTCGTCGACAAGAGAAATTTTGCAATGCTTGTGAGGATGACTGAGTGTTAGAATGCGAGATTCACTAAACCGTATACAAGGTAATGATTTGGGTGCGGGATGGATTGATCACCATACCGACTTACTCTTATTATTCGCCTTGCTATGTGGGATGGAAAAATCTGAGTGACTTACCTATAGTTGAGAGACGACGATCAAAACCTTGTTTAAACCTTAGAATGGTATAAGTATTTTCCCCTTGTACAAGGCACCTGTTGCCAACCGTAGGTTATACGGTGAGGTTCAACCCAGACCCATTTCCTGCAGGAGAAACCATAAAATTGTTGACCACCATGAGATATCGATAGTTGTTTAGAATTGGCGCCAGACCCGTCAGCTAAGAAGACCCGATATCGGAATAACCTTACCAAGATGAAAGGACATAAGAATTGCGATAAAGGTTATGCCACTACCGGAAGAGCCAGAGAAGGAATTTTCTCGAGAATTTGAGAAGACCGACCCCGTCAAGAATAAGAATGGAGTATATGTGTTTTGATGGAACCGTAACAATGATCCTAAGGGTGGTAGCACCCGAGACCCCGGAGTTGATCGATGGATATTGAGAAGACCCCCAAACCCTAACCTTTTCTTGCTAGCCTCTCCGAATCTCGAGGACGAGATTCATTTTAAGGGCGGTAGGTTTGTAACATCCCAAAATTCTAAATTTTGGAATGTTATAATAATAGATAGATTTGATTGATTGTTTGATTGATTGGTTGAAAGTGAGTGAATTCGAAACTTTTTGAAAGTTAAATGAGAGGGAATAAAAGGACTTTCCCAAACTTACATTTTTTTATGCTCTCCGCGAATTCAAATACTTTCCATCACAAAACCCCGGAGAGAAGATGACATGACTTCTTCCATTTATGTAAATGACAAGGGGTGTTGAAAATATTTGAATTTCATTTGAAAGTATTTCCAATTCTGAAAATTTAAGCAACTCAATGATTTTCACGAGAGAAGATAATATGACATCTTCAAAATATATATGAAATATGAGTTGGAAGTTTTAAAAGAATTAAATTCAAGTTCTTTTGAATTTATTTTCAATTGGGAGTTATTTGAGTTTTATTCAAATTATTTTTCTCCAAAAGCAAAATACATGGAAAATAGGGTAACATGATTCCCTACAATAGAAAATTGGATAAAAATTAATTTGAAATCATTCTGGTATTTTGAAAATGATTTTTGTTGGATTTTATTAGGGCAGTAGCACTCTTTTAATTATTTGAATTTTTTCGGATTTTATTTGACTTTACAAAAATGTTCACGTTGTAGATATTCTTTTTCTGAAAATTTTGATATATTATATGCCTATATAACATTTTTATTTATTTTGTTTTTATTTATCTAAGAAAATGTTTAAAAAAAATCCTCAGCGCCTTGGGCCAAAGGCCCAAGCCGCCGGCCGGCCGACCAAGGCCAAGGCCATCGCGCGCGCGCGCCCAGGCGCAAGGAGGAGCCGCCGTCGTTGCCTCTTCTTTGGAAAGTCCTAGTAGGACTTTAGTCCTACTTCGTTTATTTTTCTAGATCTTTCTTTCCCTCTTTTGTTTCCTATTCCTAGTCTAATTCTTGTCCTCTACTCCAAGTAAACCCCTCCCCTCACCAATATAAATACCCAAGCACCCCCCCCTCTAAACCATCAAACCAAAGCCTCCACCACACCCGCGCCGCGCCGCCTTTGCCCCGCGCCGCCGCCGCACCCCACCCGCGCCGCGGACGCACCCCACCCGCGTCGCCGCCGCACCTCGCCGCCGCCGCCCAACGCCGCCGTTCGCCGGAGGTAGCCACGCCGCGTCTCTTTCTATTTTCATCGGATCGTTTTCTTCTAATCGTTCCGATTCTTCTCTTCCGATTCGTTTTTCTTTCCGGTTCTTTGCTAAACCGTTCCGGATTTCTAGATCGGTTTTTGGTTCGGTTCTCTTTTCCGAAACCCTAGATCGGATTAGTTTTCTTCTCCGATTTAGTTGCCTCTAGACCATTTCACCGGACCGTTCGTCCTAACGAACGTGATCACCGGATTCTTCTAGGTTAACGAATGTTCGTTCGTTCAACCGTTCTTCTTTTTCTTCTCATCGGATTTATTCCGCGATCGCGATCTCAGATCCGATCTTCGTTCTAGTTTATCTTTTCGCCCGTTTATCGGAATCAGGTGATTCAAACGCCTGGAGTTTTGTTTCGAACCCGCCGTTCCGACTAATCAACTTAAACAAGTTTTTGCTACGGTAAAATTTGACCTAGTTTCATCTTGCTAGAACCGAGTTTTCTTCCGCCGTTTGTTTTCCGTTTCTTGATCGGTTCGTTCTCTTTTGCAACCGGAGTTCTTAAGTAGAACTTACTGGTTAGATCTTTTATTCGAATTTTACCTGTGCATTAGATGAGTACTTATTGTATGCTTGTTGTTTGTCTGCGATAGATCACCCGGAGTGCGCCGCCTGTTACTTCGAATCTCTAGGTTTCGCGGATCATCAGCAAGGCAAGTTCACATTTTGATCATATCCCTTTTCATACCCAGTTTTATTGCATTAGATCCATCCTCAAACATTGCATGTTTAGGATCTAATTAGATTGTGGGATGGGAAGTAGTTGAGGTAGTACCTATTACCTGTTTATTACCAAACCCTTGGGAGTTACTATTACGTTATGCTTACATTGCCTTGCTATGCTCGTAGACGTGGATTGGGTTTTGAGAGTATTCATGACAGAGGTGAGATTGTTAATTAATGGTTTACTTAAGGTGGCAACTTAAACACACATCTGGGTGGATTGAGGCACCTGGGTATTCCAGGACTTGCCTGTCTAGGCACCTGGGTATTCCAGGACTTGCCTGTTTTTTTTATGGACCGCCACCCAGGCTCAAAGGGATCATAAGATTATTCAAACTAGAAACTTCCGTGTGCAGCCACAAGCCATTATGGGCTCTGGCATACTTGATTAAGTCGTGCGAACTCTTACAGGGTAGACTAGCAGATGTAGGGGAAAGTAGGTGTACCGGTCTATCCAACGTAAGGTGCTAGCGCTTCTGAAAGACTATGTCTCGGTCATCCGTTTCTCAAACACCATGTAGTGCGAGAAACCAAACGGAGGCGATCGAGTCTTGTGGGGAAAAGTGCGCAAACCTCTGCAGAGTGTACAAACTAATCATGATTAGCCGTGTCCCCGGTTATGGACGTTTTGAGTATCTAGTTCTTGGATTATCCTGTTGATCTCATCACGTTACTTTAATTAATTTTGTTGGGTTTTAATGATGATTACTTTTAATTGGGATTGAGGATGCTGTCAACCATTCTCAATGTTTAACAACCACCATGATAGTTAAATAAAATTATTCCTTTGCAGTAGGGAAAAATTGGCTTTACGCAAAACCTTATAACCATAGAGCTTTTCCACCAGCCATATATGCATGTAGTGATAGCCGTTGTTCATCATTTTCTCTATGGTGTGAATTTGCCAGTACATTCAATGTACTGACCCGTATCGGGCTGCAACGTCTCATGTTGCAGGTTTCTTATGACGAGTAAGTGATACGTTAGGGTTATGATTTCTACACTCAACTTTGTCGTTGGTGTTGATGGGAATCCACAACCTTGTTGCTTCCGCTATATTGGATTGAGGTAATAGTATTTACGTTATTTTATACATGTGATTTACCTCTGTTATAAATCCTTCGAGTACTGTGTGTGTCAGCATACCGATCCAGGGATGACATGTAAGCACAGAGACTTGTCCCATTCGGTTCGGGTCGCTACATAAAGCTTTTACCAAACATAACGTTGATGCTTTGATGCAATCTTATGAAGAAAAGCTTGAGTTGGAAGTTTCTATCCCTAGAAAACTTTATGATGAGTGGGAACCTACTATTAAAATTAAGATTAAAGATCATGAATGCTATTCTTTGTTTGATATGGGTGCTAGTGTTTCCATGATTCCAAAAACTTTGTGCGATTTGCTAGGTTTCCGTGATTTTGATGATTGCTCTCCAAACTTGCACCTTGCGGATTCCACCATTAAGAACCCTATGGGAAGAATTAATGATGTTCTTATTGTTGCAAATACGAACTATGTGCCCGTAGATTTTATCGTACTTGACATAGATTGCAATCCTTCATGTCCTATTATTCTTGGTAGACCTTTCCTTAGAACGATTGGTGCAATTATTGATATGAAGGAAGGGAATGTTAGATTCCAATTTCCATTAAAGAAAGGCATGGAACATTTCCCTAGGAAGAAAATAAAATTACCATATGAATCTATCATGAGAGCCACTTATGGATGGCCTACCAAAGATGGCACTACCTAGATCTATCCTTGCCCTTATGCCTAGCTAGGGGCGTTAAACGATAGCGCTTGTTGGGAGGCAACCCAATTTTATTTTTAGTTTTTTTTCTTTTTGCTTCTGTTTAGGAATAAATATTTGTTCTAACCTCTCGTTAGATGTGTTTTTATGTTTTAATTAGTGTTTGTGCCAAGTTAAACCTTCTTCTTGGATGATAGTTATTTGATCTTGCAGAAAATTCCGGAAACTTTCTGTTCACGAAAATAATTGTTAAAAATCACCAGAACGTGATAAAATATTGATCCTGATTGCTGCTGATCAATAAACGAATTGTCTAGGTCTTCCTATTTTGTCTGATTTTTTGGAGTTCCAGAAGTTTGCGTTAGTTACAGATTACTACAGACTGTTCTGTTTTTGACAGATTCTGTTTTTCGTGTGTTGTTTGCTTATTTTGATGAATCTATGGCTAGTAAAAGAGTTTATAAACCATAAAGAAGTTGTAATACAGTAGGTTTAACACCAATATAAATAAAGAATGAGTTCATTACAGTATATTGAAGTGGTCTTTTGTTTTCTTTTGCTAACGGAGCTCACGAGATTTTCTGCTAAGTTTTGTGTTGTGAAGTTTTCAAGTTTTGGGTGAAAGATTTGATGGATTATGGAACAAGGAGTGGCAAGATACTAATCTTGGGGATGCCCATGGCACCCCCAAGATAATCTAAGGACACCAAAAAGCCAAAGCTTGGGGATGCCATGGAAGGCATCCCCTCTTTCGTCTACTTCCATCGGTAACTTTACTTGGAGCTATATTTTTATTCACCACATGATATGTGTTTTGCTTGGAGCGTCTTGTATGATTTGAGTCTTTGCTTTTTAGTTTACCACAATCATCCTTGATGTACACACCTTTTTGAGAGAGACACACATGATTCAGAAATTATTAGACTACTCTATGTGGTTCACTTATATCTTTTGAGTTGTATAGTTTTTGCTCTAGTACTTCACTTATATCTTTCAGAGCACGGTGGTGGATTTGTTTTATAGAAACTATTGATCTCTCATGCTTCACTTAGATTATTTTGAGAGTCTTAAATAGCATGGTAATTTGCTTAAAAAATCCTAATATGCTAGGTATTCAAGAATAGTAAAAACTTTCTTATGAGTGTGTTGAATACTAAGAGAAGTTCGATGCTTGATGATTGTTTTGAGACATGGAGGTAGTGATATCAAAGTTGTGCTAGTTGAGTAATTGTGAATTTGAGAAACACTTGTGTTGAAGTTTGCAAGTCCCGTAGCATGCACGTATGGTAAACATTATGTAACAAATTTGAAACATGAGGTGTTCTTTGATTGTCCTCCTTATGAGTGGCGGTCGGGGACGAGCGATGGTCTTTTCCTACCAATCTATCCCCCTAGGAGCATGCGCGTAGTGCTTGGTTTTTGATGACTTGTAGATTTTTGCAATAAGTATGTGAGTTCTTTATGACTAATGTTGAGTCCATGGATTATACGCACCCTCACCTTTCCATCATTGCTAGCCTCTTCGGTACCGTGCATTGCCCTTTTTCACATTGAGAGTTGGTGCAAACTTCGCTGGTGCTTCCAAACCCCGTGATATGATACGCTCTTTCACACATAAACCTCCTTATATCTTCCTCAAAACAGCCACCATACCTACCTATTATGACATTTCCATAGCCATTCCGAGATATATTGTCATGCAACTGTCCACCATTCCGTTTATCATGACACGTTCATCATTGTCATATTGCTTTGCATGATCATGTAGTTGACATAGTATTTGTGGATAAGCCACCATTCATAATTCTTTCATACATGTCACTCTTGGTTCATTGCATATCCCGGTACACCGCCGGAGGCATTCATATAGAGTCATACTTTGTTCTAGTATTGAGTTGTAATCATTGAGTTGTAAATAAATAGAAGTGTGATGATCATCATTTTCTAGAGCATTGTCCCAAGTGAGGAATAAAAAAAGAGAGAAAGGCCATAAAAAAAAGAAGGCCCAAAAAATGAGAGAAAAAGAGAGAAGGGACAATGTTACTATCCTTTTACCACACTTGTGCTTCAAAGTAGCACCATGATCTTCATGATAGAGAGTCTCTTGTTTTGTCACTTTCATATAACTAGTGGGAATTTTTCATTATAGAACTTGGCTTGTATATTCCAACAATGGGCCTCCTCAAGTGCCCTAGGTCTTCGTGAGCAAGCAAGTTGGATGCACACCCACTTAGATTCTTTTGTTGAGATTTCATATATTTATAGCTCTAGTGCATCCGTTGCATGGCAATCCCTACTCCTTGCATTAACATCAATCGATGGGCATCTCCATAGCTAATTGATTAGCCTCGTTGATGTGAGACTTTCTCCTTTTTGTCTTCTCCACATAACCCCCATCATCATATTCTATTCCACCCAAAGTGTTATATCCATGGCTCACGCTCATGTATTACGTGAAGGTTGAAAAAGTTTGAGATTACTAAACTATGAAACAATTGCTTGGCTTGTCATCGGGGTTGTGCATGATGAGAGCATTCTTGTGTGACGAAAATGGAGCATGACGAAACTATATGATTTTGTAGGGATGAACTTTCTTTGGCCATGTTATTTTGAGAGGACATAATTGCTTAGTTAGTATGCTTGAAGTATTATTATTTTTATGTCAATATGAACTTTTATCTTGAATCTTTCGGATCAGAATATTCATACCACAATTAAGAAGAATTACATTGAAATAATGCCAAGTACCATTCCGCATCAAAAATTCTGTTTTTATCATTTACCTACTCGAGGACGAGTGGGAATTAAGCTTGGGGATGCTTGATACGTCTCCAACTTATTTATAATTTTTTATTGCTTCATGCTATATTATATTCTGTTTTGGACATTATTTGGCTTGATTATTCACTTTTATATTATTTTTGGGACTAACCTATTAACCGGAGGCCCAGCCCAGAATTGTTGTTTTTTGCCTATTTCAGAGTTTCGCAGAAAAATAATATTAAACGGAGTCCAAACAGAATGAAACCTTCGGGAACATGATTTTAGGAACGAACATGATCCAGAGGACTTGGACCCTACGTCAAGAAATAAAGCATGAAGGCATGAGGTAGGGGAGCCCTCCACCCTCGTGGGCCCCATGTTGCTCCACCGATGTACTCCTTCCTCCTATATATACCTACGTACCCCCAAACGATCAGATACGGAGCCAAAAACCTAGTTCCACCGCCGCAACCTTCTGTATCCATGAGATCCCATCTTGGGGCCTATTCCGGAGCTCCGGCGGAGGGGGCATCGATCACATAGGGCTTCTACATCAACACCATAGCCTCTCCGATGAAGTGTGAGTAGTTTACCTCAGACCTTCGGGTCCATAGTTATTAGCTAGATGGCTTCTTCTCTCTTTTTGGATCTCAATACAATGTTCTCCCCCTCTCTCGTGGAGATCTATTCGATGTAATCTTATTTTGCGGTGTGTTTGTTGAGACCGATGAATTGTGGGTTTATGATCAAGTTTATCTATGAACAATATTTGAATCTTCTGAATTCTTTTATGTATGATTGGTTATCCTTACAAGTATCTTCGAATTATCAGTTTGGTTTGGCCTACTAGATTGATCTTTCTTGCAACGGGAGAAGTGCTTAGCTCTGGGTTCAATCTTGCGGTGTCCTTTCCCAGTGACAGTAGGGGCAGCAAGGCATGTATTGTATTGTTGCCATCGAGGATAACAAGATGGTTTTTTTATCATATTGCATGAATTTATCCCTCTACATCATGTCATCTTGCTTAAAGTGTTACTCTGTTCTTATGAACTTAACACTCTAGATGCATGCTGGATAGCGGTCGATGTGTGGAGTAATAGTAGTAGATGCAGGCAGGAGTCGGTCTACTTGTCTCGGACGTGATACCTATATACATGATCATACCTAGATATTCTCATAACTATGCTCAATTCTGTCAATTGCTCAACAGTAATTTGTTCACCCACCGTAAAATACTTATGCTCTTGAGAGAAGCCACTAGTGAAAACTATGGCCCCCGGGTCTATCTTCCATCATATTAATCTTCCAACACTTAGTTATTTCCGTTGCTTTTACTTTAATTTGCATCTTTATCACAAAAATACCAAAAAATATTATCCTATCATATCTATCAGATCTCACTCTCGTAAGTGACCGTGTAGGGATTGACAACCCCTTATCGCGTTGGTTGCGAGGATTTATTTGTTTGTGTCGGTGCGAGGGACTTGCGTGTAGCCTCCGACTGGATTGATACCTTGGTTCTCAAAAACTGAGGGAAATACTTACGCTACTTTGCTGCATCACCCTTTCCTCTTCAAGGGAAAACCAACGCAGTGCTCAAGAGGTAGCAACCGCGACGACTCTTGGACATCTAGCCCATAGCGTATCCCTTGAGCCCTTCAAAGTTGCCCTCTAAGAACTTGAAACCATCATGCGATAGCCCCACGGTGGGCGCCAACTGTCGTGGAATTGTCACGGTAGATGTCCTAGCGTGAGGACTTAGCCGTGGAACCATTGCAACGAAGTTAGCTTAAAGGGGTTAAATAGGACAAAGGACATGAGGAGTTTTATACTGGTTCAGCCCCTTGCGGTGAAGGTAAAGGCCTAATCCACTTTGAGGTGGTATTGCTAGGGTTTCCATGACCAGGGGGCGAATACACTTAACCTGGCTCTCGAACTGTTGTTTCTTGTCCCTAAACCGCCGTCGGGTCGTCCCTTCATATACACAGGTTGACGCCCCGCGGTTCACAGAATCCCGGCCGGCTCATAAACGTGTCCGACTCGGTATCTACTCTTTCCTATCTTACAATACAAGTCATACGCCTATGGCGGTTTATCTCTATGGGCCCTAACCCGCCTCTGGGCTTTGGGCCTTCTGATTAAGTCTCCTTCATAAGTCGCCATCTTCTATGTCTTCATGGGCTTCAATACTGGTAATCATCATGAGTATAATCCGGCCCCTCCTCGGCGGTTTATACTCAATAGTTATATCCCCAACATCGGTCAAACCGCATAACAACATACGTTGTCCCCTTTGTCATCGGTATGTTATTTGCCCGAGATTCGATCGTCGGTATCTAATACCTAGTTCAATCTCATTACTGGCAAGTCTCTTTACTCGTTCCGTAATGCATCATCCCGCAACTAACTCATTAGTTGTACTGACCCGACCTCACACGGTCAAGTCGCTGTGCTTAAGTGTCATCCCTGGATCGGTATGCTGACACACACAATACTCGAGGATTTATAATAGAGGTAAATCACATGTATAAAGTAACGTAAATACTATTACCTCAACCAAATAGCGGAAGCAACAACAAGGTTGTGGATTCCCATCAACACCAACGGCAAAGTTGAGTGTAGAAATCGTAACCCTAATGTATCACTTACTCGTCGTAAGATCCTGCAACATGAGACGTTGCAGCCACAAAGGGTCAGTACATTGAATGTACTGGCAAATTCACACCATAGGATAATGATGAATAATAACTATCACTACATGCATATTTGGCTGGTGGAAAAGCTCTATGGTTATAATGTTTTTGCGAAAAGCCAATTTTTCCCTACTGCAAAGGAACATATTTTATTTAACTACAAAGTTGTTTGATAAATATTGAGAAGGTTCCTCCAACTCAATCCAAAAATAATAATCATTAACCCAATCAAATTAATTAAATAAAGTGTTGAGATCAATATGACAATCCAAGAACCAAAGACTCAAGATGTCCATAACAGGGGACACGGCTAATCATGATTAGTTTGTACACTCTGCAGAGGTTTGCGCACTTTTCCCCACAAGACTTGATCTCCTCCGTTGGATTTCTCGCACTACATGGTGTTTGAGAAACGGATGACCGAGACACAGTCTTTCAGAAACATTAACTCTTTACTCCGGGCAGACCATACCAACCTACATCCCTCTACCTGCTGATCCACCTCTTTCAGAAAAGGATTTCCTACAAGATGAACATTTTTGTAAAGTCAAATAAAATCGAGAAAAAATCAAATAATTCAAAGAGTGCTACTGCCCTACTAAAATCCAATAAAAATTATTTTAAAACACAAAAATGATTTCAGTTTTATTTCTCTCCAATTTTCTATTGTAGGCAATCATGTTACCCTATTTTCTGTATATTTTATTTTTGGAGAAAAATAATTTGAATAAAACCCAAATAACTCCAAATTGAAAATAATTTCCAAAAGGACTTTGAATTTGATTCTTTTAAACTCCCAATTCATATTTCATATAATTTGAAGAAGTCATTTTATCTTCTCTCGTGAAAATCATTGAGTTGCATAAATTTTCAGAATTGGATATATTTTCAAATGAAATTCAAATATTTTCAACACCCCTTTTCATTTAAATAAATGGAAGAAGTCATGTCATCTTCTCTCCAGGGTTTTGTGGTGAAAAGAATTTGAATTCATGGAGAACATAAAAAGAAAAATGAAAGTTTGGAAAGTCCTTTTATTCCCTCTCATTTAACTTTCAAAAGTTCCGAATTTCACTCAATTTCACACAATCAATCAAACAAGCAAACAAAACTATCTATTTATTATAACATTCCAAAATTTAGAATTTTGGGATGTTACAAACCTACCACCCTTAAAATGAATCTCGTCCTCAAGATTCGGAGAGGCTAGCAAGAAATAGGTTAGGTTTGGGGTCTTCTCAAAATCCATCGATCATCATAGGGGGGTCTGGGGTGCTACCACCCTTAGAAACATCGTTACGGTCCCATCAATACTCATATACTCCATCCTTATTCTTGACAGGGCCGGTCTTCTCAGATTCTCGAGATAATTCCTTCTCTAGGCTCTTCCGGTAGTGGCATAACCTTTACCACAATTCTTCTGTCCTTTCATCTTGGTAAGGTTCTTCCATGACTAGGTCTTCTTAGCTGACGGGTCTGGTGCCAATATTAGTCAACTATCGATATCTCATGGCGATCATCCAATTATGGTTTCTCCTGCAGGAAATAGGTCTGGGTTGAACCTCACCGTATAACCTACGATTGGCAACAAGTGTCGTGTACAAGGGAAAAATTATCATACCATTCTAAGGTTTAAACAAGGTTTGATCGTCGTCTCTCAACTATAGGTAAGTCACTCAGATTTACCATCCCACATAGCAAGGCGAATAATAAGAGTAAGTCGGTATGGTGATCAATCCATCCCGCACCCAAATCATTACCTTGTATACGGTTTAGCGAATCTAGCTTTCTAACACTCGGTCATCCTCACAAGCATTGCAGAATTTCTCTCGTCGACGAACCAAGTTCGGATAAATCCATGGATTCTGCAAGCCAACAAACATCTATTGTTCCTTCACAACTCTCAGGTTTTGCGTTACCCCTATAAAATCGTCTATCGATAAAATTGTAACTTCTTCCAGGGTTTTTCCTTCATTAAGATTGTGCTTGCTTCTTGGCAGGTCCTGGGGCCTATGGGTTATGGCCCATCTCATCACTTGTAAACCTTGAACTCATCCTCGGGGAAAACTGATCATTACTCCAACATCCAGCTTCCTAGTATTCTTAAATCCATCCAATTGTACTGTCTCCCTTCCTTCTATTAGCACCACATTCAGACGGGATTACTCAGACTCATCATGGAGTTGCAATTGCTCCTTATTACCAACATTCTACCTCCTTGTATCCAATAGTACTTCATCCCTTCGTACTCTTGGGGATGCCCCACATATCAATACAAAACTCCTTCTTATTTTGTCCGAAGTCCACTTCGTGGAATATCATAATCCTTTCCAGAGGTCGAGTGTCCTCACAGGATACTACCACCCTTAAAATGCTCCAATATTCCATAGACCATATTTCTCATATCCTCAAAAATGGTCAACATCTTTCCTCATAGAGTAACAACTCATAAAATCCAAATCAGTACCAACACTGCTAACTTTATTGATCCTCAAATTACTACAATCTCCTGCATATCCATTATATGCATCAACTCAACGCCTCAATACAAAAGAGTTGTTCCCACTACTTCGACTACTACTACCTTACTTCTCACAGACACAACTAATTATCACAAGTCTCCTCCTTGGGGCAATCTCTGGCAAAGTGCCCTACTTCATCACAACGGAAACATATTACCTATGACAAGTTTCGAGGTTTCCTTGTGATTATATAGCCTCCTTGGGTCCTTGGCTTCCTTTTTGGGCAATTGTTGAGGTAGTGCTGTCGGTGTCAAAACCGGCGGATCTCGGGTAGGGGGTCCCGAACTGCGCGTCAAGGTCGGATGGTAACAGGAGACAAGGGACACTTTATTTTACCCAGGTTCGGGCCCTCTCGATGGAGGTAAAACCCTACTCCTGCTAGATTAATATTGATGATATGGGTAGTACAAGAGTAGATCTACCACGAGATCAAGGAGGCTAAACCCTAGAAGCTAGCCTATGGTATGATTGTGTATGATGATCGTTTATCAACTAGCCTGGCCTCGGTTTATATAATGCACCAGAGGCCTAGGATAACAAGAGTCCTAGCCGAATACGCCGGTGGGGAGGAGTCCTTGTCTTGATCGCCAAGTCTTGTGGAATCTTCCTTGTATGCGGCAACTGTCCGAACTGGCCCATGAGTATACGGCCATGGGGGTCCTTGGCCCAATCTAATAGATTGGGAGACGACGTGGTGAGTACCCCCTAGTCCAGGACACCGTCAAGTGCCCTGACTCCTTGCACCTATAACAGGTGATATGACTCAGATCCTTCCTGGAATCCAATCTACTTCTCTTTTTGGACTTTTCCGTTCCAATCAGGGCTTCTATTTCCTGTGGGTCATACTCTACTTCCTCCGTCGGGAATCCTACTAGATCCCCATTCATACAATTCTGGGAGATGTGTCCTTCTTCTCCACATGAATAGCAAGACTTGGTGTAGGGTTTAATTGGTTCTTCTTTGGGTGTGTCCTCCAACTCTTTCTTCAACACTGGTTCTTCTAAAACTTCTGTGAGGGCTCCTTTCATTGCTTCTTTCTTCTTATGGATGGTTCTTTGTACCATGGGGTAAATGTGACATTGAGCAGGGTAGTGGGTAGTCCCTTCACACAAGAAACGAGTGACCCGCCTAGTTGGGCATTCTTCAGCTGGGTGACTTCCTTCACAATTAGGGCATTCATCCTTATGTTCCTTATGGGTGTGTCCTATTTCTCCATAGAGTTTGCATGCACAAAGTTTCTTCATATCCTTTCTAGAAGGCTTCAATTTCTGGAACACAAACCGAGACATTAGCAAAGTTAGCTTAAATTATTTCCAAGTGGTTACTCCTTGTCATCCATTGATGGTTTGGTACATCCTCCACCAAGTAGCAGCACCTCTTTCAAAGCACTGAAGAGCATGCTGGGTCATATCCTTTTCGGCTATAGGGTTATTCTTCATATGATCCTCCATGTTCTGAATCCATCAGGCTGTCTCCAATTGACTTATCGGTCCAGGAAACATGAGTTCATCTCCTCTGTTGGGTCCATGGGTTTGGGGTGGGTAAGAGAGATAGAGAGGGATGCACACAATACTAACAATAGTTTTGAAAAGACATATTTTTATTGTGGCAGTCGGAAAAACATCAAACAAATGACAGCTCACAATCGTCGCATCTAACATAGGTATATAACAGGGGTTTGGTCTTCTAAAAGTCATCGTCGCCAAACTCTTCAAGTCTTGTTCATGTCTCCGATGGCTTCTTCCGATCGTGCTTGTCCTTCTCAAGTCCATTTTGCCAGCTCATCTCTGTTGTTGCAAAGTCTCTTGTGACGTCCTTTAATATTCTGTAGTTGCATT
Organism: Aegilops umbellulata; assembly: GCA_032464435.1. Lineage (NCBI taxonomy): Eukaryota > Viridiplantae > Streptophyta > Magnoliopsida > Poales > Poaceae > Aegilops > Aegilops umbellulata. The sequence continues at coordinate 370,346,405 of CP136055.1, read as the reverse complement.
CCAAACTTCTGGGTTTCAACATCCTTGGCATGAACCATGGTCCTACTCTTGACGAATCTTTGGTATCTCAAGATTTTGTTCCTCCTGTTTGGCTACTTCAGCTTCTGGGTCCTAAGTTCTTCACAAAATGCTTCCTTATCAAATATTGTTTCCTGTAAGTCCATCTTAACTCCTTGATGTAACACTCCAGATCCTGGTGATACACCGGCTAAGGTTAAAACTTCATCTTGCTGATAGGTGCTCCATCAGCCTTCTACCATCCAATCCTTCCATGCATATGCATGCTTAACTCAGCACGGTGACAATAGCATAAGCGGGCGATAACATCATGGATAGCCGTGTTTATGCCCATGTTACTGCCATGAGCTTTCATTTCATAATTGATATCTCTTGTCTTAGGGTTTTCTTGACAAAACTTTGAGTTCTAATGCTCCATGTTCCGATCTTTCTCCGATACACCTTGATCTCGGGTATTAACAGCTTCCATAGTCTGCCAAGTTCCATAAGGGTAGCCTTCCTAGGTCATACAAATTTGGGAATTCTCCAGAGCCTTCAAATTCTCCTAGTCTTCGGGGTCTTCGACCGTTGTACTTTCCGTTATTTTAATGCATGGTAAAATCCTCTTCATTCCAAAGTGGATCTTAGTTGTCCCATATCTTGTACTTCTTGGAGCGGTCTCATCAGCCGAATCTTCGTGTGGTCAAAAGGGAAAAAGGGGTATAGTCTCACTTAAAAGGGAATTTTTGAATAAGCTCAGAAGATAAGAGAGGTAAAAGATCTTTTTGAAAAGAAAGTTGTAGAGAAAATCTTTCCTATGGGCTTGCCAGTTTTTAGGGGTCACGTCCTACAGTCAACATGTGCTCTGATACCATCTTGTAGTGACCCGACCTCAGACGGTCAAGTCTCTGTGCTTAAGTGTCATCCCTAGATCGGTATGCTGACACACACAGTACTCGAAGATTTATAACAGAGGTAAATCACATGTATAAAGTAATGTAAATACTATTACCTCAATCCAAATAGCGGAAGCAACAACAAGGTTGTGGATTCCCATCAACACCAACGGCAAAGTTGAGTGTAGAAATCATAACCCTAACGTATCACTTACTCGTCGTAAGATCCTACAACATGAGACGTTGCAGCCACAAAGGGTCAGTACATTGAATGTACTGGCAAATTCACACCATAGGATAATGATGAATAATAACTATCACTACATGCATATTTGGCTGGTGGAAAAGCTCTATGGTTATAATGTTTTTCCGAAAAGCCAATTTTCCCCTACTGCAAAGGAACATATTTTATTTAACTACAAACTTGGTTGATAAATATTGAGAAGGTTCCTCCAACTCAATCTAAAAATAATAATCATTAACCCAATCAAATTAATTAAATAAAGTGTTGAGATCAATATGACAATCCAAGAACCAGAGACTCAAGATGTCCATAACCGGGGACACGGCTAATCATGATTAGTTTGTACACTCTGCAGAGGTTTGCGCACTTTTCCCCACAAGACTCGATCTCCTCCATTGGATTTCTCGCACTACATGGTGTTTGAGAAACGGATGACCGAGACACAGTCTTTCAGAAACATTAACTCTTTACTCCGGGCAGACCATACCAACCTACATCCCTCTACGTGGTGATCCACCTCTTCAAGAGCTCATGCAACTTACTCAACTATGCTAGAGCCCATAATAGCTTGTGGCTGCACACGGAAGTTTTAGCATGAATAATCTTATGATCCCTTTGAGCCTGGGTGGCGAACCGTAGGATGATCACATGGGTCCTCCGGGATATCCTAGGACAACACTGGATTCTCCAGGTGCCCGCAACCAATCCACCCAGATGTGTATTAAAGTAGCCACCTTAAGTTGAACCATTAAGTAAACAATCTCACATCTGTCATGGTATACACTCAAACCCAATCCATGTCCACGGGCATAGCATGGCAATATAAGCATAACTGAATAGTAACTCCCAAGGTTTGAATGCAAGCCAATAGGTTCCTACCTCATCAACTACTTCCCAATACCCACATGTTATCAAGTCCTAACCATGCAGTGTTTGAGGGTTGAAACTAATGCATAAAAACTAGGTAATGAAAAGTATGATCAAAGTGTGAACTTGCCTGTACTGTTGATGAAGATGATTCGCACTCATAACTCTTGATAGGTCAACTCGTCACACTCTGATCAATCTATCGTAATCAATCAATAGTAACAACACATAAGCAATCACTCAAAAGATCGGGAAGAACGAAGAAGACAATTCGGAAAGCATCAAAACGAAGCAAATAACTCTTGAAACATAAAACAATTTCTAACAGTACCAAAATTGTGTGTATTTGGCCTCATCAGAAAGTTTAGGTCAAGAGCTTCGATTTGCAAAAAGAATCAACTCAACCGGAGCTATAAAACTCAAGTTATGATCAAAAGAAGTTTGAATTCAAATCTGTTCTAAATCAAATTTTAAAACTTCCAAAAACATGTTTAAGTTGTTTTACTGGATAGAGGGGGTCATAACTAAGAAGTGGGCGTTGGTTTCGTTGGATTTGGACTAACGAGTAAAAAGTAGTGATCGTTTGAAGAACAGGGACTCAACGGTAAGAAAACTAATTACGAATAGGTCCCTTGTGTAAAATAAATAGAAAAAAAAAGAAAAATCTAAATAGCGAACGTTCATTACAGAACGCTAACGAACGAAATCGTTCGCTAGATCTACCTAAACAGAGAACGATCGTTAAATAACTAAACTAACTAGAAAAAAACTAAACCAAAAGAAAGCTGAAGAAAACCGGATCGGTTTTATTACCGGTTCGGCAACGATTCTCGACGACGACGACGGTTAAATCCGGCGAGATGGCGCGGGGCTTCGGCGCGGCGGCGGCAGCGGCGACGGCGGGCGGAGGCTACGTGGGCAGCGGCGGTGCGGCGCGGCAAGGCGGCGAGGCGCGGCTGCGGCATCGCGGCAGTGGCGGCAAAGTGCGGCGGCGAGATGCGGCGCAAGGGCGGCGGCGCGATGCGAGAAGGGGAGGCGGCACGAGCAGAGAGGGGCGGGGGTCCGGGCGCAGCCTATAAAGGGGCGGTGGCCGACTTGGGCGAGGGGCGACGGTGCCGTGGGGCGGCGCCGGACTTCGGGGAAGTCCCGATCGCGCACGGGAGGAAGGAGGCGGCGGCGACTTGGGCCGGCTGGCTGGGCTTCGGCCAAGTTGGCCCGAGATGTTTTTTAAATAATTTTGCAAACAGCAGAAATAAAATAAATACAAATAAAATAAAATATATAACATAGGCATATTATATATCAAAATTTTCAGAAAAAGATTTCCTACAAGCTGAACATTTTTGTAAAGTCAAATAAAATCAAGAAAAATTCAAATAATTCAAAGAGTGCTACTGCCCTACTAAAATCCAATAAAAATTATTTTAAAATACAAAAATGATTTCAATTTTATTTCTCTCAAATTTTCTATTGTAGGGAATCATGTTACCTATTTTCCGTATATTTTATTTTGTAGAAAAATAATTTGAATAAAACCCAAATAACTCCAAATTGAAAATAATTTCCAAAAGGACTTTGAATTTGATCCTTTTAAACTCCCAACTCATATTTCATATAATTTGAAGAAGTCATTTTATCTTCTCTCGTGAAAATCATTGAGTTGCATAAAGTTTCAGAATTGGAAATATTTTCAACACCCCTTTTCATTTAAATAAATGGAAGAAGTCATGCCATCATCTCTCTAGGGTTTTGTGGTGAAAAGAATTTGAATTCATGGAGAACATAAAATGAAAAATGAAAGTTTGGAAACTCCTTTTATTCCCTCTCATTTAACTTTCAAAAGTTTCGAATTTCACTCAATTTCACACAATCAATCAAACAAGCAAACAAATCTATCTATTTAATATAACATTCCAAAATTTAGAATTTTGGGATGTTACATTAGTTACATTGCTTGCAAGGCTTATAGTGATGTGCATTACCGAGAGGGCCTAGAGATACCTCTCCGACAATCGGAGTGACAAATCCTAATCTTGATCTATGCCAACTCAACAAGTACCATCGGAGACACCTGTAGAGCACCTTTATAATCACCCAGTTACGTTGTGATGTTTGGTAGCACACAAAGTGTTCCTCCGGTATTCGGGAGTTGCATAATCTCATAGTAATAGGAACATGTATAAGTCATGAAGAAAGCAATAGCAATATACTAAACGATCAAATGCTAAGCTAACAGAATGGGTCAAGTCAATCACATCATTCTCTAATGATGTGATCCTGTTAATCAAATGACAGCTCATGTCTTTGGTTAGGAAACATAATCATCTTTGATTCAACGAGCTAGTCAAGTCGAGGCATACTAGTGACACTCTGTTTGTCTATGTATTCACCAATGTACTAAGTTTCCGGTTAATACAATTCTATCATGAATAATAAACATTCATCATGATATAAGGAAATATAAATAACAACTTTATTATTGCCTCTAGGGCATATTTCCTTCAGTCTCCCACTTGCACTAGAGTCAGTAATCTAGTTCACATCGCCATGTGATTTAACACCAATAGTTCAAATCACCATGTGATTAATATCCATAGTTCACATCGTCATGTGGCCAACACTCAAAGGGTTTACTGGAGTCAGTAATCTAGTTCACATCACCATGTGATTAACACCCAAAGAGTAATAAGGTATGATCATGTTTTTCTTGTGAGAGAAGTTTAGTCAACGGGTCTGCCAAATTCAGATCCTTATGTATTTTGCAAATTTCTATGTCTACAATGCTCTGCACGGACCTACTTTAGCTAATTCCTCCCACTTTTAATATGTATCCAGATTGAGACTTAGAGTCATCTGGATTAGTGTCAAAACTTGCATCGACGTAACCCTTTACGACGAACCTTTTGTCACCTCCATAATCGAGAAACATATCCTTGTTCCACTAAGGATAATTTTGACCGTTGTTCAGTGATCTACTCCCATATCACTATTGTACTCCCTTGCCAAACTCAGTGTCACAGCCCTAGCTCAGCCCCTGTTGCCTTTGCTTGTTTCTCATGTCATCAGGTTTACAATTTAAATAAACTTGAAATGGGGATTGATCAAACCCTAGCACCTAAAAGAAATCAAATAGGTTCAAATAAAATCTTTTTCAAAGAATCCAAAATGCCTTTGAAAATGTTCATGATTTTTGTTAAAGGTGAAAACCTCTGCCAAAAATGATGCAAATATTTTCAGGCCATTCTGGATATTTGAATTAATTAATAAAGTATTTGAATTGGGGCATTTAATTGCTATACATATTATTAAATGCTCCAACAATTCCGAAAATAGCTAACGGCCTCTAAGAAAATTCAGTTATTGCCCACAATTAATTTCAGAATTTATAGAAATGATTTGGTGTTTTTACTAAATCAAAAACAAATTGCAAAAGTAGAAAACAGAAACAAATGGAAAGGCAGAAAACTTACCAGGCCCTTACCTGGCACCCACCAACCGGCCCAGCACCCTAGCTGGCCGGCCCAGCCCAGCAGGCCCAGGTGCCAGTCGTCCCCAACCTCCTGCCAGTGGGCAGGAGGGCGCGTGCCATCGCGCGCTGGCCACGCGCCGGGCCACCTCCTGCTTCCCGCCGCTTCCTCGACGCCCTGGTGGCACCACGCAGACCTTGGACCCCCTCGACCGCTCCCCTCTCTCCCTGCCTCGTCTCTCTCCCTCTCTCTCCCGAACCCGAGCGCAGCCGTCGCCGCCGACGAGCATCGCCGTGGCCACAGCCACTGCCTCGCCTCGTCGTTGCGCCCAGAGGCTCCGCCCCGACCCCCTCTTACTATCCATCGAGCCACGAGGTCCCGGACGCGCTGCAACGCCGCCACCATCGTCGTTTCCATCGCCGGCCGCCGGAGATCCTCCTCGTTGCTCCGCTCGCTCCAGCGCCTCCCCGAGCTCGCGAACGGCTCCATTCGACGCGCTGTGAGCTCCTCTGCCTATCCCCTCTCTCCCCGTGCTCCATTTCTCTCTCTAACCGCCTCCTCCACCAGAGCCGATACGCTCCACCGCAAGAGCTCATCGCCGGCCACTTTCTGGCCACCCCAGCACCTGCCGCCGCCACCACTCGATGCGCCGCGGCGCACTGGTTCCGCAGAGCTGCCCCGCCGCTCAAATGGTCGTCGGAGGAGCATTGCCGACGCCCTCCGCCGCATCTGGTCTCGCCGACGTCATGTCACCGATGGGGTTGACCCATTTGACCATGTGGGCCCCGCCCCCTGGTCAAACCTAGATTAGGAGTTAAACTAATATTAATTTAGTTAGTTAGTCTAATAACGCTGACACGCGGGACCCAGACGTCAGGGTTGACCTGGACCGCCCCAGTTGACTTGTGACGTCACACCGATGTCATGCTGACGCAGTAAAGTTTTCTGGAATTTAAATAAATCAGAAATGATTTATAATTCCAGAAAATGCCCAAAACTTCTAAAAATCATAGAAAATTATCTATAACTCCAAATGAAATAATTTATATATGTCAAATTATCAGAAAAATCCAAGGAATCTGAATATCGCATTTTCATGCATGTTAGAACACAATAACCTTGCTATTTAGGTGAAACAAGTTAATGCACTAATATGACTTCATAAAATGGGTTTGCATTTGAATCTTTGGTTCAAATGGACTCATTTCAATCTGTTTTAGCTTGCATTAGCCCAAAACACATTCATATTGCCATGTCATGATCATGCATCATATTGTGCATTGCATTGATTGTGTTCTTTCTCTGTTGTCGGTGTTGTTCCCCCTCGGTAGACGTTGTTCCGACGCTGTGATCGTTGACACTGATGAAAATTCTATTGGTCACTTCATGTTTGACAATCCATTGAACTTGTCATATGCTATGAGTGAGATCTCCCATATTGCTTCATTTCAATCTCAACATAGTAACTATGCATGTCCCATTAACATAAATCCCATTTGCACTTATGGCATAGATGACGAGATGATGGTCATTGGCTTCTGTTTTTCATGTGATGATATTGCCATGCTTCCTCTACATGATTTGCGCAATTCATCTACTATGCCATGCCATGATCACATTGTTCCAAATATGCATTGTTTTGGATGTTGTCAATATTCTCCATGTGATGCTTCCATTATTGCTCATGAGGAGACCCCCATAGTTTCCTCATACATATTAGGAGATTTTGATGCATTGCATACCTTGCATGACTCTCATAATTGCGTGCACCATATGCATTTCATGAATAACAATGCTCTACATATTTCTCATGATGCATTACACAATTTGAGTCTCCATTATTCTATACATAATAACAAACCTCTCATGATGAATGACATGTTCCTATATCATGCATCTCATTTATTTGAGCATTGGATATTTTGTGCTAACCAACACAAGCACGTGCGCATCATGATGGATGATGTGTACATATACCACGCACACACAATTTTCCCTTTGTCTTTGTTTTGTGTAGGTACTCATGTATACTCGTCAACCTCCCAATCCCAAGAGTTGACGAAATGAGCTCTTGAGAGCAACGACGATTTGGGATACCGTGGACTATCCTTACCACCATTCCTTTTGTGCAAGGAATACACACATCTCTTTTACTTGTCTCTCACGCGGCTATGGGCTATTTACCATTTGTCACCTTATGCTCATTTTCCCGTGTTCACTTTGCATGTTATGCTTGCTTCTATGCCTTTGCCATGCAATTGTGACCCTTGCTTGCACTTACCCATGATTCATCATTCTACTACTCCTATGTGTATTTGCATGTTTGGTGGAGATCCTTGTTGCTATTGCCATGTTTATCATGTGCTATTGTTGATTCTTGTGTTGGGAGAGTCATGATGTTCCATTGCTATTTACATAGGACTTCTTGCCAATACATTGATGATACTTTCCTCATATATTGCTTTCATGCTTGTGTTGTGTCATGTGAATTATTAATGCCCTCTATCTGCACACATGACATGCTTGCCATGATTCCTCCTAGTACGTTGCATCTTCGCACTACTAGCTTGCTTGACTTGAGCACTATGATTACTTGCTTGGTTGCATCACCCATGTTCCACTCTTACTCGCTTTCTTGGGTTGATGACATATATGTTCATGCCTCTCACTTGATTCGTGTTAATCATTGTCTCTTGTCTCCATTAGTTGCATCTCTCATATCACCTTGTATTGAGTGCCAACTTGATATGCTTATTGATCGTGGAGACTTAGACATATTACTTGTGAAGCATGCTTATTTGATTGAGCCTATTGTATTTGGTTGTTATCGCATCATATGCCTCCATACTATGAAATGCTCTCTTGTCCTTTCTTATGATGAGCATGATGCATACACTTGTTGGGTATTTCACCACACGAATGCTAGGTTTTGCATTTTTCGCTAACCTCATTTGTTTTTCCGAGTGTTTGTCATGTTCTTTCGTTTTGAAGGATTCACAAGGCGGCACCATCACGAGACAACTTGGTCATGTGAAGGCATACGTGATGCGCAACTCCAACATCCTTGAGAAACTCTTGAAGGTGAATTCCTTCCATTTGAGCCATCCTCAAATATGCATATTGGATGGTCATTCTTTCATTGTTATTTCCTTCTTGTTGTCTACATGATACATCTCGCGCACAAAGGAGTGACATTGGAGATTGGCTCTATGGACCTTCACATTGAGGAGCGCTCGGACTTATTGGATGTACCTCCGAAACTCCACTCATGCCACGACATCGAGCATTGGTACATCAACACTCCTTTGACACATTGCACCAACACATACATATTTGTTGATTGTGCTTCCTCATGTCATGCTCGATGGACATATCATAGTCACCACAAATTTGCATCTTATGCATGGATTGACTCACATTATGATTGCTTTGTTGCATCTTGTATTCCCATGTCATCCATGATATATGAGCTTGTGCATTTCCTTAGCAAATTTGTTGTGATCTTCCTTGATGGCATATTCTTACATCATGATCATATTACCCACCATCAATTGCATGATCACATAGCCACATTGAGCACCAATTACCATGTTCATGCTTTTGATAAAACCGTCCCATTATGACATCATTTTGCACAATGGTAGAATTTGTCGCTTTGTGCACCATGCTAATTACCCCATGAATGCTTTGCACATCATTCTAGATCATGTTGATAAGCTTCATGCGCTTTGTCATGAACAATCTTGCCGAACGGACTCATTCTTCTATGATGGACACTTTGTGTGCGCTAACCATTGTATTTCCAATTGTACTTTGTGTTTGCTCATTTTGCATGTACCACATACCGGAGACACCTTGGAATACTTGGATTGCGCAATGCCTTCAACTTCGTCCAACTACAAGTCCGTCCAAGACAATCGTTTCCATGGTGATGAGGATCACGATCCAAGGTCGGATCTTTCCCAAGGGAGGGGGGAGATGATGCGGAGCATCCCACCTTCATCCCCATGTACACTCCGACTACTCTCCAAGCCCCAAGGATACATATGACGAGACCTCGAACATACGCCATTGGACACAAGGTGAACTCGCTCCTCTCCGAACCTTCACTTCCTACATGTGAGACATGGCTACTACCTCAAACATATGTGTTGTGCATGACCAGGAGCCAAGAGGGAGACCATGGACAATACGACGAGTACACCAAGCGCGAGGAGCAAGAGAAGGAGCTGCTCGGAAGCTTCAGCCACCAGATGATCGGACAACGCCGGACGTCCGACGCCTAGACACTCAGCCAGCCAGAAGAGCCAGCCGACGAAAGCTACAGCGACCGGACGACCGGCAAGTACCGTACGTCCGACACACTCCTGGCCCCGGGCGACCGAGCGCCACCGGACGACTGGTGCCACGGCGACAGAACGCTATTTACGGAAGTCCGAAGACTTCCGGACGTCCGGACCGTCCCGAGCCTCCGGACGTCCGACGCCTGTCTGCGCACAGAGATCGGGCCCGAGGCCCATGTACCCCTTCACACTCACTTACCCCTTCGTGGATCTAGACTATAAATAGACCTCCCCCTCATCCTTTCTAGGGTTAGCATTGGTTTAGCTCATATGTGAGATAGAGCTTTGCTCATCCATTACGGATCTACTCCACGAGAGAGACCGCGACTCCTCTACGGAGAAGATCCCCTTGGATTCAAGACCCCCTCTTGGGTGGCCCCATCAAGACCTCCTCACGGAGAAGAACCGGTTACCCTATGTATCGTCCCTTGTTGATTGTGGATCATGTATCTCTTTGTGTTTCGAGAATCTAGCACATGTGTGATTGTTCTTGCTGGTTTGAGTGATTCTCTCGTGTTTCCCCTCGTGATTTCTCCTCGTGTTCTTCGTATTCTTCCAGGGATCCCACTCCAATCGTGAAATATCGGCCTACACCGGGTTAGCCCTGTATCACACCATCATCATCAACTCTGTTTTTTATAAGAGTAGATAGATACAGGCTTGACGTGCATTCGTTCTAAGCTCATGAAAAAATAGTTAACACAACAAGGGCCCCGCTTGCTCAAATGGTCGATTTATTCAATGAAACGACTCGTGGAAAATCTGGGTCTCTTTGTCATATCAATAGGCCGGCTTCACAATCAACATGCTGACGTTGTTTCCTAGCAAGAAAAATTGGGAATAATAACCCATCTGACATTGAGCCGGGTCCTAGTGCTTCGGTTTGATGAACATTTTGGGAACAATAATCCGTCTGATGTTGAGTCGGTTTCTAGTGCTTCATCTTGATGAAAATATTGGGAATAAAAACAAGTCTGATGTTGAGCCGGCTCCTGGGCCTTCTATGAATAGCTTGGAGGAGATAAACTTTGCTAGCCTCCATTAAGAATATGAGACACGACTCGCTCAAAACTGAGAGGTTGAAGGTGGGGCTGGTGGCCCTGATGAATAAAAATCATGAGGTGCATTCCTCATCTATGTCCATATTACCTGTAGCCTCCAAGCCCCGAGTTTATCACTTCGTGATGACTTGGTGCTTTGCATAAAAATAGCTTGATAGTGTAGCCCCCAAGTGCCGGGTTGTCTTGTCTCCAGCAGTCTGGGACTTTATCAATTACCTGTAGCCTCCACGACAAAAACTCTCCTCTCGAGGCTTCGCCGACGAGCTCATGGATTCGTCTCTCCTCTATCTGCCACTCTGGCTAGTAGGTTAGGTTGGGTTTTTTAGTCCTCGCAGATGCACACTTGGCGGATGGCGGCTGAGGGAGTCCTGGATTAGGGGGTGTCCGGGTAGCCGGACTATACCTTCAGCCGGACTCCAGGGCTATGAAGATACAAGATTGAAGACTTCGTCCCGTGTCCGGATGGGACTTTCCTTGGCGTGGAAGGCAAGCTTGGCGATGCGGATATTTGGATCTCCTACCATTGTAACCGACTTTGTGTAATCCTAGACCTCTCCGGTGTCTATATAAACCGGAGGGTTTTAGTCCGTAGGACAACTTCATCATACAACAATCATACCATAGGCTAGCTTCTAGGGTTTAGCCTCCTTGATCTCGTGGTAGATCTACTCTTGTACTACCCATATCATCAATATTAATCAAGCAGGAGTAGGGTTTTACCTCCATTGAGAGGGCCTGAACCTGGGTAAAAACATCGTGTCCCTTGTCTCCTGTTACCATCCGCCAAGACGCACAGTTCGGGACCCCCTACCCGAGATCCGCCGGTTTTGACACCGACATTGGTGCTTTCATTGAGAGTTCCTTTATGCTGTCGCAATCAGGACGGATGCCTCTCCCCGTCTTTAAAGACGGTGCCATTATTAAGGGAGCCTTGGCTGTCGGCCAAACTCTCCGGCTAGGTGGTTTTCTCATGACCGCCTGTTCGGCTATTGCACCGACGGTGACCTCTCGGGTCATCAAAAGCAATCTTCACGTCAGCTCGGAACTCGTCGAGCAGTTGGATCCAATGGAGCTCTCTTCAGTAAACGAGCTCTTGGATCGCATCGCCGCCCTGGGGGTCACTACGGATTACGACCAGGTTGGGCTTAAACCCGATCTAAGAGAGATCAATTCTCCCCAAGTCACCCATCATGTTGCCGTAATAGAGGCGCAGTGCGGCGACCCTTCATCTATCTTAAGGATTAGCTACGCCCGGATTCCCGATCCCTCCAAGCCGGATATCCGCGGAGGGAAGGATGTAACTCAATACCTGAACTTAGAACCAGGCAATGGGCTAGGCTCATTGGACAACATCCAAGAATCCAAACTTCAGAGTTCGGAAATTCCTTGGCCTCTGAGTCTCAGATTGGGTGAGGTTTCTAATCTAATTCCACCCACCCACCCGAACATAAGCGATCTATCCCAAATCAGGCAAAAGCCTGAAGAAACAGTACATCATTACTGGGCATGGTTCCTCCTGGTTATGAACAGGATAACGGACTGCCGCGAGGAAGACGCAATCTCAATTTTCTGCAACAATTGCACGGACAAGAGAATCCTCAACGCCATAAGTCGTCGTGATATTACACGCTTCGCTGACTGTCGGTGGGAAACGACACCTATGGGATCACAAGAATCCCTACTGCGGTTGCGGGGCGCGGGGGTCATGAGAAGAGCGGATCAAACAGGCAGCACACGGTTCGTTTATCCAGGTTCGGGCCGCGAGGATGCGTAAAACCCTACTCCTGCTTTGGTGGATTGTATATCTGTGTTCTTGAGCTAGCTATGGGGCGTGAGGAGCTCCAAAAAGCCGAATCCCCCTCCTGGTCGCCTCGGGCCTCCTTTTATAGGAAAGGGGCTGCCACAGTGGCACGCAGGAGGTAGAAAGGGTACAGTAATGCGAGTTTATCCCTCGCATTACATGACAAGGCGCATTTAATGCGCCCTGCTTAGGTGTCCTTCCTTTATCGGGGACGGGGGAGGGCCCCGTCCCGTCCGTCGCCGCTCCCTTTGGTGTTGACACACGCCCTAGCCAGCGGTGCTCGTGGTGCCATGTAGGCAGGCACGCATCTGAGGTGGCGCAGTGGTGGGTCTCCACGAAGATCCGCACGCCGCCATGCAGGTGCCTGCCCAACTGGTTGGGTCGGCAGCTGCATGCAAACGGCGGTGGAGGCGCGACCGGTGCGGGCCTGATGGTGGCCCCACGGGTGTCCTTGGCAAGGGCCTTGCCGGGGCCCCGGCAAGGGTCTTGTCGTGGCGCTTGCTGTCATCCTCGGCAAGGCTCTTGCCGGGGGCCTTGTGGTCCTCCTTGGCTGGGATCCCGCCAAGGATCATCATCTTCTTAAGTGGGCATCTGGTCTTGAATGTCTTCACAAAGATCTGCATGCCACCACGGGGATGTCTCCCGAATCCTTGCCCCATGGGGGCAGTGGACTCAAGGGTGACCTCGCTCCGTCGGTGTGGGGCGAGCTGCCACGGCAAGGATCTTGCCGGGCTAACTAAAGCTACCCCCGGCAAGGATCTTGCCTGGGGGGTCTGCTTTGCTCCCCCTGCTCTGTGTGGTCTTGGTCTTGGCGTCGTTCTGCTCCTCTTCGGCTTCGGCCTTACCTTGGTTTCACCTCCCTTGCTGTGCTCGGTGCGGCGGCGCCCGTGGCTCAGACTGCCCGTGCACAATCATAGGGGTACAAAAAGTGTACCCCTCTTTTTGTGCACCGACAGGAGCCCCCGGGCCTGGGCCACACATGGGAGGGGGGGCTGGCGTCCTGCATTCCTCCATCTCATTTGTTCTTCAGCTTCCGCTCCCCTCCCTCCCATTCGCCATGGAGAGAGGGAACCCTGGTCCTTCAACGGTGGCGACGCGGGTTGCCACTAGACAACGCGTTCCTCCTTCTCCTGCACCAGTGGTGGCAGAGCCAGCCGCAAGGGGAAGGGGGAGGGGGCGAGGCCGTGGGCGAGGCCGAGGCGCTCGGGGAAGAGGAGGACGGGGCGGCGCGCCGGCCTCGCCTCCGCCAGCAGCTCCTCCTCCCATGGAGGGCCACGTTGGGGATGACCCTTGTGAGTTCTTTGTCAGGCTGCGCCGGCCGCCTCGCCGTCGCCTTCGTCTCCCAACCCCATTTGCGCGGGAGATGGAGTTGGATCCGCCGGAATCACTGCGGCTGCACATGAGGGGCTGTGGGATCAGTGGTATGCGGGTTCGCGTTGATTTCCCAGCCCCTCATGTGATGTATCTTCATCGAGGATGGAAGACGTTTGCTCACATCCACCGCCTGACGGAGGGGCTCACCCTCCATTTCAAGCTGATGGAGGGCGGCCTCCTCTCCGTCAAGGTCTTCGGGCTCTTCGGGACCCGGGCAAGGTGCTGCGTGGAGAGCTCTTCTGATAGCGAAGACTCCTCCTCGGGCGGAACTGGCGAGGAGGACAGCGGCAGCGACGACGAGGGTAGCGGGCCGCAGGATGACGGGTCCGACTAGGTGTCGGGCGCCGCCTCGTGTGGCACCGGCGACCCCATCATCCGTGTCGCCGGCTTCCTGAACTTCTCGGGGTCGTCTCCTTGGGCGGCTGACGTTGGGAGGCTGCGGAAGAGGAAGAGGGCGGGCGGCAAGGCCGTCAACTCGGAGTACGCGGGCACGACGCCTTCGACGCGTGCTGACGTCATGCCGCCTCGTCTTCGAGCTCTGCCTCCGGCGCCGCCATCACCATCCAGCCTCCGGATGGCCACCGAGATGTTCTCTTGGTGTCTTCTGCCACCTGTAGCTTGCCTAGGCGCCCCTTTTGCCCTTTTCGCCTCCTTGACCTGCCTCCTGAGGAGAGAGACAAGAAGGGGATTACGAGCACCTTATCTCTTTTTAGTTTGTAAGCCTTTGGGCCTTAGCGGAATTTAAAACTTGTAATCCCATCATTCATGTTTTTCATTCCTTATGGACTGTACCTGAATGGAATGTTTTTAATGAAAAAGGGATGTTTGCCGGGTCATTTGTTTGCGGGTAGAACCCACGACAAGGAGCGAATCCTTGATATCTTTAAGATAAACATTTCCTTGCCCGGCAACAGGCCTTGTCGTCTTCTCACCTTACTCGACCTTTCTCTCGCCCTTGGCGGAGGTAGGGATGAGGCGGGTTCAGGCTCCTCGTTTCATCCTTTCGCTGCCGTGACTACGACCAAACCTAGCCCCAGGAACGAGCCCTAGGGCCTAGAATTAGGGAGTACGGTAGTTTTTAGGAAAAACGAGGTTTCACATACCTCAGTCCATAAGGGAATGCATGATAAGGGATGAAGAACTTATCTGAAGCTGTAACCCCCGGCAACTTTGGTTTGCCGTGGGTGAACCTTTGCTCTTGCAGCCCCCGGTAACACTGGCTTGCCGGGGTCTAGATGCTGGTCCGTCCTCCTCCTCTTTTTCATCCTTAAGTGGTCCGGCAAGGATATGTGTGATTCTTGCGAACTAAAGAAGATGAAAGAACGGAAAAGGGATGCACACTCGACCTCTAAGCTAGGGGTTAGTCGCCGCTAAGCACTATCAACCCTAACCAAGGACGAGACTCGACCTAGCATGCATGCTATAACTTAGGGCGCCAGCGCTTCATTTATTTATGCACAGGGTCTACGCCTGGCTTTGTACAAAGGGTTACATGCATCATCGGCAATGCTTGTACAAAAGGTGGCTTGCCGGGGGGGCCGGCAAGCCGCGCCTTACGGGTAAAACTTGCGAAGATGCTCAATGTTCCAGGAGTTACTCACCGGAACGGCATCTTCGGTCTCTAGGCGGACTGCGCCGGGCCTGGTGACTCATATTACCCGATAAGGGCCTTCCCACTTTGGCGTCAACTTGTTGGAATTCTTGGCCGATTGAACGCGCCGAAGGACAAGGTCACCTTCCTCAAGGCTTCGGGCATGAACCTTGCGGCTATGGTAGCGGCGCAAGGCTTGCTGGTAGCGTGCTGCTCTCACAACCGCCCGAAGACGATCGTCCTCATGGAGCAGTGCGTCATCTTGCCGCAGTTGCTCTTGCTCAAGCTCATCATAAGCGAGCACTCGAGGTGACCCGTATATGAGTTCAGTGGGGATAACTGCTTCTGCCCCGTATACCAGGGCAAAGGGTGTCTGGCCGGTGGCTCGATTTGGTGTCGTCCTGATTGACCAAAGAACCGTCGGCAACTCATCAATCCAGCGCCTTCCACTCTTGTGCAGCCTGTCAAAGGTCTTGGTCCTTAAGCCTCACAACACTTCAGCATTTGCCCTCTCAGCTTGTCCGTTGCTTTGTGGGTGAGCAACGGAAGCGAAGCAGACTTTGCTACCGAGGTCTTGAGTATATTGCATGAAGGTGCGGCTTGTGAATTGTGTGCCGTTGTCGGTGATGACCCTGTTGGTACACCGAAACGGCACACTAGCCCCTTGAAGAACTTGACGGCCGACTGAGCTGTGACCTTCCTCACTGCCTCCACTTGCTGGCCACTTTGTGAACTTGTCGATTGCAACGTACAAGTACTCAAAGCCCCCGACAGCGCGGGGGAAAGGGCCCAGTATGTCGAGCCCCCATACCGAGAAGGGCCAGGAGAGAGGAATGGTTTGAAGGGCTTGAGCTGGCTGATGAAGCTTTCTCGAATGGAACTGACACGCTTCACACCTGGTGACGAGTGTCGTTGCATCCTGGAGGGTGGTGGGCCAGAAGAAACCTTGCCGGAATGCTTTGCCAGCAAGGGCTCTTGACCCGATGTGGGACCCACATATGCCTCTGTGTATTTCCGCCAACAGCTCCAGTCCTTCCTATCGAGGGATACACTTCAATTTCACACCTTTCGGTCTCTTCCTGTACAAGACGTCATCGACGAACTAGTACATGGCAGAGCGATGGGCTACTTTTTCTGCTTCTTCCTGCTCCTCAGGAAGTTCCCCAGTCTGGAGGAATCGGACGGTATGTTGTGCCCACGCTGGAGCCTAGGGCTCGACGGCGAGGACTAAAGGCATTTCCTCCGCTATAGGAGCGGCTGTCTCGACGGCAAGAGCTTGACGCCCCGCCGGAGCTAGCCGTCCCGTGGCGGGCTCAGTGTCCTCGGCAACATCCTTGCCGGCGGCTCCGGGGACCTCGGCGGGAAAGTACTTGTCGGGCCCTGATTTCCTACTCTTGTTCTGCTCTGTTGATGGATCAACGGATGGCTGAGTTAGCTGAAGCACAAAGGTACCTGGTTCCACAGGTAGCTTGAGGGCAGCGCGCTTCGACAGGTAATCGGCGATATTGTTCTCTGCTCGGGGAATGTGTTCAACCTGTATACCGTCGAAACGCTCTTCCAGCTTTCTCACTTCATCAACGTAGGCCTTCATCAACGGGCTCTGGTAATCCTTATTGACTTGCTTGACGACAAGCTGCGAGTCGCCCATGACGATGAGCTTTTTGATTCCGAGGTCCGCCGCGATCCTAAGACCGGCAAGCAGCCCTTCGTACTCTGCCATGTTATTTGTTGACACCTCCCTGGGGAAGTGCATCTGGATCACGTACTTGAGGTGCTCTCCGGTGGGGGCGACGAGCAGTATGCCAGCCCCGGCACCTTGTAGGGAGAAAGCCCCATCAAAGTACATAATCCAATTGCAACTTGCCTCCTTGCCGGGGAGAGCAGTCTCTTGGGCTTCTTCTTCAGGTGTTGCGGTCCACTCCGCAATGAACTCCGCCAGGACTCGGCTCTGGATCGTCAAAGTACTTTCAAACTTGAGGCCAAAGCTGGACAGCTCCAGTGCCCATTCCATAATCCTCCCCGTCGCATCTGGGTTGTGCAATATCCGTTGTAGAGGGAGGCGAGTGACGACAGTGATCTCGTGTGCCTGGAAGTAGTGATGCAACTTCCTCAAGGCCATGAGGAGGCCGAAGAGCAGTTTCTGCACACCGGAGTACCTCGACCTAGCCCCCTGCAAGAGGGAGCTAACAAAGTAGACCGGGTGCTGCATCATTTTCTTCTTTGGCGGCACTTCGACTGGCTGTGTCGTCTCCGCATTGGTGGCGTCGGGCTCTGTCACTGCCATTACCTCGTCGTCAACCTCTCTCCACGCCACTAGTGCGGCGCTGACCACCTGGTTCATTGCTGCTAGGTATAGTAGCAACAGCTCCTGGGCCTGGGCGCAACTAGTGTTGGTGCGGAGGAGAGGTACTTCTTCAAATCTTGCAATGCTGCTTCGGCTTCTGGCGTCCACTCCACCGGGCCCGCCTTTTTCAGGATCTTGAAAAAGGGAAGGGCACGCTCGGCAGACTTGGATATGAACCTGCCCATGGCAGCAACACAACCAGCAAGCCGACGCACATCCTTGATTCGCTTGGGTGCCTCAATCTGCTCTATAGCTTTGATCTTGTCCGGATTGGCCTCTGTCCCATGCTGTGACACAAAGAACCCGAGAAGCTTGCCGGACGGGACGCCAAAGACACACTTCTCAGGGTTCAGCTTGAGGTTGATCTTGCACAGGTTTGCAAATGTCTCCCGCAAATCTGGTATGAGGGTTGCCTTGTCCTTGGTTTTGACCACTATGTCATCCATATAAGCTTCCATATTTCTATGGAGCTGGGGTTCAAAACCAATCTGGACCGCCCTCACAAACGTCGAACCAGCACTCTTCAACCCGAAAGGCATCCGCATGAAACAATACGTACCACATGGGGTGATGAACGCTGTTTTCTCTTCGTCTTCTTTTGCCATGAAGATCTGGTGGTAGCCGGAGTAGGCATCGAGGAATAACAACAGATCACACCCAGCTGTGGAGTCAACAATCTGGTCGATGCGCGGCAACGGGAAGGGGTCTTTAGGACAAGCCTTATTGATATCTGTGTAATCAATACACAGCCTCCACTTCCCATTTGCCTTGCGCACCACGACCGGATTGGCCAACCACTCTGGATGGAGCACTCCTCTTACCAGACCCGCCGCCTCCAGTTTCCGGATATCTTCCGCAATGAACTCCGCCAGGACTCGGCTCTGGATCGTCGAAGTACTTTCAAACTTGAGGCCAAAGCTGGACAGCTCCAGTGCCCATTCCACAATCCTCCCCGTCGCATCTGGGTTGTGCAATATCCGTTGTAGAGGGAGGCGAGTGACGACAGTGATCTCGTGTGCCTGGAAGTAGTGACGCGGCTTCCTCAAGGCCATGAGGAGGCCGAAGAGCAGTTTCTGCACACCGGAGTACCTCGACCTAGCCCCCTGCAAGAGGGAGCTAACAAAGTAGACCGGGTGCTGCATCATTTTCTTCTTTGGCGGCACTTTGACTGGCTGTGTCGTCTCCGCATTGGTGGCGTCGGGCTCTGTCGCTGCCATTACCTCGTCGTCAACCTCTCTCCGCGCCACTAGTGCGGCGCTGACCACCTGGTTCGTTGCCGCTAGGTATAGTAGCAACGGCTCCTGGGCCTGGGCGCAACTAGTGTTGGCGCGGAGGAGAGGTACTTCTTCAAATCTTGCAATGCTGCTTCGGCTTCTGGCGTCCACTCCACCGGGCCCGCCTTTTTCAGGATCTTGAAAAAGGGAAGGGCGCGCTCGGTAGACTTGGATATGAACCTGCCCATGGCAGCGACACAACCAGCAAGCCGGCACACATCCTTGATTCGCTTGGGTGCCTCAATCTGCTCTATAGCTTTGATCTTGTCCGGATTGGCCTCTGTCCCACGCTGTGACACAAAGAACCCGAGAAGCTTGCCGGACGAGACGCCAAAGACACACTTCTCAGGGTTCAGCTTGAGGTTGATCTTGCACAGGTTTGCAAATGTCTCCCGCAAATCTGGTATGAGGGTTGCCTTGTCCTTGGTTTTGACCACTATGTCATCCATATAAGCTTCCATATTTCTATGGAGCTGGGGTTCAAAACAGTTCTGGACCGCCCTCGCAAACGTCGAACCAGCACTCTTCAACCCGAAAGGCATCCGCATGAAACAATACGTACCACATGGGGTGATGAACGTTGTTTTCTCTTTATCTTCTTTTGCCATGAAGATCTGGTGGTAGCCGGAGTAGGCATCGAGGAATGACAACAGATCACACCTAGCTGTGGAGTCAACAATCTGGTCGATGCGCGGCAACGGGAAGGGGTCTTTAGGACAAGCCTTATTGATATCTGTGTAATCAATACACAGCCTCCACTTCCCATTTGCCTTGCGCACCATGACCGGATTGGCCAACCACGCTGGATGGAGCACTCCTCTTACCAGACCCGCCGCCTCCAGTTTCCGGATCTCTTCCGTGATGAACTCTTGTCGTTCCAAAGCTTGCTTCCTGACCTTCTGCTTGACGGGCCGCGCATGAGGACAGACAGCAAGGTGGTGCTTAATCACCTCCATGGGAACACCGGGGATGTCGGAAGCTTGCCATGCAAACACATCGACATTCGCCCGCAGGAAGGTGACGAGCGTGTCTTCCTATTTGTCGTCAAGGGTGGAGCTTATGGTAAAAGCTCCTCCCGTGCCGTCCTCATTGACAGAAACCTTCTTGGTTCCCGGCGGCGTGGCTCTGGACTTCTTGCTTCCGCCAGCGGAGCTCTCTGGCACGTCCTCGACGACAGCGCTACACTCCGAAGAGGTGCGCTTGCCGGAGTGGGTGACCGAGGTCTCACCGGCCTTCTTCTTCTTCTTCCCTCCTGGGGTCCCAGCGGCGGCAGCTGCTGCGACTACTTGCTGGTATAGTTGGTCGGCACAAATCAGCGCATCTTTCTTGTCGGAGGGGATGGCGATGATCGTCACAGGCCCTGGCATCTTCAGGGTGTTGTATGCGTAGTGTGACGCCGCCATGAACTTGGCCAGCGCTGGGCGGCCAAGGATCCCGTTGTAGGGCAAGGGGGTCTTGGCAACATCAAACACGAACCTCTCCGTCCTGAAGTTCAGGTCGCTTTCAAAAGTTACGGGCAGCGTGACCTTTCCCTTGGGTTGGCTTCTTCCCGGGTTGACCCCTTGAAACGTGCCCGTCTCTTTGAGGTCTCCATCAGGAATCTGCAGCTTCTCGATCACGGCAGGCGAGATCAAGTTCAGACTGGCCCCGCCATCGACTAGCATCTTTGTCACCTTGAGGTTGCGTATCATTGGTGAAACCAACAACGGCAAGCACCCGACCGCAGTAGTGCGATCAGGGTGATTCTCGGTGTAAAAAATGATAGGTGTGCTGGACCACTTCAGCGGCCTTTGGGCATCAAACGACGGCTCTGCCGCTGTAATCTCTCGCGCCCACTGTTTAAGCCGACGCCGAGAGGTATGCAGCGAAGCGCCGCCGTTGACGCACATGGCCTCTGTAGCTTTCTGAAACTCTTGGTCGCCGGACTCGTCGTCCTCTTCGTGATCGTTGTCTTCTGGCTTTCTGTCACGGCCCCGAGCGGGCCTCTCTTGTTGTTTATCCTTGCCACGACGGCCCGCCTGGCCGTCATGCTTCTTGCCGGATCGCTCAGCACCGTCTTGGCCCTTCTCCTTGTCCCGCCTCTCATATTCAGCCCTCTGCTTCTCAGCGAGGAGCTCAACCTGTCGGCAGTCTTGGAGAGCATGGCCTTTGGTGCGATGGATCTTGCAGTACCGCTTGTCGGAGTTGCCTGGCTTCTCGGTAGCCACCAAGGCCTGGCAGGCGACACATCCGGCAATTTCCTTGCCGGGGTCATCTGCCTTGGTTTTCTTGGTGGAGCCGGTGTCATCAGACCCCTCGACGGCAAGCACGGCTTTTCCTTTGCGCTTCCTGTTGCGGCGCAGGCCTTTCTTCGCCGGGGCGGCGGTGTCCTCATCTGAGGAGTCGGTTTCCACGCCGGCATCTTCGTCGGGGTACTTCCTTTCCTCTTCAGCCCGGGCACATCTGTCAGCAAGAACATAGAGCTCTGCGACATCTTTCACCTTGTTCATCGCCAGCTCTTCGGGCATCTTGCGGTTACGTACGTTCTGATGGAACGCGCTGATGATGGCGGCGGGGTGAACATCAGGGATATTGTATTGTATCCGGCTGAACCTCTGTATGTACTTGCGGAGACTCTCGCCTCCCTTCTGGGGAATGATGTGCAGATCACTTGCTTGGCCATGAGCTTGGTGACCGCCAGTGAAGGCGCCCACGAACTCATGGCACAAATCCGACCAGGAGGAAATGGAGTCTACCGGCAAGTGCATCAACCATGACATGGTGTTGGGTTTAAGAGCCAACGAAAAGTAATTCGCAAGCACCTTATCGTCGCGGGCTCCGGCAGCCTGCATCGCGATGGTGTAGATGCTGAGGAACTCGGACGGGTGGGTCTTGCCGCCATACTTCTCGCCCACGTCAGGTTTGAAGGTGCGGTGAGTGGGCCACTGGAACTGCCGCAGCTCACGGGTAAAAGCTAGGCAGCCTACCTCGTAAGGCAGGCCTCCAGGCCTCTCCGGTGCCGGGTGGTCCACAGCAGGCCCTGCTCGCCTGTCTGACTGGTGGCGCGCTCCGCGCTGGCGCTCGATAGTGGTCCGAGCGTCTTCATGTTCCCGATCCCGAAGGACTTGGCGCAGGTCCCGGTGGGTTCGCGGGTCGGACGATGCTATGGAGATTTCGTCGCCCGTAACATCGCGACGGGCAGGTGTTCGTGGTACCGGGCGAGAAGGAGGCGAATGCACCGTGGTCGTGGCGCCGCCAGCTTTCCTGCCACTGGTACCCGGGACTCCGTCGGAACGTCGACCCGGGGGCTCCGCCGGGCTCGGTTCGTCTTTGTTGGCCACCGCAACAAGGCTTCGGATGGTGGCTCTCCATTCGTCGAGTTTCCCCGTAGTGGGAGGAAAATCAAGGAGCAACTGTGCGCGCTAAGGCTTCTGCTGGCGTCGGTGGCAGCGAAACCTGGATAGATCGCGACGCGCTTCGACTTCTGACCATGTCAGAAGGAGCTCTATCACAATCGCGCGGTCGCAAGCCATCTTCACCAGCGCCTCGGCGAGCGGGCAGGTCTTCTACATCCCGGGAGTGGCGCTCGGGGCTCTTCCCGCGGCGATGCCCGGGGTCTTCGGTGCGACCACGCCGTTCGTCGCGCGCCGCTTTGAGAGGAGCGCGCCATCGGCGCCAGCGTGGGAGTCTTGGAAGCCCTTGCGCCGCCCTCAGGCGGGGCGGCAGCGAGCCTGGAAGGCCCCGCGCCACCCGCAGAGGGCCCGGCTCCATCCTTGGATTTGGCGGCGTGCGGCCATTGCCAGGCGCACGAACATCGCCGCCTCCCAAACTCCGGCTACTGGGACGGTGTTGGTGTTCACGAACAGTGCCCCGGGTCCTTTCTGCGACCGGTCCGCTGCTCGCCCGCGTCGGTGCGGGATGCCCGGCCTCCGACGGGCCAACCGCCACCGTCGTCTTCTTCTTGGGCGCCATGATGATGAAGAAGCGTCGAACTAACTGCTAAAGCTGATTCTCACAACTGCGCACCCCCTACCTGGCCCGCCAAAGATGTCGGTGGGAAACGACACCTATGGGATCACAAGAATCCCTAGTGCGGTTGCGGGGCGCGGGGGTCGTGAGAAGAGCGGATCAAACAGGCAGCACACGGTTCGTTTATCCAGGTTCGGGCCGCGAGGATGCGTAAAACCCTACTCCTGCTTTGGTGGATTGTATATCTATGTTCTTGAGCTAGCTATGGGGTGTGAGGAGCTCCAAAAAGCCGAATCCCCCTCCTGGTCGCCTCGGGCCTCCTTTTATAGGAAAGGGGCTGCCACAGTGGCACACAGGAGGTGGAAAGGGTACAGTAATGCGAGCTTATCCCTCGCATTACATGACAAGGCGCATTTAATGCGCCCTGCTTAGGTGTCCTTGCTTTATCGAGGACGGGGGAGGGCCCCGGCCCGTCCGTCGCCGCTCCCTCTGGTGTTGACACGCGCCCTGGCCAGCGGTGCTCGTGGTGCCATGTAGGCAGGCATGCAGATGAGGTGGCGCAGTGGTGGGTCTCCACGAAGATCCGCACGCCGCCACGCAGGTGCCTGCCCAACTGGTTGGGTCGGCATCTGCATGCGAACAGCAGTGGAGGCGCGACCGGTGCGGGCCTGATGGTGGCCCCACGGGTGTCCTTGGCAAGGGCCTTGCCGGGGCCCCGGCAAGGGTCTTGCCGTGGCGCTTGCTTTCATCCCCGGCAAGGCTCTTGCCGGGGGCCTTGTGGTCCTCCTTGGCTGGGATCCCGCCAAGGATCATCATCTTCTTAAGTGGGCATCTGGTCTTGAATGTCTTCACAAAGATCTGCATGCCACCACAGGGATGTCTCCCGAATCCTTGCCCCATGGGGGCAGTGGACTCAAGGGTGACCTCGCTCCGTCGGTGTGGGGCGAGCTGCCACGGCAAGGATCTTGTCGGGCTAACGAAAGCTGCCCCCCGGCAAGGATCTTGCCGGGGGGGTCTGCTTTGCTCCCCTGCTCTTTGTGGTCTTGGTCTTGGCGTCGTTCTGCTCCTCTTCGACTTTGGCCTTACCTTGGTTTCACCTCCCTTGTCGTGCTTGGTGCGGCGGTGCCCGTGGCTCAGACTGCCCGTGCACAGTCATAGGGGTACAAAAAGTGTACCCCTCTTTTTGTACACTGACACTGATTTGGCGTCACTAGTACAAAAGTACTGTGCGATGGAAAGCGCCTGGAAACCCGAAACAAAATTTTGGGACAATCCGGCCCTAAATAGAAACCTCGTCCGAAATAAAAGGGTGCATCATCATTAGACACCCGGGTTAAAAACCAAAAAACCAAAACCCTCTACAGGGCATGGAACCGTACTGGAGGGATGGCTTAATAGACCCTGTAAAATTCATAGTACAGAGGACGCCACACCAACTCACAGCCTTAGAGCATGTTGGATACTCCGGCAGGTGGCCAAATTGGGCAAAGATCTCCTAATCCCGGAGGTCGCATAAGACCACCTCAGGGACCCTAGTACTGTCTTAGCAGTCTTCAAGACTTTCGCATCAAATAATATGCGAAAAAGAACACTCCGCAGCCTCGCCGAAGTCTATCAAGTAGCAACATTAAACCCATGGAGTGACACGGCTATTACTTTTAATGCCAGTGATGAACCTAAATTCCGAACAGCTCGAGCACCAGCCGCATTGGTCCTCGGTCCGATAGTGGACGGCTTTCGCCTCACCAAGGTACTCATGGATGGAGGCAGCGGATTGAACCTCATTTATGAGGAAACCCTTCAAAAAATGGAAATAGACTGGAACTGCATCGAGCGAAGCAGCACAACCTTTAGAGGAATAATCCCCAGTCGGGAAGCGCGCTGTACAGGAAAAATCACACTAGTTGTGGTGTTCGGCACGCCGGATAATTACAGGTCCGAAGAGGTCACATTCCAGGTGGCCCCGTTCAGTAGCGGATACCACGCTCTGCTAGGGCGGGAAGCGTTTACAATCTTCCAAGCAATACCCCATTACGGGTACATGAAGATCAAGATGCCCGGGCCGAACAGAATCATCACTCTCGCTAGTGATCCGGACATAGCACTCCGCGCCGAGAACAAGACAACCGCATTGGCCCTCGAGGCACTATCCGAAGCCCTAGCGGCCGAGGAACTGACTACGCTGCGCTCCACGATAAACAGGGACGATGTGATACTCGATAAAAGATCCAAGTCCACCTCCTTTAAACCAGCGGACGAAATAGTCAAATTCCAGGTCCATCCGACGGACCCCAATAAAACAACTTCCATCGGGGCAAACTTAAACCCTGATGTAGACGCCGCACTGCGAGAATTCCTACGTGAAAATTGGGACATCTTCGCCTGGCACCCTTCAGACATGCCAGGAATCCCACGCAGGCTGGCCGAACACAGCTTAAATATCCTAAAAGGATTCAAACCGCTCAAGCAAGCCCTTCGGCGTTTCTCCGAACCCAAGAGGCAGGCCATGGGAGAGGAGCTAGCCAAGCTACTGGAGGCCGGATTCATCAGAGATATAAAACATCCGAACTGGCTAGCAAACCTGGTAATGGTACTAAAGAAGGACAAATCCTGGCGCCTGTGCGTCGATTTTAAAGACCTTAACAAGGCTTGCCCAAAGGATCCCTTCCCCCTCCCTCGCATCGATCAAATTATCGACGCCACTGCAGGACACGATTCGTTGTGTTTCCTCGACGCATACTCCGGCTACCGTCAAATCAAGATGGCAGAGTCAGACCAAGCCGCAACGGCATTCATCACACCATACGGCCCATTCTGCTTCAACACAATGCCCTTCGGGCTCAAAAACGCCGGCGCAACATATCAGCGCATGATTCAAACATGTCTGGCAAACCAGATCAGGAAAACAGTAGAGGCGTACGTGGATGATGTGGTCGTCAAAACAAGACATGTCGAATCTCTAGTAGACGACTTGAGGCTCACATTTGATAACCTCCGAACATATGACATCAAGCTCAACCCGGAAAAATGCGTTTTCAGCGTTCCAGCCGGAAAGCTCTTGGGCTTCATTGTATCCGCTAGAGGAATCGAAGCAAATCCAGCCAAGATCCGAGCTTTGTCACAATTGGATATCCCAAAGGACCTCAAACAAATACAAAAATTAACCGGATACGTGGCGGCTCTAAGCTGCTTTATCTCCCGTTCGGGAGAAAAGGCACTGCCCCTCTATCGCCTCCTTCGGCGCACCGAACACTTCGAGTGGACGGATGCCGCCACGGCCGAACTCGAGGAAATAAAAGCCATATTGGCAACAAACCCTGTCCTGGCCGCGCCAAACACCGGCGAACCAATGTTATTGTACATTGCAGCAACCCATCAGGTTGTCAGCGCAGTGCTTGTCGTCGAGCGGGAAACGGACGGACACAAATCCCCCCTTCAAAAGTCGGTCTACTATGTGTCCACTGTCCTTACTCCATGCAAATCACGGTACCCGCATTATCAAAAGATTGCATACGCGGTATTCATGGCATCCCGGAAGCTACGACACTACTTTCAAGAGTGTTCGATTACAGTAGCCTCGGAAGTACCACTCAACGATATTATCAATAACCACGACGCAACGGGCTGAATTGCAAAATGGGCCATCGAGCTCCTCCCGTTCGACATAACTTATAAGCCACGGCGAGCTATTAAGTCGCAAGTTTTGGCCGACTTCGTCGCAGAATGGACGGAGGACGAACTCCCTAAAGAGTACGGCACATATTCAAACTGGATTATGCACTTCGACGGCTCCAAAATGTTGGCTGGACTGGGGGCTGGCGTCGTCTTGACGTCCCCCACAGGAGACACAGTTCAATACGTACTCCAGATTATGTACATGGACTCCAACAATGCAGCCGAATATGAGGCCCTTTTACATGGTCTCCGGATGGCAGTATCCATGGGCATTCAACGCCTAGAGGTGCGCGGGGATTCGAACCTCGCGATATCCCAAATAAATGGAGACTTCGATGCTAAGGATCCAAAAATGGCAGCTTACCGCAACGCCGTATTAAAAATGTCAGCTCGGTTCGAGGGGCTCGAATTTCACCACATAGCCCGGGAAAACAATCAGGCGGTAGACGTCCTGGCACGCATCGGCGCAAAACGCGATGCAGTCCCCCCCAACATCTTCCTGGAAAGGCTGTTCAAGCTATCCATAGTATGGGAAGGGGAACCTGGTAATAACAGCTCGGACCCAATCGCACTGTCCGGCACCGAACAATCTGACATAATTGGAGGCTCTGCCAACGAAATTAGAACTTCAGCCCACGTAATAATGGCCGTCATCGCCCCGTGGACAGAACCATTCCTAGCCTATCTTATTAGGCAAGAGCTCCCAGAGGACCAAAATGAGGCACGCTGCATAGTGCGGCGATCTAAGGCCTATAAAGTCCACGAGGGAGAACTTTACAAGAAAAGCACTACCGGAGTCCTTCAAAGGTGCATCTCCGAGGAGGAAGGGCGGAACTTGCTGGCTGAAATCCATGCCGGACTCGGTGGTCATCACGTTGCAGCTCGGTCCCTCGTAACCAAGGCTTTTCGTGCAGGCTTGTACTGGTCGACGGCCCGGGCAGACGCTCAGGACTTGGTCCAACGATGCGTCGGTTGCCAGCTTTTCAGAAACCAAATCCATATGCCACCTACCGCCCTCCAAACTATACCCATCACTCGGCCTTTTGCGGTCTGGGGGCTTGACATGGTTGGACCCCTTAAATGCGGAACCCACAAGAAAAAAATACTTACTGGTCATGGTGGACAAGTTCACCAAATGGATAGAAGCCAAGCCTGTTAAGACGGCCGAATTCGGACCGATGATAGACTTCATATCCGGGGTCGTACACCGTTACGGCGTCCCCCACAGCATCATCACAGATAACGGCACAAACTTTACGACTGACGAGGTAAAACTCTGGTGCAAAAACATGGGCATCAAGCTCGATTACGCATCTGTCTATCACCCACAAACTAACGGTCAGGTCGAACGTGCAAATGGTCTTATCATGAGCGGCATCAAACCCAGACTAGTGTGGTCCCTCAAGGAATCTAACACACACTGGGTAGAGGAGCTCGATTTCGTACTCCGGGGGCTGCGGACCACGCCAAATCGCACCACCGGATACACACCATTCTTTATGGTGTATGGCGCAGAGGCGGTTTTGCCTTGCGACATAATTCATGACTCACCTCGAGTGCGCATGTATGAAGAAAGAGAAGCCGAGCTCGATCGGCAGGACAGTTTGGATGCCTTGGAGGAGGAGCGTGACGTGGCAAAAGCCCGTTCCGCATCCTATCAACAGCAGGCTGGAAGATATCAAAGCAGAGAAGTACGGGCCAAAAATTACAATGTTGGCGAACTAGTTCTACGCCTGCCGGACAAGAAAAAAGACAAACTCAAGCCCAAGTGGGAAGGTCCCTTCATAATCGACCAAGTCCTGACTGGTGGAGCGTACCGCCTGCGAGATGCATCGGATAACCGACTCGAGCCGAACCCATGGAACGCAACCTGTCTCCGAAGATTCTATGCCTAGCGCCGGACTCTATGTTCGTCTCCTTCCTCTATCCATTTTTTACATTTTCTATCTTATATTTCTCTCCTTCCCCCCCTTTTTTCTTCCTCTCTTATAGCCCTTAAAGGCTCATCAAGTGACGCGCTACCTGCGCCCAGTATACCTGGGGGCTTCTTTAAACAGAAGCTTATTTATACGGGCTTCACGCCCAACACATGTGTTAAACTTCCACATGTACCTTTTCTTCACCATTATATGCATCGATATGACTTAAGTTTTGGCCAAGCTGGGTTGCTTGGCTCCTGTGCTTACCCCTACGTTCCCGATTGTTCGGCTAGGCGGTAAAGGGAGTACCTCTGCGATTGTTACTGCCGGGTTAGCCGGATGTGTACCTCAGACTAAGTGAAGCCGAAAGCTAGCGTTCTTAAGGGAATATTCGGTCGGTGAACTAAAGATTATTGGGTAACGTAGTAATTTCAAAAAAATTCCTACGCACACGCAAGATCATGGTGATGCATAGCAACGAGACGGGAGAGTGTTATCTACGTACCCTCGTAGACCGAAAGCGGAAGCGTTATATCAACGCGGTTGATGTAGTCGTACGTCTTCACGATCCGACCGATCCAAGCACCGTTACTCCGGCACCTCCGAGTTCTTGGCACACGTTCAGCTCGATGACGATCCCCGGGCTCCGATCCAGCAAAGCGTCGGGGAAGAGTTCTCTCAGCACGACGGCGTGGTGACGATCTTGATGTACTACTGACGCAGGGCTTCGCCTAAGCACTGCGACAATATGACCGAGGTGGAATTTGGTGGCAGGGGGCACCGCACACGACTAAGGAAAGATCTCAATGATCAATTGTGTGTCCATGGGGTGCCCCTTGCCTCCGTATATAAAGGATTCAAGGGGGAGGGGCTGGCCGGCCAAGGGTGGCGCGCCAGGAGAGTCCTACTCCCTCCGGGAGTAGGATTCCCCCCCCCCCAATCCTAGTTGGAATAGGATTCCTCAAAGGGGGAGAGAGAGAGAGGGGGCCGGCCACCTCTCCTAGTCCTAATAGGACTAGGGGAGGGGGGAGGCGCGCGGCCACCTTTGGGCTGCCCCTTTCTCCTTTCCACTAAGGCCCACTAAGGCCCATTTGGCTCCCGGGGGGTTCCGGTAACCCTCCCGGTATTCTGGTAAAATCCCGATTTCACCTGGAACATTTCCGATGTCCAAACATAGGCTTCCAATATATCAATCTTTACGTCTCGACCATTTCGAGACTCCTCGTCATGTCTGTGATCACATCCGGGACTCCGAACAACCTTCGGTACATCAAAATGCATAAACTCATAATAACTGTCATCGTAACGTTAAGCGTGCGGACCCTACGGTTCGAGAACAATGTAGACATGACCGAGACACATCTCCGGTCAATAACCAATAGCGGGACCTGGATGCCCATATTGGCTCCTACATATTCTACAAATATCTTTATCGGTCAGACCGCATAACAACATACGTTGTTCCCTTTGTCATCGGTATGTTACTTGCCCGAGATTCGATCGTCAGTATCCAATACTTAGTTCAATCTCGTTACCGGCAAGTCTCTTTACTCGTTCCGTAATACATCATCCCGCAACTAACTCATTTAGTTGCAATGCTTGCAAGGCTTAAGTGATGTGCATTACCGAGAGGGCCCAGAGATACCTCTCCGACGATCGGAGTGACAAATCCTAATCTCGAAATACGCCAACCCAACATCTACCATTGGAGACACCTGTAGTACTCCTTTATAATCACCCAGTTACGTTGTGACGTTTGGTAGTACCCAAAGTGTTCCTCCGGCAAACGGGAGTTGCATAATCTCATAGTCATAGGAACATGTATAAGTCATGGATAAAGCAATAGCAACATACTAAACGATCGGGTGCTAAGCTAATATAATGGGTCATGTCAATCAGATCATTCAACTAATGATGTGACCTCGTTAATCAAATAACAACTCTTTGTTCATGGTTAGGAAACATAACCATCTTTGATTAACGAGCTAGTCTAGTAGAGGCATACTAGTGACACTCTGTTTGTCTATGTATTCACACATGTATTATGTTTCCGGTTAATACAATTCTAGCATGAATAATAAACCTTTATCATGATATAAGGAAATAAATAATAACTTTATTATTGCCTCTAGGGCATATTTCCTTCAGTCTCCCACTTGCACTAGAGTCAATAATCTAGATTACACTGTAATGATCCTAACACCCATGGAGTCTTGGTGCTGATCATGTTTTGCTCGTGGAAGAGGCTTAGTCAACGGGTCTGCAACATTCAGATCCGTATGTATCTTGCAAATCTCTATGTCTCCCACCTGGACTAGATCCCGGATGGAGTTGAAGCGTCTCTTGATGTGTTTGGTCCTTTTGTGAAATCTGGATTCCTTTGCCAAGGCAATTGCACCAGTATTGTCACAAAAGATTTTCATTGGACCCGATGCACTAGGTATGACACCTAGATCGGATATGAACTCCTTCATCCAGACTCCTTCGTTTGCTTCTTCCGAAGCAGCTATGTACTCCGCTTCACATGTAGATCCCGCTACGACGCTTTGTTTAGAACTGCACCAACTGACAGCTCCACCGTTTAATGTAAACACGTATCCGGTTTGCGATTTAGAATCGTCCGGATCAGTGTCAAAGCTTGCATCAACGTAACCTCTTACGGTGAGCTCTTTGTCACCTCCATATATGAGAAACATATCCTTAGTCCTTTTCAGGTATTTCAGGATGTTCTTGACCGCTGTCCAGTGATCCACTCCTGGATTACTTTGGTACCTTCCTGCTAAACTTATAGCAAGGCACACATCAGGTCTGGTACACAGCATTGCATACATGATAGAGCCTATGGCTGAAGCATAGGGAACATCTTTCATTTTCTCTCTATCTTCTGCAGTGGTCGGGCTTTGAGTCTTACTCAATCTCACACCTTGTAACACAGGCAAGAACCCTTTCTTTGCTTGATCCATTTTGAATTTCTTCAAAATCTTGTCAAGGTATGTGCTTTGTGAAAGTCCAATTAAGCGTCTTGATCTATCTCTATAGATCTTTATGCCTAATATGTAAGCAGCTTCTCCGAGGTCTTTCATTGAAAAACTTTTATTCAAGTATCCCTTTATGCTATCCAGAAATTCTATATCATTTCCAATCAGTAATATGTCATCCACATATAATATTAGAAATGCTACAGAGCTCCCACTCACTTTCTTGTAAATACAGGCTTCTCCGAAAGTCTGTATAAAACCAAATGCTTTGATCACACTATCAAAGCGTTTATTCCAACTCCGAGAGGCTTGCACCAGTCCATAAATGGATCGCTAGAGCTTGCACACTTTGTTAGCTCCCTTTGGATCGACAAAACCTTCAGGTTGCATCATATACAACTCTTCTTCCAGAAATCCATTCAGGAATGCAGTTTTGACATCCATCTGCCAAATTTTATAATCATAAAATGCGGCAATTGCTAACATGATTCGGACAGACTTAAGCATCGCTACGGGTGAGAAAGTCTCATCGTAGTCAATCCCTTGAACTTGTCGAAAACCTTTTGCGACAAGTCGAGCTTTGTAGACAGTAACATTACCATCAGCGTCAGTCTTCTTCTTAAAGATCCATTTGTTCTCAATTGCTTGCCGATCATCGGGCAAGTCAACCAAAGTCCATACTTTGTTCTCATACATGGATCCCATCTCAGATTTCATGGCTTCAAGCCACTTTGCGGAATCTGGGCTCACCATCGCTTCTTCATAGTTCATAGGTTCATCATGATCTAATATCATGACCTCCAGAACAGGATTACCGTACCACTCTGGTGCGGACCTCACTCTGGTTGATCTACGAGGTTCAGTAGTATCTTGATCTAAAGTTTCATGATCATCATCATTAGCTTCCTCACTTATTGGTGTAGGTGTCGCAGAAACAGTTTTCTGTGATGTACTACTTCTCAATAAAGGAGTAGGTACAGTTACCTCGTCAAGTTCTACTTTCCTCCCACTCACTTCTTTCGAAAGAAACTCCTTCTCTAGAAAGTTTCCGAACTTAGCAACAAAAGTCTTGCCTTCGGATCTATGATAGAAGGTGTATCCAACAGTTTCCTTTGGATATCCTATGAAGACACATTTCTCCGATTTGGGTTCGAGCTTATCAGGTTGAAGCTTTTTCACATAAGCATCGCAGCCCCAAACTTTAAGAAACGACAACTTTGGTTTCTTGCCAAACCATAGTTCATAAGGCGTCATCTCAACGGATTTAGATGGTGCCCTATTTAACGTGAATGCGGCCGTCTCTAGAGCGTATCCCCAAAACGATAGCGGTAAATCAGTAAGAGACATCATAGATCGTACCATATCTAGTAAAGTACGATTATGACGTTCGGACACACCATTACGCTGTGGTGTTCCGGGTGGCGTGAGTTGTGAAACTATTCCACAATTTTTCAAATGTACACCAAACTCGTAACTCAAATATTCTCCTCCACGATCAGATCGTAGAAACTTTATTTTCTTGTTACGATGATTTTCAACTTCACTCTGAAATTCTTTGAACTTTTCAAATGTTTCAGACTTGTGTTTCATTAAGTAGATATACCCATATCTGCTTAAGTCATCTATGAAGGTGAGAAAATAACGATATCCGCCACGAGCCTCAATATTCATCGGTCCACATACATCGGTATGTATGATTTCCAACAAATCTGTTGCTCTCTCCATAGTACCGGAGAACGGTGTTTTAGTCATCTTGCCCATGAGGCACGGTTCGCAAGTACCAAGTGATTCATAATCAAGTGGTTCCAAAAGTCCATCAGTATGGAGTTTCTTCATGCGCTTTACACCGATATGACCTAAACGACAGTGCCACAAATAAGTTGCACTTTCATTATCAACTCTGCATCTTTTGGATTCAACATTATGAATATGTGTATCACTACTATCGAGATTCATCAAAAATAGACCACTTTTCAAAGGTGCATGACCATAAAAGATATTACTCATATAAATAGAACAACCATTATTCTCTGATTTAAATGAATAACCGTCTCGCATTAAACAAGATCTAGATATAATGTTCATGCTCAACGCTGGCACCAAATAACAATTATTTAGGTCTAATATTAATCCCGAAGGTAGATGTAGAGGTAGCGTGCCAACCGCGATCACATCGACTTTGGAACCGTTTCCCACGCGCATCGTCACCTCGTCCTTTGCTAGTGTCCGCTTATTCTGTAGTCCCTGTTTCGAGTTGCAAATATTAGCAACAGAACCAGTATCAAATACCCAGGTGCTACTGCGAGCATTAGTAAGGTACACATCAATAACATGTATATCACATATACCTTTGTTCACCTTGCCATCCTTCTTATCCGCCAAATACTTGGGGCAGTTCCGCTTCCAGTGACCAGTCTGCTTGCAGTAGAAGCACTCAGTTTCAGGCTTAGGTCCAGACTTGGGTTTCTTCTCTTGAGCAGCAACTTGCTTGCCGTTCTTCTTGAAGTTCCCCTTTTTCTTACCTTTGCCCTTTTTCTTGAAACTAGTGGTTTTGTTAACCATCAACACTTGATGCTCCTTCTTGATTTCTACCTCCGCAGCTTTTAGCATTGCGAAGAGCTCGGGAATAGTCTTGTTCATCCCTTGCATATTATAGTTCATCACGAAGTTCTTGTAGCTTGGTGGCAGTGATTGGAGAATTCTGTCAATGACGCAATCATCTGGAAGAGTAACTCCCAATTGAATCAAGTGGTTATTATACCCAGACATTTTGAGTATATGCTCACTGACAGAACTGTTCTCCTCCATCTTGCAGCTATAGAACTTATTGGAGACTTCATATCTCTCAATCCGGGCATTTGCTTGAAATATTAACTTCAACTCCTGGAACATCTCATATGCTCCATGATGTTCAAAACGTCGTTGAAGTCCCGGTTCTAAGCCGTAAAGCATGGCACACTGAACTATCGAGTAGTCATCAGCTTTGCTCTGCCAGACGTTCATAACTTCTGGTGTTGCTCTAGCAGCAGGCCTGGCACCTAGAGGTGCTTCCAGGACGTAATTCTTCTGTGCAGCAATGAGGATAATCCTCAAGTTACGGACCCAGTCCGTGTAATTGCTACCATCATCTTTCAACTTTGCTTTCTCAAGGAACGCATTAAAATTCAACGGAACAACAGCACGAGCCATCTATGTACAATCAACATAAACAAGCAAGATACTATCAGGTACTAAGTTCATGATATGTTCAGTTAATCAAATTAATTAAGAACTCCCACTTAGATAGACATCCCTCTAATCCTCTAAGTGATCAAGTGATCCAAATCTACTAAACCATAACCGATCATCACGTGATATGGAGTAGTTTTCAATGGTGAACATCATTATGTTGATCATATCTACTATATGATTCACGCTCGACCTTTCGGTCTTTGTGTTCCGAAGTCATATCTTATATGCATAGCTCGTCAAGTATAACCTGAGTATTCCGCGTGTGCAACTGTTTTGCACCCGTTGTATTTGAACGTAGAGCCTATCACACCCGATCATCACGTGGTGTCTCAGCACGAAGAACTTTTGCAATGGTGCATACTCAGGGAGAACACTTCTTGATAATTTAGTGAGAGATCATCTTATAATGCTACCGTCAATCAAAGCAAGATAAGATGCATAAAAAAGATAAACATCACATGCAATCAATATAAGTGATATGATATGGTCATCATCATCTTGTGCTTGTGATCTCCATCTCCGAAGCACCGTCATGATCACCATCGTCACCGGCGCGACACCTTGATCTCCATCGTAGCATCGTTGTTGTCTCGCCAATCTTATGCTTCCACGACTATCACTACCGCTTAGTAATAAAGTAAAGCATTACATCGCGATTGCATTGCATACAATAAAGCGACAACCATATGGCTCCTGCCAGTTGCCGATAACTCAGTTACAAAACATGATCATCTCATACAATAAAATTTAGCATCATGTCTTGACCATATCACATCACAACATGCCCTGCAAAAACAAGTTAGACGTCCTCTACTTTGTTGTTGCAAGTTTTACGTGGCTGCTACGGGCTTAAGCAAGAACTCATCTTACCTACGCATCAAAACCACAACGATAGTTTGTCAAATAGACTCCGTTTTAACCTTCTCAAGGACCGGGCGTAGCCACACTCGGTTCAACTAAAGTTGGAGAGACAGTCTTCCGCAAGCCATCTATGTGCAAAGCACGTCGAGGGAACCGGTCTCGCGTAAGAGTACGCGTAAGGTTGTTCTGGATCGTCTCGTCCAACAATACCGCTGAACCAAAGTATGACATGCTGGTAGGCAGTATGACTTGTATCGTCCACAACTCACTTGTGTTCTACTCGTGCAAATAACATCAAACCATAAAAACCTAGGCTCTGATACCACTGTTGGGTAACGTAGTAATTTCAAAAAAATTCCTACGCACACGCAAGATCATGGTGATGCATAGCAACGAGAGGGGAGAGTGTTATCTACGTACCCTCGTAGACCGAAAGCGGAAGCATTATATCAACGCGGTTGATGTAGTCGTACGTCTTCACGATCCGACCGATCCAAGCACCGTTACTCGGGCACCTCCGAGTTCTTGGCACACGTTCAGCTCGATGACGATCCCCGGGCTCCGATCCAGCAAAGCGTCGGGGAAGAGTTCCGTCAGCACGACGGCGTGGTGACGATCTTGATGTACTACTGACGCAGGGCTTCGCCTAAGCACTGCGACAATATGACCGAGGTGGAATTTGGTGGCAGGGGGCACCGCACACGGCTAAGGAAAGATCTCAATGATCAATTGTGTGTCCATGGGGTGCCCCCTGCCTCCGTATATAAAGGATTCAAGGGGGAGGGGCTGGCCGGCCAAGGGTGGCGCGCCAGGAGAGTCCTACTCCCTCCGGGAGTAGGATCCCCCCCCAATCCTAGTTGGAATAGGATTCCTCAAAGGGGGAGAGAGACGGGGGGCCGGCCACCTATCCTAGTCCTAATAGGACTAGGGGAGGGGGGAGGCGCGCGGCCACCTTTGGGCTGCCCCTTTCTCCTTTCCACTAAGGCCCACTAAGGCCCATTTGGCTCCCGGGGGGTTCCGGTAACCCTCCCGGTATTCTGGTAAAATCCCGATTTCACCTGGAACATTTCCGATGTCCAAACATAGGCTTCCAATATATCAATCTTTACGTCTCGACCATTTCGAGACTCCTCGTCATGTCCGTGATCACATCCGGGACTCCGAACAACCTTCGGTACATCAAAATGCATAAACTCATAATAACTATCATCGTAACATTAAGCGTGCGGACCCTACGGTTCGAGAACAATGTAGACATGACCGAGACACATCTCCGGTCAATAACCAATAGCAGGACCTGGATGCCCATATTGGCTCCTACATATTCTACGAAGATCTTTATCGGTCAGACCGCATAACAACATACGTTGTTCCCTTTGTCATCGGTATGTTACTTGCCCGAGATTCGATCGTCAGTATCCAATACTTAGTTCAATCTCGTTACCGGCAAGTCTCTTTACTCATTCCGTAATACATCATCCCGCAACTAACTCATTTAGTTGCAATTCTTGCAAGGCTTAAGTGATGTGCATTACCGAGAGGGCCCAGAGATACCTCTACGACGATCGGAGTGACAAATCCTAATCTCGAAATACGCCAACCCAACATCTACCATTGGAGACACCTGTAGTACTCCTTTATAATCACCCAGTTATGTTGTGACGTTTGGTAGTACCCAAAGTGTTCCTCCGGCAAACGGGAGTTGCATAATCTCATAGTCATAGGAACATGTATAAGTCATGGATAAAGCAATAGCAACATACTAAACGATCGGGTGCTAAGCTAATATAATGGGTCATGTCAATCAGATCATTCAACTAATGATGTGACCTCGTTAATCAAATAACAACTCTTTGTTCATGGTTAGGAAACATAACCATCTTTGATTAACGAGCTAGTCTAGTAGAGGCATACTAGTGACACTCTGTTTGTCTATGTATTCACACATGTATTATGTTTCCGGTTAATACAATTCTAGCATGAATAATAAACCTTTATCATGATATAAGGAAATAAATAATAACTTTATTATTGCCTCTAGGGCATATTTCCTTCAAAGATGACCTTTTTTCTCCTAATTACTTATATGCCCCCAGATGCTTTTTCTGCGTTTGCAGTCCGGACATGCACCTTAGGGCATGCCTCCCAGAGAAAGGAACCCCTAACGGATCTATTCTCTCTGGAAGATGTTTCTTACTAACCATGTAATATAACATAACTAGTTGGGCACTTGTCTGATAAAGCACTAATGACCCCTACGCCTGGTCTCCATGCATACCCCGGTTCTTATATAACCGCTAGGGTATTCGGACACACTCCGGACCGTCAGGTCCTGAGGTCGAAGCGAAAAGGTCGGCAACGACAAACGATCTACAATCCGGCTAGAAGGCATTACATATGTCAATTAAAATTACATAGTCATTCTGATTGATTGTATCCCTCCTCAATACCATCTAACAGGATGTCTAATTTACAGTCCTGCTGGGAATACTTTGGGGCCAATTCTACTCTGCCGTGCACTAAGCTTACAGGGATCTCCTTCCCATCGGGCCCCACAGGTCCGACTTCGGCCATGTGGTTTGGATCGACCTTTGTATACCGCGTCTTCACCATGGCCCAAGCCTCCCTAGCGCCTTGACGGCAGGCCGATATCTTCCACAACCGGAAGCGCCGCCGCGCTCCCTTCAGCTTATCTGCAAGCTCTCCAAGGCCCTCGGGCATGGAGAGGGAAGGCCATAGGGCTTGGGCAACGCCTTGCATCGCCCGCCGAACTCGCTCGTGCAGTTGCAATAGTTCGAGAAGAAGGTCACCCGTAGAACCGGGCATCTCCTCTGCAGGACGACCTGTTAGCATACCTATAGACATAACTCTGTTAGTCGACTTCCTCGTCGAACTCCTTTTTCAAGAGTTCGTTTAAGCACTTACTAAATATGTCGCGTCGAAGCCGCTGATTCTCCTTAGTGGAGTCCGACAGCTGGGCACGAACATCTTTCAGTTCAACGTCCAGCTTGGTGTTGGCATCCTAAAGATCATTCTTCTCCCGCCTCACCTTTGTCAGCACGCTTTCACCAGCCTTTAACTGGCATAGCAGTTGTTGCTTTTCCGGATCTAGTCCGGCGCCATCTGCAATACCATTTGTCAGATTAGCACATTCGCCGCATTTCACATAATACTTATCTTTTTGAAGCATATTTTACCAGAAGGGGTCCCCTTGGGCTCCGCTGTTGCGGCTAGTGCGGCCTCAAGTTGGGCTTTGCACTCCTTCAGCTCCTGGGACAGTTGGGTATTCTTCTCTGAAAGAGCCTGCATGTTAGATGATCCTTAAATCAGTTATTCTAACTGTTTCAAGTCTCGGGGGCTACTGATCCA
This sequence comes from Aegilops umbellulata, assembly GCA_032464435.1. Lineage (NCBI taxonomy): Eukaryota > Viridiplantae > Streptophyta > Magnoliopsida > Poales > Poaceae > Aegilops > Aegilops umbellulata. The sequence goes on along the minus strand of CP136055.1, from coordinate 370,307,165 downwards.
TATAACTATCAAATTTTCTCACCCGTATGACTTTTACATATTGCTCCGTGGCTCTGGCTAGACCATTTTGAGCGGCACAGAGATACGCATCTCCCGAATTGAAGGCATCCAACGCGTCTTGGGAGAAACAAGCGTCGCGAAGAACTGTCCGGCGGCGCCGGTGATTCATGGCACTCTCCACCTCGGAATGGGTGGCAGATAGCCTGTCCGCATCCTCTATTGGAGGAGCGTCTGGTGCGTGCCTCGTGTTCGCCTCCGCCTCCGAACCAGTCTGTGGAGCCTGGCTGGTGGAGGCGCGATTGGCAGCCTCTCCGGATATAGTCCGGCGAGGCCTTTTGGTCCTGCACCGAGCACGCGTGTTAATATGCCCTGAAGGGATAACACCTAAGGAATAAAAGGGCGCGCTATACCTTTGCGCCGGCGCCTCAGTCCGGACTACATTCCTTTTTACCCCACGGGGCCTTGCGGCCCCTCGTTGGCTAGCCGCCGCAGGATCGGCCTCCCGCCTCAGGAACCTCCCGTGCAAGACACGGTTGTTGTCAGGAAAGCTGAAAGCACGTGAGGATGGATCCCTTCCCGAGTTGATGAGACTCCGGTTTTAGTTACCTAGGAGGCCGGGATTAGCCCGGGGTAGTCGGCCGTGATGGCCACCAAGGTATCATCCTTGCTCAGCTGATGAAACACCCCGTCAATCAGCTCCACAGATATGTACGGATCTTCTTCGGAGGCCGGATCAAGGGACCGATCTGGATCCTCGGGCTGTGGAGGACGGCTGGTTATGTCCTTTACTTCCTGACGCATTTCATGCGTTGAAGTCGTTAGACTATATACTTAATCATGGGAATATAAAACGGATGTGCAAATGAAACTGCCCGCTTACCCAACTTGGAGGATTGTACATAGTAAATCCGCCCTGTGGGTTGACGCGGAGGAATTCCTCTTCTTCTCCCTTGTACAAAGTGGACAAGATCTTTACTAGAGCGGCAGCCGAGTCCGGCCCTTTACGGCAATAACGGGTAGCGTCATCCTCCCCGTTGAAGTCCCACATGGGGTGGCCTCTATACTGAAGCGGCTGCACCTCTCGCATGATGCATATGGCCATGACTCTGATCATGGTTAGTCCGGAATGAGCCAATAGTCTTATCCGGCCCATCAGGTAGAGGACGTCCCTGTCATCTTCTCTCTGAAAGCTCCTCGGGCGCCAGCTTAGGCGCTTCTTCGGGGGAGCGCTGTTGAATTCAGGGAGACCGATCCGAATAGGATCCGGCAGCGGGACATCCTCCATATAAAACCATTCGGAAGGCCAGTTCTCTGATGCCTTCTTTGAGGTTCCGGATAGATATCCGGTCCCGGCGATGCGCCATACTTCGGCTCCACCCACTTGATATATTGACCCCTCCTGAGAACGGGGCACTAGGCAAAATAGCCTCTTCCACAACGCGAAATGAGCCTCAATACCCAAGAAGAGCTCGCAAAGGGCTACGAAGCCCGCGATATGCAATATGGATCCAGGCGTGAGGTTGTGCAGCTGGAGACCATAGAACTCCAGGAGCCCCCGGAGAAACGGATGAATTGGAAATCCGAGTCCTCTTATTAAATATGGGACAAGGCATACCCGCTCTCCCTTGAAGGGATCAGGGGCGCGCTCCGCTTGCTCTCCACCATTATAGGTGGCGAGTCCGGCTCGAACTGGGGCCATATAGGTCGGAGGGAGAAATCCCTCGGTCTGGAGCGATACTAGCTCGCTATGCGGGATGGAGCATCTCTCCCAATCTCCGGGCTTAGGACTGGAAGGGCGAGGGGAGGAGTTGCGACGGCTGGCCATGGTAGAATGGACCTTTGTTGGATGCGCTCTGATGAATAATCGCGGAGGGGAGAAGGTGTGGTTTGGATCTAAATCCTCATCCCTTTAAATAGGCGGCTCGTTTACGCGGCTAGGGGTGTGAATGTAAAAACACCCAGACTTTTCGTATTCGTTTGACACGTGGAAGACGGCCATTATTGGGCATAGAAGCCAAGGAGCGCTACATTATAAGAACCGGACATTATTCAACAGGTACACGGAATTTGGAGGAGAACCCGCCTTGCAATGCCGAAGACAATCTGCGCGCCGGACTCGTCGTCATTGAAGCCTGGTTCGGGGGCTATTGAGGGAGTCCTGGATTAGGGGGTGTCCGGGTAGCCGGACTATACCTTCAGCCGGACTCCAGGGCTATGAAGATACAAGATTGAAGACTTCGTCACGTGTCCGGATGGGACTTTCCTTGGCGTGGAAGGCAAGCTTGGCGATGCGGATATTTGGATCTCCTACCATTGTAACCGACTTTGTGTAACCCTAGCCCTCTCCGGTGTCTATATAAACCAAAGGGTTTTAGTCCGTAGGACAACTTCATCATACAACAATCATACCATAGGCTAGCTTCTAGGGTTTAGCCTCATTGATCTCGTGGTAGATCTACTCTTGTACTAACCATATCATCAATATTAATCAAGCAGGAGTAGGGTTTTACCTCCATCGAGAGGGCCCGAACCTGGGTAAAAACATCGTGTCCCTTGTCTCCTGTTACCATCCGCCTAGACGCACAGTTCGGGACCCCCTACCCGAGATCCGCCGGTTTTGACACCGACAGCGGCGCTTCATCATCTAGTTTGTCTTTCAAGCTCCGATCCTCCTCGAGTTCGTCCATCTGGACGTAGTCGATGGAGCTCCGTCGTAGATTCCCGCTGTCTCCTTGGGGCAGTGAGGTTAGGGTTTCTCATCTTGGGCGAGATTTAGTGTAATGTGCTTCAGATATATATTCAAAGGTTCAACGGAGACGACTACTACTCCAGGGCGCTGGTCCTTAGGGCACGTGCATGAAGATTTCCCGACTGTCATCGACAAGGTCAAGCCGGCTCTGGCAGGGGAGCGACAATAACATCGAAGGCTCATTCTGGTGACAATAGTGGTCATTGGTGATCTCGGAATCTCAATGTAACTTTTATTATCTTTGACTGAAATGCTCTGCAATAGATTTGGATCCTTTTTCAAACAAAGAAACTCGGAATAACTCGTTAGATCGCATACACGCACCCCTTTGCTGGGGCACCCATCCTAAGTTTTCTGATGCCTCTCGCCGCGCAGCCGTCAGACTGCTTCGTCTGCTATGGCCTGACGACCATGGATGAGTGGTGGAACCCAGTCCTTATCTGCCGGAGGGCTTCGTTTTTAGGTGTTTCTTTTGAGTTCTGGTAGGGCGTGTGTCCCGCCCAGGAAGACGAGGCGCGCGACGGTTCCTTGAAAATGGAATAAGGTTATCCCCGCCTAGCCCCGTTCAGATGATGCTTCTACCGTCGTCGGAGGGCATGCTGAGGTTTGTCTTTACCGGATTCGCTTGGACCCGAGCTTCGTTTGTCTTTGTTCGTGTATCGGCAGGTTGGAGCCGAGGCCTTAGCACGATGACTTTTTCGACTGTCTGCTACAACAAGGTTTGCGTGACTCCGGTGATGGAGGGGTGACGACGGTGGCGCGCCTTCAGCTCGCTCCAGTGCTTAAGTCGTTGCTAGGTGATCTACGGTTTTGGATGTAATTTTTACTTATGATGTTTGTTGTACTACCTTGATAGTTTTTTTTTTTGCGGAAGTACTACCTTGATAGTTGATTAATAGTAGATCAGGTTTTTCTAAATAAAATCTTGGTATATAGTGTAATAAGTAATTTTAAAATTTATATACGGGAATCACGAGATTTTTCAGATTACGCATTGGACACTTTTTACGTAGTTTTTTCCTTGCCGTATACAGACAGGAGAGAGCAGAGGAAAGCCGAGTTTGATCTGACGGCGGAGTCACGACCGTCCACGAGTGGGTCACGACGGCCTCCCGTCAGAATCAAAAGCACAGCCAACCCCCAGCGCAGACCCACCCAACCCAACAACGCACCCCAAACGAATCGCCCCTCGATTGTTCGCTCCCGAGCACCGACCCAACCCTAGATCTCGCAGCAGCAGCGCGAAGCCGACGCCATGGCCAAGCCCTGGGGCGGCGTCGGCGCCTGGGCGCTCGACGCTGAGCGCGAGGACGAGGAGCGCGAGCACGCCGCGGCCTTCCCCGCGCCCGACCCGCCCGCTGCCGCGGGCGGCGCCGCCAGCTTCCCCAGCCTCAAGGAGGCCGTCGTCGCCGGCGGCGGCAAGCAGAAGAAGAAGAAGGGCACCACCCTCTCGCTCTCCGAGTTCACCACCTACGGCGCGGCCGGCGCGCCTCGCCGCGTCGCCCCCGCCGAGCCCAAGGGCCTCACCCCGCAGGAGATGATGATGCTCCCCACCGGCCCGAGGGAGCGCTCGGAGGACGAGCTGGACCGATCCCGCGGGTTCCGCTCCTATGGCGGCGACAGGGAGCCGCGCGGTGGCGGATTCGACGACGACCGCCGCTCCAGCAGGGATTCGGATCTCGACATGCCCTCCCGCGCCGACGAGTCGGACAACTGGGGCAAGAACAAGAGTTTCTCGCCGGCTCCCACCGACTCTGGCCGGCGTGATAGGCTCAGTGGCCCGTCTCCGCTCGGCCGCTCTGATGACATCGACAACTGGTCGCGCGACAAGAAGCCACTCCCGTCGCGCTACCCCAGCCTTGGAACCGGCGGCGGTTTCCGTGAATCATCTGGCGGTGGTTTCCGTGAATCATCTGGTGGTGGTTTCCGCGAATCATCTGGTGGTGGTTTCCGTGAATCATCTGGTGGCGGTTTCCGTGACTCACCAGGGCCATCTGACTCTGATCGCTGGGTCCGTGGTGCTGTCCCTGCCCCTATGACCAACAATGGTGATAGGCCGCGCCTCAACCTCAATCCACCAAAGCGTGATCCCTCAGCCACCCCTGTGCCAGTTGCTGAGGTCGCACGCAGCAGACCAAGCCCCTTCGGGGCTGCTAAGCCCCGTGAGGAGGTGCTGGCTGAGAAGGGCCTTGATTGGAGGAAGATGGAGGGGGAGATTGAGAAGAAAACCAGTCGGCCTACTAGCTCGCACTCCAGTAGGCCGAACAGCGCACATTCCTCCCGCCCTGGAAGCCCTGGATCACAGGTCTCCGCAGTTGGGAGTGAGGGGGCACCAAGAGCACGGCCAAAGGTAAATCCATTCGGTGATGCCAAGCCACGGGAAGTGGTGCTGCAGGAGAAAGGAAAAGACTGGAGGAAAATTGACCTTGAGCTGGAGCATCGGGCAGTTAATAGGTATGTTATATATTAGCCCGCCTCTTGACAGCATGTAGTGTTTCTTTTGATAATGTATAACTGGAAGTGCAGACATAATAGGTTAAGAATGTTACAAACTTGCGCAAAAGAAATAATTTTGCTAAGTATCAACTGGCTGGCCTTCGGCATATTTGATTATGCCTGCTGTAAGTTATCCGAATTGACGTAGTGTTGAGATTTACAAGAATGCTATAGCTAAATATAATCTCGTTTGTCCTGAATCTAGTGGTAATATGGAAACTTGTTTGCCTAGACGATTGCATTTTAAGCTAGTGTTGGCACTTCCTTGTTGATATGAAAGTATGTAAGCAACTGAGCGAGGGTTGTAGGGAATGCCGTCATATTCTGCAAGTATAGCATGCCTTTTGGCAAAAAAAATTACGTCATTGTTTTTTGAAGTCATGACCCATGGATAGCAAAGTCATGAATGTTAAGTCTCGTAGGTTACTGAGATTCTAGAGGTATGTCACATATTGTGTTTTAGTCATGTTTTCTTTCTTTTGCATACAGAATGCCGCATTATGTAAATGTGAGAAAAAGGCTCCCGAAATATTCTTGTCTTGCTAATTTGCTAGCATCCTGTGACCCGAGTTATTTTATTTATTTATTTCATTTTGTAAAATATGTATAGTATTCTACTTTAGACATAAAATTTGATAATGACCACATCAAACAAGGTTGCGAGTAAATTTTATACAGTTTTTTAGCTAATTAGCTACTCACTCTGATCCATATTTTGAGGAAGTATATTTTGAATAACAGAAAATGTGTTTTTTGTTAATTTTTTTGTGGGCCTTCTATTTTGGCCGGTTACTTAAGTAGCTTTATGCACAATCTGGCATAGTGTTGACTAATTTTGTTCATGTGCTCTGCTGGGGACAGCGTTGCTTTTGTTCTTTGTGATTAGGGCATTTGTTTTTGTCTCCTTTTGGGTCTTTGTGTTAATAATCTGAATTCAAATCATTTTAGCTGGACTTGTTATTGCTTTAGTTGCTACATTGTAAAGAGTTTAGTCAATATTTATTTTTATCTTAGGACTCGTGATTGTGTTAACATGGCTGTGAAGGAAGCTTAACTAGAAATGAACACTTAGATGTATTTTTAGCTTGATTTTGTACTATTTAGTTTCAACCTATGATGATTCACTATTGTCTCGCTTTGTGATAAGCTGATCTCTTGACATGATGGTTGAATCGTTTTGAGACCTGCACTTCTCGTTAAATTCTGGGCTTGATATATGAATAAATGGACCCTGTCTGATTCCACATTTCTCACATTCGTGGTTGACTCTCGTCTTTTTTATAATAAACGAGGAAACTACTCATACAGATATTTATAGCAGCACTTTTAGTATTTAACCTGACACTCTGATGAAGTAAATGAACTGCTTTGGTAGTGATACTTCATCCCGTCAAATGGATATGTTTGTAATTCGCTGTTCGTTTTCCTTGAGAGGCCTATTCTTCTAGCTTCTAGGTGCTGCTGTTAGCTTCTAGGTGTTTACTTGAATCCTATTTTGCAGGCCGGAGTCAGAAGAAGAGAAGAATTTGAAAGAAGAAATCAACCTTCTCAAGGTGGACTTGAAGGAAATTGAGGCCATTGCAGGTGATGGTTCTGACCAAGCAAAAGAAGTGGCTGAGAAGATATCTCAGATGGAAAAGCAGCTTGATCTGCTTACAGTTGAGTTGGATGACAAAATTCGATTTGGGCAAAGACCTAGTTCTGGAGCGGGCAGGGCTGCAGCATTTCCACCCGCTAGTGAGGAACCACATGTTGCAGTGGCCCACATGGACAGACCGCGTTCCCGTGGTGGTGTGGAAACATACCCGAAACCAGTTGAAGAAAGGTGGGGATTTCATGGTAGCAGAGAAAGAGGCTCCTTTGGTGGAGGCGGAAGTTCAGACAGGTTTGTGCAGTTTCTTTGCTAAGTTTGATCATGCATGTTTTCCAGAGTTTTTCATATTCTTGTAGTATGCTTTGATGAATGTATATGGTATGCTCTGTTATGTTACTTCCACCATGTTTAGCTGAATACTGGATCATTTAGGTAGCGATTTCACTAGGTATAAAATTAGCATATATATCATGTTCCAAGGCAATGTAACTTTGACTCCAACCGCTTTTAGATTGTGTGCTAAGTATGCTGCTATATATCATGTTCAAGACAAATAGAACTTTGATACCCGCTGCTTCTAGATGTATGCTGCTTGTTTGTGAGTGAGAACGAATATTACTCGATTCATCATGGTAATCAACTAGGCATGACAGATCTCATCGTACCATAATCTGCTGTATTTAAATAGAAAGAATATGCTGCAAATCGCACTTCTCTTTCAAGCATTACTTACTTCTTTAGGTAGTGCACTCAGCTTATTGTTTACTTGGTCTTTCTTTTTCAGGTCATCAACAAGGCAGGGATGGTGAAGAAGAGTTTGAAGAATCAACTGTCAAGGAAACTTCTGATCGCTGTCGTTTTTGGGGTTTTGAAAGTGGGAAAGAATAAGTCATTTAATTTTTGTCGTGCTTGACTCTCATTTTGTTCGAGGTAGAAGATTGGAGATAATCTTTGTCAACAAAGGTTTACTCCGCGTGAAGCTATTGGTTACCACCTTTGCTGTAGGTTTCTTTTTGCTTCTTTCTTTTGCCGTTTCGTGTCAAAACAAAACCTGTCAAAAAATTATGCTAACTGAATATTGCTCGAGTCATGGATCCTTGTGTTCAGCTGTTCGTTGATATTCTGTTCTGTGCATGTGTTGGTCGCCTGCAATATATGTAGGTTGAGAGAGTAGTATTTCTGTGTTTGCATTACTCTACCAGCATTTCCCTGGAGTATTACTATCAGATCATGGTCGTGTAGCTGTGTTTAGCGAAACAGTAGCGTATCTGGAATCTGAATTGTTGCCAAATTCCATCTCCATAGCGAAACAGTAGCGTTACTACTTAGTGATCTAAAAGGAGTAGCGTTACTACTTAGTGATCTAAAAGGTCTTATATTAGTTTAAAGAGTGAGTAGAATTTAGGCGCAAACTCTTGATAGATTTTATTGTCAGCACCGACAAGTCACATGCAAGCAAACCCACGCTCACATTTCCGCTAGACAAATTTTTCGAAGACGAGTTTGGGCAAACCAAACGTAAATGTGCTCCTTGAGGAGGTCCGGGCCTGCCTCGAAAGTAAACGATGGTTCCTCCATGGCAACCACTCTCACCGCGAAACTTAGCCACCACATGTGAGGAATAAACGATCGTTCCTCCATGGCGACCACTCTCACCGCGAAAGAGGAACATGTGTCCTAGACGGTTTGTCACCGGAGTTGTGCTCTGGTTGCGGCCGGAGGGAGGGAAAACCGGGACTTGTTTCCACGTGTTCTTAGAGCATGCCGCTTGGGAGCGAACTGGCGATAAATTCGGTGTGGGGGCGGTAGGTTTTCCAGCCACCGCCTCAAGGTCGATCCACACGTCGTTTTTTAAAACAAGATAAAAAACAACTACTGTTGCGCCCTCGCCGTTCGCTGCCCTGCCTACAGGTTGAAGAGCTTGCCGAAGGCGCTGTAGTCACCGCCGTTGTCATTGTCCTCCCCCTTCTTCACGTCGCCGCCGTCCTGCTGCACCCCTCCCCTGGGTCGCCTTGGCGGACGGGTTTCGCTGGCAGCGGTGCCTCGTCGTCCCTGTCCTCGAGAACGATGACGCCGCCCTCGTCGCGGTGCCGAGCGGCGATATCCTGAGGAGGAGGAAGAGGACCCGTCCGCCATGCGCCTCGACAGCCAAGGGCCGCCGCTCCGGCGGGGGCCCGGGGCCGGGTGAAGAAATATGCTCTAGAGGCAATAACAATAAAGTTATTATTTTATATTTCCTTATCATGATAAAGGTTTATTATTTATACTAGAATTGTATTGATCGGAAACCTTGATACATCTGTGAATACATAAACAAACACTGTGCCCCTAGTAAGCCTCTACTAGACTAGCTCGTTGATCAAATATGGTTAAGGTTTCCTATCCATTGACATGAGTTGTCATTTGATAACGGGATCACATCATTAGGAGAATGATGTGATGAACAAGACTCATCCATTAGCTTAGCATAATGATCTTTCAGTTTTGTTGCTATTGCTTTCTTCATGTCAAACACATATTCCTTCGACTATGAGATTATGCAACTCCCAGATACCGGAGGAATGCCTTGTGTGCTATCAAACGTCACAACATAACTGAGTGATTATAAAGATGCTCTACAGGTATCTCCGAAGGTGTTTGTTGAGTTGGCATAAATCGAGATTATGATTTGTCACTCCAAGTATCAGAGAGGTATCTCTGGGCCCTCTCGGTAATACACATCATAAGTTTGCAAGAAAATGACTAAGGAGTTAGTCACGAGGTGATGTATTACGAAACGAGTAAAGAAACTTACTGGTAACGAGATTGAACTAGGTATGAAGATACCGACGATCGAATCTCGGGCAAGTAATATACCGATAGACAAAGGGAATTACGTATGTTGTCATAAAGGTTCGACCGAAGATCTTCGTAGAATATGTAGGAGCCAATATAGGCATCCAGATTCCGCTATTGGTTATTGACCAAAGAGGTGTCTCGGTCATGTCTACATAGTTCTCGAACCCTTAGGGTCCGCACGCTTAACGTTTGTCGACGATATAGTATTATATGAGTTATGTATGTTGGTGACCGAATGTTGTTCAGAGTCCCGGATGAGATGACATACATGACGAGGAGCTCCGGAATGGTCCAGAGCTAAAGATTGATATATATGATGATATGGTTAGGCCAGGGGGTAAGGCCCACGGGGCTTTAAGTCGATGCAAAAGGAGTTTTGCGGAGGCCAGGGGGCCAAACGCCGGAGACCCTGGCGTCCGGTCCTGGGCCAGACGCCGAGGCCCATGGCGTTTGAGCCAGACGCCAAGGACTGTGGCGTCTGGTCCTGGAAGTCCGAGAACGACTCTTCCTTGCGGGAAAAAACGACTTTGATGAGGCTCTTTCTCCAAGTTACGACTCCAGGGCTCAACATATAAATAGAGGGGCATGGCTAGCACCCGGAACACATCAAGATACACCAAGCCGTGTGTAGGCAACCCCGTCCCCTCTAGTTTATCCTCCATCTAGTTTCTGTAGTGCTTGGCGAAGCCTTGCGGAGATTGCTCTTCATCACCAACCGTCACCACGCCGTCGTGCTGCGGGGAACTCATTACTACTTCGCCCCTCTTGCTGGATCAAGAAGGCGAGGACGTCATTGAGCTGAACGTGTGCTGAACGCGGAGGTGCCGTACGTTCGGTACTTGATCGAGATGGATCGTGAAGGTGTACGACTACATCAACTGCGTTGATAAACACTTCCGCTTAGCGACCTTCAAGGGTATGAAGATGCTCTCCCCCTCTCGTTGATACGCATCTCCATGGATAGATCATTGCGTGTGCATAGAATTGTTTTTTGTTTTCCATGCAACGATTCCCAACACCCGGGCCACCGGGTACTCGAGCGGCGGCTCGTTGCCGCCCTCGAGGTGCTCGAGGACGAAGTAGAGCGTGCGCCCAGGGACGCCCCAACACAGGCGGCGGCCGTTGGTGTTGTGGTGCCCCCTCAGCGGCACGTCATTAGTGGAGGCCAGCTCCTCCTCGTGGCGGCGCTGGAAGTACGCCGCCTGCTGCACGTGGTTGTTGGCGGCGTACTCCGGGCGGCCCCGCACCTCCTCCGGCAGGGAGGCCCGAACGCGTGCGATCTCGTCGTGGAAGCGATCGGCGTCGGGCTGCGGGGGGACGGGGACACCTCCGACGCCGGGCCTCCATTGCCCCGTGAGGAAATATGCCCTAGAGGCAATAATAAAGTTGTTATTTATATTTCCTTATATCATGATAAATTTTTATTATTCATGCTAGAATTGTATTAACCGAAAACTTAGTACATGTGTGAATACATAGACAAACAGAGCGTCACTAGTATGCCTCTACTTGACTAGCTCGTTAATCAAAGATGGTTAAGTTTCCTAACCATAGACATGAGTTGTCATTTGATGAACGGGATCACATCATTAGAGAATGATGTGATTGACAAGACCCATCCGTTAGCTTAGCACTATGATCGTTTAGTTTATTGCTATTGCTTTCTTCATGACTTATACATGTTCCTATGACTATGAGATTATGCAACTCCTGAATAGCGGAGGAACACTTAGTGTGCTATCAAACGTCACAACGTAACTGGGTGATTATAAAGATGCTCTACAGGTGTCTTCAAAGGTGTTTGTTGAGTTGGCATAGATTGAGATTAGGATTTGTCACTCCGAATATCGGAGAGGTATCTCTGGGCCCTCTCGGTAATGCACATCACTATAAGCCTTGCAAGCAGTGTGACTAATGAGTTAGTTGCAGGATGATGCATTACGGAACGAGTAAAGAGACTTGCCGGTAACGAGATTGAACTAGGTATTGAGATACCGACGATCGAATCTTGGGCAAGTAACATACCGATGACAAAGGGAACAACGTATGTTGTTATACGATTTGACCGATAAAGATCTTCATAGAATATGTAGGAACCAATATGAGCATCCAGGTTCCGCTATTGGTTATTGACCGGAGATGAGACTCGGTCAAGTCTACATAGTTCTCGAACCCGTAGGGTCCGCACGCTTAACGTTCGGCGATGATCGATATTATAAGTTTATGTGTTTTGATGTACCAAAGGTAGTTCGGAGTCCTGGATATGATCACAGACATGACGAGGAGTCTCGAAATGGTCGAGACATAAAGATTGATATATTGGATGACTATGTTTGGACATCGGAATGGTTCGAGTGAGTTTGAGCATATACCGGAGTACCGGGGGGTTACCGGAACCCCCCCAGGGAGTATATGGGCCCTAATGGGCTTTAGTGGAGAGAGAGGGGCAGCCAGGGTAGGCCGCGCGCCCCCTCCCCCTCTGGTCCGAATTGGACTAGGAAGGGGGGGGGCGCCCCCGTTCCTCCCTTCCTCTCTCCCCCTTCCTTCTCTCCTAGTCCAACTAGGGAAGGGGGGGGGGGGGAATCCTACTCCCGGTGGGAGTAGGACTCCTCCAGGGCGTGCCATAGAGGGCCGACCCTCCCCCTCCTCCACTCCTTTATATACGCGGAGGGGGGCGCCCCATAGACACACAAGTTGATCATTGATCTCTTAGCCGTGTGCGGTGCCACCCTCCACCATAATCCACCTCGGTCATATCGTTGCAGTGCCTAGGCGAAGCCCTACGCCGGTAGCTTCATCATCACCGTCATCACGCCATCGTGCTGACGAAGCTCTCCCTTGACACTCAGCTGGATCCAGAGTTCGTGGGACGTAACCGAGCCAAACGTGTGCACATCGCGGAGGTGCCGTACTTTCGGTACTAGGATCAGTCGAATCGTGAAGACGTACGACTACATCAACCGCGTTGTCATAGCGCTTCCGCTTACGGTCTACGAGGGTACGTGGACTACACTCTCCCCTCTCGTTGCTATGCATCACCATGATAGATCTTGCGTGTGCGTAGGATTTTTTTGAAATTACTGCGTTACCCAACAGTGGCATCTGATGTCTACTACGCAAGCTTCTTCTTGTAGACGTTGTTGGGCCTCCAAGTGCAGAGGTTTGTAGGACAGTAGCAAATTTCCCTCAAGTGGATGACCTAAGGTTTATCAATCCGTGGAAGGCGTAGGTTGAAGATGGTCTCTCTCAAACAACCCTGCAACCAAATAACAAAGAGTCTCTTGTGTCCCCAACACACCCAATACAATGGTAAATTGTATAGGTGCACTAGTTCGGCGAAGAGGTGGTGATACAAGTGCAATATGGATGGTAGATATAGGTATTTGTAATATGAAAATATAAAAACAGCAAGGTAACTAATGATAAAAGTGAGCGTAAACGGTATTGCAATGCTAGGAAACAAGGCCTAGGGTTCATACTTTCACTAGTGCAAGTTCTCTCAACAATAATAACATAGTTGGATCATATAACTATCCCTCAGCATGCAACAAAGAGTCACTCCAAAGTCACTAATAGCGGAGAACAAACGAAGAGATTATGGTAGGGTACGAAACCACCTCAAAGTTATCCTTTCTGATCGATCTATTCAAGAGTCCGTAATAAAATAACATGAAGCTATTCTTTCCGTTCAGTCTATCATAGAGTTCGTACTAGAATAACACCTTAAGGCACAAATCAACCAAAACCCTAATGTCACCTAGATACTCCAATGTCACCTCAAGTATCTGTGGGTATGATTATACGATATGCATCACATAATCTCAGATTCATCTATTCAAACCAACACAAAGTACTTCAAAGATTGCCCCAAAGTTTCTACCGGAGAGTCAAGACGAAAACGTGTGCCAACCCATATGCATAAGTTCACGAGGTCACGGAACCCGCAAGTTGATCACCAAAACATACATCAAGTGAATCACGTGATATCCCATTGTCACCACAGATACGCACATGCAAGACATACATCAAGTGTTCTCAAATCCTTAAAGACTCAATCCGTTAAGATAACTTCAAAGGGAAAACTCAATCCATTACAAGAGAGTAGAGGGGGGGGGGAAACATCATAAGATCCAACTATAATAGCAAAGCTCGCGATACATCAAGATCATATCACCTCAAAAACACAAGATAGATAGATAGATAGAGAGAGAGAGAGAGAGATCAAACACATAGCTACTGGTACATACCCTCAACCCCGAGGGTGAACTACTCCCTCCTCGTCATGGAGAGCGCCGGGATGATGAAGATGGCCACCGGTGATGGATCCCCCCTCCGGCAGGGTGCCAGAATGGGTCTAGATTGGTTTTTAGTGGCTACAGAGGCTTGCGGCGGTGGCTTCCTTGAAGCTTCCCCGACGTCTACTCCAAGTCTCCTGGATTGCTTCCGTTCCAAAAATAACTCTCCCGAAGGTTTCATTCCGTTTGGACTTAATTTGATATTCCTTTTCTTCGGAACACTGAAATAGGCAAGAAAACAACAATTTGGGTTGGGCCTCCAGTTAATAGGTTAGTCCCTGTCGTGGTTCTAACTCTGACAGTAATGTAGAGGGTAGGTATGGAGAGGCAAGATCTTAGCTATGGAGTAGTTGTAAGCACACGAGGTTTACGAGTTCAGGCCCTTCTCAGAAGAAGTAATAGCCCTACGTCTTGGAGCCCGGAGGCGGTCGACTGGATTATGTGTGTATGGATTACAGGGGTGCGAACCCTTTACACTGAGGAGGGGGGTGGCTTATATAGAGTTCGCCAGACCCCTCCAGCCCTCAGTTATGCAGGGTTTAAGGTACATTAAGGTTGGGCATTACTGGTAACGCCTCTAATAAAGTGCTATAATGACCATAAAGACTACTCAATGACCGACTGTTAGCGTGCGGAGTGGCCTTAGGTCTCCTGGCAGTCGAGTGGTTGGATCTTGGTCGGGTGACTACTTCATGGTCGAGTGTCTTCGAGTCTGTCGAGTGGAACGCCTCCAAGTCGATTGAAAGGTGATTCCTTCTAGGGATGTCCTTGGGTAGGGCAGTTAGGACAGGTCCATGACCCTACCCTAGGTACATAACTTCATCATTAGCCCCCGAATGGATCGAGGTTTGAGTGGGGAAGGAGTTGAGAACTTCTCCGACTCATTTTTCCTGCCGTGAGCATATCTTGTTTCGGATCAACGAACCTGAGTGATAACAGCAACTTCCTTTGCAGTCGCCTTGATCCATTCTTAATTTTTGACGAGGAGTTTCTTTACTTGAAAAGCTCCGAGTGGCGGTGTGGAGGAAATCTTCCGTTTGACAAGTTGTTCGGCTGCCCGCGGATTTCGCGGGATTCGAATTTTGGGAAGCGCGTGGGACGGGGAAGGCCGCAGTAATCGAATGGGATAGGGCGGAGCCTCCTCGATCTCCACGCCACCTTTTTCGCCACGTATCGCGCGCGCGACTGTTACGTGATTTGAAAGGATCGTCCGGGCCTACCAGTCAGCCACTCGGAAGTAGCCTCATATAAGGCTTTGGTCCGGGGTTTCTTGAACAGTGCGTTCTCATTTCCTCTTCTCCTCTCCAGGCTTCTTTGCTGCGCTCGCTCTCGCCCCAGCGCTGCCGCTCCGTACGTGTCTCTCCGGCGATGATGGGGAAGGAGAAGATGGTGGCTCTGGAGCAGGCGAAGAAGGCGACGGCAAAGGCGAAGGGGAAGGCGACCAGTCGGGGCGGATCTTCCTCGCGAGCCGGCTTGCCGAAGGGCTGGATCCAGGGTGACTGGATCCGCTCGACGGTCCGTCAAGAAGACCTCGACGACCTAGCCGACGGAGGGCTGATCCCCCATGGATCGGCGCGACTTCCGGGAAAGGAATCTGAGCCGCAACCTCGGGAGGGTGAGCGCGTTCTCCTTGCCACCCACGTCGACCATGGGTTTTCCTTGCCTCCTCACCTTTTCTTTTGGGGATTTCTGAATTCTTTGGGGCACAACTCCATCACTTCACTCCCAACACAATCGTGTATCTCGCTGCTTTCATGTCTTTGTGCGAGAACTTCTTGGGTTGTCGGCCCCACTCGGGCCTTTTCAAGCACATTTTCACCTGTCGTTCTCAGACGGTGAAAAAGGCCAATCCGAGTGACGAGAGAACACAAGTGATTCAGATGTGTGGGGGTCTTGGTGTTCAGATGAGAGGGAAAAGTTCCTTTCCGGCCATGATTCTTCCCGACTCGGTCCGTGGATGGCAGTCGACGTGGTTTTACTGCAAGGACTAGCCGACGCCAGGGCAGTCGACTGGACTCCCTCCTTTTACCATGGACCGAGTGAGGAAACCCTCCTCTTTGAAGGTGATCCCGGAGGAAAAGGCGCAAGTCAAGGTGTTGGTCGAACGAGTGGTCCAGCTTATCCGTGACAGGGTCACTGGTATGGATCTCTTGGAGGTTTTCCTTCAGCGCCGCATCCAGCCCCTTCAAGCCCGAGACCATCCGATGTGGATGTATTCGGGTCTTGACGACACCACTCGGATCCACCCGGAGGAGGTCGATGACGACATACTGGAGGGGTGGCTGTCGGGCATCACCGGAAACAAGGACAACCCCAGGGGAGCCAGGAGAGTTCCTCCATTCGACCGGTCCCATGAACCAGAGAAGGTCCGATTCTGAGCTTTTGATTATAATCTGAATTCACTCGCGCACCTGTCTATACTGCGTCGACTGACTTTATTCTTCCTGCTTTCTTTCAGGCCCTTATCGAAATGTACTCAATGCCCAACGGAGAGCAAGAGCAAGACCCGGAAGGAGAGGCGAGCGGCGGTGACAGTGGCGAATATCATTCTGACGGAGAAGGAGACGAAGAAAGCGACGACTCAAGTGACGAAGAAGAAGTCGAGTCGCCTCCTCGCAGGGAGAGGCGATCCAAGCTTGACCAAGAACGGCCGAGCGCCCGTGAAAAGGCAATTGCCCCAACTGGTCAGTCTTCAAAGCGTCCTCGGACATCTTCACCAATCCCAACTGAAAAAGCGTCAAAGCATCCCAAAGTCGCAGAGCAGAAGTCGCGGAAGGCGCTGCCGAAGATTAAGATCGACATCCCCGTCGCTTCTGCGTGAGTGTTCCTTTTTGTATTCACTCGACGTCCCGAGCTGTTTATTCTCCCTTGATTTAACCAGACGAACCTTGGAACTAGCAGCGCTGCTACTTCCGGGACCTCAGCTTACAGGGATGAGGATGAGGCAATGGAGGATGCAGTCACTTCCAATCTGGGTATAATTTCTGCCATTCTGTCTTTATTTGGTCGACTCAACTGCAATGTGTACCATTGGGTGATGTAATCTTGGCGATTGATCTTTGAACAACTCCTAACATTATCGACCTCCCCGACGACGACGACGAAGAGCCTGAGAGGCCTTTGACGAGGAAAAATAAGAAAGCTCCTGCCAGCAAGGTGTCACAGTCGACGGCGATAGCGGAACCAGTCGTTCAGGATGCTGGTGATGCCAATCGGGGTTTTGTTACCTTCGCCGTGCCATTGTCGAGTACCCTGCCTTCTTCGTCGACTTCTCAAGCTCCTGCCGACCCGCCTTCAGTTTTTGCCACCCACCATGTCCTAGAGGACGAAGTAAATGCCGCCAAGGAAGCCATACGCCAGGCGGGCATTATGATGGAGAAGATGAAGACGGTGCGGGACACCAGTCAAGCCGCCTATGACGCCAGCTCGGCTCTCCAAAGTAATGTCCAGGTTAGTCGGTCACCGCTTGTTCTGTTAGGATATGCTATCTGAAGACTCTCTTTTCCGAAGATCTTTGTATCTGTACACCCACTGGGTGTGTCGATTGAATTTTTTGGACTAGTGGGGGCACGCTGAGTGCACCCACTAGGTGTAGTCCCCGAGACTACGGTGGACTGCTGGCAGTCGACTGTAGTCTTTATATTGTGTTGCTTCGCTCGGTCTGGTCAGGCCATGTCGAATGGGATCTTGGTCGACTGCGGGCAGTCGACTTTCTTCTTCTTATCTCTCTCTCTCTCTCTTTTTATTATTACACTCGCGCCGAAAGGTTCTCGTCGAGTGTTAACTGAACCGCTGGGGGCACGCTGAGTGCACCCACTGGGTGTAGTCCCCGAGACTATGGTGGACTGCGAGCAGTCGACCGTAGTCTTAATATTAACTATCTTTGTTGTTTTTAGCTGTACAATAACTTCTCCTCCCTGATCGCAGAAATCTTGTGATCTTGGGCCTCGTTTTGCTGACTTGGAGAAACAGCAGATCCAACTAAACCTTGACTTGGAATTGGCCAAGACAGCGCTGCAAAAGGCCAAGGACGACCCCGATGGTAAGACGAGCTTGTGGACTGGTTTGTCTTAAGCTTGGATACCCTTCTACTCTTTCTGAATCAAGCACCATTTCTTTGCAGAAAAACTGAACGAAGCTCTGGCGAAGAGGGATCAAGATTTGGCTGCTGCTCAGAAGAAAGCTGATGACAGAACTGCTCTGGCTGAACAGAAGCTGGCTTCAGTCGGCCAATTGGAAGAAGAGAATGCCAAAATCAAATCTGCCCTGGCCGAAGCCAACAAGGGGGTCACGCGCTTGAAGTAGGACAAGGTCAACCTGAACGAGAAGATGGAAGGCATCGCTCGCAGGAGGGACGATCTGGAGAGCTATCTGAGGAGCCTTGCCAAGAAGTTGTTCATCAAGCTTGAAGGTATACATTTTGTTCCAACTGATTTTTCTTTGTCGACTCAGCATACGAAAATTGACTTATCCTCGAGTTGTGAATGCAGAGTTTTGCCGGAACTTCGAGGAGGAGACTGGGCGGATTGAGCCAGGTTTGGACCCCATCAATTCTCCTGTGAAAGATGAAACTGCCATGAACCTGCGCCGACTGTAATCCCGCATCGACGGTGTTGTGGACTACTTAGCTCGACTGAAGGTCGCCACGTCACGGATTGACACGGCACTTTGGCCAAGGGCCACATTCCAGAATGATCTCGAGTCTCTGATGACTCGACTTAACAAGATCCCTGGTCGAGTGCAAGAGTGGAAGAAATCTTCTGCCCGGTGTGGCGCTGATGTGGCTCTGTCTTTGGTCCGTGTCCACTGCAAGGAGGTGCGACAAGATAAGCTGGCAGCAATCAAGGTCGCCAACACCCAGAGGCATGACTTTCAATCTTTCATGGAGACTTTCATTGCTGCAGCCACTCGGATCGCCGACAGCGTCGACCTGGACGAATTCGTCGAGCCTGCCAGTCCTCCTCCTGCGGAGTGAATCAAACTTTTATGCCCCACCTTAAATTTGCCTCGGAATGCCGAGTGATTTTGTAACCATTAAACTCTTTCGGGCTGAATGCTCGAGTACTTTGATCTGCGGTCCGGGACCTTTAGGATTTATCCGAACTTGGTTTATCGTTGAATATGCCTTTGACTTCGAGCAAACTTTGTTTCTCGTGAATTCTCCGTCGAGTGGAACTTGTTCTTCACTCGATGCAACTTTTGTATTTGTGGCGTAGCTCCGAAGGAGAAGATAGCAGTCGACCTGCACCTCGTCGTCCTTGCGGACCGGGATGGAGCACACGTTGCACTTGTGGCGCTGCTCCGAAGGAGAAGGCAGCAGTCGACCCGCACCTCGTCGTCCTTGTGGAACAGGATGGATTTCAAACTTAGGCGAGTACTGGACTGCAGCTAAGCCTCCGAGTGGGAGGATCGCTATCCACTCGGTAGGATTTTTCAAACTTAGGCGAGTACTGGACTGCAGCTAAGCCTCCGAGTGGGAGGTTTGCTCTCCACTCGGTAGGATTTTTCAAACTTAGGCGAGTACTGGACTGCAGCTAAGCCTCCGAGTGGGAGGTTTGCTCACCACTCGGTAGGATTTTTACATACTTAGGCGAGTACTGGACTGCAGCTAAGCCCCCGAGTGAGAGGCTGGCTCACCACTCGGTAGGATTTTTTTTTCATACTTAGGCGAAACGGGTTCACAACTAAGCCCCCGAGTGAGAGGCTGGCTCACCACTCGGTAGGATTTTTTTTACAAACTTAGGCGAACCGGATTCGCAGCTAAGCCACCCACTGGGGGATTTCTCACGCAAACAGAAGCAACAACAATTACTGTAAAAATTATAACACTCTTGTCTTTGATAAATAAACTACAGAAGTTTTTCTTATTACATCTCATCCGAGCGAGAATTCAAGTGTAAAAGGGGCGGAGCAGTTCCGCATTCCAAGCTCGTGGCTCATCAATTTGGCGATCGACATTGTAAAGGTGGTACGCTCCATTGTGGAGGACTCTGGTGATGATGAAGGGACCTTCCCAAGTAGGAGCGAGCTTGTGTGGTTTCTATTGATCCACTCAGAGGACCAAGTCTCCTTCTTGGAAGGCTCGACTCTTCACACTTCTGGCATGGAATCGATGCAATTCTTGCTGGTAGATGGTTGATAGGATCATGGCCATTTCTCTTTCTTCTTCCAGGAGGTCGACTGCGTCCTGTCGGGCTTGTTCTGCTTCATCTTCAGAGTAAAGCTCGACTCGGGGTGCATTGTGAAGCAGGTCACTCGGCAAAACTGCCTCAACTCCGTAGACCAGAAAGAATGGGGTTCTTCCAGTCGACCGATTCGGGGTAGTCCTCAATCCCCAAAGAACTGATGGAAGCTCGTCGACCCATGCGCCTGCTGCGTGCTTGAGATCACGCATCAGTCAGGGTTTAAGTCCTTTGAGAATCAGACCATTTGCCCTTTCTGCTTTTCCATTCGACTGGGGGTGAGCGACTGAAGCGTAGTCGACTCGTGTGCCTTGAGAGGCGCAAAAAGCTCTGAACTTGTCCGAATCGAAGTTTGACCCATTGTCAGTAATGATGCTATGTGGAACTCCATATCTGAATATCAATTCTCTGATGAAACTGATAGCAGTGCAGGCATCGAGATTCTTGATAGGCTTAGCTTCAATCCATTTGGTAAACTTGTCGACTGCCACTAGCACATGAGTGAATCCGCTCCTGCCTATTCTCAATGGTCCAATCATATCCAATCCCCAAACAGCGAAGGGCCAGACGAGTGGAATGGTCTTCAGGGCTGACGCGGGTTTGTGGGACATGTTGGAGTAGAACTGACATCCTTCGCATTTGTCGACTATCTCTTTCGCCATCTCATTTGCTCTTGGCCAGTAAAATCCCGCTCGGTATGCTTTAGCCACAATGGTCCAGGAGGACGCATGATGACCGCAGGTCCCCGAGTGGATATCATCAAGGATTATTTGACCTTCTTCTGGTGTTATACACTTCTGGCTGACTCCAGTCACGCTTTCTCTATACAACTGTCCCTTTATGACTATAAAGGCCTTGGATCGACGGACGATCTGTCGAGCCTCTTCTTCATCCTCTGGGAGTTCTTTCTTTAGGATGTACGCGATGTATGGCACCGTCCAGTCGGGTGTGATGACTAAGACTTCCATGATCAGGTCGACCACTGCTGGAACTTGAACTTCAGTCGGATCCGTGGCACTTTTTGGCTGCGGGGCTTCTTCAGTGAAAGGATCCTCTTGAACTGATGGTGTGTGGATGTGTTCCAAGAACACATTGCTAGGAATGGCTTCTCTTTTGGAACCTATTTTCGCCAAATCATCAACTGC
Source organism: Aegilops umbellulata (assembly GCA_032464435.1). NCBI lineage: Eukaryota > Viridiplantae > Streptophyta > Magnoliopsida > Poales > Poaceae > Aegilops > Aegilops umbellulata. The sequence goes on along the minus strand of CP136055.1, from coordinate 370,285,866 downwards.
TTGATTTTTCAGTCGGGATATGTGATGAAGCTCTAACCCCTCGAATTTCTTCTCTAACTTTCTCACAGCATTGCAATAACCAGTCATGGCTGGACTTCTGACGTCCCACTCCTTCATCACTTGATTAACCACCAAATCTGAGTCGCCATAGACCATGAGGCGACGGACGCCGAGTGAAATGGCCATGCGCAACCCATACAAAAGTGCTTCATATTCTGCTTCGTTATTGGAGGAATCAAAATGAATCTGGAGAACATATCTGAGCTTATCTCCTCGGGGGGAAACCAATACAACCCCAGCACCGGAACCATTCAGCATCTTAGACCCATCGAAGAACATGGTCTAGTGCTCCGAGTGAACTTGAGTCGGTACTTGCTGTTCAATCCACTCGGCGATGAAATCTGCTATTGCTTGGGACTTGATAGCCTTCTTTGCCTCAAACTTGATATCTAGGGGAAGGAGTTCAATCGCCCATTTCGCCACTCGACCAGTTGCATCTCTGTTGTGCAAAATCTCTGAAAATGGAGCGTCGCTGACGACTGTAATGGAATGGTCAGAGAAGTAATGTGCAACCTTCTTCGTGGTCATATAAATCCCATATACAAGCTTCTGGTAATGAGGATATCTTTGCTTTGATGGAGTCAAAACTTCAGAAACATAATATACTGGACGCTGAACTTTAAAGGCTTTTCCTTCTTCTTCCCGCTCGACCGTAAGTACTGTACTGACGACTTGTCCCGTGGCTGCAATGTAAAGCAGCAAAGGCTCTTTGCTGATTGGGGCAGCAACCACCGGCTGGGTGGAGAGCAGAGCTTTGAGCTCTACAAATGCTGCATCAGCTTCCGGAGTCCACTCGAACTTGTCTGACTTCTTCATCAGTCGGTAAAGAGGCAATGCCTTTTCACCGAGACGAGAGATGAATCGACTTAAAGCGGCCAAGCAACCAGTAAGCTTCTGGACGTCGTGCACACGCACAGGACGTTTCATCCGGAGTATAGTACCGACTTTTTCTGTATTGGCGTCGATTCCCCGTTCGGAAACGAGAAAACCGAGTAACTTTCCGCCAGGGACTCCGAATGTGCACTTGGATGGATTAAGCTTGATGTCATAACTTCTGAGGTTGGCAAAGGTTTCAGCAAGGCCAGTCAGCAGGTCAGAACCCTTCCGTGACTTGACCACAATATCATCCATGTATGCTTCCACATTCCAACTGATTTGAGTGAGCAAACACTTCTGAATCATCCTCATGAACGTGGCTCCGGCATTCTTGAGGCCGAATGGCATGGTAACATAACAGAAGCACCCGAATGGAGTGATGAAAGCTGTTTTGATCTCGTCGGGTCCATACAGACGGATCTGATGGTACCCGGAATAGGTGTCTAAAAAAGATAGTCGCTCACATCCTGCAGTCGAGTCAACTATCTGATCGATGCGGGGGAGAGGAAAATGATCTTTCGGGCAGGCCTGATTGATATGTTTAAAGTCAATGCACATGCGGAGTGACTTGTCCTTCTTGGGGACCATGACAACGTTGGCGAGCCACTTGGAGTGGTAAATCTCTCGGATGAACTCCGCTGCTAAGAGCCGGGCCACCTCTTCACTAATAGCCTTTCTCTTCTGGACGGCGGACCGTCGGAGATATTCTTTCACAGGTTTCATTTTTGGGTTGACTCGTAGGCGGTGCTCAGCCAGCCCCCTGGGAACACCCGGCATGTCAGAAGGCTTCCATGCGAAGATGTCCCAGTTCTCACGGAGGAACTGGATGAGCGCTTCTTCCTATTTGGAGTCGAGTGTTGTTGAGATATGAGTCGGAGCACCATTGGAATCGGTCGGGTGAATGTGAATCGGCTTCGTTTCACCAGACGACTGGAAAGCTGATTCCGTAGCAGGCTTCTTGGCTCGCAACAAATCACTCGGGTCAGCAGTCTTCTGCTACCCCTGCAGTTCTACCACTGCCATCTGGGCATCAGCGATCTCTGAGCCTTTCTGAAAACATTCTTCTGCTTTCTTCCGATTGCTTGTAATAGTGATCACTCCTTTAGGACTAGACATCTTCAATTTGAGATACACATAACATGGTCGAGCCATGAAGCGTGCATAAGCTGGCCTACCCAAAATAGCGTGATACGCACTCTGGAAGTCCACAACCTCGAACGTCAACTTTTCTTTGCGGTAATTCTTGGAATCACCGAAAACCACATCGAGAGCAATTTGGCCGAGTGACTCAGCCTTCTTCCCAGGAATGACTCCATGGAAACTCATGTTGCTGGTACTGAGCCTGGACATCGGAATGCCCATCCCCTTTAACGTCTCTGCATATAGTATGTTCAAACCACTGCCACCATCCATCAATACTTTGGTCAGTCGAGTGCCTTCGACAACTGGGTCGACCACCAAAGCTTGCCTCCCAGGTGTGGCAATGTGCGTTGGGTGATCGGACTGGTCGAATGTGATGGCAGTCTGAGACCACTTCAGATAACTGGGTGTCGCCGGAGCAACCATATTCACCTCTTGGTTGATAACTTTCAGTCGACTTTTGCTTTCAACATCAGCAAAGATCATCAGGGTGGAATTGACCTGGGGGTATCCATCATCACTGTCTTCCTTGTCCTCAACTTTGTCCGACTCCTTTTCCTTATCTTTGGGCTGTTTGCCCTGGAACTGCTGGATCAAGAGCCGGCACTGTCGAGTGGTAGGTAAATGAGTTTACCCTCTTCATCTTTCTTTGTGTGGATGTGACATGGAAAATCCAACACATCATTTCTGTCTTGGTCTTTAACTTTCTTGGGATTCCAAGGCCCTTTGGGTTTCCCCTTAAACTTTCCTTGAGTTACAGCCAAGGTTTCCCCAGGAGCAGATGGCTCGGCTTTCCGCTTCTGCTTCCGATTGGAATTTCCTCCTCCGGTTTCTTGGGCGACTGACTTGAGCTTGCCACTCCGGAGTCGATCCTCATCTTCACCATTAGCGTACTTGGTGGCAATCTCCATCATCCGATTCAGAGACACGTCTCCGGTTCGACCGAATTTCAGATTCAGTTCTCTGTTCTTGACGCCTTCCTTGAAGGCACAGACTGTTTGGTGGTCAGGCACATTCTCTACAGTGTGGTGCAACGTGATCCACCTCTGGATGTAATCCCTCAAAGTTTCATTCGACTTCTGCACACAAGACCGCAGTTCGGTCAGCCCTGCCGGTCACTTGCAAGTTCCTTCAAATGTCGTGACAAACACTCGGGCGAGATCTTCCCAAGTGTAAATGCTGCTAGGTGCTAACTGATTCAGCCATGCTCTGGCCGAGCCCCCCAACATGAGAGGCAGGTGCTTCATGGCCACTTCATCATTGCCACCGCCAATTTGGACAGCCACTCGGTAGTCTTCAAGCCAAGTATCAGGCTTGGACTCACCAGTGAACTTACTGACTCAAGTCGCCAACCTGAAGTTGCGAGGAATCACTGCGGCCCTGATGGCTCTACTAAAGCACTCTGGCCCTGAAACATGCACTCTGCTGCTGGTAGGTGCATCTCTATCGTGACCCTCTCGGTGAGCTCTGTTTCTGTCGACCAAGCCTTGAACGAGAATGGATCTCGCATCAAAGCCTGGTTCCCTGGGGTCGACTGGAATCCTCTGCCCAACGCTATGAGGGCGCCTGTCATCCTGCTGTCGAGGCATGTACGATCCGCTCCTCGGGGGAGGGGTGGGCACTCGACGTCGATCGTCACGATCGAATTGGTGACCATACTGCTCACGGTTCCTGTACTAATCCCGTGGGACTCCACGTCCCTCACGCCTCGGAGGCGATCTTGGGCTGTGGGCCGACTGGACTATGTCTGCAGCAATGGATCTGCCGTGGATTCTGTTCCGCGATTGAGAAACAACGGAATTCTGGTCTCCTGCTGCCCGGAGTAACGCTCTGATCTGCAGCAAGCCTCTGCCAGCCTCTGATTGGGAAGGCTGAATCGACTCTGCTATACGGGTTGCAGCTGCTAAATTCTGAATCAGAGTTCGATATACCTGTGGGGGCGGAAAAAGCTGACGGCGACTGGATTCTGGAACCCGTTGTCGTGCACGCTCATCGAGTGCTCGCTGGAGGTTCTCCAGTCGAGTGCGCTCAGCCAAGTTGGCCAGGCGCGCGTCCTCCAAGGCACGAGCCTCGGGGGTTTCTCCAACAATAGGAGTGTGCAGTGCATCCATGTTCTGGCGACAAAGTTCTTCTCTCTGCAGCGACGTGAGAGGCTCGGGGAGATATTCCTCATGGGGATGCGACGGGTCGCCTCCACCTGCACCTCCGTCGGTGCAGGGAAAACCGGGAGGACTGCGCGGCCCATCGACCATCAGGACCTCCGCCGCCAGATCACTGCTGTCGCACTCGGATGCGGTCTCTACGGAGCCAGTCGAACAGGCCGTAGAGGGATTCGTCGGGCTCGATCGCCGCGACTTGAGGGGTGGCCGACTGGCATGCCACTGCGTGTCTCACCCACCACTGAAGTCTCGACCGACCGGAGCGCTTGCGCCGGCGGGAAACAGGGAGGGAGGACAATGCAGGGGCCGACCGATAATGGGTCGACGGTTGCCGCAAGAGGACGCCGCGGGCACACGCGCGAAAGTGTGTTGCCCCGCGGACAGGAAGCGCGTCGACGTCGAGCGGAGCCTCCTGAAGCCAAGCGGAGTCGTCAACGATGAACGTGAGCGCGCCGAGATGGATCTCGCGGCCCTCCACCAGAACTCCGCCAGAAACCATGATGATTCGGATCGGAAAAAATCACAACTTCTCCAACAAGTCGCTAAGACACCTGCCCCACGGTGGGCGCCAACTGTCGTGGTTCTAACTCTGACAGTAATGTAGGGGGGTAGGTATGGAGAGGCAAGATCTTAGCTATGGAGTAGTTGTAAGCACACGAGGTTTACGAGTTCAGGCCCTTCTCAGAAGAAGTAATAGCCCTACGTCTCGGAGCCCGGAGGCGATCGACTGGATTATGTGTGTATGGATTACAGGGGTGCGAACCCTTTACACTGAGGAGGGGGGTGGCTTATATAGAGTTCGCCAGACCCCTCCAGCCCTCAGTTATGCAGGGTTTAAGGTACATTAAGGTTGGGCGTTACTGGTAACGCCTCTAATAAAGTGCTATAATGACCATAAAGACTACTCAATGACCGTCCGTTAGCGTGTGAAGTGGCCTTAGGTCTCCTGGCAGTCGAGTGGTTGGATCTTGGTCGGGTGACTGCTTCATGGTCGAGTGTCTTCGAGTCTGTCGAGTGGAACGCCTCCAAGTCGATTGAAAGGTGATTCCTTCTAGGGATGTCCTTGGGTAGGGCAGTTAGGACAGGTCCATGACCCTACCCTAGGTACATAACTTCATCAGTCCCAAAAATAATATAAAAGTGTATAATAAAGCCCATAAACATCCAAAACAGATAATGTAATAGCATGAATACTTCATAAATTATAGATACGTTGGAGACGTATCAGCATCCGAGCCAGGTCTATGCGTAGATGTTATATGCATGATTAGAACACAAAGAGTTGTGGGCGATAATAGTCATACTGCTTACCAGCATGTCATACTTTGATTCGGTGGTATTGTTGGATGAAGCGGCTCAGACCAACATTACGCGTACGCTTACGCGAGACTGGTTCTACCGACGTGCTTTGCACACAGGTGGCTAGTGGGTGTCAGTTTCTCCAACTTTAGTTGAATCGAGTGTGACTACGCCCGATCCTTGTTGAAGGTTAAAACAACACACTTGATGAAAAATTGTTGCGGTTTTTGATGCGTAGGTAAGAACGATTCTTGCTCAGCCCGTAGCAGCCACGTAAAACTTGCAACAACAAAGTAGAAGATGTCTAACTTGTTTTTGCAGGGCATGTTGTGATGTGATATGGTCAAGACATGATGCTAAATTTTATTGTATGAGATGATCATGTTTTGTAACAGAGTTATCGGCAACTGGCAGGAGCCATATGGTTGTCGCTTTATTGTATGAATGCAATTGCCATGTAATTGCTTTACTTTATCACTAAGCGGTAGCGATAGTCGTATAAGCAATAGTTGGCGAGACGACAACGATGCTTCGATGGAGATCAAGGTGTCAAGCCGGTGACGATGGTGATCATGACGGTGCTTTCGAGATGGAGATCAAAGGCACAAGATGATGATGGCCATATCATATCACTTATATTGATTGCATGTGATGTTTATCCTTTATGCATCTTATTTTGCTTAGTTCGATGGTAGCATTATAAGATGATCTATCACTAAATTTCAAGGTATAAGTGTTCTCCCTGAGTATGCACCGTTGCTACAGTTCGTCGTGCCGAGACACCACGTGATGATCGGGTGTGATAAGCTCTACGTTCACATACAACGGGTGCAAGCCAGTTTTGCACATGCAGAATACTCGGGTTAAACTTGACGAGCCTAGCATATGCAGATATGGCCTCGAAACACTGAGACTGAAAGGTCGAGCGTGAATCATATAGTAGATATGATCAACATAGTGATGTTCACCATTGAAAACTACTCCATCTCACGTGATGATCGGACATGGTTTAGTTGATATGGATCACGTGATCACTTAGATGATTAGAGAGATGTCTATCTAAGTGGGAGTTCTTAAGTAATATGATTAATTGAACTTTAATTTATCATGAACTTAGTCCTGGTAGTATTTGCATAACTATGTTGTAGATCAATAACTCGCGATGTAGCTCCCAGTTAATTTTTAATATGTTCCTAGAGAAAAACTATGTTGAAAGATGATAGTAGCAATGATGCGGACTAGGTCCATGATCTGAGGATTATCCTCATTGCTGCACAGAAGAATTATGTCCTTGATGCACCGCTAGGTGACAGACCTATTGCAGGAGCAGATGCACACGTTATGAACGTTTGACAAAGCTCGGTATGATGAGTACTTAAATAGTTTAGTGCACCATGCTTTACGGCTTAGAATCGGGACTTCAAAAACTTTTTGAATGCCACGGAACATATAAGATGTTCTAAGAATAGAAATTGTTATTTCATACTCATGCCCGTGTCAAGAGGTATGAGACCTCTGACAGTACTTTTCCTACAAGATGGAGGAGAATAGCTCAACCAGTGAGCATGTACTCAGATTGTCTGGGTAATACAATTGCTTGAATCAAGTGGGAGTTAATCTTCCAGATAAGATAATAATTGACAAAGTTCTCTAGTCACTATATCCAAGTTACTAGAACTTTGCGATGAACTATAATATGCAAGGGATGACGAAAGTAATTCCTGAGCTCTTCGCGACACTGAAATCGACGAAGGTAGAAATCAAGAAAGAGCATCAAGTGTTGATGGTTAACAAGACCACTAGTTTCAAGAAAAGGGCAAAGGGATAGAAGGGGAACTTCAAGAAGAACGGCAAGCAAGTTGCTACTCAAGTGAAGAAGCCCAAGTCTGGACCTAGGCCTGAGACTGAGTGCTTCTACTGCAAAGGAAATGGTCACTGAAAGTGGAACTACCCTAGATACTTGGTGGATAAGAAGGATGGCAAACTGAACAAAGCTATATTTGATATACATGTTATTGATGTGTACTTTACTAGTGTTTATAGCAACCCCTCGGTATTTGATACTGGTTCAGTTGCTAAGAGTAGTAACTCGAAACGGGAGTTGCAGAATGAACAGAGACTAGTTAAGGGTGAAGTGACAATGTGTGTTGGAAGTGGTTCCAAGAATGATATAATCATCATCGCACACTTCGTATACTTTTGGGATTAGTGTTGAACCTAAATAAATGTTATTTGGTGTTTGCGTTGAGCATGAATATGATTTGATCATGCTTATTGCAATATAGTTATTCATTTAAGTTAGAGAATAATTGTTGTTCTATTTACATGAATAGAGTTATATACCCAATGAAAATGGTTTGTTGGATCTCGATCGTAGTGATACACATATTCATAATATTAAAGCCAAAAGATGCAAAGTTAATAATGATAGTGCAACTTATTTGTGGCACTTCCGTTTAGGTCATATTGGTGTAAAGTGCATGAAGAAACTCCATGCTGATGGGCTTTTGGAATCTCTTGATTATGAATCACTTGATGCTTGCAAACCATGCCTCATGGGCAAGATGACTAAGACTCCGTTCTCTGGAACTATGGAGCAAGCAACAGACTTGTTGGAAATAATACATACTGATGTATGCAGTCCAATGAGTGTTGATGCTCGCGGCGGGTATCGTTATTTTCTAACCTTGACAGATGATTTGAGCAGATATGGGTATATCTACTTGATAAAACATAAGTCTGAAACATTTGAAAAGTTCAAAGAATTTAAGAGTGAAGTGGAAAATCATCGTAACAAGAAAATAAAGTTTCTATGATCTGATCATAGAGACGAATATTTGAGTTATGAGTTTGGTCTTCATTTGAAACAATGCAGAATGGTTTCGCAACTCACGCCACCTGGAACACCACAGCGTAATGGTGTGTCCGAACGTCGTAACCGTGCTTTATTAGATATGGTGCGATCTATGATGTCTCTTACCGATTTACCACTATCGTTTTGGGGTTATGCATTAGGGACAGCTGCATTCAATTTAAATAGGGCACCATTTAAAAATCCGTTGAGACGACACCGTATGAACTGTGGTTTAGCAGTCTGTCGTTTCTTAAAATTTAGGGTTGAGATGCTTATGTGAAAAAGTTTCAACGTGATAAGCTTAAAACCCAAATCGGAAAAGTGCGTCTTCATAGGATACCCAAAAAGGAAACTGTTGGGTACACCTTCTATCATAGATCCGAAGGCAAGATCTTTGGTGCTAAAAGTGGATCCTTTCTAGAGAAGGAGTTTCTCTCGAAAGAAGTGAGTGGGAGGAAAGTAGAACTTGATGACGTAACTGTACCTGCTCCCTTATTGGAAAGTAGTTCATCACACAAATCAGTTCTAGTGATTCCTACACCAATTAGTGAGGAAGCTAATGATGATGATCATGAAACTTCAGATCAAGTTACTACCAAACCTCGTAGGTTAACCAGAGTAAGATCCGCACCAGAGTGGTACGGTAATCTTGTTCTGGAGATCATGTTACTTGACCATGACAAACCTACGAACTATGAGGAAGCGATGATGAGCCCAGATTCCGCAAAATGGCTCGAGGCCATAAAATCTGAGATAGAATCCATGTATGAGAACAAAGTGCGGACTTTAGTGCAAGACAGACACTGATAGTAGTATTACTATCTACAGAGCTCGAATTATCGAAAAACAGTTTTTGACAAGTTCAAGGTGTTGACTACGATGATATTTTCTCACTCGTAGCGATGCTTAAGTCTGTTCGAATCATGTTAGCAATTGCCACATTTTATGAAATCTGGCAAATGGATGTCAAAACTACATTCCTTAATGGATTTCTTAAAGAAGGGTTGTTGATGGTGCAACCAGAAGGTTTTATCAATCCGAAAGGTGCTAACAAAATGTGCAAGCTCCAGCAATCCATCTATGGACTGGTGCAAGCATCTCAGAGTTGGAATATACTCTTTGATAAGTTGATGAAATCATATAGTTTTATACAGACTCGCGGTGAAGCCTGTATTTACAAAAGGTGAGTGGGAGCACTACAACCTTTCTGATAAGTATATGTGAATGACATATTGTTGATCGGAAATGATGTAGAATTTTTCTGGAAAGCATAAAGGAGCATTTGAAAGGAGTTTTTCAAAGAAAGACCTCAGTGAAGCTGCTTACATATTGAGCATCAGGATCTATATAGATATATCAAGATGCTTGATAAATTTTTTCAATGAGTACATACCTTGACAAGATTTTGAAGTAGTTCAAAATGGAACAGTCAAATAAGGAGTTCTTGCCTGTGTTGCAAAGTGTAAAGTTGAGTAAGACTCAAAACACGACCACGACAGAAAATAGAAAGAGAATGAAAAGTCATTCCCTATGCCTCAGTCATAGGTTCTATAAAGTATGCTATGTTGTGTACTAGACCTATTGTGTACCTCACCATGAGTTTGGCAAGAGGGTACAATAGTGATCCAGGAGTGGATCACTGGACAACGGTCAAAATTATCCTTAGTGGAATAAGGAGATATTTCTCGGTTATGTAGGTGATAAAGAGTTGGTCGTAAAGAGTTACATCGATGCAAGCTTTGACACCGATCTAGATGACTCTAAGTCTCGATCTATATACATATTGAAAGTGGGAGCAATTAGCTAAATGATACGTCTCCAATGTATCTACAATTTTTGATTACTCCATGCTATATTATCTATTGTTTTGGGCAATATTGGGCTTTATTATCCACTTTTATATTATTTTTGGGACTAACCTATTAACCGGAGGCCCAGCCCAGATTTGCTGTTTTATGCCTATTTCAGTGTTTCGAGGAAAAGGAATATCAAACGGAGTCAAAACAGAACGAAATCAACTAGAGAAGTTATTTTTGGAAGGAAAGCCACCGGATAGACTTGGACTCTACGTCAGAAGATACGAGAGATGGCCACGAGGGCGGGGGGCGCGCCCCCTGCCTCGTGGGCCCCTCGTGGCTCCACCGACGTACCCCCTGCACACATATATACCTACGTATCGTAAAACTTCCAGAACAGAGATTAGATCGGGAGTTCCACCGCCGCAAGCCTCTGTAGCCACCAAAAACCTAATCGGGACCTTGTTCCGGCACCCTGCCGGAGGGGGGGTCCCTCACCGGTGGCCATCTTCGTCATCCCGGCGCTCTCCATGATGAGGAGGGAGTAGTTCACCCTTGGGGCTGAGGGTATGTACCAGTAGCTATGTGTTTGATCTCTCTCTCTCTCTCGTGTTCTTGATTTGGCACGATCTTGATGTATCGCGAGCTTTGCTATTATAGTTGGATCTTATGTTTCTTCTCCCCCTCTTCTCTCTTGTAATGGATTGAGTTTTCCCTTTGAAGTTATGTTATCGGATTGAGAACACTTGATGTATGTCTTGCCGTGAATATCTGTGGTGACAATGGGATACCACGTGCCACTTGATGTATGTTTTGGTGATCAACTTGCGGGTTCCGCCCATGAACCTATGCATAGGGGTTGGCACACTTCTTCGTCGTGATTCTCCGGTAGAAACTTTGGGCACTCTTTGAGGTTCTATGTGTTGGTTTGAGTAGATGAATTGAGATTGTGTGATGCATATCGTATAATCATGCCCACGGATACTTGAGGTGACATTGGAGTATCTAGGTGACATTAGGGTTTTGGTTGATTTGTGTCTTAAGGTGTTATTCTAGTACAAACTCTAGGGCTATTTGTGACACTTATAGGAATAGCCCAATGGATTGATTGGAAAGAATAACTTTGAGGTGGTTTCGTACCCTACCATAATCTCTTCGTTTGTTCTCCACTATTAGTGACTTTGGAGTGACTCTTTGTTGCATGTTGAGGGATAGTTATATGATCCAATTATGTTATAATTGTTGAGAGGACTTGCACTAGTGAAAGTATGAACCCTAGGCCTTGTTTCAACTCATTGCAATACCGTTTATGCTCACTTTTACCACTTGTTACCTTGCTGTTTTTATATTTCCAGTTTACAAAAACCTATATCTACCATCCATATTGCACTTGTATCACCATCTCTTCGCCGAACTAGTGCACCTATACAATTTACCATTGTATTGGGTGTGTTGGGGACACAAGAGACTCTTTGTTATTTGGTTGCAGGGTTGTTCGAGAGAGATCATCTTCATCCTACGCCTCTCACAGATTGATAAACCTTAGGTCATCCACTTGAGTGAAATTTGCTACTGTCCTACAAACCTCTGCACTTGGAGGCCCAACAACGTCTACAAGAAGAAGGTTGTGTAGTAGACATCAAGCTCTTTTCTGGCGCCATTGCCGGGGAGGTGAGTGCTTGAAGGTATATCTTTAGATCTTGCAATCGAATCTTTTTTGTTTCTTGTTTTAGCACTAGTCTATTTTATAAAAGAAAACTACCAAAAAAATGGAATTGAGTTTGTCTCATACGCTTCATCTTTTTAATATCTTTCATGAGTATGATGGAAAGGATAATTGTGCTCAAGTGCTAGAAGAAGAGATCTCTAAAATGTTTGGCACTAAATATTTGAATGATGAGCATGATTGCAATGTTGTTAGTACGAATTCTTTGAGTATCCATGATGCTAATAATGATTGCACTAGTTGTGATGAAAATGTCTCCTATAAACATGTCAATTTTTGTGGAGTAGATTGGGTTTGTAAGTACACACCAAATAGGGAAGATAGATATTGCAAGAGGCATAAGTACTTAGAAACCAAATTGTTGCAAGAAGAGCTAGATGAATGTGCTGAAAGATGCAATATTTTTCGCGCTCCTTGTGAACTTTGCAATGAACATGGTCATTTAAAGATGCAATGTTATTTGTTTCATGATCAAGTCGTGTCCAAATATTGTGATAATTTGATTGCCCTTGAGCATCATAAAGAGCTTAGCCTTCTTTTGGGTTATGAAGAAATGAAACGTATAACTGAGGGTATTCCAAAATTTAATCTTGATAGAGTTCTTGATTTTGATCTGGAGAAGATTTATATGTATTGTGCGGTGAATTGCATTGAAAATCCTTATATTGCCAATTACATAAAGAAAAGAAAACAAATAGAGGATGAAGAGAATACTAATGAAAGGGAAGAGAGTTCCCAATATCCTCCTATTATTTATTATGATGAATCAGGTAACGAGGAGGAGCCTTATATTCAACCAATCTCATTAATAAGGAGCTCCAAAAAGAGGATTGAACCCACACATGATGTGGTGAAGAAGAAGAAAAGAAAAAGGAAGAGAGGTAAAAAGATATCTCTCCCAAATAAAGTTGCTCCTATTATTACCGTGCCTCATGAAGATGATACACTTGATGATGATCTCGTTATGCCTATTGCTTGTTGTGATGATTATGATTGGGAAGATAATGATACTTCTTATTATCTTGAAAATTTTTTTGGCACTTGCTTGGAAGAATATAATAATTGCTATACTATTGGTGCTATCTATACTATTAATGATGATAGTGGTTATGCTTATGATATGAAAAGGCCCAAGCTTGGGGAAGCTATGTTTGATGAGGATGACATATTTGAGAATATATTTTCTATAATTAATGTTTGTCCCAAGCTTGGGGATGCTATGTTTAATAACGATAATATTTTTAGCCTCCCAAGTTTTGATATGCAAAGTTGTTATGATGAAAGCATGCTTTCTGCTTATGATGATTATACTAATGAAAGTGGGTTTGGAAGAGTGTCAACTTTAGGAAGTAGTGATCCCACAATATTGGAGGATGTTGAATCTTATAATATTTATGAAAGTGGATTTGGAGAGGTCATGACTTTATTTAGTGATGTATCCACTATTTCGGAAGAGGTTTCAATCGATTATGATGAGAACAAAGTTGCTACTTATGATGATTATTGTGATAGAACTTATGCTATAAAAAGTAGTGATGATTATATTTATAAAACTTGTCATGATTATGAGCACCCTTTCTCTGAACATTAATCTTTTAATATGGAAACAATTTATAGTATTCAAGTCTCTTATGATACTCCCACTATTCTAAATGAGAAGAATTTTGCTTGTGTGGAGAGTAGTAAATTTTCTATGCTTGTAGGTCATGAAAAGAATGCTTTAGGTGCTGGTTATATTGTTGAATTCATTCATGATGCTACTGAAAATTATTATGAGAGAGGATCATATGCTTCTACATATTGCAATAATATCAAGTTTCCTCTCTATGTGCTTAAAATCTTGAAGTTATGCTTGTTTTGCCTTCCTATGCTAGTTGATTATTGCTCCCATAAGTTGTTTGTTCACAAAATCCCTATGCATAGGAAGTGGGTTAGACTTAAATGTGCTAGTCATATTCTTCATGATGCTCTCTTTATGTTTCAATTCCTATCTTTTATGTGAGCATCATTGAAATCATCATGCCTAGCTAGGGGCGTTAAACGTTAGCGCTTGTTGGGAGGCAACCCAACTTTATCTTATTTTCTTGCTTTTTGGTTCTGTTTAGGAATAAATAATCCATATAGCTTCTGTTAAGATGTGGTTTTATGTTTTAGTTTGTGTTTGTGCCAAGTAGAACCTTTGGGAAGACTTGGGTGAAGTCTTTATGATCATGCTGTAAAAAACAGAAACTTTAGCGCTCACGAGATTAGCTAAATTTTTTTAATGGAGAGTGCTATTTAGTTGATTCTTTTTTAATATGATTACTAGACAAATTCCTCAGGTCCACAAATTTATTTTAGAATTTTTGGAGTTCCAGAAGTTTGCGTTAGTTACAGATTACTACAGACTTTTCTGTTTTTGACAGATTCTGTTTTCTTTGTGTTGCTTGCTTATTTTAATGAATCTATGGCTAGTAAAATAGTTTATCATACATAGAGAAGTTGGAATACAGTAGGTTTAACACCAATATAAATAAAGAATGAGTTCATTACGTTACCATGAAGTGGTGTTTTGTTTTATTTCGCTAACGGAGCTTACGAGTTTTTTGTTAAGTTTTGTGTTGTGAAGTTTTCAAGTTTTGGGTAAAGATTCGATGGACTATGGAATAAGGAGTGGCAAGAGCCTAAGATTGGGGATTCCCAAGGCACCCCAAGGTAATATTCAAAGATAACCAAGCATCTAAGCTTGGGGATGCCTCGGAAGGCATCCCCTCTTTCGTCTTCGTTCATCGGTAACTTTACTTGGAGCTATATTTTTATTCACCACATGATATGTGTTTTGCTTCGAGCGTAATTTTATTTTATTTAGCTTTTCTTGCTGTTTGAATAAAGTATCAAGATCTGAAATTCTTAAATGTTAGAGAGTCTTCACATAGTTGCATAATTATTTGACTACTCATTAATCTTCACTTATATCTTTCGGAGTAGTTTGTCGTTTGCTCTAGTACTTCACTTATATCTTTTAGAGCACGGTGGTGGTTTTATTTTGAAGAAATAGATGAACTCTCATGATTCACTTAGATTATTTTTAGAGTCATAAATAGCATGGTAATGTGTTTAATTCTAATATGCTAGGCATACAAGACTAATAAAAGAAAAATTCTTATGAGTGTGTTGAATACTAAGAAAAGATTGAAGCATGATAATTGTTTTGAGATATGGAGGTGATAATATTAGAGTCATGATAGTTGAGCAGTTGTGAATTTGAAGAACACTTGCGTTGAAGTTTGTGATTCCCGTAGCATGCACGTATGGTGGACCGTTATGTAATGAAGTAGGAGCATGAGGTGTTTATTGATTGTCTTCCTTATGAGTGGCGGTCGGGGACGAGCGATGGTCTTTTCCTACCAATCTATCCCCCTAGGAGCATGCGCGTAATACTTTGCTTTGATAACTTCTAGATTTTTGCAATAAGTATATGAGTTCTTTATGACTAATGTTGAGTCCATCGATTATACGCAGTTTTCTTCCTTCCACCATTGCTAGCCTCTCTAATACCGCGCACTTTTCGCCGGTATCATACACCCACCATATATCTTCCTCAAAACAGCCACCATACCTACCTATCATGGCATTTCCATAGCCATTCCGAGATATATTGCCATGCAACTTTCCACCGTTCCGTTTATTATGACACGCTCCATCATTGTCATATTGCTAGCATGATCATGTAGTTGACATTGTATTTGTGGCAAAGCCACCGTTCATAATTCTTTCATACATGTCACTCATGAGTCATTGCATATCCCGGTACACCGCTGGAGGCATTCATATAGAGTCATATATTGTTCTAAGTATTGAGTTGTAATTCTTGAGTTGTAAGTAAATAAAAGTGTGATGATCATCATTATTAGAGCATTGTCCCAGTGAGGAAAGGATGATGGAGACTATGATTCCCCCAAAAGTTGGGATGAGACTTCGGACAAAAAAAATAAAAAAAAAGAGAAAAAAAAGAGGCCATAAAAAAGAGAAAAGGCCCAAACAAAAAAATGAAAATGAGAGAAAAAGAGAGAAGGGGCAATGCTACTATCCTTTTACCACACTTGTGCTTCAAAGTAGCACCAAGATCTTCATAATAGAGTCTCCTATGTTGTCACTTTCATATACTAGTGGGAATTTTTCATTATAGAACTTGGCTTGTATATTCGAATGATGGGCTTCCTCAAAATGCCCTAGGTCTTGGTGACCAAGCGAGTTGGATGCACACCCACTTAGTTTCGTTTGTTGAGCTTTCATATACTTATATCTCTAGTGCATCCGTTGCATGGCAATCCCTACTAACTCACATTGATATCTATTGATGGGCATCTCCATAGCCCGTTGATACGCCTAGTTGATGTGAGACTATCTTCCCCTCTTTTTTTCTTCTCCACAACCACCATTCTATTCCACCTATAGTGTTATATCCATGGCTCACGCTCATGTATTGCGTGAAGATTGAAAAAGTTTTGAAAATGTTAAAGTATGAAACAATTGCTTGGCTTGTCATCGGGGTTGTGCATGATTTAAATAATTTATGTGGTGAAGATGGAGCATAGCCAGACTATATGATTTTGTAGGGATAACTTTCTTTGGCCATGTTATTTTGAGAAGACATGATTGCTTTGTCAGAATGCTTGAAGTATTATTATTTTTATGTCAATATGAACTTTTGTCTTGAATCTTTCGGATCTGAATATTCATATCACAATTGAGAAGAATTACAATGAAATTATATCAAATAGCATTCCACATTAAAAATTATGTTTTTTTATCATTTACCTACTCGAGGACGAGTAGGAATTAAGCTTGGGGATGCTTGATACGTCTCCAACGTATCTATAATTTTTGATTGCTCCATGCTATATTATCTACTGTTTTGGGCAATATTGGGCTTTATTATCCAATTTTATATTATTTTTTGGGACTAACCTATTAACCGGAGGCCTAGCCCAGATTTGCTATTTTATGCCTATTTCAGTGTTTCGAGGAAAAGGAATATCAAACGGAGTCAAAACGGAACGAAATCAACTAGAGAAGTTATTTTTGGAAGGAAAGCCACTGGATAGACTTGGACTCTACGTCAGAAGATACGGGAGCTTGCCACGAGGGTGGGGGGCGCGCCCCCTGCCTTGTGGGGCCCTCGTGGCTCCACCGACGTACCCCCTGCATCCATATATACCTACGTATCGTAAAACTTCCAGAACAGAGATTAGATCAGGAGTTCCGCCACTGCAAGCCTCTGTAGCCACCAAAAACCTAATCGTGACCCTGTTCCGGCACCTTGCCGGAGGGGGGGTCCCTCACCGGTGGCCATCTTAATCATCCCGGCGCTCTCCATGACGAGGAGGGAGTAGTTCACCCTCAGGGCTGAGGGTATGTACCAGTAGCTATGTGTTTGATCTCTCTCTCTCTCTCGTGTTCTTGATTTGGCACGATCTTGATGTATCGCGAGCTTTGCTATTATAGTTGGATCTTATGTTTCTTCTCCCCCTCTTCTCTCTTGTAATGGAGTGAGTTTTCCCTTTGAAGTTATGTTATCGGATTGAGTCTTTAAAGATTTGAGAACACTTGATGTATGTCTTGTCATGAATATCTGTGGTGACAATGGGATATCACGTGCCACTTGATGTAAGTTTTGGTGATCAACTTGCGGGTTCCGCCCATGAACCTATGTATAGGGGTTGGCACACTTCTTCGTCGTGATTCTCTGGTAGAAACTTTGGGCACTCTTTGAGGTTCTATGTGTTGGTTTGAGTAGATGAATTGAGATTGTGTGATGCATATCGTATAATCATGCCCACGGATACTTGAGGTGACATTGGAGTATCTAGGTGACATTAGGGTTTTGGTTGATTTGTGTCTTAAGGTGTTATTCTAGTCTGAACTCTAGGGCTGTTTGTGACACTTATAGGAATAGCCCAATGGATTGATTGGAAAGAATAACTTTGAGGTGGTTTCGTACCCTACCATAATCTCTTCATTTGTTCTCCGCTATTAGTGACTTTGGAGTGACTCTTTGTTGAATGTTGAGGGATAGTTATATGATCCAATTATGTTATTATTGTTGAGAGGACTTGCACTAGTGAAAGTATGAACCCTAGGCCCTGTTTTAACTCATTGCAATACCGTTTACGCTCACTTTTACCACTTGTTACCTTGCTGTTTTTATATTTCCAGTTTACAAAAACCTATATCTACCATCCATATTGCACTTGTATCACCATCTCTTCGCCGAACTAGTGCACCTATACAATTTACCATTGTATTGGGTGTGTTGGGGACACAAGAGACGCTTTGTTATTTGGTTGCAGGGTTGTTTGAGAAATAACATCTTCATCCTACGCCTCCCACAGATTGATAAACCCTAGGTCATCCACTTGAGGGAAATTTGCTACTGTCCTACAAACCTCTGCACTTGGAGGCCCAACAACGTCTACAAGAAGAAGGTTGTGTAGTAGACATCACTAAAGTAGCTTCGTGCAGAGTATTGTAGACATAGAAATTTTGCAAAATACATACGGTTCTGAATGTGACAGGCCCATTGACTAAGCTTCTCTCACAAGCAAAACATGATCACACCTTAGTACCCTTTGGGTGTTAATGACATAGCAATGTGAACTAGATTATTAACTCTAGTAAAACCCTTTGGGTATTAGTCACATGACAATGTGAACTAATCACATGGTGATGTGAACTATTGGTGTTAAATCACATGGCGATGTCATCTAGATTATTGACTCTAGTGCAAGTGGGAGACTGAAGGAAATATGCCCTAGAGGCAATAATAAATTTGTTATTTATATCTCCTTATATCATGATAAATGTTTATTATTCATGCTAGAATTGTATTAACCGGAAACTTAGTACATGTGTGAATACATAGACAAATAGAGGGTTACTAGTATGCCTCTACTTGACTAGCTCGTTAATCAAAGATGGTTAAGTTCCCTAACCATAGACATGAGTTGTCATTTGATGAACGGGATCACATCATTAGAGAATGATGTGATTCGCAAGACCCATCCGTTAGCTTAGCACTATGATCGTTTAGTTTTTTGCTATGGCTTTGTTCATGACTTATACATGTTCCTATGACTATGATATTATGCAACTCCCGAATACCGGAGGAACACTTAGTGTGCTATCAAATGTCACAACGTAACTGGGTGATTATAGAGATGCTCTACAGGTGTCTCCGATGGTGTTTGTTGAGTTGGCATAGATCAAGATTAGGATTTGTCACTCCGAGTATCAGAGAGGTATCTCTGGGCCCTCTCGGTAATGCACATCACTATAAGCCTTGCAAGCATTGTGACTAATGAGTTAGTTGCGGGATGATGCATTACATAACGAGTAAAGAGACTTGCCAGTAACGAGATTGAACTAGGTATTGAGATACTGATGATTGAATCTCGGGCAAATAACATACCGAATACAAAGGGAACAACGTATGTTGTTATATGGTTTGACCGATAAAGATCTTCGTAGAATATGTAGGAACCAATATGAGCATCCAGGTTCCTCTATTGGTTATTGACTTGAGATGAGTCTTGGTCATGTCTACATAGTTCTCGAACCCGTACGGTCCGCACGCTTAATGTTCGGTGACGATCGGTATTATGAGTTTATGTGTTTTGATGTACCGAAGGTAGTTCAGAGTCCCGGATATGATCACAGACATGATGAGGAGTCTCTAAATGGTCGAGACATAAATATTGATATATTGGATGACTATGTTTGGACATCGGAATGGTTCCGAGTGAGTTCGGGCATATACCGGAGTACCGTGGGGTTACTGGAACCCCCGGGGAGTATATGGGCCCTAATGGGCTTTAGTGGAGAGAGAGAGGGGCATCCAGGGAAGGCCACGCGCCCCCTCCCCCTCTGGCCTGAATTGGACCAGGAAGGGGGGCGGCGCCCCCCTTTCCTTCCTCCCTCTCTCCCCCCCTTCCTTCTCTCCTAGTCCAACTAGGGAGGGGGGAATCCTACTCCGTGTGGGAGTAGGACTCCTCCAGGGCGCGCCATAGAGGGACGACCCTTCCCCCTCATCCACTCGTTTATATACGGGGAGGGGGCACCCCATAGACACACAAGTTGATCATTGATCTCTTAGCCGTGTGCGGTGCCCCCTCCACCATAATTCACCTCGGTCATATCATTGCAGTGCTTAGGCGAAGCCCTGCGTTGGTAGCTTCATCATCACCGTCGTGTTGATGAAGCTCTCCCTCGACACTCAGCTGGATCGAGAGTTCGTGGGACGTCACTGATGTCTACTACGCAACCTTCTTCTTGTAGACGTTGTTGGGCCTCCAAGTGCAGAGGTTTGTAGGACAGTAGCAAATTTCCCTCAAGTGGATGACCTAAGGTTTATCAATCCGTGGGAGGCGTAGGATGAAGATGGTCTCTCTCAAACAACCCTGCAACCAAATAACAAAGAGTCTCTTGTGTCCCCAACACACCCAATACAATGGTAAATTGTATAGGTGCACTAGTTCGGCGAAGAGATGGTGATACAAGTGCAATATGGATAGTAGATATAGGTTTTTGTAATCTGAAAATATAAAAACAGAAAGGTAGCAAGTAATAAAAGTGAGCATAAACGGTATTGCAACGCATTGAAACAAGGCCTAGGGTTCATACTTTCACTAGTGCAAGTTCTCTCAACAATAATAACATAATTGGATCATATAACTATCCCTCAACATGCAACAAAGAGTCACTCCAAAGTCACTAATAGCGGAGAACAAACGAAGATTTTATGGTAGGGTACGAAACCACCTTAAACTTATCCTTTCTGATCGATCTATTCAAGAGTCCGTAGTAAAATAACATGAAGTTATTCTTTCCATTCGATCTATCATAGGGTTCGTACTACAATACACCTTAAGACACAAATCAACCAAAACCCTAATGTCACCTAGATACTCCATAGTCACCTCAAGTATCCGTGGGTATGATTATACGATATGCATCACACAATCTCAGATTCATCTATTCAACCAACACAAAGAACTTCAAAGAGTGCCCCAAAATTTCTACCGGAGAGTCAAGACGAAAACATGTGCCAACCCCTATGCATAAGTTCATGAGGTCACGGAACCCGCAAGTTGATCACCAAAACATACATCAAGTAGATCACGTGATATCCCATTGTCACCACAAATATGCACATGCAAGGCATACATCAAGTGTTCTCAAATCCTTAAAGACTCAATCCGATAAGATAACTTCAGAGGGAAAACTCAATCCATTACAAGGGAGTAGAGGGGGAGAAACATCATAAGATCCAACTATAATAGCAAAGCTCGCGATACATCAAGATCGTACCACCTCAAGAACATGAGAGAGAGATCAAACACATAGCTACTGGTACATACCCTCAGCCCCGAGGGTGAACTACTCCCTCCTCGTCATGGAGAGTGCCGGAATGATGAAGATGGCCACCGATGAGGGTTCCCCCTCCAGCAGATTGCCAGAAGAGGGTCCCAATTAGTTTTTGGTGGCTACAGAGGCTTGCGGCGGCGGAACTCCCGATCTATTATGTTCCTCGATGTTTTTAGGGTATATGGACATATATGGGCGAAAGAAGTTGGTCAGGGGAGCCACAAGGGGCCCACGAGGGTGGGGGCGCACCCAGGGGGCAGGCGCGCCTCCCTGCCGTGTGGCCACCTCGAAGCTTCCCTGACGTCTACTCCAAGTCTCCTGGATTGCTTCCGTTCCAAAAATATCTCTCCCGAAGGTTTCATTCCATTTGGACCCCGTTTGATATTCCTTTTCTTTGAAACACTAAAGTAGGCAAGAAAACAACAATTTGGGTTGGGCCTCCGGTTAATAGGTTAGTCCCAAAAATAATATAAAAGTGTATAATAAAGCCCATAAACAGCCAAAAGTTGTAGCTAATCTCGTGAGCGCTAAAGTTTGTGTTTTTTATAGCAAGATCAAAAAGACTTCAGTCAAGTCTTCCCAAAGGTTCTACTTGGCACAAACACTAATTAAAACATAAAAACACATATAACCAGAGGCTAGATCAAAGATTTATTACTAAACATAACCAAAAAGCAAAGAACAAAAATAAAATTGGGTTGCCTCCCAACAAGCGCTAATGTTTAACGCCCCTAGATAGGCAAGATGATTTCAATGATGCTCGCATAAAAGATAAGAATTGAAACATAAAGAGAGCATCATGAAGAATATGACTAGCACATTTAAGTCTAACCCACTTCCTATGCATAGGGATTTTGTGAGCAAACAACTTATGGGAACAATAATCAACTAGCATAGGAAGGCTAAACAAGCATAACTTCAAAATTTTAATCACATAGAGAGGAAACTTGATATTATTGCAATTCCTACAAGCAAATATTCCTCCCTCATAATAATTTTCAGTAGCATCATGAATGAATTCAACAATATAACCAGCACCTAAAGCATTCTTTTCATGATCTACAAGCATAGAAATTTCATTACTCTCCACATAAGCAAAATTCTTCTCATTCGGAATAGTGAGAGTATCATAAGAAACTCAAATACTATAAATTGTTTCCACATTAAAAGAGTAATGTTCAGAAAAGGGTAATCATAATCATGACAAGTTTTATAACTATAATCATCACTACTCTTTATAGCATAAGTTTCATGACATAATCATCATAAGTAGCAACTTTGTTCTCATCATAATCAATTGAAACCTCTTCCTAAATAGTGGATTCATCACTAAATAAAGTCATGACCTCTCCAAATCCACTTTTATAATTATCACAATAAGATTCAACACCCTCCAAAATAGTGGGATCATTACTTCCTAAATTTGACACTCTTCCAAACCCACTTTCATCAATATAATCATCATAAGTAGGAGGCATGCTATCATCATAATAAATTTGCATATCAAAACTTGGGAGAATAAAAACATCATATTCATTAAACATAGCATCCCCAAGCTTGGGACAAACATTAATTGCAGCAAATATATTCTCAAACATGGCATTCTCATCAAACATAGCATCCCCAAGCTTGGGTCTTTTCATATCATAAGCATAATCACTCTCATCATTAATAGTATAGATAACACCAATAGTATAGCAATTATCATCATCACAATGAGTAATAGGAGCAACATCATTTGGGAGAGATACTTATGCCTCTTGCAAAATCTATTTTCCCTAATTGGTGTGTACTTGCAAGCTCTATGTATTCCACAAAAGTTGGCATGCTTATAAGAGACATTTTCATCATGACTAGTGCAGTCATCATTAGTACTATGGATATTCAAAGAGTTCATACTAACAACATTGCAATCATGCTCATCATTCAAAGATTTAGTGCCAAACATTCTAATGCATTCTTCCTCTAGCAATTTAGCACAATTATCGGAATCCTTATTCACAAGAAAGATATTAAAAAGGTGAAGCATATGAGGCACCCTCAATTCCATTTTTTTGTAGTTTTCTTTTATAAACTAAACTAGTGATAAAACAAGAAACTAAAAGATTCGATTGCAAGATCTAAAGATATACCTTCAATCACTAACCTCCCCGGCAACGGCGCCAGAAACTGCTTGATGTCTACTACACAACCTTCTTCTTGTAGACGTTGTTGGGCCTCCAAGTGCAGAGGTTTGTAGGACAGTAACAAATTTCCCTCAAGTGGATGACCTAAGGTTTATCAATCCGTGGGAGGCGTAGGATGAAGATGGTCTCTCTCAAATAACCCTGCAACCAAATGACAAAGAGTCTCTTGTGTCCCCAACACGCCCAATACAATGGTAAACTGTATAGGTGCACTAGTTCAGCGAAGAGATGGTGATACAAGTGCAATATGGCTGATAGATATAGGTTTTGTAATCTGAAAATATAAAAACAGCAAGGTAGCAAGTGATAAAAGTGAGTGTAAACGGTATTGCAATGCTAGGAAACAAGGCCTAGGGTTCATACTTTCACTAGTGCAAGTTCTCTCAACAATAATAACATAATTGGATCATATAAATATCCCTCAACATGCAACAAAGAGTCACCCAAAGTCACTAATAGCGGAGAACAAACGAAGATATTATTGTAGGGTACGAAACCACCTCAAAGTTATTCTTTCGGATCGATCTATCATAGAGTCCGTACTAGAATAACACCTTAAGACACAAATCAACCAAAACCCTAATGTCACCTAGATACTCCAATGTCACCTCAAGTATCCGTGGGTATGATTATATGATATGCATCAAACAATATCATATTCATCTATTCAACCAACACAAAGTACTTCAAAGAGTGCCCCAAAGTTTCTACCGGAGAGTCAAGACGAAAATGTGTGCCAACCCCTATGCATAAGTTCAACTGAACTCGCAAGTTGATCACCAAAACATACATCAAGTGAATCACATGATATCCCATTGTCACCAGAGATGAGCACATGAAAGACATACATCAAGTGTTCTCAAATCCTTAAAGACTCAATCCGATAAGATAACTTCAAAGGGAAAACTCAATCCATTACAAGAGAGTAGAGGGGGAGAAGCATCATAAGATCCAACTATAATAGCAAAGCTCGCGATACATCAAGATCGTGCCACCTCAAGAACACGAGAGAGCGAGTTCAAACACATAGCTACTGGTACATACCCTCATCCCCGAGGGTGAACTACTCCCTTCTCGTCATGGAGAGCGTCGGGATGATGAAGATGGCCACCGATGAGGGTTCCCCCCTCCGGCAGGGTGCCGGAACAGGGTCCCGATTGGTTTTTGGTGGCTACAGAGGCGGAACTCCCAATCTATTCTGTTCTTCGATGTTTTTAGCGTATATGGATATATATAGGCGAAAGAAGTCGGTCAGGGGAGCCACAAGGGGCCCATGAGGGTGGGGGCGCGCCTCCCTGCCTCGTGGCTTCCTCGAAGCTTCCCTGACGTCTTCTCCAAGTCTCCTAGATTGCTTCTGTTCCAAAAATAACTCTCCCGAAGGTTTCTTTCTGTTTGGACTCCGTTTGATATTCCTTTTCTTCGAAACCCTGAAATAGGCAAGAAAACAGCAATTTGGGTTGGGCCTCCGGTTAATAGGTTAGTCCCAAAAATAATATAAAAGTGTTTAGTAAAGCCCATAAACATCCAAAACAAATAATATATTAGCATGAATACTTCATAAATTATAGATACGTTGGAGACGTATCACAATTTCATTTGAGGGAGAGGCATAAGCTAACATAATTTATCTTCTTGGATCATGTGAACTTATGATTGGAACTCTAGCAAGCACCCACAACTACTAAAGATCATTAAGGTAAAACCCAACCATAGAATTAAAGCATCAAGTCCTCTTTATTCCCATACACCATGACCCACTTATCCGTGTTTGTGTTTCAGTCACTCACACAACGCAGGCAATAAGCAAACCATGAATATATTGCAAACCCTACAGCAGGAATCCCTCACGCTTGCGAGACACGGAGAGCACCATAGGACAACACCAATATTAAAACTTGCAACTTAAAACAATCACGATCATCAATTAACCCATAGGACAAAACGGATCTACTCAAACATCATAGGATAGCCATACATCATTGGGAAATAATATATAGCATTGAGCACCATGTTTAAGTAGAGATTACAGCAGGTAAAAGAGGGGTTACACCGCTGCATAGAGGGGGGAAGAGTTGGTGATGAGGGCGGTGAAGTTGTTGCTGTAGATTGCGGTGATGATGATGGCCCCGACGGCGTTCCGGCGCTACCGGGAGAGAGGGGGAGAGAGCCCCCTTCTTCTTCTTCTTCTTCCTTGACCTTCTCCCTAGATGGGAGAAGGGTTTCCCCTCTGGTCCTTGGTCTCCATGGCTTGGGAGGGGCGAGATCCCCTCCGAGATTGGATCAGTCTCTCTGTCTCTCTCTGTTTCTACGCTCCTAGATCTGACCTTTCACCGTTTCTTATATTCCCGGAGATCCGTAACTCCGATTGGATTGAAATTTGAACACGATTTTTATCTGAATATTAGCTTTCTTGCAGTGAAACAAGGGCAACAACCACCTTACGGGGTGTCCACGAGGGCCAGGGGGGCGCCCCCTGCCTCATGGCCCCCTCGGGAATCGTCTCACGTTGATTCCACTCCCCAAAATTCACATATATTCCAAAAAAATCTCTGTCAGTTTTTATCCCGTTTGGACTCTGTTTGATATGGATATTCTGCGAAATAAAAAACATGCAACAAACAGGAAGTGGCACTGGGCATTGGATCAATATGTTAGTCCCAAAAATAGTATAAAAAGTTGCCAAAAGTATGTAAAAGTTATAGAATATTGGCATGGAACAATCAAAAAATTATAGATACGACGAAGACGTATCAAGGACGAGCAGGAATTTAGCTTGGGGATGCTTGATACGTCTCAAACGTATCTATAGATTTTTTTATTGTTCCATGCTATTATATTATCTGTTTTGGATGTTTAATGGGCTTTAATATACCTTTTTATATTATTTTTGGGACTAACCTATAAACCGAAGGCCCAATGCAAATTGCTATTTTTTTTGCCTATTTCAGTGTTTCGCAGAAAAGGAATATCAAATGGAATCCAAATGGAATGAAACCTTCGCGAGGATCTTTTATGGAACAAATGCAATCCAGGAGACTTGGAGTGGAAGTCAAGGAAGCAACGAGGCGGCACGAGGCACGAGGGCACGCCCAGGGGGTAGGCGCGCCCCCACCCTCGTGGGCCCCTCGTAGCTCCACCGACCTACTTCTTTCACCTATATATACTATTATACCCTAAAACATCCAGGGGATCCACGAAACCACTTTTCCATCGCCGCAACCTTCTGTACCCGTGTGATCCCGTCTTGGGGCCTTTTCCAGCGATCTGCCGGAGGGGGATTCGATCATGAAGGGCTTCTACATCAACACCATAGCCTCTCTGATGATGTGTGAGTAGTTTACCACAGACTTTCGGGTCCATATTTATTAGCTAGATGACTTCTTCTCTCTCTTTGGATCTCAATACAAAGTTCTCCTCGATGTTCTTGGAGATCTATTTGATGTAATTCTTTTTGCGGTGTGTTTTTCGAGATCCAATGAATTGTGGGTTGAGATCAAGATTATCTATGAACAATATTTGGTTCTTCTCTAAATTCTTATATGCATGATTTAATATCTTTGCAAGTCTCTTCGAATTATCGGTTTAGTTTGGCCTACTAGATTGATCTTTCTTGCAATGGGAGAAGTGCTTAGAAAGGGAACTGACACGTATTGTACTGTTGCCATCGAGGATAAAAAGATGGGGTTTCTATCATATTGCTTGAGTTTATCCCTCTACATCATGTCATCTTGCCTAATGCGGCACTCTGTTCTTATGAACTTAACACTCTAGATGCTTGCTGGATAGCGGTCGATGTGTGGAGTAATAGTAGTAGATGCAGAATCGTTTCGATCTAGAGACTGAGGCAATGATAATAGATTCTTTGTGTCTATGTGTGTGGAGGATAGAGAGAGACATGTACATGGGGCTTTGTGTTGTGTAACGTGGAGACACATATACATAATTAGAGAGTGAGTGTGTGAGATACACATGCGGACATGAGGAGAGATGAGGATCTAGGTAAATGGGTGTTTGTGCGTGTTTGTGTGTGTTTGTGCATGCGTTTGTGTGTGAGAGGGAGAGAGTATATGTGGAGTAGAGAGACCACTGATGATGTAAACCTAGTATAAGGGAAGGGGGAATGGTGTGACATGTGTAGTAGCGAGATAGCACGGGTGCGGGCGGGGGGAGCATACTATTTGGAAGAGACATCGAGTGTGTGTGGGAGAGGGGTGTGAGAGCGAGAGAAAGAGAGAGCTAGCAACGGAGAGAGAGAGATAGAGAGAGAGAGAGAGAGAGAGAAAGGAAGAGAGGGGCGAGAGGGGTCGTTTGTGTCCATAAATGGCGTATAGATAGGGAGACTATGTTGATGTTGTCCGAAATTGGCCTATGAACGGAGACGCAAGGGAAGCGAGTCATCGTGTGTGTGATAGGGACTTCATGAGAGATCTAGAATAGATGGTGTAGAGAACAATGTGCGAAATCAAGAATGATTATACATTAGGGAGCTATGCAAAGAGTCACGACATATATGTATACAGGGAAGGAGCTGGGGCGGGTTCGCATGTGGGAGAGATAGAAAGAGGAGAGTGGTGCACAAGGAGACAAAGTGTGCTTGTTTGCAGTGGGGGTGGTGTGTGAGGTGAGTGCGCGAGAACCACATAACTAGGGAGATAGACGTTTGGGGGCGACGTTTTGTGTGTATGGGAAATATACACTCTACATAGTGCGTGTGCTTGGGTAAGAGAGATAACGGGAGACCTAGAGAGTGAGGGAAGAGATGAGTGCATGCCCGAGAGACAAAGTGATAGAGACCTATGTTGGGGTCCGGACTTTACAAGAGAGAGCGGTGTTAATGTGCTCGTGTGTTGGTGTTTGGGGGAGAGAACGACTTCTCTATGTGTGTGTGTGGTGGGGGGGGTTGACTTCAAATAAAGAGTGAGGTGTCTATATTTGAGGGACTTTAGCGTAATTGAGATATTGTGCACTCATGGTTGATCAATTTGTTTCACAGTTTGTACTATGAGATAACGATACTTTTGAACATGCGTGATATACCTTGATGTACCAGAATTACAAACCTAAGATTGGAATTTTGGAATTCGACTCCATCATTAGCTTTTGTAATTCATAATTCATTTAAACGGAGGTACATTTTTAAGCCGGGATTTCGTGATTTCAAATTCATATATCAAACCTAGAGATATACACATACGGGCATGTTCAAACTTTATAATCATCCACTTTATTCATACACATAGACATTTTTGCTTTTGTCATCATATTTAGGATAAACACCTTTCGAATTTCATTTGAATTGGACCGTATGATGGTATTTGCTTGTAGTAGCTCAATGATCCATATTTGAATTGAATGGACAATCTAAGTTTTGAGTTGGAGACATTGATTTTCAAAACTTGCACATTTTTTTGTGTGCAAAACAAACAAATTGTCGGCCATGATATCATAGTCGGCCGTACGAGAGCAGAATACTTATAATTTTAGGCGCCAAAAGCTTTCAAACTTCCCGCTCACATCGAAATATCACGCGCCCGAAAGTTTAGCCCTGCGATATTCCTGTTTTACCCCTGCCACATGAACGGAAAAGGGCTGCTTTGGCAACTCCATTGTTTTCCCCTCTTTGCCCCCAACATTCTTCCCCAGAGCCCCTCCCCTTCCCCTCCCCGACCCCCCCCCCCAACCACGGCAAGCCGCCGAATGTAGTCCTCCGCCGCAGCGGTGGACCTCACACCCTGCCGGATCTACCTTCCGCACCTTGAAACCCCCAACTGCCAACTCACCACTTCACCGGAGCCGCTTCAGTGACTGGCTTGTCCACCACTCCAGATCTCCTTGACCGCCATCATGGTTCACCGCACCGGATCTGCTTAACCGGCGCCCTCGTCCACCATAGCGTAGGCCCTTCACTGACTCCCTCGTCCGCCCCTTCGCTGGCCCTTCATACAAGCCCTCGTCTGCCGCAACAGATCCGCCTCACCGAAAGCACTGTACAACGCGCCCGCCGAAGCCTTCGTCCACTGCACCGGACCCGCTCCGCGGACACCATATTCAACTCCACCGGCCCTGCTTTACCGATGCCGCAGCCTCATCAGGTTATTTCGTGGATCTAGGTTGGAGGTACTAAGGACTAGTCAGAGGAGTTTGTTTGGGACCAAAACTCAAAAGGAAACTTGTAGTTCCTTTGTAAGTCACGTAGGTCCAAAATAAAAGACAGAAATAGTTTTGAGGGTAAAATAAATAGAATAAAAATAAAAAACGGTTTGAAACTTGCTGGAGGTGGGAGTCTTGACTTGATCCAAGGCAGGGGTGGGTTTTGGAAGGCAATATCAACATGTGATATGGCAAAAGAGGGATTTTTGAAAGGGAAAGGAATAAAAACCAAAACTCCATAGGATTTATTTTTAAATAAATGAATTGCAAAACTCTCCAACATTATTGTGTTGAGCCAACAAAATTTTGAAAAACCCTTAAGGCCAAAGATCAAGATTTGGGATGAACCCAAACAAAATATTTGTCATAAAAGAAAAGATTTTTTTTTGAAAGGGAGAGTCCTTTAGAAAAATTTTAATAACCCCTTTCAAAACAAAAAGAGAATTTTGGGTAAAACCAAGGAATTTTTTTTGGAGTGTTACAACACCTACCCCCTTAGGAAAAATCTCGTCCCCGAGATTTCAGATGATCCTCAAATAGGTGTGGGAACTCTGCCCAGAGTGAGTCCTCTCTTTCCCATGTCGCTTCGTCCTCGGTGTGATTGCTCCACTAAACTTTGAAAAATTTAATTATCTTCTGACGGGTCCTTTCAAACTCCTCCAATATTTTTATTGGACGTTCCCTGTAGGTGAGGTATGGTTGCACGTCAATGTTCTCATGTGATACTTGCTTCTCTGGGTTGCTTACGTATTTCCTCAACTGTGAGACGTGGAACACGTCATGGACGTCTGACAGCTCCTTGGGTAGGTCTAGCTGGTAGGCTATGGTGCCTCTTCATGCAACCACACAGAAGGGTCCAATAAATCTTGGTGCTAGCTTTCCTTTAACTTTGAACCGTTGCAAGACCCTCATAGGAGATACTCGTAAATACACAAAATCACCGGGTTCAAAGCTGACTTCACGATGTTTTTGATCGTAATAACTGTTTTGTCGGCTCTGAGCTGTCTTGAGCCGTTCTCTGATGAGTCTAACTTTCTCTTCAGCTTCCTTGAGCATGTCTGGGCCGAAGATACGACTGTCTACTGTTTCTGACCAATTTAATGGAGTACCACATCTCCGCCCGTACAAGGCTTCAAAAGGTGCCATTTGTAGACTGGTTTGGTAACTGTTGTTGTATGCGAACTCGGCATATGGCAGGCTTTCTTCCCAACTGGTTCCATAGGTGAGGTCACAGGCTCTTAGCATGTCCTCTAGAATTTGGTTCACGCGTTCAGTTTGTCCATCAGTCTGGGGGTGGTATGCTGTACTGAATGCTAGTTGAGTTCCCAGAGCATGTTGGAAATGATCCTAGAATTTCGAGACAAATTGAGTGCCTCTGTCGGATATTATAGTCTTTGGAACTCCATGCAGGCAAACTATACGAGAGAGATAAAGCTTGGCAAGCTTCTGAGTGGTGTAGGTTGTCTTTACTGGGATGAAATGTGCCACCTTGGTCAATCTATCTGTGATGACCCATATGGCATCATTTTCGTGTCGTGACCGGAGTAGTCCGACAATAAAATCCATTCCAATTTCGTCCCATTTCCACTCGGGTATCCGGTTTGGCTGCAATAGTCCCGCTGGTTTTTGATGTTCGGCTTTAATGCGTTGACAAGAATCGCAACGTGCAATGAAGGTGGCTATATCCCTCTTCATACCGTGCCACCAAAACCTCTCCTGAATGTCCTTATACATTTTGGTTCCTCCAGGGTGGATTGAATATGGAGCGGTGTGGCCTTCAGCTAGAATTTGCTGTTTGAGGTCCTCTATATTTGGCACGCAGAGTCTGTCTCCGTACCATAATATTCCCTCATTGTCTACGATGAATTCCGAGGCCTTGCCCATACCCACTTTCCTTTTTATGCCTTCGATGCTGGGGTGTCCATGCTGAGCTTCCTTAATCTTCTCCACAAGGGTGAGTTGTATTTCCAAATTTGACACAGTGCCTTCCGTGACCATCACCAAGTTGAGTTTGGAGAATTACTGTTGAAATTCAGGTCTCAAGCTATGTGGACTGTCGTCGTCTGAACTGGGGTTACGACTAAGAGCATCTGCCACTACATTTGCTTTTCCTGGATGGTACTGGATGCCAACATCATAATCTTTCACTAATTCCAACCAACGCCATTGCCATAAGTTGAGCTCTGGCTATGTGAAAATATATTTGAGACTTTTGTGGTCCGTATATATTTCACAACAATTTCCGAGCAAAAAGTGTCTCCACTCCTTGAGTGCATGAATGACTGCTGGCAATTCTAAGTCATGAGTGGGGTAATTTTCTTCATGCTTTCGAAGTTGTCTGGAAGCGTATGCGACTACTTTGCCCTCTTGCATTAGCACGCATCCGAGGCCTTTCCGGGATGCGTCACAATACACTTCAAAACTTTTGTGTATGTCTGGTATAACCAATACCGGTGCTGTTGTTAATTTTCTCTTGATTTCTTGGAAACTTTTCTCGCAAGCGTCAGTCCATACAAATTTCTTATCCTTCTTGAGTAACTGTGTCATTGGTTTCGCTATGGTGGAGAACCCCTCAATGAACCTTCGGTAGTATCCAGCCATTCCCAAAAAACTTCGGACATCTATTACGTTGGCTGGTGGTTTCCAGCCAAGTACGGCCTTGACTTTTTCTGGGTCCACGGCAACACCTTCTTGGGTTAATACGTGGCCTAGAAAACCAACCGGTCTTAACCAAAATTCACACTTGTTGAATTTGGCGTATAATTGGTGCTTCCTTAATTCTCCCAGTACAATCCTGAGATGTTCTGGTGTCTTAGAGTATACTAGAATATCATCAATGAATACCACAACAAATTTGTCCATAAATTTCATAAACACCTTGTTCATGAGATGGACAAAATATGCGGGGGCATTTGTTAGTCCAAACGGCATTACTGTAAACTCATATAATCCGTATCTGGATGTGAATGTTGTCTTAGGGATATCCTCTGTCCGTACTTTTAATTGATGATATCCTAATCTTAAATCAATTTTTGAGAAAACTTTAGCTTGTGCGAGCTGGTCAAATAAGTCATTTATCCGTGGCATCGGATATTTATTTTTGATGGTGACCATGTTGAGTGCTCGATAATCTATGCATAATCTCAGTGTCCCATCCTTTTTCTTGGCAAATAATACTGGTGAACCCCAAGGTGAGGAACTGGCTCGTATAAATCCTTTGTCCAGTAATTCTTTTATTTGCTTCTTTAATTATACCAACTCGGAGGGTGCCATCCTATAGGGTTTCTTGTAAATGGGGGTGGTTCCAGGTGCTCGTTCAATGCTGAACTCTATTTCCCGGTCTGGCGGCATGCCTGGTAGTTCTTCGGGAAATACGTCAGGGAACTCACATACCACTGGAACTTCCCTTAGCTCTGAAATGTCCACTTTGTTCAACTTTGGTTGTTGTGATCTTGGTCTTTCTTGAGCTGTGACTCTTATTGTCTTCCCATGGTGATGAGTGAGAATTACCGTCCGGTTGAAGCAGTAGATAAATCCTTTGTTGGTGGTTAACCAATCCATTCCTAGGATAACATCCAGCCCTTCATTCTCCAATACAATGATATTTGCTTGAAACTTTAGTCTTTCAAACTCAATAACCACACCTTGGCAGTAACTCTGAGTGATTTGCTTATTCCCGGGGGACTTGATGATCATGGATTTTTCCAAAGGAAGCATCGAAAAATCATGTTGCAAAGCAAAACTCTTTGAAATGAACGAGTGAGAAGCTCCAGAATCAAACAAAATCGTGGCAGGTATTGTGTTGACAGGGAACGTACCGAGTATGATATCCGGGGCATTCTATGCTCCCTCCTTGGTCACATGGTTCAGGTGACCCTTCTAGTGATTGTTATTGGGGTTGAAGTTGTTACGCTTGGGTGCCGAGCTGTTTCCATTGTTGTTCGGTTTTGGGGCCGAGTTTCTTGGCTTTGGGCACTGTTTAGCATAGTTTCTTTCCTCTCCACAAGCGTAGCAAGTAACACCCGGGCGCTATGTAAAATCCTTGTCCCTTGCGTGAAATTTTTTGTTTGGGCGTGAAACATTGGTTGTGGGTCTGCTCGCTCCAGTCTTCTGAGGGTCAGTCTTGTTCCGGTTGTTGCGAGAATGAGTAGTCTTGTCCCTTTTTCGCTTGCGAAATTCCTCCAAGCTGTGGCGCTCATTTTCCAATGTAATGGCCTTGTCCACAAGTGTTTTGAAATCCAGAAAGGTGTGTACGACCAGCTGGCATTTAAGTGTTGGTGCCAGACCGTCCAAAAACTTCTCCATCTTTTTGTTCTCCGTCATATGCTCTTCGTTGGCATAACGAGATAATAGAGTAAACTGACTATTGTAGTTAGTCACTGTCATGCTTCTCTGCTTGAGGTCATCAAATTCCCTTTTCTTGATCTTCATAATGCTTCTGGGAATGTGCGCCCCACGAAATCATTCTTTAAAACATTCCCATGTGATATTGTTTTCATTAGGGTGCATGTGTAGGAAATTCTCCCACCATGATGCGGCTGCTCCCGTGAGATAGTGAGGTGCATAAAGTTGTTGGAAATATGCCCTAGAGGCAATAATAAAAGGATTATTATTATATTCCTTGTTCATGATAATTGTCTATTGTTCATGCTATAATTGTGTTATCCAGAAATCGTAATACATGTGTGAATACATAGACCACAACATGTCCCTAGTGAGCCTCTAGTTGACTAGCTCGTTCATCAACAGATAGTCATGGTTTCCTGACTATGGGAATTAGATGTCATTGATAACGGGATCACATCATTAGGAGAATGATGTGATGGACAAGACCCAATCCTAAGCCTAGCACAAGATCGTGTAGTTCATTTGCTAAAGCTTTTCCAATGTTAAGTATCATTTCCTTAGACCATGAGATCGTGTAACTCTCGGATACCGTAGGAGTGATTTGGGTGTGCCAAACGTCACAACGTAACTGGGTGACTATAAAGGTATACTACAGGTATCCCCGAAAGTATCTGTTGGGTTGACATGGATCGAGACTGGGATTTGTCACTCCGTATGACGGAGAGGTATCTTCGGGCCCACTAGGTAATGCATCATCATAATGAGCTCAATGTGACCAGCGGTTGGTCACGAGATCATGCATTACGATACAAGTAAAGTGACTTGCCGGTAACGAGATTGAACGAGGTATTGGGATACCGACGATCGAATCTCGGGCAAGTAACGTACCGATTGACAAAGGGAATTGTATACGGGATTACTTGAATCCTCGACATCGTGGTTCATCCGATGAGATCATCGAGGAGCATGTGGGAACCAACATGGGTATCCAGATCCCGCTGTTGGTTATTGACCGGAGAGTCGTCTTGGTCATGTCTGCGTGTCTCCCGAACCCGTAGGGTCTACACACTTAAGGTTCGGTGACGCTAGGGTTGTAGAGATATTAGTATGCATCAACCCGAAAGTTGTTCGGAGTCCCGGATGAGATCCCGGACGTCACGAGGAGTTCCGGAATAGTCCGGAGGTAAAGATTTATATATAGGAAGTCAAGTTTCGGCCATCGGGAAAGTTGCGGGGTTAATCGGTATTGTACCGGGACCATCGTAAGGGTCCCGGGGGTCCACCGGGTGGGGCCACCTATCCTGGAGGGCCCCATGAGCTGAAGTGGGAGGGGAACCAGCCCCTGGTGGGCTGGTGCGCCCCCCTTGGGACTCTCCTGCGCCTAGGGTTGGGAAACCCTAGGGGTGGGGGCGCCCCACTTGGCTTGGGGGGCAAGCCACCCCCCTTGGCCGCCCCCCCCCCCCTTGGAGATGCATCTCCTAGGGCCGGCGCCCCCCTAGGGGCCTATATAAAGGAGGGGGGAGGGAGGGCAGCCGCACCCAAGCCCTGGCGCCTCCCTCTCCCTCCCGTAACACCTCTCCCTCTCGCTGAGCTTGGCGAAGCCCTGCCGAGATCCTCGCTGCATCCACCACCACACCATCGTGCTGCTAGATGTCCATCAACCTCTCCTTCCCCCTTGCTGGATCAAGAAGGAGGAGACGTATTCCCCAACCGTACGTGTGTTGAACGCGGAGGTGTTGTCCGTTCGGCACTTGGTCATCGGTGATCTGGATCACGGCGAGTACGACTCCATCATCCCCGTTCTCTTGAACGCTTCCGCTCGCGATCTACAAGGGTATGTAGATGCACTCCTATCCCTCTCGTTGCTAGAGAACTCCATAGATTGATCTTGGTGATGCGTAGAATTTTTTTGATTTCTGCTACGTTCCCCAACAGTGGCATCATGAGCTAGGTCTATGCGTAGTTTCTATGCACGAGTAGAACACAAAGCAGTTGTGGGCGTCGATAGTGTCAATTTACTTGCCGTTACTAGTCTTATCGTGATTCGGCGACATCGTGGGATGAAGCGGCCCGGACCGACCTTACACGTACGCTTACGTGAGACAGGTTCCACCGACTGACATGCACTAGTTGCATAAGGTGGCTAGCGGGTGTCTCTCTCTCTCAGTTTAGTCGGATCGGATTCGATGAAAAGGGTCCTTATGAAGGGTAAATAGAAATTGGCATATCACGTTGTGGTTTTGACGTAGGTAAGAAATGTTCTTGCTAGAACCCTAATGCAGCCACGTAAAAACTTGCAACAACAATTAGAGGACGTCTAACTTGTTTTTGCAGCATGTGTCGTGTGATGTGATATGGCCAAAAGATGTGATGAATGATATATGTGATTTATGAAATTGATCATGTTCTCGTAATAGAAATCACGACTTGCATGTCGAGGAGTATGACAACCGGCAGGAGCCATAGGGGTTGTCTTAATTTATTTATGACCTGCGTGTCAACTTAAACGTCATGTAATTACTTTACTTTATTGCTAAACCGTTAGCCATAGTAGTAGAAGTAATAGATGACGAGATAACTTCATGAAGACACGATGATGGAGATCATGATGATGGAGATCATGGGGTCATGTCGGTGATGAAGATGATCATGGCGCCCCGAAGATGGAGATCAAAGGAGCAATATGATATTTGCCATATCATGTCACTATTTGATTGCATGTGATGTTTATCATGTTTTTGCTTCTTATTTGCTTAGTACGACGGTAGTAAATAAGATGATCCTTCATAATAATTTCAAGAAAGTGTTCCCGCTAACTGTGCGTCGTTGCGAAAGTTCGTTGTCTCGAAGCACCACGTGATGATCGGGTGTGATAGATTCTAACGTTCACATACAACAGGTGTAAGCCAGATTTACACATGCAAAACACTTAGGTTGACTTGACGAGCCTAGCATGTACAGACATGGCCTCAGAACACAAGAGACCGAAAGGTCGAACATGAGTCGTATGGAAGATACGATCAACATGGAGATGTTCACCAATGATGTCCGTCTCACGTGATGATCGGACACGATCTAGTTGAGTCGGATCATGTATCACTCAGATGACGAGAGGGATGTCTAATCTGAGTGGGAGTTCATTAAATAATTTGATTAAATGAACTTAGTCTAAATAAACTTTGCAATATGTCTTGTAGATCAAATGGCCCACGCTAATGTCAAACTCAACTTCAACGCGTTCCTAGAGAAAACCAAGCTGAAAGATGATGGCGGCAACTATACGGACTGGGTTCGGAACCTGAGGATCATCCTCATAGCTGCCAGGAAACAATATGTCCTAGAAGCACCGCTAGGTGAAGCACCCATCCCAGAGAACCAAGACGTTATGAATGCTTGGCAGCAACATGCTGATGATTACTCCCTCGTTCAGTGCGGCATGCTTTACAGCTTAGAACCGGGGCTCCAAAAGCGTTTTGAGCAACACGGAGCATATGAGATGTTCGAAGAGCTAAAAATGGTTTTCCAAGCTCATGCCCGGGTCGAGAGATATGAAGTCTCCGACAAGTTCTACAGTTGTAAGGTGGAGGAAAATAGTTCTGTCAGTGAGCACATACTCAAAATGTCTGGGTTGCACAACCGCTTGACTCAGCTGGGAGTTAATCTCCCGGATGACGCGATCGTTGACAGAATCCTTCAGACGCTCCCACCAAGCTACAAGAGCTTTGTGATGAACTTCAATATGCAGGGGATGGAAAAGACCATTCCTGAGGTATATTCAATGCTGAAATCAGCGGAGGTGGAGATCAAAAAGGAACATCAAGTGTTGATGGTGAATAAAACCACTAAGTTCAAGAAAGGCAAGGGTAAGAAGAAGGACGGCAAGGGAGTTGCCGCGCCTGGTAAGCCAGTTGCCGGGAAGAAGCCAAAGAATGGACCCAAGCCTGAAACTGAGTGCTTTTATTGCAAGGGAAAGGGACACTGGAAGCGGAACTGCCCCAAATACTTAGCGGACAAGAAGGCCGGCAAGACTAAAGGTATATGTGATATACATGTAATTGATGTGTACATTACCAGTACTCGTAGTAGCTCCTGGGTATTTGATACCGGTGCGGTTACTCACATTTGTAACTCAAAACAGGAGCTGCGGAATAAACGGAGACTGGCGAAGGACGAGGTGACGATGCGTGTCGGGAATGGTTCCAAGGTCGATGTGATCGCCGTCGGCACGCTACCTCTACATTTACCTACGGGGTTAGTTTTAAACCTCAATAATTATTATTTAGTGCCAGCTTTGAGCATGAACATTGTATCTGGATCTCGTTTAATGCGAGATGGCTACTCATTTAAATCCGAGAATAATGGTTGTTCTATTTATATGAGAGATATGTTTTATGGTCATGCCCCGCTGGTGAATGGTTTATTCTTAATGAATCTCGAACGTAATGTTACACATATTCATAGTGTGAATACCAAAAGATGTAAGGTTGATAATGATAGTCCCACATACTTGTGGCACTGCCGCCTTGGTCACATAGGTGTCAAACGCATGAAGAAGCTCCATAGAGATGGACTTTTGGAGTCTCTTGATTTTGAATCATTTGACACGTGCGAACCATGCCTCATGGGGAAGATGACCAAGACTCCGTTCTCCGGAACAATGGAGCGAGCAACAAACTTATTGGAAATCATACATACTGATGTGTGCGGTCCAATGAGTGTTGAGGCTCGCGGTGGCTATCGTTATGTTCTCACTCTCACTGATGACTTGAGTAGATATGGGTATGTCTACTTAATGAAACACAAGTCTGAGACCTTTGAAAAGTTCAAGGAATTTCAGAGTGAGGTTGAGAATCAACGTGAAAGAAAAATCAAGTTCTTCCGATCAGATCGTGGGGGAGAATATTTAAGTCATGAATTTGGTACGCACTTAAGGAAATGTGGAATCGTTTCACAACTCACGCCGCCTGGAATACCTCGGCGTAATGGTGTGTCTGAACGTCGTAATCGCACTCTATTGGATATGGTGCAATCTATGATGTCACTCACTGATTTACCGCTATAATTTTGGGGATATGCTCTAGAGACAGCTACATTCACTTTAAATAGGGCACCGTCTAAATCCGTTGAGATGACACCGTATGAATTATGGTTTGGGAAGAAACCTAAGCTGTTGTTTCTAAAAGTTTGGGGATGCGATGCTTATGTCAAGAAACTTCAACCTGAAAAGCTCGAACCCAAGTCGGAAAAATGTGTCTTCATAGGATACCCTAAGGAAACCATTGGGTATACCTTCTACCTCAAATCCGAAGGCAAGATCTTTGTTGCCAAGAACGGGTCCTTTCTGGAAAACAGTTTCTCTCGAAAGAAGTAAGTGGGAGGAAAGTGGAACTTGATGAAGTATTGCCTCTTGAACCGGAGAGTAGCGCAGCTCAAGAAAATGTTTCTGTGGTGCCTCCACCGACTAGAGAGGAGGTTAATGATGATAATCATGAAACTTCAGATCAAGTTGCTACTGAACTTCGTAGGTCCACAAGGACACGTTCCGCACCAGAGTGGTACGGCAACCCTGTCCTGGAAATCATGTTGTTAGACAACGGTGAACCTTCAAACTATGAAGAAGCAATGGCGGGCCCAGATTGCAACAAATGGCTTGAAGCCATGCAATCCAAGATAGGATCCATGTATGAAAACAAAGTATGGACTTTGACAGACTTGCCCGATGATCGGCGAGCGATAGAGAATAAATGGATCTTTAAGAAGAAGACGGATGCGGATGGTAATGTTACCATCTATAAGGCTCGACTTGTCGCTAAGGGTTATCGACAAGTTCAAGGGGTTGACTACGATGAGACCTTCTCACTCGTAGCGAAGCTGAAGTCCGTCCGAATCTTGTTAGCAATTGCCGCATACTATGATTATGAGATATGGCAAATGGATGTCAAAACGGCATTCCTCAACGACTTTCTTAAGGAAGAATTGTATATGATGCAGCCGGAAGGTTTTGTCGATCCTCCGAATGCTAACAAGGTATGCAAGCTCCAGCGCTCCATTTATGGGCTCGTGCAAGCATCTCGGAGTTGGAACATTCGCTTTGATGAAATGATCAAAGCGTTTGGGTTTATGCAGACTTATGGAGAAGCCTGCGTTTACAAGAAAGTGAGTGGGAGCTCTGTAGCATTTCTCATATTATATGTGGATGACATACTTTTGATGGGAAATGATATAGAACTTTTGGACAGCATTAAGGCCTATTTGAATAAGTGTTTTACAATGAAGGACCTTGGAGAAGCTGCTTATATATTAGGCATCAAGATCTATAGAGATAGATCGAGACGCCTCATAGGTCTTTCACAAAGCACATACCTTGATAAGATATTGAAGAAGTTCAATATGGATCAGTCCAAGAAGGGGTTCTTGCCTGTGTTGCAAGGTGTGAAATTGAGCTCAGCTCAATGTCCGACCACGGTAGAATATAGAGAAAAGATGAGTGTCGTCCCCTATGCCTCAGCCATAGGGTCTATCATGTACGCCATGCTGTGTACCAGACCTGATGTAAACCTTGCCGTAAGTTTGGTAGAAAGGTACCAAAGTAATCCCGGCATGGAACACTGGACATCGGTCAAGAATATCCCGAAGTACCTAAAAAGGACTAAGGACATGTTTCTCGTATATGGAGGTGACGAAGAGCTCGTCGTAAAGGGTTACGTCGACGCTAGCTTCGACACAGATCTGGATGACTCCAAGTCACAAACCGGATACATGTTTATTTTGAATGGTGGGGCAGTAAGCTGGTGCAGTTGCAAGCAAAGCGTCGTGGCGGGATCTACATGTGAAGCGGAGTACATGGCAGCCTCGGAGGCAGCGCATGAAGCAATCTGGATGAAGGAGTTCATCACCGACCTAGGAGTCATACCCAATGCGTCGGGGCCGATCGCTCTCTTCTGTGACAACACTGGAACTATTGCCCTTGCCAAGGAGCCCAGGTTTCACAAGAAGACCAGGCACATCAAGTGTCGCTTCAACTCCATTCGAGAAAATGTTCAAGATGGAGACATAGATATTTGTAAAGTACATACGGATCTGAATGTCGCAGATCCATTAACTAAACCTCTTCCACGAGCAAAACATGATCAACACCAGAACTCTATGGGTGTTCGATTCATCAAAATGTAACTAGATTATTGACTCTAGTCCAAGTGGGAGACTGTTGGAAATATGCCCTAGAGGCAATAATAAAAGGATTATTATTATATTTCCTTGTTCATGATAATTGTCTATTGTTCATGCTATAACTGTGTTATCCGGAAATCGTAATACATGTGTGAATACATAGACCACAACATGTCCCTAGTGAGCCTCTAGTTGACTAGCTCGTTGATCAACAGATAGTCATGGTTTCCTGACTATGGGCATTAGATGTCATTGATAACGGGATCACATCATTAGGAGAATGATATGATGGACAAGACCCAATCCTAAGCCTAGCACAAGATCGTGTAGTTTGTTTGCTAAAGCTTTTCTAATGTTAAGTATCATTTCCTTAGACCATGAGATCGTGTAACTCCCGGATACTGTAGGAGTGCTTTGGGTGTGCCAAGTGTCACAACGTAACTGGGTGACTATAAAGGTATACTACTGGTATCCCCAAAAGTATCTGTTGGGTTGACACGGATCGAGACTGGGATTTGTCACTCCGTATGATGGAGAGGTATCTCTGGGTCCACTCGGTAATGCATCATCATAATGAGCTCAATGTAACCAAGTGGTTGGTCACGGGATCATGCATTACAGTACGAGTAAAGTGACTTGCCGGTAACGAGATTGAACGAGGTATTGGGATACCGACGATCGAATCTCGGGCAAGTAACGTACCGATTGACAAAGGGAATTGTATACGGGATTACTTGAATCCTCGACATTGTGGTTCATCTGAGAGATCATCGAGGAGCATGTGGGAACCAACATGGGTATCCAGATCCCGCTGTTGGTTATTGACCGGAGAGTCGTCTCAGTCATGTCTGCGTGTCTCCCGAACCCGTAGGGTCTACACACTTAAGGTTCTGTGACGCTAGGGTTGTAGAGATATTAGTATGCAGCAACCCGAAAGTTTTTCGGAGTCCCGGATGAGATCCCGGACGTCACGAGGAGTTCCGGAATAGTCTGGAGGTAAAGATTTATATATAGGAAGTCAAGTTACGGCCATCAGGAAAGTTGCGGGGTTAATCGGTATTGTACCGGGACCACCGTAAGGGTCCCGGGGGTCAACCGGGTGGGGCCACCTATCCCGGAGGGCCCCATGGGATGAAGTGGGAGGGGAACCAGCCCCTGGTGGGCTGGTGCGCCCCCCCTTGGGCGTCCCCTGTGCCTAGGGTTGGGAAACCCTAGGGGTGGGGGCGCCCCACTTGGCTTGGGGGGCAACCCACCCCCCTTGGCCGCCGCCCCCCTTGGAGATGCATCTCCTAGGGCCGGCGCCCCCCTAGGGGCCTATATAAAGGAGGGGGAGGGAGGGAAGCCGCACCCAAGCCCTGGTGCCTCCCTCTCCCTCTCGTAACACCTCTCCCTCTCGTTGAGCTTGGCGAAGCCCTGCCGAGATCCTCGCTGCATCCACCACCACGCCGTCGTGCTCCTGGATCTCCATCAACCTCTCGTTCCCCCTTGCTGGATCAAGAAGGAGGAGATGTCTTCCCCAACCGTACGTGTGTTGAACGCGGAGGTGTTGTTCGTTCGGCACTTGGTCATCGGTGATTTGGATCACGACGAGTACGACTCCATCATCCACGTTCTCTTGAACGCTTCCGCTCGTGATCTACAAGGGTATGTAGATGCACTCCTATCCCTCTCGTTGCTAGAGAACTCCATAGATTGATCTTGGTGATGCGTAGAAATTTTTTGATTTCTGCTACGTTCCCCAACAAAAGTACCTTCTCACGGTCTGAACACTGTGCAATAATTAGCTTCCATTCAATGTCTCGAAGCCAATCATCGGCCTCAAGAGGTTTATCAGTGTGAGAGAACGTTGGGGGACGCGTCTTCTGTAGTTCAGACAATTTGGAGTGTTGTTGATATGGTTCACGGTGGTTTCCCATATTGATAACATGGTTCATCATTTCTTGATGCTGCTGCTGGCTTTTCTCATAAAGGCGGCATACTTGAGAAAATGTTGTTTCACTGCCTTGCTGACTTGACTGTCCCTGTGTGAAATTGTTACTTGTCTGGGTACCATAATTTTCTTCCAGCGGACTTGGCATGGAACGAGTCCAGGGACGAGGCATATTCCACTCTGGGGTATTTTTGCAAAAACCCATGAGAAAAACTGAGTGGCAAAAATAAATAATTTTGTAAAGGCGGAAATTTTAAGAACTCCAACATTTTTCAGGAAAAATACTTGATTGCGCATGGAGAAGGACCGCTCAGTACATATCTTACACGCAAGCCGTAATTATACAATACATCACTCAGTATGTGCGTACACATTCCTCACATGTTATTTAGGCTAGTGCACTTCTCCGAGATCCTACATGATGCGCACACAAACTACTTCTCACCAAACCTA
Organism: Aegilops umbellulata; assembly: GCA_032464435.1. Classification (NCBI taxonomy): domain Eukaryota; kingdom Viridiplantae; phylum Streptophyta; class Magnoliopsida; order Poales; family Poaceae; genus Aegilops; species Aegilops umbellulata. The sequence goes on along the minus strand of CP136055.1, from coordinate 370,242,315 downwards.
TGTACATATAAACATATCATAGAAGCTGGCACATCGCGTGGTTGCTATGCGTACTCAGTCGGAGATGGAGAACACTTCCTTCGGCCTGACGAGGGTAAGACCCAGTGGTGTTGGAGACTCAACCTCTTCCTCACTAATAGGCTCCAGGCGCGAAGTACTGGGTTGCGGAGCTGGCGCGGGTGTGGCAGGTGGTGCAGCTCTGACTGGAGTAGGAGCAATGGCTTGGTCAAACTCCTCAGTGGTAGGTAGGCGGCGAGCGATGGCTAAGATGGCAGGTGTATAGGATGCTGAGGACGAGACGAATGTCAGTGGTGGTGCCATATGCAGGAGCTCCCTCCTGTTGGCGGAGCAGCCATAGATGGAATCCATACGAGCAGCTACGAAGTCATCCACGAGGTTGTCAAAAGCTGCCTCAAGCGCTTTGAGGTACTCAACAAGCATTTCAATAGCCTCATCTCTTTCTCCCCTAGCGCAAGCGGATGCATAGTGACAAGTGTAGGACACGTGGCATGGGAGGTAGCGGTAGCGACGAGTCTTCATGGAAGGAAGAACATCCCGGAGGCGGGCTATTGCCTCACGGGCAGCCATCTGCATGGCATGCCTCTCCGTAGGCATGGCCCTCCCAACAAATCGGAAGCCGCGGAACTCGGAGCGTCCTCCCTTGAATTGAACCATGGCCTGGAACATAGACAAACTGTCGCTGAGCTTGTGCTGGTAGAGTGTGAACTCCGGACGAACTGATGGCCCGATCACGATCTTGGTGATGGAGATGAGAAGCTTGATGAACCCCTCAGGAACATTGGCGAACACCTGCGACTCACAGCCATTGCCAGCCATCTACAAAAGTAGACAAAAAATTCCGAATAGTCAAGTCATAAATTTATGATGACTAACAGAAAATTGCTACGTTTGCAAAATGCTAAAAAGCACTTATTACGCTAATAACAGATTAGCGATCGCACCTAGTGGCTTCCTACAGTCAGCCTGGCTCTGATACCAAGTTTGTCAGGACCGGTTTTCCAATAAAACATTTATTGAAAAGCCGACCCTTGTGCCGACCAGTACAGAAGAATTCTCCTTACTGGCAGACATGACCTTGATACAGAAATCCAGCAGTACTAAATATTATACAAGGTTGAGCTGAGGATGCTCAACAATTTATTACAAGCACGCCGATATTATACATAAAGGCAGATATGACACAAGGGTATGGTGGCATAACTACTGACTCGTAATAAAGGTGGATATGTCACAGTGGAGTGGGTGACACGACTCTGAAATCTTACAGCTCATCAAGCGTCGGAGTGAGGTTTGATGGTTTTATTTGGGTAGCGGAAGCGTATATTAATACAAGTGATCAACTCCAGGATCGCACGTGACTGATTGGGACTCCTCTAGGCGTCAGACTCGCTATCGAACTCTTCATCCATAAGATCGCCTTCGTCAACATCTGGCCAAATCAACAAGCCAGGTGAGTACTTTGAATGTACTCGCAAGACAGTTTGGACATAAGATATAACAAATGTAAACATGATGCACATGAGCAGGTTAGTATGCACAATCAAATAAATAAATTTGCACTGCGCGATAAATAGAAGGAAGTCAGGCAGTAGTCCTCCCGAAATCCCGATAAGATAACTAAAAACCGGTCGGGTGTCGGAAGCGACGCCTCGAAGGGTAAAAATAAATAAACATGCAGCAGTCGGGCATCGGAGCGACACCACATAAAGGGCTTATATTGAAACGTAAATAACAAAGCATGCCATAGTCGGAGGTCTAAGCGACATCTCGAAAAGGGCTTATAATGAAATTAAATGACAAGAGTGCCACAGTCGGACGTCTGAGCGACATCACATAAAGGGCTTATATCAAAAGTAAACAGCAACAATGCCACAGTCGGACGTCTGAGTGACATCACATAAAGGGCTTATATCAAAAGTAAACAACAATAATGCCTCAGTCGGACGTCTGAGCGACATCACATAAAGGGCTTATAGCTTATCATTCAAAATTAAGTAGTTCGTGAATTTAAATTATCACAAGGAAATACTCAGCACATAATAATCAACTGGTTAGTTCATTCACAGAAATAACATTCAGCTGAGTTTACCATTCTCAGTTTCAAACTTATTCTCCGGAGATTGTCACTGGGGTTGACACTGAGATTGACGTTGAGACGAACACTGACACTGAGATGATGTCCAAGTCCTTACTCGTTGACATGGATACTCGAATGATTTTGACTCTGCAGAGTTTGTACTCTTTAACCACAACCAACAGATTTCAGTAGTCACAAGGACTAGTTCCGTTTACGGTGTTTTAGAAGAAACACGTCTAACCAGTACACACCCATTCCACATTCCGCTGCAAGGAATCACCCTCGGCAATGTTCAAGAAAAACCTTAAGACGGGGAGGCCACAACCTCGAATAGCATGGGATCAAATTTATATCGCGCGCTCTAAGGGGTGCCCCCCTCTCGGTCCCAACCAGAAACACCCATGCCCCCTGATCGGATGACGGGCTTTAATCCAGGGTCATGGAACCCTCATCGCGATCCCTCTGTTTGGTGTGTACACGGAAAGAGGTTTGCAACTTACTAAACCGCACTCTTTGCAGAAAACATGTGGCAGCACGAAGGGGAAACGAACGGGATCGAGACTTGATCCTCGTTGACACTAGAGTTACACGGTTGACGTAAGACTGGCATGCTTCAACAATACCATCTTACAACCTATCATGCCACCACAGGCTCAGGTTGTCTTATCATATGAACGTATCAAACTTCGAAGCTCACCGGTAGCTTACCTTGCATGTAACATAACATTCACTAATGCTTATATAAACATGCCAGGAGAAAGAACTACTCGAACAAACATGCAAAACACTCATCATATCAAAGGTTCAACATGCTTGCCTGGTTCGGAGTAGTCGGAGTCTAGCTCGGTGAAGTTGGCGTCTCCTTTATCCCCTTCGGTATCTACGTATTAAAAGAAAATCGGATACTACATAAATACCGTGCGTGCACAAAAAGTATCTCAAATATTTTTCAAATAAATATGACAAAAAACTAGACAGAAAAACAAAGATGACGGAAAAAGATTCAAGTCAAAATCATCTTTTGTTTAAAAGTTATAAGGGTTTTAGTCCAGGGGCCTTTCTATAATGAAACAGAAAGTTTCCAGGGTTTATATTATAAAAACAGAAAACATTTCGTTAAGGAATACGCCATCCAACAGGGAAAACATATTCTGCCCGAAGGCGTTTTCAGAAAACGGTTCGAAAAAGAAAAAAAGCTGACGGGGGGTCCCACCCGTCAGGTTTGAAAATCAAAACAGGGCACTGGCGCCTGAGGGCCGCGGTGGTCGCCGGCGGTGATCCACGGCGAGGTAGGGGAAAAGGAGGGTACCAGCGTGTTCACCGAGTTCTTCCGCACCTGAGGGTGGCAGAGTTGGTCGTCGGCGAGCACTACGTCGACGGCGGCCCCAACTCCGGCGGATGGCTGCTCGGGTGATGGTGGATCTCGTCGGGGAAGGCTGCAAAAGCCAAATTGAGGCTCGGGTTAGGTGATTGAGTGCCCTAGGAGGCTACTGGTGGGGTTTGGGAGGCAGGGGTGCCCTCACCGGAGTGGATCGTGCCGGAGCCCGAAGCGGATCAGGGCGGCCGGAGTCGGAGAAGAAGACCTCCTCGGGGTCCTCCTAGGGGTCGAGCGTAGCTCTGGCGAGGTGGAGGGAGTGGTGTTGGTCGAAGGCGGGCTCGGGGTTGCTATTTATAGCCGGCTCGAGGCGGTTGCCGAGAACTTTGAAACTCCGGTGAGTGATTACGGTGATGCAGAGGTTGAACGGGTGATTTAGGTGACTGGGCGGCTCCGCGATGGTCCACTGGTTCCACTCAAACACTAATCTAGGTTGGATCTGACCTGCTCCGCGGTTTCGACGGAACGGAGCTTCGCGGGCCCGTCGGCGGCAGAGAGCGCGCCCTGTGCTTGCCAGGCCACGGCGAAGGTGCTGCGGCGTGCGCAGAGGCGGGGGTGGACACGCGGAGGCTCCGGGTGGCTTGGGCGGTGCTGGACGGCGCCGAAAGGCAGGGCCGGCCCCTGTTGGCCGCCACGGGTGGCTCTGCCACTGCAGAAGATGCCGGCACAGGCGAGACACGTCGCCACCGGCGCCCGCGCCTGGCCAAGCGACCTTGCGGCGCTCTGGATAAGGAGGGGAGCAGTGAGCAAGAGGCCAGCGCGAGCACTGGCGAGATTGATGCCAAGCTCTGAAGAAAACGACGCCGCTGACTGAACTTGACACTGAACTCTGAATTTTTCTGAACTTTGATAGAAACAGTGCATGCCAGGTGTTCGATGAAATGTTTTTGGCATGAGGAAAATTTTTCTGGAGCTGATCTTTGGTGAGGGGGTCTCTTGATGCATCTGGAGGCTGCCTGATTTTTGTCAGAATTTGTGGAAAAGGAAAAGTATGAATTTCTCCAAGATTGGCAATTCTGGTCCAAACTTGCAGCAAGCAAAATTTGAAAATTTTGAACTGAGGACAAGTGGATCATGATGGATCTAGGTTGGAGGTACTAAGGACTAGTCAGAGGAGTTTGTTTGGGACCAAAACTCAAAAGGAAACTTGTAGTTCCTTTGTAAGTCACCTAGGTCCAAAATAAAAGACAGAAATAGTTTTGAGGGTAAAATAAATAGAATAAAAATAAAAATGGTTTGAAACTTGCTGGAGGTGGGAGTCTTGACTTGATCCAAGGCAGGGGTGGGTTTTGGAAGGCAATATCAACATGTGATATGGTAAAAGAGGGATTTTTGAAAGGGAAAGGAATAAAAACCAAAACTCCATAGGATTTCTTTTTAAATAAAAGAATTGCAAAACTCTCCAACATTATTGTGTTGAGCCAACAAAATTTTGAAAAACCCTTAAGGCCAAAGATCAAGATTTGGGATGAACCCAAACAAAATATTTGTCATAAAAGAAAAGTTTTTTTGAAAGGGAGAGTCCTTTAGAAAAATTTTAAATAACCCCTTTCAAAACAAAAAGAGAATTTTGGGTAAAACCAAGGAATTTTTTTTGGAGTGTTACACCTGGGGAGTCCTACTCCCACTGGGAGTAGGATTCCCCCCTTCCATGTAGTAGGAGCCCCCCTTCCATGTAGTAGGAGTAGGAGAGAAGGAAGGAGGAGAGAGGGAGAAGGAAAGGGGGGCGCCCCCCCTTCCTAGTCCAATTCGGACCAGAGAGGGAGGGGGCATGCGGCCTGCCCTGTCCTCCCCTCTCTCTCTCCACTAAGGCCCATATGGCCCATTAAATTCCCCGGGGGGTTCCAGTAACCCCCCCCCCAGTACTCCGGTATATGCCCAAACTCACTCGAAACCCTTCCGATGTCCAAACATAGTCATCCAATATATCGATCTTTATGTCTCGACCATTTTGAGACTACTCGTCATGTCTGTGATCATATCCGGGACTCCGAACAACCTTCTGTACATCAAAACACATAAACTCATAATACCGATCGTCACTGAACGTTAAGCGTGCGGACCCTACAGGTTCGAGAACTATGTAGACATGACCGAGACTCGTCTCCGGTCAATAACCAATAGCGGAACATGGATGCTCATATTGGCTCCTACATATTCTACGAAGATCTTTATCAGTCAAACCGCATAACAACATACATTGTTCCCTTTATCATCGGTATGTTACTTGCCCGAGATTCGACCATCGGTATCTCAATACCTAGTTCAATCTCATTACCGCCAAGTCTCTTTACTCGTTCCATAATGCATCATCCCTCAACTAACTCATTAGTTACATTGCTTGCAAGGCTTATAGTGATGTGCATTACCGAGAGGGCCCAGAGATACCTCTCCGACAATCGGAGTGACAAATCCTAGTCTCGATCTACGCCAACTCAACAAGTACCATCGGAGACACCTGTAGAGAACCTTTATAATCACCCAGTTACGTTGTGACGTTTGGTAGCACACAAAGTGTTCCTACGGTATTCGGGAGTTGCATAATCTCATAGTCATAGGAACATGTATAAGTCATGAAGAAAGCAATAGCAATATACTAAATGATCAAATGCTAAGCTAACGAAATGGGTCAAGTCAATCACATCATTCTCTAATGATGTGATCCCGTTAATCAAATGACAACTCATGTCTATGGCTAGGAAACTTAACCATCTTTGATTCAACGAGCTAGTCAAGTAGAGGCATACTGGTGACACTCTGTTTGTCTATGTATTCACACATGTACTAAGTTTCCGGTTAATACAATTCTAGCATGAATAATAAACATTGATCATGGTATAAGGAAATATAAATAACAACTTTATTATTGCCTCTAGGGCATATTTCCTTCATCCTTGCCCTCGTCGTCGCCACCCTCGGGCGTCTTCGGGTTTTCCTCGGCGGTGGGCGGCAGCACAACCTCGTCGGGCATTGGGTGAAGGGGCTGCTTGCCATTGTTGTCAACAGTCAGGAGCACCTCTCTGCCCATGTCATTGATCTCCTCGATCTACACACAATTCATGGAGTCGGGCACAACATAGAGTTCATGGCTTATTGAAGAGCATGTAGTTAAAAAGGCATGACTGTCACTCTTCTCCTCCTCTTCATCGCCCCTATATTTACTCACCCTGCCCACCACTACTTACCCACCCCCTCTCTTCTCTCACTGTCAACCTCCCTCCTCCTCATCTCCATGAGCTCTAGCTCCAGCTCCAACACCAACCCCTTCCCTTAGGGTATTGGTCAGAGGGCCTTCTTCCTCGGGTGGTCGGCTGGTGACCGCGCCAAGTTCGGGAACACCATGGAGGTGTGCTCGAACTTCTGCTCCATGCCTGACATGCAGAAGGAATCTAATGCAGTGCTCATGAGGGCCACTGCACAAGAGCTGAAGACGCTGATTCCTGACCCAGCGAAGGGCGCAATGGCAGTTGACATCATTCGGTGGGCCATGAATCAGGCCGTCTCCGACGATGCTAAACAAAGGAAGAAGTGGTGCAAGTACAAGAACTATTGGGCTCCTAATGACCGCCGTGCCGCAGTGTGCTGGGAGACGGCAATCGCGCCACCGGTGGTCATCGGTGGGGAGCCTAAGGAGGAGGAAGAACCGGTGCAGATGCCAGCAAGGGCGCAGGAGCCAGGCCGTCATACCTGGCAGATCGACATCGACTCCGCCGAGGACGACGACGATGACCCGCCGGCCCGCATGGCGATGAAGAAGAAGATGAGCGCCAGCGGCTCGACCCGCCGGCCCGCATGGCGATGAAGAAGAAGATGAAGGCCAGCGGCTCGACCAGCCGCTCCGCACGCTGGTAACGGCCGCCGCGGTGAGTCGGTTTCCGTTGTGTACCCCCAATCCCCCTTCTGCATCCACATCTACCTCTATTCCGATCTTGCATGAACTAGTTTGAAGTACTATGAACTCGTATGAACTTGTATGAACTAGTATGAACTACCTCTATATGCTTATATACCTCTATTCCCATTCCCCTCCGCCGTGGATCGAATCTATCGCCGGATCAAACGGGAAAAAGTTATGCATGTCGAACAGAGAGAAGTGCTTACCGCCATTGCTGCGTGCCAAGTGATGATCCGCTCGCCGGTGATGGAGTCCGGTGGTCTTCTTGCTCTGCTCTGATCCGCCGCTGCGGGTGAGAGTTGGGAGAGTGGGGGAGAGGGAGCGGTGAGGTAGTGGTTCTTTCAGTTTCGACGTTGGATCTGGGAGACGGGTGTTTAAGTTGTCTCGGTCCTTCGAATGATGGAGTGTGCTTCGTGTGTCTTCATGTTGGTGTTCATATGGTGGTGTTGTGGGGGTGTCCAGATGGTGGTGTTGTGGGTTGGCAACGACTTTGGCGCGGAAGGCTGACCCTTGGAATTGGGGTGATGCCCCTCTACCCTTTTTGGGCGGTGACGATGTTGTGGCATCCTTTCCCCTCCTCGAGTGTCTCCATGATGTGACAAATCACTATTTTTTTCGAGAAAATTTCCAATCTATTCATTATGGCAATACAAAGAACACAACAGTGAAAAAAATTACATCCATGTCCGTAAACCACCCAACGACGACTGTAAGCACTGAGCGATCCTAAGGTGCACCGCCGTCATCACCTCTCCCTCAACGGAGCCGGACCCAACTTGTTGTACTAGTCAGAAAGTAGTCATGCTAAGGCCTCACACGCCCAATGCACCAGAACAATAACAGTCGTCGAAGAAGAGAAGTATAGATCGAAAGGATCCAAACTGTAGACACACGAACGAAGACGAACAAAGACTGGATCCATACAGATTCACCGAAGACCAGCACCAACCGAATCTCGCGAGATCCGGCGGAGACACACCTCCGCACACCCTCCGGCGATGCTAGACGCATCATCAGCACGACGCTAGGCAGGAAGAACCTTATTCTACCTTCAGGAAGCCACTACCGCGTCGTCTGACAAATCACTATATCACTCTCTGATGCTTCCTCTCCGTTGCAATGACGCTGTCTCTAATAGATCCTCTTTAGCAGAAAGACCTATATTCCTTGCTCAATATTAGGTAACCACTTATTCTCAAACATGGTGTGGGTCTAATAATTTTATTTAAATACCTAACAACGAAAAATTACGATTTTTCATTCTAAGCCATTGCAAAGTTGGCGGAAATTTTGTTTAGGAGATGGTTCGACTTGGAGATTTTCGATCTACACAAGGCTTCTAAGATGGCGCATTCTTCTCCAAGGCGTTGGGCCAGACGAACCTTAGCACACCGACATCCTGAGCGCAAAATACAATGTGAGGCCCGCTATGACGACGGAGCGATCGTGGCGGCATGACTTTAGCTCACCCTGGATATTGAGTTTGTTTGGCTCAACAAGAACCTGATTGTAGTTTCCTTTTTTTAGATGTCTTCTTTTGTGATGGACTTTTGATGTCTTATATCATTTGAATGTTTTTAATATTATCCCGACGCCTTATTCAGAAAAAAAAGGGTGATGTTTCACATGGTTTATGGTTAGACACTTCGCTACTCTACTCTGTAGTTTTTTTTTGAGTATATCCCTCGACAATTCAAAGAAAATGTATAGTCGACGACTCGAGGTCATCTAGTATGGGACTTGCTTTCTCGGCCAGGCCGTGCCTTCTCCGTTAGTTGTTTATGGGTGCTCGCATTTTCTTGGATTAATTCCAGAGTACCCGACGATGTTGGTTCAGCAGGAGGCGATGTTTTCCATTGACCATTGCATGCATGTGGTCACTTAGTCAATTTCAAAGGAAGAAAAAAACAGCTGGGCCGACCAGGAGGTCCAAGCGAGCGAGCAAAAAAAAAAACTAGCACCAAATGAATTAAAATCCATTTTGGGCTGCAGCCCGCGGGAGCACGTGCACAAGCGCTACTCTGCAAACCGGCACTTGAAGCGAATTTAAAAATATGTTGAGGCGAGCAATCACGAGATGTGAGATAGCTCAATTCCGGACTTTATTTCTCATCTCATTGTACATGATCTCTCTATTATCCGAGGAGCAAAGTTCTTTACCGTAAAAAAGAAACTCAATGCAGAGTATCGACACCCGCTGAGATGCGTTAGAAAAATAGCCCAGCCGTGTATCTTCGTCAGTTCTTGACTTGATTCCCCCCCTAAAAACCAGATACTACAGGAATTTTGAAAAAAATCAATTTTGTTTATAGATTTGGAAAACATAGAAAAAATATTAATACATTTTACAAGCTGTTTAAAAATTTAATAAATGTTCCTCAGTTTTAAAAAGGTTCACAAATTTTAAAACTATTTATGAATTTAAGAAATATTCACGATTTTTAAAAATGATTGTGAATTTCCAAAAATGTTTACAAATTCAAAAAAATTACGCAGATTTTTCAGAACAAATTTTGAATTGTAAAAATGTACAGAAACTCTAAGCACTGTAGGAACCGGTTTTTGGTCACCTTTTTTTATTTAGAACAACTTGAAACGTATTTTTTTTTCTTCTAAAAATGTCGTTAATTTAAACAGGAACATTTTTTGAAATCCGGATTGTAATTTCCTTGTTTTTTTAGATGTCTTATATCATTGAAAGTTTTAAATGTGAATCCGAGGCCTTATTCAAAAAAAGAGAGGGTGGGGTAGCAAGGAGAGAGGTACATGATTCATAGGGGTCTCAGCTTTTCAGGTAGTTTACAATTGCACTCTTCACTGCTGTTTTTATTTGAGTGGATCTCTCGAGAGGAAATATAGTCATTGCTCTCGGTCATCTTGTATGGGCCTTACTTTCTCGGTTGGGCCGGGCCTTTTAATTCACAATTATTTCTGAACTATAGGAAAAGAGAAAATGCATAATTCCCCTAAAAATGCATAATTAAAATGGTATTTAGAGTATGCATGAATATCATATGAATGGTATAAACCTCCGGAATTAGCACTAAAGTATTTTTGATACGTTGCGAGAAGAACATAGAAAATATACAAAGAGGTTCTTAGTCAAAATTTTCCTCCAAAATAAAGCACAAAGGATTCATTAGAACACGTTCCTTATAATGAAAGGAACTATGTAAAAAAATCATAAGGGTTAGAATCCTTTAAAAATTCTATGTGAATCAAAGAGGCCCAACACAACAAGCGACATGAGAAGACAAGCAGCAAGACCAAAAGCACAACGTCATCCTTTATTGTGCTAGGACATGCGGAGCCATTCCTAATAGCTGCATTTTCACTTACGCCTAGTACTAGAGCTTCCTCGCCTCAAGGACAAAAATGTCTTTCACTTTGTTGTCTTGGGAACTATTTTCTTCAAACTGAGAAATTGCTTAGATGGTTAGTTTTCTGAATTATTTATGGATTATGCAGTGACGATGTGCCCGTCGACTATGAGATGAATGTGGTCACTTCGTCAATTTCAAAGGAAAGAAAAAACCCAGCAGGGCCGACTAGAAGGTCCAAGCAAGCGGCGAAAAAACTCCGAACAAGCTAGTAACGAACGAGCAAAAATCCATTTTGGGTTGCAGCTCACGAGAGAGCGCTCGCGAGTGCTACTGTGCCAACAGACACTTGAAGCGAGTTTAAAAAAAGAACCCGCCTGGACACCTGTTTTGATTTTTTTACTCAGTTTTTTAAAATTGGCCACCACAGGAATTTTTAATAAATAAATATTTTATTTTATTTTTGAGAAGGATGAGATATTTATTTTTTTCGAAAAAATTACAGGCTGATTATAGATTTTATAAATGTTCCAAATTTGCAAATATGTTCGCGAATTCAAAAAAAAATTACACATTGTCTCTTCTGGACGCCGCACCGTGCCGGGCCAAAACTATTAAAACGAAGGCCCATATCACGAGACCCGACCACGAGCCCCACGCGGCAGGCAGCCCCACGCGCACGGGCACCAACAAATCTCGCCAAGCACTGCCCCGGCCTCGTACTCTCGTCTCGGACAGCACAGCACCGTCTCCTTCCTCCCCCTCTCTCCCCCGAAACCGAGACCACGAGACCTTAGCTTAAAAATCCACCCCTTAATTCCAGATCCGACGGCCCAGATCTCTCCTGCCCGCATCGCCCCGTCCAGCCCCCCTGCTCCCCTTCTTCCCGCCCTCTCCCCATGTCGCCGGCGGCGGCCGGCGCCGCCTCCTCCGGCGAGGCGCCGCCGTCGCGCCAGCCCTACACCATCCCCGCCTCGTCCGGTAAGCGCTCCCTCCCCGACTCGCGCTCCTACTAGGGTTATATGGCCGGGCCGCGTGGGCCGGAAAGCTTGGCCGCCTCACCAATTGCGCGTCCTCCGCCCCGCAGGTTGGTTCCGCTGGGACGACATCCACGAGACGGAGCGCCAGGCGCTCCCGGACTTCTTCGGCGGCGCCGGCGGCACAGGCTTCGGGACGGCGTCGCGGAACCCCCGGATCTACCGCGAGTACCGCGACTACATCATCAATAAGTACCGGGAGGACCCCGCCCGCCGCCTCACCTTCACCGAGGTCCGCAAGGCGCTCGTCGGCGACGCCACGCTCCTCCGGAAGCTCTTTGGCTTCCTAGACGCCTCCGGCCTCATCAACTTCTCCGCCACCTCCTCCCGCCCTGCGGCGCAGCAGCCTGGGCCGGGCGCCGTCATAGAGGCGCCCCTGGGGTTGCAGGTGACGCCACGCCCGCCGGCGTCCTACTTCGTGGAGGAGAGACCTGGAGGAGGGACCGGGGACGGCGCGTTCCGCTTGCCTCAGCTGACCTCGTACACCGATGTGTTCGGGGAGTGGACGCCTGGGAAGGGGCCTATATGTGGCTTCTGCGGCGACGAGTGCAAGGACGGCAAGGTGGAAACCTTGAAGGTACTACCAATTTTTCATATTTTGTATCACTAGACTGTGTTCTGTACTCAAGCCATTCTTTGATGACCAAGTGATCTACTGATCTATCTCCACATGCTTAGTTCGGTCATGCCGAACTGGATTGTTCGTGACATTGATCACTGACATTGTTCGGCCATTTTGTTAGCGGCCTCAGCTCCCACAGAAGGACTCTCATCCAACATCTCAAACACACTGACATGGTTCTCTATACTCTGCTTCAACACTAGATTGGGACGCTGTCGATTGCTTCTTGCTCCTCCCAAGGATACAAAGTTTCCTCCCACAAGGACATCATCAAGGCAATTAGCCCGATCACCATCATAAATTTACATCGGTGTACATGCAATCATTTCTATTGGACCGTGCGCTCTCCGTGACTTCCCGCCAAATATCTCAGTATTCGATGAGACGCTTCCAGATATCCAGTTTCCGGATTATACGTGGAAGGTCAATAAAAACTCCCAAGGGCACCAATAACCTACCAAAGCCAGCCAAGGGTAGTATTTATACTCCACCCTCTCAAACTAGCCGTTGAAAGGCTGAATCGGTTTAGATGCTGACCGACCGGTTCAATTGACTCTGAACCACCGGTACGGCCTGCTTCGAGCCCGATGGGCAGAAAACTAGCAGTCGAAGACCGAACCGGTGGAACCAACAATAGCATACCGGTTCAACCACTTTAGAGGGCATGTTAATCCCGCAAGTAGAGTGGTGCAACTATAATGAGTTGAACCGACACTGAGCTACCGGTACAACAGGGAAATATGCTGACCTGGACAGATGAGGCGCAACGGTTCAGCTCCCCCCCCCCCCCTCCCGCCATGAAGCCCCCTACCCCCTTCCTATTCAAGAGCAACAATGGTTTCCTCGATCAAATTAAGTAATTTCTGGCACTCTTTAAATCTATGTCATTTGGCATCAATCCTATCTTCGGAATTGGCTTGACGCGAGGAACAATTGCATTTCCTAAAGACAAATGCACACTGGTGCCTCCACACACAGAGTTTGAGTTCCCTCCTAGCTGCATACCTGTCCTTCTGCAGGAGCCCCTGTTCTCCTGATCGCACGCACACTGCCGTTATCTGCCACCAAAGGCTTCTGATCCTTGAGCCTCCGCACATTCACCTCATGCTGCTGTCACTGACCAACAGCGAGACTCACCTTTAGCTCGCCATCTACTTCGTCAAGATCAACATCGCCACCGAGCTCAGGGCCACTGCTGGCGGCAACACCTAGGGTTTCGGGGACGATGGTAGATTTGATACCATGAAAATTGCAAGGTTGCGTGGGGGAATTTTCTAGCTGCTTCTTGTACATACACCAAGATACCTGGACCACTGGGCCGAATCACCCACACCCGCAAACACATTACAGCCAATCACTGCACCATTCAACACCTTGTCGAGCAGTGCCCCTCATATAAAATCTGCTCACTTCAGCTCTTCCAGACACCAAACACAGCAAAGTAGTCTTTTTATAATTGGATAACATGCTGCGAAATGTTATTTATGAAATTTATCCAAGTATGTATTTATTTCTGTTTACAGAGGGTCGTGCTTAAACTGTCGGCTGCAATTTGATTGAGTTGTGTACTTTATTATTGAGATGATCAGATGGCATCAAGGTATGACGAAAATGAAGGAAATTATGTGCTGTCTAATGTTTATGCATTTTCTTTTCAGGATGGTTTTAAAGTATGTTCAACGTGTTGCAAAACCAATAGTGCAAAGGAGGAAGCAAATAAATGCTCTATTGTTAAAAAGGAGAGCTCTGACAACCATGCTTCCAGTGCATGGACAGATGCAGAGACGCTACTCCTTTTAGAAGGTGTCCTAAAACATGGAGATGACTGGGATCTTATTACCCAGCATGTCCGCACAAAGAATAAAACAGAGTGTATTGCTAGGCTTATTCAGTTGCCTTTTGGTGAACATATGCTGGGCAACATAAATAATGGTAAATCTGATAGTAGGTTCCATACAAACCAAACTACTTACGGCAAGACGAACCACTTTATTGTGAAGGAGGCATCAAGTCAGTCGGCCGATATGGTTGATGGCATGCAGATTGATGGGGAGGAGGATGGTGCTGATAAATTAGTTGAAGACCATCCTTCAAAGCGCCGGCGTTTATGTTCTTCAATAGATGTCACCAGTTCATTAATGGAGCAGGTAATAAAGAAAACATAACATATGAAGAAACTAATTTGTTAAGGATGTACAAAGATTTTTAGCATATCACTGATATTTGCTAATACTACCTCAGTTAGCACTGCTGACTACCGCGGTGAGCCCAGATGTTGTGGCTGCAGCTGCAGCTGCATCAATTAAAGCATTGGGTAATGAAAATCCCCAAGCAAAGAAGGCATTTCATCTCAGCGAGAAAGAATACCAAGTCAAATCATTCTCTTCTAACCATGTCCAAGAGAGGTAAACGTGTGCTGCAACTTGTTATTCTTTTTAGTATTGGTTCAATCTGTTTATCTTAAGATGTCATTTTTACAGTGATTGCAATGTTGGCAATAAGGAAGCAGAAATGCATGGACAGACTGTTCCTGGTAGGCCTAATTTTCTTCTCACATTTTGAGCTACTGTAAATATATTTGATTCCTCGATACTAATCATAGAGAGTTATTTCTTTATCTGTTGATAAACCTTGTTGTCATCAGAATTTTTTTCTGATGCATCTTAGGATTAGATTTACCACTCCTAACAAGTTCAGTAGTATTATAATCAGCATGTATGTCCTGAATTTTATAAGCTTACTAGCATAATGCCCGTGCATTGGTACGGAACCACAAAAGTAATTGAAGTTGTATTGGACTAGTATTATATGACAACCAATGCACTTGGAATACTGCGAAGAGGAACTCAAGCAAAGTGGGTTAGACTGCACTTGTGTAATGGCAGGCCCACGGGAGCACCGGTTAGCGGATCCATGGCAAGATTTGGCAACATGGAAGTTAGGACGACAGAGATTTAGAGGGAGGGGGACCTTCGGCTGGAGGATGCATATTGAGGAGCAGCCACATCAGGGAAAAATGATAATTGGTGCATTGACTGGTTGATTTGTGTTGCGGTAAAAAAAATACATACCGACATGTACTTGTAAAATAGTTTCCCATTCAAAACATGAGTGAGGTGGTCAGTTGCTGGTTTGGTTGAGCTGGGTGTCTAGGCATGTACTTTTTCATTAGTATTTATTTCCAAACCTGAGGGCTCTGGTAGGTTCTAGATGGATGAGGGAGATTGGGGTGGAGTGGGGAGTGAATTCTTCCAAATCGGAGGGGCCTAGTGGATTCTAGATGGATGAGGGAGATTATGATGGGGTGGGAAGTGAACTCTTCCAAACCAGAGGGGTTTGGTGGGTTCTAGATAGACGAGGGAGATTCAGATGGGGTGGGAGTGAACTCTTCCAAACCAGAGCGGTTTGGTGGGTTCTAGATAGATGAGGGAGATTGGGATGAAGTGGTTAGTGAACTCACCACCACCACCACCAACTCCAATTTACGAGGTAGTAGAGATTAAATTTGGGTCATTGACAAAATCTAAGCACAGAATGTCAGAATGCACATGCGTTGACGGCTATCACAGGGCTTGGTGCTTGTGTGACATGCCATCTGGGGTTATTTGTTGTTTGATTGTTTTTCACGGAATCAAATTGGTGAGCCAGGGCTATGAATTTCGTTATGCCACCTGTCTCATTAGGCCTTTAATAGGGTCTCTTTTTTACATCACCTGGCATGCTCCCATACCACGTGTACCACACTGATGCAACCCCCAGTACCACACTGAATTAGAATGTTTATATGCTTGCCCGTCACAAGTAGTTTGCCAGATTCGTGAACTGCAGATTCTGGTTGGGATCTGCCAGCTGATATAATTCCATAAAATAAATGAATGGAGCTTCCAGCCTATTGGCCTCTACTTGTGTCATGACTGCTCTGCTCACCTCAACTAATGTTTTGTCACTGATGCCAGATAAGAAAAAGGAAAAAAACTTTATTTCTACCGCATATCAAGTGAGGGCAGCTGTTGGAACAGCTGTTGGTGTAGCTGCTGCCCGCGCGAAGATGCTCGTGGACCAGGAAGAGCGAGAGATGGAGCTTCTAATGGCGTCCATAATTGAAACTCAGGTGAATTGTCTTCCTCTTTCCCTGCTTAAATTTTCATAAATGTAGTGTATTTTGGGTTTCTAGGTTTAGCTGAAAGGTACTACCTCTGTAAACAAATGTAAGACATTTTAGCTGAAAGGTATTATATTTGTTTACAGAGAGAGTACATCATAAATGCTGACCAAGTTGTTGTTTAACTTTAATCACTGACGGCTGTTATCTTATGTTTGGCAGCTAAGAAAGATCCAATACAAGATCAAACACTTTGAGGAGCTAGACTTGATCATGGATCAGGAGTACACCACCATACAACAAATAAAGGAGTCCCTGATGAAGGAATGGCAAACGGTCCTGGAGCGAGCATTTCAGACTGGAGCACCGCTTCAGAGGGACGAAGTGCTCACAAGGCTGTTCCTGGACAGGTCTACTCCATAGAGAAGCTGACTGGAGCCGATTATCCCTCCTCCTCTGATCCGCCGCCTCGCCCTCTGACTGTAGTCCCTGTAGGTAAAGCAGCATTGTGCGTGCGCGCAGGAGGGCGGGCGCATCTGTAAAGGTGCTAATTCATCTAGATATGTTGTGCTTGGGGCCGCCCCACAGCCCCCTGTACCATGGTGTGCAATTGCACACAGCAGCAGCTCTGTTGTACCAACATCCAGCTAGGGTTAGATAGCAAGGGTTGCTGATAGTCTGCTGTAACTTCATTTTTTCCGGATGCACAGATGTTTGGTCGGTTCGGGGTGTCCGTATTGTCGGCCCCGCTGTACTGTTTGGTTGAACAAATAGTCGCTGTATAACTTTCCAGTGTGAGCTTAGAGTACATACCGTGAGAATACCATGGATGTTGCTGGAAGGAAGAAATGGCCATGTGAATTCTTTCCTTTTTTTTTTGAGGTTTATGTGAACTTTTTCCTGGGAGATGTTTGATTCAAAGTTGGATGGAGGACTGAGGCAGCGATTTCAGCCCCAGACTTGCTTGGAAGCCAAACCAAACAGATGGCTACTTGAGCCGAGTTTAACCGAGGCAAGGTAGCTCTTATCCCTAGCCTCGCGCATGCTAAACTAGAGAAGGCATTTTCTTAGGCCCTCTGGTCGGGTTTATGGGGGTGTGTTCTCAATTTAACTAACGAAATATGTGTTATATGCCGTCAAAACTACTACAATTTTTTAACGGTATATAACATATGTTTTGTTTCCCAAATTGAAGACCTAAAAACCTGCGTTGACCCTACAAACCTCACTAAATTTCAAATGTGGGGGCTGTCCAACATGGATAATGCCGTGCCAAAATGCAGCATTTTTTGGCAACAAATTCCTGTTTCATCATAGGAAAGCACATGGGGAAAACTTCACCAAAGCCCCCAAAGCGGAGGCAAAACCCTCGGTTCGCGGACCACCTCTCCTCTCCGCCCCCCTCTTCTCTACGGCCTCCAGGCCCGCGACTCGCGAACGACCTAATGGCGAAAAAGGGCAAGGCCGCCGCCGCCGCCGCTTCAGCGTCCGACTCGGGGGCGTCGAGCCCCCAGGGCTCCGTCGAGGGCGGCGGGGAGAAGGAGGGCAGCTTCCTGCTGGGCCAGCCGACCTGGGAGGACGCCGGCGGCGGGCGGTGGCGGTGCGCGGAGACCGGGCACGAGCTGCCGGAGCGGGAGAAGGACGTCTACGCGCGGTCCCGCGCCTGCCGCCTCGCGCTCATCGACCACGGCGTCGCGCACAAGAAGCCGCCGCTCAACGCCTTCAAGCCCCACCCCGAGCATAAGTGCGTACCGCTCCTCTGCTCTGTATTTTGCTGCTCCAGGCGTGTCCAACGTAGATTGTATATTTGTACCCAATAGTTTTGTCTAGGATTGTAGATCGCTCATTCGATCCCACTGATGTTTGATCGGCTATCCCTTAAGTGCCCTTAAGGGATTCTAGGGTTCTAAATGCAACGTACATACATCGTGAGCGAAACAAGTACCAACAAACATATGATTTATGTGTTTGTAATTCTGCTGCGCCTTAGCCGTCGTCTTTTATGATGTGGCTCTGTCGAATTGAGTTGGTAATTATGTTGCAGGTCCAAGCTCATATGCAACATTACCGGGGACACCATAAACAAGTCGGAGGAGCACATCTGGAAGCATGTAAATGGGAAGAGGTTCCTGAATAAACTAGGTAAAGTGAGTTTCGCACAATACTGTCTGTGGTGCCAAGTGTGGCAAATGGAACATCATATGCTGTTGCTAATAAAATGTACTATTCTGTTTTTCATGTATTTCTCTACTGGTTAAAGGACCATGATGAATTTCCCGCTACCGTTTCCATGTATCTGTCTGCTTCTCATGGTGCATTCTTGTACACCCATGTGCATCATTTTGGTTATCATCAAAAGTAATTGTTATGAAATGTTAGCTGGTCCGTTTCTCTGAGCAATTTTCTATGGATTGGTAGCAGATGGTTATTTGGGTAGAATTATGTTATGCAACCTGCTTTGGAATTGCAATAAGCGCTTTGTCTCATTTGTCTTCTCCCTGGTCTGGAAATAGTTGGGAATATATCTGGTCATGTACATCTCTTCGAGTACATTTTGGTGGAACTCTCATCTCCCATACAACACTACTTTTAAGCCATTGCACTGGCAAGTTTGGTTGCTCCTTACATCTAACATGCCTATCCCTATTTTGACAGAAAAGCTAGAGGAAAAGATGGCATCAGGTGAGACAGGCAAAGTAGAAGGTGAACAGTCAAATGAAGTCGCAAAGAAATCCAAGTCTACCAAGAAGAAGGACAAGAAGAAGGAGAAGAAGGAGAAGAAGAAAGCTGCTGTTGTCAACCCTTCTTTGCCACGAGAACCTGAACCAGAAATTGATGATTCAGATGATTCAGAATTTTGGGTGCCTCCCGTTGGAAGTCGTTGGGATGATGATGATGGGAAAGACCGATGGGAGTCCTCTCCGGGGAAGGATGATATAGCAGAGGATGAAGGTGCATCAGGTAAGTGTCATTATTTTTATCATGTGTAACTGCTTTATTAACCAAAGCTCAAATGTTCATTTCTATAATTTAGAACATATTTGGTAGATGTTGTTTGCTTTATCACATCATATAATATTCGTTTCAAACTGTTGCTCTTAGATCTTCTCTGTAGGTGATGAATCTCTAGTAACTTATTTTGCAGAAAATATTCGAGAAACATATTTTTGTCCATTTTGTAGTTCTGTAGCCAATTCGGACAGGATGACTGCTAGCATGTCCAACGTTACAAAATATTTGAAGTTCTAGGTTTGTCCTAAGTCAAACTTCCTGAAGTTTGACCATATTTATATATACAAAAACTAATATCCACGACATCAAATATATATATAGTATGAAAATATACTTTATGGTGAATCTAATGAAACTAATTTGGTGTTGTAGATGTTGCTACATTTATTTATAGACTAACTCAAACCTAAAGAAGCTTGACTTAAGAGAAACCTAGAACTTCAAATATTTTGGAACGGAGGGAGTAGTGTTTAAGTGCAGGCAAGAGCCAGCCTATGTGTAGGGATGCAAATTGGGTGGGATGTGAATTTTGATTCACCTGTAATACAAGGGCAATGCACATAGTGAATTACCTATTGAGTGGGATGTCTTCAGTCGATTTGCATTCCTATCAGTAGATAGTTATTACCACAAGAAGCTCAAGTTATATTCGCCAAAGTTTTACTTGACTGAATCTTTTTATCCCCTTCTTTTGGGATCTTGTTATCTGTTATGAACTTATCATCAGATGATCCTCTGGCAATCTCCTTTGCTTAATTTGCATTGTATAACAAACAATTTAAGTTATGTGTGCAAGATCTTGTAGCTACATTGTGATATGCTCAATACCATTTCGTGGCATTTCCTTGCTTCTGAATTTCCTGATCCCTGAGCTTTTTTCGTCAACAATGTTAAAACAAACACAATCATTTCTTTCGTGTTAAAGTGCACCAAATTAATTTTGTGATCTTCAGCAAAAGTGATTATCTTGCTGCTGCGTAACCAATTCAGTAGGAGAATTTCATACTGTACTTTTTTATCAATTAAATTTAAAGTTGCAGCATACAGAAAATTTACGCTATGGAATGTTCTTTGTCTGATTTGGAAAAATAACTGATAGATGACGAGGACGACGACGAAATGGCTGACAAGGATGATGAAGTGTCGGAGGAACTGGCTTCAAGGTATTCTAAAACAGTTCTTCTAATCGAATAATGCTTGATGTCACACACCTAGGTGTAATATTTCCTTTCCTCGTGTAGCAGGACAAAGCGATTGTCAGTGGAAGCTGTTGGACCAAGTAGTTTCGCTACAAGGAAGAAAAAGCCCCGAAAGGACGAGTAGACGGTTATTTCTGATTTGTTCTGTTAGCTATGCATGAGCTTGTTTCACCTTGCTTCATTTGGAGCCGCGAACTTCACTTTCTTTATTCTCCCCGTGGAGGCTTTGGGTTGGCTAACGAATGGCCGATTTTGTATTAGTTAACTTGTGTTTCCTTGGTTTTTCTCAGTGCTGTCACACACGCTGCTTGCTGCAACATGATGTGTGCCAACTGAGCAGCCTTTCGTTAGTGGTAATGAACAGTGATGGCCATACTTCGTCGCCTACACTTTGTGACTATCCTTGATCATATAAGTTTGACGTAGGAGGGAACTGTGTTATTTGTTTTAGTTTTGATTTGAATTTGAGATATACTCCCTCTGTAAAGAAATGTAAGACGATTTTATATTTCTTTTGGGGGGGGGGGGGAGTACTTATGTTTTTAGTTCGAGTAAATTCCAAAAAACCATCACAATTGGGGACCCTAATTTAAAAAACCGCCATCATTCAGTTTAAAAACCATCAACATTGTGGTGACAGTTTTCAAAAAACGCTAATTGACTGATTATAGCAGTTTGACGCAAAATCTGACGGATGGTCCTAGTATAAGGTGCCACATGGCGAGGGTGAAGACGCCGCCCGTCATGCATGTACTAACGGCGCTAACTTTGTTTATGTTTGACCAGTTCGCTTCCATCGTCTCCAAAAAAACCGAATCCATGGCCACGCCCAGCGTGCCCGCTCTCGCATCGGCCGCCCCCTGCGCCAAGCATGCCTGTGCCCTAGTCGGCCACCGGCAGGCCTGCCTCGCCGCGCCGTCGCCCCGCACCAAACATGTCCGCACCTGCACGCTAGTCGGTCACCGATAGGCCTAGCTCGCAGCGCCACGTCCCGGCGAGCTCTGCCTCCTCCGTGGCCTCACTTCGCCGTGCCCGGCTCGCCTCCCGCGGGGAGCCACCGACCAGCTTCAGATGCGCCCCAACCTCGTGGCCGCCACAGAGCGAAGGAAGCGGGCATGGGACCAGGGCTAGACCAGAGGGGGATGGCAGGAGATGGGAGGAGGAGGGCAAGCGCGCGGAGAGGAGCTGGGGGTGGCGGCGCACGGCTCGGTCCGCAACCGGCTGGCCGGCGCGCGTGGCTTGTTCCCTTGCCGACGGCGACCGTGGCTGGAGAGGATGTCGTCGGGCATGCGCGGCTTGGTCAATAGCCGGTTGTCCGGCGCGCGCGGCATGGAGCAGGTGACGGGACGAGGAGGAGGAGGGGGGAAGCGCGCAGGGGGGCTGCAGGTGGCGGCCGTGGTGACGGCCATGGTGTGGGCGTGGATGTGCGCATAGGGTGCTTGATAAAATGCACAAGAGAGAGAGAGAGTGAGGAGTGGAGATACTGACATGTGGGCCCTATATCAACTTAACGGTCCAGGCAAAACGGCCTCTATTTTTTGTCCATGTCATCACTTACATGTGGGACCCATCCGTCAGATTCCGTATCAAACATTGCTTATCATGTCATGGGTGTTTTCTGAAAACTGTCACCATAATGTTGATGGTTTTTTTAAAAAAAACTATGATGGCAGTTTTTTGAATTAGGGTCCCGAATTGTGGTGATTTTTTTTGCAATTTACTCTTTTAGCTCATACACTATGTTGAATTAGATACACTAGTCTGTTAACAAAAAATGTAAACTAATAACTGGGCAGCCTTTCGTCAGTCGTAATGAACGGTGATATTTTTGATCGAATGAAGAGTGATATCCATGCGTAGAGCGATCCTAGCACCAATTGCGGCGGTGTTCGGCAATTTACCCAGTTAGTGTGATTTTTTTTTAAAACACACCTCTCGAGAGAAAAAGAAATGAAACATTTAAGGATCGTAATGTGAATCACTGCCACAGGTTTCCGGCGCTAGAGAAGGCAATTGTCCTGGTTCGACTGGCCACGCCCGTGGAGTTTAACCCTACCGTCAGTCGAAAGCCAGGCAAGAAAAATCATGAGCGGAATGACATCCATAGACTAGATGCATGGCCCGGGACGACTTATAACGGACAATTCCATAATTGCCTTCGAGTGCATTCACCATATACAGTCCTTGAAACAGGTCTCCCCTGCTTTGTGTGCATACAAGTTAGACTTGTCGAAGGCGTATGATCGTGTGGACTGGGCCTTTTTGGAGAAAGCCCTTATTAAATGGGGCTTTGATCAGGGGTGGATTGATCGTATTATGGCATGTGTTACTTCGGTGAAATATTGTGTCAAATTCAATGGTAAATTATTGGAGTCCTTCACTCCATCAAGAGGGCTGCGACAAGGTGATCCATTGTCTCCCTTCCTATTCCTTTTTGTTGCTGACGCATTATCTGCTTTGTTCAGTAAGTCAATGGCTGTTGAAGGATTAGAAGGGATCAAGATTTGTCGGAGAGCCCCAGTTATTTCACATCTCCTCTTTGCGGATGATTCGCTGCTATTTTTTCATGCCTCCGTGGAGCAAGCAACATTGGTGAGAGGTTTGTTGAACACTTATGCTTCAGCAACAGGGCAACTTATTAACCCTGCAAAATGTTCCATCCTCTTCTCCGATAATTGTTTGTTATCGGATGCCACGAGTATTAAGTCTATATTGAAGGTGTCGCAAGAGGTTTTTGATCCTAAGTACCTTGGTTTGCCGGTTCCTGAAGGAAGAATGCATAAGGGGAATTTTGAAACATTGCAGGACCGACTACGGAAGAGACTTGTTGACTGGAGTGAACAATTTATGGCCACTTCGAGTAAGGAATTATTAATTAAGTCGGTTGCACAAGCCATACCCACCTATGTTATGAGTGTGTTCCGGTTACCGGTGTCTGTTCTGGATGATCTCACTCGGTTAATGCGGCAATATTGGTGGGGAGTGGAGAAAGGTAAAAGAAAGATGGCTTGGTTGAGTTGGGATAAAATGAGACTCCCAAAGTCCAAAGGTGGTATGGGTTTTCGTGACATGCGTGCATTTAATCAGGCATTGCTTGCAAAACAGGCCTGACGACTACTTGATGTTCCAGACAGTTTGTGTGCTCGCTTATTACGTGCGAAGTACTACCCCGATGGGAACCTATTGGATACAGTTTTTACTGGAAATTCTTCATCTGTATGGAAGGGTATTGAACATGGTCTAGAGCTGGTTAAAAAAGGGATCATTTGGCGGGTTGGAGATGGTTCTTTGATACGGACATGGAGGGACCCTTGGATTCCCCGTGGCCATAATTTCCGACCTGTTACACCTAAAAGGAATTGTCGATTCAATCGGGTGTCTGATTTTGTTGATGAGAACGGTGCATGGATGGTGCAACGATTGAACGACCACTTCTGGCCGATGGACGTACGTGAAATCCTCAAAATTCGTACCTCACCGAGGCAACGTCAACATTTCTTTGCCTGGCATCCGGAGAAGAATGGCCAGTTCTCAGTGAGAAGTGCGTACCACTTGGCGACGACAGTGCATGATGACCAGTTCGCCGGAGGGGCGTCCAGCGCTAACCCGGACGGGAACCGACCCATCTGGAACCTGATATGGCAATCTTCGGTGCCGCTGCGGATGAAGCATACAACATGGAGAGCGGCTTCAGGAGCACTTGCTACTGCTACGTGCATGCAATATAGGCACCTAGCGACGCGCAGTACATGCCCAATTTGTGGTATTGTTGATGAGGATAGCTACCATGCTTTGATTGCGTGCAGCCATGCACGTGCAATCTGGGAGGCCATGAGGAAGGTCTGGTTGCTCCCCCAGGACCAGCTACTTATTAATAGTGGCAAAGAATGGTTACTGAACGTGCTGCTTAATTGTACCAATGCAGAGCGTGACTGTATGATTATGCTTATTTGGCGTATTTGGCAATTACGTAATGATCTTACTCATGATAAAGAGGTTCCTCCGGTGGCAACTACGGTTGATTTTTTGGACAGTTATATGAAGTCTATTCGAGATGCTAAAAGGTTCAGTACAGAGGAAATAATTAAAGGTAAAATGCCGGTTGCTGATTGGGCTTTGCCTGAAGTGAGACCTGCCCCTAGTCCTAAACCTTGGCCTCCTCCGTCCACTGAGTATGTTGCTCTATCAGTTGATGGTTCTTTCTCAGTGGAATCCGGCGCGGCGGCGGCAGGAATGATTCTTAAACGACATGACGGTTCACTTATTTTTGCAGCATGTCGGTTTATTTTCAATTGTAACGATTCTCTGGAAGCTGAGATTCATGCAATCATGCAAGGGATGGCGCTAGCTATAAAACATTCCACTCTTTCGGTCATCGTTCAATCTGACTCAAGTGAGGCGTTGTTATGTCTACCAGGGAACGGACTTCTTCGTTCTGTCTATGGCCATCTTGTGGCTGAAATTAAGGAGTTGATGAGACATAGGGAGCTTATTCCTCAGAAGTTGAATAGGGATCAAAACAGAGTTGCCGATCGTTTGGCAAATTATAGTCGTATAGAGTGTACCACGGCTGTGTGAATGCATGTAGGACCACCATGTATTGAGGAGCTTTTACCTCTCGACTGTAACTCGCTCAATATGGAATAAAATTCCTTTTCCCGCGCAAAAAAAAAAAAGACTAGATGCATGGCGAAGCGAGCACGTGACAGCCCCGATGCGCTTGCGACCAAGGATGACACGAGCCAGCCCCAGAAGAAGCGCAGGGGCATGCATTTAGCGTCGTCCACGCCTCGCGTCGTGCCGGGCGACCGCGGTGACGAGGTGCTCCGCTGGACGGGCGCCTTTGCAAGATGCGCGACGTGCGCCTCCGCGGTCCGGTCCTCCGTGGAGACCAGGAAGCTCCTGTACGATCCGTCCACCGAGACGCTGCAGACGGTGGGGACGTCCCTGTAGCACAAATACTCGTTTCAAAATATGTACTTAGTAGGTTCAGAAACAAGGAAATCGAAATAATATATGCACATTGCACAACACAAACCTGTATCCTCCCAGGGAATCACCGCTGGCTAGTCTATCCCGTTTCCACCCCAAGAACAAGAAGGATGACTCTGACCTTGCAGGGTAAAGCGAGAAACGGTTCCGGTGCGGCACGTGCCCTTCGCGAGCTCGTGGTCCCCCCCGCGCGCCCCTACGGGTTGCCCCGCCGTTTTGGCAATCATCAACCCAGCGGATGCGGATCCCCGGGCACGACGACGCGCAACCAAATATGGCGAGCGCTTTGAGGGCGACGCGAGCAGTTGGCCACCACGTGCACGCCAATTATCACGGAACAAGTAACACCTGGGGTTACAGAAAAGCACATGCCCAGTTATTTTCGGACTTCTTTTTTTTTTCAATTTTTGACTGACAAATTTTTTAGGGAAAATGTCTCCGCTTTATTTAACTAAGTGTAGCTCGGAATTTTTGACTGACAATTTTTAGAATGTGTTGTTTCCATGGCTGCAGCGGTTGAAAGAAACACACGAGGATTTTGCAGAGATTTTGAAAATAACCTACATTAAAAAAATTACATGTATCGCATTGTTAATTTTAAATCCGAACCGAAAAGAGAAACACAACATTGGTCGTATTAACGGGCTAAATTTGTAGCTCGACTCACCTCTTTCTTTTTCCCGACCGTGCATTTTCTCCACCGGCAACATTAACTGAAATAAAAAAAATCACGGAGTATTTGCTTTGTCTTCCGTCGGTCCATCCGCGGGAATTCTGGTCACGCAAGAGCTGAGAGCCAGGCTTGTGCCTGGACGTTCGCACCCGGACCACGGGTGAACTCATCAATGGAAACACTTGCATTGATGGATGCTGGTATACGAGCCACAAATGGTGGTCTGGTCTCTCTTTCATTTTTTGGTTGGTTGGCAGTGCTCTGTGCCCGCCCGCCCGCAGTCTGCCTCTGCCCTGACATGCAACTTTCGTCAGGCCCTCCATCCTTTTTCTTTTCTTTGGCTTGAAGTAGCACCATTTTCGTTGGATTGGAGAGACCAAAGAAAAAAAAGAGCAATTGTTATCATTGTTACCTTCGTGGTTAGGTGGTTGGAGCAACTGCAACACCCGCCGACCAATTTTGTCCGCGCATGTTCGTTTGAGTTAAAACGGACACAAAAGCCCGTCCAATGCGCCGACACAAACAAAATCGCGTCCGCTTTTCGTCCGGGTGCCGACCCATTCTCTGTCCAAATTTGAGATTTATTTGCTTAGGCGTGGACACGAAACGGACGTGCATGACGCCCGCCTACTCTTCACTTGGCTTGCCTGTCGGTGGCTCCATTCGCTTCCTCCCATCGACAGCACGCCACAGGCCATCCCACCCTGCCGCCGCCACCCAGTTCTGGTGCCCTCGCCAGTAGTCCGCACCCACATACATCCCCCGCAGCACGTCACCTTCCCACGTTGTCGCCACCACTGCCTCGCCGCCGGGCCACCACAACTTCCCCCGCCGACGTTGGCCCGAGCACCTCACCCCCCCGGCCAGCTCCTTCGACAATGCAGGCACGTTCGTCTGACGCCGGCACGCTCGCCGAACCTCGCCAGTGCAGCTACTGGTCCAAGGCAGGCGCGCGTCTCTTCATCGGCCTGCTTCTTCGATGATGCCCGTAAGCTGTTCGACGGTTTTGCCCACAAGGTACAAATGGACTCCGCCGACAAGTTATTTTTTCACAATTTTCTTTGCGACTCGGATGATTCTTCATCCGACAATGAGGACATGGTGGCTATTGTGTTGGTCATCCATGACCACCTTAGTAGGCAGCGGCCATTGTTCCACGTCTCGATCTTGGGGCACACTCCGGCGTTGAATCGCAATCGAGAGAGCGGTCATTTTCTTCTTTGGAGGGACTACTTTGAGACACCCAACCCGCTCTTCAAACATCACCAATTCCGGGGCCATTTTTGTATGGCTAGGCATGTTTTCAACTGTTTTTTTTGGGGGGGGGGGGGGTCAGGTACGATAAGTATTTTTTGAGTGCAAGGAGGATGCCCTTGAAAAGATTGGCTTCTCCTCTTATCAGAAATTGCACCGTAGCTATTCAGATGCTTGCATACGGAGTTCCCGGTGATCTCATTGATGAGTACGTCCGTATGAGCGAGTCCACGTGCCTAGAGTCCATGTACAGGTTCTGCAAGGCTGTGATTGCAGTGTTTGGTCTTGAGTACTTGAGAGAGCCAAATGCTGCAGATTCGTCCCACTTGTTGGTGGTGAATGCCAACATGGGATTCCCGGGGATGTTTGATAGCATAGACTGTATGCACTGGGAGTGAAAGAACCGCCCTTCTGCTTGGCAGGGGAAATATAGGGGCCTGCCAAGGCTTGCACCATCATACTGGAGGTCGTGGCCTCACAAGATCTTTGGATCTGGCACTCTTTATTCGGCATGGCCGGATCACACAATGATATCAACGTGCTTCAACGCTCTTCGGTGTTTGCAAGGCCTGCTGAGGACAACTTCCTGCCGGTGAATGTTAACATCAACGGCCACAACTACAACAAAGGATACTACCTAGCTGACGGTATCTATCCTCAGTGGACTACTTTTGTGAAGACAATCTCCAACTCTGTAGGAGAGAAGAGGAAGAGATTTGCACAAGAGTAAGAGAGTGCTAGGAAGGATGTAGAGCGTGCCTTTGGTGTTCTGCAATCTCGATGGGGCATCGTTCGATATCCCGCTAGAACTTGCTAGAACTTGGAGCATTAAGAAGTTGTGGGAGGTGATGACTGCTTGTGTGATCATGCACAATATGATCGTAGAGGATGAGCATCCGAAACGTATCTGCGACCAAGGATTTCAGTTTCAAGGTGACAATGTTGTGCCTGAGCATGTAGGAGAGGCAACATTTGCATAGTTCACCTAATTTCATCATCAAATGCGTGATTGACAAACTCACATTCAGTTGCAAGATGATTTGATTGAGCATATGCGGGCTCATGTTGGCAGCCTACAGGTGTATCTTAAAAAAATATTTGAGACAGTTTAATTTTTACTTGACTTGTAAACTAATGATATAGTTATTTGGCTTGTGAACTATGATATATTTGGTTGCTTGTGAAACTATGTAAAAAATGGCATTTTGTTCGAATTATGTTTGAAAAACGAGGGCAAGCGGGCCACCACTAGTAGAAAAAGGGTCAAACGTGAAGCACATTAGTGCCGGTTTGTATTTGAGCCGGCACTAATGTATACAGTAGTGCCGGTTCCAACGGCTAGCCGGGCCGCTTTCATTAGTACCGGTTCGTGGCGAACCTTTAGCACCGCTTTGTGCCACGAACCGGTACTAATGATAGTGGTGGCAGGATGTTGTCAGACTGGGGCCCCTCCAGCCCCTTTAGTACCGGTTCTTGGCACAAACCGGTACTAAAGGTCGTCCTACATAAACCCTTCGTCCACCCGAGCTCGCTCTGTTCTTCCCCTTTCCCCTCTCCTCTCCGTTCTTCCTCTTCCTCTCGAGCTCATCACACATTTTGCCCAAATTTTGTCAAGATTTGAAGGCCCCCATCCATTAAAATGATCACAAAGGTTAGCAACTTTGTCCTTTCATCTCTCATTGCTAGATTTACTCTTGCAATGCTTTATATAGTGATTAATTTGTGAGTTTAGTAATTTGGGAGGAAATATATATATGTGCTAGTATTTGATTTATATGCAATTTGAGGTCAAAAATAACACTTAGTTTGCATATGTAGGTGTGGTTTACTTAGTGCCTTCTAAATCTCCGTCGGCACCACCGTCGATCGCCCGCACCATCCCGTCGCCGACACCACCTTGTGGTGAGCCTCTTTGTTCATGAAATTTTATATAAAAATTGATGTTTGTGTGATTTGGATATATAGTTACTCGTATAATTATCTTACCCGTACGTTGTTTGTTATACATATAGTGCCATGGTTTTGATATCCGTCCCCGTCGGCCCTCGTCCTTGTTATGATTCGGATGTGTTTATATATTCTCTTTTAAAACTAGTTGCATTTCGTGTTTATGACAAATTATGCC
The DNA here is from genome assembly GCA_032464435.1 of Aegilops umbellulata. Taxonomy (NCBI): domain Eukaryota; kingdom Viridiplantae; phylum Streptophyta; class Magnoliopsida; order Poales; family Poaceae; genus Aegilops; species Aegilops umbellulata. The sequence continues at coordinate 370,212,611 of CP136055.1, read as the reverse complement.
CATCAAGTTGACATAGAAATTTTTTCTAGGAGGTATGTGAACCGGAAATTCCAACCGACCCTATTGTCGAGAGGTTAAATTTAGTTGAAAGAGAAAACAAGTACTTGAAAGAAAAATTGAAAAGAATTGAGGGGGAGAAGATGGAATTGGAGTTGCATGTTGCCGATGTCGTCGATGACCACAAGATCAAGATGGAGAAAATGCGCTTGAAGATTAGAAAGATTAGAAAATATGCCATTGATAGTGAGGCTTGGTATCATTATGCTGTTGGATCCACTGTTACCTTAGTTGCGATCTTGATCGCATTTGTTGTTGCATTTAAATGCTTTAGCTAGAGAGTTATTTGTTTGTTGCATTTAAGTGTTGTATGAACTTTATGTATGAACTTGTATTAGTTTGGTCTATTCGGTGTTGTGTAATGAAGATGAGCCGGCAATGGATGTACGATGACCGATGCTCTCCCCAGTTCGTTGAGGGCGTGCATACTTTTCTGATTGCGGTTGAGGCAAACAAGTGGGTGGATGGTTTTATGCATTGTCCATGTGCTGGCTGTAAGAATGGTCACAATTACTCTACGTCAAGAACCATTCACGTCCACCTGTTTGAGTCCGGTTTCATGCCCCACTATAATGTTTGGACCAAGCACGGAGAAAGAGGGGTTATGATGGAAGACAATGAAGAAGAAGAGGACGACGACAGCTATCCTGGCCATGGGTTCCCTGAATACGATGATACAACAATGGGGGAAGAAGCTGAGCCAGTAATGCGGGAAGAAGCTGAGCCGGCAATGCGGGAAGAAGCTGAAGAAGAGGCATCAGATGAGCCCGTTGATGATCTAGGTCGGGCCATTGCCGATGCAAAGAGAAACTGCGCAAGTGATTTGGAGAAGAAGAAGTTGCAGCGCATGTTGGAGGATCACAAAAAAATGTTGTACCCGAATTGCGTAGGTGACAAGAAAAAGCTGGGCACCACACTGAAATTGCTGCAATGGAAGGCAGAGAATGGTGTATCTGACAAGGGATTTGGAAAGTTGCTGGTAATGATAAAGGATATGCTTCCAAAGGACAACGAATTGCCCGAGAGTACGTACGAAGCAAAGAAGGCTGTCTGCCCTCTAGGGTTAGAGGTGCAGAAGATACATGCATGCCCTAATGATTGCATCCTCTACCGTGGTGAGTACGAGGATTTGAACGCTTGCCCGGTATGTGGTGCATTGCGCTATAAGATCAGCCGCGATGACCCTGGTGATGTCGAGGGCGAGCGCCCCAGGAAGAAGATTCCTGCCAAGGTGATGTGGTATGCTCCTATAATACCACGGTTGAAACGTTTGTTCCAAAACAAAGAGCATGCCAAGGCGATGCGATGGCACAGAGAAGACCATAAGAAAGACGGAAAGTTGAGAGTACCCGCTGACGGGTCGCAGTGGAGAAAAATCAAAAGAAAGTACGGGAAGGAGTTTGCAGATGACGCAAGGAGCGTATGGTTTGGTCTAAGCGCAGATGGCATTAATCCTTTTGGGGAGCAGAGCAGCAACCATAGCACCTGGCCTATGACTCTATGTTTGTATAACCTTCCTCCTTGGTTGTGCATGAAGCGGAAGTTCATTATGATGCCAGTGCTCATCCAAGGCCCTAAGCAACCCGGCAACGACATTGATGTGTACCTAAGGCCATTAGTTGAAGAAGTCTTACAACTGTGGAATGGAACAGGTGTACGTGCGTGGGATGAGCACATGGGGGAAGAATTTGACCTAAAGGCATTGCTGTTCGTGACCATCAATGATTGGCCTGCTCTTAGTAACCTTTCAGGACAGACAAACAAGGGATACCGCGCATGCACACACTGTTTGGACGATACCGACAGTATATATTTGGCTAATTGTAAGAAGAATGTGTACCTGGGACATCGTCGATTTCTTCTGAGCAGGCATCCCGTAAGAAAGAAAGGCAAGCATTTCAAAGGTGAGGCGGATCACCGGACGAAGCCTGGCCACCGTACTGGTGCTGATGTACATGATATGGTCAAGGATTTGAAGGTGGTCTTTGGAAATGGTCCTGGTGGACAACCTGTTCCGAATGACGCTGACGGACGCGCACCCATATGGAAGAAGAAATCTATATTTTGGGACCTGCCCTATTGGAAACACCTAGAGGTTCGCTCCGCAATCGATGTGATGCACGTGACGAAGAATCTTTGTGTGACCCTGCTTGGCTTCTTGGGCGTGTACGGGAAGACAAAAGATACACCTGAGGCACGGGAGGACCAGCAACGTATGCACGGAAAAGACGGCATACATCAGGGTCATGCAAGCTACGCTCTTACCAAAAAAGAGAAGGAAATCTTCTTTGAATGCCTGCTCAGTATTAAGGTACCGTCTGGCTTCTCGTCGAATATAAAGGGAATAATAAACATGGCAGAGAAAAAGTTCCAGAACCTAAAGTCTCATGACTACCACGTGATTATAACGCAACTACTTCCGGTTGCATTGAGGGGGCTTCTACCGGAAAACGTTCGATTAGCCATTGTGAAGCTAGGTGCATTTCTCAATGCAATCTCTCAGAAGGTAATCGATCCAGAAATCATATCAAGGTTACAGAATGATTTGGTGCAATGTCTTGTCAGTTTCGAGTTGGTGTTTCCACCATCCTTCTTCAACGTCATGATGCACGTCCTAGTTCACCTATGCGAAGAGATTAACGTTTTGGGTCCTGTATTTCTACACAATATGTTCCCCTTTGAGAGGTTCATGGGAGTCTTAAAGAAATATGTTCATAACCGTGCTAGGCCAGAAGGAAGCATCTCCAAGGGCCGTCAAAATAAGGAGGTCATTGAGTTTTGTATTGACTTTATTCCTGACCTTAAGCCGATTGGTATTCCTGAATCGAGACATAAGAGCAGACTGGATGGAAAAGGCACGCTAGGAGGGGAACAAATAATATGTATGGACGGACATTCTCTCACTGAAGCACACTACACAGTTCTACAGAATTCCGCCTTGGTGGCTCCGTATATGGATGAACACAAGAATTTGCTACGCTCCAAACACCCGGAGCGGACTGATGATTGGATTACACGTGAACAAACCAGGAGTTTCGCCAGCTGGTTGCAAGCACGTACCATGCATGACACCTCTATTGAAGATGACCTGTACTTGCTGTCCCAGTTACCATCTTCGAATATAATGACTTTCAAAGGGTACGAGATAAATGGTAATACATTTTACACGACCCCCCCCAAGATAAGAAGAGCACCAACCAAAACAGTGGTGTCCGCTTTGATGCAGAAACCAAGACGGGAAAGGAAACATATTATGGTTATATACAGGACATATGGGAACTTGACTATCGACGTGGTTTGAAGGTCCCTTTGTTTCGGTGCAAATGGGTCAGTATGACACGAGGCGGGGTAACGGAAGACCCGCAGTACGGAATGACAACAGTGGATCTCAACAATCTTGTGTATGCAGACGAACCATTCGTCCTAGCCAATGATGTGGCACAGGTTTTCTATGTGAAGGACATGTCTACCAAGCCAAGAAAAAGAAAAGATAAGGAAGCGAATGCATCGTACGATGAGCCAAAGCGGCACATAGTTCTTTCTGGGAAGAGAAACATCGTGGGAGTGGATGACAAGACAGACAAGTCAGAAGATTATGAAAAGTTTGATGAAATTGCTCCATTCACAGTGAATATTGACCCAAGCATCCTGTTAAATGATGAAGATTTTCCATGGCTACGACGCAAAGGGACACACGCAAAGAAAAAGTTTCACACCCAAAGATCTGGGATGTGATCGGCTTAACTATCATCACTTTCTTCTGTGTTTCACACCTAGGAGGGAATCTCTGTAATAGTTAGGGTAGCTAGTTATGTGTTTTGGCATTTGAAACGCGAAGAAATTTTATGTGCAAGCAAATTCTTTCATGCATTTACTGATTTTTTCAGCTAAATGACCCTGAAATTGAAAAGCATTTCAAATGAACTCAGAAAAGGTTGAAAGTTGGCATGGTATCATAATTTCACCCACATAGCATGTGCAAAAAAGTAGAGAGGGTTACCGCAAAAACTGAATGCACTTCGTGTACAAAATGGACAATCTGTTTCGACGTATCAGGGTTTCGGACGAAAACTCATCCGTTACAAAGGCATTTCATTTTTTAAATAACCTAAGCATTACCAAATTGAATATAATGATAAAACACACTAATATTAAACATAAGAAAAAAGAATCACTGAAAAATCTATTTTCAAAGTTAAGTTATTCACAAAAATAAATAAAGCAAAAAAATAAGAAAAAAGCCCACCTACTGGGCCACAGCGGCCTGCATACGACTAGAAACCCAAATACAAGTTGGGCCAGGATGCAGGCCCGCTAGCCCAGTAGGCCCAACAGGGCATCGCAGAAGGGGTAGGCCCAGAAGGCCTGCTTAAGAGAGGATCTCGAGACAGCAACGACGACGGGGCTTATAAGCAGGTGCGAGTGCCCCTCGGCTAGCGAGGTGGGACTAAACTTTTGCGCCCCTCGCCTGGCAGCGCACACCCTTTAGTACCGGGTCGTGGCACCAACCGGTACTAAAGGGGGGGCCTTTAGTACCGGTTGGAGCCACCAACCGGTACTAAAGGGGGTCGCTTCCCGCCGCTTGGCCTGGCCAAAACAGGCCTTTAGTACCGGTTGGTGGCTCCAACTGGTACTAAAGGTCTCTCCTATATAAAGAACACTTCAAAATTTCGTCAGTTTTCATCTCTCCCTCTGCTTCTTCTCCTCTCTGCACACCGTAGCCCGCCGCCCCCGCCGTCTCCATATCCCTCGTCGCCGCCCCCGTCGCCAGCCCCGTCGCCGCCCCGTCCCCGTCGTCGCCGCCCCGTCGTCCCGTCCCCGTCGTCACCGCCGCCCCGTCCCGGCCGCGTCGTCACCGTCCCCGTCGTCATCGCCGCCCCGGCCCGTACGTCCCCGTCCCCGTCATCGCCGCCCCGTCGTCGCCGCGTCCGTCGCCGTCCCCGTGGCCACGCGCACCCCGTCGCCGCCCCCCGTCGCCTCTCGCCTCGCCGGCCGGTGAGCGCGCACACACACACATACATTTTTAGTTATAGATTTTTCTGTTTTTTAGAAATTGTTAGACATTTTTTTATTTTTTAGAAATAGTTAGAAATGTTAGAATTGTTAGAAATGTTAGAATTGTTAGAAATTTTTCTGTTTTTTAGTTATAGAAATAGTTATAAAAAAGTTAGAATTGTTAGAAAATTTTCTGTTTTTTAGTTATAGAAATAGTTGTAAAAAAGTTAGAAATTTTCCTTTTTTTTAGTTATAGAAATATTAGAAATGTTATAGAAATGTTATAGAAATGTTAGTTATATATAGCATTGTTAGAAATGTTATAGAAATGTTAGAAATTTTAGTTATCAAAATCCAATCATTAAAAAAATGTTACTTTTTATGGGCATATAGCTAGTATTTATTGTCGACGATGCCCGTCCCGCATCCTCGCCGTCGACACGTCCGCGACGACGTGCAGCTGACCCATGTCCGGGACTGGGCTCCACCGGGCTGGCACTGGGAGGTGCTGCCTGGAGGGGCGCGCCGCTTGATGAGGAACCCGGCCCCGGGTCCCGTCGTCGACCCTGATCTCGTTTGGTGGCGTTCGCGTGGGCCAGTTTCGGTGCGGAGGGAGCCGGCCCCGCCGGAGGTGGTACGTCGTCGTGTCAGGGAGGAGGACGGGCACGTCCATCGCTACATGGTTGCGTTAGAGGGCGGCAGGTTCTCCAATACCTGGCAGTTTCTTCAGGGATCTCACTTCAGCTATGATCCTGTGAGGGTTCCTTCTCTTTGGGTGTCCACCGCCCGCGCCGCAGGAACCGCGAGTGTCCTAGATTCTTCTGTAGTATTCGATCTTTAATTAGCTACCTAGCCAGTGATGTACTATTCAATATTATATATTATTCGATTCGATGTATTCGAGATTAAATCTATTATTCCAGACGATGTATTCGAGATTATATCTATTATTCGAGTCGATGTATTCGAGATTAAATCTATTATTTGAAACGATGTATTCGAGATTATATCTATTATTCGAGACGATGTATTCGAGATTATATCTATTATTCGAGATTATACTAAATTGTTTTATATTTCTTTTGGCATAGTTAAATAAAAGCTATGGCGGACAATACCGACAGAGATAGAGAACATACCATGTTCAATATGATACGCGGGCCAGATGATAATCAGAGTGAAGAAGATTATGACGGCTCCGAATTTCTAAACAACACCGGAGAGGGTGATATGATATTCGATCGCGACGACCGAATTGATGAAGTCATGAACTACGATTATGACGATGACGAAGAACATGTTGATCCTGACACAACAAACACCGGCGAGGTATATATATTTATATAAGCAGGAATCTGGTGATCATCACATGTTTTAAATGAGTTGAAGATATATTAACGAATCGATCTTTCTTCTTTCAGCCATCCGGATCGAGCAAATCTTCAGGAAAAAGGACGAAACGAGGCCCGAACAAAAAGTTGAAGGAGGGCGTAAATTACAATATCGAGGCATTCAGACCTAATGGCGAACCATTAGCGCCTAAGAAGATTGCGGACAAGTTCGTTCGTCAGTGCGGAGTTCTTGTGCGCAATAGAAGAGGCTCGAACGGGGGTGTTCCAGCCGAACAGAGAGAACGACGAGCTTACGCGTGCCCTGGGAAATCCAGAACACCCGGGAAGAACACGAGGCAAGGGCGCTATTCCATGGTATGAGGGGTTTTCGGACTGGAACGCCGACTACAGAACCCGTGCGAGAAGGAAGATTGCGGAGGAGAAGCAGAGGAAGATGGAGGAGGATAAGAGGAATCTGGACTATGAACGCCTTCAAGGCCTAGAATCAGCGCACGCGGACTTGGCAGATAAATTCCAGCGGCAGCAGGAGCAGATCGACTCACTTAGCCAGCAAAGGGGGTCTCAGTAGCTACAACAGCTAGCGGATGATCCAGCATTGGATACCACCACCCCATCCATGCCGAGAAGCAGCGTGGGTTTCGCCCCGTTTGATGCAATGCTGGATAGCTACCCCGTGGATGACATCATGGAGAACACTAACTGCGAGCTACACTTCAAAATTAAGAACATATCCATGAAGGTGGCGGACGCCGTTGCTTATACAAATCCCCCGAGGCAACCTTCCATTGCAACCCGATTCCAGCAGGCTATGCTCGTGTCGTGGTTGATGAGGTGGTGGACCAATATTCGGGGCTAGAGCTTGACATTCCTGGAGGTGACGAGGAGCACACACTCGGAGAGGCCAAACATCGTATCATCTTATGGAGAAAGGATTGCATCATCTTTCGAAGGCCACCGACACCGCGTCACCCGACTCCTCGTCGAAGTCCGCCACTGAGTCAGCAGACTCCCGCTCCTCCAAGTCCACCAACGCGTGAGGCCACTCCTCCTCCTCCAAGTCCGGCAAAGTGTCAGGCCACTCCTCCTCCAAGTCCGACACAACGTCAGACGTCCACTCCTCCTCCAAGTCCGGCACAACCTCAGGCCACTCCTCCTTCAAGTCCGGCACAGCTTCAGGCCACTCCTCCTCGTCCAACTCAGCCCCGTCAGCTGTCTCCGCCGCCTCAGCAACCGCAGAAGAGACACCCCGCAGCTATGGTGCGTAGCGGTACCAGTCGAGGTCATAGTACAGGAAGTACAGGCGGAGGCAAGCGATATAAATATGGTCCAAACCTCACTACTCCTCTTCCTGAGAGGGCTTACGACAGGACCGAGGAGCAAACCAATGCCATAGTGCGGGCAGAAGTCGACGCCCATTTTGGACCGAAACCACCACCGCCGCCAAGGGAGAAAGTGCCTGTGGAAGTTATTGACCACTTCATTCGTATGGCTGAACCACCAGCTCCTAAGCCTGTTGACACAGACTATGAGCGCCACATCAGGAAGTTAAATCGAGCACGTATACAGAGGGAGGCGAGCTCGAGCTCGAGCAAACAACAAGCAGCTGTCGAAAAATGCGGGAGAACCATTGCCCAGCTGGGAGAACAGTGGGCGCAACCGATCCCCCCGCTTGTTGTGCCGCCAACAACACGTGACAGTACGCGCGGCCAATATTATTGTGGGCAAACAGTTTACGTTCCCCAGGTGGGCGATGTGGTAATAACCCAGCAGCATATAACGCAGGCTGAAGAACTCAAGATCACTGTTGGACAACTCCTCAAGATCGAGGAGATGCCTGTGCTTACAGAGGTGGAAATAAAATGGAAATATATCTGGGGCCAACCTTTGATCAGTCCAAAAGATGTCAAGAAGCTCCCAACGAGAATGTATGAATTGCATCAATAGTACATGGACATTACCAAGAGATCCGATCGACAGTCCCTCGTGGTGCAAGTCAACAAGGATCATTACTACCATCAGAAACCTGTGACCATTGAGTATTCTGAACTGTTTCAGTTATACAATCAAGACGCACTCGACAAATCTATCGTCAGTTGCTATTGTCTGTAAGTGATTTCTTTCTATAATTTAAGTCTCAAGCTAGCTGTATTGATCCTTTTGATCAATCATTACCTGTAATTATCCTCACTATATTCTTTTCTGTGGTATTGTGCAGGATGAAGATGTATGAAATGAACAAAGGTGGACGCTATGGCGTTGGGTTCATTGACCCAAACATCGTTAATGAATACACATGGAAAATGAATAAGAATTATGAAAAGCAGGTAGAGGACAACATGTTCGAGTTCTTGAAGCGCCTCAAATACAATGAAGATATACTACTTCCTTACAACTTCCAGTGAGTCACACTTTCTTGTACTACAAATTCTCTGTTTTTGCCTACTACCTAGCTAGCTACATGTTTTTGCTTACATATGCCCGCTTAATTAAGACATGCAAACGTGTGTGCATGCAGATATCACTGGATCTTGTGTATCATTAAAGTTGACGAAGGAAAAGTTGAAATACTGGACTCACTACTCAAAGAAAACGGTGACTATAACATCTTGTTTGGGATAGTCAACAGGTAATTTCAATCATTATTAAATATATATCTCGGTCTATTTAGTTCGTCATTTCATGATATGAACTATTTAATAACCCCTTTATTCATTTTCTTTGTCGGCGGGCAGGGTTTGGGCAAGGTTCATCAGCGTCACGGAAGGCGAATGGAAACGAAAGCTGAAATGGTTTCGACCCAAGGTAAGTAATTAAGTAGTACTAGCTAGCTAGCTAGCTGCCATCTCTTTAATATTATCATGCTTGATAAATTATTATCTGATCAAATTAAATTCCATTCTCGTAAAGGCCCTGAAGCAGGCGCAGGGGACTGATCTTTGTGCATTCTGCGTTTGCGAGAACATTCGCATGATGACGTCCGAAACGAGCAGATCTCGAAGACAGGAATGGGTACGTCTGTGAAAACACTATTCACAATTTTAACACCATTATCGATATCTAGTCACACAACTAATACACATGCATATTGATCTCCTTCTTAACAGTTCACAGAGGTGCGGGACAAGCTCCTAGAAACGGAGCGCGTACAAGCACTTCAAGAGGAATAGCGGGATTTTTGCTCGACCAGGTCATAAATCCGAATGGAGAATACTATTACCCGCTACCGCCCCCATCGACCAAGTCATGAACCACTTCCAATTGTCATCGTGCTCCGAAGGCACCAATTAGGCTAATGCCACTGGCTCCGAAGGCAACATGCATATGTAGGAGAAATTGTATATAGCTATACATGTGTGTATGTGTGAATTAATATGGTGGTTTGTGAGACATTGATGATCTATATATATGATTGGTTCTACTAGCTAGCTACCATATATATGCATAACGTGTAAAATGTGTAGTATCGTAAAATACCAGCAAACGAAAAAGAATTAAAATGGAAAACACAAAATTAAATGAAAAAGAAATCATAAAACCAAAAACCCCCCAAACATTTTAGTACCGGTTGGTGTTACCAACCGGTACTAAAGGGCTCCCGGCCCCCAGAGCTGGCTCGTGCCACGTGGTTGCCCTTTAGCACCGGTTCGTGCTGAACCGGTACTAAAGGGGGGGCCTTTAGTGCCCACACTTTAGTGCCGGTTATGGAACCGACACTAAAGGGCCTTACGAACCGGTGCTATTGCCCGGTTCTGCACTAGTGCACGAAGACAAAAAGTGGATCTACGTGTTGGGCGCACTGCCAACCCAAGTGCAAAAGGGAGCGGACGACGGACGGGCGATTGATTCAAATGAATAAAAACTGGACAAAACGCGTATCCGTTTGGGTCAGCGCCTTGAAATTGCTCTTAGCGCGGTTTAGGATCCTCTCCCCGTGAGCACTAGTTTAGCGGGCTCTTAAGCTCAACAATCAGGGAGCAATATGGGACCCGATCATTTACACATTGCATCAACTTGCCATCGTTGGTTGTGTAGGTCAACTCCCCAAACAGACGTCCTTTTTATCCAAGAATTTATCTATTTGGGTATAGTAATGAGGCGGCGTCCGGCCGTTTTTCTGGATGCGCCCGCCGTGTGCCCAACGCGTGGGCGCATGTCGGCCCTCATAGAAGGCATGGCCATGGCCCTCGTAGATGACATTCTCCATGAACTTGGTGTAGTCAGGATCGTCTGCCATCAACGTCAGTAGTGGCATTTCGTCGAACAGCTTGCGGGCACCGGGAAAGTTGGCCGTAGGAATCACCCGTACTGCTTCCTTTGCATCTCTCGGACGACTGGCCAGCGCCACTAAACCCAGGTGTGGCGTTGAGGCTGATGACAACCGAGATGGCCGGGGTGGCCGGCGCGGTCACACTGCCGTCCGACGACGTGGAGAACCGGGTCTGTCCATGCAGTCACGGCAGATGAAACACGGGCGTCTCCGATGTTACGAGGAGCTCGGGGACTGGTATTATGGAGGGTGAACGGCAGACGAGCCTGTGCTCGCGGCGATGGCAGCGGCGGGGAGAATGGTCGGGCCGGGCCGGTCATACCCTAGCATGACGAGGCCCTGCGCCGTCGCTGTCTGCATGGCCTTGGCTACGCTGGCCTAGTTCTGGTCAACGGCGGCCTTGTGCTGCGGGGCCTGCTGCAAAGGACGCGGCCCCAGCGACATATTCGGCCGCGACTTTCTTATCCGTCTCCCTTGCCCCTCCGCCCCTCCTCTTGGCTGGTTCCTCGTCGAGCTGCGCGAGCTCCGCTGGCGTGAGGTGCGACCGGTCCTTCTTCGGGCCCTTCTTCTTCGCGATGGGGCGCGCGGTGGCGGCTGGGTTGCTAGGTTTCTTCAAGGCTCCGGCCATGACGGAGGGAGGGGAGGGGGAGCGTGGGAGGGAGTTTTGAAATGGAGGAAAAGTGAGCGTTGTGTCTCACCGACGGGTGGGCCAGAGAGGACAAGGACGCGTCCTGCCTATCCGCTAGCTGCCTGTTTCGACACAAACACGTCCCAAACTTAGGTCAGGAAATGGGTTGAAAACGAAGGCAAATTTGACTATTTTGACCTCTGGACGAAATCAATTCACAAAATGAACTGCTCGTGAAACTATTTCACAGCCCTAACCTTTTTGTGTGGCGCCCGCCACGACGGCACCACACCCTACTGTGCAGCGCCTAGCACGGGGGCGTTGCACCTCAGTCCACCGTAGCAGCCCCTGGGCCCGCACCCAGCAGTGCAGCGCCCCCGAGCTAGGCGCCACACGTGTAATGTGCAACGCCCCCGAGCTAGGCGCCGCACATGTATAATGTGCAGCGCCCGGCTCGTAGGCGCTGCACTGTGACTTAGATCCCAGGCGCCCGCTCCCCCTCCCCCCACCCCACCCATTCGTTCCAGCAGTTACAGGGCGCGCCGGCGGCTTCCTCCTCTCCCCTTCTCAATCCCCTCTCCCAAATCCTTCAGATCCGACGATTTGGTCCGTGCATTTCTTCACCAATCCATCCTAGAAGGTACTCTCTTCCGATCCCCTTCTTTCTATCCATAGAAAATATGGTATTTTGAAGATTTGAGGAATCCTTGTTTGAATCTTGCATGTGTTAGATTTGAGGAACTTTTGTTTGAATCTTGCATGTATTAGATTTGGGGAACCTTTGTTAGATTAGAATGTGGTTAGGATACATAGGTTGACATGTTATTTATATAGTTTGGATACATAGGTTGACATTTTATTTATATGGAAAATATATTTGTATTGAATCTTGCATGAGGTAGGCTTAGTTTAGTTTATTGAAATTAAATTTGTATTGGCAAGAATGGTTTGGATACATATGCTTTGTATTTTGCATCTAGTTTTAGTACTTTACTTTTTCTGTATTCAAAAGATAATCGTGTTGACAAGAAAGCTTTCTTTCAAATTGTTAGGATGGTTTGGCTAATCAATGATCACTGGGACAAACAACACCGGTCGTACGCTATGTCGGTGGAGCAGCGGGTAATAATGAAAGTTGCCGGTGTTATGAATTTCGTGTTTTTTTTCAAAAACATACCCCCCATATGTAATGATTTGTTTGTTTGTTTGTAGGAGCTTGCACCTCTGAAGCTTCGGGCTCACGGGGTCAACCTGGGGGGGATGCGCTATGACGAGCGGTACACACCGTATGTTAGGGAGACAGGACTTCTCCCTTTCATTCAGTTGGTCAGCCGGTCGACGCCACCCAACATTCAGGCCTCATTTAGTTCATAGGTTAGGAAAATTGTAGCAAAAGTACAGAGACGTACAACATAAAAGCATAGCAGTGCAGAGACGCCCTCCATTTGAAAATAGATGAGTCAACTTTGTACTACTAACTTTGAAACGGAGGGAGTACAAATCCTAGGCGGGCTAGTTATTCCTAGTGGGTTTTAGTGATAGGACGTGGTACAGTGTCGTCCAGTCTTCGCGTGTGGTAGCAGTACTGCAGGTAGAGTAAGTTTTCTTGAATAAGTGGAATTCAACGAAGTCATGATGGTTCCTTCGTCCGACTAACTTAAAGTGGGAAAGGTTGAGCCTGCGCTACGACCGGGGTGGACCAGGATAATTTTGTGCATGGCAGGTGGACCAGGATGGTCGACGTCCCACATGTCGGCGAATGAAAGTATTCTTTCCGATATAGTGGACGAGCAACGAGTATTCATTGTTTATTTTTGATAAAACCTATTGTCTCCACTGTTACGACGGAGGAGTGTGAAACACGGCAGCCCAGTGAACTTGGCATGTGCACCACTCCCTCCTTCCTCATGTAATACTACCATAGTGTTGACCATAAGGTTACAACTTTTTCTCACTTTCTATCTATCTATTTCCTCTCAAATGTTTTTTACCTTTCTTTTTTTAGACACAATTGTTTTTATGCCTCTTTTTTTATACCTAGGAGAACGTGTAGATACGAGCTCCTGCAGATCCCACTCCTTGACTTTGTCAATGCCTCTCTCTCCTCCACATAAGCGGGCTTGTCGAGAAGACAAGAGATGATCTCTTAGCACAATATGTTTCACCATGTTTTTAGGAATAACTAGTTATTGAAGATAAGGCTAAGAGATGATCCATTGTACACATGTTTTCTTGTCATCTCTAAATTACATGCAAGACTTATGATAAGACTATCTTATCAACCATTGTACATGCCCTTTATAGCCCAGAATTTTACTGGTACTACTTGCTATGAATGCGGGCAGCTGGCCTCTGAGGGGGGAGCGCGCGCGGGGAGGTGGTGGGGTGGGGGAGGGGTTCTGGTGGGCCAGGGCGGTAAGAACCGGGCTTGGAAGCGGTGCGGACTCCCGCATGGCCCACCTCTCATTATCACCACATATTTCTTGGAGTCCGTGCACGGCGGGCGGGCGATCTCTTCTCCCTACCCCGTCCCTCTCCTCTCAGCCGACGCTCACCGAGCGATTAGATTTCGGCTATCGTCAACGGTTTATTCAATTGCAGTCCCACATGTCAGAGAATATGCAAGACAATGTGTGGCCCCTCTGGTGAGCGGCGTGCGAGCCGGACTGTCGGGGGTGCAACGTGAACGCGACACGTACGAGTTGTAAGTGTGCCACCTTTTCCTTTTGAACTTGCAAAGCGTAACATTTTCGTGCGATCGATTGATAGAAATCCAGAACAAAATGACGAGGGCGGTGCTTTCCCACGCGTTAGGCGGGCTAGTTTGAGTGGTATGACATGCTACAGTGCCGTCCACTTGCTCCATTTTTATGTAAGCAAGAGTCTACACTCTTACGTGGGAGGAGTGCGAAACACGGCGGATCTAATTTTGATCGAGGGATAACTGTTCCCTGCAAATAATGGAGCACTCTTAGCGATTATAGCATGATAGTTAGGGCATCTCCAGCGCTGGCCCTCAAATTTACACCGGCATCTGTCCGAGGACACTGGTGGATGCCATCCAATGCTGCCCGCATACCTTTCGGCAACTATATTAACTAACCGGATGAAATTCGTGCAAACAAAGCAAATTTCAAATTGAACGGATGAAATTCATTACATTTCGAGAACTTTTCCTATGAACTGGACGAAATTCATTACATATTTTGCACAAACCATACTAAAACATACTGTAAACCTAATCTAAACGATTGCCGGGCCCCGACCACCATGTCCGGCCATGAACCCTAGAAAGCCGGCCATTACCTTTGCCACCTCCTTATCCGCCTTGATAACCTCCTCCTCCGGAGCACAAGGTTATGTAGATTTCCGCCTCCACGTCGCCGTCAAGCAGCTAATCGGCCATCGATTTTTATCCCACCAAGCTTGGCATTGACTGAGTGGAGGAGCGGTGGCCTTCTTGGGACCAGAGCGGTGGCGACCTACCGTGTACTACTCTTCCTCGCTGCCGGCTGCGGCCACGCACGGGCGCCGGCTTCGTGGTCGTGGCGGCGGAGGGAGGCCGGGGGAGAGCCGGCGATCTCCTTCGTCTGCTCCCGCGAGAGTACGTCCAAGATAGTTTTGGAGCGTGCCCGGAGCGAAGCCACATATGTCCTTTGTCTGCTCCTGCGACAGTACGTCCAAGAGAGCTTTGGAGTGCCCGGAGGCCATGGTTGGAGTGGTGCCAACAGAAGGAAGGGACCGGAGGAGAATGAGTGTGGGTCTTTGTCTATGGCTGGGAGTTGGGGCTCAAGTTAATATAGCGGGCGAATGGCAATGAGTCGCGGCAGACGGATGGACGACTGGCACTGGAGTAGGTTCGTCGGCAGCCGTGGTGTCATTAACGCGGAGCAGTCGCTTGCACCGGGATGCCGCGCGGGTGGCGCTCTCTCGGCCGTCGCGCTGCTGCAATGCTGGCGCCAATGAGAGGTCGCGTCGGGCGTGAATGCAGACGCTGCTTCAGTGACTTAACCGCAGGTGCGTTGTCTCACCGACATGTGGGCCCAACGGGCATCAGGCCCGCATGTCAGTGACACACCAACTGCACTTGCAGTTAAGGCCGGTGAATGCGGCATTGACGTTCTGGAGAGACGATGAACGTTTCTGGCAGGAAGCGCGCGCTAGCAATGGAAGGGGTTTTGGTAGGCCAGGGCGGTCAGACGCTGGCATGGTGGTAAAATGTGAACTCATGGATGACGAGCCTTTGAAGCGTATGCGGCACATATTGACAACCTGGCGTCCATGCAACCGCTCTTGTCGCCAGCTAGCATTCGATGACCACCATTAGACACCACACAACCATACATAACTTACGAATAATGGACGAATCGATCAGACACACACTTGTGTGAAGTGGCACTATGATCGGTTGCTCACGATAGTACATACTCCGCACCATAGTACCCTCTCTAGCTAGGCTGTTTTATAGATTGTCGTTGTGATGGACGATATACATGAGCAAGGCGTCGAGTCACGAGTATGACCGTTGGTGTTGAGCCAGGTGAATACATGCTCGGTGTTCGCGGAGGCCTCTAGCAAACGTCTAAACAGTAATGCCACATACGCATAATTTTGGTTTTTATTTCTTTCTCCACTGACAGGTAGGCTCGCATAGATAGATAGATAAAGAACACGAGCTGATGAGGCGCATGCGGACTGTTTGACTGGTCAACCAGACAAATACGGAGCTATAAACTGAGCCAGTGACCGTATAATCACCATATCTCGTATACAATGATCAAAGTGAGCTATCAAGACAAGTTCAATGACCGCCAATGCATTTTACTCGATAATAAATGACTAGGATTGAAGGGGAATCCAAATTTCTTTCTTCTTCTATCCTTGAGCTCTTGACAAACCAATGCACTTTACGGTTGTCCGGCCACTCCACCCCAGAGCTATCACCAAGCGTCGTTCATGCCATCGCGCCGCACACCAACCGGTAAGGAAGCGATGGCATCCCGCCGCGCCGAGTTCCTCGCCACCCACGACCGCACACAGAATGGTAGGCAAGCGGTGGCATCCCGCCGTGCCGAGTTCATCGCCGCTCGCGACCTCACACCTATGTGGGCGGAATTTGAAGCTGCCAAGGCCGAATGGGCGGTAGAGCAAGAGGCGGCCAAAGCCACACAGAGGGAGCCGAAAATTCAGAAAGCACTCAAGAAAAGAGAGGCCCGCTGCCGCAAGAAAGAAGAGGACGCACGCGTTGCTGCGGAAAGGTCGGCGGAGATCCAAGAACGATGGAGTTTCGCCGACAAAGCCGGGAAGGAGAACGACGGTGTCTGGCCAACATGTGAGAAGTAGTAGTACTAGTAGTTAGGGTGTGTCTATGTCGCCTGTACGTTTGTTTAATTAATTACGAGCATGTAACAGTACTACTAGTTACTACTATATTTTTTAGAGCAAATTACCAGTACATTAGCCGAGACTCAATGGAAAGATTCCTATCCTATGCATCAAATGGCATGTCTTTCTCTATAGGAATTGAGATGCATGTCATCTCACTTCCTATGATTTTCATATTCCTATAAAATTCCTATCCTATGAACCAAAGGAGGCCTCTGCTGGAGTAACTACTGTAGCTAGCAGCACTGCTGGTACAGTAGTTTTCTTCAAGAAGCGGAATTCAACGAAGTCATGATGGTTCCTTCGTCCGAGCAACTTCACTGTGGGTAAGGTTGGGCCTGTGATTTGACGGCTCATTATTAATTACTATGGCACGACGACCGGGGTGACTCTCCCTTGGAGTTCTGCAGGCATGGAAAGTGGACCAGGATGGTCGACGTCCCACATGTCGGCGAGCGGAAGTATTCTTTCCGATATCGAGGAGCAAGGAAACCGCGTGGTATAGTATCACTGGTGATTTATATTTTTTTTTCTAATGAATGCTAGCGTTTCAACTCTTACGACGAAGGAGTGCCAAACACATGACACGTGCTGGATGTCGCACACGTCAGCGAAAGGAGTGGGACATGAACAGCGTGGTAGAGCGTCTCCACTTCTGGGTCGGAGACCACACGTGGTAGTACTACTGTACTAGTGGTATGAACGATACAAAGTGCAACCCGGAGAGAAAGACACGTCTAGTTGGAAGGTCTCGGGACATACACGTAAACAAATATAAAACCTAATATGTGCCTCCAATTAATATAGTAGTAGTAGAGTACTTAGTCACGTACTACATAACATCACCGGGCATTGCACGTACAACATTTAGTGGTAGTAAGAGACAAATGCCTATATGCCACGCATGTTCATACTATTTGTGCCTTTCTACTTCACTTACTGTGCTACGTTACACAGGTTCGCACGTCCACTCCTGGGTACATGTCCGTCTCGTAGTTCCAGTCGCACATGTTCTTCATATAGATGGAACGATCCTTGCATGACACGTGCACCTTTATGCTAGATGTGTCGCGTGTTGGCAAAAGGATGAACAAAGCTCACGCAAAAAAATAGAGTGGAAGAACATAGATTCCCGACGACCGAGAAGGAGCAAGGAACCTCGGGGTGGAGCGTCTGCATTCATAATATTTTATATTATTCAGCGATATAAAATCAACCAATCATCTCCACAGTGGACTGGAAGAGTACGAAACACGGCAGCCCAGTGTAGTTACATCATATTAGTACATGGCTAACCTACGCTATCACCATATTTCTTGGCTTCCGTGCGACACCTATCACTAGAAATCCAGCAGCCCGTATCGCTTCTCCCTCTTCGTCTCTCTCAAAGTGCGGTAGGCTGGCGTTTTTTGCCATCTATTGAGGTCGGTTAACTCATCATGTTAGCGACATGCCAAGAGCATTCTAAAAAAAATTCTTTTCACGTTCTGTTTTCAAAAAGAAAAAAATCCTTTCACATACGAATTTGATTGTATGCTTTGAGCAACTTGCATGTCCTATACTGCTCCTGTTTGGATACTCTAACTTAGCTAGAGGTTAGACTAACTCATGACTAACCCTGAACTAACTGTAGCCAAAGAGGTGTTTGGGTGACCGGGTTAGATTGACAATAAATGCACTTGATGGAGAGAGAGAAGTGATTTTTCAGTGGTCCCAATGAGAACAATCTCCAGTTAGCACCTCTTGGGTGGGATAGTTTTTTTGATGGGTTCGATGCAACTTGCTCCAATTTAAACCCTCATGGTTGGATACTTTAGGGCTATTTGAGCCCCAACTAGCTCAAACTAACTCTAACCCATGGATCCAAACAGGGCCTATGGCCAGCCTTGACGCGGAGCAGTCGGTGCACCGGGAAGCGGCACTCTCTTGGCCGTCGCGCCGCTTCAAAGCCGGCGCCAGTGAGAGGTCGCCTCCCCTCTGGCTAGGCATTAATATGGCACTGACGCTCCAGGGTGACGCTGACCATTTCACGCGGAAAGCGCGCGCTAGCAAGGGAGTATAGGTTTTGAACCATTTCATGTGTAGTATTGGTAGTTTGCAAAACTATTCAATTATTGCACTCAGTTTCCTAAGAAATTGTGGTAAAACTGTTACTCCACAGCCCGCTTCCCTTCTCCTTCCTCTTCCACCACCCGCGCACGTCCGCGGGAAGTGACCGGTCAACCCTTATATAGGAGTGCTAGCACAAAAAGATGCATGCATGACCATTAAAATTTCCAGATTAAACAGCCGCTCCGGCGGGAGTATGGCGTATGTTGTTACCTTCGGCCGGGCCATGGCTACCGGGCGACGGCGACCAGAGAAGAGGCGGCGGGAGGGGAATGAACGCAGCTACTGTTTGGGTTCGCCGTCCGGCTTAAATAAATGCGCAACATCACGTGTACCCGCGGGTGCACAAATTGTAACATACGTGTCTGCTTAAGTGGGCGTCACGTAACTGGTGTGTGTGTGTGAGATTCTGAGAGACAGAGTGCGTGTGTGTGACTCTACTCTTTGGACATGTACTCAACCTTTTGCATCGGGATATAAGTATAATGGTATTTACTTTAGCTAGTGATTTACGTGGCCATGTTAACTTTGTTGTGTAAAAAATGTCACTTCCTGCTCATGATTTGCGTTATATAATTACAAGCAAGATGCTCGTGCATTGCACGGAACATCAATATGCATTTTTCTACAAAACAAATGTTGTGATTTACCCATGCAGGAGTAATCCCATGTGTAAAAACTAATGATATTTCGAGAATTTTATCGGAAAAATGAAAGATGAGAGATAAGGCGAGGAGGAGTGGAGCATGGTGGTGACTGGTGTTCGGAATGGGCGGAGTCATGGGGATGGACGGCGCCGGCAGGCGGTAGCGGCCACCATGCTAGATTGTTCCGGAGACTTTCTTTTTTAATTGCTCAGCAATGAGATGTGGGAGATAAGGATGTGGAGAGAGGTGCGGCTATATTTCATAAAATTATCATAGTTTGCTTTCTATCCGTCAGATATAGATTAGACGGTCTATATTACAAGATGGCAGGCACACCATCATCACCAACTCGGTTTTTTATAAGGGTACAGATGATAAGTTTGCTAACTACTAAAGTAAAGTGGAATATGTCCATGTTATACAAGTAAATTAAGGTGATTGTTTATCATACGGGTAAGGGTGGATGAAGGGTGGTAGGAACAAATGCTCCGCCTAGAGCATGTGTGTGTGAGATGGAATCCCAGTGTGTGTGTGTGTGTGTGTGTGTGTGTGTTGTGGGGTCCTCGGTGGCGGATGTAATTTAAGTGTGCATGGCTTCATCATAGAGAGGTGATGTGTATGGCAGAGGCCACCAACGATGGGGTGCGAGAGAGAAAATTCCCGTAGAGAGGGAAGAGAAGGTGTGTGCACGTGAGAGTAGTCGACATCAAGAGAACGTGCTTGTTAGAGAGACACCAAGGAAGACTACTATATATCGATGGTGCATGTAGGCGGGAATTAAACGAAGGGATGGTCTTATTGGTTTTGGGGTATAGGGGAAGAGTGAGAGGGGGGGGTAGCTACAAGGAGATTGTTAAGTGTGAGTGTGTGTTTTACCCATCCAGGCGGAAGTTATGTGCACAAAAGAATAGAACGATTCGATGTGGCGTTAGGGTTGAGGGTAATTAACTACGTATGGAGACATAGAGACCTTCAACGTGCATGTGTGAGAGGTATACATGTATACGTGGGATGTGTGTGTGCGTGCGCGCATGATCGAGATAAAAGAAAGAAGACATAAGTCATAAGCTAAGATCAACGACATGGGAGAGACGGATCGGTATGACAATATGCATGCATACGAGAATGCAGGGAAGAAGGCCCGACAATTGAGCATGTGTTTTTGTCTTTAAGAGATAGTGGTGTGGGCTGGAGCATGCATCTATGGCGAGCAGAGGGAGTGAGGCACAACGATTGGGCAAAAGAGATCAACCTATAAATGAAAGAAGGTTGATGGAGAAACAGATAAATAGAAAGATAAAGATGCTAGCTAGTGTGCATTAGAGATAGGAGTCGGGTGGATCAGAAGGCTGAGTTATGGGTGTGGGTGTGAGAGAGATGAAGAAAGGGTGCATGTGACTCACATACAAACTAATATCGGAGAGAAATGAGATCCCGAGAGACGGAGTTTTGTGTCTGCGAAAGAGAAAGATATTTCAAAACGAGAGTGATAGCTAGAGAAACATATGAGGGAACGCAAGATATCTCTAGGGAGAGACAGTGTGTGTGAGCGACATGCAAGAGAACAGTGGAGAAATATGAGACCCTGGGAGACAGAGTTTGTGTTTGTGTGTGAGAAAGAGATATTTAAGAGTAAGAGTCGTAGGTTCTCATACCTAAGGAGCGAAAGACATCTCTGTATGAGGGGTGTGCGAGTGGCACACAGGGGAATAGTAGAGAGAAATGAGACCCCGGAAGACAAAGTTTTGTGTTTGTGTGAGAGAAAGAGATTCCACATGGAGAATCATAGTTAGAGAGACATAGCAGGGAGCGAGCTATACTTGGAGAGAGATAGAGTGATGAAGGTCGAGGGAGAGAGTACCGTTAGTGTGTTACGAAGATAAAAGATCATTGTTGACATACAGGTAGCACAAGATATACCCGAGAGATGATGAACGCGTATAGGTCTAGAGAGATAGTCCTATATAAGCATGAGTGATAGTTATATGAGACGAATATCTGGATTAAATGGGATTCAAATATTTAAACTGGAGATCACGACATCGATAATATCATAACGCAAATTGGTGTATCAAACATGAATATTCATTTGAATTTGGGGACACGTGTAATGTTATATAGTTTATCAATATTGGTGATCCATAGATTCTTTAATTAGAAACAATGCATGGTTTATATGCAATTAATGTCTAAACGGGTTTACACTATATGTTGCATGTGTGAAACACATTATATATGTTTGAGAAGTAAAAAAACCCGCATGAAACACACATTAATTGGAGACAGTTAGCGAGGAATGCATACATTGGATTTCAACATAAAGTGGTTTCAAATATTTCAAAATCCAAATTAATGGATACAACCTTATGAATCTGAGATCATGCCATTTGTAAACCAAATTTATGTATAAAGGGTGTTATGATTTTGAAAGTATATATTAAAAAATGATGTATATAGAATTTTATTCCAATCGAAAATGGATCCCGCTCGAAAAAATAGAATACAAACGGGATTCAAATTGAGTTGGCACGGTAAACGTGCACTCTGCAAAATTTGAACGAAGCGGGGAAAGACGCAGTAACCGCCCGAAACCAAAATCTGCGAGATGGAAATTACTACTGCCTATCCCTGCCACGCAAAACTTATCCGCTCGATTTCTATAGGTTTTGATAGGGGTAGTTTGTAATTTCACTCAAACGTGACATAACCGCCTCTCACCCGGATTCATACACGGTGGGCGCCAAAACACAGTGTGTCCTCGCCGAAATTGACTCCCTCCCCGATTCATACACGGTGGGCACCAAAAACAAACTCTCGTCAGCAAATATTCGGTGTATGCGAGATTACCGTCCTATCCCCAACCGACTAATATTGCTGTGATGTAGGAAATTTGAAAAACGGGGGCTAAGTTTGTAAATTTCCTCGCATTTGAGAACAGCGCGCCCTGAAGATATGGTTCCCCCTTCCTCTCCACCTCCATTTCCCCATTCGTACCCCGTGGGCGCCAAAACACCCTCTCCACCCTAGCCTCCTCCGTCTGCCACCCCATCCACCGCCGTCCTCCTCCACCATGCCAGAGCTGATACCCCGACACCGCCGTCCATTACAAGAGATCGACGTCTCTCATCCACGGCTTCGGACCGGGATCCTTGCATCCCGTCCTCTCGCTTCATCCCCGCTGTCGTCCACCTTGCCAGCGCCGCTCCTACGACCGTCTCGTCCATCGTGCCCCGCCTCCACTGTCTACCATCCTAGATCTGCTTCCACGCCGTCGACAGCCATCGCTACCACATCACCGTCAAATTCTCAGCAGATGCATACACGGCACCGCACCAGAGGTGGTACTCTTTCGTATCTTCTCAACTTATTTATCGCAGCAAGAAAATAGATCGTCACGGCTTTACTCTGATTTCTTGTCCATCACTTACTTGCTAGTTGAGAGCAAACATTGGTTGCGAAGTTGACTTTATCCGGTTTGCACCTTCAGATCCTCCATGGC
This sequence comes from Aegilops umbellulata, assembly GCA_032464435.1. Lineage (NCBI taxonomy): Eukaryota > Viridiplantae > Streptophyta > Magnoliopsida > Poales > Poaceae > Aegilops > Aegilops umbellulata. The sequence continues at coordinate 370,189,672 of CP136055.1, read as the reverse complement.
ACGCTCAACACTACACTCCCAATGCTTATGGTTTTCCCCTTTTATATTCCACACTAGTTAAATCAAAGTAGACTAAATTTCAAAATTGGGCCAGTCGATTTTTCAGAGCTCGCTCGAGTTCGCCGATGCGAACGAAGGGGCTCGGGTGGGGACTTTGGTTGGGGGGGGGGGGCGGTGGTGGGGCCTCGCCGAACGAAGAAAACTTGACGCGGGTGGGGGAGGGGGTGGGGTGGGGGTGGGGGTGGCGGAGGAACACAGGCGATGGGGGCCACTGGTCCGGCCGGCGGCCCGTGCGGTTTTCTGTATGGGAAGAATCAGAGACGAGGAAGAAGAAGGGTTAGGAGACGTAGGATCTTCATCCAACCGCCTGAAATGGTCGACTGAGCCAAATACAGACATGCCTTTATATTCAGTACCATCATCGTACCTGCTTAGCACTGCTCCTGAATCCATCAAGCTAAACAACGTGCCACTCATAATTCCAAACTTGTTGCTCAAGTACGAATTTGATATGATGTTGATATTACTAAAATAGATAACATTTAATTGGTCAACTAATGTTCCTACTTTACTTCCGAAAAAGCACGTGCACCACATATAGAGAGACATCAGGGAGTTGTTTTCTTAATGCGCTCTGGTTCATCATGTGTGGGTACTGCGCAACGAACATTTTATTATCCAAATTTTGCTTGCTCTTCTTTACCATGTTCCTCTTCCGTTATTCTTTAATAAGTACTCTCTCCGTTCCTAAATACAAGTCTTTGTATAGATTCCACCATGGACTACATATGGAGTAAAATGAGTGAATCTACACTCTAAAATGTATCTGGATACATCTGTATGTGATCCATAGTGGAAATCTCTACCAAGACTTATATTTTGGAATGGAGGGAGTGTGATAGTAGTACAATATGTTCCTTGTAGTGAAGATGAGCAGAGACTTTTGCAGTGTAGAGGTCTATATGGTCGGTTGGTATGGACACTTTGAACTCTTCGGGCCTCTTTGATTCGTTGGATTTTGTAAACATGGGAATAGGATTTGTAGTGGCCTGCCCACTTGAATCCTATAAGAATAGCAAGGAAATGCGGGGAGCTGTGTCGCCTTTGAGAGTTACACTGATATTAATAGTACCGCACCTTCAGTTGAAGAGAGCTGGTATCCGAAGCCTTTCTAGCCATACCGGCAATACTAGCACATATATTCCAGCAAGTTCCACTTTGCTGATTTTACTCTGATGCTTACGGTTTTCCCGTTATATCTACACTATGATCTGTGTGGCTGCTTTATGTCGCACTAGCAGCAGTCCACTCCTGAAGCTAAACACCACAATGACTTACAAAATTGGCACCAAGGCATTGAGTGCCATTCTGGATGCAATGAAACTCATACGCTCCCCACCTGTTGACTCTTGTTCAGAATAGGATCCTAATGACTCTTGTTCAAAATTGCCACATATAGAGAGACAGCATGGAATTGCATTTCTTCAGGCGCTGTGATTCATCATCAGTGCGCAACCAACATTGTATGCAATTAAGCGGAACCTCAAGAATATGCTTCCTCTTCTGTTCTTTAACATGTTCCTCTTTTGTTATTCTGTATTTAGTACGTACAGTATGTTCCTTGTCAGGAAGGGGAGCAGGGACATCTGCAGTCAACCGCTGATAGAGCTGGCATGTACTTGACCGATAGGCTTTCAATTACTAGCGGCAATACAACACCGTATTTTCAAGCCAGTTCCACTTTCCCGATTTATATATCGTGGTTATGGTGTACCCCTTTTATGTACACTATGATCTGCCTAGTTGTTGTGTGCTCTTGTTATCATGGTTTGGCAATAAATTCTCTATACAATATATTTTGAACCTATAATCTGCCAACTATCCTTACTTATGGAGCCTATTTTTTGTGTACTTGTGCCAAATTATATAAATGCATGCACCATATTACAGCACACATGAGCTCTCTCATCAGAATCCAGTGATAGCACACAAGTGTTTACAGGGGCGCCCCTATATTAGAATATCCTCTGCATTACAAAGATAATCTCACAACTATTTATGTTTTCATGGTTCTCAGATATGATACGTAATTACAGTGAATATCAGAATCCGCGCATCAGAAGAATATTGTGGAACACTGCAATGACTTACAAAATTGGCACCAAGGCATTGAGTGCCATTTTGGATGCAGTGAAACTCATACGCTCCCCACCTGTAGATTCTTGTTCAGAATATGATCCTAATGACTATTCTAACCTCGAGGAGTCAAAGGCAGATGGCCTGTCATGTTCACCCATCAAGGTGCCTGCTCTAATTTGGCAAGGTTTTATTGATTGCGCATATCTTGCATATGTTGTCTTGCATTTCTTCTACTTTGTTGCACCGCCATCTGCTTAGTTTACTCATCATATATGTCGAGATGCCATGCCCATCCATTATCAATACATATTCCATCTGTCATCATACCATGTTTTTTCACTCAAATGTTGTTCTTGTGCATTAGACATCAAAAATGAAGAGGGTGATTGCCGAACCTGAAGGAGCACCAGCAAAGTCCTTGAAAAACGTGGTTGTGCCGGAGAAATCAGACAACACCCCACTTATATTGGTTGTACAACCAGTGACACAAAACGTAGGACCGACTCCAGCAGACTGTACCCATACTTCACTGGCCACACCACTAGCCCCACCACACAGGACCTGCACTTCGGCAAAAGGTATGCCGATTTCAGTTGCCATAGCACCAGCCGTACCACAGAAAAATCCCACTCTAGCAAAAAGTATAGCAAGTCCACCGGCCGAAGACCTATCCCAACTGCAGAGACGACCAATGCCTGCAGATTGGAACCCTATTCCAGTTATTCGCAGTTTAAAAGACAATGCTTTTAATGTTGTTAGGGACTACGTGCATATATTCCCATCATTGGAAGATTATAGTGAAGACAAACACCATTTTCACATCTTCCTGTCCCACTTACGTGTAAGTACTATTATTCATGGTGATTATTTTTCCTGTTTTCTGCTAATTGAACACATCAATGATTTACATTACATTGTTGTAAGTAGGCGAGGGTCAATCTGGATAGTCATGACGAGCAAAGCTTGCTTGCGCTTTTCAAGGAAGCATTGCAGCAGTATTGGTGTTACCTGAGGAAATCACACTTTGATGGCAAGTCTATAAACGAATTTCTCGTGAAGTCTCCTGTGCTAAATTTAGAAGACATTGAATGGAAAAACCTTGTTATGCACTGGTCTCATTCCGAGGATGAGGTATTGTCTATGATATCGCATGACAATTTCAACTTCTACTTTTTCGCATGTGCCTTACGGATATTTTTTGCAGGAAATCTGCTCGAAAAAGAATTCCGGTTTGAAAAGAACGACATGATATCGCAAATATGCTGCTCGCTGCTTCGCTCTTGTTAGTACCTGTTGTCCTGTATCACTGTACTTGCATACATACCTGGTTAACTATGTGACAGCAGTATGCATGATAGCTTGCTTATCAATTGTTCGCTCCAAATTATCTGATCTGTATGAATGGTTACATTAGTGTAGAATATATCGAATGCCAATGAAATTTTTTAGCTCTGCATTGTTCTTGTAAGTACCTGCTGTCCTTTATCAGTGTACTTATATTGACAGGTAGTTGTTCATGTACCATCACTCTGCAGCTTATTTTCCTTTGCCCTCCATTTTCTACACATAAGATCTATATTTACTCTTACCATAAGGTTGGATAACACCGATGTTACTGAAGAAGTTCAGCTCGGCATTGCTCTTGGCTGTACCTTTTGCCTGTATCGATGTACTTACATTTATAGCTACTTGGTTATGTAGCATCACTCTTCATCTTATTTTAAACATTCTCCATTTTTTCTTATATTGTCACATCTATATTTACTCTTAACAAAATGTAGAATACAGGCAATGCTTATGAAGAAGATTCTGTGGTAAACTTCTTGAATTGCCCCCCCCATCAGCATGGACAAGGGCTTTATAGGGCCTGCCTTCACCAATAATTTAAGTTTGTCCTTCTCAAGCCTTCAAACTTTGTTGTGTATATTTGGTTAGGCATGACTGCAGCAGCTGTTTATTTTTGGTGTTTGCATCAAATTGCATGTTTAAAGTTTATTATGTACTCCAGTTCATAAACAAAAGTTTGTCCTTATCAATTTAAGTTTTCAGTTGTACAACCAAGTTCCTTCTTCATACCATGTAAATTAAACTATACAGAGCAAGTGATCTTATTTTGCCAATCTGAAATGGGATAAATTAATAGCACACTAACCATTGATACTTATGAGTTCTTGATATGTAATCCAGTGGTGTTGTGAAGCTGCCAACTCCTTCACAATGTCATTTCCTGTTATGTCTTAACCTGACAATACCATATTGTGTTAATGCTATTTTAAACTATGTCTCTTTATTCATTAGTAAGAAATGTGATGAATTGTCAGCACTGATACTTATATGTGCAAAACCTGTCATCTGTCTGCTTGTTTATCTTTCAGAGTGAGGACGATATAAGTGTCAAACAAGTGCAGTCACACCAGGTTGCTCAGCTGCTTGCGTTGCAGCTCCCGAGCAGGGCTAACCTTTTTGAACTCTATTGAAGTGCTGTCGGTTTTGTATATTATTTTGTCGGCGTGTTTAGTTGCACTGGTGGCGATCTTTGATGCCGAGTGTATGTAATCTGATGTCTGCTTGTGCTTTATTATCATAGTGGCGAACTTTGGTGCCCAGTGGATGTAATATGTCGTAATTTCTTTATTTTATAGTCTAGGTTTTTTTTCTTATTCATGATGCTGCAGTTATTTTACTGTATATATATCTTGTCTTCGCAGTAAATCGGCCAAACCGTAAAATTATGGTACATAATCGGGTCGTCATGCAAATCACCATGTATGATCCGCATCATGGGCCCCGTCATCTTGGTCCGTTAACAGGCCTAAATGTAAACTGGCCCACTAGTAGATTCGGGCCTTAAATAGGCCGAGTAAACCGCCGGCCCTATTTTCCCAAGAAAACTCAATGGGCCTTTAGGAGGCTGAAAAGTAGGTTGGGCTTGAAACGTGCCGAACAGCTCATGGGCCGGCAGCAGGCCGAAATAGACCCAGACCCATGAATGTACCAATCAAATCATGGGCTTATAACATGCCAAAATTGTATCGGTCCTTGTTTGGCCCAATCAGATTATCGGCTGCGAGCAGGCCGGATGCAAACCGGGCCTTAGTTAGGCCCAACTATATGACGAGATTTTAACAGGCCGAAATTAATATAGGGCCTAAATGTTAAACGGGCCCTTAACAGGCCGAAACTAATATCAGGCCGAATTATTAAATGGGCCTTTAGGAAGTGGGCCCAAAAGCATAGCGTCCAGTTGACGGGCCGAATCTGACATGGGCCATAATTTAGCCCAAAGCCACTTAAAGGGCCGGATCTGATCTGGGCCATAATTTGGCCTAGAACATGGTAGGCTTTTAACGGGCCGGATCTCAAATGGGCCATTATTAGGCCTGGAACGTGGCAAGCCATTAATGGACCGGATCAAATATGGGCCGGCATTTGTCCCAAAACATGGCAGCTAGTTAATGGGCTGGCCTACTAGGGTCCTCAAAATCTTGTGGGCCTACAGCTGGGCCGGCCCATTAATGTCAGCAAAATCTCATGGGCCTTTAGCTGGGACGGCCCATTATGGTCCACAAAATTCTTGTGGGCCTTCACCTGGGCCGACCCATTATGGCCCGCAAATATCTTGTGGGCCTTTACCTGGGCCGGCCCATTATGACTCGCAAAATCTTGTGGGCCTTTAGCTGGGCCGGCCCATTATGGTCCGCAAAATCTTGTGGGCCTTTAGTTGGGCCGGCCCATTTAAACTTAATGGGCCACTTTTGGGCTGGTCCACGTGTCAACATATCATAGGCGTATCTCGCCAATTGGATGAGTGACACCTGTGCCAACACGGAGCTGACACGTGTTTCCTACAACCAATGATGATTTTACACGTGGAAAATCCCCATTGGTCCAGGCTGTTAACGGGTTATCATATCCAAAACCGGACCCGATAGCTTAACGACGTTCCATTACGGTGGATGCCACGTGTCGGTCACCCTTGACGAAAGCACTTCTGTGACACGCGATTTATCGTCATGGAAGTGGACACTTCCGTGATGATAATTTTTGTAACGTCATGGAACACTTCTACGACAGCACAGGAATGACTATCTTGATTTTGTCATAAATTTTTCATGGATGTACATGCATGACAGAAAACGTGACCTACTGTGACAAACACGTATCATCACGGAAGTGTATTTTTTTGTAGTGAGGGTTGCGTCAGGCTCTGGGTTGTAAAAGGCTTGTAATATAGCTTCTCCCAAATTGGACAATTATATATACCATGTAGTGCCACCATGCCAAGTTTCATGATTTCCTGGTGAGTTTTGGATTTACAGACATTTAAAAACCAAGATCCACAATGTTTGTGGCCAGGCCAGGACGGCGAGACGGTTGAATTTGTTCCCATTCTTTCCATGGGACCTAAACATGCACCCCAAGGAAACATGTACGTTTTTTCTACCAATTTTAGTGCACTAGAGCATGTATTTGTAGTTCGGGTTTGAATGGTGGACATTAAATGCCTAGAAAACTCAATTAACGAATAAAAAAGGTCAAACGAACCCTGAATAATTTCAAAGTTTAGCGCGAATCTCTAGTTCTTCCGTTTACGAGGCTAGAAGAGGGAGTGATTATCGTTTGGCCCACAAGGGGACACATTTCCCTATCGAAACCACGAGGGTTCTTGCGATAGGCTCCGATTTGTAAGAGGTTTGTAATAAAGCTTGGCCCAAATTGGCAATGTTTTTACCACGACATATATGTGCCATGACATGACACCTTGCCACCTTTGATGACTTTCTGGTGAGTTTAGGATTTATGGGGACTTAAAAACCGAGATTCAAAATGTTTGAGGAAGAGCAGGACACCGGTACGGTTATAATTCGTTCCCATTCCTGGCATGAGACCTAAACATGCACCCAAGGACACATGTATAATTTTTCTAGCCATTTTGGTGAAATGGATCATGTATTTGTAGTTCAGATTTGAATTATGGACATTAAATGCCTAGGAAACTCAATTAGCTAGTGTATAAAAAGGCCAAGCAAACTCTGAATAAGTTTAAATTTCAGCACGGATATCCTGTGGTTCCATGTTGCGCGTGGAAGAAAATACAAGGAGAAAAGAGGCAGTGATTACGTTTCGCCCACAAGGGGAACTCGTTTCCCTATCAGAACCATGAGGCTTCTTTGAGAGAAGCTCCAGTTTTTGTAAGAGGTTTGTAATAAAGCTTGGCTCAAATTGGACAATGTTTTTAGCACAACATATATGTGCCATGACGTGACACCATGCCACCTTTGATGACTTTCTGGTGAGTTTAGGATTTATGGGGACTTAAAAATCGAGATTCGAAATGTTTGAGTACGAGCCATGACATCAGTACGGTTGTAATTTGTTTACATTGCTGGCATGGGACCTAAACATGCACCCAAGGACACATGTATAATTTTTCTAGCCATTTTGGTGAACTGGAGCATGTATTTGTAGTTCAGATTTGAATTATGGACATTAAATGCCTAGGAAACTAAATTAGTGTATAAAAAGGCCAAACGAACCCTGAATAAGTTTAAATTTCAGCACGGATATCCTGTCGTTCCATGTTGCCCGTAGAAGAAAAAACAAGGTGAAAAGAGGCAGTGATTACGTTTCGCCCACAAGGGGGACACGTTTTCCTATCGGAACCATGAGGCTTCTTTGAGAGAAACTCCGTTTTGTAAGAGGCTTGTAATAAAACTTGCGCCACAATGGACGAAAAAAATTCCTCGACATATAAGTGCGATGTCGTGACACCATGGCAGGTTTCACGATTTTCAGCTTACTTTTGGATTTACGGGGATTTAAAAAACGAGATTCTTCTCACGAAATGTTTTCATATAGCACAGGGTTCACTAACAAAAGTCGATATTCAATGAAAACTTCATGGAAACCATATTTTAAAGTTTCATAAAAATCTGAAAAAAATGTCGGATGTTAAGAAGGTGATGTTTTATTGCGAAACAAAATTTCAAGTTGAAAAACATTACGAGATGTGAGCTATGAAAAAGAAAAATTCTGCCCTAAATAGTGACATTACTAATCGGCACTATTCAACACTGATTTTGTCTTTTTCATAGCTCACATCTCTTAATGTGTTTCAACTTGCAATTTTGTGTGCCAATGAAACATCATCCTCTTAACATCCCGCATTTTTTTGAAACTTCAAAACATCTTTTTCTTGTGGTTTTCACTGGTTTCCACTGAATGTTGGTTTCCGTATGATATCCCCCCCGCTGCGCACACGATCCGAGTCTTGCGTTCTGACTGGCCAGAACCCAAACCCCATGGATCGTACGTGTGCACTGTTGGATGCTCCCAGATCAAACGACAACCCTGAGCCCTTTCGACAGCACATGCAGTACATGGGTAAGCACTGTGCGCATGCGTCGTGTAGCTCACGCTTCCTTCTCTACTAGGTTTTCATTCAAAACAGGCTACCGTTTCTCGCCACTCCTCTCATCAGTTTCCCGCATCTTCTCCCAGATATGCATGATGTAGATGTTTATTAATTCTTATATTTCATCTCATTCAAAATCAATTAGTTTTGTAAAAAAACTATTTTAAGATTCATGGAATTGTGCATTGTAAAGGTAAAAACAAAAAGTGACAATTCATTTAGAAAAAAAAAGGTTTGGGCAATTAAGATATGGAAGATTATAGAGAACAAAGGAGAAGTGCTTGTGTTTTGAGGTTTGTGCATTATGCTTAAGTTCAACCATGGAGTCTTCTAGATTGTACATGTGGTACAATCTGGTGGAATGTAGATGATATCCAACAGCCAGTAGTGCTGGGATTTGACATCTCTGTACCGTCGGATTGGCTTCATCCAATGAGCTACTTTCATAGTTATTCACACACTATATATGTGTATAGATGTATAGATATACATAGATGTGTCCCATGCTAGACAAAATAATTTTTGATTGCTCCATGCTATTATATATTCTATTTTGGATGTTTAATGGGATTTATTATACACTTTTATATTATTTTTGGGACTAACCTATTAACCCAAGGCCCAGTGCAAATTGCTGTTTTTTTCCTATTTTAGTGTTTTGCAGAAAAGGAATATCAAACGGAGTCCAAACGGAATGAAACCTTCGGGAGCATGATTTTTGAAACAAACGTCATCTAGAGAACTTGGAGTGGACGTCAAGAAACCAACAAGGAGGCCACAAGGCAGGGGGGCACGCCTACCCCCCTGGGCGCGCCCTCCACCCTCATGGGCCCCCCGTGGCTCCACCGACCTACTTCCTCCTCCTATATATACCTATGTACCCGGAACCATCGAGGAGCACCACAAAACCCTATTTCCACCACCGCAACCTTCTGTACCCGTGAGATCCCATCTTGGGGCCTTTGTCGACGCTCTGCCGGAGGGGGCATCGATCATGGAGGGTTTCTACATCAACACCATAGCCTCTCCGTTGATGTGTGAGTAGTTTACCACAGACCTTCGGGTCCATAGTTATTAGCTAGATGGCTTCTTCTCTCTCTTTGGATCTCAATACAAAGTTCTCCTCGATCTTCTTGGAGATCTATTCGATGTAACTCTTTTTGCGGTGTGTTTGTCGAGATCCGATGAATTGTGGGTTTATGATCAAGATTATCTATGAACAATATTTGAATCTTCTCCGAATTCTTCTATGTATGATTGGTTATCTTTGCAAGTCTCTTAGAATTATCAGTTTGGTTTGGCCTACTAGACTGATCTTTCTTGCAATGGGAGAAGTGCTTAGCTTTGGGCTCAATCATGCGGTGCTCGATCCCAGTGACAGTAGGGAAAACAACATGCATTGTATTGTTTCCATCGAGGATAAAAAGATGGGGTTTATATCATATTGCTTGAGTTTATCCCTCTACATCATGTCATCTTACCTAATGCGTTACGCTGTTCTTATGAACTTAATACTCTAGATGCATGCTAGATAGCGGTCGATGTGTGGAGTAATAGTAGCAGATGCAGGCAGGAGTCGGTCTACTTGTTGTGGACATGATGCTATATACATGATCATGCCTAGATATTCTCATAATTATGCACTTTTCTATCAATTGCTCGATAGTAATTTGTTCACCCACCGTAATACTTATGCTATCTTGAGAGAAGCCACTAGTGAAACCTATGGCCCCCGGGTCTATTTTCCATCATATTAATCTTCCATCAGCAAGCTATTTATATCGCCATTTATTTTGCTTTCTTTACTTTTAGTATTTATCATAAAAATACCAAAAATATTATCTTATCATCTCTATCAGATCTCACTTTTGCAAGTGGCCGTGAAGGGATTAACAACCCCTTTATCACGTTGGTTGCAATGTTCTTATTTGTTTGTGTAGGTACGAGGGACTTGCGTGTGGCCTCCTACTGGATTGATACCTTGGTTCTCAAAAACTGAGGGAAATACTTACGCTACTTTGATGCATCACCCTTTCCTCTTCAAGGGAAAAACCAACGCATGCTCAAGAGGTAGCAAGAAGGATTTCTGGCGCCGTTGTCGGGGAGTCTACGCACAAGTCAATACATACCAAGTAACCATCATAAACTCTTATCCCTCACATTACATTGTTTGCCATTTGCCTGTCATTTTCCTCTCCCCCACTTCACCCTTGCCGTTTTATTCGTCCTCTCTTTCCGTTCGCCTCTTTTTCACTTGCTTCTTGTTCGCTTGTGTGTTGGATTGCTTTCTTGTCACGATGGCTCAAGATAATACTAAATTGTGTGACTTTGCCAATACCAACAACAATGAATTTCTTAGCACTCTGATTGCTCCTCTTACCGATGCTGAATCTTGTGAAATTAATGCTGCCTTGCTGAATCTTGTCATGAAAGATCAATTCGCCGGCCTTCCTAGTGAAGATGCCGCTACCCATCTAAATAGCTTCATTGATTTGTGTGATATGCAAAAGAAGAAAGATGTGGACAATGATATTGTTAATTTGAAGCAATTTCCTTTTTTTCTTAGAGATCGTGCTAAAGCTTGGTTTTCGTCTTTGCCTAAAAATAGTATTGATTCATGGAATAAGTGCAAAGATGCTTTCATCTCTAAGTATTTTCCTCCCGCTAAAATTATCTCTCTTATAAACGATATCATGAATTTTAAGCAACTTGATCATGAACATGTTGCACAAGCTTGGGAGAGAATGAAATTAATGATACGTAATTGCCCTACTCATGGTTTGAACTTATGGATAACTATACAAAAAAAATTATGCCGGATTGAATTTTGCTTCTAGAAATCTTTTAGATTCGGCCGCGGGAGACACTTCTATGGAAATCACTTTAGGAGAAGCTACTAAACTCCTAGATAATATTATGGTTAATTATTCGCAATGGCACACCAAAAGATTTACTAATTAAAAAAGTGCACGCGATAAAAGAGATTAATGTTTTGAGTGGAAAGATGGATGAACTTATGAAATTATTTGCTACTAAAAGTGTTTCTTCTGATCCAAATGATATGCCTTTGTCTACTTTGATTGAGAATAATAATGAATCTATGGATGTGAATTTTGTTGGTAGGAATAATTTTGGTAACAACGCGTATAGAGGAAACTTTAATCCTAGGCCGTATCCTAGTAATTCCTCTAATAATTATGGTAATTCCTGCAACAAATCTTATGGGAATTTTAATAAGTTTCCCTCTGATTTTGAGGCTAGTGTTAAAGAATTTATGATTTCTCAAAAGAATTTCAATGCTTCGCTTGAAGAAAAATTGCCTAAGATTGATGAGTTGGCTAGGAACATGGATAGAATTTCTCTTGATGTTGATTCTTTGAAACTTAGATCTATTCCACCTAAGCATGATATCAATGAGTCTCTCAAGGCCATGAGAATTTCCATTGATGAGTGCAAAGAAAGAACCGCTAGGATGCCTGCTAAAAAAGATAGCTTTATGAAAGCATGTTATTCTAGTTTTCATGATAATAAGGATGAAGATCTAAAAGTGATTGATGTGTCCCTTATTAAATCTTTGTTTTTCAATATGAATCTTGATAATGATGGGACTGGAGATGAGTCAACTTTAGTTAAAAGGCGTCCCAATGATTCAGAGTTTTTAGATCTTGATACAAAAATTGGTAAAAGTGGGATTAAAGAGGTCAAAACTTTAGATAGCAATGAACCCACTATCTTGGATATCAAGGAATTTAATTATGATAATTGTTCTTTAATAGATTGTATTTCCTTGTTGCAATCCGTGCTAAATTCCCTCATGCTTATAGCCAAATTAAGGCTTTTACTAAACATATCGTTGATGCTTTAATGCAATCTTATGAAGAAAAGCTTGAATTGAAGTTTCTATCCCTAGAAAACTTTATGATGAGTGGGAACCTACTATTAAAATTAAAATTAAAGATCATGAATGCTATGCTTTGTGTGATTTGGGTGCTAGTGTTTCCACGATTCCAAAAACTTTGTGTGATTTGCTAGGTTTCCGTGAATTTGATGATTGTTCTTTAAACTTGCACCTTGCGGATTCCACCATTAAGAAACCTATGGGAATAATTAATGATGTTCTTATTGTTGCAAATAGTAATTATGTGTACGTAGATTTCATTGTTCTTGATATAGATTGCAATCCTTCATGTCCTATTATTCTTGGTAGACCTTTCCTTAGAACGATTGGTGTAATTATTGATATGAAAGAAGGGAATATTAGATTCCAATTTCCGTTAAGTAAGGGCATGGAACAATTTCCTAGAAATAAAATAAAATTACCTTATGAATCTATTATGAGAGCTACTTATGGATTGCATACCAAAGATGACAATACCTAGATCTATCCTTGCCTTTATGCCTAGCTAGGGGCGTTAAACGATAGCGCTTGTTGGGAGGCAACCCAATTTTATTTTAGTTTATTGCTTTTTGGTTCTGTTTAGGAATAAATAATCCATATAGCTTATGTTTATATGTGTTTTTGTGTTTTAATTAGTGTTTGTGCCAAGTAGAACCTTTGGGAAGACTTGGGTGAAGTCTTTTTTATCTTGCTGTAAAAAACAGAAACTTTAGCGCTCGCGAGATTAGCTACAACGTTTTACTGGAGAGTGCTATGTAGTTGATTCTTTTTGCAGATGATTAATACATAAATTCCTCAAGTCCAGCAATTTATTTTAGAATTTTTGGAGTTCCATAAGTTTGCGTTAGATACATATTACTACAGACTATTCTGTTTTTGACAGATTCTGTTTTTCGTGTGTTGTTTGCTTATTTTGATGAATCTATGGCTAGTAATAGAGTTTATAAACCATAGAGAAGTTGGAATAAAGTAGGTTTAACACCAATATAAATAAATAATGAGTTCATTACAGCACCTTGAAGTGGTATTTTGTTTTCTTTCGCTAACGGATCTCATGAGATTTTCTGTTAAGTTTTGTGTCATGAAGTTTTCAAGTTTTGGGTAAGGAGTTGATGGATTGTGGAACAAGGACTGGCAAGAGACTAAGCTTGGGCATGCCCAAGGCACCCCAAGGTAAAATCTAAGGACAACCCAAAATCCTAAGCTTGGGGATGCGCCGGAAGGCATCCCCTCTTTTGTCTTCGTCCATCGGTAACTTTACTTGGAGCTATATTTTTATTCACCACATGATATGTGTTTTGCTTGGAGTGTCTTGTATAATTTGAGTCTTTGCTTTTTAGTTCACCATAATCATCCTTGCTGTACACACCTTTTGAGAGAGACACACATTATTGGAATTTATTAGAATACTCTAAGTGCTTCACTTATATCTTTTGAGCTAAACTATTTTTCTCTAGTACTTCACTTATATCTTTTAGAGCACGGCGGTGGTTTTATTTTATAGAAATTATTGATCTATCATGCTTCACTTATATTATTTTGAGAGTCCTTTGTAACATCATGGTAATTTTCTTTGGTTATAAAATTAGTCCTAATATGATAGGCATCCAAGATAAAAACTTTAAAGTGCGTTGAATACTAAAGAGAAGTTGGATACTTGATAGTTGTTTTGAGATATAAAGGTGGTAATATTAAAGTTATGCTAGTTGAGTAGTTGTGAATTTGAGAAATACTTGTTCTAAAGTTTGTGATTCCCGTAGCATGCATGTATGGTGAACCGTTATGTGATGAAGTCGGAGCATGATTTATTTATTGATTGTCTTCTTTATGAGTGACGGTCGGGGACGAGCGATGGTCTTCTCCTACCAATCTATCCCCCTAGGAGCATACGTGTAGTACTTTGTTTTGATAAATAATAGATTTTTGCAATAAGTATGTGAGTTCTTTATGACTAATGTTGAGTCCATGGATTATACGCACTCTCACCCTTCCACCATGTTAGCCTCTCTAATACCGCGCACCTTTCGCCGGTATCATATACCCACCATATACCTTCCTCAAAACAGCCAACATACCTACCTATTATGGCTTTTCCATAGCCATTCCGAGATATATTGCCATGCAACCTACCACCGTTCTGTTTACTATGACACGCTTCATCATTGTCATATTGCTTTGCATAATCATGTAGTTGACATCATATTTGTGGCAAAGCCACCTTCGCAATTCTTTCATACATGTCACTCTTGATTCATTGCATATCCCGGTATACCGCCGGAGGCATTCACATAGAGTCATATTTTGTTCTAAGTATTGAGTTGTAATTCTTGAGTTGTAAGTAAATAAAAGTGTGATGATCATCATTATTAGAGCATTGTCCCAAGTGAGGAAAGGATGATGGAGACTATGATTCCCCCACAAGTCGCGGTGAGACTCCGGACGAAAAAAAAAGTGGCCAAAAGGAAAAAAATAGAAAAAAAGAGAAGGCCCAAATAAAAAAATGAGGGAAAAAGAGAGAAGGGACAATGTTACTATCCTATTTCCACACTTGTGCTTCAAAGTAGCACCATGATTTTCATGATAGAGAATCTCCTATGTTGTCACTTTCATATACTAGTGGGAATTTTACATTATAGAACTTGGCTTGTATATTCCAATGATGGGCTTCCTCAAAATGCCCTAGGTCTTCGTGAGCAAGCGAGTTGGATGCACACCCACTTAGTTTCTTTTGTTGAGCTTTCATACACTTATAGCTCTAGTGCATCCGTTGCATGG
Source organism: Aegilops umbellulata (assembly GCA_032464435.1). Classification (NCBI taxonomy): domain Eukaryota; kingdom Viridiplantae; phylum Streptophyta; class Magnoliopsida; order Poales; family Poaceae; genus Aegilops; species Aegilops umbellulata. Next base: position 370,174,445 of record CP136055.1, on the reverse strand, counting down.
CAATCCCTACTCACTCACATTGATATCTACTGATGGGCATCTCGATAGCCCATTGATACGCCTAGTTGATGTGAGACTATCTTCTTTTTTTGTCTTCTCCACAACCACCATTCTATTCCACATATAGTGCTATGTCCATGGCTCACGCTCATGTATTGCGTGAAGATTGAAAAAGTTTGAGAACATCAAAAGTATGAAACAATTGCTTGGATTGTCATCGGGGTTGTCCATGATTAAATACTTTGTGTGATGAAGATAGAGCATAGCCAGACTATATGATTTTGTAGGGATAACTTTCTTTGGCCATGCTAGTTTGAGAAGACAGAATTTCTTTATTAGTATGCTTGAAGTATTATTATTTTTATGTCAATATTAAACTTTTATCTTGAATCTTCCAGATCTGAACATTCATGCCACAATAAAGAAAATTACATTGAAGAATATGCTGAGTAGCATTCCACATCAAAAATTCTGTATTTATCATTTACCTACTCGAGGACGAGCATGAATTAAACTTGGGGATGCTTGATACGTCTCCAACGTATCTATAATTTTTGATTGCTCCATGCTATTATATATTCTGTTTTGGATGTTTAATGGGCTTTATTATACACTTTTATATTATTTTTGGGACTAACCTATCAACCCAAGGCCCAGTGCAAATTGCTGTTTTTTTGCCTATTTCAGTGTTTCGCAGAAAAGGAATATCAAACGGAGTCCAAACGGAATGAAACCTTTGGGAGCGTGATTTTTGGAACAAACGTGATCCAGAGAACTTGGAGTGGACGTCAAGAAACCAACGAGGAGGCCATGAGGCAGGGGGCGCGCCTACCCCCCTGGGCGCGCCCTCCACCCTCGTGGGGCCCTCATGGCTCCACCGACCTACTTCTTGCTCCAACATATACCTAAGTACCGCGAAACCATCGAGGAGCACCACGAAACCCTATTTCCACCGCCGCAAGTTTCTGTACCCGTGAGATCCCATCTTTGGGCCTTTTCCGGTGCTCTATCGGAGGGGGCATCGATCACGGAGGGCTTCTACATCAACACCATAGCCTCTCCGATGATGTGTGAGTATTTTACCACAGACCTTCGGGTCCACAGTTATTAGCTAGATGGCTTCTTCTCTCTCTTTGGATCTAAATACAAAGTTATCCTCGATCTTCTTGGAGACCTATTCGATGTAACTCTTTTTGCGGTGTGTTTGTCGAGATCCGATGAATTGTGGGTTTATGATCAAGATTATCTATGAACAATATTTGAATCTTCTCCAAATTCTTTTATGTATGATTGGTTATCTTTGCAAGTCTCTTCGAATTATCAGTTTGGTTTGGCCTACTAGATTGATCTTTCTTGCAATGGGAGAAGTGCTTAGCTTTGGGTTCAATCATGCGGTGCTCGATCCCAGTGACAGTAGGGGAAACGACATATATTGTATTGTTGCCATCGAGGATAAAAAGATGGGGTCTATATCATATTGCTTGAGTTTATCCCTCTACATCATCTCATCTTACCTAATGTGTTACTCTATTCTTATGAACCTAATACTCTAGATGCATGCTGGATAGTGGTCGATGTGTGGAGTAATAGTAGTAGATGCAAGCAGGAGTCGGTCTACTTGTTGCGGACGTGATGCCTATATACATGATCATGCCTAGATATTCTCATAATTATGCACTTTTCTATCAATTGCTCGACAGTAATGTGTTCACCCACCGTAATACTTATGCTATCTTGAGAGAAGCCACTAGTGAAAGCTATGGCCCCCGGGTCTATTTTCCATCATATTAATCTTCCGTCAGCAAGCTCATCTCTTTGATCGATAATGAGGGGTATGTGTTGGCCATGAATAGATTCCTCCTAGTTCATGTTAGGGCCGGTCACCGTCAAATGTCGGTCAACCAAAGCTCGAGCTCATGCATTGTCAGGATTCCCTCCCAGATGCTCGGATTGCTGGGTTCGACCTACATCAAACCCTGCGTACGTATCTCGTCCTTAACTACCTTGCCTTCATGGTTGTTGTCTGTATCGAGAGGTAGGCACCACATCTAAATTGTACATTATTCTATATTGAAAACACACATCACCCCTTCCCAATGTACATCATTTTGGGCCGCATGCAAGAGGTGCTGGTTTTGTGGTCCCTCTCGTGCGATGTTTATGATGGTTTAATCTATTGGCCCATGCGGTTTATCGAGAACAACAAGTACCATTTGACCAAATGAAAGATTCATTGGTCCGTCTTATGGTAGGTCATGGCGACATGCATGTATGACCAAAGTATCGATCATTACGTGCATCCGCCCCGCTGACACAAAGTGGGAGGTGGTGGGCCAAGCATCCTAGCTAGGTATGACATTATGTCATTATATATATCCTAGCTAGGTGGTTGTTAGGGTGCTTTCGGTTTGCGAGGCAGGTGCCACCAAAGTTCTGCATTGTGTATTTAAAGTTTTAAACATCCCCAATATTCATACATATATTTGGCCACTCCCAGGTGGTTCTTGACTTCTAGCCCCTCTCATCGATCTTCAATGACGCGTCCAACCGTGGGCCCGCGGGGTCAAAGTTGTGCATTGGAATTTTGAACATAACATACCACCCTTTTCACTCATATATATTTGGGCCACATGCTGGTGCGGCTGTCTTTTGACCCTCCCTAATGTTATTTTTTTGCTGCAAAGACTCTGATGATCCTCAATGGACACGGGGTATAATATCTAAACCGTGTGCAATACAAGTGCGATGTGAATCACCACGACCGCGCAAGCGCGGGCAAATTAAGGTGGAGTTACTAGCTAAACCATGTGCGATGAAGTGCGCTGAAATCACCACGACGCGCAAGCGTGAGCAAAGGGTGGAGGTACTGGCTCAACCGTGTGCGATGCAAGTGCGCTGAAATCACCATGATTGCGCAAGCGCGAGCAAAGGGTGGAGGTACTGGCTTAACAGTGTGCGATGCAAGTGCGCTATAAAACCACCACCTGTGGAAGCTAAAGGCGGGTAAGTTTATTTGGAAATTAAGACGAACCGTGTGCGATAGACCAGCTAGCTATAAATATAAAAAAAACAAACTACACGCCTTGAGCGTTGCAAAAATCGGCGGATCCGTGCCACTTTTCCTTATTATCATACATGCATATTGTTATTGGACCGTGCGTGATCTTGGGCACTCCCGCCCCACATCAATTCCTTTACCCAAATTTTAGTAGCCGCCGTACTTCAACCATCGCCCACACTCCTCCAGCACCGACCTTATAGTAAAATTTTAGCAGCCGAGGCATTTGAACCGCCGCCCTCCCTCGTCCACCACCATCTACACCCACCATTACTAAAAAATTTAGTAGCCGTGGCTTATCCTCAAACACCCCCCCTCAACAGTCCCCCACCCGCCCCCTCCCCCCCTTCAAACCCTAGCTCACGGCCGCCGCCAGCACCGCTGCCAACCAAGCCGATCTGCCCGTTCCTCCTAACTTAGATAATAAAGTTCAGGTTATCCAGCGATTCCCATACCGTCGCCCCACTCCCCTGAGTTTTTAGATGAGGCCTGCGGTGTCCCTCCTCGCTAGATCCACATCCCCTGCTCTAGAATGTTGTAGCCTAAGCTCGACCACGTATCCCGGGGAGCCCAACGAGAGTTCGGCCAAGAAGAGGTTTATCATGGCCTCTCCGGCGGACATTGGCGAGGTGGCCGCCATTCGCCCTGACCTGTCGATCCCGGAGCAACATGTCACCGCAGAAGCCGGCGAAGTCATTGACTACGTTGCCATGCCGAAGGCTTCATGTCAACGGGCTAGCGTATTACTATATCTCGGGAAAGCTGGCCATCACAATGAGCATCGAGAAGTCCTAATGAAGACAGTGAAGGATGGACGGGCAGCCATCACAAGGGGTTGGCCTAGAGTCGTGCGCACCTTACGCATGGAGGACGACACAATATGGGCATTCCGCTTCACCTTCTCCAGCAACCAGAATGTCTTTCGTCTCTCTCTTTACAGTCTTTAGTACAACTGTGATTCATCATTCTTTAGTTTGTGCTTCTATAGTTCTTCAGTATATGTACCTGTGCATTGAATTATGGATTCATGGTTGAACCTATATTTATAATAAACATTGGATTCATTATGGATTAAATAGGGATTACACTGCGCATGGTTTGCGAAAGTGAAACGTCCGCGATATACGTGGAGATCAGAAACGTTTCTAGGATCCACTACGTGTGCGATCAATCTCCACTGCAAACACGAATTTCTCTTGAAAAGTGTTTGCGTTAGGCCACCTTGCGCAAACCTTTATCACATAAAAAGTGTGTGTGATGGGCAGCCTTTGCCACACAGTTTCTTTCTATGCACCGTGTGTGATGCATTCAATAATGCAAACGATAAAATTATTAATATCGTGTGCAATGGCAACGCTATCACAAACGATTTAATGGAAAAATTGTGTGTGATGTACCTGTGAACGGAAACGTTTTTCTTGGAGCGACTGTGTGGGATGTACATTCGAACAAAAACATTTAGTGGGGACTGACTGTGTGGGATGTACTTATGACCGGAAACAATTTCACCGTGTAATTGTATTTTTTAGCTCTACTGTATGTATTTCCGTATTTGAGCGCTCGCCGGTCGCACACGACCTCAGTTTGCCGAACGTGTGTGCCAGGAGGGCATGTCCCCGACGGTTTCTGGGTCGTGTGGGAAGGACCCCCCTATTGCCCACACTCACTTGGCGACGGTTCCAGATGCTGTCGCAGAAAGGGGTTAAAAACCATTTGTTTAGGACCGACGCGCACCAGTGATGCATCATACTTGATTGTGTATCATGCCATGTTTATGTGATGGTTGTTTACCATGATGTTTGCTTCTTTCCGTTTGGGCTTCTCCTTGGTAGTTCCGGTAACGTTGTGATTGTGAGGATTCGTTCGACTACGTTGGGTCGTCTACTTCATGGACTCGTTCTTCTTCCTAGCGGGATTTCAGGCAAGATGATCGTCACCTTGGATCTCACTACTATCTTTGCTATGCTAGTTGTCTCGATGCTATCGCTATTTCGTTCTACCTACCACCTGTTATCAAGCCTCCCAAATTGCCATGATAACCTCTAACTTTTTTCACCCTTCCTAGCAAACCGTTGTTTGGCTATGTTACCGCTTTGCTCAGCCCCTCTTATAGTGTTGCTAGTTGCAGATGTAGTTGCAGGTTGTTCCATGTTGGGACATGGATTTCATGGATATCTTTGGATATCACAATATCTCTTATTTAATTAATGCATCTATATACTTGGTAAAGGGTGGAAGGCTCGGCCTTATGCCTGGTGTTTTGTTCCACTCTTGCCGCCCTAGTTTCCGTCATACCGGTGTTATGTTCCTTGATTTTGTGTCCCTAACACGGTGAGGGGTATGGGACCCTCTTGGCAGTTTGCTTTGAATAAAACTCTTCCAGCAAGGCCCAACATTGGTTTTACCATTTGCCCAACATAATAACTAAACTTGATATTTAATTAATTTGCATAGGGGTCACGTCCCCGAGGATTCTTTCAACATAATACAGGGAGGGGCCGGTGTTGATGGTGTTGGTCCCAAACTAGAGCACCGTGCGGGTCCACCTCTTGGAAACTTGGGGTATTTTGGTACCTGTACGCTTAGCTCATCCGTCTTGGCCTGAGATGAGATACGCGTGGCTACTATCAGGGAGTTGGCACGTCGGGAGGTCTTTTTGGATTAGTTTTACCATTGTTGAAATGTATTGTGCATCGGGATTTCGAGTCTGATCGGGTGTCCCGCGATGGAGGATTGTCTCCGTGGATCGTGAGCTTGTCATGGGCTAAGTTGGGACACCCCTGCAGGGTTTAAACTTTCAAAAGTCGTGCCCGCGGTTATGTGGCAGATGGGAATTTGTTAATATTCGGTTGTAGAAGACTCGAAGTAAACTCTATTAAAATACACCAATCGCGTTGCGTAACCATGATTGTCCCTTTTCGGGGAAGTTCGAGAGGAGAACACGTTTGGGTTATGTTTAAACGTAAGTAGTTCAGGTTCACTTCTTGATCATTACTAGTTTGCGACCATTTGCGTAGTTTCTCATCTTACTCTTGTACTCGTATGTTAGCCACCATACATGCTTAGTCGCTTGCTGCAACCTCACCACTTATCCTTTCCATACCCACTAAGCTTTGCTAGTCTTGATACCCATGGTAATGGGATTGCTGAGTCCTTGTGGCTCACAGATACTACCAAAACAGTTGCAGGTGCCGATGATACCAGTGTAGGTGATTCTACCGAACTCAAGTGGGAATTCGACGAGGACCTTGGCTGTCACTACGTGTCTTATCCTGATGATCAGTAGTGGTGCCCAGTTGGGACGATCGAGGATCTATGATTTGTGGTTATCTCTTTTCATTTGGTTTTGATCGTAGTCGGCCTATGTGTGTACTTGGATGATGTATGATTTACTTAAGTATTGTGTGAAGTGGCGATTGTAAGCCAACTCTCTTTATCCCTTTCTTTTTCATTACATGGGATTGTGTGAAGATGACCCTTCTTGCGAAAAAACCACAATGCAGTAATGCCTCTAAGTCGTGCCTCGACACGTGGGAGATATAGCCGCATCATGGGCGTTACAATTAAGCTTGGGGATGCTGATATGTCTCCAACGTATCTATAATTTATGAAGTATGCATGCCGTCATATCAATATTCTTGGATGTTTTACAATTATTTTATTGCAACCTTATATCATTTTTTGGGACTAACCTATTGACCCAGTGCCAAGTGCCAGTTGATGTTTCTTGCTTGTTTTTTACATCGCAGGAAATCAATATCAAACGGAGTCCCAACACTGCGAAACTTTTTGGAGATTTTTTCTGGACCAGAACACCCAAGATGGGCCAGAGAAGCACCTGGGGGTGCCCCGAGGGGGGCACAACCCACCAGGGCATGTCTGGGGGGCCAGGCGCGCCCAGGTGGGTTGTGCCCACCTCGGTGGCCTCCCGCACCCCCTCTTTAGCCTATAAATTCCCAAAAATTCCAAAAACCCTAGGGGTTAACCTAGATCAGAAGTTCCACCGCCGCAAGGCTCTGTAGCCCCCGAAAACCAATCTAGACCCTTTCCGGCACCCTGCCGGAGGGGGGGTCATCTCCGGTGGCCATCTTCATCATCCCGGAGGCCACCACGATGAGGAGGGAGTAGTCCACCCTCGGGGCTGAGGATTTGTACCAGTAATTATGTGTTTAATCTCTCTCTCTCTCTCTCTCTCTCTCTCGTGTTCTGGAGATGTCACGATCTTGATGTATCGCGGGCTTTGTTAATATGGTCAGATCATATGGTGTTTTCCCCTCTCTCTCTTGTTGTGATGAATTGAGTTTTCCCTTTGAGATTAGTTGTTATCGGATTGAATACTTTAACGGATTTGAGAACACTTGATATATGTCTTGCAATTGAATACTCGTGGTGACAATGGGGTATCTGATTCACTTGATATATGTTTTGGCACTCAACTCGCGGATTCCCGAGGTGACATTGGGGTAATCTATGAATAGGGGTTGATGCACGTTCTTGTCTTTGTTTCTCCGGTAGAAATCTTGGGGCACTCTTTGAAGTTTTTTGTGTTGGCTTGAATATTATGAATCAAAATTTTCTTTGGTGTTATTTTAGTAGGAACTCTTGGTTATATCGATTGGAAAGAACAACTTCGTGTTATTTTAGTATGAACTCTAGGATAGATTGATCGGAAAGAATAGCTTTGAGGTGGTTTCATACCCTACAAACAATTCCGCCTTATGTTCTCCACTAGATAGGAACTTTGGAGTGATTCTTCGTTGCATGTTGAGGTATGGTTATTTGATCCAATTATATTAGCACTGTCGAGAGATTGCACTAGTGAAACTACGGACCCTATGCCTTAAGCATTGCAATACCATTTTTGTGCCCTTTTACTATTTGCTACCTTGCTGTTTTTATTTATTCAGATTATAAAAATATATTTCTACCATCAATATTACACTTTTATCACCATCTCTTCGCCAAACTAGTGCACCTATACAATTTTCCATTGTATTGGGTGTGTTGGGGACACAAGAGATTTCTTGTATTTGGTTGCAGGGTCGTTTGAGAGAGACCATCTTCATCCTACACCTCCCACGGGTTGATAAACCTTAGGTCATCCAGTTGAGGGAAAATTGCTACTGTCCTACAGAACTTTGTGCTTGGAGGCCCAACACGTGTCTGCAAGAATAAAGTTGCATAGTAGACATCATCCGTGTAAAGTAGACCGACTCCTGGGTGCATCTACTACTATTACTCCACACATTGACCACTATACAACATGCATCTAGAGTATTAAGTTCATAAGAACGGAGTAACGCCTTAAGTAAGATGACATGATGTAGAGGGATAAACTGAAGCAATATGATGAAAACCCATCTTTTACCCTTGATGGAAACAATACAATACGTGCCTCGCTGCCCCAACTTTGTCACTGGGTGAGGACACCTCAAGATTGAACCCAAAACTAGGCACCTCTCCCATTGCAAGAAGAACCACTCTAGTTGGCCAAACCAAACCGATAATTCGATGAGAAATACAAAGATATTTAATCATGCATAACAGAGTTCAGAAAAGACTCAAATAATATTCATAGATAATGTGATCATAGATCCACAATTCATCGGATCTCGACAAACACACCGCAAAAGAATGTTACGTCGAATAGAACTCCAAGAACATCGAGGAGAACATGCTATTGAATATCATAGAGAGAGAAGAAGCCATCTAGCTACTAGCTATGGACCCGTAGGTTTGTGGTAAACTACTCATGCTTCATCAGAAGGGCCATATAGTTGATGTAGATGTCCTCCGTGATCGAACCCACCCGGCAGGGTGCCAGAAAATGCCCCAAGATGGAATCTCACGGGAACATAGGCTTGTGGCGGCGAAAAAGTATTTTGGTGGACCCTTCTGTTGGTTTGGTAATATTTGGGAATTTATAGCGCAAGAATTAGGGTTGGATGACTCCCAAGGGGCCCACAAACTAGGGAGGCGCGCCCCCTAGTGTGCGGCCTGAGGGCTTGTGGTTCCCTCGGGACTCTTCTGGCCCCCTCTCCAAGCTCCGTGGATGACTTCTAGTCCAAGAAAAATCATCGCGAAAGTTTTATTCCGTTTGGACTCCGTTTGATATTCGTTATCTGTAAAACTCAAAAACAAGGGAAAAACAGAAACTGGCACTGGGCTCTAGGTTAGTAGGTTAGCCCCAAAATAATATAAAATAGCATATTAATGCATATAAAACATCCAAAACAGATAATATAATAGCATGGAACAATCAAAACATATAGATACGTTGGAGACGTATCAATGTTGAACTTTTTATTATGCTGACAAGGCTATAAATGCCCTTTTGTAAACACATTTCCGTCCTAAAACCATCTAGAATTCGCAACCTCATGTGAAGATTGCAGTAAGCGTCCTCCATACATGGGCTGAGTTACATCAATTGTTGCACCTTCGGCATACACTGGTTGTTACATCAATTCTTACACACACAAGGAATATAAATAAACAGAAGATTACAACATAGTAAATCTATCTGCCTAACAAGCACACGCTTCGTGCACCCTGATGCAAGTCTTTTGGAAGCCTCTAGAGTCCTTTGGATACTTTGGCCTGCAGCGACGACCTCGGTGTGGATTGTGATCACTGCCAAAAGGTCTTCGCGAGGGTTACTCTCTCCAGATTCGGTGGTTGCCTTCGATTGAGAGATGCAATTTATGGACAACGACTTGATGCACATGGTATCATTATGCCGTGGCGGCAGCCATTTTTCTAGCCCAACTGCTAGGATTGCGGAAAAGTGATGGCAACAACCCATGACCGGCTCCGATGGTGGTACTTCTCGAGTACCCAGTTTTGAGCTCCGGGGTGAAACCTAGGTCTCACCCAAGTTGGTTATACATGGCAATGACGATGATTTTTGTCATTATCTTGCTGATGGCATTGCTCAGATATGCTCAGACTGGTTCTTCCAGGTAAAAATTTAGAATCTAGCCTTTGGTGGTCAGAATCGGTGAGCGCGGTGCTCTTGAATAACCTCGTTGTCCTTGTGGTTTCATGAGATGGTTGGTGCAGATATGATCATTGTTGTAGTTTGTTGATTTTGGATTTGATCACTTTAGGGTTTTGGTTTTTTTTCCTCACTTAGACATGACTTTGGTATTATGTGAATTTGCTAATCGCTGCACGAGTGAACTATTATGGTAAGCTCATAGATGATGTCAAGAAGCTACTTGATGATATGCAAAAGAACCATGCCCAATGGCATGTTGAAAGAACTACCACCAAAACAGACAATGCAGTTGAAGAAAACAACACAGAGTTGACAGCTAAGGTTGATGAACTCATCTTCGTCATGAAAGGTTAAGAAAAGGTAGAGGTAAATGTCATCACCGATTTTTTTGGAAAGGAGAATAACCCCCGGCCACTACACGATGCATGCAACTATATATTGTTAATAATGCAAAATCCAGCAACCGAACAACCTTGACCCAGAAATAAAGCGGAAAAAAACATGTGGCCTCATATCTTGCGACAGTAACTCCCCCAGATAGCCACTAACCCTATATTATAGGACACATCAGAAATGAAAAATACACAACTCTTAGGCTATGCCTTCAAGAAGGAATCGCCGCATATGCGCCAATGATGGTGAGTCCACCACAAGGTTGAACTCCGGATTCTTATCCCCAAAGCCAAACTTCAATCCACCACCTTCAGTAAGGACACAATGCAGGCGTGCATCGTTATCCCGATCTGAGATCTTGTGTTTCCACCGGAGTGCATAAACTCGTTGTTGAACACGTCTGTACCATCCGCCCTTATCCATATACCGACGCCTGGATAGCCGGGTACCTCTGGACAAGACAATGGAAGACAAAGACGTCCCATACTGCCTTCCTCCCGCTACAGTCGCACCACTTTCTATCCAGTAGCACCAGACTAAACATGACACCTCCGCAAGTCCGTGCTCATGATTGCTAGTGCCACCTCTTTTGCTTTGGTGTCAACATTGGTGGCCTCGATCGCGAGCTTCTTCAATTGGGCGGCCTCCTGCATGTTGAGCTTCCTCTTCTTGGTGACCGGATCTGAGCATGCTGACTCGGCACATGAAAATCGGTTGTCTCCGATGTTATGGAGGAGCTGGGCGACTGGTACCGCGGAGGGCGAACAACGAACGAGCATGTGCTCGTCGCGGCCATGGCGGCGGCAGATAGAATGGCCGGCCCTGGTTGGCACAAGCCTAGGAGGACGAGGGCATGTGTTGGAGTAATGGGCCACGGGTAGGCTAACCCGAAGCCCAGAACCTTTCAAGACATCGAGGCAGGCTACGCCCCTCAAGAACCCCAGGACGGAAGCTGCCTCTGGGAGTCGGCAGCAGCGCTGCCGGATACCCACTCACGGCCGAGTCCCAGGGGCGACGTTAAGAGGGGCCAACTCGAAGCTAGCGGCTTCCAGAGAAGCCGGCTATGGGAGTCGGCCCGTGACTCCAACCACCTCATGCTCTCATAAGAAGGAATGGGACGGGGCGTGGCCTCTGCAAAGTCCACGCCCGCCCCTGACCAAGGGAAGGCATGGCCACAGTACGCCGTACCCACGGAGATCTCCGTTCGGCGCGGCACTGTTGCCATGCCAGCCCTGACGTGAGCTCCAGTGGGCGGAACCCTGTGCCCACGTTGGCCTGCCTGTACGACCCAAAGACGGCAGGCCCCGCCGGTCAGCAGGGGCACCGAAGACGGCGAGAGCGCCACAAGACGGACCCCGTGGGAGTCGGCCTCCTAGAGTCGGCCGGCCCCTCCCCCGGGCCCTGCACGCCATTAACCAGACAAGACGGGGAGTGGCAACAGCGATCGCCCATCGGGCCGCAGCACTGTTGCCATGACCCCATGACAAGCCAGCGTCATTAGAAGCATGAATACAGTAATCCGCAGCCGGCAAGACCCGCCCGCGGCGGAGACGGCCTGTCGGCTCCGTACCGGACCAGTCAGCGGGGCCCCCCAGTCGGCGGGCCCCAGTAGTCGGCGGAGAAGACGGCGGCCTGAGAGACAGACGGCTGGGACCCGCGCCCAGCCGGATTACCATTGTACCCCCGGGGGGTAGGCCTATATAAACCCCCCGGGGCACCCAAGAAAAGGGTTCGACCCCATTAGCACTAGACCTCAGAATACAGGCAGGAGGGAGCTAGCCTTGCCTCCTCCTCCCTCAGAACAAAGATCAAGGAGCAACCTTGTACCCACTTTGCCATAGTGATCATGCGGAGACCCCGCAGAGCAGCACTAGGGGTGTTATCTCCTCGGAGAGCCCCGAAGCTGGGTAAGATTCGCCGGCGTGCATGCCTACGCCTCATCCCGCTTCCAGGCACCGGCAACCTCGCCCCCGCCATGATAAGCCATCCTTTCGCATATGTCGCACCCAACCCCCGACATTTGGCGCCCACCGTGGGGCGTGGTGCACTGTCGTCCGGAGACCTGCTTTGGACGGGAACCCTCTTTCTCCCTGGCGAGCGCAGCCAGCCCGACATGCCAGATGGAGTTTGCACCGATGCGCTGCGCAGCGTTGAGGTCGCCTGCGCAACCAGCGGCCTCGCTGAACTTGTCGGCGAGGTTCGCCTCTCCGACGAGCCTGCATCCGACGCAGGCACGGGCGGCCCCGATAGCCTCCTCGCGGGCCTCCTCGACCAACTCCACGTCGCCGGCGAGCCTGCCGTGGACCTGGAGTCCGTAGGCTCCACCGACCCGATGCTGGTCGACTCCGACACCGCGTCGCTCGATGCCTTCCCCACCAACGTGGTAGTCTATGACGAGACGCTCCCTCGCGCGGAGAGCGGTGGGAGCACCGTCACAGAGGTGCTCGTCATCGGTCATGGCGAGCACTCCGACGGCGGAGCTCACGACCCGCTCGACGCGGCTCTGCAAGACCTGGGTGTGCCCATTCCAGAAGGCGCTGACGCCGAGACACTGGGGGCACGCCGCCTCCAGCTCGTCGAAGGCGCGAAGAAGTTGGCAAGCATGAGGCGCTTGTCAGAGGCCTACCAGCGAGAGATGGATCGCGCTGTGGGTGGCTCGCTCGCTCCAACTGGGCCCAGCCACCTAGGCGCGGTCCGGCAGCGCGGCGTTGCCATCGCCAGCCTGTTCGGGGCAGATCGCCTCGTATACGCCACGCCCGTGGAGAACATCAGAGCCGCCCAAGCAGCGGCAGACGAGCTGGACAACTTCGAAGGCGAAGAGCGCCGCCTGATGACGGAGCGAGTCCAGCAGCTCCTCGACGCGGTTGTCGCGCAGAACGCAGCCGACTGCCTTACAGAGGTGCCGCAGCGGCAAGACGACGACCTGCCTCCTCGCCGAGATCAAGGCGCGACATCTCGGACGCCAACTGGCGGTGTCCGCGGAAGAAAGCACAAGGATCCGGCTATCAGCCACAGTCGGACTCGCATCACCATCGAGCGCGACCAAGACGGCCGCCCGAGAGCAGTGGAACGATGGGACGACTGTCCGCCCCCACCTCCTCGCAAGGAAGGGCGAGTCTCCCCGCCGCCTGTCAACCATCCGACTCTCGGCGACCGCCTTGGCCGCCGAGAGGGAGTCGGAGAGAATGACGCCCACCACCGGATCGACCGACTCCACCGATCCCTGGCGTTAGAAGAAGAAGACGAGTTGGGCCCGCCGTGTTTCGGGCCCCGCATCCGAGATGAGCCCTTTCCCAAAGGGTTCACGCTCCCCCGAGATACGCCCAAGTACACCGGCTCCGTGAAGCCGGAAGATTGGCTGGTTGACTACGCCACGGCCGTCGACATAGCGAGCGGCAATAAGCGTGTTGCCGTGAAGTATCTTCCGCTCATGCTCCAGGGCACGGCCCGGACATGGCTGAACAACCTGAAGCCCCGCAGCATCAACAGCTGGGTCGACTTCACCGAGGCCTTCGTCCGCAACTTTACGAGCACGTACAAGCGACCTCCCAAGCCCCACCAGCTCTCCTTGTGCGGTGCAGGGCCCCAACAAGTTGACTCACGACTTCCTCACGCGATGGGCCGAGCTGCGGAACTCCTGCGAGGGCGTGCACGAGGTGCAGGCTATCGAGTACTTCACAGACGGGTGCAGAGAAGGCACCCTCCTCAAGCACAAGCTCCTCTGCGACGAGCCTGAAACCCTCGACGAGCTGCTGATCATAGCAGACAAGTACGCGACAGCCGACTCTTCCATGAAGGCGGAGATTCAAGTTAGTGTGACTGGCAAAGTGGCACCTCAGGCTCCTAAGACTCCGGGTGGAGATGCCAGTCGGCAACAGCAGCAGAATGACCACAAGCGCAAGGCCCCGCAGCCGGCTTCCAGCAGTCGGCAGGTTGCAACAGTCGAAGACCAGCAGTCAGAAGGGCACCCTCCGGCTAAGCGACCGAAAGGTGGCAAGTCCAACTGGTTGCCGGCTTTCTCTTACGAGCAGACTCTAGATGGTCCCTGCAAGTTCCACAGCGGTGCGAAGCCATCAAACCACAGCACCCGGAAGTGCCACTGGCTCACTAGGATCGCCAAGGGAGACGGCCTCCTGCCTCCCCCGCCTGCTGGGCAGCCGCCTCCGCCTCCACCCCAGCAGCCGGCTGTCAGGCCAGTCGGCGTAGTACAAGACGAATACCAAGAATTGCATGGGGCCTATGTGGTGTTCACCAGTGTGACTGACGATAGGCGCAGCAGGCGGCTGCAGCAGCAAGAGGTGAATGCAATAGCATCAGATACCCCAGAGTTAATGCACTGGTCCGAGAAGCCTATCAGTTGGAGCAGAGCTGATCACCTAGAGGTGATGGCGAATCCGGGCTCCTACGCCCTGGTCTTGGATGCCACCTTTGCCATAGATAGGCGGGCCGCTTGCTTCTCGCGAGTGCTGATAGACGGAGGCAGCAGCATCAACATCCTGTACAAGGATACCATGGAAAAGTTAGGAATCAAGCAAAGACAGCTTCAGAACAGTCGGACTGTGTTCCACGGCATCGTCCCTGGCCTTTCCTGCTCACCAATCGGCAAGATTCTGATAGATGTCCTCTTCGGAGACAAGGATCATTTCCGCCGAGAGCCAGTCTGGTTTGAGGTGGTGGACCTTGAGAGCCCGTACCATGCGTTGCTAGGCCAACCTGCCTTGGCCAAGTTCATGGCGGTCCCCCACTACACCTACCTCAAGATGAAGATGCCGAGTTCCAAGGGGATTCTGACCATAGCCGACGACTACAGAAAGTCGTCAGCTTGCGCGGCTGAGAGCAGTCGGCTGGCCAAGTCCCTGGTGATCGCAGCAGAGAAGCGGCTTCTTGATCGGGTGGTGGCGATGGCCGGCAAGCAGCCAGAGATGACGCCCAACCCCAAGGAGTCGGAAGCTGAGGGCTCATTCAAGCCGGACAAAGAGACGAAGAAGATACCCTTGGACCCGGAGCACCCGGAGAGGTACGCTGTCATAGGTGCAAACCTTGACAGCAAATAGGAAGGCGAGCTCGTCGATTTCCCCCAAAGACATGCCAGGTGTACCGACGGAATTTGCCGAGCACAAGTTACATGTCCGATCTGATGTGAAGCCCGTCAGGCAGCCCATGCGCCGCCTGTCAGAAGAGAAGAGAAGAGTTGTTGGAGAAGAGATAGCCCGGCTCCTTGCAGCCGGCTTCATTATGGAAGTGTTTCTTCCAGAATGGCTGGCGAACCCAGTCTTGGTGCTGAAGCAGAACAAGCAGTGGAGGATGTGTATCGACTACACAAGCCTCAACAAAGCATGCCCAAAGGACCCGTTTGCTCTGCCGAGAATTGATCAGGTGATAGACTCCACAGCCGGATGCGAGCTGTTGAGCTTCTTAGATGTATATTCAGGATATCACCAGATCAAGCTGAACCCAGCAGACAGACTGAAGACCGCCTTCATCACGCCGTTCGGAGCCTTCTGCTACCTGACCATGACGTTCGGCTTGAGGAACGCCGGTGCCACCTTTCAGCATTGCATGCAGAAGTGCCTCCTCAATCAACTTGGCAGAAACGCCCACGTCTACGTAGATGATGTGGTGGTGAAGACGGAGAAGCGTGGAACACTGTTGTAAGACCTCAAGGAGACCTTTGAGAACCTGCGCCGATTCCAGATCAAGCTCAACCCTGAGAAGTGCATCTTCGGAGTACCAGCCGGCCAGCTTCTCGGCTTCCTGGTCTCCGAACGTGGCATAGAATGGAACCCTGTGAAGATCAAGGCCATCGAGAGGATGGAGGTACCCAGCCGACAGCTCGACATGCAAAAATTCACTGGCTTCCTGGCGCCCATCAGCCGGTTCATCAGTCGGCTGGGTGAGAAAGCTCTCCCCTTGTACCAGCTCATGAAGAAGACCACTTTTTTCGAGTGGAACCACAAGGCGGACGAGGCCTTTCTCTAGCTGAAGAACATGTTGGTTACCCCCCCCTGTGCTGGCGACTCCGACTCCCAAAGAGCCCATGCTCATGTACATTGCTGCCACTAGCCGGGTAGTCAGCACACTCATCGTAGTCCAACGCAAGGAGGAAGGCAAGGCACTGCCTATCCAGAGACCGGTATATTACCTAAGTGAAGTACTGTCGACCTCCAAGCAGAACTACCCCCACTACCAGAAGATGTGCTATGGCGTACACTTTGCCGCCAAGAAGCTGAAGCCTTACTTTCAAGAGCATCCAATCACCGTGGTTTGCTCAGCTCCACTAGCCGAAATCATCGGAAGCTGAGATGCGTCTGGCCGAGTAGCCAAATGGGCCATAGAGTTGGCCCCCTACACGATCTACTATCAGCCCCGCACCGCCATCAAGTCGCAAGCACTGGCCGACTTCCTTGTCGACTGGGCCGAGACCCAGTACCTGCCGCCAGCGCCCGGCTCCACCCATTGGCGGATGCATTTCAATGGCTCCAAGATGCGTAGTGGCTTGGGAGCCGGCGTTGTCCTCACTTCTCCTAAAGGCGACAAGCTCAAGTATGCGTTGCAAATCCATTTCGCCGCCTCCAACAACGTCGCCGAATACGAGGCGCTCATTCACGGGCTTCGGCTTGCCAAAGAGCTTGGCATTCGCCGGATCTTGTGTTATGGCGACTGCGACTTGGTGGTCCAGCAGTCATCTGGCGACTGGGACGCCAAGGATGCAAACATGGCGAGCTACCGCTTCCTCGTGCAGCAACTCAGTGGATATTTTGAGGGGTGCGAGTTCCTCCACGTGCCAAGAAACGACAACGACCAAGCAGATACCCTGGCACGAATCGGCTCCACACGCAAAGCAATACCATCCGGCATCGCCCTTCAGCGCCTCCTCAAGCCATCTATCAAGCCTTCACCAGAGTCAGACTCCATCTTTGTGCCGGCTCCCCCTGAAGAAGTCGGATCCGACTCAAGAGCCCCAGCAGACGGCACAAGAGCTCTTGCAGATGACTCCAAGAACGCCGCAGTCGAAGCCGGCCCAGGGACTTCGGAACTCGGCCCGGGGACTGCGACGACCAAATCAAAGACTCCAGAGCTCGGCCCTTGGACTGCGCCAGTCGGCCCGGGGACTTCATCAATCCAGCAAACGGCCGTGGACTCCAGCCCGCCGCCTCCCAGCCCAGCCGCCCTCGTCCAAGTCGCAGTTCTGGCAGTCGAAGAAATAGCAGCACCCTCATGGGCACAGCCCATCCTCAAGTTCCTAGTGAACAAAGAGCTGCCAACCGATGAAACCTTGGCTCTGCAAGTACAATGCCGAGCGGCAGCCTATACCATAATAGAGAGCTGGTCAGGCGCAGCGTCACTGGTGTCTACCAGCGTTGCGTCGAGCCGGAGCAAGGCCATGCAATTCTCAGAGACATCCATCAAGGCGAGTGCGGCCACCACGCGGCCTCAAGAGCACTCGTCGCCAAAGCCTTTCGACACGGTTTCTTTTGGCCGACAGCCCTAGAAGAGGCCAAGGACATGGTCCAGAAGTGCAAGGGGTGCCAGAAGTTTCGCTCCAAGCCGCATCAACCGGCTTCAGCGCTCAAGACTATCCCCATCGCCTGGCCCTTCGCAGTTTGGGGCCTGGATATGGTGGGACCCTTCAAGACGGCGCGAGGAGGCCTGACTCACCTACTTGTCGCGGTGGACAAGTTCACCAAGTGGATAGAAGTAAAGACAATCAAGAAGTTGAATGGTCCGACTGCCGTGACTTTCATCTCCGACATCACGATTCGGTACGGCATACCACACAGTATCATCACCGACAACGGCACCAACTTTGCTAAAGGCGCCTTGGCCCGTTTCTGCGCGACACAGGGCATCCGACTGGACTTAGCGTCCGTTGCCCATCCGCAGTCAAACGGCCAGGTGGAGCGGGCAAATGGCCTCATCCTGTCTGGCATCAAGCCTCGACTGGTCGAACCACTGGAGCATCCGGCCGGTTGTTGGCTTGACGAGTTGCCAGCCATCCTCTGGAGTCTGCGCACGACTCCAAACAAGTCGACCGGCTTCACGCCCTTCTTCCTCGTTTATGGTGCTGAAGCCGTCATCCCCACGGACATAGAGTTCGACTCCCCGCGAGTCACCATGTACACAGAGGAGGAAGCAGAAGAAGCACGTCAAGATGGCGTCCATCTGCTGGAAGAGGGCCGGCTGTTGGCACTTAGCCGGTCTAGCATCTACCAGCAGAGCCTACGCCGATACTACAACAGGAAGGTCAGGCCAAGATCTTTCCAAGAGGGCGACCTTGTGCTCCGCCTGATCCAGCGGACAGCCGGCCAACACAAGTTGTCGGCGCCTTGGGAAGGCCCCTTCATCATCAGCAAAGTGCTGGGCAACGACTCCTACTATCTGATCGACGCTCAGAAGCCCCGAGCACGCAAGAGGGACGACAACGGCAAAGAGACAGAGCGGCCATGGAATGCAAATCTTCTCCAAATATTTTACAGTTGATGCAGTATGTACCACGCTACCCTTTGTATTAAAGTACCAAGACTTAGGGCCCCCCGAGACGAGCTCGGGGACTGCCCTTTTTGTTATCTGTATGATAAGAATTATGCCTTCGAGTATACCACTCTTTGTTATGCCGCTTGGCACCGGGCTCGACTAGTCGGCCCGGGGACTCGCCGCCTTGCGCTATGAAATCCTTCCTGCAGTCGGACAAGTAGTGTGTGGTGCCTAAGCCATCTCCTGTCAGAAGCCACAGCTTGTAGAGCGACTGTTTGGTGGGCAGGAGTAAGGAAGAATAGGCGCCCACATGAAAAATGGCTAAGGACTCAAAGCATAAGAATAGCTTAAGCCGGCTTTCCAGCCACTCTTCGCGAAGCCGACTCCTGAGCAGTCGGCTTGCCGCTTTCTATCCAACCTGTTAAAAAGACTCTAGAATGGCCAAGTACTTGTCTCCCCAAAGTAGCCAAGCACTTGATCTAGCGGCAGTCCGCAGAGCGGCTGTCCGACTGTCAAAGACGGCAACAAGGGGAAGGCGGCAAAGGAAAAAGCCAATAGAGCAATGAGCAAGAAATGATAAAACTTGGATAAATATTTACATAACATAGGCTGATTGGCCGAATCTTCGAACTGAAGTTCAAAATACACCCCGCGGGTGGAATTGTGCAAATTATCAAGTTCTTCAAAGATTACTAAAGCAGATAAATAAGGACAAGGCAGCAGCAGCCTAGGAGGCAGCAGATGGGTTTGGAGGGTCGGAGGAGACGGCGGTGTCGGACGCTGGGGCGGCCGGCTGGGCGGTCTCGGCTTGATCATCTCCAGCGGCGGCCAGCTCGGTCGGGCGCGGCTCATTGCTGGAGGCGCGATCGAGCTGAGGCTGATCCCCCGCTCCGTCTTCTGGCGCCTCTGTCTCGTCTCCGACCTCCGCCTCGCCTCCCTCTTCGGCGCAGGAGCCGATCACCTCCGCCGAGTCCTCGTCGTAGTCCGGGTTCATCACAAACCACTCCGGCGGCGCCTCCTCGCCATCGTCAGTCTCCTCAGGAATGGAGACGCTGGTATCGGCGTACTCGGCGATCGCAGCGACGCGCTTGACAAGGGTGTCTTCCGCGGCTTCCAGATCCGGCTGGGCCTCTGCCCGGAGCGTGGCCAGCTGGTCCAGGTCCAGGTCCGGATACCACGCCTTGACGAATTCCAAGGCTTGGCGCGCTCCAGCCCGAGCCGAGGAGCCCTTCCAAGCCTCAAGAGTGCCAGCTGCGACCTCCAGCCAGTCGGCAGTCCGACTGGGAGTGCGCAGAATCGGCATGTCTGGCCACAAGGCAGCAATCGCCTGGGCGCCGACACGTTGGAGCCGGCGCAGCATCCGGTGGGCCGGCCGCAGACGAGCCTCGATGCTCAGAAGCTGCTCACCGAGGGTCCGGGGAGCGTTGGCGGCAATCTCTTCGCCAGTTGCCCTCCGCGCCTCGCGGTCAGCCTCGATGGCTTGTGTGGCAGCTTGCGTGTGACCAGGGAAGAAGTCTGCCAAAGACGGAAAAGAAGCAAGTCAGAAAATCAGGAGTCGGCCCGACCCGGAGTCGGCCCGACCCGCAGTCGGCGGCTCAAAGAAGAGAGTAAAGAAAACTCATCATCGACGATATCCTCAATCTCATGGAAGCCGAAGGTCAGCATCGCCTCCTTGTCGGTCCAGGAGGAGCGCTCAGTCTCGAACTCGGCCAGAAGTGCAGTCTCTTTCTTCTCCGCCTCCTCCTGCGCCTTCTTGAGCAGCCCCTTCTGCTCCGCCAGCTGCGTAGCCAGTAGGTCGCGTTCTGCGACGAGCTTGCCGCACTCCGCCTCCTTGGCCCGCAAGGCGGTGTTGGCCTCGCCCAGCTACTGCTGAAGAACGGCGTTGGCCTCTGAAGAAAAAAGAAGAAGGCGCTAAGTCGTCATCAAAGAAGGTCGCCGGGAAGATCCATCCCGACTGCTCAGCAGTCGGCCCGAATCTCGGGGACTACAGCCCGCGGGTGCGCCAGCGCACCCCCGCGAAGAAGGAGAACTCACTCTGGCTCTCCGACAAGTCGGCAGTCCGCTTGCCCAGCTCTTCAACGTTGCGGTTGAAGGCGGTGACCCGGAGGTTATGATAATCCTGTGATAAATATTTCAAACAAGAGTAAAATACTTAGAGCTCGCCAATAGAGTTCCGACCCGCCTACTGAGCAGTCGGCCCAGAACTCGGGGACTACACCCAGTGGGTGCGCTAGCGCGCCCCCACAGAGAAGAAAAACAAAGTCAGAAGAAAACATACCCGGACGGCCGCTCGCAGCTTCGCCTGGACGTCCAGAAGCGCCTGGTTCAGCGGGCCCGTGCCGCCTCCTCGCACCCACCCGACGGGCGCGGCGCTCGTTGCCTCGACGTCTGGGATGGCCGAGCTGGCGGCGCCGGTCTCCAAGGGGCGCGGCGTCAAAATCGCCTTCTCAAGACGGCGGCGCGTTGGCGAGGCGACTTGGAGGAGCAGCTGCGCCACGGGCTCGTCCTTAGTCGGCGGCGCCGGCGGGATCACTGGCTGTTCGCCTTGCACGCTCCCATACGGTGGCGGAGGCGGCGGCGGCGGCAGCGCAGCCGTGTCCGACATGGAGGCCTCGCCGCCTTCCCGCTCCAGGATGGGGTAATCGCCGCTGGCTTCCCCAGTCCGCTCCGTGAGATCCGGAGGCCGCGCCGAGTTCAGCGGGATGACGAACAATGCCGACTGGCGGCGCGTGGCCTCTTCGGCCTGCTGTTTTGCTGCGACGGCGGCTTCGGCCTCATCCATCCTCTTTTGGGCGGAGGTGGCCGCCTTCTCGGCCTCCGCCTTCTCTCGGCGGGCGGCTTCTTCCTCGTCGTGCTTCTCCTGCGCGTTCCGCTCCGTCGCCTCCCGGAGGTCGGCGGCGGGGTCAACCCACCGAGTGGAGGCGGACGTCTCTGCCGACCCCATGATGGAGGCGGCGGTAACCCTCCCAAGGGTGAGGGGAGCTCTGGAATAGAGGAAGCATGTAAAAGATTTGGACAAAATCCACCAGAAGGAAATAAGACAAAAGATGGAAGCACTTACGCAGAGACTAGTGGCGGCTTCTTCACCTCCTTGCGGAAGTGGTTGGCCTTCGCAACCGCCTCTTCCCGCCTGGTCGCGGCGGCCGCCCCCTTGAACTTCTTCTCCCGGCGGCCAAGAGAGCCCGGCCCGACCCGGCGCTTCCTCGCGCCGCCTAGACCACCCAAGGCGGCAGATGAACTCGCACCATGGTGGCCGGCTCTTGGTTGGTGGCGCGGGGCGATTTCCCCCTCAAAGTCGCCAGCAGGCCAGTCGGCAAAGGTGGTCGAAGGCCTGAGGCCGCCTTCTTCTCCTTCACCTGCTCCTTCGGCGTCGGCATCCATCTCCGCCCGATCGGGGACAAATTGGCGGGCCGACCCAGCGGTGCCGGCCGAAGGCTGGACGAGAGGGTTATGGTTCAAGTACTAAAAACGATTAGAAGTCGGATTCAGCTGAAGAAAGAATGGAATAAGAAGAGAGACGACTTACCACAGGAGGGGGGTTGGCGCCCGAGTACGGCTCCATGCCAAACTGCCAATTCCCCGAGAGACCGCAGTTCGCGATGTAATTCACCGTGTCCGCCACCTCCGCGTGGGGCATGTCCTTGGAGAACATCCGACTGGGGTCCCGGTGGCCACTCATCTGGCATATCATGTGAGGCCGGCCTTGGAGTGGGAGGACTCGGCGCGCCACGAAGGCGGCCAGCAAGTCGGCCCCGATCAGACCCTCCGACTGCGTCAGCACTCGGAGTCGCGCGACGGTGGCGGCGCCTGCAGGAGTCAGCATCTTGGCCCGGTGGGACCAGCTGGGAAGCCTTCCAGCCGGTGCGCCGGCTTCGTAAGGCGGCAGGTTGACCCAGTCGCCTTCCGGGGCGATGTTCTTCACGTAGAAATAAGATCGCTGCCACATCTTCACCGACTTGATCAGCGAGATGGGGGAAACGGGTTGTCGGCCACCGACCTCCGCATCGCGATGAAGGCGCCACACTGGGCTGGCACGCCGGCGACGTGCGTGCCGAGCATGGAGCTGAAGAATTTCCCCCACAACTCGATGGTGGGGAGGACGCCGAGGAAGCCTTCGCACAGGGTGGCGAAGGCAGCCAGCAGCACCACCGTGTTCGGCATAAGGTGGTGCGGCTGAAGCCCGTGGAACTCCAAGAAGGAGCGGAAGAAGCCGCTCGCCGGCAGCCCGAGGCCGCGCATGAGGTGCGAGTGGAATATGACCCGCTCGCCCTCCTCCGGCACCGGCGATACTTCCCCCGCTGGCGCGGCGCGGGCTCGCCCGAGGCCTTCGCTGGGGAGACGACGGGTCTTGTAAAGAAACTCGATGTGGTCGTCGTCAACCTCAGAGCCGTCCCACACGCCGGAGCGTACGGCGGCGGGCGCTGCAGCAGAAGAAGAACTCATCGCCGCGGGCGTGATGAGGCTTGACGCGGCGGCAACGAAGGAAGGGAAAAGGAAGAGGAAGCAGAGGGAATGTGCGCGCATGCTTCGCCGCCCGCTCCCTCCGCCTACTTATAGGCTCCTAGGCTGAGAAGCCGAGGGGGCGTCGTGGGATTAACTGCGCCCAGGACCCCACGACCCCCACGATTTACTGCATGAAGTTACAGCGTGCAGTTACTGCGCAGGAATCCCAACCGCCCGCTCGGCCGCAGCGGATCCGTTCGATGGCCGAGGCGCGGTAGTGGCGGGCCCGCCTGCGGGCCTGTCCCGTCGCGCGCGTGGGTGGGCAGACTGGCCCGGACACGTGGCGCCACACGGCGGGTCCACAACTGGCGGCGACCTGGAAGCTTATCAGGCACGCCGTCTGGATCCCGCCACGACTTTCAAAACTCTTCAAGAGACGAGACGGCCTCTAGCGAGTCCGGCGCCCGATAGTCGGCTTGAAGAAAGACGACGGGCGAAGCCTAGATCCAATCACCGGGAGGAAGAAACTGCTGAGGCTCCTCGACGTGTCTCCCTCGGCGCCTCACCAGCTTCGGGGACTACTGTCGGGGTAATGGGCGCCGGTCAGCGGGGGCACCGAAGATGGCGAGAGCGCCACAAGATGGACCCCGTGGGAGTCGGCCTCCCAGAGTCGGCCGGGGAGTGGCAACAGCGATCGCCCGTCGGGCGGCAGCACAGTTGCCATGACCCCATGAACAAGCCAGCGTCATTAGAAGCATGGATACAGTAATCCGCAACCGGCAAGACCCGCCCGCGGCGGAGACGGCCTGTCAGCTCCATACCGGACCAGTCAGCGGGGCCCACCAGTCGGCGGGCCCCAGTAGTCGGCGGAGAAGACGGCGACCTGAGAGACAGACGGTTGGGACTCGCTCCCAGCCGGATTACCATTGTACCCCTGGGGGGTAGGCCTATATAAACCCCCCGGGGCACCCAAGCAAAGGGTTCGACCCCATTAGCACTAGACCACAGAATACAGGCAGGAGAGAGCTAGCCTTACCTCCTCCTCCCTCAGAACACAGCTCAAGGAGCAACCTTGTACCCACTTTGCCATAGTGATCATGCGGAGACCCCGCAGAGCAGCAGTAGGGGTGTTATCTCCTCGGAGAGCCCCGAAGCTTGGTAAGATTCGCCGACGTGCATGCCTACGCCTCATCCCGCTTCCAGGCACCGGCGACGTTCTACTCGCCCCCACCATGATAATCCATCCTTTGGCATATGTCGCACCCAACCCCCGACAGCATGCGTCGTTGCTGCTTACATGGCCTTGGCGACAATAGCCTCGTTATGGTCGATGGCGGCCTTGTGCTACATGGTCTACTGCGCGGCCGCGACCTCGGCGTAGTAGTCGGCAGCGGCTTTCTTCTCCGCTGCGATGGTCCGCTAGGCCCTCCTCTTTGCCGATTCAATGTCAAGACGCGTGACCTCCACCGGCGTGAGCTCCGACCGCCCTTTCTTCCTCTTATTCTTCACGGGGCGGGTAGTGGTGGTGGCCTGGTCGGCGGGTTTCTTCGGGGCGCCTGCCATGGAGGACAAAGGGGACGGGAGTGCAGGCGGTTTTTCGGGAATGAGGGGCAAAGTGGGCGCGTTGTGTCCCCGACCGAGGGCCACCACGAAGAGGACAAGGGCTCGTGTTCATCCCGTTCGCGCGTTGGGGTGCCCTATGTCTCGCATTAAGCGAGATAGGAGCCAACCCCTCGTTGAAGGGAACTGCCACTTGGGGCGGCGCATGCGCGCGGGAAACATCATCCTATTTTGTGTTTTGTTTTTTTCCACATTTTATGTTTTTTGTTTTTTTAAACTTCAAAATATTATATATATATATATATATATATATATATATATATATATATATATATGTGTGTGTGTGTGTGTGTGTGTGTGTGTGTGTGTGTGTGTGTGTGTGTTTTCAAAAACACATTATATAATGTTGAACATGTATTTGAAAATGTTGAATTATTATTTAAAATCATTGAACAAGAAATAAAAATGATTAATAAGAATTTGAAAAATATTGAAAAAGTATTTGAAAAATGTTGAATAAGTATTTAAAATTTTGATTTTGATCAAGTATTTTTTAAAAATTGAATAAGTATTAAAAAATGTTGAATGGTTATTTATAAAATATTGAACAAGTATTTGAAAAATGTTGAATAAGTATTAAAATGCTCAGCAACTATTTGAAAAATGTGGAATAAGCGTTCAGAAAATGTTGAACATGTATACATAAAATGTTGAACGCTTATTTCAAAGGAATTTTTGACATATAAGAAAATATAGACTGAAAGCAAAATCAAACATTAGAAAAAACATAAAAATGGAGAATAAAAAGAAAACCAAGCAATTATTTGAAAAATGTTGAACAAGTATTTGAAGAAATGTTGATCATGTATATAAGATTGTAGAAATAAAAACAAAAAGAAAGAAATAAAAAATAAAAACCAAAAAAGAAATAAAATAAACCAAAGGGAAAAAACAAAAAAACGAAGACACAAATGAAAAAACTCAGAGAAGAATCAAATCAAAACAAAACGAAAAAACCTAGAGAAAACTGGCTTGGCTCCCTTCAGTAGAACAAGTTCTATACATTGAACATGAAGTTGATGGTGGTGTAGTGGTTAGTGGTGCATTGATGAAACAAGGAGAACCTAGCTAGGATCAAGACTCGCGAGGGCATGGTGTTTTACTCTATTTTTTGGAGAGAAAAATGAGCTAGTGGACCGGTCCGTTACTGTAGTGTGAGAGATCCCGTACGTCTTGCTTAAGCGAAAAATAGTTGTCAGATTGGAAGTACCACACTTAAAGAAATAAACGACAAAGGCAAAACTTAAACACCTGGTAGCACAAATTCGGATAAAATACAGTATGTGTGAGGGATCGAACCGAGGGCATGGCGCCACACTTCAAGAAATGAATAACCGAGGCAAAACTTAAACACCCGGTAGCACGAATTCGGATAAACAAAAGTATGTGTGAGGGATCGAACCGATGTCCTATTGCTAGGAACAACATCGCTAGCCACCATCATACTAAGACTAGTTGAATGCCCGTGGGTTGTCACGAGAGAACCAAAATATATAGTGATTAAACAATATTAAACGGAAGAACGAAAATATGTAATGATGAAACAATACAAAAATATCCTGTGGAACATTGGTCTAGGCAGAATCAGTACAATTGATGATGTTTATTTGGATCCGGATGTGGCATTAATTACGGAGTGTAAGAAATTTGCGATGGACTTGACCAAAATAAACTTTAAGAATTGCTTCCGCAAAGCAAACCAAGTTGCTGGTTCTCTAGCAAATCTTTTTAGTAGTCGATCTTCTAGTTCATGGGAAGATTCGATCATGGACTTTATTTCTCATCTCATTGTAAATGATATATGACCATTATATGAAAACTATAGTCTATTACTCGTCAAAAAAATGTACGATTCACACACACGACAATTTTTAAAATCGACAAAGCATGAAAATATATTATTATTAGTTTCCAAAAAAACAATTCAATCCAAGTTTGAAGCAACAATTAAAAAACAAATATGTAGCAACACTGTGCCCTATTTGTTCTCTAACAAAGGTCCACTTCTATGTGCAATGGCATAGATATTGTTTGTTGCTTCACTTTTAGTGTACCAAAATCGCTTCTGTGGTCATGTGGTACAGAGGGACTATATTTCTATAGCTTCATCCTCATTAGAAATATATTATTCAATAAAAAATTATCCAAAAATCTTAATAATCTTAAATTAAAATTTAACTGCCAATGAGCTCTTTATATTATTCATTCACAACCTTGAAAGCACCCCCTGGTGGCCTGAATGATGGAGTCAAAAAATATATTAATAAAAAGATAAGACACCCATGGGCACACACACCACTGACACTCTCATCTTCATCTTCCTTCCTCTCTCTCTCTCTCTCTCTCTCTCTCTCTCTCTATATATATATATATATATATATATATATATATATACATATATATATATATACATATATATATATATATACATATATATATATATATATATATATATATATATATATATATATATATATATATATATATCGTGCGCGCGCACACACGGACAGAGTACAAGTAGCGCCTCCGCCCTCCCCACTGCATGTGACATCCAAAATTTTAACTTTGAATTGTTAATTAAAATTTTGCCAGGAAATTAAAACTTTTATTTTTTGGGCTCCCTTTTTATTTTTGAACCTTTTTCTCTCTTGTTATCTTTGCTGCCGGGGAACGGCCAGGCTCGTCGTATTCCGCCGCTCGGGACCATGGCCGGGCGTGGTGGGCAGCCGGTGCTCCCTAAGGCCTCTTCTGGCGGGGGAGCTGGCCGTGGCGGAAGTGCGCCGCCGCCTGCTGCTGCCGGTGGCCAGGCCGCATTGCCCCGGCCTGTGCATGGCTCTGGTCGTGGGGGTGTGCCGCCCGTGCCGGAGGGTCGGGGCACCGGAGCTCCTGCATGTGCGGCTGCAGCCTTCTAGGTTTGGCTAGAGGATGCCACGGGCGACACGGGCGACACGGGCGTTGCCCGCGGCGATCGCTGCGATCCGGACGCCGGCGCTCGTTGCTCCTGGTGCTAGGCAAGTCGGGGGGAGATTCTGGGCTCTCGCCGAATCTGATGAAGAGGAGGACGACGATGGAGCCTGCTCCGGCGTCCCGTTCGACGGATATTTGCCGACGACATCGGACGTGATTTGTGAAGCTTTCAACCCTAGGTATTCGGAGGAGGAAGTGGCTACAATCGTCCAGGGAGTCTTGCCGATTGACGATCCGGCGCGGCAAGGTCTTCATCCGAAGGACAACGTGGAGGTGGTGCGCCGGATTGTTCATCGGAGGACGGCTGCTTCCGCGATCCGACCGTGGAAAGGTCCCATACCTAAGGTAAGTCTTTCGAAATTGACTGTTTTTGATCTGATTCGACCGGATTCTTGGACTACGGTTACTAGAAGAAGGATTCCTCGCCGGACTCGGGCTCGATCGGCGCCGGAGGTGACCGCGGCGGCGCAGCCGGCGGTCACGGCGTCCCAGATAGGTGCGCTCCGCCAGGAGCGTTTGAATTCGCTCCTGGGCCGCGAGGGGGGGTTCGGTTGTTGGGCCGCGGGGTGTTGCTGGGCTGGGATCGGCTGGGTATGAGGCCCAGTCAGATCGGGCCTTGGAGTACGTACAGGGCATCGAGGCATGCAGCCAGAAACGTACGTCGCTCCAGCAACATCTGCCGCGACCTAGGGTTCCTGGCTCCAAGCCGTCGCGCCGATCTTTGCTGCCGGGGAACTGCCGGGCTCGTCGTATTCCGCCGCTCGGGACCATGGCCGGGCGCGGTGGGCAGCCGATGCTCCCTAAGGCCTCTTCTGGCGGGGGGGCTGGCCGTGGCGGAAGTGCGCCGCCGCCTGCTGCTGCCGGTGGCCAGGCCGCATTGCCCCGTCCTGTGCATGGCTCTGGTCGTGGGGGTGTGCCGCCCGTGCCGGAGGGTCGGGGCACCGGAGCTCCTGTAGGTGCGGCTGCAGCCACGATGGGTCGTGGACTTGGCGCTCAGCGCGGGTTGAGGCCGCCAATTCCGACCTCGATGGCCGCCGCGGTACGTGGTGCGCCTCCGCCGAGGCCTCCGTCTACTTCGGCCGTGGGGCGTGGAGATGCTCCGCCAAGGCCGCCGGTGCATAATGGCCCTAGACCGGTTGGCCATGTCGATAGGGTTCGACCGGTGGCTTAGGCAACCCATGCCGACGTTCAGTCTCGAGCAGCGCCGCCGCCTCACTACATGGCGAGGCCGACGCAAAAACGCTCGGGTCATACGCAGATGAGACAAGACAACGTGACTGTTGAGTCGTCGGATCTGCCCCGAGGACAGTGGGGGGATGATGGCTATGATGCGTATGGGGATGGTCAACATCGTGGATCGTCATCTACGGGAGGTGGCCGAGGTTATGCCTGGCAGAGTGATGGTTCTGCTAAGAGGCCCTTCCTTGGTCCTCCGGGCGGTTTTGTCGAGGGCACTTCTGGACCGGACTCACGACAGAGAGGTGGCTACCGTGGTCATCGTCGTGGTCGAGGTGGTGGTCGTGGTTTCCGCAGACAGACTCCGCCACAGGCTACTGCAAACCATCAGGCTTCCGGGGTGGAGGCTAATCCCACTCAGACGACCTCCCTGACTAGCGAGGTTATGGAGGCGGTCTCGGCTCTGGCTAATACGGATGTTGATATGACTGGCGCTTCAGTTGACGCGGGTATCAGGTCTGAGTCTGAGAGGGCATCCAAGTGGGCGCGTAGGAAGGAGAAAATGCTTTGTTACCGTTGCGGTGAGAAAGGGCACTTCATTGTTGAGTGTGTGGCTGAGTTGTGTGATACATGTGGTAAGCCAGCACATGCCTCGGGGGATTGCCCGCTTCTTCGGGAGCAGGCTCCGGCTCTTACAGTGTATGGAGTATATTGTACCGAGCTGATGTTCTTTGAGTCCCCAGCTGCGAGAGAGATTCCAGTTGAGATGCAGAGCCTGACTACTGGTATTGCGAAGGTTACCCAGGGAGTTGTCTCTGAAGCTCAGATTGTGCAGAGGCTTCAGGAACTGGCTCCTGGAGACTTTCAGTGGGAGCTTGTTCTCATTGAGGAGCGTGTGTTCAGGGTTGACCTCCCGTCGATAGAGGACTTGAGGCGGTTGCTGAGCTTTGGGATGTGTAAGGTGCCAGGTACTAATGGTATTCTTGAGTTTCAAGAGTGGAATAAAGTGGAGCCTAAGGGAAAGCCCCTTACTCAGGTGTGGCTGCGTTTCTTTGGGGCACCCTCTGAGGCTCTGACAGATGTTCGTGTTGTGGCTAGTCTGGGTATCATGGTTGGCAAACCTGAGAAGGTGGATATGACATTCACCCGCGCCCATGGGGTGGCCAGATTGCGAGTGAGTGTTCTGGACATCGAGTTCGTCCCGGATGTGGTTAACTGGACTTACAGGGGAGAGGTATTCCCTCCTGACATTGAGTTTGAGGATTCTGAGTTGTTTGCCGAGGCGGGCTTTGGTGCGGATGTGGATATGCACGACGGAGACGATAATGCGGGTGCTAGGGAGGATCCGACTGATGAGGCTGGTAGAGAGAGGCCCAACGGACCAGGACCAGTTGCTCAGCCCGAGACTGGATCAGGGGTAGAGCCGGCCCCATCTCCGTCTGTACCTAAGAGCACGTTGAGGTTTGGGTCTTTTGAGCCTGCGTCTGCTCCTCCTAGACTTTGGAGCGACCGGGTGGACTCTGAGGATGCGTTTGAGTGCTCGCTCCCGGTGCTGGATTTTGTGTCTGCTGTTCGTCCCGTGGTGGGTGACTGTGTGACGGGCCACTCGGAGACGACCTTGGGGGGGGGGGGGGGGAAGGACTGTGGAGCCTCAGATGGTCCCTTTCCTCCCCGAGATACCTGCGGTCTCGTGCAGACTGATGGTGGCGGAGTCGGTGGATCTGCCTGGGGGGAGTTCGGGGCAGGTGGCCACGACGTCCTCTCCCTCTACTCTGACGCTGGCGACGCCTGCATCGCCGTCGATGGCCGACCGTGAGGGAGAACGTCTGGGGCAGGTGGCCTTGGACCCTCCCCTTTCGGCAACAGCTGCTGTAGCTTCCCCTGTGGTGCTCGGCGGTAGTCTGGGGCAGGTGGCCCCGGCGACGCCAGCCTCGCCGTTGCTGGCCGGCCGTGAGGGAGGCCGTTTGGGGCAGGAGGCCTCAGACCCTTCCCTTTCGGTACCGGTTGTTGCGGTGTCTCCAGTGGTGATCGGCGGGAGTCTGGGGCAGGTGGCCCCGGTCCATCCCTCGCCTTCGGCTGTCGGGACGGTGACGCCCTCAGGCTTGAGGGTTGGGGCGGGGGGAGGGGTGCTCGGGCAGGCGGCGCTGGCACCTACCTCCCCCGGCCTCCTGTCTGTTCGCCGTGGGAGCCCTCCGCCGCTACCTCCTCCGAGTGGCGTTACTCGGGGGGAGGTTATTGCCTTCGGCGGGGTCCCTGACCCGGTCTCTGAGGGAGACGGATGAGCTCTCGTCTCCAGGACTACCCGGAGGTTGATGACATGCAGCAGAGGTGCGCTATGAGGGCGGCCAAGCTTCGTGACATTGAGGTCACTACCGGTATGTCAGTCAACTTGTCCAATTCTATTTTGCATTTTTCTACGGATGAGATTATTAATAATGCAAATCAAGTAGGGGTTTCTCTAGGGAATACCAATTCTGAAATTTCCAACTCGGTTAATGATCTCCTTGATCTGGAAGCGGAACACACTTTAGAGACCATTCGAAACCTAGCGGCAGTGAGACCTATGAATGATGCTGAGATTAATGCGTTGGGGTGAGAGTGCTTGACAATTTGTGTGCGGACCTTGCACCATCCACTACTGAGTCCGACGAGGAGGAGGGTAGTGTAGAGGCTGTAGTAAATCAACCACTAGAGCCCGGTTATGAGGACCGGATGGTGGACAATAGTAAACCCAAACGTAAGTGGAAGCGGAAGGTGTATCCCGCATCCGCGGTACATAGGAGTGCTAGGATTCGTACAGCAAAAAAATTCCATGATGATCTATGAAAGGAACTTTTGGAATAGCAGAGGTCTGAAGGACTTGGCTAAATGAAGGTTTCTCGCTGAGGCGTCTTTGGAGCATCGATTAGATTTCATTGCTCTCTCTGAAACTGCTAGAGATAATTTTGCACCTCATTTTCTTTCATCTCTTGCGGGTGGTGTTGATTTCGATTGGCATTGCCTACCTCCGCAAGGATGATCGGGAGGTATCTTGCTGGGAATGAGATGCGATTCCCTTGAAGTCCGGAGTGTAGTGATGGGCGACTTCACGGTTAAGTTTTGAGTTAGGTCTAAAGTTGATGGTTTTAACTGGGCCTTGGTGGCGGTATATGGTGCCGCATAGCCTAAACTTAAACCGGAGTTTCTGGCGGACCTTGTTCAAATTTGTGGGTCCGAGCAGCTTCCGATGTTGGTCGGGGGTGATTTCAACATCATTAGGAGGAGAGAGGAGAAGAATAATGATAACTTTGACGGCAGATGGTCGTTTATGTTCAATACCATTATTGAGAGCTTGGATCTGAGGGAGATAGAGCTTTCTGGTAGAAAGTTTACCTAGGCTAATGCTTTGCCAAACCCGACATATGAAAAGCTTGATCGAGTTCTCGCGAGCGTGGAGTGGAAACAGAAGTTCCCTCTAGTAACGGTTCAGGCTCTCTCGCGGGGAATATCCGATCACACACCACTGTTCGTAGACTCAGGGGAGCCGAACCATGTGGGAAACAAAAGCACCTTCTCATTTGAGATGGCCTGGTTCGAACGTGAGGGGTTCTTAGACCTTATTGCCAGGGAATGGGCTAAGGGTGTAGGAGGTAGGACGGCGGTCGAGCGTTGGCAGAATAAAATTAGGCATTTGAGAAGTTTCTTACGGGGTTGGGCTAATCACCTCAGTGGGGTGTATAAGATTGAGAAGGATAGGCTCCTTTCTCTTATACAGGCCCTGGACATTAAAGCTGAAACAACGATTTTGTTGCCAGCGGAGCTCCAGGTTAAAACTGAGGCGGAGAAGAGGTTGAAAGAACTTCTCCGTGAAGAAGAGTTGAAGTGGGCTTTGCGAGCTAAGGTCTGCAAAGTGACCCAAGGGGACGTGAATACTCAATTCTTTCACCTGATTGCCAATGGTAAGCATAGAAAGAAGTGTATCTTTCAACTTGAGCAAGATGAGGGTACTATTTTAGGGCAGGATAATCTCAAAACATATATTACCGAGTATTATAGGCAGTTATTTGGACCTCCGGAGGATAACTGTGTGTCCCTCGATGAGTCTAGGACTGAGGATGTACCTCAATTGTCCGCTGCCGATAATGATATCTTGGTTGCCCCATTCTCAGAGAAGGAGGTGTTCGATGCTATCGCACAAATGAAAAACAATAAGGCTCCCGGACCGGATGGGTTCCCGGTCGAGTTCTATAAAAAATGCTGGCACATTATTAAGGGGGATTTGCTACCTATGTTTCATGATCTTTTCTCTGGACAGCTTCAATTGTTTCACTTGAATTTTGGAACTATCACATTGCTCCCTAAGAAAATGGAGGCTGTGAGAATTGAGCAGTTTAGGCCGATTTGCCTCCTCAATGTTAGTTTCAAAATCTTCACCAAGGTCGGGACTAATAGGCTCACACAGATTGCGCATTCTGTGGTGCAACAATCCCAAACTGCTTTCATGCCGGACAGAAACATCCTTGAAGGGGTGGTTGTCCTTCATGAAACGCTCCATGAAATTCACTCCAAAAAATTAGATGGGGTAATTTTTAAGGTGTATTTCGAAAAAGCGTACGATAAGGTCAAGTGGCCATTCCTCCAACAGGCATTGCGTATGAAAGGTTTTGATGATGCCTGTCGCCGGCAGGTCGAATCATTTATGCAAAAAGGGAGTGTGGGAATTAAAGTGAATGACGATATAGGTCATTATTTCCAGACTCATAAAGGCCTCAGACAAGGAGATCCGATGTCCCCTATCCTGTTTAACATTGTGGTGGATATGTTAGCAATTTTGATAGGAAGGGCTAAGGAGAATGGTCAAGTGGGTGGCTTGGTACCTCATCTTGTTGATGGAGGTGTATCCATCCTTCAATACGCTGATGATACAATCATCTTTATGGAGCATGACTTGGCCAAGGCGAGAAATATGAAGCTGTTGTTATGCCTCTTCGAACAATTGACCGGGTTAAAGATTAACTTTCATAAGAGCGAGTTGTTCTGCTTTGGTAGAGCCAAAGACGAACAGGAATCTAATAGGCAATTGTTTGGGTGCGAGTTGGGGAATTTACCCTTCTCTTACCTTGGTATTCCGATACACCATTGTAGGCTGACAAACAGAGAATGGAAGTGTATCGAGGACCGATTTGAGAAGAAACTGAGTTGCTGGAAGGGTAAGCTCATGTCATACGGAGGCCGGTTAATCTTGATTAATTCGGTGCTCACGAGTATGCCTATGTTTCTCTTATCGTTCTTTGAGGTCCCAGTTGGTGTTAGGAAAAGACTGGACATTTATCGATCACGCTTCTTCTGGCAGGGTGATGAACTTAAAAGAAAATACCGGCTTGCTAAATGGGATGTTATCTGTCGACCTAAAGACCAAGGAGGTCTTGGTATTGAGAATCTTGAAGTTAAGAACATATGCCTTCTTAGTAAGTGGTTGTGCAAGCTATCATCCGGGACTGAGGCCATGTGGGCGCAGATCCTTCGCAGCAAGTACCTCCAGACTAGAACACTGTCCCAAGTAACAGTCAGGCCGACTGACTCGCCTTTCTAGAAAGGACTAATGAAAGTCAAACAATCTATGTTCAATAGGACAAGAGTTGTTATTGAAAACGGTGCTACTACACGGTTCTGGGAGGATACTTGGCTTGGCGACTCACCCTTGTCCATTCAATATCCGTCTTTATATCGTATTGCTCAACGACGTGAGGTGTTCGTTGCAACGGTATTTCAATCTATCCCCCTTAATATTCAGTTTAGACGGTTGCTAGCGGGCAATCGTTGGGAAGTTTGGCTCCATTTAGTTAGGAGACTGATGGAGGTTCAACTTTCTGACCAACCTGATGAATTACGCTGGAGGTTGACTAGGTCTGGAGTATTTACAGTTAAGTCAATGTATATTGATGTTACTAATTCGAACTCCATTCCAACTTCCAAGAATGTCTGGGATGTCAAAGTTCCTTTGAAAATAAAAGTGTTTATGTGGTTTGTTCATAAACAAGTTATTTTAACAAAGGACAACTTAATAAAGCGTAGTTGGACATGACCTACTAGGTGTAGTTTCTGTGATCGGGATGAGATGATTAACCACCTCTTTTTTGATTGCCCGTTGGCCAAGGTCCTTTGGCGGACGGTCCATATTGCTTTCAATATTACTCCACCGACTACTGTTAACGCTTTATTTGGGACTTGGCTTAGTGGGATTGAGTCTGCCTTAGCAAGACATATTCGGGTTGGAGTTTGCGCTTTGCTGTGGACCATCTGGACTTGCAGAAATGATTTGGTTTTTAACAGGACATCACGGTTTCATTTTTTGCAGGTTATTTTCCGAGCTACGGTAGTGATCCGTTCATGGTCGCTACTCACTCCGATGGAGGCCAGGGAGCATTTGGTTACTGGGTCTATCCGTTGGGAGATGGTAGCTCGGGATATCTTCAACCGGTTTGGATGGCGGTCATGTAATAGGATAAGCAATTAGTTTACCTATCTGTTTTAGCCAGCCGGTTGTGGTGTCTTTTCCTGGCTAGTGTGTGTATCTAGCCTTTTGCGCTCTGTGTGAGCTGATTTTTCTTTCTTTCTGTTTGAGACTTTGGAACCTTGTTGGCACAATTTGTTTTTTGGTTAATAAGATGGCCGTATGCATCACTCTTGATGCAGAGGCCGGGGAGCCCCCCCTTTTCAAAAAAAAAATTTATGGAGTTTTTCCCCAAAGTGAAATTTTTTCAAATATATTACTAGACTTGTTTTCTCCCTCAAGAAAAACATTTCTATTGTAAGTGGATTTAATTACATAATTTATTACTCATAATCTTTATTTTCTTGAAAATGGTTTCCCATGATCATATGGCCATATTTGAACTACAACCATTTGATAAATTCACTTAAAATTCCAACCAAAATTTGGAGATGTCATGTGATGCTTTTAAATCACTTTCATACAAGAATATCTTTTATTCATGAAATATTTTGAGCTCTACACCCAATTTTCTTCTCTGGTCCAGAGTGCAATTTTGCACTACAACCCATTTAAATCTTTCTTTCTAGCCTCCACCAAAATTATGGGATATTGGTAGTAGCATGTGATTCAACTTTATGCAAAAACCTAGTGTTGTTCTTTGAAAAATTTGAGTGAATCAACCTCATTTTCATTCTGGTCTAGCCTTGTGATTTCTACTGCAACCCTATTTATTTTTGCTCCAGTGACCTTGTGCTTTCTCCTACTTGTAGTCAACCCTATCAAACCTCTAAGTCCAGGAGCATGCACCCATTGGATCATTTTTGGTTCATGAAGTAATGCCATTTACTTTCTAACCAGATCTAAAGTTTTGCAAAACTTGCACTAGCAAGTTTCTCCTTTTGTCCAAATGACCTTACCACCCTCTCTTTCATCTAAAGAGGCCCCACTCTGGAAGTTTTGGCCACTCCAAGAACTCCCTATGTGCCTATGGCATTTGGTCAAACACCTTAAGTGCATGAACAGCTTTGACATAACTTTTGTCATTGCACTGTGAACTTGCACCTCTGATCAAACTAACATGTCCACTAGACTCCCAGATACTCCTAACCTAGGTCTGCTAAGTGCCAACCTCACCCAAGCTCTGTGGCATGCATTAGCATTTCGTCGAGCACGTTCCGTGCACGCCCGGAGCGCGAGCAGAGCACGCGTTTTGCACGTGCCGCACCCGAGCCGCCGCGTCACGCCCCTGGGTTCAGCCCGCTCTGCAGAGCCGCGCCACTCACACAGCTACTCACCGCAATGCGCCAAAGCTCCTCGCAATGTCTCCGGTGAGCCAGGAGCTAAACGCCACCGCCGCCCGACAGCTCTGCTCAGGTCGGTGCCTCCCGAGCCTCTCCCGCTCGCCAGCTCGCCCTGGAGGAGTGCCCGCTCGTCCGCTAGCTCCTGCCGCCATCCCCCAGCCCCGCCACATTGCCCTGCAAGCTACAGAACGTTGGTCGCCGGCAACCTTATCCACCGCCGCGGAACCGACCTCGCCGCGCTATAAAAGGAGGACCCGAGCTCATCCGAGCACTCAGGCGACCTCAGGCCACCCCCACAGCCAGCAAAAGACGGGGGGAAGCCGTCTTCCCCAACTCTGGCAGGTCCGGCCGCCGCCACGTCCCAGCTCCGTTCACCGCAACCAGAGACTCCCCCTCTCCACTCTCTTCACCAGGAACTCCCTCTCCCCCTAGTGTATCCATCCCCCTACTCGATTTTGATCAGGACTCGCCGCGGGAGAAAAATCACTTTGCCCGACGGCCACCGCCCGCTGCGGAGCTCGCCGCCGACAGCTTCGTCCACCCCAGAGACCATAGCAACTACCGGAGTGACCATCTCGATCCCCTGAACCCGCGGGCGACCTCCGTTTCCCGAACGGTGCCGCCGTTCGCCGGCGAGCATCGCCGGAGTCCCGCCTCCTCTCGGGGCAGAGGAAGAGGAGGGAGGACGACCAGTCAAACCTGACCAGTGGGTCCCCCGGGCCCACTGTCAGTGACTCCCCGCACGGTCCACGCTGGATAAGTGGAGGCGTAAAAGCCCAAGTACGTCTCCTCTGCGCAAAAGCGTATTTTCCTCTGAAGCGTTTTCTTTTCTGTTTTATTTTAAAAACCAGAAATTTGACTAAACTTTGACTGGTTATATCTTTTTAAATAAAACTCCAAATGAGTTGATTCTTTTTCCTACCTCTTTCAAATATTGTCTAGTTTATTTTAAGATTTATTTGACAAATTTTCAAACAACCTTTTTGCGCTGTTTTAGAAATATGTGTTAATTCAAAATATTTCTAAATAGGATTTTGAAGAGAGAGGAGAAATCTTGCAAAAAGTTTTGGAGAGCACCTCACCCCTCCACAACTTGAAGGCAAGCATTCTGAACCCTGGAATAATTTTTTTGGTGTGTTAGTTGACACGTTTATAACACCATCTTATTCCGGAAAACTTGTTATTTCATGTGATATGATCATTTGCATGGATGCATATTGGTGATTCCCTTGCTGTTGGAAATGAATATGCATGTGATGGTAATCATCCTCATGTACCTTGCATGCATGCCGGAAAGGAATTCGGGAAAGCCTCGGCCTTGGGTAGGCGTGAGCTTGTCACCGGTCTCCGTCGGGATGGTTATGTTCGGTATGACATGGTAAGGTATGATGAGTGTTGATTTGTTGGTTGAACATTTTGTTATACATGTTATGCAGGGAAATTTATAAACCTCCTGAGTCGACCGTAGATCGAGTCTTATTCTAGTAACCCCCATACTTGCCCCGTACTACCACTTGTCCCTGCCGCAGGGAGGGTACGGTTCAGTAAGTCATCAACCCCTTTCAAGCACACACCGTATAGAGAGGCCACGGTGGAAGATACTGGTCATAGCCGGTAGGCTGGCCACCTGGTCCGGGGGCACGGGTGTTTCCGGTTGGGACCGAGAGGGGAGGCCACCCCTTAGAGCGCGCGATATAAATTCGATCCCATGCTACACGAGGTTGTAGCCTCCCCACTTAGAGTTTTGCTTGACAGGTGTCGTGGGTGATTCCAGACACCGGTGAGTTAAGCTGGTGTGTGCAAGTCAGGTGTGTTTTCAATTAAAAGACCGTAGACGGAATT
This sequence comes from Aegilops umbellulata, assembly GCA_032464435.1. Classification (NCBI taxonomy): domain Eukaryota; kingdom Viridiplantae; phylum Streptophyta; class Magnoliopsida; order Poales; family Poaceae; genus Aegilops; species Aegilops umbellulata. The sequence continues at coordinate 370,135,695 of CP136055.1, read as the reverse complement.
AGTCCCGATGAACTAAAGGAATCCGTTGCTCGTGGGTAAAGAGTACACCCTCTGCAGAGATTAAACCTATTCGTATAGCCGTGTCCATGGTAAAGGACTACAGTCTGGGATGGGTCAAGTGATGGTCTTAGTGTCGGTCTTCGGAGGAGAAACTACTAAACCAGAACTTGGATCATGATTTGTGACTTGTGCTGATTATGATGATTATTACTATTATGGACTAACCCATTTTATTACGGAGTATCCTTGGGACGATTCTACCTCCTGGATATTCATTGTGATTATTTACTTTATAAGCTCTTTATGTGGTTTCGCTAAGACGCCCGACTGTGGCATTGCTTGTTATTTATTTACTTTATAAGCCCTTTCTGTGGTGTCGCTGAGACGCCCGACTGTGGCATTGCTTGTTATTTATTTACTTTATAAGCCCTTTATGTGGTGTCACTGAGACGCCCGACTGTGGCATTGTTTGTTATTTATTTACTTTATAAGCCCTTTATGTGGTGTCACTGAGACGCCTGACTGTGGCATTGTTTATTATTTATTTACTTTATAAGCCCTTTATGTGGTGTCGCACAGACGCCCGACTGTGGCATTTTATTTACACTCCATTGTTGCATATTCATGCTGCATATAAATAACCTGCTCGCTTACATAAAAGATTTTTTATTTATGACTGACGATGCGATCATAGAATATTTCAGTGCATGTTTATCATTTATATTATACCCGTGTTCATAATGTTTGCGAGTACATTAAAAGTACTCACTGGCTTGTCCCTGGCTATTGTCTTGGCCAGATTTCTTGCATGGAGAGGAGTATTGCGATGACAGCCCGGGAACCTAAGCAACCGTGATAGCAGCCCCGCGAAGATAGGAGTTAGCCTGGTCGGCTGTTCCTGTGGAAAATTGGAGTTCCATAGACACTGATGATCTACAAACCGCTTCCGCCATCAACCACTAGAATCATTTGTTGTACTCACAGGCCAATAATGGTCTTGTACTGCGTATTCTGTATTTTGCTTGGAATTTCTGTATCAAGTTGATGCCTCATCAGCTAACAGTTATCCTGGGGCTGATGAGCACGACGGCCATTTTCTAGAAATTAATACCCGGAAATCCGGTCACGACACTACATTCCGTCGCCGGCGCAGGGACCCTCCTCCTCCCTTGCTGCGCTTGCTTTGGCAGTGACCGCCCCTCCCCAGTCCCCACTGCTGTTGAGACAGCCGCCCTTCCCTTTGCCTCTCCACCTCTGTCAACGGAGGCACACACTTCGTCTCCACTAGATCCTCAGTCGCGGACTTGACGCGAGCGATGGAGGGCTCTACAACGCCTAACTCCTCCTCCCGCGGGACAAGACTTCGAGTCTTAGCGAGGGCAGTGCTCCGATGGGTTGGGCATCTCGCGAGCCTCACCGTGTGGCCAAGTACGACATGCTCCAAAGTGGATGGTCGATGCCTCCTCACCTCGCCCGTGACTGGTATTTTGCCATCCCCCTCTACTCGGTTCGGCTCTGTCTAATGGCGCTGCATGTGCCTCGACGCCGCCACCGTAGCCACAGCCCCACGCCTCACGCTACGACCGCCACAAGCCCATGCCTTGGCCGCTTTATCTATCGTGCATAATTGTGATCGAAACGGCAAAAATGTTTGTGTGTAATCAATTGCTCATGCAATTTTATAGGCTTTGGAAACTCGGAAATCCAATTCGGCTCTTGGGAGCATATGCTCCTGCCCATGAAAATTGTTTTTGCCAAATGTAAAAAAAATTGAATATATATATATATATATATATGTGATCATTGTCACACCAAAATGCTACCTGCAAATTTTTAGGAGGAAAGCTTAAGTATTTTAATCTGTGCAAAAAAACTAAGTTGAACGACAAATGTTGCCTCCAAATGATACACTTATTTTTGTTTTTTCCACAACGAATCACTGTCATCCCGTTCGCATGAAAACTGGCAAGCATTCTTGTTACACTAACAAGAACATCTACAAAAAATTCAGAATTTTTTTAATTTTATTTACTATTTATTTTCAATTTACTGTTCATTAGGGAGCATATGCTCCCAAGAGCCAAAATGGCCCTCCCGTGGAAATTGCTCTTTTACACTGGTACAATTGCAGTCTTAAGCTGGTACTTATTTGTAGTTTATTCACAATGAATAATATCTCTATGTACCATACCAATATGTAGTTTATGTAATGAATTGCAGTCTTTGTAGCACATTATATCTCTATATAATGCCATATCAATAAGGCATATTTGATTAGTCTTGCTTGGTCTGAACATTCTTACATGTAAATCTAGTTGCTATAGCTAATCCGTGTTCTCATTTCTGACAAGATGCAATATTGTCTATCTGAACTAGTTTAACGCAAGACACTGATGTGAATTAATACGAATTGTATATCCGGTTGCTAGCAGTATGTAGTTCCGAAGTAATCCCTTCGTCCCATAATATAAGACATTATTACATCCTATACACACACATATTGGATGTAATAACATCTTATATTATGGGACAAAGGGATTAGAAAACTTTCCAAATCGTTGAGGCAATCAACAAGCATTTGCATAGTTTTATAACTCAAAATTCATCTAGGTTTAGGTCTGACAGAAACAACTATGGGACATGCACAATATGAAGTTGGGTTCCAGTGTTGTAGTTATAGTGCAGGTACATCTTCCTTGCTTAGTCTAATTGTGATTGTGAAATGTTCCTTGATTACTATATGTGAAGTAAAGCAAGCTTGGATTCACTGGATGATGTATACACACCAAGCACACCTCGCTTTCTTAATAGTAAGCAACCCCATTCTGAGGTACGTTCTCTTCACTTGCCGCCTTTTTAAGAGTTTGGTTTTTTCCACTTAGCCTCCTATGATGGTGATGCTTGATAACCCCATTCTGAGATTTGTACAGTCCTTTCATTCAAATGGCCTAATACTAACATAAAAATGTGGTAATCCATTGGCAAAAATGGACTGCATACAGTACTCTCAAGACTGCAATACATACGAATTGGTAGGCCATCATTCAGAGAAGGATGTATTGAACTTAGGTTGTAGAAATTTAGAGAAGCATGTACTGGATTTAGCAAGTAGAAATTTAGAGAAGCATGAGTGGAGGAGCCGAGCCTACCTTTTTCTGGATGTTGTCTACCTTTTCCTATTATCAATTGGGCTGTCACTTTTTTCTGATAAGGGAGAAGACGTGCTCAGGGTCTTGTTAATCCAGAACTTCTTGACTATCAGACTTCCATGCTACAAAAGCGAGGCATCTCCTAGTTATGTTGCTAATTCTTTCGTTTACCCAAGGTGGATGTCAGTCCTCCCAGTTATGTGCTTATATAACAAAACAGATTAGAGGTATGTTCACCGCCATGCATTCAGTTTCATGCAAAGCACATAAACTATATATTATAGGCCATTGTATTTATTTGTACTCGGTTTATTAAGAAATAGGAGCACCATTGTAGTCATGTTTTTTGCTACTCTTTGTATTTCTGAATTTTGACCCAAATCTGCCATGAGGAATCTGCCCATGAGCTTTGTCTGATGTCCATCATTTTGGTAATTATTAATTTTGTTGTCGCAAGTGCAGATTCTTCCAGATATGGTACTCTTAATAATTGAATATGTGGGAATAGTTGGTGTTTCATGAAACCAGATTGCTTTACTTGCTACAGAGTATAAGCCACCAAGGTTTGTTTCCCGTGAGCTACTTCCTACACCCTGCAGGGGGCTTGATGTTAAGGTAAAGAAAAATCTGGTCAAAGTTTGTACCTGAATCAAAGTTCTCTGGCTTGGTGGCGAGGGGCCTCAACATGGCGACAGCGGCAGCCCGCGCTCGCATCTGTGGGTCAGCAGAGGAGAGCGGCACACTACTAGGGAAAACCCTATACACAGAATCTAACCAGCAGCGCGGTTTAAAATAAGGCGCTACTGCTACTTATCAGTAGCGCGTGACAATAAAACGCGCTGGTGATATAAACTTAGCAGTAGCGAGTTAGGAGAAAAAAGCGCTACTACTATAATTGACACGTCCTTGTCGCCAAACTAGGTATAGAAGTAGCGCATGTCTAATAAACGCATTACTGCTATTGAGCTTAGCAGTAGCGCTTTTCTCCAAAGCTTGCTACTGCTAAGTTTAGTCAACTCCTTGCAACTAAGTTTAGTACCACCTCGCTCCGCGAATAAGGTGTTTACCACCTTAAATATGTTATACTTCTCAAACCATCACAACCACTTGATCTTCATTGAACTATTTGTGTAGGATTTGTGGATGCAATATGAGTCTTCTCCGGTTACTAAACCGGCGAGGACTCATATTGACAATTTTAGATTGTACACAAAAAGATCATTGATGGCCAATATATTTTTTATGTTTATTTTTACATGCTTAGCCTTAGCAGTAGCGCGTTTTCTCACAAGGCGCTACTGCTATAGGCATAGCAGTAGCGCGGCTCTGGTAAAAGGCGCTACTACTATGGCGTTTAGCAGTAGTGCTTTATCCAAAAGCACGCTACTGCTAAGCCCATCCTATCTTCTCCAACCGGCCGCCCCTCACTCTCTCCTCTCCACTCCCACTCTCACTCTCTCGTGTGTTCCGCCGCCGCCGACGTTCGGCCCTCCCCCGCCGCCGCATTGCCGTCGCCCCCGAGGTATCCTCTCTCCCTCCTCCTCCCTCCTCCTCCTCCCACCTCCCCCTCCTTCCTCCGGTCGCCCTCCTCTCTCCTCCCTCCGGCAGCCCTCCTCCCTCCTCCCACCACCTCCTCCTCCTCCATCCTCCTCCCTCCTCCCCCTCCTCTCTCCTTCCTCCTCCCTCATCCTCACCCTCCAGTCACCGCTGTCGTGGTTCTAAGTCTGACAGTAAGAATGGGGGGTAAGTATGGAGAGGCAAGATCCTAGCTATGGAGTAGTTGTATGCGCAAGGAGTTTTACGAGTTCGGGCCCTTCTCTGAGGAAGTAACAGCCCTACGTCTCGGAGCCCGGAGGCAGTCGACTGGATTATGTGTGTGTGTGTTACAAAGTTGCGAACCCCTGTCCTAGTGGAGGGGGGTGGCTTATATAGAGTTCGCCAGGACCCCAGCCAGCCCACGTTACAAGGATTTTAATGTACATAAAGAGAGGGGGTTACTGGTAACGCCTGTAATAAAGGACCATGAAGGCCATAAAAGCTACTTATGAGATGACCGTTTGTAGGCAACGCCTTTAGGTCTTCTTATAGTCGAGTGGCTGTCTTCATGGTCGACTGCTTGTGCTTCTGGTCGAGTACGCTCGTGTCCGTCGACTGGGCTGACCAGGTCGACTGAAATGTTGATACTTCTTAGAATGTCTTTCATTGTAGGAGTCATGTCCTTGATTGGGTACCTCAGGTATGATAAGTTACCCTACCCTAGGTACGTATCCTCGTCATTAGCCCCCGAATGGGTCAGGGGTTAAGTGAGAATGGGGCCGAGCCTATGCTTCCGACTCAACCTCCATGCTTCGGTTGCACCTGTCTTTGGATAAATGGAAGTTACGGTGGGAACCCATTCTTCAGTTGCCTTGATCCATTCAGATGTCCGTCGAGTGGTTTCATATTACCGTCGAGTGTGTTTACGTGACGAGTCTCTTGGGAGACTTAAGGAAACGAATCTTTTTGTCTGACAAACCGTCCTGTCGATCGCGGATCTTGCGGGATTTGAAAATTGGGAAGCGCACCGGACGGAGAAAATCGCGCGAATCGGCTGGATAAGGCAAGGGCGCCTCGATCTCCGCGCCACCTTTTTCGCCACGTACTGCGCGCGCGCCTGTTGCGGGATTTGACTGGGGGCGCAGGCCCACTGATCAGCCACTTGGGTGTGGCCTTATATAAGGTAACGATTCCGATTTTTTTTTCACTGAGCGCCCTTGTTTTTCTTCTCCCTTCCTCCGTAAGCCTCCGCCTCGCTCTTCGCTGCAATCTCGACACCGCCGCTTGGCCAAGACCTCGTTCCAGACAATGGGGAAGGACAAGACGGCGGCGGCGGAACGCGCGAAGAAGGCCGCGGCAAAGGGTAAGGGGAAGAAATCTGGCCGAGGCGGGTCGTCCTCGCGGGCCGCTCTGCCGTCCGGCTGGTTACAAGGGGATTGGATGCCCTCCATCCTTACTCAAGCGGATATCGACGACATGGTGGAGGGAGGACTCATTCCCTACAAGGCTGCTCGCCTCCCTGGGGAGGAGACGGAGCCGAAACCTCGCGAGGGTGAGTGCGTCCTGATAGCCACCCATGTCGACCGGGGGTTTTCCCTGCCCCCGAGTCCTTTTTTTAGGGCCTTTCTGAACTTCTTCGGAGCGCAGCTCCACCATTTCACGCCCAACTCCATAGTCTATCTTGCTGCGTTCGTGTCTCTGTGTGAGTGTTTCTTAGGCTGTCGACCTCACTGGGGCCTCTTCAAGCATATCTTCACTTGCCGATCCCAGTCGGTTAAAAGGCTCAACCCGGACGGGGAAAGGACGCAGGTGATCCAGATGTGCGGGGGCCTCGGGATCCAGACGAGGGGTAAGAGTTGTTTTCCTCCCATGACGCTTCCCGATTCCGTGCGCGGGTGGCAGTCGACTTGGTTCTACTGCAAGGACCAGCCGACCCCTGGCCACTCGACCGGCCTTCCTCCTTTTACCTTGGACCGAGTGCAGAAACCCGCTTCTTTGAAAGTGGTTCCAGAGGAGAAGGCTCAGGTGAAGGTATTAGTCAGTCGAGTGGTTGAGTTGGTTCAGGAAGGCGTGACCGGCATGGACTTGCTCGAAGTCTTCCTCCAGCGACGAATCCAACTTCTCCAGGCTCGGGATCACTCGATGTGGTTGTATTCCGGGTCCGACGAATCCACTCGGATCCACCCGGAGGCGGTCGAGGCTTCTGTACTGGAGAGCTGGCTGACCAGCATGACCGGGAATAAGGACAACCCCAGGGGTTCTAGGAGGATTGCTCCGCTTGATGGGATGATGGAGACAGACAAGGTACGTTTTACTTCTTCCGACTGAAATTTTCACTCCGTCTAGTAACTGGCTTGCGATAAGTCGACTGATCTTTGCTCTGCCCGTGGTCTTGCAGGAGATCAACGACATGTATTCGATGCCGAATGGGAACCAGGAGCAAGTATCTGAAGGAGGAGGGAGTGGAGGCGAAGGAAGTGAGGGTGGAGGTGAAGTCGAGGAGTGGGAATCTGATGGTGACGTAGAGGAGGAGGCCAGCGACGACTCGGGTGATGAAGACGAAGAGGTGGAGGTCGACCTTCCTCGACGCGAGAGACGCTCCAAGAACACTTAGGATCCCGCCGTGGAGCGCAGTCAGTCGAGTGCTCCGGTGGGCCAGTCATCCAAGCGCCCTCGGACCGCGTCGCCGGCCCCAACTGAGAAGGCACCCAAGCAGCCCAGAGCCATCCCGACCAAGCCACCCAAGGCCTTGCCCAAGATCAGGGTCGCCATCCCTGTCATCTCTGGGTAAGTGACTGTTTTTATCTTTCTTGAGTCGACTAGAACGGATTCTTAGTCGATTCACTTTCAAATTATTTGCTTGGAATCGTGCAGCGCCGCTACTTCCGAGACTTCCATCCAGAATGTCGATGAGATGATGGAGGACGCCGTCACTTCCAACTTAGGTATAATCTTTGACATGATCCGACTGTTTAACTGCTGAGTCGATTGGATATTCATTTCTGAACTTTTGTAGCTCCGACCAACATTATTGACCTTCCGGATGATGAGGAGGAGGCGGAAGTGCCGCTCAGGCCTTTTAGGAGGAGAGGTCGGAGGGCCCCGGTCGACAAGGCTCCTCAGACCGCGTCGACTGCTGAGGCGGTGGTCCAAGGGGGTGACAACACCGCCCGGACTACTGTGACTTTTGCTGAACCACTGACGACTGCCCGGCCTTCGTCGTCGACTGCTCCCCCACTGGTCGACCCGCCCTCGTTCTTCGCCGCCTACCAGACCCCGGAGGATCAAGTGAGTGCTGCTAAGGAGGCTATACATCAGGCGGGGCTCGTGATGGAGCAGACCAAAGCGGCTCGGGATGCCAGTCAAGCGGCCTATGACATCAGCTCGGCGTTGCAGCAGAACGTCCAGGTTAGTTGGTCTTCACTTGCGTTGTACACCCACTGGGTGCTGTTGATCTGAAATTTTTCATTGGTGGGGGCACGCTGAGTGCACCCACTGGGTGTAGTCCCCAAGGCCACGGTCGACTGCTGGCAGTCGACTGCGGTCTTTATGCTTTCAAACTTCCTCACTCGACTGATCGGATTGGGTCGAGTGGAAATCAAGGAAAACCGGTGGGGGCACGCTGAGTGCACCCACCGGGTGTAGTCCCCAAGGCCACGGTCGACTGCTGGCAGTCGACTGCGGTCTTTATGCTTTCAAACTTCCTCACTCGACTGATCGGATTGGGTCGAGTGGAAATCAAGGAAAACCGGTGGGGGCACGCTGAGTGCACCCACTGGGTGTAGTCCCCGAGGCTACTGTCGAATGTTTTGATTCGGCTGTAGTCTTTGAAGTGTTGTGCTCCTTCTTTCAGTCACTCGGGAGTAACTTGTCTTTGATACCCTTTGTCGATTGACTCTTTGCAGAAGTCTTGTGAGCTTGTTGCTCAGCTCGCTGATCTGAAGGATAAGCAGATCCAGCTTAATCTTGATTTACAGTTTGCTCAGGAAAACGTGCAGAAGGCGAAGGATGAAGCAAAAGGTATGGCTGGTGAGGACTCGACGTCTATCTCTGTTCCTCTGCCCGTTCTGAACTCTGTGTCTGTTGTTGCTTTGCAGACGAGCTAGAGAAGGCCCTGGAGAAGAAAGATCTTGACCTTGCGGAGGCGCAAAAGGCAGCTGCGGAGAAGTTAAAGCTCGCTGAAGAGAAACTTGCTTCAGTCAGCCATCTTGAGAACGAGAACGCTAGGCTGAAGTCTGCTCTTGACACGGCCAATAAGGAAGCGAGTCGACTGAAGACTGACAAGAGTACTCTGAACGACAAGATTGGCCAGCTGGCGGGGAAGCACAAGGACTTGGAGGATTATCTTGGGGGTCTTGCCAAGAAGCTATACCTCATGCTTGAAGGTAACCCCCTTTGTGAGATTAATCTTGTTGTTGTCGACTCACCATTTGGTTACAGTTTTGCTCTGTCGAAACTTCTTTCAGAATTCTGCCGGAATTTTGAGGCAGAGACCAGTCGAGTGGAGACCAGCCTGGACCCTATCAATTCTCCTGTGAAGGATGAAGTGGCCATGAATGTCCTCCGGTTGGAATCCCGTATCGCTGGTGTGGTGGACTACCTAGCTCGACTGAAAGCTGTTGTGTCGCGGATCGACTCCGCACTCTGGCCCAAGGAGACCCTTCAGAACGACCTTGAATCCTTGGTCACTCGACTAAGTGATGTTCCAGGTCGAGTGCGAGAATGGAAAAAGTCTTCTGCTAGGTGCGGTGCTGATGTGGCTCTGTCACTGGTTCGTGTCCACTGCAAGGAGGCGCGAGAGGAGAAGCTGGCCGCTCTCCAGGTTGCCAATACCAGGAAGCATAATTTTCAGGATTTCATGGAGACCTTCATCGCTGCTGCCACTCGAATCTCAGACGGGATCGACTTGGACGAATTCGTTGCGCCATCAAGCCCTCCGCCAGAAGAGTAAAAAACTGCTGTGCTTTACCTTAAATTTGCCTCGGGATGCCGAGTGGTTTATGTATTTGATAAACTCCGTCGGGCTCTCAGCTCGAGTACTTTTATTTGCGATCTAGGATCTTTTGATTTTATCCGAACATGGCTCGACGTTGAATGTCTTCGTGACTTGATCCGCCGATCTACTATTCGTTGTTCCCTCAGAGGCTGCTATTCGTTGTTCCCTCAGAGGCTGCCTGGTTTGCACGATGCTTATCGCCGCGATGGTGTCTGTCAACATGGCTTAGGCGAGCACTGGGCTGCAGCTAAGTCCCCGAGTGGGAGGTTTGCTCTCCACTCGGTAGGATTCCAATTACTTAGGCGAGTGCTTGGACTGCAGCTAAGCCTCCGAGTGGGAGGTTCGCTCTCCACTCGGTAGGATTTCAATTACTTAGGCGAGTCCTTGGACTGCAGCTAAGCCCCCGAGTGGGAGGTTTGCTCTCCACTCGGTAGGATTTCAATTACTTAGGCGAGTGCTTGGACTGCAGCTAAGCCCCCGAGTGGGAGGCTTGCTCTCCACTCGGTAGGATTTCAATTACTTAGGCGAGTGCTTGGACTGCAGCTAAGCCCCCGAGTGGGAGGTTTGCTCTCCACTCGGTAGGATTTCAATTACTTAGGCGAGTGCTTGGACTGCAGCTAAGCCCCCGAGTGGGAGGTTTGCTCTCCACTCAGTAGGATTTCAATTACTTAGGCGAGTGCTTGGACTGCAGCTAAGCCCCCGAGTGGGAGGTTTGCTCTCCACTCGGTAGGATTTCAATTACTTAGGCGAGTGCTTGGACTGCAGCTAAGCCCCTGAGTGGGAGGTTTGCTCTCCACTCGGTAGGATTTCAATTACTTAGGCGAGTGCTTGGACTGCAGCTAAGCCCCCGAGTGGGAGGTTGGCTCTCCACTCGGTAGGATTTCAATTACTTAGGCGAGTGCTTGGACTGCAGCTAAGCCCCCGAGTGGGAGGTTTGCTCTCCACTCGGTAGGATTTCAATTACTTAGGCGAGTGCTTGGACTGCAGCTAAGCCCCCGAGTGGGAGGTTTGCTCTCCACTCGGTAGGATTTCAATTACTTAGGCGAGTGCTTGGACTGCAGCTAAGCCCCCGAGTGGGAGGTTTGCTCTCCACTCGGTAGGATTTCAATTACTTAGGCGAGTGCTTGGACTGCAGCTAAGCCCCCGAGTGGGAGGTTTGCTCTCCACTCGGTAGGATTTCAATTACTTAGGCGAGTGCTTGGACTGCAGCTAAGCCCCCGAGTGGGAGGTTTGCTCTCCACTCGGTAGGATTTCAATTACTTAGGCGAGTGCTTGGACTGCAGCTAAGCCCCCGAGTGGGAGGTTTGCTCTCCACTCGGTAGGATTTCAATTACTTAGGCGAGTGCTTGGACTGCAGCTAAGCCCCCGAGTGGGAGGTTTGCTCTCCACTCGGTAGGATTTCAATTACTTAGGCGAGTGCTTGGACTGCAGCTAAGCCCCCGAGTGGGAGGTTTGCTCTCCACTCGATAGGATTTCAATTACTTAGGCGAGTGCTTGGACTGCAGCTAAGCCCCCGAGTGGGAGGTTTGCTCTCCACTCGGTAGGATTTCAATTACTTAGGCGAGTGCTTGGACTGCAGCTAAGCCCCCGAGTGGGAGGTTTGCTCTCCACTCGGTAGGATTTCAATTACTTAGGCGAGTGCTTGGACTGCAGCTAAGCCCCCGAGTGGGAGGTTCGCTCTCCACTCGGTAGGATTTCAATTACTTAGGCGAGTGCTTGGACTGCAGCTAAGGCCCCGAGTGGGAGGTTTGCTCTCCACTCGGTAGGATTTCAATTACTTAGGCGAGTGCTTGGACTGCAGCTAAGCCCCCGAGTGGGAGGTTTGCTCTCCACTCGGTAGGATTTTTTCAAACTTAGGCGAGTACTTGGACTGCAGCTAAGCCCCCGAGTGGGAGGTTTGCTCTCCACTCGGTAGGATTTCAATTACTTAGGCGAGTCCTTGGACTGCAGCTAAGCCCCCGAGTGGGAGGCTGGCTCTCCACTCGGTAGGATTTTTTCAAACTTAGGCGAGTGCTTGGACTGCAGCTAAGCCACCGAGTGGGAGGCTGGTTCTCCACTCGGTAGGATTTTAATTTCTTAGGCGAAACGGATTCGCAGCTAAGCCCCCGAGTGGGAGGCTGGCTCTCCACTCGGTAGGATTTTAATTACTCAGGCGAGTCCTTGGACTGCAGCTAAGCCCCCGAGTGGGAGACTTGCTCTCCACTCGGTAGGATTTCCTGAAAACTTAGGCGAAGCGGATTCGCAGCTAAGTCACCCACTGGGGGAAATTTAAACAAACAGAAAAAGAAGTAGCAGTCTTTTGCTTGAAACAAAAGAACTACAGAGGTACTTTTATTACATCTCAGTCGAGTGAGTTTTTAAGTGTAAAAAGGACGGAGCAGGTCCGCGTTCCATGCTCGAGGCTCATCGATCCGTCGATCGATGTTGTAGAGGTGATACGCTCCGTTGTGCAGGACTTTGGTGATGATGAAGGGGCCTTCCCAGGTCGGGGCAAGTTTGTGAGGTTTTTGCTGATCCACGCGGAGGACCAAATCTCCTTCCTGAAAGGCTCGACCCTTCACATTTCTGGCGTAGAACCGACGCAACTCTTGCTGGTAGATGGTCGAGCGGATTAGAGCCATCTCTCTTTCCTCCTCTAAGAGGTCGACTGCATCTTGCCGGGCCTGTTCTGCTTCTGCTTCGGAATATAACTCGACTCGAGGCGCGTTGTGGAGCAGGTCGCTCGGCAAAACCGCTTCGGCTCCATAGACCAGAAAGAATGGTGTTCTTCCAGTCGACCGGTTAGGGGTGGTCCTCAACCCCCATAGAACTGACGGAAGTTTGTCGACCCAGGCGCCTGCTGCGTGTTTGAGATCACGCATCAGTCGGGGTTTTAGTCCTTTGAGGATGAGGCCATTCGCGCGTTCGGCCTGTCCATTCGACTGAGGATGAGCAACTGAAGCGTAGTCGACTCGAGTGCCCTGAGAGGCGCAGAAGGCTTTGAATCTGTCATTATCAAAGTTTGATCCGTTATCCGTGATGATGCTGTGCGGAACTCCATATCTGAATATCAATCCCCTGATAAAACTGATGGCAGTGCTTGCATCGAGGTCCTTTGTGGGTTTGGCTTCTATCCACTTCGTGAACTTGTCGACTGCAACCAACAAGTGGGTGAAGCCACTCCTACCAGTTCTCAGTGGTCCGATCATGTCTAGACCCCAGACAGCGAAAGGCCAGACGAGTGGAATGGTCTTCAAGGCGGAGGCGGGCTTGTGAGACATGTTGGAATAAAACTGGCACCCCTCGCACTTGTCGACTATATCCTTTGCCATTTCGTTCGCCTTTGGCCAGTAAAAACCCGCTCGGTATGCTTTGGCCATGATGGTCCGAGAGGACGCATGATGGCCACAGGTCCCCGAGTGGATGTCCTCGAGAATTATCTGTCCTTCTTCAGGTGTGATGCACTTCTGACTAACTCCAGTCGCGCTTTCTCTGTATAGCTGCCCTTTGATTACTGTAAAGGCTTTGGATCGACGGACGACCTGTCGAGCCTCTTCTTCATCTTCTGGGAGCTCTTTTCTCATGATATACGCAATGTACGGCACTGTCCAATCGGGAGTGGTGATCATAACTTCCATAATCAGGTCGACCACAGCTGGAACCTCCACTTCGGTCGAGTCAGAGGCGCTTTTTGGTTGTGGAGGCTCTTCTGTGAAAGGATCTTCTTGCACTGATGGTGTGTGAATGTGCTCCAAACACACATCTTTAGGGATGGCCTCCCTTTTGGACCCTATCTTCGCCAGATCATCTGCAGCTTGATTTTTCAGTCGGGGTATATGATGGAGCTCCAACCCCTCGAATCGTTTCTCCACCTTCCTCACTGCGCTGCAATATCCCGTCATGGATGGGCTTCGGACGTCCCACTCCTTCATCACTTGATTAACAACCAGATCTGAGTCGCCGTAGACCATGAGGCGACGGACGCCGAGTGAAATGGCCATACGTAATCCGTATAGAAGCGCTTCATACTCTGCCTCATTGTTGGAGGAGTCAAAGTGAATCTGGAGGACATACTTGAGCTTATCTCCTCGGGGGAAAACCAGTACAACCCCCGCACCGGATCCGTTCAGCATCTTGGAGCCATCGAAAAACATAGTCCAGTGCTCCGAGTGAACTTGAGTCGGAAGCTCCTGCTCGGTCCACTCGGCGAGGAAATCAGCTATTGCCTGGGACTTAATAGCTTTCTTTGCCTCGAACTTGATATCAAGAGGAAGAAGTTCAATTGCCCATTTCGCCACTCGACCGGTTGCATCTCTGTTATGAAGAATCTCTGATAATGGAGCGTCGCTGACGACTGTGATAGAGTGATCAGAGAAATAATGAGCAACCTTCTTCGTGGTCATGTAAATCCCATAAACAAGCTTCTGATAGTGGGGATATCTTTGCTTCGACGGGGTCAGAACTTCAGAGAGATAATAAACTGGGCGTTGAACTTTGAAGGTCTTTCCTTCCTCTTCCCGCTCGACCGTAAGAACGGTACTAACGACTTGTCCCATGGCTGCTATGTAAAGCAACAATGGCTCTTTGCTGACAGGAGCAGCAAGCACCGGCTGGGTGGAGAGCAAAGCTTTTAGCTCTGCAAATGCTGCATCAGCTTCTGGAGTCCATTCGAACGTGTCTGACTTCTTCATCAGTCGGTAAAGAGGCAGCGCCTTTTCACCGAGCCTGGAGATGAATCGACTTAAAGCGGCCAAGCATCCAGCAAGTTTCTGGACATCATGCACACGCACGGGGCGTTTCATCCGGAGTATGGTGCCAACTTTTTCGGGGTTAGCGTCGATTCCTCGTTCGGAAACAAGAAAACCGAGTAACTTTCCTCCAGGGACTCCAAATGTGCACTTCGACGGATTGAGCTTGATATCATAACTCCTGAGATTGGCAAAAGTTTCAGCTAGGTCAGTCAGCAGGTCGGAACCTTTTCGTGACTTGACCACTATGTCATCCATGTATGCTTCTACATTCCGACTGATTTGAGTGATTAGGCACTTCTGAATCATTCTCATGAATGTAGCTCCGGCGTTCTTGAGACTGAAAGGCATGGTAACATAGCAGAAACACCCAAATGGGGTGATGAAGGCTGTTTTTATTTCATCGGGTCCATACAGACGGATCTGATGGTATCCAGAGTAAGCATCTAAAAAAGATAACCTCTCGCATCCTGCAGTCGAGTCGACTATTTGGTCGATGCGAGGAAGAGGAAAATGATCTTTCGGGCAGGCCCGATTGATATGCTTAAAATCGACGCACATGCGCAACGATTTGTCCTTCTTAGGGACCATTACAACATTGGCGAGCCACTCGGAGTGGTAGATCTCGCGAATGAATTCTGCTGCTAGGAGTCGGGCCACTTCTTCGCCAATGGCCTTTCTCTTCTGAACGGCGGACCGTCGGAGATGCTCCTTGACTGGTTTGACCTTTGGGTCGACTCGAAGGCGGTGCTCGGCCAGTCCCCTGGGCACACCTGGCATGTCAGCAGGCTTCCATGCAAAGATGTCCCAGTTCTCACGGAGGAACTGGACGAGCGCTTCTTCCTATTTGGAGTCGAGTGTAGTGGAGATGTTGGTTGGAGCCGCATTTGGATCGGTCGGGTGGATGTGGACTTGCTTGGTCTCACCAGTCGACTGAAATGCTGACTCCGTGGCGGGCTTCTTGGCTCGTAACAACTCACTCGGATCCGCAGTCTTCTGGTACTCTTGTATCTCTATCTTGGCCATCTGAGCATCAGCAATTTTGGCGCCTTTCTGGAAGCACTCCTCTGCCTTCTTCTGATTGCCAACGATGGTGATTACACCTTTGGGGCCAGGCATCTTCAGCTTGAGGTATACGTAGCATGGTCGAGCCATAAAACGAGCATAGGCCGGCCTCCCAAGAATGGCGTGGTACGCACTCTGAAAATCCACGACCTCAAAGGTTAACTTTTCTTTTCGGAAATTCTTCGAGTCACCAAAGACGACGTCGAGAGTGATTTGACCGAGTGACTCAGCTTTCTTCCCAGGAATGACTCCGTGGAAGCTCATGTTGCTGGGGCTGAGTCGGGACATCGGAATGCCCATCCCCTTCAACGTCTCTGCATACAACAAGTTTAGCCCACTGCCGCCGTCCATCAGAACCTTGGTCAGTCGAGTGCCTTCAATAATTGGGTCGACCACCAACGCTTGCCTCCCTGGGGTGGCAATATGAGTCGGATGATCGGACTGGCCGAAGGTGATGGCGGTCTGGGACCACTTCAGGTAATGGGGTGTCACCGGAGCGACCATGTTTACTTCGCGATTGATGACCTTCAGTCGACTCTTACTTTCGACATCAGCGAAAATCATCAGAGTGGAATTGACTTGGGGGTATTCTTCACCGCTGTCTTCCCTGTCTTCAACTTTGTCTGACTCTTTCTCTTTGTCCTTGGCCTGCTTCCCTTGGAACTGTTGCATCAGGAGTCGACATTGTCGAGTGGTATGCTTAGGGTAAATGAGATTTCCCTCTTCATCTTTCTTCGTGTGAATGTGGCATGGTAAGTCCATCACATCGTTCCCGTCCTGGTCTTTCACTTTCTTGGGGTTCCAAGGACCCTTGGGTTTCCCCTTAAACTTCCCTGGGGTCACAGCTAAGGCTTCCCCGGGGGCGACTGGCTCGGCCTTGCGCTTCTGCTTCCGACTGGAGTGTCCTCCGCCGGCCTCATTAGCGGCTGCCTTATACTTGCCACTCCGGAGTCTATCTTCCTCTTCTCCGTTCGCGTACTTGGTGGCGATTTCCATCATTCGACTCAGGGTCATATCCCCGGTTCGACCGAACTTCAAACTTAACTCCCTGTTTCTGACGCCTTCCTTGAAGGCGCAAACTGCCTGATGATCGGACACATTCTCGACCGTGTGATTCAGAGTGATCCACCTTTGGATATAATCCCTCAGGGTTTCACTCGACTTCTGAACACATGACTGCAATTCTGTCAACCCTGTCGGTCGCTTGCAAGTCCCTTCGAATGTCTTGACAAACACCTGGGCTAGATCTTCCCAAGTATAAATACTGCTGGGAGCCAACTGTTCAACCACGCTCTGGCTGATCCTTCCAACATGAGGGGAAAATGCTTCATGGCCACCTCGTCATTGCCGCCTCCGATCTGAACAGCCACTCGGTAATCCTCGAGCCATGTGTCCGGCTTGGACTCTCCGGTGAACTTGCTGACTCCAGTCGCCAACCTGAAGTTGGGAGGAATCAGTGCAGCTCTGATTGCTCTGCTGAAACACTCGGGACCTGAGACGTGAACTCTGCTGCTGGACGGCGCGCCTCTGTCACGGTCTTCTCGGTGAGCTCTATTTCGGTCGACCAGACCTTGAACGATGATGGATCTCGCATCAAAGCCTGGTTCCCTAGGGTCGACTGGGACCCTTCGCCCAGTACTGAACTGGCGTCTGTCCTCTTGCCGTCGAGGAACGTACGACCCCGCTCTTGGGGCAGGAGAAGGCACTCGACGTTGATCGTTGCGATCGAATCGGTGCTCATATCGCTCGTGCCCTTGGTATTGATCCTCGTGCCGGCCTCTATGTCCTTCACGCCTCGGGAGCGACCTTGGACTATGAGCCGACTGAACGGAATTCGCAACGACGGATCGACTGTGAATCCTGTTGCGCGACTGAGATACGGCCGAATTCTGGTCACCCGCTGCATGGAGCAAATCTCTGATCTGCAACAGACCTCTCCCTGCCTCTGACTGTGAAGGCTGGATCGACTCCGCTATGCGAGCCGCAGCTGCCAAATTCTGAATCGCGGTACGGTATACCTGGGTCGGCGGCTGGAAGAGGCGACGACGACTGGACTCGGGAACGGGCGGTCGTGCGCGCTCGTCGAGTGCTCTCTGGAGATTCTCCAGTCGAGTACGTTCAGCCAGTTGGCCAAGCGCACCTCCTCCAGGGCTCGTGCCTCAGGGGTTTCTCCAACGATAGGAGTGTGAAGGGCGTCCATGTTCCGGCGACGGAGTTCCTCCCTCTGCATTGAGGTAAGGGGCTCGGGCCTGTACTCTTCGTGGCCCCGCACCGGAATCCCCCCTGCGGCAACCTCTTCGGTGTGGGGGAATCCGGGGGGACTACGTGGTCCGTCGACCATTAGTACTTCCGCCGCTGGATCACTGCTGTCGCACTCGGACGCAGTCTCTACGGAGCCAGTCGACAGGTCCAACAGGCCATAGAGTGACTCATCGGGCTCGATTGCCGCGACTTGGGGGATGGCCGACTGGCGGGCCAGTGCGTGCTTCACCCACCGCTGGAGTCTCGACCGACCGGTGCGCTTGCGCCGGTGGGAAACTGATGACGACGATGGCGAAACGAATGCCAACCCGTACTGGGTCGACGGTTGCCGCAGGAGGACGCCGCGGACGCATGCGCGAAAATGCGTGGCTCCGCGGGCGGGAAGCGCGTCCACGTCGAGTGGAGCCTCCTGCAGCCAAGCAGAGTTGTCAACGATGAAGGAGAGAGCGCCGAGACGGATCTCGCGGCTCTCGACCATGACTCCGCTCGAAAACATGATGTGGGGTGAAAGAATCCCAACTCCTCCAACAAATCGCTAGAACACCTGCCCCACGGTGGGCGCCAACTGTCGTGGTTCTAAGTCTGACAGTAAGAATGGGGGGTAAGTATGGAGAGGCAAGATCCTAGCTATGGAGTAGTTGTATGCGCAAGGAGTTTTATGAGTTCGGGCCCTTCTCTGAGGAAGTAACAGCCCTACGTCTCGGAGCCCGGAGGCAGTCGACTGGATTATGTGTGTGTGTGTTACAAAGTTGCGAACCCCTGTCCTAGTGGAGGGGGGTGGCTTATATAGAGTTCGCCAGGACCCCAGCCAGCCCATGTTACAAGGAGTTTAATGTACATAAAGAGAGGGTGTTATTGGTAACGCCTGTAATAAAGGACCATGAAGGCCATAAAAGCTACTTATGAGATGACCGTTTGTAGGCAGCGCCTTTAGGTCTTCTTATAGTCGAGTGGCTGTCTTCATGGTCGACTGCTTGTGCTTCTGGTCGAGTACGCTCGTGTCCGTCGACTGGGCTGACCAGGTCGACTGAAATGTTGATACTTCTTAGAATGTCTTTCATTGTAGGAGTCATGTCCTTGATTGGGTACCTCAGGTATGATAAGTTACCCTACCCTAGGTACGTATCCTCGTCAACCGCCCACCTGCATACGCCGCCCCTCCTCCCTCCTCCCCCCTCCATATGCCGCCATCTCGGCCTCCTCCCTCTCTCCTCCCTCCCTCCTACCTCCCTCCCTCCCTTCCTCCCTCCTCCCTTCCTCTACAAGTTTGCAATTAGGTATAGAAATAGTTTTAGTAATAGAAAATTTTAGTAATATAATTAGGTATATAAATAGTTTGTAATTTTAGTAATTAATATAAAAAATAGTAATAGAAAAGTAGTGAATAGGTTTTTTGAATAGGATAGAAAACTAGTGAATAGGTATAGAATTTTTTTTGTAATTTTGTTTTTCAATATAGAAATGTATTGGAAATTTAATTATTTTTATGTCATCATCAGTTTGTCATCAAAGAATGCTATATGAGACTTGATGATCTAAAATTTTCACTCGATGGAATATGCAGGCTTTGTAGAGTCGTATCTCCTTGGAGTGATCGTCATCCGAGCTACCTCTAGCTACTTCCTCTACACTCGAGTCGGTGAGCTAAAAGTCCACCTCCTCCTTCTCTACTCCTCGGTGTTGAATAGAGTAGAACTAGGGTATTTAGTTATGCTTCTTAACCAAATGAAATGTTCGGGTTATAAGATATATTGAAATGTTTTTGTCAATATTGAACCATTGAAATGCAATGAGCACCAGTTTATGCTCATGTGCGAATGCTTATGATAATTGATTCTGATATATGACAGATGGTACATCTTTGTATCGCAGGGAAAATCCGAGTGGCCTATGTTTTGCCAGAGTGTTGATTCATTTCCGCTTCGGGAAATTTCAGGCACTCGATATGTCCTATTTGAGAAATGGTCATGCCAGATTTTTATGTGAATTTAAGCATGAATTGTGCTAGAACATATAAGAAATATCGAGTGCCCCGGATTTGCTAGAACGAGAATTAAACGACATTTCGAGTTGACTTGAAGTCTGTCGGGGGAGGAGAATCCCGACAGACCGATAGTCAACCCGTGATGAATAATAATGATCTAATTTAGTTTTTGTAGTACATATATTTAATTGTAAAAGTTTAACAAGGCAGTGGTCTGCTCCTGCTGCTCCGCACTTCTGACGTTCTTCGCCCTCAGCAGGTCGCGCTCGGCCCAGATCTTCGCATTGCTCTCATTTAGTTGCCGGATGACGTCGGTAAATTGTTCAAATGAGGCTTTCAGGTCATCCTGCAACCTTGCCCACCTAGAGATCTGATCCATCTACCTAAGGACGAGGGTACGCATGCGCCTGTAAGGGTCCTCGCCTGCCCGCGAGGCATTTTCCCAGGCCACTGCTGCGCGGGAGGACATCTCTGCTGCATTCACGGTGCGGCGGGACATCTCTTTTGCTTCTGCGGCACGGCTGGACCAAACTGCTGCATCGACGACGCGGTGGATCCTCCGTGCTGCTTCGGCGGCGCGGCGGGACCTCTCTGCTGCTACGGTCGTGCGGCGGGACATGTTGGCTGCTTTCACGGCGAGGCGGGACATCTCTCGTGCTCCCGCTTCCAGGCTCGCCTCTCCCTGGTGGCAATCTCTCGACCCAGAACTCACGCTGGCCATGGCGGACGCAAGGGAACGATGATGAATTACTTGTTTGTTTTTGACATTTTGTGGATGAGGAGTTGAGGAGGAATGTGCAGTCATCTTGGAGTAGTAGTATTTATAACCGCGTAGTAATACACTCCTAAGTGGGAAACCGTCTAGGTTTTGATCGGTGTGAAAAGATTTGCAATTCGGAATGTGACGGGACGCGACCTCCCTATTCTTCTAAAAAATATTGTGATGGGACACATGCTCAAAATTTACTGATGGTTATAAGTGCGGCACTATTCCCAAAAGGTGTAACGTGGGCACGTACGCCTTCTCGGCCGCGTACGTGGCGTTTGCACCATAGGGTGCACCGCAATAGGCAATGTCAGCACACATATTGTTCCAACAACCGTGCGCGCTCGTTATTACCATCGCGCATGATTCTTTTAATTAGAATGGATGTGCCCATCTAGCACACACACGTTGATCTATCTAACTGTTTCAGTTTGTTATGGCTAATCGCAAATAGTTCATCCATGTGAAGTGTATGCCATCAATAGCAGACACTTTGATCTGGCTTACCCGTTTCTGTTATGTTGCCTAATCGCAAACAGTTAATCCTTCCGAAGCGTATGCCCTCAATCACACACACCTTGATCTGGCTGACCGTTTCTTTTGTGTTGCCTAATCACAAACAGTTCATCCGAGTGAACCGTATGTTGTATATCACACACACCTTCATTTGGCTGCCCGTTTCTTTTGTGTTGCCTAATCACAAACAGTTCATCCGAGTGAACCGTATGCTCTATATCGCACACGCCTTCATCAGGCTGCCCGTTTCTTTTGTTTCCCCTCATCGCAAACAGTTCATTGGACTGAACCGTATGGCCTGGATCGCACACGCAACTAAAATCTGTACCGTGTTTGATGCATCCTCCATTGCAAACGTTTTGCACCTTTTTTGACGGTTTTTTTACATCCCCGTTTGTGATTAATGCATCGCACACTGTTTCGTGAAAGGGTCTATGATCGTAGTGTCGCGTTAGCAGCATCCTGCAGTAGTGCGAATCTCTCCCATCGAGTCGAAGTGGCTAGTACAATGACACATCATGAACCGATCTCGCTCTGTATGGGGAGCTACCGTACGATTTTTGACGCACGCGCCACATCAATGTTGTGAAGTGGTATTCAAACATGCATGCATGCATCACCTCCATACATATGCATGTAGTGGCTGCATTCGAACAGTACACTCCCTCGCGTGGTTATCGGCGACAAGCCTATATATTCATGGGCCCGCGTGGACATCCATGATCACCTTGACCAACACCAAGATATGTTACCATGACGGATTCTTCATTTGGTTCGTGTTATCGTAGTATAGGTCATGGTGAGATTCATACCTTAAGTTTGAGTGCATATAGTATGCGCGCATGCATGCATGAATCCCCGTTGTTGGCTTGAAGTGTGGTGTAACATACATATGCATCGTCAACCTAACCCTCACTCGGTGTGGGGATTTCTAGTTCAAAATCACGGTGCCACATCAAAGTTGTTCCATTGTTACTCAAAAACACACCTCTCCATACATATGTTTGGGCCACACGCATGCAGAGGTTGTCTTTGGGGACTAGCTACTTGCGTGATTATTGGCGAGCCAGCCCATCTCCGGGGTCGCATGGACTGCCACCACTTCGACCAACAACAAGAGAGAGGTTGTACGACCAAGATGGATTATTCTTGGTCCATTTTACAATCCATCTTGGTGAGATATGTCTCTCTGGCCTGCCGACTGAAAGTGTGTGTGTGGGGGGGGGGGGGAGGTTGCTACTTTGCACTTTGGTAGGTGAACCTCGGTTGGGGGCATGCATTCATAGCTTAGGATTCCCTTCGTGGCGACACGAGGGGGGCTGCTAGCTACTTCACACTTTGCTAGGTGAACCTCGGTTGGGGGGCCTGCTAGCTACTTTGCACTTTGCTTGGTGAACCTCGGTTGGGGGGGGGGCTTGCATTCATATCTTAGGATTCCCTTCATGCCGACATGAGGGAGGGGGCTGCTAGCTACTATGCGCTTTGCTAGGCGAACCTCGATTGGGGGGGCATGCATTCATAGCTTAGGATTCCCTTTGTGCCAACACGAGGGAGGGGCGGCTGCTAGCTACTTCGCACTTTGCTAGGTGAACCTCGGTTGGGGGGCATGCATTCATAGCTTAGGATTCCCTTCGTGCCGACACAAGGGAGGGGGGCTGCTACATACTTTGTACTTTGCTAGGGTGAACCTCGGTTGGGGGCGCATGCATTCATAGCTTCGGATTCCCTTCGTGCCGACACCAGGGACGGGGGCTGGTAGCTACTTTGCACTTTGCTAGGTGGACCTCGGTTGGGGGGCATGCATTCATAGCTTAGGGTTCCCTTCGTGCCGATAGGAGGGAGGAGGGGGGCTGCCAGCTACTTCGCACTTTTCTAGGTGAACCTCGGTTGGGGGGGTATGCATTCATAGCTTAGGATTCCCTTCGTACCGACACAAGGGAGGAGGGGGGCTACTAGCTACTTCGCACTTTGCTAGGTGAACCTCGGTTGGGGGCATGCATTCATAGCTTAGGATTCCCTTCTTGCCGACACGAGGGAGGAGGGGGGCTGCTAGCTACTTCGCACTTTGCTAGGTGAACCTCGATTGGGGGGAGGGGGCATGCATTCATAGCTTGGGATTCCCTTCCAGCCGACGGGGATTGGGGAAAGCAATAATGTGCGCTTTGCGAGAGAGGTGCCTCATCGAAGTTGCATTTGGTATTTGAAAATCAAACCACCCGTTTCATACATAAATTTAGTCCACATGCAAGTGTGTTCGTGTTCTGACCCTCTCCCGCGTCATTTTTCGCCAAATTTATGAACGTTAGACAAATCGGATGACGCAATAGACACGGTTCACTCAACTAACCGTGTGCCACGTCGGTGCCCCTGTCACGCACACATCCGCACAGTACATTGGGCTCCACGAGGCTTGTTGGGGAACATAGTAATTTCAAAAATATTCCTATGCACACGCAAGATCATGGTGATGGATAGCAATGAGAGGGGAGAGTGTCGTCCAATACCCTTGTAGACCGTAAGCGGAAGCATTATGAGAACGCGGTTGATGTAGTCGTACGTCTTCACGATCCGACCGATCCAAGTACCGAACGCACGGCACCACCGAGTTCAGCACACGTTCAACTCGGTGACATCCCACGAACTCCGATCCAGCAGAGCTTCGAGGGAGAGTTCCGTCAGCACGACGGCATGATGACGATGATGATGCTACTGACGTAGGGCTTCACCTAAGCACTGCTATGATATGACCGAGGTGGATTATGGTGGAGGGGGGCACCGCACACGGCTAAAAGATCAACTGATCAACTTGTGTGTCTATGGGGTGCCCCCCTCCTCCGTATATAAAGGAGTGGAGGAGGGGAGGGGCCGGCCCTCCTAGGCGCGCCCCACCGGGAGTAGGACTCCAACCCTTCCAAGAGTAGGAGTAGGAGAGAGGGAAGGAGGAAAGAGGGGGAAGGAAAGGGGGGCGCGCCCCTCCTTGTCCAATTCGGACTAGAGGGGGAGGGGGTGCGCGGCCTGGCCTGGCTGCCCCTCCTCTTCTCCACTAAGGCCCAATATGTTGGGGAACGTAGAAGAAGTTCAAAATTTTCCTACGTGTCACCAAGATCTATCTATGGAGAAACCAGCAACGAGGGGAAGGAGAGTGCATCTACATACCCTTGTAGATCGCTAAGCGGAAGCGTTCGAGTGAACGGGGTTGATGGAGTCGTACTCGTCGTGATCCAAATCACCGATGACCAAGTGCCGAACGGACGGCACCTCCGCGTTCAACACACGTACAGCCTGGTGAAGTCTCCCATGCCTTGATCCAGCAAGGAGAGAGGGAGAGGTTGAGGAAGACTCCATCCAGCAGTAGCACAACGGCGTGGTGGTGGTGGAGGAGAGTGGCAATCCAGCAGGGCTTCGCCAAGCACCGCAAGAGATGAGGAGGAGAGAGGCAGGGCTGCACCAACAGGGAGAGATCAGATCACGTGTGTTGGGCAGCCCCTAGGCCTCATATTTATAGGGGAAGGGGAGGAGGGTGCGCCCCCTCTAGGGTTCCCACCCCTAGAGGTGCGGCAGCCCTAGATGGGATTGGGGGGGCGGCCAAGAGGGGTGGCTTGCCCCCCAAGGCAAGGGGGCGCCCCCTTCTAGGGTTCCCCCAAACCCTAGGCGCCCTGGGCCCTTGTGGGGGGGGCGCACCAGCCCACCTGGGGCTGGCCCCCTCCCACATGTGGCCCATGCAGCCCTCCGGGGCCGGTGGTCCCACTTGGTGGACCCCGAGGACTCTCCTGGTGGTCCCGGTACGTTGCCGATAAAACCCGAAACCCTTTCGGTGACCAAAACAGGACTTCCCATATAGAAATCTTTACCTCCGGACCATTCCGGAACTGCTCGTGACGTCCAGGATCTCATCCGGGACTCCGAACAACATTCGGTAACCACATACAAACTTCCTTTATAACCCTAGCGTCATCGAACCTTAAGTGTGTAGACCCTACGAGTTCGGGAGACATGCAGACATGACCGAGACGTTCTCCGGTCAATAACCAACAGCGGGATCTGGATACCCATGTTGGCTCCCACATGTTCCACGATGATCTCATCGGATGAACCACGATGTCAAGGACTTAATCAATCCCGTATACAATTCCCTTTGTCTATCGGTATAGTACTTGCCCGAGATTCGATCGTCGGTATCTCGATACCTTGTTCAATCTCGTTACCGGCAAGTCTCTTTTTACTCGTTCCGTAGCACATCATCCCGTGATCAAATCCTTGATCACATTGTGCACATTATGATGATGTCCTACCGAGTGGGCCCAGAGATACCTCTCCGTTTACACGGAGCGACAAATCCCAGTCTTGATTCGTGCCAACCCAACAGACACTTTCAGAGATACCTGTAGTGTACCTTTATAGCCACCCAGTTACGTTGTGACATTTGGCACACCCAAAGCATTCCTACGGTATCCGGGAGTTGCACAATCTCATGGTCTAAGGAAATGATACTTGACATTAGAAAAGCTTTAGCATACGAACTACACGATCTTGTGCTAGGCTTAGGATTGGGTCTTGTCCATCACATCATTCTTCTAATGATGTGATCCCGTTATCAATGACATCCAATGTCCATGGTCAGGAAACCGTAACCATCTATTGATCAACGAGCTAGTCAACTAGAGGCTTACTAGGGACATGGTGTTGTCTATGTATCCACACATGTATCTGAGTTTCCTATCAATACAATTCTAGCATGGATAATAAACGATTATCATGAACAAGGAAATATAATAATAACCTATTTATTATTGCCTCTAGGGCATATTTCCAACAGTCTCCCACTTGCACTAGAGTCAATAATCCAGGTCACATCGATATGTGATTAACACTCAAAGTCACATCCCTATGTGACTAACACCCAAGAGTTCTGGGTTTGATCATGTTATGCTTGTGAGAGAGGTTATAGTCAACGAGTCTGAAATATTCAGATCCGTATGTACTTCGCAAATTTCTAAGTCATCTCCTAGATGCAGTTACCACGCCCTATTTGGAGCTATTCCAAATAACTGTTCTACTATACGAATCCAATTTACTACTTAGAATAATCTGGATTAGTGTCAAAGTTTGCATCGGCGTAACCCTTTACGACGAACTCTTTTTCCACCTCCATAATCAAGAAAATTCCTTAGACCACTAGTTACTAAGGATAACCTTGACCGTAGTCCTGTGATCCATTTCTAGATCACACTTGTACCCCTTGACTGACTCATGGTTTGGCACACTTCAGGTGTGGTACATAACATAGCATACTTTAGAGCCTACGACTAAAGCATGGGGGACGACCTTCGTCCTTTCTATTCTGCCGTGGTCATGTCTTGAGTCTCGCTTAGTACTCACACCTTGTAACACAGCCGAGAACTCCTTCTTTGCTGATCTATTTTGAACTCCTTCAAAATCTTGTCGTGGTAT
The DNA here is from genome assembly GCA_032464435.1 of Aegilops umbellulata. Taxonomy (NCBI): domain Eukaryota; kingdom Viridiplantae; phylum Streptophyta; class Magnoliopsida; order Poales; family Poaceae; genus Aegilops; species Aegilops umbellulata. The sequence continues at coordinate 370,109,243 of CP136055.1, read as the reverse complement.
GTGTTTGTTTGAAAGTACTATTAAGCGATTTTTGATCTATCCTTATAGATCTTGATGCTCAATGTTTAAGTAGCTTAATCCAGGTTTTCCATTGAAAAATACTTTTCAAACAACCCTATATGCTTTCCAGAAATTCTACATCATTTCCGATAAACAATATGTCAACAACATATACTCATCAGAAATTCTATAGTGCTCCCAGTCACTTCTTTGGAAATACAAGTTTCTCATGAACTTTGTATAAACCCAAAATATTTGATCATCTCATCAAAGTGTACATTCCAACTCCGAGATGCTTAATCCAGTCCTTAGAAGGATTGTTGGGGCTTTGCATACTTGTTAGCATATTTCAGGATTGACAAAAATCTTCTGGTTGTATCACATACAACCTTTCCTCAAGAAAATCGTGAGGAAAGAATGTTTTGACATCCTATCTGCAAGATTTCACAAATAATGCAGTGACTACTAATATAATTCCAACAGACTCTTAGCATCGCTACGAGTGAGAAAGTCTCACCGTAGTCAACTCCTTGAACTTGTCGGGAAACATCTTAATGACAAGTCGAGCTTTCTTAATGGTGACATTTACCATCATTGTCCGTCTTCCTTTTAAAATCCATCTGTACTCAACAGCCTCACGACCGTCGAGCCGTTCTGCCAAAGTCTACACTTTGTTTTCATACATGGATCCTCTCTCGGATTTTATGGCCTCAATCCATTCATCGGAATCCGGGCCCACCATCGCTTCTCCATAGCTCGTAGGTTCATTGTTGTCTAGCAACATGACTTCCAAGACAGGATTACGTACCACTCTGAAGTAGTACGCATCCTTGTCATCCTATGAGGTTTGGGAGTGACTTGATCCGAAGTCTCATGATCACTATCTTTAGCTTCCACTTCAATTGGTGTAGGTGCCATAGGAACAACTCCCGTGCCCTGCTACACACTAGTTGAAGTGATGGTTCAATAACCTCATCAAGTCTCCACCATCCTCCCACTCAATTCTTTTGAGAGAAACTTTTCCTCGAGAAAGGACCCGATTTGAGAAACAATCCCTATTGCTTTCGGATCTAAGACAGGAGGTATACCCAACTGTTTTGGGTTTCCTATGAAGATGCAGTTATCCGCTTTGGGTTCGAGCTTATCATCCTGAAACTTTTCATATAAGCATCGCAGCCCCAAACTTTTAAGAAATGACAGCTTAGGTTTCTCTAAACCATAGTTCATACGGTGTCATCTCATCGGAATTACGTGGTGCCCTATTTAAAGTGAGTGCGGTTGTCTCTAATGCCTAACCCATGAACGATAGTGGTAATTCGATAAGAGACATCATGGTATGCATCATATCCAATAGGGTGCAATTATGATGTTCGGACACACCATCACACTATGGTGTTCCAGGCGGTACTAGTCGTGAAACAATTTTCACAATACCAAACTCGTAACTCAGATATTCATTTCTATGATCATATCATAGACATTTTATCCTCTTATCACGAAGATCTTCAACTTCATTCTGAAATTACTTGAACCATTCAATAATTCAGACTTGTGTTTCATCAAGTAAATATACTCAGTATCTACTCAAATCATCTATGAAGTAAGAGCATAACGATATCCATTGCGTGCCTCAGCACTCATTGGACTGCACACATCAAAATGTGTTACTTCCAACAAGTTGCTTTCTTGTTCCATTTTACTGAAACCGAAGCTTTCAGTCATCTTGCTCATGTGGTATGATTTGCATGTCTCAAGCAATTCAAAATCAGGTGAGTCCAAACGGTCCATCTGCATGGAGTTTCTTCATGCGTACATACCAACAGACATGGTTCACATGTCTCAATCTTTTTCAAAAATGAGTGAGTCCAAAGATCCATCAACATGGAGCTTCTTCATGCGTTTTATACCAATATGACTTACATGGCAGTGCCACAAGTAGGTGGTACTATCATTACTATCTTATATCTTTTGGCATGAACATGTGTATCACTACGACCGAGATTTCCATAAACCATCCATTTTAGGTGCAAGACCATTGAAGGTATTATTCAAATAAACAGAGTAACTATTATTCTCTTTAAATGAATAACCGTGTTGTGATAGACATAATCCAATCATGTCTATGCTCAACGCAAACACCAAATAACAATTATTTAGGTTTAACACCAATCTCGATGGTAGAGGGAGCGTGCGATGCTTGATCATATCAACCTTGGAAACACTTCCAACACATCTTGTCAGCTCACCTTTAGCTAGTCTCCGCTTATTCCGTAGCTTTTATTTCGAGTTACTAACACTTAGCAACCGAACCGGTATCTAATACCCTGATGCTACTAGGAGTACTAGTAAAGTACACATTCACATAATGTATATCCAATATACTTCTATCGACAGCCTTCTCATCTACCAAGTATCTAGGGTAATTCTGCTCCAGTAGCTGTTCCCCTCATTACAGAAGCACTTAGTCTCGGGTTTGGGTTCAACCTTGGGTTTCTCCACTAGAGCAATAGCTGATTTGCCGTTTCATGAAGGATCCCTTCTTGCCCTTGCCCTTCTTGAAACTAGTGGTTTCACTAACCATCAATAATTGATGCTCCTTCTTGATTTCTACTTTCGCGGTGTCAAACATCGCGAATATTTCAAGGATCATCATATCCATCCCTGATATAGTTCATCACAAAGCTGTAGCAGCTTGGTGGCAATGACTTTGGAAAAACATCACTATCTTATCTGGAAGAACAACTCCCACTCGATTCAAGTGATTGTTGTACTCAGACAATCTGAGCACAAGCTCAACGATTGAGCTTTTCTCCCTTAGTTTGCAGGCCAAGAAAATCGTCGGAGGTCTCATACCTCTTGACGTGGGCACGAGCCTAAAATCCCAATTTCAGCCCTCGAAACATCTCATATGTTCCGCGACATTTCAAAATGTCTTCGGTGCCTCAATTCTAAACCATTTATCATTACCGAACTATCATGTAGTCATCAAAACGTGTATGTCAGATGTTCGCAACATCCACAGACCACGTTCGAGGTCCAGCACACCGAGCGGTGCATTAAGGACACAAGCCTTCTACTATCCGCATAATTGCTACCATCAACTTTCAACTATATTTTCTCTAGGAACATATCTAAAACAGTAGAACTAAAGCGCGAGCTTACGACATAATTTGCAAAGATCTTTTGACTATGTTCAGGATAATTAAGTTCATCTTATGAACTCCCTCTCAGATAGACATCCCTCTAGTCATCCAAGTGATTACATGATCCGAGTCAACTAGGCCGTGTCCGATCATCACGTGAGATGGACTAGTCAACTTCGGTGAACATCTTCATGTTGATCGTATCTACCATACGACTCATGCTCGACCTTTCGGTCTTCTGTGTTCCGAGGCCATGTCTGTACTTGCTAGGCTCGTCAAGTCAACCTAAGTGTTTGCATGTGTTCCGAGGCCATGTCTGCACATGCTAGGCTCGTCAACACCCGTTGTATTCGAACGTAAGAATCTATCACACCCGATCATCACGTGGTGCTTCGAAACGACGAACTTTCGCAACGGTGCACAGTTAGGGGGAACACTTTCTTGAAATTTTAATGAGGGATCATCTTATTTACTACCATCGTTCTAAGCAAATAAGATGCAAAAAACATGATAAACATCACATGCAATCAAATAGTGACATGATATGGCCATCATCACTTTGCTCCTTTCAATCTCCATCTTCGGGGCTCCATGATCATCATCGTCACCGGCATGACACCATGATCTCCATCATCATGATCTCCATCATCGTGTCTTCATGAAGTTGTCACGTCAACTATTACTTCTACTACTATGGCTAACGCTTTAGCAATAAAGTAGAGTAATTACATGACGTTTATGTTGACATGCAGGTCATAAATAAATTAAGACAACTCCTATGGCCCCTGCCAGTTGTCATACTCATCGACATGCAAGTCGTGATTCCTATTACAAGAACATGATCATCTCATACATCACATATATCATTCATCACATCCTTTTGGCCATATCACATCACATAGCATACCCTGCAAAAACAAGTTAGACATTCTCTAATTGTTGTTTGCATGTTTTACGTGGCTGCTATGGGTTTCTAGCAAGAACGTTTCTTACCTACGCAAAACCACAACGTGATATGTCAATTGCTATTTACCCTTCATAAGGACCCTTTTCATCGAATCCGATCCGACTAAAGTGGGAGAGACTGGCACCCGCTAGCCACCTTATGCAACTAGTGCATGTCAGTTGGTGGAACCTGTCTCACGTAAGTGTACGTGTAAGGTCGGTCCGGGCCGCTTCATCCCACAATGCCGCCGAATCAAGATTGACTAGTAACGGTAAGCATATTGAACAAAATCAACGCCCACAACTACTTTGTGTTCTACTCGTGCAAGGAATCTACGCAATAGACCTAGCTCATGATGCCACTGTTGGGGAACGTAGCAGAAATTCAAAATTTTCCTACGTGTCACCAAGATCTATCTATGGAGAAACCAGCAACGAGGGCAAGGAGAGTGCATCTACATACCCTTGTATATCGCTAAGCGGAAGCGTTCAAGTGAACGGGGTTGATGGAGTCGTACTCGTCGTGATCCAAATCACCGATGAACAAGTGCCGAACGGACGGCACCTCCGCGTTCAACACACATACAGCCCGGTGACGTCTCCCATGCCTTGATCCAGCAAGGAGAGAGGGAGAGGTTGAGGAAGACTCCATCCAGCAGTAGCACAACGGCGTGGTGGTGGTGGAGGAGAGTGGCAATCCAGCAGGGCTTCGCCAAGCACCGCAAGAGATGAGGAGGAGAGAGGCAGGGCTGCACCAACAGGGAGAGATCAGTTCGCGTGTGTTGGGCAGCCCCTAGGCCTCATATTTATAGGGGAAGGGGAGGAGGGTGCGCCCCCTCTAGGGTTCCCACCCCTAGAGGGGCGGCAGCCCTAGATGGGATTGGGGGGGCGGCCAAGAGGGGTGGCTTGCTCACCAAGGCAAGGGGGCGCGCCCCCTTCTAGGGTTCCCCTAAACCCTAGGCGCCCTGGGCCCTTGTGGGGGGGGGCGCACCAGCCCACCTGGGGCTGGTCCCCTCCCACATGTGGCCCATGCAGCCCTCCGGGGGCCGGTGGTCCCACTTGGTGGACCACCGGGACTCTCCTGGTGGTCCCGGTACGTTACCGATAAAACCCGAAACCCTTTCGGTGACCAAAACAGGACTTCCCATATATAAATCTTTACCTCCGGACCATTCCGGAACTCCTCGTGATGTCCAGGATCTCATCCGGGACTCCGAACAACATTCGGTAACCACATACAAACTTCCTTTATAATCCTAGCGTCATCGAACCTTAAGTGTGTAGACCCTATGGGTTCGGGAGACATGCAGACATGACCGAGACGTTCTCCGGTCAATAACCAACAGCGGGATCTGGATACCCATGTTGGCTCCCAACTGTTCCACGATGATCTCATCGGATGAACCACGATGTCAAGGACTTAATCAATCCCGTATACAATTCCCTTTGTCTATCGGTATAGTACTTGCCCGAGATTCGATCGTCGGTATCTCGATACCTTGTTCAATCTCGTTACCGGCAAGTCTCTTTTTACTCGTTCCGTAGCACATCATCCCGTGATCAACTCCTTGATCACATTGTGCACATTATGATGATGTCCTACCGAGTGGGCCCAGAGATACCTCTCCGTTTACACGGAGCGACAAATCCCAGTCTCGATTCGTGCCAACCCAACAGACACTTTCAGAGATACCTGTAGTGTACCTTTATAGCCACCCAGTTATGTTGTGACGTTTGGCACACCCAAAGCATTCCTACGGTATCTGGGAGTTGCACAATCTCATGGTCTAAGGAAATGATACTTGACATTAGAAAAGCTTTAGCATACGAACTACACGATCTTGTGCTAGGCTTAGGATTGGGTCTTGTCCATCACATCATTCTTTTAAAGATGTGATACCGTTATCAATGACATCCAATGTCCATGGTCAGGAAACCGTAACCATCTATTGATCAACAAGCTAGTCAACTAGAGGCTTACTAGGGACATGGTGTTGTCTATGTATCCACACATGTATATGAGTTTCCTATCAATACAATTCTAGCATGGATAATAAACGATTATCATGAACAAGGAAATATAATAATAACCTATTTATTATTGCCTCTAGGGCATATTTCCAACACAATAGGCCCATTACACTCCCCGGGGGGGGGGGGGGGGGGTTCCGGTAACACCCCGGTACTCCGGTATTTGTCTGAACTTGCCCGGAACCCTTCCGAAGTCCAAACATAGTCATACAATATATCGATCTTTATGTCTCAACCATTTCGAGACTCCTCGTTATGTCTGTGATCATATCCGGGACTCCGAATGTAACATCCCAAAATTCTAATTTTTAGAATGTTATATTAAATAAATATTTATGATTGTTTGTTTGATTGTTGTGTGACTGATTGTGTGAAATTGAGTGGCTTTTGGAAATTTCATAGGCATTTGAATTTTATTTGAACTTGAATTCAAATTGGCATTTGAAACTTATTTAAAAAAAATCCCTTATAAATACTTCTTCAAAAGTATGAGAGGAGCTAAAATGACAATCTAGAAATGTCAGAAGAAAATAATGCCAAAAGTTTGAATTCAAATTTGGATTTATTTTGAGTTTTCAAAAAAATGTTTTTTATAAAGTTATCTTTTCGCCTCTAAAAAATAGTTCATCATATATATTTTATTTTTATGAATTGTTTGATATATATGTATATATGTCCTATACAAAAATATTATAGATTTCTCTATATTTTATTTTCATCTCTGTCATAATTAAAAAAAACTCTTAGAGGGCGGCCATGCCAGCAGGCCCAGCCACCAGCCAAGCCGCGGGCCAATAGGCCACCAGGTGAGGCGAGCGCTCGATCCCCACGCTCCCTTGATTCCCTCACGTAATCCCCTCTCTCTCAATTTTTTTATCTCTTCCTTTTTTTTTTCTTTTTTTTGCTTTTTTCCCTTTATCGCTGGACCCCACAGCATCATCTCCTTCGTCCAGATACTCCCGTGCCCGTATCTCGTCCCATTCGACGCCGACCGCGTCCGCCCCTCTCTAAAACCGTAGCTAAAGTCTTCCCTTCGCCCAAGAAACACGTCCTATAAATACCCGTACCCGTCCTCCCGCGATCCCCTTCAGAAACCCTCGCAAAAACCTCGTACGTCCGCCGCCATCTCCGTTCTGATCTCGCCTCAGCCACCGCAGTTCACCGCCGTTTTCGTCACCGGTGAGCCTCGCCGGGACCTATACCTTTGTCAACCCACTGCCCTCGCCGTTGCCCATCTGTTTGACAAGGTCTCGTTTCCTCTTATCAACAGCAGCAGCGACTCGGAGCTCATACGCCCGCCACCGGAGCTGTAGGGCACCGGAGCTCTGCCACCTTCTGTAGCTCTGTCCCGATGTCCCCGACCGCCCCGGACTCCACCCCGCGACGCCCTCACTTCGCCACATCCGTTCAGCCACTCCGCCGACCGCTTCGGCCATCGGGAGCCGCCGTCCCGTTCGGTGCCCAAGCCACCGACGACCATCGTCGTCCTCTGCTTCGGTGAGCGAGCGCTCCTCTCTTTTCGTTTTTTTCTCTTTCAGATCAAACCGTTATGTAGATTAGATCGGTTTAGTAGATCGTTTTATTTTCATTAGATTAGCTACGTTTTTTTGCGGTTTAGTACGGTTCAGAACAAACCAGCTGAACGGTTTTATTCTATAGAAAAATAAACGCACGTGTATGTATTGTTAAGTTACGCCCGAGCGTTTGGTAGCTATAGATCGCAGCCCCGTAGGCCCAATACCGCCTGTTTGTTTTTTTCTTCTGTATTTTCGTTTCTGTTTTTAAAACCGAAAAGTTTTAGTTTCGTAAATTCTATATCTCTTAGGTTATTTAGAGTTTTTGCTTGATTCTTTTTATCCTAGTCTGCAAATTTCCTAAAGTTTCTGTATAAAACAGTTACGGCCATGTTTTAGTTTTCAAAAATTGTTTTTATGAGTTTTATTCACATTAGTATATCTGCTATAAAATGAGCTAGAGTTAGTATTTTTTAGGTGATTCTTTTTTGCCACTGCTTTGTTTTGACCTTGCCTAGCAGTCGGATTAATTTGGGTATTTATAGATTTCATTAAAATTAGTTTTTCACGAAAACAACACTGTGCTTGTAATTTTTAACTTGCTGCTATTTGTTGGGGAACGTTGCAGAAAATTAAAATTTTTCCTACGGTTTCACCAAGATCCATCTATGAGTTCATCTAAGAAACGAGTCATGGGAGAGAGATTGCATCTACATACCACTTTGTAGATCGCGAGCGGAAGCGTTCAATGAACGGGATGAGGTAGTCGTACACGACGTGATCCAAATCACCGGAGATCCTAGCACCGAACGGACGGCACCTCCGCGTTCAACACACGTACGAGACGATCGACGTCTCCTCCTTCTTGATCCAGCAAGGGGAAGGAGAGGTTGAGGAAGAAGACTCCAACGGCAGCACGACGGCGTGGTGTTGTTGGTGTGGCAGTACTCCGACAGGGCTTCGCCAAGCACGTACGAAGGAGGAGAGGTGTTGGGGAGGGGAGGGGCTGCGCCTTGAGTTGTGTATTGCAGCCCTCCCCTCACCCCTCTATTTATAGGGGAAGGGGCAAGGGGGGCCGGCCCCTCTATATGGGATCGAGAGGGGGGGCGGCGGCCAGGGAGGGGGGACTTGCCCCCCAAGCAAAGGGGGGCGCCCCCTTTAGGGTTCCCCCCAACCCTAGGCGCATGGGCCCTTTGGGGGGGAGGCGCACCAGCCCACTTTGGGCTGGTTCCCTTCCTCATACAGCCCATAAGGCCCTCCGGGAGAGGTGGCCCCTCCCGGTGGACCCCAGAACCCCTCCGGTGGCCCCGATTCAATACCGATATGCCCCCGAACCTTTCCAGTGTCCGTATGACAACTTCCCATATATAAATCTTTACCTCCGGACCATTCCGAAACTCCTCGTGACGTCCGGGATCTCATCCGGGACTCCGAACAACATTCGGGTTACTGCATATACATATCTTCACAACCCTAGCGTCACCGAACCTTAAGTGTGTAGACCCTACGGGTTCGGGAGACATGCAGACATGACCGAGACGGCTCTCGGGCAATAACCAACAGTGGGATCTGGATACCCATGTTGGCTCCCACATGCTCCACGATGATCTCATCGGATGCACCACGATGTCGAGGATTCAATTAACCCCGTATACGATTCCCTTTGTCAATCGGTATTTTACTTGCCCGAGATTCGATCGTCGGTATCCCAATACCTCGTTCAATCTCGTTACCGGCAAGTCACTTTACTCGTATCGTAATGCATGATCCCGTGATCAAACACTTTGATCACATTGAGCTCATTATGATGATGCATTACCGAGAGGGCCCGGTGATACCTCTCCGTCAAGCGGAGTGACAAATCCCAGTCTCGATCCGTGTCAACCCAACACATACTTTCGGAGATACCCGTAGTATACCTTTATAGTCACCCAGTTACGTTGTGACGTTTGGTACACCCAAAGCACTCCTACGGTGTCAGGGAGTTACACGATCTCATGGTCTAAGGAAAGGATACTTGACATTGGAAAACTCTAGCAAACGAACCATGCGATCTTATGCTATGTTTAGGATTGGGTCTTGTCCATCACATCATCCTCCTAATGATGTGATCTCGTTATCATTGACATCCAATGCCCATAGTCAGGAAACCATGACTATCTATTGATCAACGAGCTAGTCAACTAGAGGCTTACTAGGGACACGTTGTTGTCTGTTATTCACACATGTATTATGATTTCCGGATAACACAATTATAGCACGAATAAAGACAATTATCATGAATAAGGAAATATAATAATAATGCTTTTATTATTGCCTCTAGGGCATATTTCCAACAGTCTCCCACTTGCACTAGAGTCAATAATCTAGTTACATTGTGATGAATCGAACACCCATAGAGTTCTGGTGCTGATCATGTTTTGCCTTAGGGAGAGGTTTAGTCAAAGGATCTGCGACATTCAGATCCGTGTGCACTTTACAAATTTCTATGTCTCCATCTTGAACATTTTCACGAATGGAGTTGAAGCGACGCTTGATGTGTTGGGGAACGTAGTAATTTCAAAATTTTCCTACGCACATGCAAGATCATGGTGATGCATAGCAACGAGAGGGGAGAGTGTTGTCTACGTACCCTCGTAGACCGAAGCGGAAGCGTTGACGCAACGTAGAGGAAGTAGTCGTACGTCTTCCCGATCCGACCGATCCAAGCACCGTTACTCCGGCACCTCCGAGTTCTTGGCACACGTTCAGCTCGATGACGCACCCCTAGCTCCGATCCAGCAAAGCTTCGGGGAGGAGTTCCGTCAGCACGACAGCGTGGTGACAATCTTGATGTTCTACCGGCGCAGGGCTTCGCCTAAGCACTGCAACGATATATTCGAGGTGGAATATGGTGGAGGGGGGCACCGCACACGGCTAAGGAACGATCACGAAGATCAACTTGTGTGTCCATGGGGTGCCCCTGCCCCCGTATATAAAGGAGCAAGGGAGGGAGGAGGCCGGCCCTAGGTTTGGGCGCGCCAGGGGAGTCCTACTCCCACCGGGAGTAGGATTCCACCTTTCCTAGTCCAACTAGGTCAAGGGAGGAAAGAGGGGAAGAGGGGAAGGAAGGGAGAGAGGGGCCGCGCCCCAAACCCCTTGTCCAATTCGGACTGGGCTTGGGAGGGGCGCGCACCACCTCCTGGTCCTTCCCACTAAGGCCCATCAAGGCCCATTGCTTCTTCCTCGTATTCCCGTAACTCCCCGGTACCTCCGAAAATACCCGAACCACTCAGAACCCTTCCGATGTCCGAATATAGTCGTCCAATATATCGATCTTTACGTCTCGACCATTTCGAGACTCCTCGTCATGTCCCCGATCTCATCCGGGACTCCGAACTCCTTTGGTACATCAAAACTCATAAACTCATTATATAACTGTCATCGAAACCTTAAGCATGCGGACCCTACGGTTCGAGAACAATGTAGACATGACCGAGACACGTCTCCGGTCAATAACCAATAGCGGGACCTGGATGCCCATATTGGCTCCTACATATTCTACGAAGATCTTTATCGGTCAGACCGCATAACAACATACGTCGTTCCCTTTGTCCATCGGTATGTTACTTGCCCGAGATTCGATCGTCGGTATCCAATACCTAGTTCAATCTCGTTACCGGCAAGTCTCTTTACTCGTTCCGTAATACATCATCCCGTAACTAACTCATTAGTTGCAATGCTTGCAAGGCTTAAGTGATGTGCATTACCGAGAGGGCCCAGAGATACCTCTCCGACGATCGGAGTGACAAATCCTAATCTCAAAATACGCCAACCCAACATCTACCTTTGGTGACACCTGTAGTACTCCTTTATAATCACCCAGTTACGTTGTGACGTTTGGTAGCACCCAAAGTGTTCCTCCGGCAAATGGGAGTTGCATAATCTCATAGTCAAAGGAACATGTATAAGTCATGAAGAAAGCAATAGAAACATACTAAACGATCGGGTGCTAAGCTAATGGAATGGGTCATGTCAATCAGATCATTCAACTAATGATGTGACCTCGTTAATCAAATAACAACTCTTTGTTCATGGTTAGGAAACATAACCATCTTTGATTAACGGGCTAGTCAAGTAGAGGCATACTAGTGACACTCTGTTTGTCTATGTATTCACACATGTATTATGTTTCCATTTAATACAATTCTAGCATGAATAATAAACATTTATCATGAAATAAGGAAATAAATAATAACTTTATTATTGCCTCTAGGGCATATTTCCTTCATGATGTGCCTGGTCTTCTTGTGAAACCTGGGCTCCTTGGCAAGTGCAATAGCTCCAGTGTTGTCACAGAAGAGTTTGATTGGCCCTGACGCATTGGGTATGACTCCGAGGTCGGTGATGAACTCCTTCACCCAAATTGCTTCATGTGCTGCCTCCGAGGCTGCCATGTACTCCGCTTCACATGTAGATCCCGCCACAACGAACTGCTTGCAACTGCACCAGCTTACTGCCCCACCATTCAAAATATACACGTATCCGGTTTGTGACTTAGAGTCATCCAGATCTGTGTCGAAGCTAGCATCGACGTAACCCTTTACGACGAGCTCTTCGTCACCTCCATAAACGAGAAACATTTCCTTAGTCCTTTTCAGGTACTTCAGGATATTCTTGACCGTTGTCCAGTGTTCCTTGCCGGGATTACTTTGGTATCTTCCTACCAAACTTACGGCAAGGTTTACATCAGGTCTGGTACACAGCATGGCATACATAATAGAACCTATGGCTGAGGCATAGGGGATGACACTCATCTCTTCTATATCTTCTGCCGTGGTCGGACATTGAGCTGAGCTCAATTTCACACCTTGCAATACAGGTAAGAACCCCTTCTTAGATTGATCCATATTGAACTTCTTCAATATCTTATCAAGGTATGTGCTTTGTGAAAGACCTATGAGGCGTCTTGATCTATCTCTATAGATCTTGATGCCTAATATATAAGCAGCTTCTCCAAGGTCCTTTATTGAAAAACTTTTATTCAAGTAGGCCTTAATGCTGTCCAAGAGTTCTATATCATTTCCCATCAAAAGTATGTCATCTACATATAGTATGAGAAATGCTACAGAGCTCCCACTCACTTTCTTGTAAACGCAGGCTTCTCCATAAGTCTGCGTAAACCCAAACGCTTTGATCATCTCATCAAAGCGAATGTTCCAACTCCGAGATGCTTGCACCAGCCCATAAATCGAGCGTTGGAGCTTGCACACCTTGTCAGCATTCTTAGGATCGACAAAACCTTCCGGCTGGATCATATAAATTCTTCCTTAAGGAAACCATTAAGGAATGCCGTTTTGACGTCCATTTGCCATATTTCATAATCGTAGAATGCGGCAATTGCTAACATGATTCGGACGGACTTCAGCTTCGCTACCGGTGAGAAAGTCTCATCGTAGTCAATTCCTTGAACTTGTCGATAACCCTTAGCAACAAGCCGAGCTTTATAGATGGTCACATTACCATCTGTGTCTGTCTTCTTCTTAAAGATCCATTTATTTTCTATGGCTCGCCGCTCTATGGGCAAGTCAGTCAAAGTCCATACTTTGTTTTCATACATGGATCCTATCTCGGATTTCATGGCTTCTAGCCATTTGTCGGAATCCGGGCCCGCCATCGCTTCTTCATAGTTCGAAGGTTCACCGTTGTCTAACAACATGATTTCCAAGACAGGGTTGCCGTACCACTCTGGTGCGGAACGTGTCCTTGTGGACCTACGAATTTCAGTAGGAGCTTGATTAGAAGTATCTTGATCATCATCATTAATTTCCTCTCTAGTCGGTGCAGGCACCTCAGGAACGTTTTCTTGAGTTTTGCCATTTTCCGGTTCAAGAGGTAACACATCATCAAGTTCTACTTTCCTCCCACTTACTTATTTCGAGAGAAACTCTTTCTCTAGAAAGGATCCATTCTTGGCAACAAAGATCTTGCCTTCGGATCTGAGGTAGAAGGTATACCCAATAGTTTCTTTAGGGTATCCTATGAGGACGCATTTTTCTGACTTGGGTTCGAGCTTTTCAGGTTGAAGTTTCTTGACATAAGCATCGCATCCCCAAACTTTTAGAAATGACAGCTTAGGTTTCTTCCCAAACCATAATTCATACGGTGTCGTCTCAACGGATTTCGACGGAGCCCTATTTAAAGTGAATGCGGCAGTCTCTAAAGCATAGCCCCAAAAAGATAGCGGTAAATCGGTAAGAGACATCATAGATCGCACCATATCTAATAGAGTGCGATTACGACGTTCGGACACACCATTACGCGGAGGTGTTCCAGGCGGCGTGAGTTGTGAAACTATTCCACATTTTCTTAAGTGTGTGCCAAATTCGTGACTCAAGTATTCTCCTCCACCATCTGATCGTAGAAACTTGATCTTTCTATCACGTTGATTTTCAACCTCACTCTTAAATTCCTTGAACTTTTCAAAGGTCTCAGACTTGTGTTTCATTAAGTAGATATACCCATATCTACTCAAGTCATCAGTGAGGGTGAGAACATAACGATAGCCACCGCGAGCCTCAACACTCATTGGACCGCACACATCGGTATGTATGATTTCCAATAAGTTGGTTGCTCGCTCCATTGTTCCTGAGAACGGAGTCTTGGTCATTTTACCCATGAGGCATGGTTCGCATGTGTCAAATGATTCATAATCAAGAGACTCTAAAAGTCCATCTGCATGGAGCTTCTTCATGCGTTTGACACCTATGTGACCAAGGCGGCAGTGCCACAAATATGTGGGACTATTGTTATCAGCTTTAACTCTTTTGGTATTCACACTATGAATATGTGTATCATCACACACAAGATTCATTAAGAATAAACAATTAACCATCGGAGCATGACCATAAAACATATCTCTCATATAAATAGAACAACCATTATTCTCGGATTTAAATGAGTAGCCATCTTGAATTAAACGAGATCCAGAGACAATGTTCATGCTCAAACTTGGCACTAAATAACAATTATTGAGGTTTAAAACTAATCCCGTAGGTAAATGTAGAGGCAGCGTGCCGACGGCGATCACATCGACCTTGGAACCATTCCCGACGCGCATCGTCACCTCGTCCTTCGCCAGTCACCGTTTATTCCGCAGCTCCTGCTTTGAGTTACAAATGTGAGCAACTGCACCGGTATAAAATACCCAAGAGCTACTACGAGTACTGGTAAGGTACACATCTGTTACATGTATATCACATATACCTTTTGTTTTGCCGGCCTTCTTGTCCGCTAAGTATTTGGGGCAGTTCCGCTTCCAGTGACCACTTCCCTTGCAATAAAAGCACTTAGTCTCGGGCTTGGGTCCATTCTTTGGCTTCTTCCCGGCAACTTGCTTACCGGGCGCGGCAACTTCCTTGCCGTCCTTCTTGAAGTTCTTTTTACCCTTGCCCTTCTTGAACTTAGTGGTTTTATTCACCATCAACACTTGATGTTCCTTCTTGATTTCTACCTCTGCTGATTTCAGCATAGCATATACCTCAGGAATGGTCTTTACCATCCCCTGCATGTTGTAGTTCATCACAAAGCTTTTGTAGCTAGGTGGAAGCGACTGGAGGATTCTTTCAATGACCGCTTCATCCAGGAGATTAACTTCCAGTTGAGTCAAGCGGTTGTGCAACCCAGACATCTTGAGTATGTGTTCACTAACAGAGCTATTTTCCTCCATTTTACAGCTAAAGAATTTGTCGGAGACTTCATATCTCTCGACCCGGGCATGAGCTTGGAAAACCATTTTCAGCTCTTCGAACATCTCATATGCTCCATGTCTCTCAAAACGCTTTTGGAGCCCCGGCTCTAAGCTGTAAAGCATGCCGCACTGAACGAGGGAGTAATCATCGGAACGTTACTGCCAAGCGTTCATAACGTCTTGTTCTGCAGGGAGAACAGGTGCGTCACCCAGCGGTGCTCGTAGGACATAATCTTTCTTGGCAGCTATGAGGATGATCCTCAGGTTCCGGACCCAGTCCGTATAGCTGCTGCCATCGTCTTTCAGCTTGGTTTTCTCTAGGAACGTGTTGAAGTTGAGGACTACGTTGGCCATTTCATCTACAAGACATATTGTAAAAAAATTTAGACTAAGTTCATGATAATAAAGTTCATTTAATCAAATTATTTAATGAACTCCCACTTAGATAGAAATCCCTCTTCTAGTCTTCTAAGTATAACATGATCCGAGTCAACTAGACCGTGTCCGATCATCACGTGAGACGGACTAGTCAACATCGGTGAACATCTTCATGTTGATCGTATCTTCTATACGACTCATGCTCGACCTTTCGGTCTTCTGTGTTCCGAGGCCATGTCTGTACATGCTAGGCTCGTCAAGTCAACCTAAGTGTTTGCATGTGTAAATCTGTCTTACACCCGTTGTATGTGAACGTTAGAATCTATCACATCCGATCATCACGTGGTACTTCGAAACAACGAACTGTCGCAACGGTGCACAGTTAGGGGGAACACTTCTTGAAATTATTATGAGGGATCATCTTATTTACTACCGTCGTTCTAAGTAAACAAGATGCAAAACATGATAAACATCACATGCAATCAAATAATAAACGTGACATGATATGGCCAATATCACATAGCTCCTTTGATCTCCATCTTGGGGCTCCATGATCATCTTGTCACCGGCTTGACACCATGATCTCCATCATCATGATCTCCATCATCGTGTCTCCATGAAGTTGCTCGCCAACTATTACTTCTACTACTATGGCTAACGCGTTTAGCAATAAAGTAAAGTAATTTACATGGCTCTTCTCAATGACACGCAGGTCATACAAAAAATAAAGACAACTCCTATGGCTCCTGCCGGTTGTCATACTCATCGACATGCAAGTCGTGATTCCTATTACAATAGCATGAACATCTCATACATCACATATAGATCATTCATCATTCATCACAACTTTGGCCATATCATATCACAAAACACTTGCTGCAAAAACAAGTTAGACGTCCTCTAATTGTTGCTGCAAGTTTTACGTGGCTGAATTAGGGTTCTAGCAAGAACGTTTTCTTACCTACATAAAAGCCACAACGTGATTTGTCAACTTATATTTACCCTTCATAAGGACCCTTTTCATCGAATCCGCTCCAACTAAAGTGGGAGAGACAGACACCCGCCAGCCACCTTATGCAACTAGTGCATGTTAGTCGGTGGAACCGGTCTCACGTAAGCGTACGTGTAAGGTTGGTCCGGGACGCTTCATCCCACAATACCGCTGAAGCAAGATAAGACTAGTAGCGGCAAGAAAGTTGACAACATCTATGCCCACAACAAATTGTGTTCTACTCGTGCAATAGAGAACTACGCATAGACCTGGCTCATGATGCCACTGTTGGGGAACGTTGCAGAAAATTAAATTTTTTCCTACGGTTTCACCAAGATCCATCTATGAGTTCATCTAAGCAACGAGTCATGGGAGAGAGATTGCATCTACATACCACTTTGTAGATCGCGAGTGGAAGCGTTCGATGAACGGGGATGAGGTAGTCGTACACGACGTGATCCAAATCACCGGAGATCCTAGCACCGAACGGAAGGCACCTCCGCGTTCAACACACGTACGGGACGATCGACATCTCCTCCTTCTTGATCCAGCAAGGGGAAGGAGAGGTTGAGGAAGAAGACTCCAACGGCAGCACGACGGCGTGGTGTTGTTGGTGTGGCAGTACTCCGACAGGGCTTCGCCAAGCACGTACGGAGGAGGAGAGGTGTTGGGGAGGGGAGGGGCTGCGCCTTGAGTTGTGTATTGCAGCCCTCCCCTCACCCCTCTATTTATAGGGGAAGGGGCAAGGGGGGCCGGCCCCTGTAGATGGGATCTAGTGGGAGGGCGGCGGCCAGGGAGGGGGGACTTGCCCCCCAAGCAAAGGGGGGCGCCCCCTTTAGGGTTCCCCCCAACCCTAGGCGCATGGGCCCTTGGGGGGGAGGCGCACCAGCCCACTTTGGGCTGGTTCCCTTCCTCATACAGCCCATAAGGCCCTCCGGGAGAGGTGGACCCCAGAACCCCTCCGGTGGCCCCGGTTCAATACCGATATGCCCCCGAACCTTTCCAGTGTCCGTATGACAACTTCCCATATATAAATCTTTACCTCCGGACCATTCCGAAACTCCTCGTGACATCCGGGATCTCATCCGGGACTCCGAACAACATTCGGGTTACTGCATATACATATCTTCACAACCCTAGCGTCACCGAACCTTAAGTGTGTAGACCCTACGGGTTCGGGAGACATGCAGACATGACCGAGACGGCTCTCGGGCAATAACCAACAGTGGGATCTGGATACCCATGTTGGCTCCCACATGCTCCACGATGATCTCATCGGATGAACCACGATGTCGAGGATTCAATTAACCCCGTATACGATTCCCTTTGTCAATCGGTATTTTACTTGCCCGAGATTCGATCGTCGGTATCCCAATACCTCGTTCAATCTCGTTACCGGCAAGTCACTTTACTCGTACCGTAATGCATGATCCCGTGATCAAACACTTTGATCACATTGAGCTCATTATGATGATGCATTACCGAGAGGGCCCGGTGATACCTCTCCGTCAAGCGGAGTGACAAATCCCAGTCTCGATCCGTGTCAACCCAACACATACTTTTGGAGATACCCGTAGTATACCTTTATAGTCACCCAGTTACGTTGTGACGTTTGGTACACCCAAAGCACTCCTACGGTGTCAGGGAGTTACACGATCTCATGGTCTAAGGAAAGGATACTTGACATTGGAAAACTCTAGCAAACGAACCATGCGATCTTATGCTATGTTTAGGATTGGGTCTTGTCCATCACATCATCCTCCTAATGATGTGATCTCGTTATCATTGACATCCAATGCCCATAGTCAGGAAACCATGACTATCTATTGATCAACGAGCTAGTCAACTAGAGGCTTACTAGGGACACGTTGTTGTATGTTATTCACACATGTATTACGATTTCCGGATAACACAATTATAGCACGAATAAAGACAATTATCATGAATAAGGAAATATAATAATAATGCTTTTATTATTGCCTCTAGGGCATATTTCCAACACTATTTTCTGTTGTTTTAATTATTTAAAAATATAATTTCACCTCTGCAATATTTTATTTCAGATGTGTTTCTGTAGTTATAGAGGGTGAACTTTTATTTATAGAAAAATAAAATGTTTTATTTGTTTTTTTACTAGTTTTGTTTTAAGCATAATTAGAGTTTTAATTTAGCTTTTTATGTGTTTCCTTTTGCTAGTAAAACTATATGAAAAATACTTTCTGTTAACTTAATTGATTTAAATTTTGTTTACTATTAAAATTATTAGTTTAGTATTTTCTTTGTTAACTTTTACTTAGGATAAAACTAGTTTTTGTAGTTAAGGCAAAAGGTTTTCCTAGTAGGTTCTTTATAGTTTCCCCTGTTAGTTCTTTCGATGTATTATTTGTTTTGTATTGGGTTTTCTTATTGAGTTTTTGTATTGTTATATTTGCTTGCAAGAATGCTTGCTGATGTGAATGTCATGTTTGTTATTATAGATTTCATCGGAGAGTTGCGTATAGTCCTATCAAGTTATTTTCGAGAGCGTTGTTATCTTCATCAACTTACTAGGCAAGTTCACTTTGACCATGTTTTTCATACCTATGTTTTATTTGCATGTAGTAGCACCCTTTCAATAATCCCTCCAGTAGTGATATTGATTTCTTGTAGTTTAGTAGAATGCATGAGGTAGGAACCCATCTCACTGTTATCAAGCCCGGGACGTTAGATAGTTTTAATGCTACGCTGTAGTAGACGGGGTTTGGTATGAGTACACGAGAGTGGTGTGAAGAAGGGTGTCGGGGGTTGGGTGCGACATATGCCAAAGGATGGCTTATCATGGTGGGGGCGAGTAGAACGTCGCCGGTGCCTGGAAGCGGGATGAGGCGTAGACATGCACGCCGGCGAATCTTACCCAGTTTCGGGGCTCTCCGAGGAGATAATACCCCTACTGCTGCTCTGCGGGGTCTCCGCATGATCACTATGGTGATATGTGTACAAAGTTGCTCCTCGAGCTGTGTTCTGGAGGTAGGAGAGGGCAAGGCTAGCTCTCTCCCTTCTATGCTGCTGGTCTGGTGGAAAAAGGATCCAACCCTTTGCATGGATGCTCCGGGGGGGTTATATAGGCCTACCCCCCGGGGGTACAATGGTAATCTGACTGGGCGCGGGTCCCAGCCGTCTGTCTCTTAGGCAGTCGTCTTCTCCGCCGACTCGTGGGGACCGCCTCTGGTGGGCCCCGCCGACTGACCTGGCCACTATAGTCGCGCCTCTGATGACGTTGGCTGGGTCGTGGGGGCGTGGCAACAGTGCCGCCGCCTGGCGGGCGATCACTGTCGCCACTCCCCGTCTTATCTGGTTAATGGCGTGTGGGGCCCGTGGGAGGAACGGGCCGACTCTCGGAGGCCGACTCCCACGGGGTCCGTCTTCGGGTGCTCTCGCCGTCTTCATCCCTCCCGCTGACTAGCGGGGCCCGCCGTCTCCAGGCCGTACATGCGGGCCAACGTGGGAACAGTGCCCCATCGTCAGGGCGGACGCCAGGGCCAGCATGGCGACAGTGCCGCGCCGGACGGAGCTCTCCTCCCATACGGCGTACTGTAGCCATACCTGTCCCTGGTAATCAACGTAGCGGAGGGCTGTACTCCGGCCATCCTCGGTCTCGTCCTTCTTCCCGAAGGCGGAGAGTGGTGAAGTCGTGGGCCGACTCCCCATAGTCGGCCTCCCTGGAGTCGCCGATCGGGAGTCTCAGCCATCTCTGGGACTCGGCCGTGAGTGGGTATCGGCGATGCTGCGGCCGACTCCCAGAGTCGGCTGATCGTCTTGGGATTCTTTGAGAGGCGTAGCGTGCCCCGATGTCTTGAAAGGTTCTGGGTCCCGGGTTAGCCTATCCGTGGCCCATTACTCCAGCAAAGGGGGACTCTACGTCAATGGCGACAACTTCATGATGGCGTCGGCAAAGACTGCATCTTCAGGACTCCAAAACCTCAAGATTTTGAGACTCAAGACAAGAATTCAATACACACTACTGGGTGAAGGACGGTTGACGGGCACCCTGGATAAACCAGTGGATGGCCGGGATGCATGGAAAAGCGCCATGACATCTTGCGGAAAGCTTCACCCAGACTCAAAGAGACGAAAGAATACTTCATGCCCGGAAGCTTACCTGTGCAACCGCAAGTCACTATGGGCTCTGGCTTGGTTGACCTTAGTGGTGACTCTGGCTGGGACGGTGCTAGGAGATGTAGAACTACGGTAGGATTGGATGAGCACCAGACAGTGGTCAGAGGAACTCTTCGGAAGACCATTTTTCGGTCATCTTGTTCTTAAACACCCAGAAGTGCGAGAACATAAAGAGGGATCGAATCTTGCGGGTAAAGTGTACAAACCTCTGCAGAGGGTTAAAACCTAGTCGATTAGCCGTGTCCCCGGTTACGGACAATTTGAGCATCTGGACTTGCATCTATCTCGGAACTCTCAACACTGAACTGATAACTTAATTGTGGGCAACTTCTGATGATTTTGGGTTATGAGACATTGGTTGGCGGAACCATGTCACGGTAGAAAATTCCATAGTACAGGTGAGGGAGTCCTGGATTAGGGGGTGTCCGGATGGCCGGACTGTACCTTCAGCCGGACTCCTGGACTATGAAGATACAAGATTGAAGACTTCGTCCCGTGTCCGGATGGGACTTTCCTTGGCGTGGAAGGCAAGCTTGGCGATGTGGATATTTAGATCTCCTACCATTGTAACCGACTTTGTGTAACCCTAACCCTCTTTGGTGTCTATATAAACCGGAGGGTTTTAGTCCGTAGGACAACACAATATACAACAATCATACCATAGGCTAGCTTCTAGGGTTTAGCCTCTTTGATCTCGTGGTAGATCCACTCTTGTACTACCCATATCATCAATATTAATCAAGCAAGACGTAGGGTTTTACCTCCATCAAGAGGGCCCGAACCTGGGTAAAACTTCGTGTCCCTTGTCTCCTATTACCATCCGCCTAGACGCACAGTTTGGGACCCCCTACCCAAGATCCGCCGGTTTTGACACCGACATTGGTGCTTTCATTGAGAGTTCCTCTGTGTTGTCGCATTTAGGCCCGATGGCTCCTTTGATCATCGACAAAGATGCGGTCCAGGGTGAGACTTTTCTCCCCAGATTTCGTCTTCGGCGGCTTCACACTGCGGGCCAATTCGCTTGGCCACCTGGAGCAGATCGAAAGCTACGCCCCTGGCCATCAGGTCAGATTTGGAAGTTTAAACTACACGGCTGACATCCGCGGGGACTTGATCTTCGACGGATTCGAGCCACAGCCGAGCGCGCCGCACTGTCTCGATGGGCATGATCTAGCTCTGCCGCCAAACAGTGTCCCGGAGGCCGCACGAGCATCGGTTCCGACACTTAATTCGAAGCCTACTGCGCCGATCGAGGATGAGTGGTTGGACGCCGCCTCGGGGGCTGCGATCTCAAAGGCGATCGAGCCGAACACCAGCCCCGCACCCCGCAAGGCCCGTGACACCGAGGGGCCGGATTCCTCTCCGGACTCCGAGCCCTCCGCGCGCCTGCCAATCGAATCCGATTGGGCGCCGATCATGGAGTTCACCGCCGCGGACATCTTTCAGCACTCGCCCTTCGGCGACATCCTGAAGTCGCTAAAGTGTCTCTCTTTATCAGGAGAGCCCTGGCCGGACTACGGTCAGCAAGGTTGGGATACGGACGATGAAGAAATTCAAAGCCCACCCACCACCCACTTCGTAGCCACTATCGATGACTTAACCGACATGCTTGAGTTCGACTCCGAAGACATCGACGGTATGGATGACGATGCAGGAGACGACCAAGAACCAGCACCAATAGGGCACTGGAAGGCCACCTCGTCATACGACATATATATGGTCGAAACTCCAAAAGACGGAGATGGCGATGGAACAACGGGGGATGACGCCTCCAAGAAACATCCCAAGCGTCGGCGTCAGTGGCGCCGCTCTAAATCCCGCCAAAGCGAAAATGGTGATTCCGGCACGGGAGATAATAATACTCCGGATAGCGCTGAAGAACACCCCCTCCAGCAAGATTCAGCACAGGAGGATGGAGAAGACAGCCCTCACGAGAGAGCGGCAGACAGAGAGGTTGAGGATGATAATTATATGCCTCCCTCAGAAGACGAGGAAAGCCTCGACGACGATGAATTCGTCGTGCCAGAGGATCCTGTCGAACAAGAGCGTTTTAAACGCAGGCTTATAGCCACGGCAAGCAGCGTCAAGAAAAAGCAACAACAACTTAGAGCTGATCAAGATTTGCTAGCCGAGAGATGGACTGAAGTCCTTGCAGCCGAAGAGTATGAACTCGAACGCCCCTCCAAGAGTTACCCAAAGCGCAGGCTGCTACCCCGATTAGAGGAGGAAGCGCCTAAACCTACATCACCAGCGCATGACATGGCCGACCGACCACCTCGTGGCCGTGACAGAGAGGCCTCTCGGCCCTCCACTCAAGCCGTGCCCCGAAGCCGCTCAAAACATACTAAGGCACAGGAAAATGCGCCAGACCCGCGAGAGATACTGGAGGACAAGGCAAGACAAACAAGATCGATCTACGGATCGCGTGGGCGCCCTACGGCACGTGACGGGGATCATCACTCCGGACATAATAAATCTGGCCAGGCCGAACAGAATAGACAAAGCTCATTCAAGCTGCGTCGTGATATAGCCCAATACAGAGGCGCCGCACACCCACTATGCTTCACAGATGAAGTAATGGATCATAAAATCCCTGAGGGTTTCAAACCCATGAACATCGAATCATATGATGGCACAACAGATCCTACGGTATGGATCGAGGATTATCTCCTTCATATCCACATGGCCCGCGGCGATGATCTACACGCCATCAAATACCTCCCACTCAAACTTAAGGGACCAACCCGGCATTGGCTTAGCAGCTTGCCAGCAGATTCAATCGGTTCTTGGGAAGACCTGGAAGCCGCATTCCTCGACAATTTCCAGGGTACCTATGTGCAACCACCGGACGCTGATGACCTAAGACACATAATTCAGCAGCCAGAGGAATCGGCCAGGCAATTCTGGACACGGTTCCTAACAAAGAAAAACCAAATAGTCGACTGTCCGGACACAGAGGCCCTAGCAGCCTTCAAGCATAATATCCGCGACGACTGGCTCGCCCGGCACCTTGGACAGGAAAAGGCGAAATCTATGACAGCCCTCACGACACTCATGACCCGCTTTTGCGCGGGAGAAGATAGCTGGCTAGCTCGCAGCAACAACTTAACCAAGAACCTTGGTAATTCGGATACCAAGGACAAAAGTGGTAGGTCGCGCCGGAACAAGCAAAAGCGCCGCATTAACAGCGACAACAACGAGGATACGACTGTCAATGCCGGATTTAGAGGCTACAAATCCGGTCAGCGGAAAAAGCCATTCAAAAGAAATACTCAGGGCCCGTCCAGTTTGGACCGAATACTCGACCGCTTGTGCTAGATACACGGCACCCTCGAAAAGCCAGCCAATCACACCAACAGGGATTGCTGGGTGTTCAAGCAGGCAGGCAAGTTAAATGCCGAAAATAGAGACAAGGGGCTGCGTAGCGAGGACGAGGAGGAGCCTGGGCCGCCGAACAACAGTGGACAGAAGGGTTTTCCCCCACAAGTGCGGACGGTGAACATGATATACGCAACCCACATCCCCAAAAGGGAGCGGAAGCGTGCATTACGGGACGTATACGCGCTGGAGCCAGTCGCCCCAAAGTTCAACCCATGGTCCTCCTGCCCGATCACTTTTGATCGAAGGGACCACCCCACTAGCATCCATCATGGCGGGTTCGTCGCATTGGTTCTAGACCCAATTATTAACGGATTTCACCTCACAAGAGTCCTTATGGACGGCGGCAACAACCTGAACCTGTTTTACCAGGATACGGTGCGGAAAATGGGCATAGATCCCTCGAGGATTAAGCCCACCAAAACGACCTTTAAAGGCGTCATACCAGGTGTAGAGGCCAACTGTACAGGCTCAGTCACACTTGAAGTGGTCTTCAGATCTCCGGATAACTTCCGAAGCGAGGAGTTAATCTTCGACATAATCCCGCTCCGCAGTGGCTATCACGCACTGCTCGGGCGAACCGCATTCGCAAAGTTCAATGCAGTACCGCACTACGCATACCTTAAGCTCAAGATGCTAGGCCCTCGAGGAGCAATCACGGTCAATGGAAACACCGAGCGCTCCCTCCGAATGGAGGAGCACACGGCGGCGCTCGCAGCAGAAGTACAAAGCAGCCTCTCTAGGCAATTCTCCTGTCCGGCCGTTAAAAGGCCGAACACTGTCAAGTGGGCCCGGAGTAACCTACAACAAGACCACCTGGCATGTTCTGAGCAGGCGTAGCAATGCGGCCCCAACCCCAGCCCTCGCGAAATAGCAAAACTAGTGCTTCGCGTACATGACTACGCTCTCGAAATACCATGGGCGGAGGGGAAGGGGCACCATCACGGCACGCCCAAAACATGGCTTAAACCGTACTAGGGGTTGCTGAATTCATTTTTAATTTTCTCTTACTTTCAGGACTCCATACTTCGGACGACCTGTTCGGCAATTCAACTGCCACACAAACGATGCAAGAACCAGGGAAGCAGACAAGCCATGCCGCATTATGGAACTCCCAGGTGGTCTCTATCACGAGCAGTATACCTGTTTTGCATACAATTCCGCGGCCTGCCCCTGAACCGGACATGTTAAATAGTCCAACCCTTTGCCTATCGCACTATTTGTATCGTTCTGCTTTGATCGCAGCCTTTTTAAACAATGCATATTCTTTATCTATTTTTGCATTACCTTTCTTACAAAT
Organism: Aegilops umbellulata; assembly: GCA_032464435.1. Classification (NCBI taxonomy): domain Eukaryota; kingdom Viridiplantae; phylum Streptophyta; class Magnoliopsida; order Poales; family Poaceae; genus Aegilops; species Aegilops umbellulata. Next base: position 370,083,679 of record CP136055.1, on the reverse strand, counting down.
ATATGTTCATTAATGACATGTTGCACCCCTACACTGTTGTACGGCAAATACGCCAGGGGCTTCAGTACCCCCCAATATGGTGTGAAGTCCGAACACTTTCACAAGTGCGGCACCCCAAACTTGTAGCATTATATGCATCGGCTCTGAATCATGTCTTGGGTCAATAGTTGGGTTTGCCCGGCTCCTATGTTTTGGTGCCTTACGTTCCGCTATATCGGCTAAGGTAGCACTAGGAGAACTACTGCGATTGTGCCCCAGTTGAGCTGGGCTGAGCACCTCAGTAGAGAAAGCTAAAACTGACTGTCATGATGAAGTGAGAGACCGGTCGCTGTTCGAGAGGTTTTTTGAGTCCCTAAAGACTTATGCCGCTTAGAGCGAGGAACTGGCTTTGTCCGGCCAAGGCGTGGATAGCGCCCCGAACTCGGTCTTCCGAATACTAGGGGCTTCGCCGAAATTTAAAATTATAGAGTTCTATGGCTAAGTGAGAGTGTTCAAGCATTATAGTCCGATTGCCTTGTTCGTTGTGCTGAGCGCCTCCCTCGAAGGACCCAAACATGGGAAAAAGAGCGCTCAGGTTTATCCCGAACACCCCAGCACTAGTGGCATGGGGGCAGAAGCCGACGACTGGCCATCTCTCAATTTTTGATAAACTGCCGCACAGAAAGTAATATTTTAAATTCAACAAGCATTGCTTAGCGCATATGAACAAGTTTTCAGCGCACAGGATAACACGAGAGAGTTCATTCAAAAATTACATCCTTGGTACATTCGTCCGCCATAAGGCGGGCACCCTCAGAACATCCTTATAATAGTTCTCGGGCTTGCGATGCTCTTTCCCCGGCGGTGGCCCATCCTTCACAAGCTTCTCACCGTCCAGCTTGCCCCAGTGCACCTTAGCACGGGCAAGGGGCCTCCGGGCACCTTCGATGCAGACGGAGCACTTGATGACCTCGAGCCTTGGACAGGATTCCACCAGCCGCCACACCAATCCGAAGTAGCTCCCAGGTAGGGCCTTTCCAGGCCACAGCCAAACTATGAGGCCCTTCATGGCCTGTTCGGCCGCCTTGTGGAGCTTGACCAGTTGCTTCAGCTGGTCGCTCAAGGGCACAGGGTGTTCGACCTCAGTATACTGAGACCAGAACACCTTCTCCGTCGAGCTGCCCTCCTCGGCTCGGTAGAACGCGGCGGCATCGGATACGCTACGGGGAAGATCTGCGAACGCTCCTGGAGAGCTCCGGATTCGGGTAAGTAACAAGTAGCTTACTTTTGTATGTTTGCTTTGCATAAAGAATGCCTTACCCGCCGCTATCTTTTTCACCGCATCCAACTCCTAGAGGGCCTTCTGGGATTCGGCCTTGGCAGACTTGGCACTTTCAACAGCCGCCGCAAGCTCGGACGCTCACATCCTTGAATCAAGCTCCAAACTCTCATGTTTTTCCACGAGAGCCTGGATCTCTTGCCGTATCTCGCCAACTTGCGCCTCATATCTCTCCCGCTCGGTGCGCTCCGTGGCCGCTTTCTTCTCAGCCTCGGCCGGCGCTTGCTTGAGGGTTGCCACCTCAGTTGTGGCCCCTACAATAAGCAGCACAATCCTGTCATTTTTCTATAAGGTATCTCTTACCTTCTTTCTCCTCGAGTTGCCGCTTGGCAAGGCCGAGATCTTGCTCGGACCGCTCGAGACCCTGCTTCAGGGTGCCTACCTCCGCAGTCAGTGCGGCGGTCGCAAGCAGCGAAGCCTGCATACGCATATTGACTCTTTTTTTGTTAGACTCCTGCGAAGATTATTAGATCCTCTATCCGGCTTTTCTTTCCGAACGCCAAACAGAGCATTAGGGGCTACTGTCTATGCGGTAATATTTTTACTTACCTCGAAGCCTGTTAGAAGGCTAGCACAAGCTTCAGTCAGTGCGCTCTTGGTGGACTGAACCTTCTGGAGCACCAGACTCATGATAGTACGGTGATCCTCGTCGATGGAGGCGCCGTTAAGCACCTCCAGCAAATTGTCCAGCACCTCCGGTTGGACGGGGGCCGCCGGCTTAGTAGACTTGCTCCTCTTAGAAGGAGGTCGCCTGCCGCAGTCCGAAACCGCTGAGGATTCCGGCGCGGTGTCCGGCGCAAAGCCGGACTTGGAGCCCTGAGGGGTCTTGTCCCCTTTACTCCCGGAGTCCGGGAGGTCGCCTCGCGGCTCCTCCAGGACCACCTCCTCTTGGCCCGGGGCTTGTCGCGACGCCACTTCGGCGTCATCCGCAGTGCGGGGGGAGGCAGCGGGCGGAATTGAATTCACGTCCGATGAAGCCAGGGAGCCGCTCGACAACTCGTCGAGCCCGGCCTTTGGCGGGTTGCATAATTATATTCGACATAAGGAAAACCTGTGCAACAAAGGAATGCTATGAGTTACTCTGGTATCCGAATACTTACGATTCCGCCGGGCGCTTGGCCCTGTGCGGCCACTCCTCTTCGCCCTCGTCGGCGTCGGTGGAATAGTCCGGAGGGAGGGTCTTCCCCTTCTTGGACCCTTCGGCCTCCCCTGTTGGGGCGGCCTTCCTCTTCTTTCCTCCCCCTGCTGGAGGGGGAGAGTTTGCTTCTTCCTCCTCCTCGTGTTCACGGGAGGAGTGCATCTCGGATTCGTGGGATGATGAATCCGACACCTCCACACGCCGGGCACTCTTTCGAGTCTTGGCCTTCTTCTCCGGCACCACATAAGGTGCCGGAACCAGCAGCTTCGATAAACGAGCATCGGCTGGGTCTTCGGGCAAAGGAGCCAGATAGCCGATCTGTCCGGACTTCGCCTGCCACTCCTGTCAAAGGTAAGGGAGTTTAGATCCCGCATAGAGTCAAACTATGAGAAACAAATGTCATGTAAAAGGTAAAGATAACTCACCGCACTAGCTGGACGCTGCGTGCTGAATCCGCGATCCTCGGATGCGGATGCGGGAGCCTCGGCGCCCTTGAATAGCACCTTCCAGGCATCTTCGTACGTCGTGTTGAAGAGCCTATTCAAAGTTCGGTGCTGCGCCGGGTTGAACTCCCACAGATTGAAGGCCCGTTGTTGACACGGGAGGATCCGGCGGACGAGCATAACCTGGACTACATTGAAAAGCTTGAGCTGCTTGGTCACCAGGGATTGGATGCATGTTTGCAGTCCAGTCACCTCTCCCTCGTTGCCCCATGATAAGCCCGTCTCTTTCCAGGACGTGAGCCGCATAGGGGGTCCGGACCGGAACTCGGGGGCTGCGACCCAATCAAGGTCGCGCGGCTCGGTGATGTAAAACCACCCCGATTTCCACCCCTTCAGGGTCTCCACAAAGGAGCCCTCGAGCCATAGGACGTTGGCTATCTTGCCCGCCATGGCGCCTCCGCACTCCGCCTGGTTGCCGCGCACCACCTTTGGCTTGACGTTGAAGATATTGAGCCAAAGGCCGAAATGGGGGCGAATGCGGAGGAAGGCCTCGCACACGACGATAAACGCCAATATGTTGAGGAGAAAGTTCGGGGCCAGATCATGGAAATCCAGGCCATAGTAGAACATGAGCCCCCCGGACGAATGGGTGGAGAGGGAAACCCAGTCCGCGGAGGAAGTGGGGAAGGAATACGGCCCTCTCATGGGGCCTTGGGGTGGGGAGGAGCTTCCCCTTTTTGGGAAGCCGGTGCGCGATGTCGTTAGACAAGTATCCGGCCTTCCTTAGCTTTTTGATATGGCCCTCCGTGACGGAGGAGACCATCCACTTGACTCCCGCTCCGGACATGGCTGGAGAAGGTTGAGGTGGGAAGTGCGGGCTTGGGCGCTGGAGCTCGAGTGCGTAGAAGATGGATAGGCAAAGGAGGAAGAAGGCGTAGGTAAAAAGGTGGATCCTTATCCCCTTATATGGGCGGATGCGGCTATGTGTCCCCACCAGCCTGGTAAAACTCGCTTATCTCCCAAGCGCCGTGATAAATGGCGCGGTTGGGTTACCCACGTCCGTATTGATGAGAATCCCGTAAATGAGGGACACGATCTCTGCTTTGACAAGACGTGCCAAGGAAACCGCCTCGCAAAATGCGCTGAGGTGGGGAAGTAAAAACGATTCGAATAAAGGCTTGGCCGTAGTATGATGTCACGCTACGGAATACGTCAGCAGATTAGATTTGTGTTAATATTATTCTCTCTATGGCAATATGTGGAAACTTATTTTGCAGAGCCGGACACTATCCTTAGTGTATACAATCTTTTATGAAGTACTTGGAGGAGGAACCCGCCTTGCAATGCCGAAGACAATCTGCCCGCCGGACTCGTCGTCATAGAAGCCTGGTTCAGGGGCTACTGAGGGAGTCCTGGATTAGGGGGTGTCCGGATGGCCGGACTGTACCTTCAGCCGGACTCCTGGACTATGAAGATACAAGATTGAAGACTTCGTCCCGTGTCCAGATGGGACTTTCCTTGGCGTGGAAGGCAAGCTTGGCGATGCAGATATTTAGATCTCCTACCATTGTAACCGACTTTGTGTAACCCTAACCCTCTTCGGTGTCTATATAAACCGGAGGGTTTTAGTCCATAGGACAACACAATATACAACAATCATACCATAGGCTAGCTTCTAGGGTTTAGCCTCTTTGATCTCGTGGTAGATCTACTCTTGTACTACCCATATCATCAATATTAATCAAGTAGGACGTAGGGTTTTACCTCCATCAAGAGGGCCCGAACCTGGGTAAAACTTCGTGTCCCTTGTCTCCTTTTACCATCCACCTAGACGCACAGTTCGGGACCCCCTACCCGAGATCCGCCGGTTTTGACACCGACAACAGGCTCCTGTTATTTGTTTGTTGTAGGGAAAATGAAATTCAGCCTTTACGCAAACAAAAATCAGACCCAGAGCCACAAAGCCATATTGCATATAGAATAAGTGTATCATCAGTTTTCTCTTACAGTGATCTTGCCGATACATTCAATGTACTGACCTACATGGCTGCAACTTATTATGTTGAAGTTGTTTTGTTCCGACGAGTAAGAGTATGGTACAGGGTTACGGTCTACACTCAACTTGCCGATGGCATTGATGGGACTCCACAACCGATTGTTTGTTTCCGCTGAGACTTATGAGGTATATATCAGTTTTGCGTTATTTATACATGTGATTGCACTTTGATATATACATTGATGTACTGTGTGTGCCAGCATACTGATCCAGGGATGGAACGGATACACAGAGGCTTGACCGTTTGACGTCGGTCGCTACAGATATGGTATCAGAGCACATGTTGGCTGTAGGACATGACCCTAGAAACTGGAAAGCCGTAGGAAAGGATATCTCTAAAACTTTAATTTTCAAAAAGACCGTTCTTTCTCGTCTTTTCCGATTTTATCAAATAGTCCCTCTTACCTCAAATAGTTCGAATACATCCCTTCCCTTTCTAACCACACAGAGGATCAACTGAAGCCACTCCAAGAAGGATCCGATATCGGACAACTGATGACCACTTCAAAGTAAAGAGGATTTCATCATGCATTAGAAGCTTTGAAGCTACAGCAGTTGAATGCTCCAAAGACTTGACGAATTTGAAGACTGAAGATTTATTTTGACCCTTAGAAGACCAAACCCTTGTTATGTACGTACGTTAGATGCGATGATTTGTGAGATGTCCATTGTTTGATGTTTTTCCGACAGCCACAAAATAAAACTCGTTTCTTCAAAACTATTGTTTGTATTGTGTGTATCTCCCTCTATCTTCCGTATCTCATCCCAAAACCCTTGGACCCAATAGATGATGAATGAAGATGGAATTGCATTTCCGAGATGAATGACACAACCGGAGGTAACACAATGGATATGGAACATGGAATATCGCATGAAGGAGCGTCGTATTGAAGGAGAGTATATGGTTCCATACACCTTACGGCGCATCACACAAGGTGCTGCAACATGGCGAGAGATACATCAAGCTATACAAGGATGGAATGGAGCAAATGCTTGGGAAGAATTAAAGACAATTCTACTGAGGTCTCGTTTTATCCAGAAGCCCGGTGACAGTAAAATGAAGCAAACTTGTGCATGCAGAATATGTGGAGAAATAGGACACACCCAGGAGGAACACAAGGATGGATGCCCACATTGTGAGGAGAATCACCTAGCCGAAGAATGCCCAACTAGGCAAGTTACTTGTTTCATGTGCGAAGGAACAACACACTACCCTGGTCAATGTCACATTTACCCCGAGGTACAAGAAATTACCAAGCAGCAGAAAGAAGCCCTCGGGAAAGTTTAGAAGAATCTGCGATGAAGGAAGTTATTGAAGACCCTGACGGAGAAGGCCTAAACAAATTTTTTGCCCAAGCCTGCTATTCATGTGGAGAAGAAAGACATTTTTCAGAGTATTGCACGAAGGAAAGCCAAGAGTATCTCAGAGAATTCCCGACAGTAGAAGTGAAGTTTGACCCTTAGGAAATAGAAGCTCTGATCATTATGGAGAAATCCAGGAAGAGAAAACGAAGGCATCCCCAGAACAACTCAATTTCTGCAGAGAAGGACCTGAGTTATGTCACATGTTTCAAGTGCAAGACCTTAGGACACTATGCCAATAAATGTCCAGAGAAGAAGCCAAGAACCCGAAGAGCAGACACCATCCCCAAGACGCCCAAAGACTTATCGGAAGTTATTTGTTTTCGTTGGACATTATGCTACCAAATGTCCCAACAAGATGAAAGCTGGAGCTGAGTAGTTGGAATTTTGGTAATAAGTGTACTAGGAAGCGGACTTATTTTCATGAGCACAATGAGTTGAGTTATGTAATGGATGCTCAGGGATTGTAATGAGTTCATGAAATCAATAAAGTTAAAGTGTCCTAATTCCATATGTTGAATTGTATGAGTTGTTACGTTGCAAACACAGATGTTGACCATTTTCGAGGATATGAGAAATATGGTCTATGGATAAAATTGTCATTTCACATTAAGGGTGGCAGTACCCTGCGAGAACACCTAATTTATGGAAAGGGAAATGTGTCACAAAGATTGGAGTTTGGACAAAATAAGTATGAGTTGTATTCTAATATTTTGGTTACCTCAGGAGTATGAAGGAATGAAGTAATATTGGATTCAAATGAGATGTAATGTTGAAATATGGAACGGAACAATTGTAGCTCCAATGATGAGTTAAAGCTATGCAAGTATCGAAGTGGGCCCACAACCCACATGCCCAGAAATTAATAAGGATCAAGTACTCCCTGCAAGAAGAAATTTTGGAAGAAGATGTGATTTGATGAGCAGACGTTCCATAGGAGGTTACGAAACCCTGAGAGTTGTGAAGTAATGATAGATGTTTCGTTCAGCTTGCAGAATCAATGGAATTATCCGAACTAAGTCCGTCGACAAGAGAAATTATGCAATGCTTATGAGATTTCCGGAGTGTTAGAAATGCGAGATTTGCTAAACCTTATACAGAGTAATGATTTGGGTGCGGAATGGATTGATCACCATACCGACTTACTCTGGTCATTCGCTCTTGCTATTTGTTATGGTAAATCTGAGCGACTTACCCATAGTAGAGAGACGACGATATCAAACCTTATTTAAACCATAGAATCATAGAATGATGAACCCCTGTATAGGCAACCGTTGCCAATCGTAGGATATACGGTGAGATTCAACCCAGACCCTTTCCTATAGGAGAAACCATTAATTGTTGACCACCATGAGATTTTGCTAATTAGTTAGAAGTGGCGACAGACCCGTCAACTAAGAAGACCCTGTCTCGGAAGAACCTTAATTACCATGATGGAAGGACACAAGAAATTGTGGAAAAGGTATGCCTCTACCGGGAGAACCCCAGATTAGGAGTTATCCCGAAGAAATAAGAAGACCAACACCGTCAACCCAAAGAATGGAGTACATGAGTTTTGTCGGAACCATATCCATGCTTTTAAGTGTGGTAGCACACTAGACCATTCCGATCAATGGAATTGCTACAAGATCCCCAGACCCTAACGTTTCTTGCTAGCCTCTTCGAATCTCGAGGATGAGATTCATTTGAAGTGTGGTAGGTTTGTAACATCCCAATATTCTAAATTTTGGAATGTTATATTAAATAAATATTTATGATTGTTTGTTTGATTGTGTGAAATTGAGTGGCTTTTGGAAATTTCAGAGGCATATGAATTTTATTTGAACTTGAATTCAAATTGGCATTTGAAATTTATTTCAAAAAGAAATCCCTGACAAATACTAGTTCAAAAGTATGAGAGGAGCTAAAATGACACTCCAGAAATGTCAGAAGAAAATAATGCCAAAATTTTGAATTCAAATCTGGATTTATTTCGAGTTTTCAAAAAAAATGTTTTTTATAAAGTTATCTTTTCGCCTCTGAAAAATAGTTCATCATATATATTTTATTTTTATGAATTGTTTGATATATATATATATATGTACTATATAAAAATATTATAGATTTCTTTATATTTTATTTTCATCTCTACCTTGATTCAAAAAAAAACTCTTAGCGGGCGGCCAGGCCAGCAGGCCCCGCCACCACCTGAGCCGCACGCCAATAGGCCGCCAGGCGAGGCGAGCGCTCGATCCCCACGCTCCCTTCGCTCGATTCCCTCACGTAATCCCCTCTCTCTCTCAATTTTTTCTCTCTTCCTTTTTTTCTTTTTTTTTCTTTTTCCCTCTGATCGTTGGACCCCACAGCATCATCTCCTTCGTCCCGATACTCCCGTGCCTGTATCTCGTTCCGTTCGACGCCGGCCGCGTCTGCCCCTCCCTAAAACCCTAGCTAAAGTATTCCCTTCACCCAAGAAACACGTCCTATAAATACCCCTACCCGTCCTCCCGTGATCCCCTTCAGAAACCCTCGCAAAAACCTCCCACGTCTGCCGCCATCTTCGTTCCGGTCTCGCCTCAGCCACCGCAGTTCACTGCCGTTTTCGTCACCGGTGAGCCTCGTCGAGACCTATACCTTTGTCAACCCACTGCCCTCGTCGTTGCCCATCTGTTTGACAAGGTCTCGTTTCTTCTTATCAACAACAACAACGACTTAGAGCTCGTCCGCCCGCCACCAGAGCTATAGAGCATCGGAGCTCTGCCACCTTCTGTCGCTCCGTCCCGACATCCCCGACCGCTTCGCCGCACCCGTTCAGCCACTCTGCCAACCTCTTCGGCCATGGGAGCCGCCGTCTCGTTCGTGTTGGGGAACGTAGTAATTTCAACAAATTTCCTACGCACACGCAAGATCATGGTGATGCATAGCAACGAGAGGGGAGAGTGTTGTCTACGTACCCTCGTAGACCGAAGCGGAAGCGTTGACACAACGTAGAGGAAGTAGTCGTACGTTCTCCTCGCGATCCAACCGATCACAGCACCGTTACTCCGGCACCTCCGAGTTCTTGGCACACGTTCAGCTCGATGACGATCCCAGGGCTCCGATCCAGCAAAGCGTCGAGGAAGAGTTCCGTCAGCACGACGGCATGGTGACGATCTTGATGTGTTACCGGCGCAGGGCTTCGCCTAAGCACTGCAACGATATGATCGAGGTGGAATTTGGTGGAAGGGGGCACCGCACACGGCTAAGGAACGATCCGTAGATCAACTTGTGTGTCTTTGGGGTGCCCCCTGCCCCCGTATATAAAGGAGCCAAGGGGGAGGGGCTGGCCGGCCAAGCCTTGGCGCGCCAGAGAGTCCTACTCCCTCTGGGAGTAGGATTCCCCCCCCCCCAATCCTAGTTGGACTAGGATTCTCCAAGGGGGGAGAGAGAGAGAGGGGGCGCCCACCTCTCCTAGTCCTAATAGGACTAGGGGAAGGGGGGAGGCGCACAGCCCATGAGGGCAGCCCTCTCACCTCTCCTCCAAGGCCCATGTTGGCCCATTATGCTCCCGGGGGGTTCCGGTAACCCTCCCGGTATTCCGGTAAAATCCTGATTTCACCTGGAATGCATCCGATGTCCAAACATAGGCTTCCAATATATAATTCTTTATGTCTCGACCATTTCGAGACTCCTCGTCACGTCCGTGATCACATCCGGGACTCCGAACTCCTTCGGTACATCAAAATGTATAAACTCATAATAACTGTCATCGTAACGTTAAGCGTGCGGACCCTACGGTTCGAGAACGATGTAGACATGACCGCGACACGTCTCCGGTCAATAACCAACAGCGGGACCTGGATGCCCATATTGGCTCCTACATATTCTACGAAGATCTTTATCGGTCAGACCGCATAACAACATACGTTGTTCCCTTTGTCATCGGTATGTTACTTGCCCGAGATTCGATCGTCGGTATCCAATACCTAGTTCAATCTCGTTACTGGCAAGTCTCTTTACTCGTTCCATAATACATCATCTCGCAACTAACTCATTGGTTGCAATGCTTGCAAGGCTTTATGTGATGTGCATTACCGAGAAGGCCCTGAGATACCTCTCCGACAATCAGAGTGACAAATCCTAATCTCGAAATACGCCAACCCAATATGTACCTTCGGAGACACCTGTAGAGCACCTTTATAATCACCCAGTTACGTTGTGACGTTTGGTAGCACACAAAGTGTTCCTACGGTAAATGGGAGTTGCATAATCTCATAGTTAAAGGAACATCTATAAGTCATGGATAAAAGCAATAGCAACACACTAAACGATCGGGTGCTATGCTAATGGAATGGGTCATGTCAATCAGATCATTCAACTAATGATGTGATCTCGTTAATCAAATAACAACTCTTTGTTCATGGCTAGGAAACATAACCATCTTTGATTAATGAGCTAGTCAAGTAGAGGCATACTAGTGACACTCTGTTTGTCTATGTATTCACACATGTATTATGTTTCCTGTTAATACAATTCTAGCATGAATAATAAACATTTATCATGAATTAAGGAAATAAATAATAACTTTATTATTGCCTCTAGGGCATATTTCCTTCAGTTCGGTGCCCAAGCCACTGACGACCATCGTCGTCCTCTGCTTCGGTGAGCGAGCGCTCCTCTCCTTTTTATTTTTTCCTCTTTTAGATGGAACCGTTATGTAGATTAGATCGGTTTAGTAGATCGTTTAATTTTCATTAGATTAAATACGGTTTGTTTTGGCGGTTTAGTACGGTTCAGATAACCAGCTAAACGGTTTTATTCTATAGAAAAATAAACGCACGTGTATGTATTGTTAAGTTTCGCCCGAGCGTTTGGTAGCTACAGATTGCAGGCCCCGTAGGCCCAATAGCGCCCGTTTTTCTTCTTCTGTATTTCCGTTTCTGTTTTTAAAACCGAAAAGTTTCAGTTTCGTAAATTCTATATCTCTTAGGTTATTTAGAGTTTTTGTTTGATTCTTTTTTATCTAGTCTGGAAATTTCCTAAAGTTTCTGTAAGAAATAGTTTCGGCCATGTTTTAGTTTTTAAAAATTGTTTTTATGAGTTTTATTCAGATTAGTATTTCTGCTATAAAATGAACTATAATTAATATTTTTAGGTGATTCTTTTTTCCATTGCTTTGTTTTGACCTTGCCTAGCAGTCTGATTATATTGGGTATTTATAGATTTCATTAAAATTAGTTTTTAAGAAAACGACATCGTGCTAGTTATTTTTAACTTGCTGTTGTTTTCTGTTGTTTTAATTATTTTTGAATATATTTTCACCTTTGTTATATTTTATTTCAGATTTCTTTCTGTAGTTATAGAGGGTGAACTTTTATTTACAGAAAAATAAAATGTTTTATTTCTTTTGTACTAGTTTTGTTTTAAGCATAATTAGAGTTTTAATTTAGCTTTTTATGTGGTTCCTTTTGCTAGTAAAACTTTATGAAAAATAATTTCTGTTAACTTAGTTGATTTAAATTTTATTTTCTGTCAAAATTATTAGTTTAGTATTTTCTTTGTTAAGTTTTACTTAGGACAAAACTATTTTTTGTAGTTAAGGCAAAAGGTTTTCCTAGTAGGTTCTTTATAGTTTTCCCCTATTAGTTCTTTTGATGTGCTATTTGTTTTGTATTGGGTTTTCGTATTGAGTTTTTTTATTGTTAGATTTGCTTGCTAGAATGCTTGATTATGTGAATGTCATGTTTGTTATTATAGATTTCATCGGAGAGTTGCGTATAGTCCTATCAAGTTATTTTCGAGAGCGTTGTTATCTTCATCAACTTACTAGGCAAGTTCACTTTGACCATATTTTTCATACCTATGTATCCCTCCAGTAGTGATATTGATTTCTTGTAGTTGAGTAGAATGCATGAGGTAGGAACCCATCTCCATGTTATCAAGCCTGGGATGCTATATAGTTTTAATGCTACGCTATAGTAGACGGGGTTTGGTATGAGTGCACGAGAGTGGTGTGAAGAAGGAGGACTCTACGTCAATGGCGACAACTTCATGATGGCATCAGCAAAGACTTCATCTTCAGGACTCCAAAACCTCTAGATTTCGAGACTCGAGATACGAATTCAATACACACTACTGGGTGAAGGACGGTTGACGGGCACCCTAGAGAAACCAGTGGATGGCCGGGATGCATGGAGAAGCGCCATGATATCTTGCGGAAAGTTTCACCCAGACTGAAAGAGACGGAAGAATACTTCTTGCTAGGAAGCTTACCTATGCAACCGCAAGTCACTATGGGCTCTGGCTTGGTTGACCTTAGTGGTGACTATGGCTGGGACGGTGCTACCAGATGTAGAACTACGGTAGGATTGGATGAGCACCGGACAATGGTCAGAGGAACTCTTCAGAAGACCATGTTTCAGTCATCTTGTTCTCAAACACCTTGAAGTGCGAGAACATAAAGAGGGATTGAATCTTGCGGGTAAAGTGTACAAACCTCTTCAACGGGTTAAAACCTAATCAATTAGCCATGTCCCCGGTTACGGACAATTTGGGCATCTGGACTTGGATCTATCTCGGAACTCTCAACACCGGACTGATAACTTAATTGTGGGCAACTTATAATGATTTTGGGTTATCAGACATCGATTGACGGGACCATGTTGTAACGCCCCGAGACCGACGTTTCAGACGCCTTTCATGTTTTCGTTGTCGCCGTGTGTTTTATTTGTTTGTTACATTTCATCATGGTATCATCCGCATTGCATCGGCACTCGTTGCCGTCATTGTTTTTAAAATTTGCATCCGTTCGTAGTTGCCGCGTCCCCCTTGCCTTCGTTGACCATTCAAACCCCTCACGCACATGTCCGAAACTTCCCTGAACCCGAATCGTCCGGTCATGACCAGTGGGTCCGGAACAATCCCTAGATTCCATAAACATCATCAGTTCTTTGGTTAGACCACCCAAAGCCGTCCGATTACGATCGGAGAGACGAGACAGCCCTACCCACACCCACCTACTATAAATAGCAGTGCAATCATCAGACAAATCCCTAAATTCTAGGGATCCTCCTCCCGCCGCCAGTCTCTGGTTCCCTCGGGATCCATCCCGAGCCAACCCGCAGCCGCGACTCCTCTCCTGGATCTTCCCCTGTCATCCAGATCATGCCTCAACCAACCTTCGCACAGCCAGCCAGAGCTCGTTCCCGATTGGATCGAGGCCCTTCCTCCTCCCTCATCTCAGCAGGAGCCCACGTCTTCGCCTTGTGCCACGTCACCGCCGGCAAGCTTCGCCGGAGATGAGCACTGACGCCCCCTTCTTCTCCTTCCCATGCTCCTCTCATTTCCCTCTCTGAACCCTTTGCTTTCTGCCCATCTGCTGCAGGAGCAGCTACACCCTAGGAAGGAGCACGCCAGGCGCCATGGCCGCCGAAGGGACTTCGCCGCCTCACCGAATCCACGCCTCCACCTCTCCCCTGCGTCAAGGTCGCCATCTCTGCCGGACCTGCAGGACGCCAAGTCCAACGCCATGGGCGCCTCCTCTGCCCGACCCCGTCTCTTTCTTGACTTAGTCGTGCTCCTCCCCTGCCCCGAGCCTCTGCCGTGACCAGCAGGTCGCCAGCGCGCCCGAGTCCTCCTGCCTCGCTCGTTCTGGACCAGGAGGGTCCCGAGCATCTCCACCGTCGCCGTCTCAGTTGAGCGCCGCCCTGTTTCCCTTTCTCGCCTTCCTCCGGTCCCCTCATCTCATCTCACTCTCTCTGATTTGTGTTGCACCGCCGCTATTTTGCAGAGAAACTGCCACCATGGAGCTCCAACTCCGGCCACCTCGTCTCCTCGGATCCGTCGGGTCCCGACCATCCCCTTCGTTGCCGGACTCCTCAGCTTGCCGGAGCCCCGTTGCCGCGCCGTCCGTCTTCTGCATCGCCATGGCCTGCTGCTGTTTCTGTTCTTCAGAAACGAAACAAGAGTAGCAGCGGCTCGCTCGTTCGAGCGTTGACCGTGGCCTGCCCAGCTCCTTCGCCTCTTGGGCCACCAGCAACCGCCCCAAGCCGGCCTGCTTTGGCCTCCCTCCACCTCCTCACCGATGGGCCGAAGCCCATGGTGAGCTTCAGATCCAGCGCCCATCCTTTGTTTTTCCTCCTGTTGGCCCAGCCTGCAGTTTCGGCCCAGTTCTTGTTTTTTTAGTCCCGCGAATTTGTCTATTATCCAGAGTTTACTGTTTTACAGAAAAACCCTCAAACATCATGCATATAATAACTCATTAACAGTGCATCATATGTAAAAAGTTCATATATGAAAAATGCTTAGATTTCTGTCTAGTTTCATAATATGCCACTCTCATCCATGTTTAAAATGTTTAAATTGTTGTTTGCTTTAATTTGCTTAGATGCCATGCTAAAATGCTTTATTTCATAACTAATTAACCGTGGCTCCATTTTAAATAAACTTTATATGTAAATGGGGTAGTAAAATGCATAGATTCACTTGCTGCACTTTATTTTGCTGTTTAAAAACATTAAAATTGTGTTTACGGCAGAACAGTAGCAAATCCGAAATATGCATATGGGGATTTTCCGGAATTGTTGTTTGTTGTTCCGGCCTCATTTAAACTTGCCTAAATAGTCAGTTTACTTACACTTCACCTCTTGCCATGTTTAATAACATTTAATATTGTTTGGTACATGACCGAGAGAGAACTAAATATTTGATTGCATATTGAGCTACACTTAATTTATAGTATTGTTTGTGCACTTTGCCATGCCATGCCATTTAAGCCGGACATGCATCATACTTGTTTGTGCATCTTGCCATGATTATGTGATGGTTGTTTACTATGTTGTTCGCTTCTTTCCGGTGTTGCTTCTTCGGGTTAGTTCCGATAACGTCGCATTTGTGAGGATTCGTTCGACATCGTCCGTTTGTCTTCTTCATGGACTCGTTCTTCTTCTTAGCGGGATTTCAGGCAAGATGACCGTCACCTTGGATCTCATTACTATCATTGCTATGCTAGTTGCTTCGTTCTATCGCTTAGCTGCGTTACCTGCCACTTGCTTTTCAAGCCTCCCAAATTGCCATGAACCTCTAACCTTTGTCACCCTTCCTAGCAAATCGTTGCTTGGCTAGGTTACCGCTTTTGCTCAGCCCCTCTTATAGTGTTGCTAGTTGCAGGTGAAGATGAAGATTGCTCCATGTTGGATTATGTTTTCGTAGGGATATCACAATATCTCTTATTTTATTAATGCATCTATATACTTGGTAAAGGGTGGAAGGCTCGGCCTTATGCCTGGTGTTTTGTTCCACTCTTGCCGCCCTAGTTTCCGTCATATCGGTATTATGTTCCCGGATTTTGCGTCCTAACGCGGTTGAGTGATTTATGGGACCCCCTTGACAGTTCGCTTTGAATAAAACTCCTCTAGCAAGGCCCAACCTTGGTTTTACCATTTGCCTCACCACCACCTACTTTTCCCTTGGGAGTCGCTCTCTCGAGGGTCATCTTAATTTAGCCCCCCCCCCAGGCCAGTGCTCATCTAAGTGCTGGTCCGAACTGAGCCGCCTGCGGGGCCACCACGGGGAAACTCGAGGCCTGGTTTTACTCGTAGCCTGTCTCATCCGGTGTTGCCCTCAGAACGAGATATGTGCAGCTCCTATCAGGATTGTCGGCGCATCGGGCGGTCTTGCTGGTCTTGTTTTACCATTGTCGAAATGTCTTGTAAAGGGGATTCCTGAAGGAAATATGCCCTAGAGGCAATAATAAAGTTATTAGTTATTTCCTTATATCATGATAAATGTTTATTATTCATGCTAGAATTGTATTAACTGGAAACATAATACATGTGTGAATACATAGACAAACAGAGTGTCACTAGTATGCCTCTACTTGACTAGCTCATTAATCAAAGATGGTTATGTTTCCTAGCCATGAACAAAGAGTTGTTATTTGATTAACGAGATCACATCATTAGTTGAATGATCTGATTGACATGACCCATTCCATTAGCTTAGCACCCGATCGTTTAGTATGTTGCTATTGCTTTTATCCATGACTTATACATGTTCCTTTAACTATGAGATTATGCAACTCCCATTTACCGTAGGAACACTTTGTGTGCTACCAAACGTCACAACGTAACTGGGTGATTATAAAGGTGCTCTACAGGTGTTTCCGAAGGTACATATTGGGTTGGCGTATTTCGAGATTAGGATTTGTCACTCCGATTGTCGGAGAGGTATCTCAGGGCCTTCTCGGTAATGCACATCACATAAAGCCTTGCAAGCATTGCAACCAATGAGTTAGTTGCGAGATGATGTATTACAGAATGAGTAAAGAGACTTGCCAGTAACGAGATTGAACTAGGTATTGGATACCGACGATCGAATCTCGGGCAAGTAACATACCGATGACAAAGGGAACAACGTATGTTGTTATGCGGTCTGACCGATAAAATCTTCGTAGAATATGTAGGATCCAATATGGGCATCCAGGTCCCGCTGTTGGTTATTGACCGGAGACGTGTCTCGGTCATGTCTACATTGTTCTCGAACCGTAGGGTCCGCACGCTTAACGTTACGATGACAGTTATTATGAGTTTATACATTTTGATGTACCGAAGGAGTTCGGAGTCCCAGATGTGATCACGGACGTGACGAGGAGTCTCGAAATGGTCGAGACATAAAGAATTATATATTGGAAGCCTATGTTTGGACATCGGATGCATTCCAGGTGAAATCAGGATTTTACCGGAATACCGGGAGGGTTACCGGAACCCCCCGGGAGCATAATGGGCCAACATGGGCCTTGGAGGAGAGGTGAGAGGGCTGCCCTAGGGGCTGCGCGCCTCCCCCCTTCCCCTAGTCCTATTAGGACTAGGAGAGGTGGGCGCCCCCCTCTCTCTCTCTCTCCCCCTTGGAGAATCCTAGTCCAACTAGGATTGGGGGGGGGGGGGAATCCTACTCCCAGAGGGAGTAGGACTCTCCTGGCGCACCAAGAGTTGGCCGGCCAGCCCCTCCCCCTTGGCTCCTTTATATACGGGGGCAGGGGGCACCCCAAAGACACACAAGTTGATCTAGGGATCGTTCCTTAGCCGTGTGCGGTGCCCCCTTCCACCAAATTCCACCTCGATCATATCGTTGCAGTGCTTAGGCGAAGCCCTGCGCCGGTAACACATCAAGATCGTCACCACGCCGTCGTGCTGACGGAACTCTTCCTCGACGCTTTGCTGGATCGGAGCCCGGGGATCGTCATCGAGCTGAACGTGTGCCAAGAACTCGGAGGTGCCGGAGTAACGGTGCTGTGATCGGTTGGATCGCGAGGAGAACGTACGACTACTTCCTCTACGTTGTGTCAACGCTTCTGCTTCGGTCTACGAGGGTACGTAGACAACACTCTCCCCTCTCGTTGCTATGCATCACCATGATCTTGCGTGTGCGTAGGAAATTTTTTGAAATTACTACGTTCCCCAACAGTGGCATCCGAGCCTAGGTTTTTATGGTTTGATGTTATTTGCACGAGTAGAACACAAGTGAGTTGTGGACGATACAAGTCATACTGCCTACCAGCATGTCATACTTTGGTTCAGCGGTATTGTTGGACGAGACGATCCGGACCAACCTTACGCGTACGCTTACGCGAGACCGGTTCCCTCGACATGCTTTGCACATAGATGGCTTGCGGAAGACTGTCTCTCCAACTTTAGTTGAACCGAGTGTGGCTACGCCCGGTCCTTGAGAAGGTTAAAATGGAGTCTATTTGACAAACTATCATTGTGGTTTTGATGCGTAGGTAAGATGAGTTCTTGCTTAAAGCCCGTAGCAGCCACGTAAAACTTGCAACAACAAAGTAGAGGACGTCTAACTTGTTTTTGCAGGGCATGTTGTGATGTGATATGGTCAAGACGTGATGCTAAATTTTATTGTATGAGATGATCATGTTTTGTAACCGAGTTATCGGCAACTGGCAGGAGCCATATGGTTGTCGCTTTATTGTATGCAATGCAATCGCGATGTAATGCTTTACTTTATTGCTAAGCGGTAGTGATAGTCGTAGAAGCATAAGATTGGCGAGACGACAACGATGCTGCGATGAAGATCAAGGTGTCGCGCCAGTGATGATGGTGATCATAACGGTGCTTCAAAGATGGAGATCACAAGCACAAGATGATGATGGCCATATCATATCACTTATATTGATTGCATGTGATGTTTATCTTTTTATGCATCTTATCTTGCTTTGATTGACGGTAGCATTATAAGATGATCTCTCACTAAATTATCAAGAAGTGTTCTCCCTGAGTATGCACCGTTGCGAAAGTTCTTCGTGCTGAGACACCACGTGATGATCGGGTGTGATAGGCTCTACGTTCAAATACAACGGGTGCAAAACAGTTGCACACGCGGAATACTCAGGTTTAACTTGACGAGCCTAGCATATAACAGATATGGCCTCGGAACACGGAGACCGAAAGGTCGAGCGTGAATCATATAGTAGATATGATCAACATAGTGATGTTCACCATTGAAACTACTCCATCTCACGTGATGATCGGACATGGTTTAGTTGATTTGGATCACGTGATCACTTAGAGGATTAGAGGGATGTCTATCCAAGTGGGAGTTCTTAAGTAATATGATTAATTGAACTTAAATTTATCATGAACTTAGTCCTGGTAGTATTAGCATATCTATGTTGTAGATCAATAGCTCGCGTTGTTGCTTCCCTGTGTTTATTTTGATATGTTCCTAGAGAAAACTGTGTTGAAAAATGTTAGTAGCAATGATGCGGATTGGATCCGTGATCTGAGGTTTATCCTCATTGCTGCACAGAAGAATTATGTCCTTGATGCACCGCTAGGTGACGGACCTATTGCAGGAGCAGATGCAGACATTATGAACGTTTTGCTAGCTCAATATGATGACTACTTAATAGTTTAGTGCACCATGCTTAACTGCTTAGAATCGGGACTTCAAAGACGTTTTGAACGTCATGGACCATATGAGATGTTCCAGGAGTTGAAGTTAATATTTCAAGCAAATACCCGAGTTGAGAGATATGAAGTCTCCAACAAGTTCTATAGCTAAAAGATGGAGGAGAATCGCTCAACTAGTGAGCATGTGCTCAGATTGTCTGGGTACTACAATCGCTTGAATCAAGTGGGAGTTAATCTTCCAGATAAGATAGTGATTGACAGAATTCTCTAGTCACCATCACCAAGTTAGTAGAACTTCGTGATGAACTATAATATGCAAGGGATAACGGAAAATATTCCCAAGCTCTTCGCGATGCTAAAATCGGCGAAGGTAGGAATCAAAGAAAAACATCAAGTGTTGATGGTTGACAAGATCACTAGTTTCAAGAAAAGGGCAAAAGGAAAGAAGGGGAACTTCAAGAAGAACGGCAAGCAAGTTGCTGCTCAAGTGAAAAAGCCCAAGTATGGTCCTAAGCCTGAGACTAAGTGCTTCTACTGCAAAGGGACTGGTCACTGGAAGCGGAACTACCCCAAGTGATTGGCGGATAAGAAGGATGGCAAAGTGAACATAAGTATATTTGATATGCATGTGTACTTTACTAGTGTTCATAGCAACCCCTTAGTATTTGGTACTAGTTCAGTTGCTAAAATTTAGTAACTCGAAACGGGAGTTGCAGAATGAACAGAGACTAGTTAAGGGTGAAGTGACGATGTATGTTGGAAGTAGTTCCAAGAATGATATGATCATCATCGCACACTCACTATACTTTCGGGATTAGTGTTGAACTTAAATAAGTGTTATTTGGTGTTTGCGTTGAGCATAAATATGATTTGATCATGTTTATTGCAATACGGTTATTCATTTAAGTTAGAGAACAATTGTTGTTCTGCTTACATGAATAGAACCTTCAATGGTCATACACCCAATGAAAATAGTTCGTTGGATCTCGATCGTAGTGATACACATATTCATAATATTGAAGCCAAAAGATGCAAAGTTAATAATGATAGTGCAAATTATTGTGGCACTGCCGTTTAGGTCATATTGGTGTAAAGCGCATGAAGAAACTCCATGCTGATGGAATTTTGGAATCACTTGATTATGAATCACTTGATGTTTGCGAACCATGCCTCTTGGGCAAGATGACTAAAACGCCGTTCTCCGGAACAATGGAGCAAGCAACAGATTTGTTGGAAATAATACATACTGATGTATGCGATCCGATGAGTACTGATGCTCGCGGCAAGTATCATTATTTTCTGACCTTCACAGATGATTTGAGCAGATATGGGTATATCTGCTTAATGAAATAAGAAGTCTGAAACATTTGAAAAGTTCATATAATTTCAGAGTGAAGTGGAAAATCATCGTGACAAGAAAATAAGGTTTCTATGATCTGATCGCGGAGACAAATATTTGAGTTACGAGTTTGGTCTTCAATTAAAACAATGTGGAATAGTTTCACAAATTCATGCCACCTGGAACACCACAGCATAATGGTGTGTCCGAACGTCATAACCGTACTTTATTGGATATAGTACAATCTATGATGTTTCTTACCGATTTACCAATATTGTTTTGGGATCATGCATTAGAGACAGCTGCATTCACGTTTAAAAGGGCACCATCTAAAGTCCGTTGAGACGACACAAAATAAACTATGGTTTGGCAAGAAACCAAAGTTGTCGTTTCTTAAAGTTTGGGGTTACGATGCTTATGTGAAAAAGTTTCATCCTGATAAGCTCAAACCCAAATCGGAGAAATGTGTCTTCATAGGTACCCAAAGGAGACTGTTGGGTACACCTTCTATCATAGATCCGAAGGCAAGATATTCGTTGCTGAGAATGGATCCTTTCTAGAGAAGGAGTTTCTTTCAAAAGAAGTGAATGGGAGGAAAGTAGAACTTGATAAGGTAATTGTACCTTCTCCCTTATTGGAAAGTAGTTCATCACAGAAATCTGTTCCTGTGACTACTACATCAATTAGTGAGGAAGCTAATGATGATGATCATGTAACTTCAGATCAAGTTACTACCGAATCTCGTAAGTAAACTAGAGTGAGATCCGCACCAGAGTGGTACGGTAATCCTGTTCTGGAAGTCATGTTACTAGACCATGATGAACTTGCGAACTATGAGGAAGCGATGATGAGCCCAGATTCCGCGAAATGGTTAGAGGCCATGAAATCTAAGATATGATCCATGTATGAGAACAAAGTATGGACTTTGAGGGATTTACCCGATGATCGGCAAGCCAAAGAAAATAAATGGATCTTCAAGAGGAAGACGGACACTGATAGTAGTGTTACTATCTACAAAGCTAGAATTGTCGAAAAAAGGTTTTTCGACAAGTTCAAAGTATTGACTACGATGAGAGTTTCTCACTCGTATCTATGCTTAAGTCTGTCCGAATCATGTTAGCAATTGCCGCATTTTATGAAATCTGGCAAATGGATAAACAAAATTGCATTCCTTAATGGAGAGTTGTATATGATACAACCAGAAGGTTTTGTCGACCATAAAGGTGCTAATAAAGTGAGCAAGCTCCAGCGATCCATCTATGGACTGGTGCAAGCATCTCAGAGTTGGAATATACGCTTTGATAAGTTGATCAAAGCATATAGTTTTATACAGACTTGCGGTGAAGCCTGTATTTACAAGAAAGTGAGTGGGAGCACTACAGCATTTCTGATAAGTATATGTAAATGACATATTATTGATCGGAAATAATGTAGAATTATTCTGTAAAGCATAAAGGAGTATTTGAAAGGAGTTTTTCAAAGAAAGACCTCGGGGAAGCTACTTACATATCGAGCATCAAGATCTATAGAGATAGATCGAGACGCTTGATAAGTTTTTTCAATGAGTACATACCTTGACAAGATTTTGAAGTAGTTCAAAATGGAACAGTCAAAGAAAGAGTTCTTGCCTGTGTTACAAAGTGTGAAATTGAGTAAGACTCAAAGCCCGACCACGGCAGAAGATAGAAAGAGAATGAAAGTCATTCCCTATGCTTTGGCCATAGGTTCTATAAAGTATGCCATGCTGTGTACCAGACCTGTTGTATACCCTACCCTGAGATTGGCACGGGAGTACAATAGTGATCTAGGAGTAGATCACTGGACGGCGGTCAAAATTATCCTTAGTGGAATAAGGATATGTTTCTCGATTATGGAGGTGAAAAAAAAAGGTTCGTCGTAAAAGATTACGTCGATGCAAGTTTTGACACTAATCTAGATGACTCTAAGTCTCAATCTAGATACATATTGAAAGTGGGAGCAATTAGCTAAAGTAGCTCCGTGCAGAGCATTGTAGACATAGAAAATTGCAAAGTACATAACGGATCTGAATGTGGCAGACCCGTTGACTAAATTTCTCTCACAAGCAAAACATGATCACACCTTAGTACTCTTTGGGTGTTAATTACATAGCGATGTAAACTAGATTACTGAATCTAGTAAACCCTTTGGGTGTCGGTCACATAGCGATGTGAACTATGGGTGTTAATCACATGATGATGTGAACTATTGATGTTAATCACATGGTGATGTGATCTAGATTATTGACTCTAGTGCAAGTGGGAGACTGAAGGAAATATGCCCTAGAGGCAATAATAAAGTTATTAGTTATTTCCTTATATCATGATAAATGTTTATTATTCATGCTAGAATTGTATTAACTGGAAACATAATACATGTGTGAATACATAGACAAACAGAGTGTCACTAGTATGCCTCTACTTGACTAGCTCATTAATCAAAGATGGTTATGTTTCCTAGCCATGAACAAAGAGTTGTTATTTGATTAACGAGATCACATCATTAGTTGAATGATCTGATTGACATGACCCATTCCATTAGCTTAGCACCCGATCGTTTAGTATGTTGCTATTGCTTTTATCCATGACTTATACATGTTCCTTTAACTATGAGATTATGCAACTCCCATTTACCGTAGGAACACTTTGTGTGCTACCAAACGTCACAACGTAACTGGGTGATTATAAAGGTGCTCTACAGGTGTTTCCGAAGGTACATATTGGGTTGGCGTATTTCGAGATTAGGATTTGTCACTCCGATTGTCGGAGAGGTATCTCAGGGCCTTCTCAGTAATGCACATCACATAAAGCCTTGCAAGCATTGCAACCAATGAGTTAGTTGCGAGATGATGTATTACAGAACGAGTAAAGAGACTTGCCAGTAACGAGATTGAACTAGGTATTGGATACCGACGATCGAATCTCGGGCAAGTAACATACCGATGACAAAGGGAACAACGTATGTTGTTATGCGGTCTGACCGATAAAGATCTTCGTAGAATATGTAGGAGCCAATATGGGCATCCAGGTCCCGCTGTTGGTTATTGACCGGAGACGTGTCTCAGTCATGTCTACATTGTTCTCGAACCGTAGGGTCCGCACGCTTAACGTTACGATGACAGTTATTATGAGTTTATACATTTTGATGTACCGAAGGAGTTCAGAGTCCCAGATGTGATCACGGACGTGACGAGGAGTCTCGAAATGGTCGAGACATAAAGAATTATATATTGGAAGCCTATGTTTGGACATCGGATGCATTCCAGGTGAAATCAGGATTTTACCGGAATACCGGGAGGGTTACCGGAACCCCCCGGGAGCATAATGGGCCAACATGGGCCTTGGAGGAGAGGTGAGAGGGCTGCCCTAGGGGCTGCGCGCCTCCCCCCTTCCCCTAGTCCTATTAGGACTAGGAGAGGTGGGCGCCCCCCTCTCTCTCTCTCTCCCCCTTGGAGAATCCTAGTCCAACTAGGATTGGGGGGGGGGGGGGAATCCTACTCCCAGAGGGAGTAGGACTCTCCTGGCGCACCAAGAGTTGGCCGGCCAGCCCCTCCCCCTTGGCTCCTTTATATACAGGGGCAGGGGGCACCCCAAAGACACACAAGTTGATCTACGGATCGTTCCTTAGCCGTGTGCGGTGCCCCCTTCCACCAAATTCCACCTCGATCATATCGTTGCAGTGCTTAGGCGAAGCCCTGCGCCGGTAACACATCAAGATCGTCACCACGCCGTCGTGCTGATGGAACTCTTCCTCGACGCTTTGCTGGATCGGAGCCCGGGGATCGTCATCGAGCTGAACGTGTGCCAAGAACTCGGAGGTGCCGGAGTAACGGTGCTGTGATCGGTTGGATCGCGAGGAGAACGTACGACTACTTCCTCTATGTTGTGTCAACGCTTCTGCTTCGGTCTACGAGGGTACGTAGACAACACTCTCCCCTCTCGTTGCTATGCATCACCATGATCTTGCGTGTGCGTAGGAATTTTTTTGAAATTACTACGTTCCCCAACAATTCCGAGACTGATCGGGTCTTCCCGGGAGAAGGAATATCCTTCGTTGATCGCGAGAGCTTATCATGGGATAAGTTGGGACACCCCTGCAGGGTTTGAACTTCCGAAAGCCGTGCCCGCGGTTATGTGGCAGATGGGAATTTGTTAATGTCCGGTTGTAGTAAACTCTTCTAAAATACACCAACCGTGTGCGTAACCGTGAGTGTCTCTTTTTGGGGTTGTTCGAGAGGAGAACACGGTTTCTGGGTTATGTTTGACGTAAGTAGGAGTTCAGGATCACTTCTTGATCAATACTAGTTGACGACCGCTTGCTTTGCTTCTCTTCTCGCTCTTATTTGCGTAAGTTAGCCACCATACTTTGCTTAGTCGCTGCTGCAGCCTCACCACTTTACCCCTTCCTTACCCATTAAGCTTTGATAGTCTTGATACCCATGGTAATGGGATTGCTGAGTCCTCGTGGCTCACAGATTACTACAACACCAGTTGTAGGTACAGGTTTTGCAATGATCATGACGTGAGAGCGATGTTTACTTGTGTTGGAGTTCTTCTTCTTCGTCGATCTTGGGTTAGGTTCCTGGTCGGCAGCCTGGGCTAGCAGGGTGGATGTCGTTTGAGTTTCTGTTTATGTTTCATCCGTAGTCGGATGTTGATGTTGTATATGATGTGTTGTTGTATTCATGTGACATTGTATGTCTTGGTTGTATCCCCACTATTATGTAATGTTGATGTAATGATATCCACCTTGCAAAAGCGTCTTCAAGATGCGCTTCTATCCTTGGTGGGACCTTCGAGTTCCTTTAGGATAGGGTCGTATCTTGGGCGTGGCAAGTTGGTATCAGAGCCTCAACCGACCCTAGGAGCCCCCTTGATTGATCGTGTAGTATGGCCGATGTCGAGTCTAAAAAAAACTTTTTCGGAGTCTAGTTATATCGGAGAGTAGGAATTATTTTTACTCCTCAGCCCCTTCGTCGCTCTAGTGAGAAATCTTGACGTAGGTGTTTCGACTTACTTCTCTTCCCCTTCAAATTTTTTCTTTAGGATCACGCGGTTAGTTTTTCGCTCATTGTCCTTCCTCTTTTGTCCGGTGCATTTCTCGTCAAGATGACTCGACCCTCTTTGTCTTTGGCAGATCAATCCTCAGTTATTTTCAATCGATGTTGTTTCCCTTTCCGAAATTGTCCTTGTTTTTTTCCAACCGCCCACCCTTCTGCTGCTCGGAACCGAAGTCCATAATCGAGTATCCATCCTACTCGTGTGAAGCCTTTGCATTATCTACTCAATTATTTCAACCGGTGCTTTTCTCTTCAAGATATTCGCCGATTCCTCGTTCAAGTTGCCTGTGTTTTTTCCCGCCCTCCCACCCTTTTATTCCGGAGTCTGAGCCTCTATTCGAGCAATCTATTCCATTCGTGCGGAGTATCTTCAGTCGTTCCTCAATTGTCTCAACCGGTGAATTCTCGCCTAGTTAAGCATTGTTCGTCTCATTTCCTTTTCCGGTGGATCCAATGCAAGTTTTCGGTGTTGATCATTTTTTTCCGTCAGCTCAAATGTTTCCCCTTGCTCGTTCGCCTCTCGCCTGTTTATTATCCCGGAGTGATGAGGACATCTCAAAAGATTCATGTTTGCATTCTATTATTTCGAGGTTGTCACCTCATTCAAATCTTTCAAGCGTTCCGGTGCATCATTTCTCATTCGGCAATCCTTTCCAACGGTGCCATCTTTTCAGTGGGCCCTAACCCACAGGTATTTTCCCAGGATCTTACCTGACTTTTCTAACTATTTCGGAGGTATTCTCAAATTCTTTTTGAAGTTTGACGTAAGTATGGATTCCATCAGTTAGATGCTTTTCCAAGATCGATTTCAAATCATTTTCACTGTTGGCTCAACCTCTTCGTTATTCATTTCCCCGGAGTGTTTCAACAATGTTGATGGTGTTTCTCGTTGTCTTTCTCAACATTTGAAGACGGAGGAAGAATTTCTCTTAAATCTTGTCCGTTCCCTCGGAGATTCGTAGCGCTAGCTCGAGGTTATCTTATCAAATTGGTTCTAGTCGTGAAATTCCTTTCATCCATCAGGAGTATTTCAGGAGTTGTTTTCCGTCTCGATCATCTGGAGGCCATCATTTCGGAATATTTCTTCGTTCTAAGTTTTCAAATTCGTTCTTCAATTATTCCATATCCGTGCCCCTTCGTTCGTCTCAATATTCTTCCGGTGTTCCTTTCAATCATCTTTAATCAGTTCGCGATCTCTTCGTTCTCTTGTCTCAAATTCTCTCAAATATCTTCATGCTTGCTCTAATTCTTACTGGGGATTCATTCTCTTTTCTTCGTTCGTTTTTCATTTCTTACGGTGGGTCGTTGAAGGTTCCTTTTCCGTTCTCATCATATCAATTCACTCGTTCTTTTCAATCCTACCGGTGGCTCTTGAAGACCTTCCCAAATATGGCACTATATCCCCCCCTTAATCCTTTTAACGCGGATAAGTTGTATGCGATCTATTGCTCTCATCAATTTAATTGATGAAGGATCAGCATAACATAATTCTTATTCTTCTTTCATCAAGTCGATTTATCTCTTCTTTTCGAAGATTGTTCTTGATGAATAATCTCTTGATTCCAAGTTGTTCATCTTTTCTTTTCCGGAGATCCAAGTTTTCCGCATTATCGTCGCGAAGCCCCATCTAAATCATTTGAAGGCTTGAATCTTATTCTTTTCATCCTTTTGTTTACTGGAGGCTCTACATGGTGGTTCATCATGGATTCCTTTCATTCTTCAATTGTTCTTCAAGTTTTCTCTTGGAGTTATGACCCGCCAAGCTATACTCTAAAATAAACATGGTGCCCAACACATGTTTTGTTTTGAGGAGTTCAAGCATTCTTCATCTTGAATCCGAAGTGCAATTCTTCCTACCTTATCTTTTGAGGCGGTATTATGCCATTCTTGAAAATTTTCCTTCGTGTCTAATGATTCACAAGTTTTCAAGACTGACATATTTAAATCCATCATTTTCTATTCGTTCAAGAGATCTTTTCTACCAATCAATCTCTTCATTGGAGTTATCTTGGGTTAGATTTCACCTAAAGCCTTCCCTAAGGAATGCTGCTAATTATGGTGCTTATTAATGATCCAAGTTTCTCCTTCTCTTCTCGGTGAAAGAGTTTTTCATCTCTTTGGTGGTATCAATTATATTAGTTGTTTCCATAGTGGCAGAATTTCGCCTCAATTTTGAGAAGTTTTCCATAAGCCCTCTACAAGCTTATTCGTTTCGTTGTTCGGTTTTCAACAACTCCGTTCTAACCTTCTTGGAAGGGTGCTTTCCAAGATCATTTGTGGCAGAGTTGGCATTTTCTTCTCCATTCCTATATACCAATGATCTATCTTCTATTTTTTTTCTTCCGGAGGCATGGTGATGTTGCTCTCTTCACTCATCATCTCGAATTGTGAGGATCATGTTTTTTTCTTGCTTATCCATTTAACCGGAGTGTTGTGTCTATCATCCCTCTTTTAACCAGAGTCTCATCCAAGTGCTTTCTTTTTTCCAAGTTCATATTCTATCCCTTCCATTTTCAACCGGAGTCTTGTCGTAATTGTTCTTTATCGTTCCTTGTACATCTTGTTTCAACCGGAGTGGTTTCAACGTCTATCTTGTCACTTAAGCTCTTCTTTCTCGCCGTATTCCTTGTTCCTTGTCCAACGAAGTGTTTTCATTTTGTTCATCTCCATGGTATTCTTTCTTCCAATTTGTTCAACCTCTCAAGGTTCGTGGTTTCACTCGTTTGTCGTAGAAGCAACTTTGTTTTACCTCTTCCTCTTCCTCTTCCGCTTTTTTCCGATGCCATCCTAGATCTCGGGACGAGATCCTCTTATAGTGGTGGAGTGTTGTAACGCCCCGAGACCGACGTTTCAGACGCCTTTGATGTTTTCGTTGTCGCCGTGTGTTTTATTTGTTTGTTGCATTTCATCATGGCATCATCCGCATTGCATCGGCACTCGTTGCCGTCATTGTTTTTAAAATTTGCATCCGTTCGTAGTTGCCGCGTCCCCCTTGCCTTCCTTGACCATTCCTGGACCAACCAGGTTTTTGGGTCCCTCTTGTCTAGCCACTTAATCTCGTTGCTCAGTGCTCAAACTCCTCACGTGCATGTCCGAAACTTCCCTCAACCCGAATCGTCCGGTCATGACCAGTGGGTCCGGAACAATCCCTAGATTCCAATAACATCATCAGTTGTTTGGTTAGACCACCCGAAGCCGTCCAATTACAATCGGAGAGACGAGACAGCCCTACCCACACCCACCTACTATAAATAGCAGTGCAATCATCAGACAAATCCCTAATTTCTAGGGATCCTCCTCCCGCCGCCAGTCTCTGGTTCCCTCGGGATCCATCTCGAGCCAACCCCCAGCCGCCACTCCTCTCCTAGATCTTCCCCTGTCCTCCAGATCATGCCTCAACCAACATTCGCACAGCCAGCCAGAGCTCGTTCCCGATTGGATTGAGGCCCTTCCTCCTCCCTCGTCTCAGCAGGAACCCGAGTCTTCGCCTTGTGCCACGTCACCGCCGGCAAGCTTCGCCGGAGATGAGCACCGACGCCCCCTTCTTCTCCTTCCCATGCTCCTCTCGTTTCCCTCTTTGAACCCTTTGCTTTCTGCCCATCTGCTGCAGGAGCAGCTACGCCCTGGGAAGGAGCACGCCAGGCGCCATGGCCGCCGAAGGGACTTCGCCGCCTCACCGAATCCACGCCTCCACCTATCCCCTGCGTCAAGGTCACCATCTCTGCCGGACTTGCAGGACACCAAGTCCAACGCCATGGGCGCCTCCTCTGCCCAACCCCATCTCTTTCTTGACTTCGCCGTGCTCCTCCCCTGCCCCGAGCCTCTGCCGCGACCAGCACCCGACCAGCAGGTCGCCAGCGCGCCCGAGTCCTCCTGCCTCGCTCGTTCTGGACCAGGAGGGTCCCGAGCATCTCCACCGTCGCCGTCAGTTGAGCACCGCCCTGTTTCCCTTTCTCGCCTTCCTCCGGTCCCCTCATATCATCTCCCTCTCTCTGATTTGTGTTGCACCGCCGCCGTTTTGCAGAGAAACTGCCGCCATGGAGCTCCAACTCCGGCCACCTCGTCTCCTTGGATCCGTCGGGTCCCGACCATCCCCTTCGTTGCCGGACTCCTCAGCTAGCCGGAGCCCCGTTGCCGCACCGTCTGTCTTCTGCATCGCCATGGCCTGCTGCTGTTTCTGTTCTTCTGAAACGAAACGAGAGCAGCAGCGGCTCGCTCGTTCGAGCGTTGACCGTGGCCTGCCCAGCTCCTTCACCTCCTGGGCCACCAGCAACCGCCCCAAGCCGGCCTGCTTCGGCCTCCCTCCACCTCCTCACCGACGGGCCGAAGCCCATGGTGAGCTTCAGATCCAGCGCTCATCCTTTGTTTTTCCTCCTGTTGGCCCAGCCTGCAGTTCCGGCCCAGTTCTTGTTTTTTTTTCAGTCCCGCGAATTTGTCTATTATCCAGAGTTTACTGTTTTACAGAAAAACCCTCAAACATCATGCATATAATAACTCATTAACAGTGCATCATATGTAAAAACTTCATATATGAAAAATGCTTAGATTCTGTCTAGTGTCATAATATGCCACACTCATCCATGTTTAAAATGTTTAAATTGCTGTTTGCTTTAATTTGCTTAGATGCCATGCTAAAATGCTTTATTTCATAACTAATTAACCATGGCTCCATTTTAAATAAACTTTATATGTAAATGGGGTAGAAAAATGCATAGATTCACTTGCTGCACTTTATTTTGCTGTTTAACAACATTAAAATTGTCTTTGTGACAGAACAGTAGAAAATCCGAAATATGCATATGGGGATTTTCCAGAATTGTTGTTTGTTGTTCCGGCCTCATTTAAACTTGCCTAAATAGTTAGTTTACTTACACTTCACCTCTTGCCATGTTTAATAACATTTAATATTGTTTGGTACATAACCGAGAGAGAACTAAATATTTGATGTCGTGTTTCGTCAATATGCAACTCGTTGCATATTGAGCTACACTTTATTTGTAGTATTGTTTGTGCACTTTGCCATGCCATGCCATTTAAACCGGACATGCATCATACTTGTTTGTGCATCGTGCCATGTTTATGTGATGGTTGTTTACTATGTTGTTTGCTTCTTTCCGGTGTTGCTTCTTCGGGTTAGTTCCGATAACGTCGCGTTTGTGAGGATTCGTTCGATTTCGTCCGTTTGTCTTCATGGACTCGTTCTTCTTCCTACCAGGATTTCAGGAAAGATGACCATCACCTTGGATCTCATTACTATCATTGCTATGCTAGTTGCTTCGTTCTATCGCTTAGCTGCGTTACCTACCGCTTGCTTTTCAAGCCTCCCAAATTGCCATCAACCTCTAACCTTTGTCACCCTTCCTAGCAAACCGTTGCTTGGCTATGTTACCGCTTTTGCTCAGCCCCTCTTATAGCGTTGCTAGTTGCAGGTGAAGATGAAGATTGCTCCATGTTGGATTATGTTTTTGTTGGGATATCACAATATCTCTTATTTTATTAATGCATCTATATACTTGGTAAAGGGTGGAAGGCTCGGCCTTATGACTGGTGGTTTGTTCCACTCTTGCCGCCCTAGTTTCCGTCATATCGGTATTATGTTCCCGGATTTTGCGTCCCTAACGCAGTTGGATGATTTATGAGACCCCCTTGACAACTCGCTTTGAATATAACTCCTCGAGCAAGGCCCAACCTTGGTTTTACCATTTGCCTCACCACCACCTACTTTTCCCTTGGGAGTCGCTCTCTCTCGAGGGTCATCTTTATTTAGCCCCCCCCCGGGCCAGTGCTCCTCTAAGTGATGGTCCAAACCAAGACGCCTGCGGGGCCACCACGGGGAATCTCGAGGCCTGGTTTTACTCGTAGCCTGTCTCATCCGGTGTTGCCCTGAGAACGAGATATGTGCAGCTCCTATCGGGATTGTCGGCGCATCGGGCGGTCTTGCTGGTCTTGTTTTACCATTGTCGAAATGTCTTGTAAACGGGATTCCGAAACTGATCGGGTCTTCCCGGCAGAAGGAATATCCTTCGTTGGTCGCGAGAGCTTATCATGGGATAATTTGGGACACCCCTGCAGGGTTTGAACTTTCGAAAGCCTTGCCCACGGTTATGTGGCAGATGGGAATTTGTTAATGTCCGGTTGTAGTAAACTTGAAGTAAACTCTTCTAAAATACAACAACCGTGTGCGTAACCGTGAGTGTCTCTTTTTGGGGTTGTTCGAGAGGAGAACACGGTTTCTGGGTTATGTTTGACGTAAGTAGGAGTTCAGGATCACTTCTTGATCATTACTAGTTGACGACCGCTTGCTTTGCTTCTCTTCTCGCTCTTATTTGCGTAAGTTAGCCACCATACTTTGCTTAGTCGCTGCTGCAGCCTCACCACTTTACCCCTTCCTTACCCATTAAGCTTTGCTAGTCTCGATACCCATGGTAATGGGATTGCTGAGTCCTCGTGGTTCACAGATTACTACAACACCAGTTGTAGGTACAGGTTTTGCAATGATCATGACGTGAGAGCGATGTTTACTTGTGTTGGAGTTCTTCTTCTTCGTCGATCTTGGGTTAGGTTCCTGGTCGGCAGCCTGGGCTAGCAGGGTGGATGTCGTTTGAGTTTCTGTTTATGTTTCATCCGTAGTCGGATGTTGATGTTGTATATGATGTGTTGTTGTATTCATGTGACATTGTATGTCTTGGTTGTATCCCCACTATTATGTAATGTTGATGTAATGATATCCACCTTGCAAAAGCGTCTTCAAGATGCGCTTCTATCCTTGGTGGGACCTTCGAGTTCCTTTAGGATAGGGTCGCATCTTGGGCGTGGCAAGTTGGTATCAGAGCCTCGACCGACCCTAGGAGCCCCCTTGATTGATCGTGTAGTTTGGCCGATGTTGAGTCTAAAAACACTTTTTCGGAGTCTAGTTATATGGGAGAGTAGGAATTCTTTTCACTCCTCAGCCCCTTCGTCGCTCTAGTGAGAAATCTTGACGTAGGTGTTTCGACTTACTTCTCTTCCCCTTCAAATTTTTTCTTTAGGATCACGCGGTTAGTTTTTCGCTCATTGTCCTTCCTCTTTTGTCCGGTGCATTTCTCGTCAAGCTGACTCGACCCTCTTTGTCTTTGGCAGATCAATCCTCAGTTATTTTCAATCGATGTTGTTTCCCTTTCCGAAATTGTCCTTGTTTTTTTCCAACCGCCCACCCTTCTGCTGCTCGGAACCGAAGTCCATAATCGAGTATCCATCCTACTCGTGTGAAGCCTTTGCATTATCTACTCAATTATTTCAACCGGTGCTTTTCTCTTCAAGATATTCGCCGATTCCTCGTTCAAGTTGCCTGTGTTTTTTCCCGCCCTCCCACCCTTTTATTCCGGAGTCTGAGCCTCTATTCGAGCAATCTATTCCATTCGTGCGGAGTATCTTCAGTCGTTCCTCAATTGTCTCAACCGGTGAATTCTCGCCTAGTTAAGCATTGTTCGTCTCATTTCCTTTTCCGGTGGATCCAATGCAAGTTTTCGGTGTTGATCATTTTTTTCCGTCAGCTCAAATGTTTCCCCTTGCTCGTTCGCCTCTCGCCTGTTTATTATCCCGGAGTGATGAGGACATCTCAAAAGATTCATGTTTGCATTCTATTATTTCGAGGTTGTCACCTCACTCAAATCTTTCAAGCGTTCCGGTGCATCATTTCTCATTCGGCAATCCTTTCCAACGGTGCCGTCTTTTCAGTGGGCCCTAACCCACAGGTATTTTCCCAGGATCTTACCTGACTTTTCTAACTATTTCGGAGGTATTCTCAAATTCTTTTTGAAGTTTGACGTAAGTATGGATTCCATCAGTTAGATGCTTTTCCAAGATCGATTGCAAATCATTTTCACTGTTGGCTCAACCTCTTCGTTATTCATTTCCCCGGAGTGTTTCAACAATGTTGATGGTGTTTCTCGTCGTCTTTCTCAACATTTGAAGACGGAGGAAGAATTTCTCTTAAATCTTGTCCGTTCCCCCGGAGATTCGTAGCGCTAGCTCGAGGTTATGTTATCAAATTGGTTCTAGTCGTTAAATTCCTTTCATCCATCAGGAGTATTTCAGGAGTTGTTTTCCGTCTCGATCATCTGGAGGCCATCATTTCGGAATATTTCTTCGTTCTAAGTTTTCAAATTCGTTCTTCAATTATTCCATATCCGTGCCCCTTCGTTCGTCTCAATATTCTTCCGGTGTTTCTTTCAAGCATTCTTTAATCAGTTCGCGATCTATTCATTCTCTTGTCTCAAATTCTCTCAAATATCATCATGCTTGCTCTAATTCTTACTGGCGATTCATTCTCTTTTCTTCGTTCATTTTCCATATCTTACGGTGGGTCGTTGAAGGTTCCTTTTCTGTTCTCATCATATCAATTCACTCGTTCTTTTCAATCCTACCGGTGGCTCTTGAAGACCTTCCCAAATTTGGCACTATATCCCCCCCTTAATCCTTTTAACGTGGATAAGTTGTATGCAATCTATTGCTCTCATCAATTTAAGTGATGAAGGATGAGCATAACATAATTCTTATTCTTCTTTCATCAAGTCGATTTATCTCTTCTTTTCGAAGATTGTTCTTGATGAATAATCTCTTGATTCCAAGTTGTTCATCTTTTCTTTTCCGGAGTTCCAAGTTTTCCGCATTATCGTCGTGAAGCCCCATCTAAATCATTTGAAGGCTTGAATCCTATTCTTTTCATCCTTTTGTTTACTGGAGGCTCTACATGGTGGTTCATCAAGGATTCCTTTCATTCTTCAATTGTTCTTCAAGTTTTCTCTCGGAGTTATGACCCGCCAAGCTATACTCTAAAATAAACATGGTGCCTGTCGGGGGTTGGGTGCGACATATGCCAAAGGATGGCTTATCATGGTGGGGGCGAGTAGAACGTCGCCGGTGCCTGGAAGCGGGATGAGGCATAGACATGCACGCCGGCGAATCTTACCCAGCTTCGGGGCTCTCCGAGGAGATAATACCCCTACTACTACTCTGCGGGGTCTCCGCATGATCACTATGGTGATATGTGTACAAACTTGCTCTTCGAGCTGTGTTCTGGAGGTAGGAGAGGGCAAGGCTAGCTCTCTCCCTTCTATGCTGCTGGTCTGGTGGAAAAAGGATCGAACCCTTTGCATGGGTGCTCCGGGGGGTTTATATAGGCCTACCCCCTGGGGGTACAATGGTAATCTGACTGGGCGCGGGTCCCAGCCGTCTGTCTCTTAGGCCGCCGTCTTCTCCGCCGACTCGTGGGGACCGCCTCTGGTGGGCCCCGCCGACTGACCTGGCCACTGTAGCCGCGCCTCTGATGACGTTGGCTGGGTCGTGGGGGCGTGGCAACAGTGCCACCGCCTGGCGGGCGATCACTGTCGCCACTCCCCGTCTTATCTGGTTAATGGCGTGTGGGGCCCGTGGGAGGAACGGGCCGACTCTCGGAGGCCGACTCCCACGGGGTCCTTCTTCGGGTGCTCTTGCCGTCTTCGTCCCTCCCGCTGACTAGCGGGGCCCGCCGTCTCCAGGCCGTACATGCGGGCCAACGTGGGAACAGTGCCCCGTCGTCAGGGCGGACGTCAGGGCCAGCATGGCGACAGTGCCGCGCCGGACGGAGCTCTCCTCCGGTACGGCGTACTGTAGCCATACCTGCCCCTGGTAATCAACGTAGGGGAGGGCCGTACTCCGGCCATCCTCGGTCTCGTCCTTCTTCCCGAAGGCAGAGAGTGGTGAAGTCGCGGGCCGGCTCCCCATAGTCGGCCTCCCTGGAGTCGCCGATCGGGAGTCACAGCCGTCTCTGGGACTCGTCCGTGAGTGGGTATCGGCGATGCTGCGGACGACTCCCAGAGTCGGCTGATCGTCTTGGGATTCTTTGAGGGGCGTAGCCTGCCCCGATGTCTTGAAAGGTTCTGGGTCCCGGGTTAGCCTATCCGTGGCCCATTACTCCGACAGTAGTCCCCGAAGCTGGTGAGGCGCCGAGTGAGACCTATCGAGGAGCCTCAACAGTTTCTTCCTCCGAGTGGATCGTGGGGGAGGCAATCTTTATCGAGGCCGCCTCGGACAAGCCGACTATGGGAAGCCGGACTCGTCGAAGGTCCTCTTGCTCTTCAAAGAGTTTGAAAGTCATGGCAGGACTCGGGGGGCGTGCCTGATAAGCCACACGGCCGTCGCCCGTCGCGGACCTGCCGAGGGACGCCACGTGGCCGAGCCAGTCTGCCAGCCCACGCGCGCGACGGGACAGGCCCATGGGCGGGGCCCGCCATTACCGCGCCTCGGCCCTCGAACGGATCCATTGCGGCCGCGCGGGCGGTTGAGCTTCTCGGCCCAGTAAATGCGCGTGGTAACGTCCGTGGTAAATCGTGGGGGTCGTGGGGGCGTGGGCGCAGTTAATCCCACGACGCCCCCTCGGTTCTTCAGCCCGCAGGCCTATAAGTAGGCGGAGGGAACGGAGCGGCGAAGCACGCGCGCCCGCTCCCCTCTGCTTCCTTTGCTTCTTTTCTCCTCCTTCTTTGTCCCACCGCTGCCGCACCGGACCGCGCCCTGCACGCAGCGATGAGCTCTATCTCCGCCGCCGCGCCCGCCACCGTGCGCTCCGGCGTATGGGATGGTTCTGAGATCGACGACGACATGATTGACTTACTCCGCAAGACGCGCCGCATCCCCGGCGCGCACCTCGTGCAGGCCCGTGCTCCGCCGCCGACGGAGGTGACGCCGGCGCCGGAGGAGGGCGAGCGGCTCGTGTTCTGCTCCCACCTCATGCGCGGCCTGGGGCTGCCGGCGAGCTGGTTCTTCCGCTCGTTCCTGGACTTTCATGGCCTCCAGCCGCACCACCTCACTCCAAACATGGTGGTGCTGCTAGCGGCCTTCACTGCGTTGTGCGAGGGCTTCCTCGGCGTTCTCCCCACCATCGAGCTGTGGGGAGAGTTCTTTCATTCCAAGCTCGGCATGCATGTCACCGGCGTGCCAGCTCAGTGTGGTGCCTTCATCGCGCTGCGGAGGTCGACGGCCGACAACCCGTTCCCCGCCATCCAGCTGATCAAATCGATGAAGATGTGGCAGCGCTCCTACTTCTATGTGAGGAACGTCGCCCGAGACGGCGACTGGGTTAACCTGCCGGCTTATGCAGCCGGAACGCTAGCTGGGAGGCAGCCTAGCTGGTCCTACCGTGCCAAGACGCTGACTCCGGCTGGAGCCGCCGCCGTATCGCGACTTCGAGTGCTGACGCAGTCGGCCGGCTTGACTGGGGCCGACTTACTGGCCGCCTTCGTGGCTCGCCGAGTCCTCCCGCTCCAAGGCCGGCCTGATCTGATCTGTCAGATGAGCGGCCACCGGGACCCCAGTCGGACGTGCACCAAGGACATGCCTCACGCGGAGGTAGCCGACACGGTGAACTATATCGCGAACTGCGGCCTCTCGGAGGATTGGCAGTTCGGCTTGGAGCTGTACTCGCGTGCCAACCCCCCGCCGGTGGTAAGCGGTTCTTCTTCTTCTTATTCTTCAACCGAATCCGACTCCTGATCTCTTTATTCTTATCTCTTGAACCAGAACCCTCTCCTCCAGCCCGCGGCCGGCACCGCGGGGCCGCCCCGCCAGTTCGCCCCCGATCGAGCGGAGAGCGACATCGACGACCCCGACCTGGGGGCGGCGGCGATGGAGGCCGACGCCGAAGGGGGCGGCAAAGGAGAGGAAGGCGGCCTCAGGCCCTCGGCCACCTTCGCCGACTGGCCCGCCAGCGAAGATGGAGGAGTCGCCCCGCGCCATCAACCGAGGCAAGACGACGCGAGGAAGCGTCGGGCCGGGCCGAGTTCCCTTGGAGGCCGGGAAAAGAAGTTTAAGGGGGCGGCCGCCGCGACCAAACGGGAAGAGGCGGTCGCCAGGGCCCATCGCTTTCGTAAGGAAGTGAAGAAGCCGCTGCTGTCTTCTGGGTACGTGTTTCTCTTCTTTGTCTTGTTTTATCTCTTGGTGGATTTTGTCCGAGTCCTTACGTGTCTTCCCTGTTCCAGCGCTCCCCTCACCCTTGGGAGAGTCGCCGCCGCCTCCATCAGGGGGTCGGTGGAGTCGTCTGCCATTACTCGGCGTATCGACCCCGCTGCCGACCTCCGGGAAGCGACGGAACGGAACGCGCAGGAGAAGCGCAACGAGGACGAAGCCGCCCGCCGGGAGAAGGCGGAGGCCGAGAAGGAGGCCGCCTCCACCCAGGAGGGGCTGGAGGGAGCAGAAGCCGCCGCCGCGGCCAAAAAGCGGGCCGAAGAATCCGCGCGCTGCCAGTTGGCGCTGCTCGTTATCCCATTGCGCTCGGCGCCGCCTCCGGATCCTATGGAGCACTCTGGGGAGGCCGGCGGGGAACATGCCGTCGTGGAGAGGGAGGGCGGCGATGCCCCCGGTCTGGACAAGGTGGTGCCGCCACCACCGCCCCCGCCGCCATCGGGAAGCGCGAGGGATGAACGGCCGGTGGACCCGCCGGTGCCGCCGACCACGGACGAAGCCGAGGCGAACTTGCTTCTCCAAGTCGCCTCGCCAACACGCCGCCGTCTGGAGAAGGCGACTTCAGCGCCGCGACCTCTGGAGACTGGAGCGGCCAGCTCGGCCGCCCCAGACGTCGAGGTGATGAGCGTCGCGCCCGTCGGGTGGGTGTGAGGAGGCGGCACCGGCCCGCTGAACCAGGCGCTCCTGGACGTCCTGGCGAAGCTGCGAGCCGAGAGCGACGCTCTCCAGAACTGCACCAAGGCGCATTTGGCGTCGCGTGCGGCCGTCCGGGTATGTTTCTTCTGTCTTTGTTTTTCTTGCTCTTCTTTGTGGGGGCGCGCCAGCGCACCCACTGGGTGTAGTCCCCGAGTTCCGAGCCGGCTGCTGAGCAAGCGGGTTGGAACTCTACTGGCGAGTTCCAGATGC
Source organism: Aegilops umbellulata (assembly GCA_032464435.1). Lineage (NCBI taxonomy): Eukaryota > Viridiplantae > Streptophyta > Magnoliopsida > Poales > Poaceae > Aegilops > Aegilops umbellulata. The sequence goes on along the minus strand of CP136055.1, from coordinate 370,045,183 downwards.
TTATTCTTTTTGAAAATGCTTATCATAGGACTACCACAACCTCCGAGTCACCGTCTTCAACCGCAATGTTGAAGAGCTGGGCAAGCGGACTGCCGACTTGTCGGAGAGTCGGAGTGAGTTTCCTTCTTTGCGGGGGCGCGCTGGCGCACCCGCGGGCTGTAGTCCCCGAGATTTGGGCCGACTACTGCACAGTCGGGCCGGATCTTCTTGGCGACCTTTTCTGATGACTTGTGTCCTTTTTCTTCTTTCTTCAGAGGCCAATGCCGTTCTTCAGCAGCAGCTGGGCGAAGCCAACACTGCCTTGCGCGCCAAGGAGGTGGAGTGTGGCCAGCTCGTCACGGAGCGCGACCTGCTGGCCGCGCAGCTGGCGGAGCAGAAGGAGCTGCTCAAGAAGGCGCAGGAGAAGGCAAAGGAGAGGGAGACTGGACTCCAAGCTGAGTTCGAAGCCGAACGCTCCTCCTGGACCGATAAGGAGGCGATGCTGACCTCCGGCTTCCACGAAATTGAAGATATCGTTGATGGTAAGTTTTCTTTACTCGCTTCCTTTGGGCAGCCGACTATGGGCCGACTCTTGCCCTTTCTGACTTGCTTCTTTTTTGTTCGTCTTGGTAGATTTCTTCCCAGGCCATGCACAAACCGCCGTTCAAGCCATCGAGGTCGATCGCGAGGCGCGGAGGGCGGCCGGCGAGGAGGTTGCTGCCAACGCCCCCCAGACTCTTGATGAAGAACTTTTGAGCATCGAGGCTCGCCTGCGGCCGGCTCACCGGATGCTGCGCCGGCTTCAACGCGCCGGCGCCCAGGCGATTACTGCCTTGTGGCCGGAGATGCCGATTCTGCGCACCCCCAGCCGGACAGCCGACTGGCTGGAGGTCGCAGCGGGCCGCTTGGAGGCCTGGAAAGGCTCCTCGGCACGCGCCGGAGCGCGTTGTGCCTTGGAGTTCGCCAAGCCGTGGTATCCGGACCTGAGCCTGGACCAGCTGGCCATGCTCCGGGCTGAGGCCCAGCCGGAGCTGGCAGCCATGAAGGATGACTTTGTCAAGCGCACCGCGGCACTCGCCGAGTACGTCGACCCCAATGTCTTTGTTCCTGAGCTAGCTGACAACGGCGAGGAGGCGCCGCCGGAGTGGTTCGGGATGAACCCGAACTACGGCGAGGACTCGGCGGAGGAGATCGGCTCCAGTGTCGAGGAGGGAGGCGAGGTGGAGGTCGGAGACGAGATGGAGGCGCCCGAAGCCGGAGCGGGCGATCATCCTTAGCTCGACCGTGCCTCCAACAACGAGCCGTGCCCAACTGCGCCGACTGCTGCTGGAGGTGATCAAGCCGAGTCTGCCCAGCCGGCTACCCCAACGTCCGACACCGCCATCTCCTCCGAGCCCCCGAACCCGTCTGCGGCTTCATAGGCCGCTGCCTTGCTTTATTTATCTGCTTAGTAGTTGCTCAAAGAACTTTGTTAATTCGCACAACTCCACCCGCTGGGTGTATTTTGAACTTCTGTTCAATGATTCGGCCAATGGCCTCTGTGATGTAAATATTTATCTGGGTTCTATCATTTCTTGCTTATTGCTCTTTTGGCCTTTTCCTTTTGCCGCCTTCCCCTAGATGCCATCTTTGCCAGTCGGGCAGCCGTTTCGCGGACTGCCGTTGGATCAAATACTTGGCTACTTTGGAGAAGGCAAGTACTCAGCCATTCTAGAGTTTTGTTAGCAAGTCGGATAGAAAACAGTAAGCCGACTATTCGGAGTCGGATTTGTGAGGAACTGCTGGAAAGCCGGCTTGAGCTATGTTTGTGCTTTGAGTCCTTAGCCATTTTTCGTGTGGGCACCCATTCTTCCCTACTCCTGCCCGCCGGGCAGCCGCTCTGCGAGCTGCGGCTTCTAACAGGAGACGGCTTAAGCACCACACACTACTTGTCCGACTGCAGGAAGCGTTTTCATAGCGCGAAACGGCAAGTCCCCGGGCCGACTAGTCGAGCCCGGCGCCAAGCGGCATAACAAAGAGTAGAATACTCGGAAGCATAATACTTATTATACAGATGTTAAAAGGGGCAGTCCCCGAGTCCGTCTCGGGGGGCCCAGAGTCTTGGTACATCAATACAAAAGGGTAGCATGGTACATACTGCATCAGCTGTAAAATCTTCGAAGAAGATTCGCGTTCCATGGTCGCTCCGTCTCTTTCCCGGAGTCATCCCTCTTTCGTGCTCGGGGCTTCTGAGCATCGATCAGGTAGTAGGAGTCGTTGCCTAGCACCTTGCTGATGATGAAGGGGCCTTCCCATGGTGCAGACAACTTGTGTTGGCCGGCTGTTCGCTGGATCAGCCGAAGCACAAGGTCGCCTTCTTGGAAGGATCTCGGCCTGACCTTCCTGTTGTAGTAGCGACGTAGGCTCTGCTGGTAGATGCTGGACCGGCTGAGTGCTAACAGCCGGCCCTCTTCTAGCAGATCGACGCCATCTTGTCGTGCTTCTTCTGCTTCCTCCGCAGTGTACATCGTGACTCGCGGGGAGTCGAACTCCATATCCGTTGGGATGACGGCTTCAGCACCGTAGACGAGGAAGAAGGGTGTGAAACCGGTCAACTTGTTTGGAGTCGTGCGCAGACTCCAGAGGACGGCTGGCAACTCGTCAAGCCAACAGCCGGTCGAACGCTCCAATGGTTCGACCAACCGAGGCTTGATGCCGGACAGGATGAGGCCATTCGCCCGCTCCACCTGCCCGTTCGACTGCGGATGGGCAATGGACGCTAAGTCCAATCGGATGCCCTGCATCGCGCAGAAACGGGCCAAGGCGCCTTTGGCAAAGTTGGTGCCGTTGTCGGTGATGATGCTGTGCGGTATGCCGTACCGAATTGTGATGTCTGAGATGAAAGTCACGGCAGTCGGACCATTCAATTTCTTGATGGGATGCACTTCTATCCAGTTGGTGAACTTGTCCACCGCGACAAGCAGATAAGTTAGGCCGGCTCGTGCCGTCTTGAAGGGTCCCACCATATCCAGGCCCCAAACTGCAAAGGGCCAGGCGATGGGGATAGTCTTGAGTGCTGAAGCCGGCTGATGCGGCTTGGATCGGAACTTCTGGCACCCCTTGCATTTCTGGACCAACTCTTTGGCCTCTTCGAGGGCAGTCGGCCAGAAGAAACCGTGTCGGAAGGCTTTGGCGACGAGCGCTCTTGAGGCCGCATGGTGGCAGCACTCGCCTTGATGGATGTCTCTGAGAATTGCTTGGCCTTGCTCTGGCTCGACGCAGCGCTGGTAGACGCCTGTGACGCTGCGTCTGACCAGCTCTCTGTTGATTATGGTGTATGCTGCCGCTCGGTGTTGTATTTGCCGAGCCAAGGTTTCATCAGTTGGTAGCTCCTTGTTCACCAAGAATTTGAGGATGGGCTGGGCCCATGAGGGTGCTGTTATCTCTTCAACCGCCAGAACTGCAACTTGGACGAGGGCGGCTGGGCTGGGAGGCGGCGGGCTGGAGTCCACAGCCGCTTGCTGGATCAGTGAAGTCCCCGGGCCGAGTGGTGCAGTCCCCGGGCCGAGTTCTGGAGTCTTTTCTCTGGTCGCCGCAGTCCTCGGGCCGAGTTCTGAAGTCCCCGGGCCGGCTTTGACTGCGGCGTTCTTGGAGTCATCTGCGAGGGTTTTTGTGCCGTCTGCTTGGGCTTTGGAGTTGGATCCGACTTCTTCTGGAGGAGCCGGCACAAAAATGGAGTCTGACTCTGGCGAAGGCTTGATGGATGGCTTGAGGAGGCGCTGAAGAGCGACGCCAGATGGTATTGCTTGGCGAGTGGAGCCGATTCGTGCCAAAGTATCTGCTAGGTTGTTGTCGTTTCTTGGCATGTGGAGGAACTCGCACCGCTCGAAATATCCGCTGAGTTGCTGCACGAGGAAGCGGTAGCTTGCCATGTTTGCGTCCTTGGCGTCCCAGTCGCTAGATGATTGCTGGACCACCAAGTCGGAGTCGCCATAACACAGGATCCGGCGAATGCCGAGTTCTTTGGCAAGCCGGAGCCCGTGAATGAGCGCCTCGTACTCAGCGACGTTGTTGGAGGCGGCGAAATGGATCTGCAGTGCATACTGGAGCTTGTCGCCTTTGGGAGAGGTGAGAACAACGCCGGCTCCCAAGCCGGTGCGCATCTTGGAGCCGTCAAAATGCATCCGCCAATGAGTGGAGTCGGGCGCTGGCGGCAGGTACTGGGTCTCGGCCCAGTCGACGAGGAAATCGGCTAGTGCTTGCGACTTGATGGCGGTGCGGGGTTGATAGTAGATCGTGTAAGGCGCCAACTCTATGGCCCATTTGGCCACTCGGCTAGACGCATCTCGGCTTCCAATGATCTCAGCCAATGGGGCTGTGCAGACCACTGTGATTGGATGTTCTTGGAAGTAAGGCTTCAGCTTCTTGGTGGCGAAGTGCACGCCGTAACACATCTTCTGGTAGTGGGGGTAGTTCTGCTTGGAGGTGGACAGTACTTCACTCAGGTAGTATACCGGTCTCTGGACTAACAGTGCCTTGCCTTCCTCCTTGCGCTCTACTACCATGACTGTGCTGACTACTCGGCTGGTGGCGGCGATGTACAGGAGCATGGGCTCCTTGGGAGTCAGAGCCGCCAACACAGGGGGAGTAACCAACATCTTCTTCAGCTGCAGAAAGGCCTCATCCGCCTTGTGGTTCCACTCGAAAAAATTGGTCTTCTTCATGAGCTGGTACAACGGGAGAGCTTTCTCGCCCAGCCGACTGATGAAACGGCTGATGGATGCCAGGCAGCCAGTGAACTTCTGCACATCCAACAGTCGGCTGGGTACCTCCATCCTCTCGATGGCCTTGATCTTCATAGGGTCGCACTCTATGCCGCGTTCGGAGACCAGGAAGCCGAGTAGCTGGCCGGCTGGTACTCCAAAAACGCACTTCTCGGGGTTCAGCTTGATCCGGAATCAGCGCAGGTTCTCAAAGGTTTCTTTGAGGTCTTCCAGCAAGGTTCTGCGCTTTTCTGTCTTCACCACCACATCATCCACGTAGACGTGGGCATTTCGGCCGAGTTACTTGAGGAGGCACTTCTGCATGCAACGCTGAAAGGTGGCGTCGGCGTTCCTCAAGACGAACGTCATGGTCAGGTAGCAGAAGGCTCCAAACGGCGTGATGAAGGTGGTCTTTAATCTGTCTGCTGGGTTCAGCTTGATCTGGTGATATCCTGAATAGGCATCTAAGAAGCTCAACAGCTCGCATCCGGCTGTGGAGTCTATCACCTGATCGATTCTCGGCAAAGCAAACGGGTCCTTGGGGCAGGCTTTGTTGAGTCTTGTGTAGTCAATACACATTCGCCACTGCTTGTTCTTCTTCAGTACTAAGACTTGGTTTGCTAGCCACTCTGGAAAAAATACTTCCATGATAAAGCCAGCTGCAAGGAGCCGGGCTATCTCTTCACCAACAACTCTTCTCTTCTCTTCTGACAGGCGGCGCAAGGGCTGCCTGACGGGCTTTGCATCGGACCGGACATGTAACTTGTGCTCGGCGAATTCCGTCGGCACACCTGGCATGTCTTTGGGGGACCATGCGAAGATGTCCCGATTCTCACGGAGGAAATCGACGAGCTCGCCTTCCTATTTGCTGTCAAGGTTTGCACCTATGACTGCGTACCTCTCCGGGTGCTCTGGGTCCAAGGTTATCTTCTTCGTTTCCTTCGCTGGCTGGAACGAGCCCTTAGCTTCCGACTCCTTGGGGTCGGGCGACATCTCAGGCTGCTTGCCGGCCATCGCCACAACCCGATCAAGAAGCCGCTTCTCTGCTGCAATAACCAGGGACTCGGCCAGCCGACTGCTCTCGGCCGCGCAAGCGGACGACTTCCTGTAGTCGCCGGTCACAGTCAGAATTCCCTTGGAACTCGGCATCTTCATCTTGAGGTAGGCGTAGTGGGGGACCGCCATGAACTTGGCCAAAGCAGGTCGGCCAAGCAGCGCATGGTACGGGCTTCTGAGGTCCACCACTTCAAACTAGACTGGCTCTCGGCGGAAATGTTCCTTATTCCCGAAGAGGACGTCTATCAGAATCTTGCCGATTGGGGAGCAGGAAAGGCCAGGGACAATCCCATGGAACACGGTCCGGCTGCTCTGGAGCTGTCTTTGCTTGATTCCCAGCTTCTCCATTGTATCCTTATACAGGATGTTGATACTGCTACCTCCATCTATCAGAACTCGCGAGCAGCGAGCTGCCCGCCTATCAGTGGCAAAGGTGGCCTCCAGGACCAGGGCATAGGACCCTGGATTCGGCATCACCTCTGGGTGATCAGCTCTGCTCCAGCTGATAGGCTTCTCGGACCAGTGCATGAACTCTGGAGTGTCTGATGCCACTGCGTTGACTTCTTGCTGCTGCAGCCGCCTGCTGCGTCTGTCATCTGCCATACTGGTGAACACCACGTAGGCTCCATGCTCTTCCGGGTACTCGTCTTGTACTGCGTCGACTGGCCTGGCAGCCGACTGCTGGGGCGGAGGCGGAGGCGGCTGCCCAGCCGGTGGGGGAGGCGCCAGGCCGTCTCCTTTGGTAATCCGGGTAAGCCAGTGGCACTTTCTAGTGGTGTGGCTCGACGGCTTCGCGCCGCTGTGGAACTTGCAGGGACCATTCAGAGTCTGCTCGTAGGAGAAAGCCGGCAACCAATTGGGCTTGCCACCCTTCTGCCGCTTGGGTGGTGGCTGCTCCTCCGGCTGTTGGTCTTCGACTGCTGCGACCTGCCGGCTACTGGAAGCCGGCTGCGGGGCCTTGCGCTTGTGATCGCTCTGCTGTTGCCGCCGACTGGTGTCTCTAGCCGGGGTTCTGGGAGCCCGAGGGGCCATTTTGCCGGTCGCGCTGACTTGGGTCTCCATCTTCATAGAAGAGTCGGCTGTGGCGTACTTGTCTTCTATGATCAGCAGCTCATCCAGGGTCTCCGGCTCATCGCAGAGGAGCTTATGCTTGAGGAGGGTGCCTTCTCTGCACCCGGCGGTAAAGTACTCGATGGCCTGCACCTCGTGCACGCCCTCGCAGGAGTTTCGGAGCTTGGCCCAACGCGTGAGGTAGTCGCGAGTCGATTCGTTGGGGCCTTGCACGCACAAGGAGAGCTGGCGAGGCTTGGGAGGTCGCTTGTATGTGCTCGTAAAGTTGCGGATGAAAGCCTCGGTGAAGTCGGGCCAGCCGTTGATGCTGCGGGGTTTCAGGCTGTTCAGTCATGTCCGGGCTGTGCCCTGGAGCATGAGCGGAACATACTTCAACACGCATGTTGCCGTTCGCTATGCTGACGGCTGTGGAGTAGTCAACCAGCCAGTCCTCTGGCTTCACGGAGCCGGTGTACTTGGGAGTGTCTCTAGGGAGAGTGAACCCTTTGGGAAAGGGCTCATCTCGGATGCGGGGGCCGAAACACGGCGGTCCCAGCTCGTCTTATTCTTCGAGCACCAGGGATCGGTGGAGTCGGTCGATCTGGTGGCGGGCATCATTCTCTCCGAATCCCTCTCGGTGGCCGAGGCGGCCTCCGAGAGTCGGATGCTCGACAGGCGGCGGGGAGACTCGCCTTTCTCTGCGGGGTGGAGGAGGCACATAGTCGTCCCGCCGCTCTACTGCTCTCGGGCGGCCGTCTTGGTCGCGCTCGATGGTGAGGTGAGTCCGACTGCGGCTCGCAGCCGGCTCCTTGTCTTTTCTTCCGCGGACCCCGCCAGTCGGCGTCCGAGACGTCGCGCCTTGGTCTCGGCGGGGTGGCAGGTCCTCGTTCTGCTGCTGCGGCCCCTCGGTTCGGCAGCCGACCGCGTTCTGTGCGCCAGCCGCGTCGAGGAGTTGCTGGACTCGCTCCGTCATCAGTCGGCGCTCTTCGCCTTCGAGCCCATCTAACTCGTCTGCCGCCGCCTGGGCAGCTCGAATGTTCTCGGCGGGCGTGGCGTATACGGGGCGATTGGCCCCGAACATGCTGGCGATGTCCGCGCCCCGTTGCCGGACCCCGCCTAGGCGGCTCGGCCCCGTCGGAGCCGGCGAGCCGCCCACAGCGCGATCCATCTCACGCTGGTAGGCCTCTGACAAGCGTCTCATGCTTGCCAGCTTCTTTGCGCCTTCGACGAGACGGAGGCGGCGTGCCTCCAGCGTCTCGGCGTCGGCATCCTCTGGAATGGGCGCATCCAGGTCTTGCAGTGCGCATCAAGCGGGTCGCGATCTCCTCCGTCGGAGCGCTCGCCATGACCGATGACGAGCACTTCTGTGACGGTGCTCCCGCTGCCCTCCGCGCGAGGGAGCAGCTCGTCGTAGACCACCACGTTGGTGGGGAAGGCGTCGAGCGACGCGGTGTCGGAATCGACCAGCATCGGGTCGGTGGAGCCTACGGACTCCAGGTCAGCGGCAGGCTCGCCAGCAACGTGGAGGTCGTCGAGGAGGCCCGCGAGAAGGCTCGCGGGGCCGCCGGTGCCTGCGTCGGATGCAGGCTCGTCGGAGAGGCTAACCTCGCCGACAAGATCGGCGAGGCAGGTGGCCGCGCAGGCGGTCTCAGCTTCATGCAGCGCATCGGTGTGAACTCCTTCTCGCGTGCCGGGCTGGCTATGCTCGCCAGGGAGGAAAAGGGTTCCCGTCCAGAACAGATCTCCGGACGATGGTGCACCTCGCCCCACGGTGGGCGCCAAATGTCGGGGGTTGGGTGCGACATATGCCAAAGGATGGCTTATCATGGTGGGGGCGAGTAGAACATCGCCGATGCCTGGAAGCGGGATGAGGCGTAGACATGCACGCCGGCGAATCTTACCCAGCTTCGGGGCTCTCCGAGGAGATAATACCCCTACTGCTGCTCTGCGGGGTCTCCGCATGATCACTATGGTGATATGTGTACAAAGTTGCTCCTCGAGCTGTGTTCTGGAGGTAGGAGAGGGCAAGGCTAGCTCTCTCCCTTCTATGCTGCTGGTCTGGTGGAAAAAGGATCGAACCCTTTGCATGGGTGCTCCGGGGGGTTTATATAGGCCTACCCCCCGGGGGTACAATGGTAATCTAACTGGGCGCGGGTCCCAGCCGTCTGTCTCTTAGGCCGCCGTCTTCTCCGCCGACTCGTGGGGACCGCCTCTGGTGGGCCCCGCCGACTGACCTGGCCACTGTAGCCGCGCCTCTGATGACGTTGGCTGGGTCGTGGGGGCGTGGCAACAGTGCCACCGCCTGGCGGAATAATCACTATCGCCACTCCCCGTCTTATCTGGTTAATGGCGTGTGGGGCCCGTGGGAGGAACGGGTCGACTCTCGGAGGCCGACTCCCACGGGGTCCGTCTTCGGGTGCTCTCGCCGTCTTCGTCCCTCCCGCTGACTAGCGGGGCCCGCCGTCTCCAGGCCGTACATGCGGGCCAACGTGGGAATAGTGCCCCGTCGTCAGGGTGGACGTCAGGGCCAGCATGGCGACAGTGCTGCGCCGGACGAAGCTCTCCTCCGGTACGGCGTACTGTAGCCATACCTGCCCCTGGTAATCAACGTAGGGGAGGGCCGTACTCCGGCCATCCTCGGTCTCGTCCTTCTTCCCGAAGGCAGAGAGTGGTGAAGTCGCGGGCTGGCTCCCCATAGTCGGCCTCCCTGGAGTCGCCGATCGGGAGTCACAGCCGTCTCTGGGACTCGGCCGTGAGTGGGTATCGGCGATGCTGCGGCCGACTCCCAGAGTCGGCTGATCGTCTTGGGATTCTTTGAGGGGCGTAGCCTGCCCCGATGTCTTGAAATGTTCTGGGTCCCGGGTTAGCCTACCCGTGGCCCATTACTCCGACAGTGCCCAACACATGTTTTGATTTGAGGAGTTCAAGCATTCTTCATCTTGAATCCGAAGTGCAATTCTTCCTACCTTATCTTTTAAGGCGGTATTATGCCATTCTTGAAAATTTTCCTTCATGTCTCATGATTCACAAGTTTTCAAGACTGACATATTTAAATCCATCATTTTCTATTCGTTCAAGAGATCTTTTCTACCAATCAATCTCTTCATTGGAGTTATCTTGGGTTAGATTTCACCTAAAGCCTTCCCTAAGGAATGCTGCTAATTATGGTGCTTATTAATGATCCAAGTTTCTCCTTCTCTTCTCGGTGAAAGAGTTTTTCATCTCGTTGGTGGTATCAATTATATTAGTTGTTTCCGTAGTGGCAGAATTTCGCCTCAATTTTGAGAAGTTTTCCATAAGCCCACTACAAGCTTATTCGTTTCGTTGTTGGTTTTTCAACAACTCCGTTCTAACCTTCTTGGAAGGGTGCTTTCCAAGATCATTTGTGGCAGAGTTGGCATTTTCTTCTCCATTCCTTTATTCCAATGATCTATCTTCTATTTTTTTTCCTTCCGGAGGCATGGTGATGTTGCTCTCTTCACTCATCATCTCGAATTGTGAGGATCATGTTATTTTCTTGCTTATCCATTTAACCGGAGTGTTGTGTCTATCATCCCTCTTTTAACCAGAGTCTCATCCAAGTGCTTTCATTTTGCCAAGTTCATATTCTATCCCTTCCATTTTCAACCGGAGTCTTGTCGTAATTGTTCTTTATCGTTCCTTGTACATCTTGTTTCAACCGGAGTGGTTTCAACTACTATCTTGTCACTTAAGCTCTTCTTTCTCGCCGTATTCCTTGTTCCTTGTCCAACGAAGTGTTTTCATTTCGTTCATCTCCATGGTATTCTTTCTTCCAATTTGTTCAACCTCTCAAGGTTCGTGGTTTCACTCGTTTGTCGTAGAAGCAACTTTGTTTTACCTCTTCCTCTTCCTCTTCCTCTTCCTCTTCCGCTTTTCTACGGTGCCATCCTAGATCTCGGGACGAGATCCTCTTATAGTGGTGGAGTGTTGTAACGCCCCGAGACCGACGTTTCAGACGCCTTTGATGTTTTCGTTGTCGCTGTGTGTTTTATTTGTTTGTTGCATTTCATCATGGCATCATCCGCGTTGCATCGGCACTCGTTGCCGTCATTGTTTTTAAAATTTGCATCCGTTCGTAGTTGTCGCGTCCCCCTTGCCTTCGTTGACCATTCCGAGACCAAACATGTTTTTGGGTCCCTCTTGTCTAGCCACTTAATCTCGTTGCTCAGTGCTCAAACCCCTTGTCCGAAACTTCCCTGAACCCGAATCGTCCGGTCATGACCAGTTGGTCCGGAACAATCCCTAGATTCCATAAACATCATCAGTTCTTTTGTTAGACCACCCGAAGCCGTCCGATTACGATCGGAGAGACGAGACAGCCCTACCCACACCCACCTACTATAAATAGCAGTGCAATCATCAGAAAAATCCCTAATTTCTAGGGATCCTCCTCCCGCCGCCAGTCTCTGGTTCCCTCGGGATCCATCCCGAGCCAACCCGCAGCCGCCACTCCTCTCCTGGATCTTCCCCTGTCCTCCAGATCATGCCTCAACCAACCTTCGCACAGCCATCCAGAGCTCGTTCCCGATTGGATCGAGGCCCTTCCTCCTCCCTCGCCTCAGCAGGATCCTGAGTCTTCGCCTTGTGCCACGTCACCGCCGGCAAGCTTCACCGGAGATGAGCACCGACGCCCCCTTCTTCTCCTTCCCATGCTCCTCACGTTTCCCTCTCTGAACCCTTTGATTTCTGCCCATCTGCTGCAGGAGCAGCTACGCCCTGGGAAGGAGCACGCCAGGCGCCATGGCCGCCGAAGGGACTTCGCCGCCTCGCCGAATCCACGCCTCCACCTCTACCCTGCGTCAAGGTCGCCATCTCTGCAGGACCTGCAGGACGTCAAGTCTTAACGCCATGGGCGCCTCCTCTGCCCGACCCCGTCTCTGTCCAGACTTCGCGGTGCTCCTCCCCTGCCCCGAGCCTCTGCCGCGACCAGCACCCGACCAGCAGGTCGCCAGCGCGCCCGAGTCCTCCTGCCTCGCTCGTTCTGGACCAGGAGGGTCCCGAGCATCTCCACCATCGCCGTCTTAGTTGAGCGCCGCCCTGTTTCCCTTTTCTCGCCTTCCTCCGGTCCCCTCATCTCATCTCCCTCTCTCTGATTTGTGTTGCACCGCCGCCGTTTTGCAGAGAAACTGCCGCCATGGAGCTCCAACTCCAGCCACCCCGTCTCCTCGGATCCGTCGGGTCCCGACCATCCCCTTCGTTGCCGGACTCCTCAGCTAGCTGGAGCCCCGTTTCCGCGCCATCCGTCTTCTGCATCGCCATGGCCTGCTGCTGTTTTTGTTCTTCAGAAACGAAACGAGAGCAGCAGTGGCTCGCTCGTTCGAGCGTTGACCGCGGCCTGCCCAGCTCCTTCACCTCGTGGGCCACCAGCAACCGCCCCAAGCCGGCCTGCTTCGGCCTCCCTCCACCTCCTCACCGACGGGCCGAAGCCCATGGTGAGCTTCAGATCCAGCGCCCATCCTTTGTTTTTCCTCCTGTTGGCCCAACCTGCATTTTCGGCCCAGTTCTTGTTTTTTTTTCAGTCCCTCAAATTTGTCTATTATCCAGAGTTTACTGTTTTATAGAAAAACCCTCAAACATCATGCATATAATAACTCATTAACACTGCATCATATGTAAAAACTTCATATATGAAAAATGCTTAGATTTCTGTCTAGTTTCATAATATGCCACTCTCATCCATGTTTAAAATGTTTAAATTGTTGTTTTCTTTAATTTGCTTAGATGCCATGCTAAAATGCTTTATTTCATAACTAATTAACCATGGCTCCATTTTAAATAAACTTTATATGTAAACGGGGTAGAAAAATGCATAGATTCACTTGCTGCACTTTATTTTGTTGTTTAACAACATTAAAATTGTGTTTATGGCAGAACAGTAGCAAATCCGAAATATGCATATGGGGATTTTCCGGAATGTTGTTTGTTGTTCCGGCCTCATTTAAACTTGCCTAAATATTTAGTTTACTTACACTTCACCTCTTGCCATGTTTAATAACATTTAATATTGTTTGGTACAGAACCGAGAGAGAACTAAATATTTGATGTGGTGTTTCGTCAATATGTAACTCGTTGCATATTGAACTACACTTAATTTGTAGTATTGTTTGTGCACTTTGCCATGCCATGCCATTTAAAACGGACATGCATCATACTTGTTTGTGCATCGTGCCATGTTTATGTGATGGTTGTTTACTATGTTGTTTGCTTCTTTCCGGTGTTGCTTCTTCGGGTTAGTTCCGATAACGTCGCATTTGTGAGGATTCGTTCGACTTCGTCCGTTTGTCTCCATGGACTCGTTCTTCTTCCTATCGGGATTTCAGGCAAGATGACCGTCACCTTGGATCTCATTAGTATCATTGCTATGATAGTTGCTTTGTTCTATCACTTAGCTGTGTTACCTACCACTTGCTTTTCAAGCCTCCCAAATTGCCATGAACCTCTAACCTTTGTCACCCTTCCTAGCAAACCGTTGCTTGGCTATGTTACCGCTTTTGCTCAGCCCCTCTTATAGCGTTGCTAGTTGCAGGTGAAGATGAAGATTGCTCCATGTTGGGTTATGTTTTTGTTGGGATATCACAATATCTCTTATTTTATTAATGCATCTATATACTTGGTAAAGGGTGGAAGGCTCGGCCTTATGCCTGGTGTTTTGTTCCACTCTTGCCGCCCTAGTTTCCGTCATATCGGTATTATGTTCCCGGATTATGCGACCCTAACGCGGTTGGGTGATTTATTGGACCCCCTTGACAGTTCGCTTTGAATAAAACTCCTCCATCAAGGCCCAACCTTGGTTTTACCATTTGCCTCACCACCACCTACTTTTCCCTTGGGAGTCGCTCTCTTGAGGGTCATCTTTATTTAGCCCCCCCGGGCCAGTGCTCCTCTAAGTGCTGGTCCAAACCGAGCCGCCTGCGGGGCCACCACGGGGAAACTCGAGGCCTGGTTTTACTCGTAGACTGTCTCATCCGGTGTTGCCCTGAGAACAAGATATGTGCAGCTCCTATCGAGATTGTCGGAGCATCGGGCGGTCTTGCTGGTCTTGTTTTAGCATTGTCGAAATGTCTTGTAAACGTGATTCCGAGACTGATCGGGTCTTCCCAGGAGAAGGAATATCCTTCGTTGATCGCGAGAGCTTATCATGGGCTAAGTTGGGACACCCCTGCAGGGTTTGAACTTTCGAAAGTCGTGCCCGCGGTTATGTGGCAGATGGGAATTTGTTAATGTTCGGTTGTAGTAAACTTGAAGTAAACTCTTCTAAAATACACCAACCGTGTGCGTAACCGTGAGTGTCTCTTTTCGGGGTTGTTCGAGAGGAGAACACGGTTTCTGGGTTATGTTTGACATAAGTAGGAGTTCAGGATCACTTCTTGATCATTACTAGTTGACGACCGCTTGCTTTGCTTCTCTTCTCGCTCTTATTTGCGTAAGTTAGCCACCATACTTTGCTTAGTCGCTGCTGCAGCCTCACCACTTTACCCCTTCCTTACCCATTAAGCTTTGCTAGTCTTGATACCCATGGTAATGGGATTACTGAGTCCTCGTGGCTCACAGATTACTACAACACCAGTTGCAGGTACAGGTTTTGCAATGATCATGACGTGAGAGCGATGTTTACTTGTGTTGGAGTTCTTCTTCTTCTTCGTCGATCTTGGGTTAGGTTCCTGGTCGGCAGCCTGGGCTAGCAGGGTGGATGTCATTTGAGTTACTGTTTATGTTTCATCCGTAGTCGGATGTTGATGTTGTATATGATGTGTTGTTGTATTCATGTGACATTGTATGTCTTGGTTGTATCCCCACTATTAAGTAATGTTGATGTAATGATATCCACCTTGCAAAAGCGTCTTCAAGATGCGCTTCTATCCTTGGTGGGACCTTCGAGTAGTACAGGCTCCGTAGTACAGGCTCCTGCTATTTCTTTGTTGTAGGGAAAATGAAATTCAACTTTTACGCAAACAAAACTCAGATCCAGAGCCACAAAGCCATATTGCATATAGAATAAGTGTATCATCTCTTTTCTCTTACAGTGATCTTGCCGATACATTCAATGTACTAACCTACACGGTTGCAACCTATTATGTTGCAGATGTTTTCTTCCGATGAGTAAGAGTATGGTACAGGCCAGTCCACCCTCAACTTGCCGATGGCGTTGATGGGACTCCACACCCGATTGTTTGTTTCCGCTAAGACTTATGAGGTATATATCAGTTTTACGTTATTTATACATGTGATTCCACTTTGATATATACATTTATGTACTTTGTGTGCCAACATAGTGATCCAGGGATGGCACGGATACATAGATGCTTGACAGTTTGAGGTCGGGTCGCTACATCGAACTACCTTCGTTACATCAAAACACATAAACTCATAATACCGTTCGTCACCGAACGTTAAGCGTGCGGACCCTACGGGTCCGAGAACTATGTAGACATGACTAAGACACGTCTCAGGTCAATAACCAATAGCGGAACCTGGATGTTCATATTGGCTCCTACATATTCTACGAAGATCTTTATTGGTCAACCGCATAACAGCATACGTTGTTCCCTTTGTCATCGGTATGTCACTTGCCCGAGATTCGATCCTCGGTATCTCAATACCTAGTTCAATCTCGTTACCATCAAGTCTCTTTACTCGTTCCGCAATACATCATCCCGCAACTAACTCATTAGTTGCATTGCTTGCAAGGCTTATAGTGATGTGTATTACAGAGAGGGCCCAGAGATACCTCTCTCACAATCGAAGTGACAAATCCTAATCTCGATCTATGCCAACTCAACAAGTACCATTGGAGACACCTGTAGAGCACCTTTATAATCACCCAGTTACGTTGTGACATTTGCTAGCACACAAAGTGTTCCTCCGGTATTCGGGAGTTGCATAATCTCATAGTCATAGGAACATGTATAAGTCATGAAGAAAGCAATAGCAATATACTAAACGATCAAATGCTAAGCTAACGGAATGGGTGAGGTCAATCATATCATTCTCTAATGATGTGATCCCGTTAATCAAATGACAACTCATGTCTATGGCTAGGAAACTTAACCATCTTTGATTCAACGAGTTAGTCAAGTAGAGGCATACTAGTGACGCTCTGTTTGTCTATGTATTCACACATGTACTAAGTTTCCGGTTAATACAATTCTAGCATGAATAATAAACATTTATCATGATATAAGGAAATATAAATCACAACTTTATTATTGCCTCTAGGGCATATTTCCTTCAGTCTCCCACTTGCACTAGAGTCAATAATCTAGTTCACATCAACATGTGATTTAACACAAATAGTTCACATCACCATGTGATTAATATCCATAGTTCACATCGCCATGTGGCCAACATTCAAAGGGTTACTAGAGTCAGTAATCTAGTTCACATCGCCATGTGATTAACACCCAAAGAGTACTAAGGTGTGATCATGTTTTGCTTGTGAGAGAAGTTTAGTCAATGGGTCTGCCAAATTCAGATCCTTATGTATTTTGCAAATTTCTATGTCTACAATGCTCTGCACAGAGCTACTTTAGCTAATTGCTCCCACTTTCAATATGTATCCAGATTGAGACTTAGAGTCATTTGGATCAGTGTCAAAACTTGCATCAACGTAACCCTTTATGATGAACCTTTTGTCACCTCCATAATCGGGAAACATATCCTTATTCCACTAAGGATAATTTTGACCGTTGTTCAGTGATCTACTCCTAGATCACTATTGTTCTCCCTTGCCAAACTAAGTGTAGGGTATACAATAGATCTGATACACAGCATGGCATACTTTATAGAACCTATGGCTGAGGCATAGGGAATGACTTTCATTCTCTTTCTATCTTCTGCCGTGGTCGAGCTTTGAGTCTTACTCAATTTCACACCTTGTAACACACGCAAGAACTCTTTCTTTGACTGTTCTATTTTGAACTACTTCAAAATCTTGTCAAGGTATGTACTCATTGAAAAAACTTATCAAGCGTCTTGATCTATCTCTATAGATCTTGATGCTCAATATGTAAGCAGCTTCACCGAGGTCTTTCTTTGAAAAACTCCTTTCAAATACTCCTTTATGCTTTCCATAAAATTCTACGTTATTTCTGATCAACAATATGTCATTCAGATATATTTATCAGAAATGTTGTAGTGCTCCCACTCACTTTCTTGTAAATACATGCTTCACCGCAAGTCTATATAAAACTATATGCTTTGATCAACTCATCAAAGCATATATTCCAACTCTGAGATGCTTGCACCAGTCCATAGATGGATTGCTGGAGCTTGCACATTTTTTAGCACCTTTAGGATCGACAAAACCTTCTGGTTGCATCATATACAACTCTTCTTTAAGCAATCCATTAAGGAATGTAGTTTGGACATCCATTTGCCAGATTTCATAAAATGTGGTGATACATCTCCATCGTATCTATAATTTTTGATTGTTCCATGCCAATATTATGCAACTTTCATATACTTTTTGGCATCTTTTTATACTATTTTTGGGACTAACATATTGATCCAGTGCCAATTCCTGTTTCTTGCATGTTTTTGTTTCACAGAATATCCATATCAAACGGAGTCCAAACGGGATAAAAACGGACGGAGAATTATTTTGGAATATTTATGATTTTTTGGGAAGTAAAATCAACGCGAGACGGTGCCCGAGGGGGCCACGAGGCAGGGGGCGCGCCCCAGGGGGACAGGTGCGCCCTGGACCCTCGTGGGCACCCCGTAAGGCGGTTGGTGCCCTTCTTTCGCCGCAAGAAAGCTAATTTTCGGATAGAGATCGTGTCCAAAATTCAGCCCAATCGTAGTTACGGATCTCCGGTTATAAAAGAAACGGTGAAAGGGTAGATCTGAGAACGCAGAAACAGAGAGAGACAGAGAGACAGATCCAATCTCGGTGGGGCTCTCGCCCCTCCCACGCCATGGAGGCCAAGGACCAGAGGGGAAACCCTTCTCCCATCTAGGGAGGAGACCAAGGAAGAACAAGACGAAGGGCCCCCCTCTCCCCTTCTCTTCCGGTGGCGCTGGAACGTCGCCGTGGCCATCATCATCACCGCAATCTTCACCAAAAACTTCACCGCCATCATCACCAACTCTTCCCCCCTGTATGCAGCGGTGTAACCTATCTCTTACCCGTTGTAATATCTACTTAAACATGGTGCTCAACGCTATATATTATTTCCCAATGATGTATGGCTATCCTATGATGTTTGAGTAGATCCGTTTTGTCCTATGGGTTTCGTGATTGGTTTGAGTTGCATGTTTTATTATTGGTGTTGTCCTATGGTGCTCTCCGTGTCGCGCAAGCGTGAGGGATTCCTGCTGTAGGGTTTGCAATATGTTCATGATTTTCTTATGGTGGGTGGCGTGAGTGACAGAAGCACATACCCGAGTAAATAGGTTGTTTGCGTATGGGATAAAGAGGACTTGATACTTTAATGCTATGGTTGGGTTTTACCTTAATGATCTTTAGTAGTTGCGGATGCTTGCTAGAGTTCCAATCATAAGTGCATATGATCCAAGTAGAGAAAGTATGTTAGCTTATGCCTCTCCCTGAAATAAAATTGCAATAATGATTACCCTTCTAGTTATCGATTGCCTAGGGACAAATAACTTTATCGTAACAAAAAGCTTTCTACTAAAACTAATTTAGTTGTGTCTTTATCTAAATAGCCCCTACTTTTTATTTACGTGCTCTTTATATTCTTGCAAACCTATCCGAAAACACCTACAAAGTACTTCTAGTTTCATACTTGTTCTAGGTAAAGCGAACTTTAAGCGTGCGTAGAGTTGTATCGGTGGTCGATAGAACTTGAGGGAATATTTGCTCTACCTTTAGCTCCTCGTTGGGTTTGACACTCTTACTTATGGAAAGAGGCTACAATTGATCCCCTATACTTGTGGGTTATCATGTGGCAATTTGCTAACATGATTCGGACAGACTTAAGCATCGCTATGAGTGAGAAAATCTCATCGTAGTCAACACCTTGAACTTTGTCAAAACCTTTTTCAACAAGTCTAGCTTTGTAGATAGTAACAGTACTATCAGCGTTCGTCTTCCTCTTGAAGATCCATTTATTTTCTATGGCTAGCTGATTATTGGGAAGGTCAACTAAAGTCCACACTTTGTTCTCATACATGGATCCCATCTCAGATTTCATGGCCTCAAGCCATTTCACGGAATCTGGGCTCATCATCGCTTCCTCATAGTTCGTAGGTTCGTCATGGTCAAGTAACATGACCTCCAGAACAGGATTACCATACCACTCTGGTGCGGATCTCACTCTGGTTGACCTACGAGGTTCGGTAGTAACTTGATCTGAAGTTACATGATCATCATCATTTGCTTCCTCACTAATTGGTGTAGGAGTCATAGGAATAGATTTATGTGATAAACTACTTTCCAATAAGGGGGCAGGTATAGTTACCTCATCAAGTTCTACTTTCCTCCCACTCACTTCTTTCGAGAGAAACTCCTTCTCTAGAAAGGATCCATTCTTAGCAACGAATGTCTTGCCTTCGGATCTGTGATAGAAGGTGTACCCAACAGTCTCCTTTGGGTATCCTATGAAGACACATTTCTCCGATTCGGGTTCGAGCTTATCAGGTTGAAGCTTTTTCACATAAGCATCGCAGCCCCAAACTTTAAGAAACGACAACTTTGGTTTCTTACCAAACCACAGTTCATAAGGCGTCGTCTCAGCGGATTTAGATGGTGCCCCATTTAATGTGAATGTAGTCGTCTCTAAAGCATAACCCCAAAATGATAGCGGTAAATCAATAAGAGACATCATAGATCGCACCATATCTAGTAAAGTACGATTACGACATTCGGACACACCATTACGTTGTGGTGTTCCGGGTGGCATGAGTTGCGAAACTATTCCACATTGTTTCAAATGAAGACCAAACTCGTAACTCAAATATTCTCCTCCACGATTAGATCGTAGAAACTTTATTTTCTTGTTACGATGATCTTGCACTTCACTTTGAAATTCTTTGAAATTTTCAAATGTTTCAGACTTATGTTTCATCAAGTAGATATGCCCATATCTGCTCAAATCATCTATGAAGGTGAGAACATAACGATACCCGCCGCGAGCCTCAACATTCATCGGACCACATACATCAGTATGTATGAATTCCAACAAATTTGTTGCTCGCTCCATTGTTCCGGAGAACTGAGTCTTAGTCATCTTGCCCATAAGGCATGGTTCGCAAGCATCAAGTGATTCATAATCAAGTGATTCCAAAATCCCATCAGCATGGAGTTTCTTCATGCGCTTTACACCAATATGACCTAAACGGCAGTGCCACAAATAAGTTGCACTATCATTATTAACTTTGCATCTTTTGGCTTCAACATTATGAATATGTGTATCACTACGATCGAGGTCCAACAAACCATTTTCATTGGGTGTATGACCATAGAAGGTTTTATTCATATAAACAACAACAATTTTTCTCTAACTTAAATGAATAACCGTATTGCAATAAACATGATCAAATCATATTCATGCTCAATGCAAACACCAAATAACACTTATTTAGGTTCAACACTAATCCCGAAAGTATAGGGAGTGTGCGATGATGATCATATCAATCTTGGAACTACTTCCAACACACATCGTCACCTCGCCCTTAACTAGTTTCTGTTCATTCTGTAACTCCTGTTTTGAGTTACTACTCTTAGCAACTGAACTAGTATGAAATGCTGAGGGGTTGCCATAAACACTAGTAAAGTACACATCAATAACATGTATATCCAATATACCTTTGTTCACTTTGCCATCCTTCTTATCCGCCAAGTATCTAGGGCAGTTCCACTTCCAGTGACCATTTCCTTTGTAGCAGAAGCACTCAGTTTCAGGCTTGGGTCTAGCTTTAGGCTTCTTCATGGGAGTGGCAACTTGCTTGCCATTCTTATTTAAGTTCACTTGCCATTTTACTTGAAACTAGTGGTCTTGTCAACCATCATCACTTGATGGTTTTCTTGATTTCTACCTTCGTCGATTTCAGCATCACGAAGAGCTTGGGAATCATTTCCGTTATCCCTTGCATATTATAGTTCATCATGAAGTTCTAGTAACTCGGTGATAGTGACTAGAGAACGCTGTCAATCACTATTTTATCTGGAAGATTAACTCCCACTTGATTCAAGTGATTGTAGTACTCAGACATTCTGAGCACATGCTCATTAGCTGAGCTATTCTCCTCCATCTTGTAGGCAAAGTACTTGTCAAAGGTCTCATACCTTTCGACATGGGCATGAGTCTGAAATACTAATTTCAACTCTTGGAACATCTCATATGCTCCGTGGCGTTTAAAAAACGTCTTTGAAGCCCCGATTCTAAGCCGTAAAGCATGGTGCACTAAACTATCAAGTAGTCATCATATCCAGCTTGCCAAACGTTCATAACGTCTGCATTTGCTCCTGCAATCAGTCTGTTGCTACCTCTTGAGCATGCGTTGGTTTTGTCCTTGAAGAGGAAAGGGTGATGCAGCAAAGTAGCGTGAGTATTTCCCTCAGTTTTTGAGAACCAAGGTATCCATCCAGTAGGAGGCCACACGCAAGTCCCTCGTACCTACACAAACAAATAAGAACCTTGCAACCAACGCGATAAAGGGGTTGTCAATCCCTTCATGGCCACTTGCAAAAGTGAGATCTGATAGAGATGATAAGATAATATTTTTTGTATTTTTATGATAAAGACTAAAAGTAAAGAAAGAAAAATAAACGGCGATAGAAATAGCTGGCTGACGGAAGATTAATATGATGGAAAATAGACCCAGGGGCCATAGGTTTGACTAGTGGCTTCTCTCAAGATAGCATAAGTATTATGGTGGGTGAACAAATTACTGTCGAGCAATTGAGAAAAAAGTGCATAATTATGAGAATATCTAGGCATGATCATGTATATAGGCATCACGTCCGCAACAAGTAGACTGACTCCTGCCAGCATCTACTACTATTACTCCACACATCGACCACTATCCAGCATGCATCTAGAGTATTAAGTTCATAAGAACAGAGTAACGAATTAGGCAAGATGACATGATGTAGAGGGATAAACTCAAGCAATATGATATAAACCCCATCTTTTTATCCTTGATGGCAACAATACAATATGTGTCGTTTCCCCTACTGTCACTGGGGACGAGCACCGCATAATTGAACCCAAAGCTAAGCACTTCTCCCATTGCAAGAAAGATCAATCTAGTAGGCCAACCAAACTGATAATTCGAAGAGACTTGCAAAGATAACCAATCATACATAAAAGAATTCAGAGAAGATTCAAATATTGTTCATAGATAATCTTGATCATAAATCCACTATTCATCGGATCTCGACAAACACACCGCAAAAAGAGTTAACAAATAGATCTTCAAGAAGATCGAGGAGAACTTTGTATTGAGATCCAAAGAGAGAGAAGAAGCCATCTAGCTAATAACTATGGACCCGAAGGTCTATGGTAAACTACTCACACATCATCGGAGAGGCTATGGTGTTGATGTAGAAGCCCTCCATGATCGATGCCCCCTCCGGCAGAGCGCCGGAAAAGTCCCCAAGATGGGATCTCACGGGTACAGAAGGTTGCGGCGGTGGAAATAGGGTTTTGTGGTGCTCCTCGATGGTTTCGGGGTACGTAGGTATATATAGGAGGAACAAGTAGGTCGGTGGAGCCACGAGGGGCCCACGAGGGTGGAGGGCGCGCCCAGGGGGGTAGGCGTGCCCCTGCCTCGTGGCCTCCTTGTTGGTTTCTTGACGTCCACTCCAAGTTCTCTGGATCACGTTTGTTCCAAAAATCACGCTCCCGAAGGTTTCATTCTGTTTGGACTCCGTTTGATATTCCTTTTCTACAAAACACTGAAATAGGCAAAAAAAACAGCAATTTGCAGTGGGCCTTGGGTTGATAGGTTAGTCCCAAAAATAATATAAAAGTGTATAATAAATCCCATTAAACATCCAAAACAGAATATATAATAGCATGGAGCAATCAAAAATTATAGATACATTGGAGACGTATCAAGCATCCCCAAGCTTAATTCCTGCTCGTCCTCGAGTAGGTAAATGATAAAAACAGAATTTTTGATACGTTGGAGACGTATCAAGCATCCCCAAGCTTAATTTCTTCTCGTCCTCGAGTAGGTAAATGATAAAAACAGAAATTTTGATGTGGAATGCTACTTAGCATATTCTTCAATGTAATTTTCTTTATTGTGGCATGAATGTTCAGATCCGAAAGATTCAAGATAAAAGTTTAATATTGACATAAAAATAGTAATACTTCAAGCATACTAACAAAGCAATTATGTCTTCTCAAAATAGCATGGCCAAAGAAAGTTATCCCTAAAAAATCATATAGTCTGGCTATGCTCTATCTTCATGACACAAAGTATTTAATCATGCACAACCCCGATGACAAGCCAAGCAATTGTTTCATACTTTTGATGTTCTCAAACTTTTTCAATCTTCACGCAATACATGAGCGTGAGCCATGGACATAGCACAATATGTGGAATAGAATGGTGGTTGTGGAGAAGACAAAAAGGTGAAGATAGTCTCACATCAACTAGGCGTATCAATGGGCTATGGAGATGCCCATCAATAGGTATCAATGTGAGTGAGTAGGGATAGCCATGCAACGGATGCACTAGAGCTATAAGTGTATGAAAGCTCAACAAAAGAAACTAAGTGGGTGTGCATCCAACTTGCTTGCTCACAAAGACCTAGGGCATTTTGAGGAAGCCCATCATTGGAATATACAAGCCAAGTTCTATAATGTAAAATTCCCACTAGTATATGAAAGTGACAACATAGGAGACTCACTATCATGAAATTCATGGTGCTACTTTGAAGCACAAGTGTGGAAAACGGATAGTAACATTGTCCCTTCTCTTTTTTTTAGTTGGGCCTTCTCTTTTTTTTTCTTTTTTTTTCTTTTGGCCTCTTTTTTTATTTTCATCCGGAGTCTCATCCTGACTTGTGGGGGAATCATAGTCTCCATCATCCTTTCCTCACTTGAGACAATGATCTAATAATGATGATCATCACACTTTTATTTACTTACAACTCAAGAATTACAACTCAATACTTAGAACAAAATATGACTCTACGTGAATGCACTACAAAAAAAAGACACATCCGTGACATTTTGGGCCGAACGAAATATTTTTCTGTCATACATATGACACTTCTATGACGATAATTGTGACAAAACCCGGTATCATCATAGATGTGGTGGGCTCCTACTTCTATGACAAAAAATCATGACAGAAAATGGGCTTTTCGTCCTGGGCGGTCCGGAGACGCAGCTGCATGACATTCTTTGGGCCATCCATGACAGAAAAAACCGTGGTAGAAGCGAGGGGGAGGAAAATTTTGGGGAGTTCCCGGTTACGGTGGGAGGTCAGGGGCCGAGCGATGCGCGTTTCTCTCGTACACGTACGCGCGTGTGTGCGAGGCGTTGGCTCTAACTGAACCCGAGCGAGGCATTGGGCTCTAACTGAACCCGAGCGATTGCACTGCAGGCTACGCGTTACCGAACCCGAGCGATCGATCGATGGCTATTAACTGAACCCGATCGAGCGATTCCTTCGCTACTGCTGCTAACTGAAGCCGATCGATGCTGCCTTGGGATGAACAGTGAGCGTTGCGGGGGGTGGATGAACAGTGAGCGGTGGCGTTGCCTCTGGATGAACAGGCCCCCGTGGTGTGGTGGAGGGCTAGATGAACAGTAGACGGTGGAGGGGTGCCCGTGAAGGGGTGGATGAACAGGACCCCATGGTGTGGAGGGCTGGATGAACAGTAGATGGTGGATGGGTGCCCCTGGAGGGGTGGATGAACAGGACCCCATTGTGTGGAGGGCTGGATGAACAGTAGACGGTGAAGGGGTGGTTGAACAAGACCCCGTGGTGTGGAGGGCTGGATGAACAGGAGACGGTGGAGGGGTGGTTGAACAGTAGCCGGTGGAGTAGCGCGTGAAGGAAATATGCCCTAGAGGCAATAATAAAGTTATTATTTATTTCCTTATATCATGATAAATGTTTATTATTCATGCTAGAATTGTATTAACTGGAAACATAATACATGTGTGAATACATAGACAAACAGAGTGTCACTAGTATGCCTCTACTTGACTAGCTCATTAATCAAAGATGGTTATGTTTCCTAGCCATGAACAAAGAGTTGTTATTTGATTAACGAGATCACATCATTAGTTGAATGATCTGATTGACATGACCCATTCCATTAGCATAGCACCCGATCGTTTAGTATGTTGCTATTGCTTTTATCCATGACTTATACATGTTCCTTTAACTATGAGATTATGCAACTCCCATTTACCGTAGGAACACTTTGTGTGCTACCAAACGTCACAACGTAACTGGGTGATTATAAAGGTGCTCTACAGGTGTCTCCGAAGGTACATATTGGGTTGGCGTATTTCGAGATTAGGATTTGTCACTCCGATTGTCGGAGAGGTATCTCAGGGCCTTCTCGGTAATGCACATCACATAAAGCCTTGCAAGCATTGCAACCAATGAGTTAGTTGCGATATGATGTATTACAGAACGAGTAAAGAGACTTGCCGGTAATGAGATTGAACTAGGTATTGGATACCGACGATCGAATCTCGGGCAAGTAACATACCGATGACAAAGGGAACAACGTATGTTGTTATGCGGTCTGACCGATAAAGATCTTCGTAGAATATGTAGGAGCCAATATGGGCATCCAGGTCCCGCTATTGGTTATTGACCGGAGACGTGTCTCGGTCATGTCTACATTGTTCTCGAACCGTAGGGTCCGCACGCTTAACGTTACGATGACAGTTATTATGAGTTTATGCATTTTGATGTACCGAAGGAGTTCGGAGTCCCGGATGTGATCACGGACGTGACGAGGAGTCTCGAAATGGTCGAGACATAAGGAATTATATATTGGAAGCCTATGTTTGGACATCGGATGCATTCCAGGTGAAATCAGGATTTTACCGGAATACCGGGAGGGTTACCGGAACCCCCCGGGAGCATAATGGGCCAACATGGGCCTTGGAGGAGAGGTGAGAGGGCTGCCCTAGGGGCTGCGCGCCTCCCCCCCCTTCCCCTAGTCCTATTAGGACTAGGAGAGGTGGGCGCCCCCTCTCTCTCTCTCCCCCCCTTGGAGAAACCTAGTCCAACTAGGATTGGGGGGGGGGGGGAATCCTACTCCCAGAGGGAGTAGGACTCTCCTGGCGCACCAGAGTTGGCCGGCCAGCCCCTCCCCCTTGGCTCCTTTATATACGGGGGCAGGGGGCACCCCAAGACACACAAGTTGATCTACGGATCGTTCCTTAGCCGTGTGCGGTGCCCCCTTCCACCAAATTCCACCTCGATCATATCGTTGCAGTGCTTAGGCGAAGCCCTGCGCCGGTAACACATCAAGATCGTCACCACGCCGTCGTGCTGACGGAACTCTTCCTCGACGCTTTGCTGGATCGGAGCCCGGGGATCGTCATCGAGCTGAACGTGTGCCAAGAACTCGGAGGTGCCGGAGTAACGGTGCTGTGATCGGTTGGATCGCGAGGAGAACGTACGACTACTTCCTCTATGTTGTGTCAACGCTTCCGCTTCGGTCTACGAGGGTACGTAGACAACACTCTCCCCTCTTGTTGCTATGCATCACCATGATCTTGCGTGTGCGTAGGAAATTTTTTGAAATTACTACGTTCCCCAACAGTGGCATCCGAGCCTAGGTTTTATGGTTTGATGTTATTTGCACGAGTAGAACACAAGTGAGTTGTGGACGATACAAGTCATACTGCCTACCAGCATGTCATACTTTGGTTCAGCGGTATTGTTGGACGAGACGATCCGGACCAACCTTACGCGTACGCTTACGCGAGACCGGTTCCCTCGACGTGCTTTGCACATAGATGGCTTGCGGAAGACTGTCTCTCCAACTTTAGTTGAACCGAGTGAGCTACGCCCGGTCCTTGAGAAGGTTAAAACGGAGTCTATTTGACAAACTATCGTTGTGGTTTTGATGCGTAGGTAAGATGAGTTCTTGCTTAAAGCCCGTAGCAGCCACGTAAAACATGCAACAACAAAGTAGAGGACGTCTAACTTGTTTTTGCAGGGCATGTTGTGATGTGATATGGTCAAGACGTGATGCTAAATTTTATTGTATGAGATGATCATGTTTTGTAACCGAGTTATCGGCAACTGGCAGGAGCCATATGGTTGTCGCTTTATTGTATGCAATGCAATCGCGATGTAATGCTTTACTTTATTACTAAGCGGTAGTGATAGTCGTGGAAGCATAAGATTGGCGAGACGACAACGATGTTGCGATGAAGATCAAGGTGCCGCGCCGGTGACGATGGTGATCATGACAGTGCTTCGAAGATGGAGATCGCAAGCACAAGATGATGATGGCCATATCATATCACTTATATTGATTGCATGTGATGTTTATCCTTTTATGCATCTTATCTTGCTTTGATTGACGGTAGCATTATAAGATGATCTCTCACTAAATTATCAAGAAGTGTTCTCCCTGAGTATGCACCGTTGCGAAAGTTCTTCGTGCTGAGACACCACGTGATGATCGGGTGTGATAGGCTCTACGTTCAAATACAACGGGTGCAAAACAGTTGCACACGCGGAATACTCAGGTTTAACTTGACGAGCCTAGCATATAACAGATATGGCCTCGGAACACAGAGACCGAAAGGTCGAGCGTGAATCATATAGTAGATATGATCAACATAGTGATGTTCACCATTGAAACTACTCCATCTCACATGATGATCGGACATGGTTTAGTTGATTTGGATCACGTGATCACTTAGAGGATTAGAGGGATGTCTATCTAAGTGGGAGTTCTTAAGTAATATGATTAATTGAACTTAAATTTATCATGAACTTAGTACCTGATAGTATCTTGCTTGTCTATGTTGTGTAGATAGATGGCTCGTGCTGTTGTTCCGTTGAATTTTAATGCGTTCCTTGAGAAAGCAAAGTTGAAAGATGATGGTAGCAATTACACGGACTGGGTCCGTAACTTGAGGATTATCCTCATTGCTACACAGAAGAATTACATCCTGGAAGCACCGCTGGGTGCCAAGCCTGGTGCAAGAGCTACGCCAGATGTTGTGAACGTCTGGCAAAGCAAAGCTGATGACTACTCTATAGTTCAGTGTGCCATGCTTTACGGCTTAGAACCGGGACTTCAACGACGTTTTGAACACCATGGAGCATATGAGATGTTCCAGGAGTTGAAGTTAATATTTCAAGCAAATGCCCGGATTGAGAGATATGAAGTCTCCAATAAGTTCTATAGCTGTAAAATGGAGGAGAACGGTTCTGTCAGTGAGCATATACTCAAAATGTCTGGGTATAACAATCACTTGATTCAACTGGGAGTTAATCTTCCGGATGATTGCGTCATTGACAGAATTCTCCAATCACTGCCACCAAGCTACAAGAGCTTCGTGATGAACTATAATATGCAAGGGATGACCAAAACTATGCCCGAGCTCTTCGCAATGCTAAAAGCCGCGGAGGTAGAAATCAAAAAGGAGCATCAAGTGTTGATGGTTAACAAAACCACTAGTTTCAAGAAAAAGGGCAAAGGGAAGAAAAAGGGGAACTTCAAAAAGAACAGCAAGCAAGTTGCTACTCAAGAGAAGAAACCCAAGTCTGGACCTAAGCCTGAAACTGAGTGCTTCTATTGCAAGCAGACTGGTCACTGGAAGCGGAACTGCCCCAAGTATTTGGCGGATAAGAAGGATGGCAAGGTTAACAAAGGTATATATGATATACATGTTATTGATGTGTACCTTACTAATTCTCGCAGTAGCACCTGGGTATTTGATACTGGTTCTGTTGCTAATATTTGCAACTCAAAACAGGGGCTACGGATTAAGCGAAGATTGGCTAAGGACGAGGTGACGATGCGCGTGGGAAATGGTTCCAAAGTCGATGTGATCGCGGTCGGCACGCTACCTCTACATCTACCTTCGGGATTAATATTAGATCTAAATAATTGTTATTTAGTACCAGCGTTGAGCATGAACATTATATCTGGATCTTGTTTGATGCGAGACGGTTATTCATTTAAATCAGAGAATAATGGTTGTTCTATTTATATGAGTAATATCTTTTATGGTCATGCGCCATTAAAGAATGGTTTGTTCTTACTTAATCTCGATAGTAGTAATACACATGTTCATAATGTTGAAGCCAAAAGATGCAGAGTTGATAATGATAGTGCAACTTATTTGTGGCACTGCCGTTTAGGTCATATCGGTGTAAAACGCATGAAGAAACTCCATACTGATGGACTTTTGGAGTCACTTGATTATGAATCACTTGGCACTTGCGAACCGTGCCTTATGGGCAAGATGACTAAAACACCGTTCTCCGGTACTGTGGAGAGAGCAACAGATTTATTGGAAATCATACATACTGATGTATGTGGTCCAATGAATGTTGAGGCTCGTGGCGGATATCGTTATTTTCTCACCTTCACTGATGATTTAAGCAGATATGAGTATATCTACTTAATGAAACACAAGTCTGAAACATTTGAAAAGTTCAAAGAATTTCAGAGTGAAGTGGAAAATCATCGTAACAAGAAAATAAAGTTTCTACGATCTGATCGTGGAGGAGAATATTTGAGTTACGAGTTTGGTCTACATTTGAAACAATGCGGAATAGTTTCGCAACTCACGCCACCCGGAACACCACAACGTAATGGTGTGTCCGAACGTCATAATCGTACTTTACTGGATATGGTGTGATCTATGATGTCTCTTACCGATTTACCGCTATCTTTTTGGGGTTATGCTCTAGAGACGGCCGCATTCACGTTAAATAGGGCACCATCAAAATCCGTTGAGACGACGCCTTATGAACTGTGGTTTGGCAAGAAACCAAAGTTGTCGTTTCTTAAAGTTTGGGGCTGCGATGCTTATGTGAAAAAGCTTCAACCTGATAAGCTCGAACCCAAATCGGAAAAATGTGTCTTCATAGGATACCCAAAGGAGACTATTGGGTATACCTTCTATCACAGATCCGAAGGCAAAATTTTTGTTGCTAAAGTCGGAAACTTTCTAGAGAAGGAGTTTCTCTCGAAAGAAGTGAGTGGGAGGAAAGTAGAACTTGATGAGATAACAGTATCTACTCCCTTATTGAGAAGTAGTACATCACAGAAATCTGTTTTGTGACACCTACATCAAATAGGGAGGAAGCTAATGATAATGATCATGAAACTTCAGATCAAGTTTCTACTGAACTTCGTAGATCAACCAGAGTAAGATCCGCACCAGAGTGGTACGGTAATCCTATTTTGGAAGTCATGTTACTAGACCATGATGAACCTACGAACTATGAAGAAGCGATGGTGAGCCCAGATTCCGCAAAGTGGCTTGAGGCCATGAAATCTGAGATGGGATCCATGTATGAGAACAAAGTGTGGACTTTGGTTGACTTGCCCGATGATCGGCAAGCAATTGAGAATAAATGGATTTTTAAGAAGAAGACTGACGTTGATGGTAATGTTACTGTCTATAAAGCTCGGCTTGTTGCAAAAGGTTTTCGACAAGTTCAAGGGATTGACTACGATGAGACTTTCTCACCCGTAGCGATGCTTAAGTCTGTCCGAATCATGTTAGCAGTTGCCGCATTTTATGATTATGAAATTTGGCAAATGGATGTCAAAACTGCATTCCTGAATGGATTTCTGGAAGAAGAGTTGTATATGATGCAACCAGAAGGTTTTGTCGATCCGAAGGGAGCTAACAAAGTGTGCAAGCTCCAGCGATCCATTTATGGACTGGTGCAAGCCTCTCGGAGTTGGAATAAACGCTTTGATAGTGTGATCAAAGCATTTGGTTTTATACAGACTTTTGGAGAAGCCTGTATTTACAAGAAAGTGAGTGGGAGCTCTGTAGCATTTCTGATATTATATGTGGATGACATATTACTGATCGGAAATAATATAGAATTTCTGGATAGCATAAAGGGATACTTGAATAAGAGTTGTTCAATGAAAGACCTCGGTGAAGCTGCTTACATATTGGGCATTAAGATCTATAGAGATAGATCAAGACGCTTAATAGGACTTTCACAAAGCACATACCTTGACAAAGTTTTGAAAAAGTTCAAAATGGATCAGGCAAAGAAAGGGTTCTTGCCTGTGGCACAAGGTGTGAAGTTGAGTAAGACTCAATGCCCGACCACCGCAGAAGATAGAGCGAAAATGAAAAATGTTCCCTATGCTTCAGCCATAGGCTCTATCATGTATGCAATGCTGTGTACCAGACCTGATGTGTGCCTTGCTGTAAGTTTAGCAGGCAGGTACCAAAGTAATCCAGGATTGGATCACTGGACAGCGGTCAAGAACATCCTTAAGTACTTGAGAAGGACTAAGGATATGTTTCTCATTTATGGAGGTGACAAAGAGCTCGTCGTAAACGGTTACGTCGATGCAAGCTTTGACACTGATCCGGACGATTCCAAATCGCAAACCGGATACGTATTTACATTAAACGGTGGAGCTGTCAGTTGGTGCAGTTCTAAACAAAGCGTCGTGGCGGGATCTACATGTGAAGTTGAGTACATAGCCGCTTCGGAAGCAGCTAATGAAGGAGTCTGGATGAAGGAGTTCATATCCGATCTAGGTGTTGTACCTAGCGTATCGGGTCCAATGAAAATCTTTTGTGACAATACTGGTGCAATTGCCTTGGCAAAGGAATCCAGATTTCACAAAAGAACCAAACACATCAAAAGACGCTTCAACTCCATCCGGGATTTGGTCCAGGTGGGAGACATAGAGATATACAAGATACATACGGATCTGAATGTTGCAGACCCGTTGACTAAGCCTCTTCCACGAGCAAAACATGATCAGCACCAAAACTCCATGGGTGTTAGAATCATTACTTTGTAATCTAG
Organism: Aegilops umbellulata; assembly: GCA_032464435.1. Taxonomy (NCBI): domain Eukaryota; kingdom Viridiplantae; phylum Streptophyta; class Magnoliopsida; order Poales; family Poaceae; genus Aegilops; species Aegilops umbellulata. Next base: position 370,013,396 of record CP136055.1, on the reverse strand, counting down.
ATTATTGACTCTAGTGCAAGTGGGAGACTGAAGGAAATATGCCCTAGAGGCAATAATAAAGTTATTATTTATTTCCTTATATCATGATAAATGTTTATTATTCATGCTAGAATTGTATTAACTGGAAACATAATACATGTGTGAATACATAGACAAACAGAGTGTCACTAGTATGCCTCTACTTGACTAGCTCATTAATCAAAGATGGTTATGTTTCCTAGCCATGAACAAAGAGTTGTTATTTGATTAACGAGATCACATCATTAGTTGAATGATCTGATTGACATGACCCATTCCATTAGCATAGCACCCGATCGTTTAGTATGTTGCTATTGCTTTTATCCATGACTTATACATGTTACTTTAACTATGAGATTATGCAACTCCCATTTACCGTAGGAACACTTTGTGTGCTACCAAACGTCACAACGTAACTGGGTGATTATAAAGGTGCTCTACAGGTGTCTCCGAAGGTACATATTGGGTTGGCGTATTTCGAGATTAGGATTTGTCACTCCGATTGTCGGAGAGGTATCTCAGGGCCTTCTCGGTAATGCACATCACATAAAGCCTTGCAAGCATTGCAACCAATGAGTTAGTTGCGAGATGATGTATTACAGAACGAGTAAAGAGACTTGCCGGTAACGAGATTGAACTAGGTATTGGATACCGACGATCGAATCTCGGGCAAGTAACATACCGATGACAAAGGGAACAACGTATGTTGTTATGCGGTCTGACCGATAAAGATCTTCGTAGAATATGTAGGAGCCAATATGGGCATCCAGGTCCCGCTATTGGTCATTGACCGGAGACGTGTCTCGGTCATGTCTACATTGTTCTCGAACCGTAGGGTTCGCACGCTTAACGTTACGATGACAGTTATTATGAGTTTATGCATTTTGATGTACCGAAGGAGTTCGGAGTCCCGGATGTGATCACGGACGTGACGAGGAGTCTCGAAATGGTCGAGACCTAAAGAATTATATATTGGAAGCCTATGTTTGGACATCGGATGCATTCCAGGTGAAATCAGGATTTTACCGGAATACCGGGAGGGTTACCGGAACCCCCCGGGAGCATAATGGGCCAACATGGGCCTTGGAGGAGAGGTGAGAGGGCTGCCCTAGGGGCTGCGCGCCTCCCCCCCCTTCCCCTAGTCCTATTAGGACTAGGAGAGAGGTGGGCGCCCCCTCTCTCTCTCTCTCCCCCTTGGAGAAACCTAGTCCAACTAGGATTGGGGGGGGGGGGGAATCCTACTCCCAGAGGGAGTAGGACTCTCCTGGCGCACCAGAGTTGGCCGGCCAGCCCCTCCCCCTTGGCTCCTTTATATACGGGGGCAGGGGGCACCCCAAGACACACAAGTTGATCTACGGATCGTTCCTTAGCCGTGTGCGGTGCCCCCTTCCACCAAATTCCACCTCGATCATATCGTTGCAGTGCTTAGGCGAAGCCCTGCGCCGGTAACACATCAAGATCGTCACCACGCCGTCGTGCTGACGGAACTCTTCCTCGACGCTTTGCTGGATCAGAGCCCGGGGATCGTCATCGAGCTGAACGTGTGCCAAGAACTCGGAGGTGCCGGAGTAACGGTGCTGTGATCGGTTGGATCGCGAGGAGAACGTACGACTACTTCCTCTACGTTGTGTCAACGCTTCCGCTTCGGTCTACGAGGGTACGTAGACAACACTCTCCCCTCTCGTTGCTATGCATCACCAGGATCTTGCGTGTGCGTAGGAAATTTTTTGAAATTACTACGTTCCCCAACAGCGCGCGGTGGAGGCTGGATGAACAGGAGCCCGTGGAGGCTGGATGAACAGGAGCCCATGGAGGCTGGAGGAGGTCAACGGTGGAGATGAACAGCATCCCGTGGAGTCCATTTTGTGGTACGCCACACCCCTCCCGATGAACAGGACCCCGTTTCGACCGTAGCGCTCCAACACAAGTCCGTTTCCTCCGTTTTGCGATACGCCACACCCCTCCCGATCAACAGGACCCCCGTTTCGACTGTAGGAGGTTCGTTTCCTCCGTTTTGCGGTACGCCAGACCCCTCCTTATGAACAAGATTCCGTTTCGAACGTGGCCGGTCGAACACAAGGCCGTTTCCTCCGTTCTGCGGTACGCCGGGCCTTGTTTCCATCGCCTGTTCCGTCCAAGCCCTCCCGATGAACACAACGCATTCCGTTGCCTCCCCATGAACACGACGCATTCCGTTGCCTCCCCATGAACACGACGACGATGTTGTTTCTCTGTTCCGACCCAGCCATGTACACGAGCCCTGGTGATACGTATGCGCGAGTAGGCGGACACCGCCCGTATGTACACATACGTGGCCGTATTTTCTTTCTTGCACCCTGGCCGTTGTACGTACGTGTACATGCGACGTGTGCGCCTGTACTACGACACGTGCGCGCCTCTACATCGACCAGTATATATGTACGTACACATTCGCGACCAGAATGACAATGCTACGTACGCTTCGACCAGGTGGGTCTCGACTGTTAGGTACTTCCTTGCGTGCGAAGGTGTAGCTAGTGGGTCCCAGCAGTCAGGAGTGCGAAATACGGTGGCCCATCCGGTGGTTCCCCGCTGTCAGGTGGAGGAATAATTATTTTGCACGTAATAAGGAGGCACTTCCTTGCTGCGGCTGTGGACCCAGCTGCCAGCCTCTCCCCGTACAGTCCACGTCCGATGGAAGCCGTTCCTTGACCACGTTGACCACGCCGTGCGAAGAGCACCAGGGCGGTGGACGATGGCGAGGCCTAGGAAGGGGACGACGCGGAGCTGGGGAAGACGCGGCAGTGGATGCCCACGCGTAGAGGAGTACGAGGGTTCACTGGTTCGCTGCGGTGTGAGGCTGCCGTCGCCGTAGAATAACAAGGGGTGTGGGTGAGTAGAGGGATGGCCTGGCCAGCGGTGGGAGTAGTAGGGGGCGGTGAGGCCTCCGCCGCATCGCAGCCGGCCACGGGAGGCAGGAGCACGAGGCACGACCGGCGCTGGTTTGGGCGGCTGGACCAAGAAGACCAGAGGTTGAAGAAGCACTACGGCCGTTGGATGGACATCGTATGGTCACTGGAGCTACAATCGTGCATATTGACTAAGTTGACAAAGCCCTCCGTCCCCGTCAACTTAGTAGGCCCACAAGTCAGCCTGCCACTATACTGGGTCCCGGCTAACAGGGGGAGTATTCATTTTTTTTGTGCGTAATAAGGAGGCACTTCTGTCGGCGTTCTAGGAACGGGGGTCCCCAGACTTTCCTGCCTGCGGCCTGCGGCGTGGCTTGAATGGGGGCCCAGCGCGGCCCATCTTCACCAACACAAGACCCAAGACCCTCGCGAGGGGCCAATCCTCGCGAGGCGGACGACACGGTGCTTCCTCAGGCGCGGCCTCCTCAGGATGGCTCACGAGGAGGCGGAGAGATCAAGGCAGGGTACCTCGCGAGGTGCCCATGACGCAAGCCATGACGACCAAGGGTGCCAGGCGGGCGCCAGCCCGCGCAGCGTTCCCCTTTCCTCTTTGGTGCAAAGGGGGCAAGCGCAGGCGAGAGGATCAAGCAAAGGCACCCATTTCGGTGCAACAAGACCAAGACCAGTCCAACGGTGGGAAGGAGGTCACCATGGAGCCCAGAACGGCGTCACCACAGGGCCTTTGGCAGGCGAAGACCAACTTTAGTCAAGATAAGTGTACTAGATGTTCCCCTTCGAATTGGCCAATTGTTGGCGCCCTTCCCGCTCAAATATTTGAGAAGAGGCCCAGGGCCTTTGCCTATAAATAGGACTAGCCACCCCCAGGGTAGGAGGGGAAAAACTAGCTAGAACGTAGCATCCACAAACAGAGCTAGCAACACACTTAGAGAGAGAGAGAAGGGCGATCGAACTCCCCCAGCAGTTCCTCCCTTAGCCAAGAACAGACCCTCGCGAGGCTGTTCTTCCTTGTACTGTTCATCCTCATCAGCCCAAGAGGCAATCCATCCACCACACTGGAGTAGGGTATTACACCACACCGGTGGCCCAAACCAGTATAAACTCTGTGTCTTTTGTGTTGTTCTTTTGGTAGTTTAGATCCTTACGAGACGGAGAGGTAAAGGGCATAATCTCCGCGCGCACCCCAGAGTTCGAACCTTAAGGGTCTGCTGGAACCCGTGATCCGACATTTGGCACGCCAGGTAGGGGTGCGCTGGAATCTGCCTTCCACCGCTTCGCTCTCCTCCGACCGTCGCATCCATGTCTGACGCTCGTCAGGCCCGCGCCGAACGCCGGGCCGCCATCGCTTCTCGCGTCGCCCAGACGGCCCCCGTCGGTGGGCGTCCTCGTCGTTCTCCATCGCCCGCCGTCAATGCCGCCACCGGCCCGGCGGGGAACGAGCAGCAAGCATCGTCTCAGCACCCGTCCGTGCGGCAAGACGGCCGGACCGCTACTCCGTCACTCGCCCCGGCCGGCTCTTCGTCCCGCGCGCTCCGCGCACCCTTGGAGGCTCGAGCTGCGCTCATCACGGCGAACGAGCACCTGCGCTACCGCCCCGTCGACGACGTCTACGAGGAGTGGCTCGACCGCGTCGCCGAGCTCGTCTGCGCCGCAGGGGGCTCTCCTGCACCGTCCGCTCCGCTGCGCCGCACTCCGCCCCGCGCAGGCAATGAAGCTCCGGGGGCGTACCAGCCGCCCCCTCTCCAAGAAGACGCCATGGCCCCAAGGCGCGTGGCCCCTAGGCGGAACCCGCTCCGTCAGGCGCCAGCCCAGCAAGAACAGAGCTGCCAAGAAGTCCCTCGACCGCAAGAGGCTGCCCGAGTGCTCCCTGCTCCGGCTCGCCGCGACCCTGCTCCGGCCCCGGTGCGTCAAGACCCCGTGCTGCTCCCAGCAGCAGCGCAAGGGGACCCGCAAGGCCAATCTCTCCCTCAACCGAAGCCTCCCGTGGCCATCGCAGGCTGCCGCGCCTACACCACCGAACTGCGCAGCATCACATGGCCCGGCAAGTTCAAGCCGGACCTGCCCCCTCGCTACGACGGCACAACGGATCCCGCAGAGTTCCTCCAGCTCTACGAGCTGGGAATCGAAGCTGCCAGCGGGGACGAAAAGGTCATGGCGAACTGGTTCCCCATGGCGCTAAAGGAAGGTGCTCGCACTTGGCTCCTGAACCTGGCCCCAGGCACGATCTCCTCCTGGGACCAGATGCGTACTCGCTTCATCGCCAACTTCCAAGGTACCCACGACCGGCCTCCCGCCGTGAGCGACATGCGCCGCATCAAGCAGCAACCTGGGGAGACCCTACAAAAGTACATCCAGCGCTTCAACAGCGCGCGCCTCAAGATCCGCAGGGTGTCCGAGGAGGCCATCATTTCGGCCTTCTCCGATGGCGTGCGCGACGTCAAGATGAAGGAGGAGCTGGCGATGCATGAAGACCTCTGCACCTTCCTGGAGCTGTTCAACTTGGCGACCAAGTGCGCCAGGGCTGAGGAAGGACGCCTCTCCCTCCTCGAGCTGCCTGCCGCAGACCCAGAAGAGAAGAAGCCCAAGGCCAAGGACGTGAAGCGCAAGGGGGCTGCCATACTCGCGGCGGAACCAGAAACCAAGCGGGGCAAGGATCTGCCCGAATCCTCCAGGGGTAGCCGGTACTGCGTGTACCACGACCTCCACACCCACAACACCAACGAATGCCAAGAACTCCGCGCCGTGCGAGAAGGAAGAATTGGCCGTCGCCCTGACCGTGCTGACCGGGGCTACGGCCGAGGAGGAGGAAGAAACCCAGGACGCTGGGAAGATCGTGGCCCGCGCCAAGGGTGGCGCGACCAACCTCGCGAGGACCGCTGGCGGGACCCGCCTCGCGAGGGGGACTGGAGGGATCAGCCTCGTGAGGATCGCCCTCACGGCAACCCGGGCCTCCCTCCACTGTCGCCTCAGCCAAGGAGGAACGAAGACCGCCATCAAGACAAGGGGGCTGGGGGCTTCCAAGAGCCGCGCGCAATCGCCTGCATCTTGGGCGGAGCTCAAGCCCCAGCCTCCCAACGCATCTTCAGGCAGTTTGCTCGTGAAGTCAATGCAGTCCTCCCCAAGCTCGAAGGAACGCGCCCCCTCAAGTGGTCGGCGTGCGCCATCACGTTCAGCTCGGCAGATCAGCTCAAGTGCGCGGCCACAACCGGAGTCCTCCCGATGCTTTGCTCCCCAATCATCAGCAACGTACTGGTCACCAGGACCCTTATCGATGGTGGAGCAGGGCTCAACGTCCTGTCCGTGGAAACATTCGACAACCTCCAAGTGCCCTATGACCAGCTTCAGCCCACCAAGCCTTTCTCCGGAGTCACCGACGGTTCAACAATCCCAATCGGGCAGGTCCGCCTCCCTATCACCTTCGGGACCCGCAACAACTACCGCACCGAGCTCATCGACTTTGACGTTGCCCACATCCGCCTGCCGTACAACGCCATCCTCGGATACCCAGCGCTAGCGAAGTTCATGGCCGTGACTCACCACGGCTACAATGTCCTCAAGATGCCGGGAAGTGGCGACGTCATCACGGTGCCATGTGAAGAGAGGGATGCAGTGTGTTCCCTAGAGCGAGCCTTTCAGGCCGCGTCGCTAGAAGACCCAGATCGCGGGAGCAGGAGGCTTCCTGAGACCACCCCCAATAAGAAGAAGATGTCGTCAGGCTCTGCCCTTCAGGAGGCAGGCCCCTCAGGGCCCGAGCCTGCCCAGGGGGACCCTCCTTTCATCGCATAGGAAAGCGCGCCCGGCGCCCTCCTCAGGCAGGGCTCGGGGGCTCTCACCTGGAGGGCCACCGACCTTGCCAGGGTCACGAGGGAGGCGCTTGGGCACCATGTGGAGTCGTGCTTCGAAGCGCCATTCCCTCGAGAAGGAGCTAGGCGAGAAAGGTCAGACCAGCAGGAGTTCGTTAACCAGGCCATTCAAGAACTATAGGAGTCGAGGATCACGAGAGGTCGCCGTCGTCCACCAGCTGTGGCTCCACATCCTGGCGAGGTTGGTAGGCTGCGCGTCTGCGTTGACGTACCAGGGCTCAATCAGATCCCCACGACGGAGCGCCTCTGGCCCTCTCGAGTGGGGTTTTGCGGAGGACCGCCCCACAGCTATGTTCGCATGCCTTATGGCCTGCCGAGCATGGCTGCGGTGTACCAGCGCCTCATGAGGGGCATCTTGGAGGCTCAGGAAGACAGGCGTTCTGCGGCTCTGGCGGAGATGGAGGCAGCCCGCGAGGAGCCATCAGTGCCTCCGGAGCCTCCCGAGGCCCCAGGGCCTGGGGGCTTCTGAGGATCGGCTTCCGCAGCCCACCGAGTCTGCAGCACCAACGCCACTTCGCCGATGACATCTTCAGGTGACATCTTTCAAATTTCATTCCCAGCTGGGAGCGCCCCCCCCCACAGGGTTGCGTCACTCCCAGGCCACGTGGGTCCATCCCCGTGGCATGTATCCCTTTTTATTTCCTTCAGTCGTTAGCTTGCTTTGCTGGGGGCGCCCCTCGGGCTGCATCATCCCCAAGCTGCTCGGGCTAGGCCCAGCGGCGTGTATCTCCCCTGCGTTTATTTCCAATTATGCATTTGCCTATCATGCTTGATTACTTGATGCCGTCCACGGCACCTCTTCTTCTCCATGTCGACCACTTGCACGTTAAAGGGGGGGTGCCTGAGCATCGCGACTCAGGGCTCTTACTGGCCCTACAGCCCTCACCCTCTGGCCTTGTCCACGGCATCGCGACCTGGCATACCAGCGACGGCTGAGACAAGCTCGAGGGCCGGGACCCGAGGACGTAGAGTGCCGGCATCTAACCAAAATTTGCAGGAACACATCTCAAGATACGGCCCAGTGCCAGGCGCAACCCGCCTAGAGGTAGGGCCTCGTGAGTCCCGCGCTGGCTCACGGGTGCCCAGATACACCTCACCTAGCCCTACCATGCCGGCCACGTGTCAGGGCGGGGCTGTACACCTCCCGGAGGGGAGCCCCCTCCCACGTACCAGTGGAAGCACCATGCTCCGCGCTGGTTGACGACACTGCTGAGGAGCGGCTATGCCCGTACACATACGGAAGCGCTATGCTCCGCGCTGGTGATAAACAACTGAGGGTGGCCTCCGGGCCGCGTCAACCTCAGGGAGCCCAGAGCTCAGTGGCTGGCCTCATCGCAATGCCTCCCCTCGGGAGCGCCGCGCGAGGGGGCTAGGCACGGGGGCTATGACTGGGTCACGCCCAGACGTACGCCGCCCAGCCAGGCCCCTCGGGCCTGGTTCGTCGCGCGTCTCTCCCCGAGCGGAGCCAAGGTATGAAGGCCGTTTGAGCGTCAAGGGGGACCCCTGAGCATCGCGACTCAGGGGCCTAACTGGTCCCGTAGCCCCTCACTCCTTAGTTCCGAGAGGCTATGCTGGGTGAGGTACGCGCGGGGCCGGGCTCTGCAGACGTAGAACGGTAGCCCCGCTTACATCTCGCCTCATCACCCGCTGTTCGCGCGTCAAGGGGGACTCTTGAGCATCGCGACTCAGGAGCCAAACTGGCTCCGTAGCCCCTCACTCCTTAGTTCCGAAAGGCTATGCTGGGTGAGGTACGCGCGGAGTCGGGCTCTGCAGACGTAGAACGGAAGATACACCTACATCACGCTTCCCTACTTGTTGTTCGTGCGCCAAGGGGGACTCCTGAGCATCGCGACTCAGGAGCCTAACTTGTCATGTAGCCCCTCACTCCTTTGGTCCCGTCCTGGTTTCCGGTTGGGGCTAATGCTGGGTGAGGTACACGCGCGGCCGGGCTCTGCCGGCGTAGAACACATGCAAGTAGGGAAGAAAAACATAAAACTCAAAGAAATTAAAAGCAAAATATTACAGTCCATACTATCGTCTCAGTACCAAACGCAAGTTTAAATGCCTCCCCGAGGCGTGGTGCATGTGCAGGAACTAAAAGAAGAACAGGAACGATAGCGAAGTCACTTGTCAACGGTGGAGCTGCGTGGGGTGGCTTCGCCTCGTGGAGCATCAGGGCCGGCAGCTCCTTGCTTTGGCTTGGTGCTGAAGGCTCGGAACTTCCCCAGCAGTGCCTCTGTGCGCCCCTTCACGGCTTCGACAGCAGCGGCAACACCCTCGCCGCTCACCGGCTCTAGCAGGCTGTCGAGGTCGGCGCTGGGATCGCGAAGGTAGACATGGGCGAAGACCCGCGTCAGCGCAGCGGAAGACAGGACACGCGCCTCGGCCTCAGCCGTGGGGGCGAGGCCAAGGGCGACATCCCCAAGGGCTTTAACCAGGAAGGGAAGCAGCTTGGCGGGGCCGTCCCCGTCACCGGCTAGCGGGCTATCCAGGCCGCTCTCGTAAAGCGTCTTCAGTGAAGCGCGGGCATCTTTCTCCATGTCCGCGAAGGCCACGCGATCCTCGGCGAGGACCCGGGCCTTGGTGTCCAGCTCGGCCTTCATCACCTCCAGCTCCTTCTTCAACGCGCTTAGGTGGCCGCGGCGCTTCTTGAGCTTGGCCTCCCGGTCCTCGAGCGCCGCCTCGCAAGCCTTCGCCCCCTTCTCCTGCTCCTGGCGAAGGCGGACCTCCTCCGCAAGCTGGCCTCGCAAGCCTTGCAGCTCGTCCTCCAACTCCTTGCAGCGACCACGGACTCCAACCACCTCTCCCAAGGCCGCGTCACGGGCAGCCTTCGCCTCGAGGGTGGCCTCCCTCTCTTCGTCACAGGCCGTTGAGGCCTGAACCAATAACGCCCGAATTGAGGCATCAGAGCGAATCCACCCCGAAGCCAGTTCCAGGCGCCCGGCCACCAGGCGAGGGTCGGCGCCGAGAAGATCCTGCCGCAGCTGGTCCAATTCAGCAACGGCGCGCTCCAAGATGGAAGAAGAAGGCGGAGAAACATCGGCGCATGCCAAGACAACAGGAGGAGTCGGGGAAGCAGCGGTTAGTGGAACAGGAGGAGAAGGTAGCGGCGGCAAGACCACAGTGTCCTAAGGCAGAGTCTGCTGCGCCCCGGCGGCCGCAGCAGGCAGGAGCACCTCGGGAGTCGCTTGGGCCATGGGGGCTGGGCTCTCCCCAGCCAGCTCAGCCAAGCCTCGCAAGGATGAGCGGGCAGGAGAGGCCCGTGCCTCGCGATCGCCCTCACCCGCAGGCGGAGGAGTTGCCGCAGAAGGGGCCTCGGGAGCCCCATTCGGCTTCTTCGCCATGGGCGCCAGCCTACTCAAGAGAAGCAATCATCAAGCCTCGACGGCGGAACGAAAAACCAAGGATCAAGGATCAAGCACTTACGGGTCGTCGCCAGAAAGCTCTAGCTGCCTCCGGCCATACTTGAAGCCTGAGAGCCGGATGGAGGGGTTGACCTCGGGAGCAGAAGGCGCGTCCGCGGCTCGCCCCGGAGTCAGGACAGACCCGCCGGGAATCAACCCGGTCCTGCCCTTCTTCGGGACCGGGGGCGAGCTCCCGCTGCCCAGCACGTCATCGTCGTCATCATCATCATCGCTCGGCATGAGGCGGATAGTGCGGGGCTTGCGCTGGGGAGGGGGAGCCCTGGACTCTCCGTCGGTCGCCTCGGAGTCAAGGCCTTCCTCCCGCTCCTCTTCGCCCCCCTCTCCGCTGGAGTCGCCGGAAGACACATCCACAGGTCCCTCGGGGGCCACCACGGGCACGGGCCCGACCCCGTTGAAGACGGGCATGGACTCCACCACTTGCTCCCAATCGTCGCGAAGGAACAGGGGCGAGGGTGCGCCCTCCAACCTTGCTACCTCACCCCCGACCAGGGATTGGAGAACCGCGGTCACATCCTCTTCGCCCACAGCTGCAGGGCTCGGATGAGGCCTCCACATTGGGGGAGAATACCGCCGAAGCGGAGCCAACTGGTGCTCCAGGAACTCCCTCAGCAGCGACGCCCCGGTCAGCTTCGCTGCCGCCATGCTAGCCGGCTTTACGTCAGCATCCGTCTTCGCCAACATCGACTTCGCGCGCGGATCCGTGAGCTCCGCTCGGCACCAGTCGCTAGAACTCACGGCCGGCTCCGTGGGAAGGATCAGCCGAGGATGGATGCGCCCGGCGTCTACCAAAACCCACTTGCTCCGGAAGCCCTCGATCCTCTTCCACGGATTCGAAATGGCCATGGCACTGCCGCACGTGACGAAGCTCGCGCACGCAGAAGGGGAACCACGAGAAGTCCGGAGGTAGAAGTAGTGGCACAGCAAGGCCACTGAAGGCTGCACCCCCACATGAGCCTCACAGTAGTAGGCGAAGATCGCCAGAAGAAGGATGGAGTTGGGGTGGAGGTGCAGAGCTTGCAAGTTGTAATGGCGGAGGACGGAGAGGAAGAACTTAGAGAAAGGAGGCACCAAGCTGTTGGAAATATGCCCTAGAGGCAATAATAAAAGCATTATTATTATATTTCCTTATTCATGATAATTGTCTTTATTCGTGCTATAATTGTGTTAACCGGAAATCGTAATACATGTGTGAATAACAGACAACAACATGTCCCTAGTGAGCCTCTAGTTGACTAGCTCGTTGATCGACAGATAGTCATGGTTTCCTGACTATGGACATTGGATGTCATCGATAACGGGATCACATCATTAGGAGAATGATGTGATGGACAAGACCCAATCCTAAACATAGCATAAGATCGCATAGTTCGTTTGCTAGAGTTATCCAATGTCAAGTATCCTTTCCTTAGACCATGAGATTGTGTAACTCCCGGATACCGTAGGAGTGCTTTGGGTATGCCAAATGTCACAACGTAACTGGGTGACTATAAAGGTATGCTACGGGTATCTCTGAAAGTGTCTGTTGGGTTGACATGGATCGAGACTGGGATTTGTCACTCCGCTTGACGGAGAGGTATCACCGGGCCCTCTCGGTAATGCATCATCACAATGAGCTCAATGTGATCAAAGTGTTTGATCACGGGATCATGCATTACGGTAACGAGAAAAGTGACTTGCCGATAACGAGATTGAACGAGGTACTGGGATACCGACGATCGAATCTCGGGCAAGTAAAATACCGATTGACAAAGGGAATCGTATACGGGATTAATTGAATCCTCGACATCGTGGTTCATCCGATGAGATCATCGTGGAGCATGTGGGAGCCAACATGGGTATCCATATCCCGCTGTTGGTTATTGCCCGAGAGCCGTCTCGGTCATGTCTGCATGTCTCCCGAACCCGTAGGGTCTACACACTTAAGGTTCGGTGACGCTAGGGTTGTGAAGATATGTATGTGCAGTAACCCGAATGTTGTTCGGAGTCCCAGATGAGATCCCGGACGTCACGAGGAGTTCCGGAATGGTCCGGAGGTAAAGAATTATATATAGGAAGTGCTATTTTGGCCATCGGGACAAGTTTCGGTGTTATCGGTATTGTACCGGGACCACCGGAGGGGTCCCGGGGGTCCACCAGGTGGGGCCACCTGCCTTGGTGGGCCACATGGGCCATAGGGGGTGCGCCTTGGCCTGCTTGGGCCAAGGGGAACCAGCCCCAAGAGGCCCATGCGCCAAGAGAGAAAAAAAGGGGAGAGTCCTACAAGGGGAAGGCACCTCCGAGGTGCCTTGGGGAGGATGGACTCCTCCCCACCCTTGGCCGCACCCTTCCTTGGAGGAAGGGGCAAGGGCTGCGCCTCCCCCTCTCCCTTGGCCCTATATATAGTGGGGAAAAGGAGGAGCAAACCAACCTATTGCCCTGGCTCCTCCCTCCTCCCTGCAACACCTCCTCCTCCTCCCGTAGTTGCTTAGCGAAGCCCTGCCAGAGTTCTGCTGCATCCACCACCACACCGTCGTGCTGGATCTTCCTCAACCTCTCCTTCCCCCTTGCTAGATCAAGAAGGAGGAGACGTCTCCCGTCCCGTACGTGTGTTGAACGCGGAGGTGCCGTCCGTTCGGTACTAGATCATCGGTGAATTGGATCACGGCAAGTACGACTACCTCATCCACGTTCACTCGAACGCTTCCGTTGCGATCTACAAAGTGGTATGTAGATGCTATCCAATCTGAATACTCGTTGCTAGATGAACTCATAGATAGATCTTGGTGAAACCGTAGGAAAAATTTTAATTTTCTGCAACGTTCCCCAACAGTGGCATCATGAGCTAGGTCTATGCATAGTTCTTCTTGTGCGAGTAGAACACAATTTGTTGTGGGCGTAGATGTTGTCAATTCTTCTTGCCGTTACTAGTCAATCTTGATTCAGCGGTATTGTGGGATGAAGCGGCCCGGACCAACCTTACACGTACGCTTACGTGAGACCGGTTCCACCGACTAACATGCACTAGTTGCATAAGGTGGCTGGCGGGTGTCTGTCTCTCCTACTTTAGTTGGATCGGATTCGATGAACAGGGTCCTTATGAAGGGTAAATAGAGATTGACAATTCACGTTGTGGTTATTACGTAGGTAAGAAAACGTTCTTGCTAGCAACCTATAACAGCCACGTAAAACTTGCAACAACAATTAGAGGACGTCTAACTTGTTTTTGCAGCAAGTGCTTGGTGATATGATATGGCCAAAGTTGTGATGAATGATGAATGATCTATATGTGATGTATGAGATGTTCATGCTATTGTAATAGGAATCACGACTTGCATGTCGATGAGTATGACAACCGGCAGGAGCCATAGGAGTTGTCTTTATTTTTTGTATGACCTGCGTGTCATTGAGAATCGCCATGTAAGTTACTTTACTTTATTGCTAAACGCGTTAGCCATAGTAGTAGAAGTAATAGTTGGCGAGCAACTTCATGGAGACACGATGATGAAGATCATGATGATGAAGATCATGGTGTCAAGCCGGTGACAAGATGATCATGGAGCCCCAAGATGAAGATCAAAGGAGCTATGTGATATTGGCCATATCATGTCACATTTATTATTTGATTGCATGTGATGTTTATCATGTTTTTGCATCTTGTTTACTTAGGACGACGGTAGTAAATAAGATGATCCCTCATAATAATTTCAAGAAAGTGTTCACCCTAACTGTGCACTGTTGCTAAAGTTCGTCGTTCCGAAGCACCACGTGATGATCGGGTGTGATAGGTCCTTACGTTCACATACAACGGGTGTAAGACAGATTTACACACGCAAAACACTTAGGTTGGCTTGACGAGCCTAGCATGTACAGACATGGCCTCGTAACACAGAAGACCGAAAGGTCGAGCATGAGTCGTATAGAAGATACGATCAACATGAAGATGTTCACCGATGTTGACTAGTCCGTCTCACGTGATGATCGGACACGGCCTAGTTGACTCGGATCATGTAATACTTAGATGACTAGAAGAGGGATGTCTATCTAAGTGGGAGTTCATTAAATAATTTGATTAAATGAACTTTATTATCATGAACTTAGTCTAAATATTTACAATATGTCTTGTAGATCAAATGGCCAACGTAGTCCTCAACTTCAACGCGTTCCTAGAGAAAACCAAGCTGAACGACGATGGTAGCAACTATACGGACTGGGTCCGGAACCTGAGGATTATCCTCATAGCTGCCAAGAAAGATTATGTCCTAAGAGCACCGCTGGGTGACGCACCTATTCTCCCTGCAGAACAAGACGTTATGAACGCTTGGCAGTCACGCTGCGATGATTACTCCCTCGTTCAGTGCGGCATGCTTTACAGCTTAGAGCCGGGGCTCCAAAAACGTTTTGAGAGACATGGAGCATATGAGATGTTCGAAGAGCTGAAAATGGTTTTCCAAGCTCATGCCCGGGTCGAGAGATATGAAGTTTCCGACAAATTCTTTAGCTGTAAGATGGAGGAAAATAGTTCTGTCAGTGAACACATACTCAAAATGTCTGGGTTGCACAACCGCATGACTCAACTGGAAGTTAATCTCCCGGAAGAAGCGGTCATTGACAGAATCCTCCAGTCGCTTCCACCTAGCTACAAGAGCTTTGTGATGAACTACAATATGCAGGGGATGGTAAAGACCATTCCTGAGGTATATGCTATGCTAAATTCAGCAGAGGTAGAAATCAAGAAGGAGCATCAAGTGTTGATGGTGAATAAAACCACTAAGTTCAAGAAGGGCAAGGGTAAAAAGAACTTCAAGAAGGATGGCAAGGAAGTTGCCGGGAAGAAGCCAAAGAATGGACCCAAGCCCGAGACCGAGTGTTTTTATTGCAAGGGAAGTGGTCACTGGAAGCGGAACTGCCCCAAATACTTAGCGGACAAGAAGGCCGGCAAAACCAAAGGTATATGTGATATACATGTAATTGATGTGTACCTTACCAGTACTCGTAGTAGCTCTTGGGTATTTGATACCGGTGCAGTTGCTCACATTTGTAACTCAAAGCAGGAGCTGCGGAATAAACGGAGACTGGCAAAGGACGAGGTGACGATGCGCGTCGGGAATGGTTCCAAGGTCGATGTGATCGCCGTCGGCACGCTGCCTCTACATTTACCTACGGGATTAGTTTTAAACCTCAATAATTGTTATTTAGTGCCAAGTTTGAGCATGAACATTGTATCTGGATCTCTTTTAATTCGAGATGGCTACTCATTTAAATCCGAGAATAATGGTTGTTCTATTTATATGAGAGATATGTTTTATGGTCATGCTCCGATGGTTAATGGTTTATTCTTAATGAATCTCGTACGTGATGATACACATATTCATAGTGTGAATACCAAAAGAGTTAAAGTTGATAACAATAGTCTCACATATTTGTGGCACTGCCGCCTTGGTCACATAGGTGTCAAACGCATGAAGAAGCTCCATGCAGATGGACTTTTAGAGTCTCTTGATTATGAATCATTTGACACGTGCGAACCATGCCTCATGGGTAAAATGACCAAGACTCCGTTCTCAGGAACAATGGAGCGAGCAACCAACTTATTGGAAATCATACATACCGATGTGTGCGGTCCAATGAGTGTTGAGGCTCGTGGTGGCTATCGTTATGTTCTCACCCTCACTGATGACTTGAGTAGATATGGGTATATCTACTTAATGAAACACAAGTCTGAAACCTTTGAAAAGTTCAAGGAATTTCAGAGTGAGGTTGAAAATCAACGTGAAAGAAAGATCAAGTTTCTACGATCAGATCGTGGAGGAGAATACTTGAGTCACGAATTTGGCACACACTTAAGAAAATGTGGAATAGTTTCACAACTCACGCCGCCTGGAACACCTCAGCGTAATGGTGTGTCCGAACGTCGTAATCGCACTCTATTAGATATGGTGCGATCTATGATGTCTCTTACCGACTTACCGCTATCTTTTTGGGGCTATGCTTTAGAGACTGCCGCATTCACTTTAAATAGGGCTCCGTCGAAATCCGTTGAGACGACACCGTATGAATTATGGTTTGGGAAGAAACCTAAGCTGTCGTTTCTAAAAGTTTGGGGATGTGATGCTTATGTCAAGAAACTTCAACCTGAGAAGCTCGAACCCAAATCGGAAAAATGCGTCTTCATAGGATACCCTAAAGAAACTGTTGGGTATACCTTCTACCTCAGATCCGAAGGCAAGATCTTTGTTGCCAAGAATGGATCCTTTCTAGAGAAAGAGTTTCTCTTGAAAGAAGTAAGTGGGAGGAAAGTAGAACTTGATGAAGTGTTGCCTCTTGAACCGGAAAATGGCGAAACTCAAGAAATCGTTCCTGAGGTGCCTGCACCGACTAGAGAGGAAATTAATGATTATGATCAAGATACTTCTGATCAAGCTCCTACTGAAATTCGAAGGTCCACAAGGACACGTTCCGCACCAGAGTGGTACGGCAACCCTGTCTTGGAAATCATGTTGTTAGACAACGGTGAACCTTCGAACTATGAGGAAGCAATGGCGGGCCCGGATTCCGACAAATGGCTGGAAGCCATGAAATCCAAGATAGGATCCATGTATGAAAACGAAGTATGGACTTTGACTAACTTGCCCGTTGAACGGCGAGCCATAGAAAATAAATGGATCTTTAAGAAGAAGACAGACGCGGATGGTAATGTGACCATCTATAAAGCTCGGCTTGTCGCTAAGGGTTATCGACAAGTTCAAGGGGTTGACTACGATGAGACTTTCTCACCGGTAGCGAAGCTGAAGTCCGTCCGAATCATGTTAGCAATTGCCGCATACTATGATTATGAGATATGGCAAATGGACGTCAAAACGGCATTCCTTAATGGTTTCCTTAAGGAAGAATTGTATATGATGCAGCCGGAAGGTTTTGTCGATCCTAAGAATGCTGACAAGGTGTGCAAGCTCCAACGCTCGATTTATGGGCTGGTGCAAGCATCTCGGAGTTGGAACATTCGCTTTGATGAGATGATCAAAGCGTTTGGGTTTACACAGACTTATGGAGAAGCCTGTGTTTACAAGAAAGTGAGTGGGAGCTCTGTAGCATTTCTCATATTATATGTAGACGACATACTTTTGATGGGAAATGATATAGAACTCTTGGACAGCATTAAGGCCTACTTGAATAAGAGTTTTTCAATGAAGGACCTTGGAGAAGCTGCTTATATATTAGGCATCAAGATCTATAGAGATAGATCGAGACGCCTCATAGGTCTTTCACAAAGCACATACCTTGATAAGATATTGAAGAAATTCAATATGGATCAATCCAAGAATGGGTTCTTACCTGTGTTACAAGGTGTGAAATTGAGCTCAGCTCAATGTCCGACCATGGCAGAAGATATAGAAGAGATGAGCGTCATCCCCTATGCCTCAGCCATAGGTTCTATTATATATGCCATGCTGTGTACCAGACCTGATGTAAACCTTGCCATAAGTTTGGTAGGAAGGTACCAAAGTAATCCCGGCAAGGAACACTGGACAACGGTCAAGAATATCCTGAAGTACCTGAAAAGGACTAAGGAAATGTTTCTCGTTTATGGAGGTGACGAAGAGCTCGTCGTAAAAGGTTACGTCGACGCTAGCTTCAACACAGATCTGGATGACTCTAAGTCACAAACCGGATACGTGTATATTTTGAATGGTGGGGCAGTAAGCTGGTGCAGTTGCAAGCAAAGCGTCGTGGCGGGATCTACATGTGAAGCGGAGTACATGGCAGCCTCGGAGGCGGCACATGAAGCAATATGGGTGAAGGAGTTCATCACCGACCTCGGGGTCATACCCAATGCGTCGGGGCCAATCAAGCTCTTCTGTGACAACACTGGAGCTATTGCATTTGCAAAGGAGCCCAGGTTTCACAAGAAGACTAGGCACATCAAGCGTCGCTTCAACTCCATTCGTGAAAATGTTCAAGATGGAGACATAGAAATTTGTAAAGTGCACACGGATCTGAATGTCGCAGATCCGTTGACTAAACCTCTCCCTAAGGCAAAACATGATCAACACCAGAACTCTATGGGTGTTCGATTCATCACAATGTAACTAGATTATTGACTCTAGTGCAAGTGGGAGACTGTTGGAAATATGCCCTAGAGGCAATAATAAAAGCATTATTATTATATTTTCTTATTCATGATAATTGTCTTTATTCGTGCTATAATTGTGTTAACCGGAAATCGTAATACATGTGTGAATAACAGACAACAACATGTCCCTAGTGAGCCTCTAGTTGACTAGCTCGTTGATCGACAGATAGTCATGGTTTCCTGACTATGGACATTGGATGTCATCGATAACGGGATCACATCATTAGGAGAATGATGTGATGGACAAGACCCAATCCTAAACATAGCATAAGATCGCATAGTTCGTTTGCTAGAGTTATCCAATGTCAAGTATCCTTTCCTTAAACCATGAGATCGTGTAACTCCCGGATACCGTAGGAGTGCTTCGGGTATGCCAAACGTCACAACGTAACTGGGTGACTATAAAGGTATGCTACGAGTATCTCTGAAAGTGTCTGTTGGGTTGACATGGATCGAGACTGGGATTTGTCACTCCGCTTGACGGAGAGGTATCACCGGGCCCTCTCGGTAATGCATCATCACAATGAGCTCAATGTGATCAAAGTGTTTGATCACGGGATCATGCATTACGGTAACGAGAAAAGTGACTTGCCGATAACGAGATTGAACGAGGTACTGGGATACCGACGATCGAATCTCGGGCAAGTAAAATACCGATTGACAAAGGGAATCGTATACGGGATTAATTGAATCCTCGACATCGTGGTTCATCCGATGAGATCATCGTGGAGCATGTGGGAGCCAACATGGGTATCCATATCCCGCTGTTGGTTATTGCCCGAGAGCCGTCTCAGTCATGTCTGCATGTCTCCCGAACCCGTAGGGTCTACACACTTAAGGTTCGTTGACGCTAGGGTTGTGAAGATATGTATGTTCAGTAACCCGAATGTTGTTCGGAGTCCCGGATGAGATCCCGGACGTCACGAGGAGTTCCGGAATGGTCCGGAGGTAAAGAATTATATATAGGAAGTGCTATTTTGGCCATCGGGACAAGTTTCGGTGTTATCGGTATTGTACCGGGACCACCGGAGGGGTCCCGGGGGTCCACCAGGTGGGGCCACCTGCCTTGGTGGGCCACATGGGCCATAGGGGGTGCGCCTTGGCCTGCTTGGGCCAAGGGGAACCAGCCCCAAGAGGCCCATGCGCCAAGAGAGAAAAAAAGGGGAGAGTCCTACAAGGGGAAGGCACCTCCGAGGTGCCTTGGGGAGGATGGACTCCTCCCCACCCTTGGCCGCACCCTTCCTTGGAGGAAGGGGCAAGGGCTGCGCCTCCCCCTCTCCCTTGGCCCTATATATAGTGGGGAAAAGGAGGAGCAAACCAACCTATTGCCCTGGCTCCTCCCTCCTCCCTGCAACACCTCCTCCTCCTCCCGTAGTTGCTTAGCGAAGCCCTGCCAGAGTTCTGCTGCATCCACCACCACACCGTCGTGCTGGATCTTCCTCAACCTCTCCTTCCCCCTTGCTAGATCAAGAAGGAGGAGACGTCTCCCGTCCCGTACGTGTGTTGAACGCGGAGGTGCCGTCCGTTCGGTACTAGATCATCGGTGAATTGGATCACGGCAAGTACGACTACCTCATCCACGTTCACTCGAACGCTTCCGTTGCGATCTACAAAGTGGTATGTAGATGCTATCCAATCTGAATACTCGTTGCTAGATGAACTCATAGATGGATCTTGGTGAAACCGTAGGAAAAATTTTAATTTTCTGCAACGTTCCCCAACACAAGCCTGCAGTAATGGAGCTTACGAAAAGAGGATAGAAGGTGCTCCCTCGGCCATCAGGGGTGGCGGAGCCGACCTTGAATACCTGCGCCCCGTTGATGCCCTGCGCCGCCGCCATCCGGTGCAGTCGGGCGAGGCTCTCCTCCGACACGTTGGGCGAGTTCAAGGCAGGCGAGAACCAAGCTTCGGCCGGGGGCTGGCGAGGCGCCATAGCTACCTAGGTCAACTGGATGGAGCAGATCTGGAAACTTGAAGGAAGGAGAGGCACAAGAAAGGGGATCTAAGCAGCGGCCGAAGAAGGAGAAGAGCAAGGCCGGAGCGGATGCCACGCCTTTAATGACCCGCGCAGTTGCAAAAGCACCCACGTCCAATCAACTGCCACGCGGTGCCCAAGGCCGTAGGCTGTTAGGGCCCGCGGTGCTTCGCCCTTGCCCTTTCCCCTCTCGGCACGGCCAAGTCCATGCGCGCCTTGGGCCCGGGGGCTACTGTCGGCGTTCTGGGAACGGGGGTCCCCAGACTTGCCTGCCTGTGGCCTGCGGCATGGCTCGAATGGGGGCCCAGCGCGGCCCATCTTCACCAACACAAGACCCAAGACCCTCGCGAGGGGCCAAGCCTCGCGAGGCGGACGACACGGTGCTTCCTCAGGCGCGGCCTCCTCAGGATGGCTCACGAGGAGGCGGAGAGATCAAGGCAGGGTACCTCGCGAGGTGCCCATGACGCAAGCCATGACGACCAAGGGTGCTAGGCGGGCGCCAGCCCGCGTAGCGTTCCCCTTTCCTCTTTGGTGCAAAGGGGGCAAGCGCAGGCGAGAGGATCAAGCAAAGGCACCCATTTCGGTGCAACAAGACCAAGACAAGTCCAACGGTGGGAAGGAGGTCACCATGGAGCCCAGAACGGCGTCACCACAGGGCCTTTGGCAGGCGAAGACCAACTTTAGTCAGGATAAGTGTACTAGATGTTCCCCTTCGAATTGGCCAATTGTTGGCGCCCTTCCCGCTCAAATATTTGGGAAGAGGCCCAGGGCCTGTGCCTATAAATAGGACTAGCCACCCCCAAGGTAGGAGGGGGAAAAACCAGCTAGAACGTAGCATCCACAAACAGAGCTAGCAACACACTTAGAGAGAGAGAAGGGCGATCGAACTCCCCCAGCAGTTCATCCCTTAGCCAAGAACAGACCCTCGCGAGGCTGTTCTTCCTTGTACTGTTCATCTTCATCAGCCCAAGAGGCAATCCATCCACCACACTGGAGTAGGGTATTACACCACACCGGTGGCCCGAACCAGTATAAACTCTGTGTCTTTTGTGTTGTTCTTTTGGTAGTTTAGATCCTTGCGAGACAGAGAGGTAGAGGGCATAATCTCCGCGTGCACCCCAGAGTTCGAACCTTAAGGGTCTGCCGGAACCCGTGATCCGACAACTTCCTTGCGTGCGAAGATATAGCTGGTGGGTCCAAGCTGTCAGCGGCGGTAACGTTTTTTTGGCGAAATACAGAGGCCCTTTCGGTGGGTCCTTGATGTCAGGTGGAGGAATCATTATTTTGCGCGTAATAAGGAGGCATTTCCTTGCGTGCGGCCGTGGACCCAGCAGTCGGCCTCTCCACGTAAAGTCCACTTCAGATGCATGTCGGTCGTTGACCACATTGACCAGGCCGCGCCGAGAGCACCAGGGCGGTGGACGACGGCGAGGCCTAGGAAGGGAACGACACGTAGGCAGGGAAGACTCGGCAGTTGTTTCCCACGCGGAGGGGAGTACGACTGTACGAGGGTTTACTGGTTCGTTTGTCATCGCCGGAGAATAACAGCAGGTGTGGGTGAGTAGAGGGATGGCTAGGCCAGCGATGGGAGTACCGGTGTGGCGGTGACGCCTGCGCAACAACAGAGCCGGCCGCGGGGAGGAGGGAGCAGGCAGTCCCGCCGGTGCCTGTTTGAGCGGCTGCAGCAGGAAGAGCAGAGATTGAAGAAGCACGACAGCCGTTGGATGGCCATCGAACAGTCACTGGTTGTGCATCAACCTTTTTTTAGGAAAGCCTCAAATCTATGGAAAACAACATACAGCCCATCTGCCATTATTTCTAATAATTTACAGACCATTTGCTAATCATTAAGGTTTTTTTGGAGCCCGTATTCTTTTTGTTAGCATTACAGCCCATATTGTGGCCACGGTTAAAAAAGTATACGAAATTTTGCATATTTCGGTGCGGTCCGAACTGTTTTTAATCCCGAAATTTCGGCTCACATTCAAACTGATTTTAAAAATAAATTTATATCAATATAAAATCCAACAAATTCTCCACGCATAAAAATTAATGTAATTTCAAATCTCGCAATGAAAAAAAAAATTGAAACTAATTGCCGGTTTGATGTGTTTTAAAAATGTACAGCCCATTTCTCATTACTGATGGGCCATTTTCTCGGCCAGCCGAATGAAAGCTCTCCTCGTCTTGAAAGATTTGCAGCCCAACAGGCCTGACAAAGCGACTTACTTGGCAAATCACAAAAAAGCTGGGGTGTGGCCGTGGACCCAGCTGTCAGCCTCTCCACATACAATACTCTTCCGATGGAATGTCGTTGACCACGTTGACCACGCCGCGCTGAGAGCACCAAGGCGGTGGACGACGGTGAGGCCTAGGAAGGGGACGACACGGAGCCGGGGAAGATGCGGCAGTGGATGCCCACGCGGAGAGGAGTACGAGGGTTCACTGGTTCGGCTGCGGTGTGAGGCTGCCATCGCCGCAGAATAACAGGGGGAGTGGGTGAGTGGAGGGATGGCCTGGCCAGTGGTGGGAGTAGTATGGGGCAGTGAGGCCTCCGCGGCAGCACGGCCGGCCACGGGAGGCAGGAGCATGCGGCACGACCGGCGCTGCTTTCGGCAGCTGGGGCAAGAAGACCAGAGGTTGAAGAAGCACTACAGCCGTTGGATGGACATTGTTGACCACGCCGCGTCGAGAGCACCAGGGCGGTGGACGATGGCGAGGCCTACGAAGGGAACGACACGGAGCCGGGGAAGACACGGAAGTGGCTGCCCACGCGGTGGAGAGTACAAGGGTTGACTGGTTCGGCTGCCGTCGCCGGAAAATAACAGGAGGTGTGGGTGAGTAGAGGGATAGACAGGCCAGGGATGCGAGTATGATGGGGCCGTGAAGCCTTCCCGGCAGCACTGCCGGCCACGGGAGGCGGGAGCAGGCGGTTCCGACGGCGCTGGTTTGGGCGTCTGGGGCAGGAGGATCAGAGACTGAAGAAGCACGATTGTTGTTAGATTGACATCTAACGGTCTGACGCTGGTAGAGTCGATTGTTGACTAAGTTTCTTTTTTGAGAAACCTTGTGTATGCATGAACTTAGTAGGCCCACAAGTCAGCCTCCAAATCTATGGCAGACAACATAAAGCCCATTTGCTATTTTTTATAATTTGCAACCCATTTGCTAATTCTTAAGTAATTTATTACAGCCCATTTTCTGCCCAGGACCACGGTCAAAAAGTCCAACCTTATTTTGCATATTTCGTTGGAGTCTGAACTATTGTAATCCCGAAATAATAAACATTCTTTTAAGAACTTATTGATTTGCCAAAAAATCATTTTGTTTTTGTAAGCAAATAAGACGTGGGACAATTTAGTTGGTTTAAGGGAAAACCAGTGGTAAAAAAATCAGCGCTGGGTGGGAAAAACAACAAAAATAAGGATGTAAATATGAAAAGGGAATTTTATGTGTTTTCAATATAATGATACGTGTATATGAACTAGTAAAACTATAGGTAGAGCTTAGAAAACGGATGTGGGACATGCATTTCAAGAGGAAAATAGAACTGGGTTGTGTGTTTGATTCAGTAAAAAAACTGTTTGCGGATGTTGTAAGACAAAATATAACTAACGCTCGCGGGCCAGAGGCCAGTAGATACCTGTTGGATCTTTGTGCCCTGTTGTCGTCATGGGCTGGGCCTGTTAAAAACAAAACAACCCTGGGCAATCTACAGCCCAGTTGAAACTTGCTCGACCTGAAAAAACAATATACGTGCTCAATAAACGAGAGAATTCTGCAAGTACAGACTGATAACTGGGATGCAGCACGGATATTTTTTTTATCATGATAATTAGTGCATGCACTTGTTTCGAAAAAATTGGAGAACTGGGAATTCGAACGGCGAGTGCTTATGCTACCCATCAAATAAAAATCAGGTGCCTGAAAATTCGTTTCGAAACAAATGATTCAGCTTTATATCCACGTCGACCCTCGGCATGATGGTTGGAAGCAAATGCAAGTTCATACCAAAAGATCGTTAACAACAATACCAACTTGCGGACGACAAGGTAGTACAACTACCAATACCAAACTAACTTATAATCTTTTTACTCCTGGCCCTAGTGTTCGTCTGGTAGAAAATCTTGCAGAGGACCAGCTCCCGCTCCTTCTCTTGCTCCAGGTCCCCGATGTCGGATTTTGGGTTCCGGCAGACCCTTAAGGTTTGAACACTGGGGTGCGCGTGGAGATCTCTCCCCTACCGATCTACATCCGATCTCCTCGTGTGATCTAAGCTGAAAACGACGAACAACACAAGGGACATGAGATGTATACTGGTTCGGGCCACCGTTGTGGTGTAATACCCTACTCCAGTGTGTGGTGTGGTGGATTGCCTCAGGGGCTGATGATGAACAGTACAGGGGAAGAATAGCCTCGCGAGAGGTGTTCTTGAACTGATGCGATGAACTATTTGGGTGAGTTCGATCGCCTCTCTCTCTCTCGTCTAGGGCTCTATCCGATCTGATCCTATCTCCCCTACTGTGTGGTGGCTAGCTCTATTTATAGAGGCCCTGGGCTTCTCCCCAAATAATGAGCGGGAAGGGTGCAAACAATTGGCCATTTTGAAGGGGAACATCTAGTACAAGTTATCCTGACCAAAGGTGGTCTTCGGCTGCCAAAAGAACTGGTGATGATGCTGTCTTGGGCTCCACGGTGACCTCCATCCTGCCGCTCTGCTGGTCTTGGTCTCGTTGCACCAGAATGGTAACCTTTGCCCGATGCCTTGGCATGTGCTTGCCCCCTTTGCACCGAAGGGGAAACAAGGACACTGTGCAGGCCGGCGCCCGCCTGGTCTCGATTGTCATGGCTTGCGTCATGGGCTCCTCGCGAGGTGCCCCTGCCTTGATCTCTCCGCCTCCTCGCGAGACTGCCAGATGAGGCTGCCTCTGAGGAAGCTTTCTGTCGTCCGCCCCGCGAGGCTTGGCCCCTCGCGAGGGTCTTGAGTCTGAGCTGATGAAGATGGGCCGCGTTGGGCCCACACTTGAGCGACGCTGCAGGCCACAGGCAGGCAGGTCTGGGACCCCCATTCCCAGAACGCCGATAGTAGCACCCGGGCCCAAGGCGCGCCCGGGCTTGGCTTAGCAGAGAAGCGAAGGGGCAAGCGTGAAGCACCGCGGGCCCCAATAGCATGCGGCTTGGGCGCCGCGTGGCGATTGATTGGACATGGGCGTCTGCGCTTCCCCACAACGCCTCGGCAACTGCACGACTTGACAAGTCCCTGCATGCAGAGAAACGGGTCATGATTACCTGCGATCGTGGTGCTCGGCGGTTGGCCTTCTCTGGCTATAAGTACGTGACTGCACCAGCCCCTTCAGTCCGTCCCTTCCTACAGCTCCTTTCCTTCTTCTTCCTCGTTCTTGCTTCTCCTTACGCCAATGGCACCAATCCGCCGGCTTTCTGCAGAAGATAAGGGAAAGGCCCCCTGAGAGGGTCCTGGCCCGCTTCCGCCAAAGAAACGGCTGGTCCTCTGCCGCCGAGATGAGGGTGCTCAGCAGGAGGGATTAAGGCCCTGGTACGAGCGGCCGCCGCCAGGGTTTCCGCTACCCTTGTACGCCCGCGTTGTGGGTCCTGGGGGAGAAGGCGTCGAGCGACACCGACGGTGCCGCCGTCGACACCGGCGAGTCACAGTGGTGCGCGTCGTTCCTCCCGGAGTCCATGCCGAGGGCTCCTCTCGCGAGCTCGTGCTTCACGGCGCCATGCCTCCAAGCTCTTGGGTCTGCCTTCCTCCCTCCATCACCTTCGAGATGCCGCCGAGCGGGTCTCTGGAGCTCTGGCTGTAGCATGCCGACTGCAGTACCCTTGCGACCGAAGTGGAGGTCGCGGTCGTCGCTCCAGGCAAGGTCTTCATGACCCGGGGCTGGGGTGAGATCGCCCGGGTCTGCCGCACGGAGGGTGCCCTCGTAATTCATCTTGAATATGATGGAGCCTCCCTGATGTTCTTCAAGGTATTCGATGCTGAAGGACGCCGGCTGGAGTGCTGCCCCAAGGAAAGCGACAGGGGCAGCAAACTGGCGAGGACCTGGCCCGCCCATCGGCTGTAACGCCCCGGATTCGATGCGCCAGGTGTCCGCCAGTTATTCGCCGTCTTTGCCATGTCATGTGCTTGCGTGTTGCTCTTTGCCATGTCATCGTCTGCATTTCATATCATGTCATCTTGTGCATTGCATTGCATATGTGTTCGTCTCATGCATCCGAGCATTTTCCCCGTTGTCCGTTTTCCAATCCGGCACTCCTATGTCACCCGGCGCCCCCTTTTGCCTCTTTTCGTGTGCGGGTGTTAAATGGCCTCGGAATGGACCGAGGCTTGCCAAGCGGCCTTGGTATAGCACCGGTAGACCGCCTGTCAAGTTTCGTACCATTTGGACTTCGTTTGATACTCCAACGGGTAACCGGGTAGCCGCAAAGGCCTCTTTTGTGTGCAGCCCAACAACCCTCCAAAGTGGCCCAAAACCCATCTAATTCACCTCCATCCTCTCGGTCGTTCGATCACGATCGCGTGGCCGAAAACCGCACTCCATTTGGATCCTCCTAGCTCCTTCTACCTATAAAAACACCCCCTCCCCCGAAAATCTCGGATCCACTCCAACACTAACCCTAGCCCCCGCTCCATCCGCGCGCCGGACACGTCCGGGCCGCGCCGGACGTATCGCGCCGCCGCCCGCCGCCCGCACCCACTCCCGCGCCGCCACGTGGCCCCGGCCACCGCCTCCGCCGTCCGGCCCGCCCGGCCCGCAGCTGGCCCGCGGGGCCCGAGCCGCCGCCCGAGGCGCCTGCCTCCGCGCCCGGCCTCACCGCCGCCTCGCCGGCGCGTGCCCCCGCGTCGCCCGTCCCGCGCCGGCGTCCCGTTCTGGCCCCGCCCTTCGCCTCCGGCCGCCGGAGCTCACCAGAGGAGCTCGGCGCCACCGCCTCCCCATGCCTCCCCGCGACGCCCCTCGCAGTCCCACACCGGGAACCGGCCGGATCCGGTGAGATCCGGCCCTGATCCGCCCGTGCCCAGCCTTCTCCCTCCTCTCCGCCGTCTCTCCGGCGAGATCCGGTCGTGCATCGGGAAGCGTGCAAACTCGAGGTTGACCCCGAAAATTCCTCTAAGTCCTTATTTTTTTCAGCATTCTGGTGCATTATTCATCATGCCATAACTCTATCTGTGTTGCTCCATTTTGCGCATATGATACATAGAAATATTCATCATGAGATGCTCTACATTTTGTTCCATTGTGCCATGTTCATTTGAGGTGATCTTGATGCCCTAATCATCGTTCCAAAACTGCTATATGATGTTGTCTGCTGCCTGTTATCAGAACTTGCTCATTTGTCATTTTTGCCATGTTTAATGTGTGCCTCCTATGAACTTGAGCCCTACATGTGTTTTGAATTATGACATGCCATCTTTGCTGTGGTGCAACCCATTTGTCATGATATGCCATGAGTTGATTGTTACGAGCATGCAAACTAGGCTTCGTGATGCTGCTGTTTTCAGCCCTTGTTCTGCTGTTATTGTGATGTCATGTATCTAGCTCGTAAACATGCCTACTTGTTATCTGTTTTGCCATGCTCCAGTTTTTCACTAAGTCTGAATCTGTTTATGTTTTGCTATGTTCACATGCTTGCAATCGTATTTTCTGATCCCTTTTGGCTTATGGTCAGTAAGGGACTTCTGATATATGCTTTGAGTAGATTCATGCCATGCTCTAGTTTGACATGATAGCTTACTGTAACATGTTGTTTGATAGCTCTAAACATGCTAACCTAATGTAATTTCTGCCATGCCCTGTGATTTCCACTAAGTCTGTGAACCTGTTATTATTTGCAATCTTGCCATGTCCTTTTGAACATGTTATATTAGTTTCTGGAGATAGTTCAGTGTTCATATTTTGTTATGCTATACCTTTGAATCATGTCCATGCCTTTTGTTTTCACGTTGAGATCCTGTAGCATGTCGTTTTGATGCTTGCTAGATGCCTTCTTGCTATTTTGGGAAGATTGTTGCTATGTCTTGTATAGAGTGTATGTGTTGAACCGTTGCTCCGTTTCGAGCGTGCTCTATATGAAACTTTCTTAGTTTTGCATGTAGTTTCATGTTACCTTGTTGGATTCATGTTTTGGGGTGTGTGCTTGATGTTTGAATGCATTTTGCATCAATGCCATGTTTAACTTGTTTTGCTCATATCTTCTAGGCCATAGCTCCAAATCTAACGAACTTTATATGTAACTTGACTAGAATTTCATGTAGATCATGTTGATGCATCTTAACTTGCTGTTTAAGAAATTGAACATAAGGTTTATTCAGATCTGGAATAATTTCGAAATTTGCATATGAGGACTTACCGGATTTGTTATATGTTGTTTCCGGCCTCATTTAAACTTGCTTTGATGTGTTGTTCTTGTATGCATCATCTCTTGCCATGCGTAGCCTCATGTAGTCTTGTCATGCATCATACTCGGTTGAGCATCATGCCTTGTTCTTGTGTGGTGTGTTTACCATGTTGTGTGCTTCTTCTCAATAGTTCCCGTTTCGTTGCGATCGTGAGGATTCGTTCGTCTACGCTTGGTTCATCTTCGTGGCTTCATCTTCTTCCTGGACTCATTCTTCTTCCTTGCGGGATTTCAGGCAAGATGACCGTCACCTTGGATCTCATTACTATTATTGCTATGCTAGTTGCTTCGTTCTATCGCTATGCCGCGTTACCTACCACTTGCTGCTCAAGCCTCCCCATATTGACATGAACCTCTGACCTTTGTTACCCTTCCTAGAAAACCATTGTTTGGCTATGTTACCGCTTTGCTCAGCCCCTCTTATAGCGTTGCTAGTTGCAGGTGAAGATGAAGATTGCTCCATGTTGGATTATGTTTATGTTTATGTTGGGATATCACAATATCTCATATATTATTAATGCATCTATATACTTGGTAAAGGGTGGAAGGCTCGGCCTTATGCCTGGTGTTTTGTTCCACTCTTGCCGCCCTAGTTTCCGTCATATCGGTATTATGTTCCCGGATTTTGCGTCCCTAACGCGGTTGGGTGATTTATGGGACCCCCTTGACAGTTCGCTTTGAATAAGACTCCTCCAGCAAGGCCCAACATTGGTTTTATCATTTGCCTACCACCTATACCTTTCCCTTGGGAGTAATTAACCCAAGGGTCATCTTTATTTTAGCACCCCCGGGCCAATGCTTGTCTAAGTGTTGGTCCAAACTAGAGCCACTTGCAGCGCCACCTCGGGGAAACTTGAGGTCTGGTTTTAGTTGTACGTACTGCTCATCCGGTCGTGGCCTGAGACGAGATACGCGCGGCTACTATCAGGGTGTCGGCACGCCGGGAGGTCTTGCTAGTCTTGTTTTATTACTGTCGAAATGTCTTGTAGCCGGGATTCCGAGACTGATCGGGTCTTCCCGGGGAGAAGGAATATCCTTCGTTGATCGCGAGAGCTTATCATGGGCTAAGTTGGGACACCCCTGCAGGGTTTGAACTTTCGAAAGTCGTGCCCGCGGTTATGTGGCAGATGGGAACTTCTTAATGTTCGGTTATAGTAAACTTGAAGCAAACTCTTCTAAAATACACCAACCGTGTGCGTAACCGTGAGTGTCTCTTTTCGGGGTTGATCGAGAGGAGAACACGGTTTCTGGGTTATGTCTGACGTAAGTAGGAGTTCAGGATCACTTCTTGGTCATTACTAGTTGACGTCCGCTTGCTTTGCTTCTCTTCTCGCTCTTATTTGCGTAAGCTAGCCACCATACATTGCTTAGTCGCTGCTGCAACCTCACCACTTTACCCCTTTCCTTCCCCTTTTAAGCTTTGCTAGTCTTGATACCCATGGTAATGGGATTTCTGAGTCCTCGTGGCTCAAAGATTACTACAACAACAGTTGCAGGTACAGGTTATGCGATGATCTTGACGTGAGAGTGATGTTTATTTGTTTTGGAGTTTCTTCTTCTGCTTCTTCTTCGATTGAGGGATAGGTTCCTGGTCGGCAGCCTGGGCTAGCAGGGTGGATATTGTTTGAGTTTCTGTTTATGTTTCATCCGTAGTCGGATGTTGATCTTGTATCTGATGTATTGTTGTATTCATGTGACATTGTATGTCTTGGTTGTATCCTCACTATTATGTAATGTTGATGTAATGATATCCACCTTGCAAAAGCGTCTTCAAGATGCGCTTCTATCCTTGGTGGGACCTTCGAGTTCCTTTAGGATAGGGTCGCATCCTGGGCGTGACAAGTTGGTATCAGAGCCTCGACCGACCTTAGGAGCCCCCCTTGATTGATCGTGTAGTTTGGCCATTGTCGAGTCTAGAAAAATCTTTTTCGAAGTCTAGTTATATCGGAGAGTAGGATTTCTTTTTACTCCTCTTCCCCTTCGTCGCTTTGGTGAGAAATATTGACGTAGGTGTTTCAACTTACTCCTCTTCCCGTTCAAATTTTTCTTTAGGATCACATGGTTAGTTTCGTGAGTTGTCCATCCTCTTTTGTCCGGTGCGTTTCTCGTCAAGTTGATTCGACCCTCTTTGTCTTTCGGGAGATCAATCGTCAGCTCTTTTCAATCGATGTTGTTTCCCTGTCCGAAGTTGTCCTTGTTTTTCCCACCCGCCCTCCCTTTTTCTTCTCGGAACCAGAGTCCGTAATCGAGTATCCATCCTACTCGTGCGAAGTCTTTGCATTCTCTCCGCATTCATTTCAACCGGTGTTTTTTCTCTTCAAGTTACCCGTCGATTCCCCGTTTCAGTTGCCTTGTTTTTTTCCCAACCTCCCACCCCCTTTTATTCCCGGAGTCTAAGTCTCTATTCGGGCATCAATTTCATTCATTCGGAGTATCTTAAGTCTATCCTCAATTGTCTCAACCGGTGAAGTCTCGTCTAGTTCATCATTGTTCGTCGCATTTTCTTTCCGGTGGATTTCAAATCAATTTTCTCGGTTCGATCATATTCTTTTCCTCGACTCAAATATTTCCCTTTGCTCGTTCGCCTCTCGACATTCTATCGTTCCGGAGTAATGAAGACCTCTCAGAAGATTCGTGTTTGCGTCCAATTATTTCGAGGTTGTCACCTCATTCAAATCTTTCAATCGTTCTGGTGCATCATTTCTCATTCGACAATCCTTTCCAACGGTGTTTCTTTTAGTGGGCCCTAACCCACAGGTCTTTTCCCAGGATCTTACCTGACTCTTCTGATTTTCCCGGAGTCATTCTCAAGCTCTTTTGAAGTTTGACGTAAGTATGGATTCCATCAGTCAGATGCCTTCTCCAAGATAGCTCCCAAATTCTCTAATCTTTCCTCTTTTCATTCTCCCGGAGTATCTCAACAATTTTGATGGTGTTTCTCGTCGTCATTCTCAACATTTGAAGACCGAATAAGAATTTCTCTTAAATCTTGTCCGTTCTCCCAAAGATCCGCGGTGCTAGCTCGATGTTATCCTATCAAATGGTTTCCAGTCGTGCAATTCTTTCATCCATCCGGAGTATTTCAGGAGTTGCTTTCCCTCTCGATCATCCGGAGGCCATCTTTTCGGAATATTTCATCGTTCCAAGTTTTCCAGCTTTGTTCGCTCCTATATTTGTACCGGTGCTTCGTTCAAGTATTCTTCAATCAATTCGCGGTCCCTTCATTCTCTTGTCTCTTATTCTCCCTCAAGTATCTTCGTGCTTTTCTAATTCTTTCCGGTGATTCGTTCTCTTCACTTCGTTCGTTTACATTTTCACGGTGGTTCATTGAAGATTCCTTTTCCCGTTCTTGTCACATATATTGATTCGTTCTTTCCAAATCTTACTGGTGGTTCATGAAGTCCTTCCCAATTTGACGCTATATTCCCCCTTAATCTTTTCCCAACGTGGATAAGTTGTATGCAATCCATTTCTCATCAATTCAATTGATGGAGTATAAGCATAACATAATTCTTATTCTTCATTCTTCATGTGGATTAATCTTTCGGAAATTGTTCATCTTGAATAATTTCTCGGGTCTAAGTTGTTCATTTTTTTCTTTCCGGAGTTCCAAGTTTTCTCGGTGATCTCGTCTCGAAGCTCCATCCGAATCATAGCAAGGCTTTAATCTTATCTCTATCATCCTTCAATTTTATCTCGTCTTCCTTTTGTAACCGGAGTCATCACGGTGGTTCATCATGATTTAATTCATTCCTCAAGTGTTCATCAAGATTCTGTAGGCAAAGCTCAAGTATTCTTCTTCTTGCTTCGCGAGGTGCAATTAATTCTCCGTGTTCTTTTGAATTGGAGTTTTGCATTTCTTCGTTCTTCTCCGCTATTTAATCATTTACGCTTGTGGTCGGTTATCACCTCATAATTTGAGATGTTATCCATAAGTCCATAATAAGCTTATTCTTTTCGTTGGTGATTTTTTCCCAACAACTCCATTCAATCCTTCCTTCTAAGGATGCTTTCATTTCATTCGTGTTAGCAGTTGTAATCCTCTTCCTCGTTCTTTTCTTTCCACTCTTTCAAGTCTTCCGGAGGCATTGTGTTGTTCCTCTCGTCAAGTGTCATGCCATCTTGTTAAGTTCATGTTCTATCCTTTCCCTGTTCAGCTGGAGTGGCACCTAAATTCTTTCATTCTTATTCCGCTTCTATCTTGTTCTAACCGGAGTGGCTTCGAATTCATTTTTGCTTCGGAGCTTTGATTCTCGTCATATTCATCGTTTCTTTTCCTACTCGAGAGTTCTCGACTTTGTTCATCTTCTCTCTTTTGCTCTTGTTTCACCTCATCTTCTTTCTCCCCGTCTCGGTCCTAAGATCTCGGGACGAGATCTCTTGTTAGTAGAGGAGAGTTGTAACGCCCCGGATTCAATGCGCCAGGTGTCCGCCAGTTATTCGCCGTCTTTGCCATGTCATGTGCTTGCGTGTTGCTCTTTGCCATGTCATCGTCTGCATTTCATATCATGTCATCTTGTGCATTGCATTGCATACGTGTTCGTCTCATGCATCCGAGCATTTTCCCCGTTGTCCGTTTTCCAATCCGGCACTCCTATGTCACCCGGCGCCCCCTTTTGCCTCTTTTCGTGTGCGGGTGTTAAAAGGTCTCGGAATGGACCGAGGCTTGCCAAGCAGCCTTGGTATAGCACCGGTAGACCGCCTGTCAAGTTTCGTACCATTTGGACTTCGTTTGATACTCCAACGGGTAACCGGGTAGCC
This sequence comes from Aegilops umbellulata, assembly GCA_032464435.1. Taxonomy (NCBI): domain Eukaryota; kingdom Viridiplantae; phylum Streptophyta; class Magnoliopsida; order Poales; family Poaceae; genus Aegilops; species Aegilops umbellulata. The sequence continues at coordinate 369,979,923 of CP136055.1, read as the reverse complement.
GCAAAGGCCTCTTTTGTGTGCATCCCAACAACCCTCCAAAGTGGCCCAAAACCCATCTAAGTCACCTCCATCCTCTCGGTCGTTCGATCACGATCCCGTGGCCGAAAACCGCACTCCATTTGGAGCCTCCTAGCTCCTTCTACATATAAAAACACCCCCTCCCCCAAAAATCTTGGATCCACTCCAACACTAACCCTAGCCCCCGCTCCATCCGCGCGCCGGACACGTCCGGGCCGCGCCGGACGTATCACGCCGCTGCCCGCACCCACTCCCGTGCCGCCACGTGGCCCCGGCCACCGCCTCCGCCGTCCAGCCCGCCCGGCCCGCGGGGTCGAGCCACCGCCAGCCGCCGCCCGAGGCGCCCGCCTCCGCGCCCGGCCTCACCGCCGCCTCGCTGGCGCATGCCCCCGCGTCGCCCATCCCGCGCCGGCGTCCCGTTCCGGCCCCGCCCTTCGCCTCCGGCCGCCGGAGCTCACCGGAGGAGCTCGGCGCCGCCGCCTCCCCATGCCTCCCCGCGACGCCCCGCGCCGTCCCACGCCGGGAACCGGCCGGATCCGGTGAGATCCGGCCCGGATACGCCCGTGCCCAGCCTTCTCCCTCCTCTCCGGCGAGATCCGGTCGTGCATCGGGAAGCGTGCAAACTCGAGGTTGACCCCGAAAATTCCTCCAAGTCCTTATTTTTTTCAGCATTCTGGTGCATTATTCATCATGCCATAACTCTATCTGTGTTGCTCCATTTTGCGCATATTATATATCGAAATGTTCATCATGAGATTCTCTACATTTTGTTCCATTGTGCCATGTTCATTCGAGGTGATCTTGATGCCCTAATCATCGTTGCAAAACTGCTATATGATGTTGTCTGTTGCCTGTTATCAGAACTTTCTCATTTGTCATTTTTGCCATGTTTAATGTGTGCCTCCTATGAACTTGAGCCCTACATGTGTTTTGAATTATGACATGCCATCTTTGCTGTGGTGCAACCCATTTGTCATGATATGCCATGAGTTGATTGTTACGAGCATGCAAACTAGTCTTCGTGATGCTGCTGTTTTCAGCCCTTGTTCTGCTGTTATTTTGATGCCATGTATTCATGTTGTTTCAGAGTGATCTATGCCTCTTTTGAGCATGATAAGTAAGTATGTTTTGAACATATGGATGTTCTATATCCATCCATGCCTTTTTTAGCAATTATGGAGTGCCATAACTTGACTCACTCGAGCTCTACTTTTGCTATAAAATGTTCCTGACAGATTGTTTACATGTTATTCGATTTTGCCAAGGTTGTTGTAGTTAATCCGTGCGTGCTATGTTATTGTTCTTGCCATGTGTAGCTTCTATGCCATGTCTAGTTGCTGGGTGTATGCTTAGTTTGTCATGCAATGCCTCGTAGTGAGTGCATCTAGCTCGTAAACATGCCTACTTGTTATCTGTTTTGCCATGCTCCAGTTTTTCACCAAGTCTGAATCTGTTTATGTTTTGCTATGCTCACATGCTTGCAATCGTATTTTCTGATCCCTTTTGGCTTATGGTCAGTAAGGGACTTTTGTTATATGATTTGAGTAGATTCATGCCATGCTCTAGTTTGGCATGATAGCTTGCTGTAACATGTTTTTTGATAGCTCTAAACATGCTAACCTGTTGTAATTTCTGCCATGCCCTGTGATTTCCACTAAGTCTGTGAACCTGTTATTATTTGCAATCTTGCCATGTCCTTTTGAGCATGTTATAGTAGCTTCTGAAGATAGTTCAGTGTTCATGTTTTGTTATGCTATACCTGTGCATCATGTCCATGCCTTTTGTTTTCACGTTGAGATTCTGTAGCATGTTGTTTTGATGCTTGCTAGATGCCTTCTTGCTGTTTTGGGCAGATTGTTGCTATGTCTTGTATACAGTGTATGTGTTGAACCGTTGCTCCGTTTCGAGCATGCTCTATATGAAACTTGCTTAGTTTTGCATGTAGTTTCATGTTACCTTGTTGGATTCATGTTTTGGGGTGTGTGCTTCATGTTTGAATGCATTTTGCATCAATGCCATGTTTAACTTGTTTTGCTCATATCTTCTACGCCGTAGCTCCGAATCTAACGAACTTTATATGTAACTTGACTAGAATTTCGTGAAGATCATGTTGGCGCATCTTAACTTGCTGTTTAACAAATTGAACATAAGGTTTATTCAGATCTGGACTAATTTCGAAATTTGCGTATGAGGACTTACCGGATTTGTTATATGTTGTTTCCGGCCTCATTTAAACTTGCTTTGATGTGTTGTTCTTGTATGCATCATCTCTTGCCATGCGTAGCCTCATGTAGTCTTGTCATGCATCATACTCGGTTGAGCATCATGCCTTGTTCTTGTGTGGTGTGTTTACCATGTTGTGTGCTTCTTCTCGATAGTTCCCGTTTCGTTGCGATCGTGAGGATTCGTTCGTCTATGCTTGGTTCGTCTTCGTGGCTTCATCTTCTTCCTGGACTCGTTCTTCTTCCTTGCGGGATTTCAGGCAAGATGACCCTCACCTTGGATCTCATTACTATCATTGCTATGCTAGTTGCTTCGTTCTATCGCTATGCCGCGTTACCTACCACTTGCTGCTCAAGCCTCCCCATATTGACATGAACCTCTGACCTTTATTACCCTTCCTAGCAAACCATTGTTTGGCTATGTTACCGCTTTGCTCAGCCCCTCTTATAGTGTTGCTAGTTGCAGGTGAAGATGAAGATTGCTCCATGTTGGATTATGTTTATGTTTATGTTGGGATATCACAATATCTCTTATATTATTAATGCATCTATATACTTGGTAAAGGGTGGAAGGCTCGGCCTTATGCCTGGTGTTTTGTTCCACTCTTGCCGCCCTAATTCCCGTCATATCGGTATTATGTTCCCGGATTTTGTGTCCCTAACGCGGTTGGGTGATTTATGGGACCCCCTTGACAGTTCGCTTTGAATAAGACTCCTCCAGCAAGGCCCAACATTGGTTTTATCATTTGCCTACCACCTATACCTTTCCCTTGGGAGTAATTAACCCAAGGGTCATCTTCATTTTAGCCCCCCCCCCCGGGCCAATGCTTGTCTAAGTGTTGGTCCAAACTAGAGCCACTTGCAGCGCCACCTTGGGGAAACTTGTGGTCTGGTTTTAGTTGTACGTACTGCTCATCCGGTCGTGGCCTGAGACGAGATACGCGCGGCTACTATCAGGGTGTCGGCACGCCGGGAGGTCTTGCTGGTCTTGTTTTATTACTATCGAAATGTCTTGTAGCCGGGATTCCGAGACTGATCGGGTCTTCCCGGGGAGAAGGAACATCCTTCGTTGATCGCGAGAGCTCATCATGGGCTAAGTTGGGACACCCCTGCAGGGTTTGAACTTTCAAAAGCCGTGCCCGCAGTTATGTGGCAGATGGGAATTTGTTAATATCCGGTTGTAGTAAACTTGAAGCAAACTCTTCTAAAATACACCAACCGTGTGCGTAACCGTGAGTGTCTCTTTTCGGGGTTGATCGAGAGGAGAACACGGTTTCTGGGTTATGTCTGACGTAAGTAGGAGTTCAGGATCACTTCTTGGTCATTACTAGTTGACGTCCGCTTGCTTTGCTTCTCTTCTCGCTCTTATTTGCGTAAGCTAGCCACCATACATTGCTTAGTCGCTGCTGCAACCTCACCACTTTACCCCTTTCCTTCCCCTTTTAAGCTTTGATAGTCCTGATACCCATGGTAATGGGATTGCTGAGTCCTCGTGGCTCAAAGATTACTACAACAACAGTTGCAGGTACAGGTTATGCGATGATCTTGACGTGAGAGCGATGTTTATTTGTGTTGGAGTTTCTTCTTCTGCTTCTTCTTCGATTGAGGGATAGGTTCCTGGTCGGCAGCCTGGGCTAGCAGGGTGGATATTGTTTGAGTTTCTGTTTATGTTTCATCCGTAGTCGGATGTTGATCTTGTATCTGATGTATTGTTGTATTCATGTGACATTGTATGTCTTGGTTGTATCCTCACTATTATGTAATGTTGATGTAATGATTTCCACCTTGCAAAAGCGTCTTCAAGATGCGCTTCTATCCTTGGTGGGACCTTCGAGTTCCTTTAGGATAGGGTCGCATCCTGAGCGTGACATCGGCCCTCCATTAGCTCCTCGGGCAGCAGCAGAGGGGCTAGGCAATCCAGCGGCTCCCCCAAGCTTCTCACGACTCCGGAGACGATCGACGATAGCTACGAGCCTCCGAGCTCGCGCCGTGCTCGGAGTAGGGCAACAGCATCGGGCTGCCGACGCCACTGATCTGGATGGGGTTGGCGCCAGCGCCGGGCATCCCACTATTGATGATGGCGTCCCTTGCGGAGGTGCGGGCAATTAGCGTTCCTTAGGATTAGTACTTTTGTTCCCTACGATGAATCGAAGCAACACCCCGTGGGGGTATGAAAGGCGCCTGCCATGTCTTTTGTGAACATTATATCTTTGATATGAATCGATGCGAGGTGGTTGTCCTGTCTCGGCTCGGCTCCCCCTTTCTATCCTCACGAGGACTTGGCGCTCTACGCTGACAGGTTCCAGTCCCCAGGCAGGCTTCAGCCGTCGCTGGTATGCCAGGTCGCGATGTCGTGGTCAAGGCCAGGAGGTGAGCGGCCCGAGGTCCGGTAAGAGCCCCCGAGTCGCGATGCTCGGGAGGTCCCCTTTAGCGCTCAGCAGCCCTCGCTAGGCAAGAAAGGAAGGCAACGTCGTCGTGACAGAGCCGCACTGGGCGAGGGTTTGGTGCTGCGTTGGTCTAGCTCATGTAAGGGCGTGACTTATCTTTTGAGTTTGGTGTAGTTCCTTGACGAAGCGCCCGGCCCGAGTGGTGGTAGGTGAGGCGCTGCTGGGTTAGGTCCTCGCGAGCTTCTTCCCACTCCCCCGCACTTTCCTTAATGCTCTACATCCTCAGGTCTCGGCCCTCGAGCGAGCTCAGCCGCCGCTGGTATGACAGGTCGCGATGCCGTGGGTCAAGGCCAGGGGGTGAGGGCTGGAGAGCCAGTAGGAGCCCATGAGTCGCGATGCTCAGGTGCCCCACTTTTAACGTGTTAGCGGTCCGTGCCGGAGAGGGGGAGAGATAGCCTGCGATGTCCCCAACGTCGCTTCTGGAGTGAGTCCTGCACACCAATCATGAGGAGAGACAAGGCCTGTCGTTACGGTTGCCAGCCAACCTTTGGTCGCTCCGAGGAAGTGGTTGGGGCACTGAGGGCCTGGTGAGGTGGCGCCTTGCGGGGCTGCTGCGGCCGGAGCTCGACCACTCAGATTTATTGGCGTTGCAGGGACGGACCCGTACGCAAATGCCGTGCCAGAGCGAACGGTTCCATAGGTAGGTGTCAATCGAGAAGGCGATTAGGTCGGGTATGTTAAGCACGCAGGAGGAAATTCATTTCAGGTAGATGCAGGAAAAGCAGACGCCGCTGGGCCAGGCCCGAGCAGCTTGGGGATGATGCAGCCCGAGGGGCGCCCCCAACTAGGTTGGTAAAGAGCATAAGCAAAACGGATACATGCCGCGGGGACGGACCCACGCGACCTGGGAATGATGCGGCCCTGTGGGTGCTCCTAGCTAAAAACGGAACTTTGAAAGATGTCACCTGATGCAGTTGAAGATGAAGTGATGCTGAAGAAGCGGGCGATGCGCGGTGGAGACGTCGGTCCTCATGAGCCCCCAGGCCCAGGAGCCTCGGGAGGCTCCGGGGGCACAGGTGGGTCTTCAAGGGCCACCTCCATCTCCGCCAGGACCGCACATTGCCTGACCTCCTGAGCCTCCAGGATGCCCCTCAGCAGGCGCTGATGAGCGGCGACCGCGTTCGGCAGGCCGAAAGGCATGCGAACGTAGCTATGAGGTGGACCCTCGCAACGACCCGCGCGCGAAGGCCAGAGGCGCTCCTGAGATGCGGCTCGGTTGAGCCCTGACACGTCGATGCAGACGCGCAACTCACCATCCTCGCCTGGATGTGGGGCCACAGCGGGCAAGCGGTGGCTGCCGCGCATGACTCTCGACTCGTATAGCTCCTCGGTGTTTCTTGCGATGAACTCCTGTGGGTTTGATCTTCCTTGCCTTGTACCTTCCTGAGGGAAATGTGCCTGGAAGCACCCCTCCAAGTGGTGCCCGAGCACCTCCCTTGCGACCTTGGCAAAGTCGGTGGCTCTCCAAGAAAGAGCCCCCGAACCCTGCCTGAGGAGGGCGCCGGGCGCGCCTTCCTATGAGAGAGAGGGCGGCGCTCCCTGAACGGGCGCAAATCCTGACGCAACACCTCCGGAGGCGCCTGCCTCCTTATGGCTTGGGCCAGGCGAAGCCTTCTTCTTCTTAAGGGTCGCCTCGGGAAGCCTTCCGCTCCTGTGATCTGGGTCTTCGATTGCTGCGGCTTGGAACGCGCGCTCAAGTGAACACACTGCATCCCTTTCTTCACATGGTACGATGATGACTCCACCGCTTCCCGACATCTTGAGGACATTGTAACCATGGTGAGTCACTGCCATGAACTTGTCTAGGGCTGGGTACCCGAGCATGGCGTTGTACGGCAGGCGAATGTGGGCGACGTCAAAGTTGATGAGCTCGGTGCGGTAGTTGTTGCGCTGCCCGAGGGTGACTGGAAGGCGAACCTGCCCTATTGGAACAGTGGAACCATCAGTGACTCCTGAGAAAGGCTTGGTCAGTTGAAGCTGATCATACGGCACTTGGAGATTGTCGAACGTCTCGACGGACAGGACGTTGAGTCCTGCTCCGCCATCAATGAGGGTCCTGGTGACTTGCACATTGCTGATGACTGGGGAGCAAAGCATCGGGAGGACTCCGGCCGTTGCCGCGCACTTGAGCTAATCTGCTGAGCTGAACGTGATAGCGCACGCAGACCACCTGAGAGGGCGCGTGGCCTCAAGCTTGGGGAGGACTGCATTCACTTCGCAAGCAAACTACTTGAAGATTCGCTGTGAGGTTGCGGCCTGTGCGCCACCCAAGATGTAAGCGATTGCGCGCGGCTCCTGGTAGCCCCCAGCCCCCTCGTCTTGATGTTGGTCTTCGTTCCTTCTTGGCGGTGGCGGCAGAGGAGGGAGGCCTGCGTTGCCGTGCGGGCGATCCTCACGAGGCTAATCTCTCCAGCCTCCCTCGTGAGGCTGGTCCTGCCAGCGATCCTCGCGAGGTCGGTCACGCCACCCTTGGCGAGGGCCACGGTCTTCCCATCATCCTCCACCTCTTCCTCCTCCTCGGCCATGGCCCCTGTCGTTGCGCTCGGGGCGTCTGCCGATTCGCCCATCTCGCACGGCCCTGAGCAATTGACATTCATTGGTGTTGTGTGTGTGGAGGTCGTGGTACACGCAATATCGGCTGCCCTTGGATGACTCAGGCTGATCCCTGCCTCGCTTTGTGTCTGGTTCCGCTGCAAGCACGGCAGCCCCCTTGCACTTCACGTCCTTGGCCTAGAGCTTTTTCTCTTCTAGGTCGGCAGCCGGGAGCTCGAGGAGGGAGAGGCGTCCTTCCTCAGCCCTAGCGCACTTGGTCGCCAGGTTGAACAGCTCCAGGGATGTGCACAGGTCTTCATGGATTGCTAACTCCTCCTTCATCTTGATGTCGCGCACGCCATCGGAGAAGATTGAGATGATGGCTTCCTCAGTCACCCTGGGGATCTTGAGGCGAGCGTTGTTGAAGCGCTGGATGTATTTCTGCAGGGTTTCCCCTGGCTACTGCTTGATGCGGCGCAAGTCGCTCACGGCCGGGAGCCGGTCGCGAGTGCCCTGGAAGTTGGCGATGAAGCGAGTGCGCATCTCGTCCCAGGAGGAAATCGTGCCAGGAGCCAGTTTCAGGAGCCAGGTGCGGGCGCCGTCCTTGAGCGCCATGGGAAACCAGTTCGCCATGACCTTTTCGTCTCTGTTAGTGGCTTCGATGCCTAGCTCGTAGAGCTGTAGGAACTCCGCGGGGTCCGTCGTGCCATCATAGCGGGTGGGGGGGGGGCAGGTCAGGCTTGAACTTGCCTGGCCATGCGACGCCGCGTAGCTCGGGGGTGAAGGCGCGGCAGCCTGCTGTGGCCACCAGTGCCCTTTGCTGGTGCTGGGCTTGTCCCTGGGGATTACCGCGCGCCGCCGCTTGGAGCAGCGCGGGGTCTTGGGGTGGAGGCGTAGTGACGCGATCTTGGCGCGCCGGTGCTGGGAGCACGCGAGCACCTTCTTGGGGACGAGGGATCTCTTGGCAACTCCTTTCTTGCTGCGCAGGCGTCGAACATGGAGGGCCTTGCCCTGGGGCTGCGCGTCTTGGAGCCAGGGCGCCTTCTTGAGGAAGAGGTGGTGGAGGCGCCTCCTGATCCTCGCCCCCTGCATGGAATGGAGGGCGAGGCAGCGAGAGGGACGGCAAGGGGGAGCCCCCTGTGGCGCTGACGAGCTCGGTGATGCGGGCGAGCCAGTCCTCATAGAGGTCGTCGATGGGGCGGTAGTGCAGGAGCTCTCTTGTGAGGAGCAGCGCGGCGTGCGCGTCCGTGGGGGCGCGACGAGCGTGGGACGACGAACCGGCCGGAGTCAGCGACGGTGTGGCGGTGCGACCATCCCACCGCACCGAAGGATGCTGAGACGAGGCCTACTACTCATTCCCCGCCAGGCCGGTGGCGGCAGGCGACGGGGGCGTCCGCGGACGGGCGCCGTCTGGGCGACGCGGGTGGCGAGAGCAGCCCGGCACTCGGCGCGAGCCCGACGAGCGTCAGCCATGGACACGACGGAGGATTGCACACGAACAGCGGAAGAAAGATTCCGGCGCGCCCCTACCTGGCGCGCCAAATGTCGGATTTCGGGTTCTGGCTGACCCTTAAGGTCCGAACACTGGGGTGCACGCGGAGATCTCTCCCCTACCAATCTACGTCCGATCTCCTCGTGTGATCTAAGCTGAAAACGATGAACAGCACAAGGGAAACGAGATGTATATTGGTTCGGGCCACCGTTGTGGTGTAATACCCTACTCCAGTGTGTGGTGTGGTGGATTGCCTCAGGGGCTGATGATGAACAGTACAGGGGAAGAACAGCCTCGCGAGAGGTGTTCTTGAAATGATGCGATGAACTGTTTGGGTGAGTTCGATCGCCTCTCTCTCTCTTCTAGGGCTCTATCTGATCTGATCCTATCTCCCCTATTCTGTGGTGGCTAGCTCTATTTATAGAGGCCCTGGGCCTCTCCCTAAATAATGAGCGGGAAGGGCGCACACAATTGATCATTTTGAAGGGGAACATCTAGTACAAGTTATCCTGACCGAAGGTGGTCTTCGGCTGCCAAAAGCACTGGTGATGACGCCGTCTTGGGCTCCACGGTGACCTCCGTCCTGCCGCTCTGCTGGTCTTGGTCTCGTTGCACCGGAATGGTAACCTTCGCCCGATGCCTTGGCCTATGCTTGCCCCCTTTGCACCGAAGGGGAAACAAAGACACTGTGCAGGCCGGCGCCCGCCTGGTCTCGATCGTCATGGCTTGCATCATGGGCTCCTCGCGAGGTACCCCTGCCTTGATCTCTCCGTCTCCTCGCGAGCCTGCCTGATGAGGCTGCCTCTGAGGAAGCTTCCTGTCGTCCGCCCCGCGAGGCTTGGCCCCTCGCGAGGGTCTTGAGTCTGAGCTGATGAAGATGGGCCGCGCTGGGCCCCCACTTGAGCCACGGCGCAGGCCGCAGGCAGGTAGGTCTGGGGACCCCCATTCCCAGAACACTGACACCCGAGGTGGTACTGGTGCATCACCCAGTTGATCCTCTGCTGGTCGAAGTTCTTGTTGATGTGCAGCACCATAACCTTTTTTGCTGCCCGTCTGCCGGCCGTTGACCATCACCGACAAGGTATTGCCGGTCTTGTGCCACATAGCATGCATGCCGCACTCTGACTGTATCTTGCGACGCATACGCGCGCCCTTTTGAACGCCCTAGAATTGCCGCGATCCTGCGAATATTATTCTGTTACCCTCCGGCGCTATATAGAGACGCGATCCTGCGAATCGATCCCCCTCGACCTAGTTTCTTCCAGCCGCTGCCCCACCGCCGGCCACCTCCCGGCGCCCCTGCTTCTTCCCTCGCCGCCGGCCACCTCCCGGCGCCCCGGCTTCTTCCCTCGCCGCCGGCCACCTTCCCGCGCCCGGCTTCTTCCCTCGCCGCCGGCCACCTCCCGGCGCCCCGGCTTCCCTCACCGCCGGCCACCTTCCCGCGCCTCGGCTTCTTGCCCCGCTGCCGGCCGCCTTCCCGCGCCCCGTCTTCTTGCCCCGCCGCCGGCCGCCTCCCCACCCCCCGGCTTCTTGCCCCGCCACCGGCCGCCTCCCCGCGCCCCGGCTTCTTGCCCCGCCGCCGGCCACCTCCCCGCGCTCCGGCCAACGGCTAGATCCAGCCACCACGTCCCTGCGGCGCCCGTAGCCACGGCGCCCGGACACCATCTCCACCTAACCCCGGCGACCCCAACTATGCGCTCCCAGCCCCAGCGCCACCGACCCCTGCACTACGTCGTCCCATCTCCTCGACACCGACGGTTGTGCCACACTGCACCGCCGTGGCCAGCTCTCCTGCAACCGGCGGTGACTCTCCCTTCCTCCAGCGCGACCATCCGCCCCAGGTCGAGCAAGTTCAGAAATTGCAGCGCCCTACAGTTCGTGGTATGAAAAAAGTAAAGTTCATCTTGTCTATAGATTATAGCTGTTGTTGATTGCCGATTTATTTTTGAGAATTCCACCGTTGATCCCAAGCTCCACGGGCATCTCATGCATTCTTTGGTCTGTGTGTGCAATTATTCTATTATGGAGATATCAGTTCATTACAGCGCCGCTCCGGCTTTTCTCCTACAACGAGACTTGCGTATGGCTACAGGTTCATATCAAGGAAGTTTAGAAAAATTGCAGTGCTTTTAGTTCATTGGATGAAAAAACCAAAGTTCATCTTGTCTAGTAGAGGTTGCTGCTGGTGTCCGTTAATTGTCGTTTTCGTTTTGGGAAATTTTCAAAACTTACTGCTGAGAACGGATGCAGTTTGATCTTGCACAAGTTGGAAATTCCCTGATGCTGAGTGTGTCCGTACAACCCTACGTCACACAAAGTATTGCGCTAGGTAATGGAGTTTAACTTGCTGCACACAGTCATACAAATCTAATGTTCCTTAATCATCCAGACAAGTGAGAAAATGGAGAATCCCTCCGTTCTGCACAGTGAGTCTTACCGAGCTAGGAGTTTTTGTTTGTGTGGTAGTAAAAAGCTTGCTACAAATTGCTGAGTGCTTCCTTGCACGTGCCCATGGTGAAGAGATGTAGATTAATTGGGGCAGTGACTCTGAATGAGACTGAAGGTGCACAATTCTTGGGCCACATCTTGGTTGTCAAAAAAAATGCTGATACGTTTAGGAAAAGAAACCCCACACTTGTTTCTTTTAACCATTTGTCTACACTGGTATCCAGTCTGTAATATAGGAGTTTTGCTCCTTTGCTTTATTTGGTCAGTTAATACTTCTTCAACTTTGGTTGCAGAGAATTTCAAAGTTCACACTCCATTAAGTCAGGGAGAGTCTAGTTTTTCTGCTGGATCATCTCATTTCGTTCGTATGTGTGCCGTCCTCAGTCCAACCCCATGGCATTAGGATGGCCGAGTTCGTCGCGAGCAACAGTCCATGGATGTCGGCTTCAACTTTCCTCCACAAAGGTCCTTTTGCTCGGTGATGCAAGGCATGCACTCTTCTCCCACGCAAGTTCTCTCTCACTGTCTGTTGCTCATGTTTACTGCTGCTTCGATTTCTTTGTGATACAAATGCACCGATAAACATACTCGTTTATATTTTATATGGTCGTTCGGTACACAGGAAACAGTGTGTGTACACAACATTTTTGGATTTAATTTTGGAAGGTTCACACATCCATAGTAGAGAAAGAATAGTAGCAAGTCCAAGCTCTCTTTGAGTGGAGGTACATAACCAATTCAAATGCTTGTTTTGGTTATGTTTAAGGGAACTCATAATTTTTATCTTTGTCCACTATTAGCTTTGTAAAACAACTCAATAAAAGTTCACTTTTCAATGCTTTAATAGTTCAATTGGTAAAAATAGTAGGTGTTCATTCTACAAAAAACCACTGAGTTTTTTATATGTAAAGAAAGAAATGGAAATCTGTAAGTTCATACAGGGACATATATGGGGAACTTCCGTCCAGCACACGAGCATTTGCGTCCACCACTAAGGGCATTTGCATCCCGCACACGAGCTACATGCTTGACAGTTGATCACTGCTGCCATGAACATGCACAAATGATATTAAGTAGAAGTTTGTCAGTTCAGTTTTTTTTGATTTACCTTGTTGAAGTAGTAGTGCAGCAATAAAATGTGTAGTTGTACTGAAGTTTTAGTTGTTATGTGGGTAACCCGGAAGCCATTTATTTTGGTTTACAGTTCATCTTGTCTGTTTTTTTCAGTCTGTATGCTTTATTGTGCATAATCTTGAGGAAATCCCCAAAAATCATGTGTGCACTCAAGGTAATTAAGTGGCTTTGTAAATTCTGACAATCCATCCCAGACTAAGCAAACAGTACATGTTATTCTTGGTTTGTGGTTAGACATGCAATCTGGTTTCATAGATGCTTCTGCTCAGACTGGAAATACTATGTTTTAGGTAATCCTGCTAGTACTTCTATTTTATGTTTATCTTACAAGTGGAAAATGTTCAGTGCTAGTACTTCTATTTTCTAAGTAGCCTGAGACCCATCCTGTCCTCTATACAGATTTAGAGTTTATAACACATCATTGGATTCGCCAAGGCCGTGTCCTCCTGAGATAAGAAGAGCGACAAGGAGGTAAAAGGAACACCAGATTTTTACAAATTCTACAGATGTAGTACGTATTTGCCATTTCCCCAAAGCAGTGAGTCTATGTGCTGATGTTTCTAATATAAGCCAATGCTTCTATTATAATCTAGTTGTTTATTTTGTAGCTCGCTTTTTCTAATATAATGTTAAAGTCCACTAGATGAAAATTTCTCTCTGTTAGCTATATCAGTACTAGTGCTCATCGGTACAACAAAGTAACAGTACTGATCAGTACAACTTACAAAGTAGCTTCAATCATAAGTTCCATTGCATCTGTGTTTCCATGTTATTTGTGTATAGTACAACGGGTATTTGTATTCTGTCCATTTCATCTACTTGCCGGTTGTAAGTCCAATTACATAAGCTTTTCCATGTTGTATTCGTGCAAGTTCATCCACCGCTGCGACCACGCCTCCCCCTCACGATTTCTCGTTGATATCATTGTATTCGTGCTTGTTTCGTGAGTTGCCTGATGGAAGTTCTGCAACTGTCAGTCCAGATGGAAGAAGGAGATCCGTCCAAAGTGTGAGTTTTGCGACGTCGACGTGCAAGTTCTACAATTTATCCGTCCAGATGGGAGAAGGAGATCAGTCCAACCGACGCATCTAAAAAGCAACATATGCAGAGCCATTTGCCCGAGGTATCGGAATAATTCTAATGTTTTTTGTGTTCATTGGATTTCCGGATTGTTAGTGCAAGTAATGTGTTCCGTTTTTTCCTGTTCACTCCAAGTGGGAGAGAAAAAGTAAGCAATGTCTGCGTAGAAGTTATGTTTGAAACCCATTTTTAATAGTGAAACAAGTAAATCAGTGTGGTAATGCTTTATTGTTATAGTTCTTAAGTGACTGAAATTTTGACCATGTGTTTAGAGTTAAGCAACTACAATGTTGCATGATGTATTGATCTACTTGTCATGCTGAAGTTCATTGGCTTCTTAAAATTTCAGATATAAACAAGCTGGTGGCCGCCCATCTCTGCATGTATTTTATTTGGGATGTAAGTCTCTATAGATCATGTTATGAGTAATGTAATTGGACGAGGTTGCTAGGAAGATATTTAGTTCACCTTTAATGTGATTTGCACTTCATCTTTACAGAGCCAAATCCTGGCGCGCCCAGCCGCTGCTCGAGAACCCCGCCTCCATCAGCTCCACTTCACCAGAGCCGTCAGTCCACAGGAGTAGGGGTAGCGGATCCCCTATAGCGGCCAAATCCCGGTGCGCCAAGCCGCTGCTCGTGAACCACGCCTCCATCAGCTCCACTACACCGGAGCCGTCAGTCCGCAGGAGTAGGGGTAGCAGGTTCACCCGATGTCTGACGCCTTCTTCCATATCCAAAAATCTTGTTTTTTGAGTTCAGTTCATCACATGTTTCACTAACTTACAAACACCTGAACCAGAACTCAATCTTGTGTGTTACCGTCCTCTCATCTGGTCTGTTTTATTCTCAGGGACACATTCATGGCTTCATTCAATAAGTGGAATGTGGGCAGATGTTGATCAACAAGTTTGCAATATTAAGGTTAGCTGCTAGTACATATTATGGAGTTGGGGACATGAGGGAGCGAGTGGTACATGGATCGGTGGTTGTAGTCTTTGTAGGTTGAGTAGATTCTTGTTGAAACAACTCTTGTACAACTCTTTCTATCTCACTCATATTTCTAGTTTTTGCATGGGGCATCTTCTAGCATATGATTGAAACCCATTTCCCGTTGTATTATGCATTTAAAAACTCATAAGTAGTTAAGAGTTCATTTGTGGTGGTTAGCAATTCAATAGCTAGAAAAAGGATACATCAGTTCAATAATGCTTGCCATAAGTATTTAAGAGTTTATTTGCGGTGGTTAAAAATGAAGGTACTTTGTTCCGAGGACAAGAACAACTAGAAGTTCAAATGCTGATGTGTTAAAAAAACTCCAGCTACTTTGTTTAAGCTTTTGATGTCTTAATTTCTGCACTTCTATATAGAATTTGGTGGCTCACTTTTGCTAATTTTCTGCAGTTCTCAGGTTAGAAAACGATCAGTTCCATGTGTATTTAACAGCAGGTCCATGTATATTTAACAGCAAGTCCATGTATTACTACATGAGAAGTACTGCTAGTGAGACTTCACTGCTCCATTCCAACAAACGTGTATACGCAATCCTGGGTTGACAAAGTACTCTACTACTGCTGGTTTCAGTTCCCTCACTGGATTTGCAGGCTCACGACCATCCTTCAAAACGTTCAACATGATTAAGTTTCGCATTTTCGATAGCTATCCAACGGTATATTATTTGCCCCATTTCGACAAACTTTTAAAAAAATCACGTTCAAAATCAAATTTGACCGTATTCGATTTCGTTTTTAAATCGTAAGGAATTAGAAAAAAAAATTCAATACGAAAAAGTTGCGCATTTTCTGTAGCTTTCCAACGCCGTATCATTTGCATCAATCCGACAAACCATTTGCAAAAAATCGTGAAAATACGTTTCGCCCAGAATTTCACCGTTTTTCAAATTACTTTTAAATCATATAGAATTAGAAAAAACAATACATATATGGAAGATTCAGATTTTCATCAGCTTTCCACCACCATCTTATTTGCTCAATTCCGACAAACCGTTCAAAAATTGAGTCCAAAATACGATTCACGTTTTCGGTTTTGGAAAAAAGGGTTTTTTCAAAACTGCTCTTAAACCATAATGATTTTGCAGAAACGTTCAATATGCTTGAAATATGGTTGTCAAGAGCTTTCCAACAATATATTACACGCCCCGTTCCGACAAAAAAATTGCAAAAAGTTTTTGAACTTAAGAAGACGATCTGTTAAACACAATTGAAAGCATCAGTTCAACCGCTTCGAAGACATCAGTAAAACCACCTGAAACCGTCAGTTCAAAAAGGGTAACAGAATAATATTCGGTTACGCGTAACAGACTAGACCAGATGTGTGTGTATATATATAGAGAGAGGGGGAGAGAGTAACAATATTCTAATTCTAGGATTAGAATAACTATTTGGATCACATCAGCCTCTATAGGGCGTGCGGAGGTCCTCCCGAACTCCCGAACTCACAGAGAAAAAAAAAGGGCCACGCCCGCGCCCACCACCTCCTCCCGATCCCCAATCTCCCCGATCCAGCGTCGTGGACCTCTCGCCTCCCTGCAACAACCGCCGCCGCCCCTGCCTCTCGTGCGCCTCCCGTCGCCGGCCAACCCGGGCCCGTCCCTCCTCCCGACCCCGACGCGCCTCCCACGCTCCCCCGGATCCATCCGCCGCGCGCCCACCATCCCCCGCATCTGGTCGCCACGCCGCCACCGGCCTCGGATCCGGCCGCTGCGCCGCCCCACCGCGGGATCCGGCCGCGCGCGACTGCCGTGCCAATCCTACATCGCCCAGTGGTGCAACGCCCATTGCACGGAGGTGAACTTCCCTGGCACCTCGCCGTGGACCTCTCCCTGCTGGTAACCTCCTCCGGCGACCTTCGCCAGCCTACTTCACCGCCTCCCTCGCTGTACTCGTTGGCTGCGGCGTCCAGCTCCTCTTCCGTCGCTCGTCCTCCTCCGGCGCAGCGCACCTGGCCCACAAGGCCACCGCGGCCAAGGCCCTCGTCTCCAAGAAGGAGCAGGAGCCCGACCACGACGATGGCCGCCAGCAGGTAGCCCTCTTCTTCGGCACGCAGACCGGCTCCAACGAGTGGTTCGCCAAGGTACGCACGCACGCGACTCGTCCTCCCTGCGTGGCTGCCACCATGCCTGCTGGGTGTGTGCCTGCTCTCTGTGAAGTTCGTCCTAGCCAGCTTCTAGAGTTCAATGTGTGTGCTAACGGTGTGGTTCTCGCCATCCACGCGCCGTTCTGCCATCCGCTGCCCACGTGAACATAGGGAGGAAGGTCACCATGCGCTTGGGGAGAAGGTCACATGAGGTGCTTGGGACAGAATTGTTGCTGTTCGCGAGGAAGATGGTCGGAGTTCATAACAGGCTGTGTAATCTTTGTGTGGTTTCTGGGATGTAGTTTAACATGGCAGTTTCCTGTAGCGAGTATATGATTATAGATTCCATAACATTGGTCGTTCTTGTGTTCAACTATCATTTTACTTTGAGATTTTTATATTCATTCCACATGGAGTTTGGATGTTCCAATACATGTCAGTAGTGGGAAAGCTACCGTGTGAAGCTAGTTCAGGCAATGGAAATTTGGTCATGCTTTCCATGCCATGTGGATTCCACGACTTGATTTTTGTGCATTTTACTAGCCTTTTCTACACTTTTCCTACAAGATGGGCAAACTGATGAAGTTCAACAATTGTGCATGCTTGTACACTACTTGCAGGTCTACAAAAAAATATATTGTTGTTCAGAATTCAGATAACTGAATTTGAATGCTACTTCAAAGTTCAGATAACTGAATGCTCGGACACCGGAAACTGTTGCCCAAGAAGCTGTAGAAAGATATACAGAAGTCCAAAAAGACGTCCATTCAAAATCAATAAAGAGCAGTGTTGGTGTGTGCGTGTTGGGTGTGGTGTCTCGTGTGCGCGCTCTAGTGTGTGCTGCCTCCATGTTCACGTGTGTGCTCCTATTTGTGTGCGTGGTTCTCCAACCTTTTGATGCAATGGCAAAAGAAAGAGCGTTCTGACATAATTATTGTGTCCTTTTTTTTTACAAAAAGGTTTGTTTGCTTATGTAAAAAAATTGTAAAACTTATATGTATCCATCTATCAATTTATAAACAAAATAGATGCTCACCTTTCAAACTTTAGTAGTTCATAAGAAAAAACTACGCTTCAGAAAACAATAGAACAAATTTTAGTGTTATGTCCTTAACAGTACACGGAGAAGTTTGCTAGAAAAAATACCATGAAAATTAGAGAAAGAAAACAACTTAAAACACATGGAGAAAAGTTTCCTGAATACATGGAAAAAAGGTTCAAGAAAACATGTGAAGTTCAGGGTTTGGAGGCTTGTAAGTTCGAAGACAATAAACGAAATAAATAAGTGCATAGAAAAAGAAGTTACATCAAACAATAAATAGACCATGTTGAAAATTTCCTAAAGAAAAAATGGACAAATGTCGTGTGAACTAAGCCAGAAAAGAGGGAGAAAGAAACATGTTGTGAAAAGTTTATAGTTGATGCTCCGGAAGCTCAAAATATGAAATTAAGAGAAGCTCAACATATCAAACAAGAAACATATTCTCACATTAAAAAACTCAAATTCTTTTCTTTACTAAGAAAAATAAAAATATGAAGTTCAATTTTTTAAAATGCTTGATGCTTATTTAAAAACATATATTTTCTAAGAAAAAACTAACAAGTTCAAATTGAAATAGCAGAGAAGCTCAAAGTTTATAAAAAACTCAGATTTTTTCTCGTTACTAAAGACTAAAACGAAGTAGTTCAAATTAAAAATAAGGAACAACTAAAAAAGTTTAAAATAGAGTTTCCTCGTATTTAAAAATCCTAGAAGTTCAAACTAAACTAACAAAGTGCTTTGGTGTTTATTAAAAAAATCTAGGATTTAATCATTTTTTAAAAACTCAGATATTCGCTGTTATTATACAATCAACCATGATATTTTCACGTAACTGAGAGAAGTTCAGATTGATAACCGCCGGAAGTTGACGTACTACACGGTGTGCATTTTGTATTAAAAAAAGAATGAAAAAGCAAAGGCTAAAATTTTTGTTGCTAGAAGTTCAAGTGCTAGGCCCTGAGAAATTTCAAAAATTCTTGTGTGAGAGGTTAAACAAAAATACGTGATAGAAGTTCAAGGTGAAAACAATGGGAAGTTCAACTACTACACGGAATGCGTTTTAGATAAGAATACAAAACAAAAAAGCTTAAAAGGTTTGTTGCAAGAAGTTCACGTGCTCCTCCTATCATAGTTCAAAATTCATGTGCGAGACGTCCGTCCTTCCTTTAGATATTAAAAAAGGCAAAAAATAACTTTGTTTTGCCATTTTAAAAACTGCTCTCAAACGAAAACGAATTTGTAACACCTGTCTACATGAAAAACTTGCTGTTATTTATAAGCTCTCCACCGGTATATTATGTGCCACATTTTGATAAATAGTTTAAATTTTCATGTATACCACTTAAAACACGTTTTTATGTATTCAAAAAATTCTTACCTGTTGAAAGAAGTTTATAGTGAAAACAACAAGAAGTTCAAGTACTGCAAGAAATGCATTTTCACGTGAGAATAAAAGTATAGAAAAATAAAAGCTTCAAAGGTTTGTTGAAAGAAGTTCAAGTGCTCTCTCCGGAGAAGTTAAAAAATTCTTGCGAGAGAGGTTCACATTGTATTTCCATGTTTGGTTTTTTCGTATAAAAATCAAATACAATTCTTTACTCAAAATATAAAAAGGTGAAGTTCAAACTGAAATAACAGGGAAGTTCAGAGTTTATTAAAACCTAGGATTTACCTGTTCAAAAAATAAAAAACGCAAAACAATTTTTTTGAACTTTTAAAAACAACTCATAAACGAAAAAAATGGTTGCTAGAAGTTCAAGTGCTCGACAAGGAAAAGTTCAAAAAAAATTGTGAGAGAGGTTCACCGTGTATTTAGATGTCCAAAATACATAAAGAATGTGTTGTTTTTTGTGTTTTAAAATCATTTTCTCAAACCAGAGAGAAGTTCAAAGTGATAACAACCGGAAGTTCACGTACTACAAGGTGTGTGTTTCATATAAGAAAAATACAATAAAGTGAAACAGAGTGAAGTTCAAACTGACATGCATGCCCCAGAAGTTCTACTTCACGCGGTGCAAAAAATAGCACGTGAAAAACAGTGTGAAGTTCAAACAGACATGCCCGAGAAGTTCAACTACTTCACGCAGTGCATTTCCATTCGCGATGAAGGCAGAAATCATGATCTCATCATTTTTCTAATTTACTTCAAAAAAGGCAGGAATATCATTTGTGTAAGTTCAAGTCCTCGGTCGGAGAAAGTTAAAAAAATATTGTGAGAGATGTTTGTACAAAAAGAATATCATTTGTGTAACACTAACGAATGGATGAGAAAATTACAAACGAAAATACGTCACAGAAGTTCAACGTGAAAACAGCAGGAAGTTCAACTACTACGCTGAATGAATTTTAGATGAAAAACTTTTAAAATCGTCGCGAGTATGAAAAGATGATCAACACGGGAAACTTGCGTGTTTACAGCAGCTTTCCATCGGTATATCACATGCTCAATTCCGGTGAATGGATGGAGAGCTACTTGAAGTGGATGGAGATCTACGAGAGAAAAAAACACGTGAAAAACAGAGTGAAGTTCAAGCACACACGCTAAGAAGTTCAAGTTCTTCACGTGGTGCATATTTGAAGAATCTGTTTCACGATAAAGGCTGAATGCATGATCTCGCTGTTTTCGAAATTCCTTGAAAACGGCCAGGATTCAGAGAAAACCATCAACATAAAAAAGTTTCAAATTTTCCGTAGCTTTTCAGCGGTATATCATTTGCCCCATTCCTATAAAGTTTGTAGAAATTACGGCAAAAATACATTTTTAGCCATTTTCAAAACTGACATAAAGCCGTAATGAATTAGGAGAAACAATATATACAAAAAAGTTTCGCATTTCTTCAAGCTTTCCACTGCCATATCGTTTGCTACATTTGGACGTATGGTTAAAAAATTAGCTCGAAAATACGAACTCGGTGGAACTTGTACCGTTTTCTAAATTACTTTTAAACCGTTCAAAATTAGAAAAGACTTTCAACATAAAAAGTAGCGGATTTTCACAAGCTTTCCAACGCCATATCATTTGCCTCAATTGGATTAGCCGTTTAGAAATTACATTGAAAATACGAACTCGGTTGTTCAGTTTGCGAAATTTTACAATCTTCCAAATTACTCTTTATTCATAGTGAATTAGAGAAAACTTTTAACACGTCGAAGGAGCGGTTTTACTGCATCTTTCCAGTGCCGTATTATTTACCTCATTTCGATAAACGGTTTAGAAATGCGATCGAAAATACGATTCACGTTTTTTGTACGAAGAAAAAACGGTTTTCAAAACTACTCTTAAACTGCTTACATTTTGCCAAAAATTTAACTTGGGTCATGATACTGGTGTTCACAGCTTTCCAACGGTATATCGCAAGCCCCATTTGGACACCTTTTAGCTGAAGTTCAACCTAGTACTCGGGGAAAGTCAGGCGCGTTACTCGGGAAGTTCATGTTGTGATCAGAATATTATTTATGTATATATATATAGCACTATTCTAATCACATGATTAGAATAACTATTTGGATCACAACAGCCCTATATAGGGCCCGACAGGGCCCTCCCGAACTTCCGAACTGCCGCTGGCCCGATAGGATCCACTGGATCCCGAGGCCCCCCGACAGGATCCACCTGATCACGATCCGGATCCCGAGCCGCCCCAGCCCCCCTCCTCCCCTCGATCCCCGACCTCCCCCTCATCGCCGCCGATCTTCGCCGGATCCGCCACCTCCCTTCCTTCCCCAACTCCTAGCCGGCCGGATCCGCCGCCTCCCTTCCTTTCCCAGCTCCTGGCCGGCCACCGGCGCGGGCGAGCGAGCGACGGCGGACGCCGGTGCGAGGGAGCCCGCGTCGCCTGGACGCGGCGAAGCCGCCATGGACTTCTGGAAGGCGCATCCTCGTCCCATCATCACCGCCCGAAGCCTTGGCAGACCAGATGACGGCCCCGACGCAAGCAACAGCGAGCGGCGCGACCAACGGAGTAACTCCTCCGCGGAGCCGGCATCGGCTGCACCCACAAATTCAGCGGCAAAAGTACATGAACTTCCCCCCAATTTTGCCTTCTTCTTCAATCTTGCCTTCTCTGACCTTCTTGCGTTGTGTAGACGAACTTCGCGCCCCCTGCAAGACATGGCTTGCCATGGAATTCCTCTACTACCTCCACGACGAATTTTTCTCAAGGTGGCCTATCAGCTGCTGGAAAAAGATTGGCTGGACTTCTAGCCAGGGTATGGTTGAACTTCTTCCTTCCTTCGGTTTGTTAATTGCCTACAACTATGTGAAGTTCGGGTGGTGTGTGAGCCTCAGTCCAGGCTACAAAAGCTTTTTAAAATTCTGCCTGCTTACAACCATGTGAAGTTCTGGTAGTGTGTGAGCCTCAGTCCAGGCTACAAAACAGCATTGTAAAAATCTGCCTGCTTACAGGCATGTGATGTTCAGGTAGTATGTGAGCCTCAGTCCAGGCTACAAACACTATAAAATCTGCCTGCATTCACATTCACATGTGAAGTTCAACTAGTAAGTGTGCTAGAGTTCAGGTTCGTATGTCTCTAGTTCTGTGCAAAAAAAATAAAAGGAAAATAAAGCATGCACGTGATATGACATGAAGGTCAGGTTGGTATGCACTAGCAGTCCATCCATTCAAACGCATGAAGGTTCAGGTTTTTTTAACTGTAGACAGTATTTCCCCTTTGCAAAACAGGAAGTTTAGGTTGTGGACAGTGCCCAGTTCAGGTGCATATAAGTAATAAAATATTGTAGAATTAAAAAACAGGATGTGAAGTTAATTCTGTGAAGGGTGCTCAGTTCAGGTACAAAGGCATTGGCAGATGCTCAGCTCAATGCATAGTGTGATAGCTCTCACCACTTTTATATGAGAAGTTCAGGTTGTGAATAATGCTAAGTTCAGTTACAAAGGTATATGCAGACATAACTTGTGTGCTAATACACATTTTTTTTCTTTTATGTCAGGAAGACGATAGACGCATGAAGAAGCTTAGAAGTTCCCAGCAGCAAGTCCACAATCCAAAACCTGTACGCATTGCACCACCCCCTCAATGGGTCACGCCTCAAACGCACCAACTGCATTACCAACCTGCTCCAGACCAAAAATGGATGGCACCCGAAACACACGGATACTTCCAAGATGCTGGGTCACAGCCCTATCCGCACAGGTTTGCGCCTCCACCTAATTGGGTGACGCCGGAAATCCCCCGCGGATTCTTTGTATCCACAAGCAGGCTCCCAAGCACGCCGATGGAGGAGGGGTTAGCTCAAGTCATGTGTGTGACTCTGGAGGTTATCCTGGTGTGCCTCATCAACGCCAAAGCGAAGCAACTAAACCGGATCCCAGGACAAATCCAACAGCAACACACACACGGAGGAGAGTGATCTGCACACTACCACCGTTTGATCCTGCTGCTGCTGCTACAAGTCAGAATTCTACGGGGCATAAGGTAGATGGATTGCTTCACAAAACAAAAGAGCAAACCAAGACCAGGATCGCAATACCTCCACAACCACCTCAAGCAAAAAGGACGCAAACAAGAGAGAGGCCATCTTCAGCCCTCCTTCCTCCTCGTGATCCACTGCTGCATCCTGCTATGATTACTCCTCCATGCCCCATCCCAAAGGGACAGCAGCCGACACCGGCGGAGTTGCGATCATACACACACGTATGTGAAACAAAAAATATTTATATACGCATCTTGTATTATCTGCACATTTTCTGCTCCCTCCAGAATAACAAGTTCATAAACTGCATTTTAACGTGCTGTTTGGATTATTATTGTTCTTTTTCTGCAGACACCGGATCTACCGGATTATCTAATACCAAGACTAAAGATGCGATTCAAAGATGTAGAGAAAGCAAGGGAATTTTATAACAGATACGCCAGGCACGCTGGTTTTGGAATCAGGAAGACGGGTGGAAATGACAACCACAAGTATTTTGTTTGCGCCTTCCAAGGGATACACACATCTTCTGTTTCAGAGGCCAACAGGAAGCGAAACAAAACATCGCAGAGGACGGGCTGCAATGCAAGAATGAGGGTGAAGGTGCAGGAGGATGGCACATGCGTGGCAATGGACATTGAGTACAATCATAATCACCAGCTCATGCAAACTGATGACATGCTGGTATTCTTGCACTCACACAAGAATTATGACCCCACTATTCTGGAGTATGTAAAGCTCCTGCAGTACCATGATGTCAAGCACACAACAATCATGTCCATGCTATCTGAAAATGAAGATGGAAGCTACTTCCTAAGCATGACCAGACGAGACCTACTAAACCAGTAAGTATTAAAAACACCCACATGCTGCAATGTAAAATAGCATCCTAGCTCACAACCCCTTTGATGGAAAAAATAACAAATGCATGTTGGCGTGTGATTTGCAGGAAAGCCATGAATGCAAAGAAAGATGATTTGGGTGATGTATTAAAACTTGTTTCATTCTTCAAAGACATGAAGGCAATAAATGATGAGTTCTTCTATGACATCCAAGTGGATAAGTACAAGTCAATTAAAAACATTTTCTGGTCCAATGCAAGCTGCCGAGGAGCCTATCAAGACTTCGGCCATTGCGTAACATTTGACACGACTTACAATACCAATAGATTTCATATGCTCCTGGGAGTGTTTGTTGGAACAAACCATCACTTGCAGTCAACGATATTTGCCGTTGCCCTGGTAAGAGACGAAGATGCAAAGTCATTCAAGTGGTTGTTCGATACATTTCTACGGTGCATGAACAATAAGCACCCAACTTGCATTCTAACAGGTGAGTTAAAAAAAAAACTCCTCAAGTTTCATCATCTTTTCAGTCTATGGGTCTCTGTTGGTTGGGTACATTTGTTTTTTCTGAAAAATATGTAAAGAATGCAGTTCAACCACTGTTAGCACAGAAGTCCAACTAGCAATACAAGAAAGCAAAATTACCTGTCATATGTTTAGAAAAAAAATTAGTTATGAATGTGAAGTTCAAGTACATGAATCATAGAAGTTCAAGGACGAAGCTGTTAGATAAAAATATGTAGCATGTTCAGAAAAACATAGTTATTTATGTGAAGTTCAATCACTGCTACCACAGAAGTTCAACAACACTGCTGTAAGAAAATTTTTGAGTGTGACACTACTAGTTTGTCCTACTACTAACTGTGAAGTTCAAGCACTGGTACCACAGAAGTTCAGCAACACTGCTGTAAGAAAAAAATACATGTGACATTCTTAGATACCATACTGCTAGATGTGAAGTTCAAGTACTTGTACAACATAAGTTCAAAATCAGTACAAAAAAGAATCAAGTTTCATTTTTTTAATTCATGCAGACCAATGCCCATCGATGGCGAAAGCTATACCACAATCATTTCCAAACACCGTCCACAAGCTATGCCGTTGGCACATATTGAAGAAGTACAGGGAATACCTTGCATTGATGTACAAAAAGTATGAAACATTCAAAGAGGAGTTCACAGCTATATTGAACTGGCCGCTGATGCCAACGGAGTTTGAAGATGCCTGGGCTGAACTCGTGCACAAGTACCACCTAGAGAACGACCAGATGATGATGCAGCTCTGGAGTGATAGGAAGATGTGCATTTCAGCATATTACAAGAACATTTTCTGTGCTAGAATGACTTCCACACAACAAAGCGAGAGCATGAACCACGTGCTAAAGAAAGGGTTTGTCAAGGGGACCCAGAACCTACACAAGTTTGCTAGGCGGGTCAATGCTTGCATACAAACTCGGATGCAGAAGGAGAACGAGCAAACAATGACCAGCATGGTATGATGACAAGTATAAAACACCACCATCATGTTCTGTTTACCTTCATCATGTGCACTTTGAATTTAAAAAAATGAAACCCATGATTCTGCTTCGACTAATATCTTACTTTTTTGACATGTGCAGACCAATCCTATGACAAAGACAACTTACGGCTACGAGGAAGACATGTCTATCAAGTACACGAGAGCCGTGTACAACGAGATGAGGAATAGGATGAGAAAGGCCATGCTATTTCGCGCAAAGCGTACAACAGAGTCCACTAAGTACCTTGTGTACTACCACAACAAGCCTGGCCATGATGATAAAGAAAGATTTTCCTGGTCAAAGCATGAATTCCAGGTTGTAGCTGACCCAGACAATGAAATATACGAGTGTGAATGCAAGCTCTGGACACACACAGGTGAGCAGGAAAACAAACTCATTAAATAGCTAGAGTAGTAGTATCATATCAAAATTTATGAAACTCATTGCTGGCTCACAAACTATGTATTCTGCATTCATCACAAAATGCAGGCCTGTTCTGCCTTCACATCATGAACATACTGGACTACCTGAAGCCTGACAAATTTCCAAACAAGTATATCCTCAAACGGTACACAAAGACTGCAAAATCACAGCCAACCTTTGATACAAGGGACTACAACACAACCGCATCGGATGGCAGCTCAAGGCTATCGAAGCAAGACATCTTGCTGCAGCTGAATTTGATGGTTAACAAGAAAGCGATGAGATGTGACCAGCAGTATGACAGAGCCTACTATGTTCTCAAGAGGCTCGTGGAAGAGCTTGATGCAATACATTCAGCAAATCGAGCGGATGCTGACAAAAGGATGGCTGAAGAGGACGCTGAAATTGAATATGACCTTCACTATTATGCAGCTGAAATGCTCAACGCCGCCGCTGAAGCCAACCAATGCAAGCAGGGTGATGGCCAATCAATGGAGCAGCGACAGCAAGAGACGATGAAACTGTCGCTCTATTCTGAAACAAAGGGTAGGAAGAAAATTACTGCAGCAAAGAAAAGTGACAAGAGAGCGCAAATAAAGGCACCACCTGCAGGAAGAGTCGTGGTGCTTGATGAGAATGGAGTGCCACTTGGACACAGGAAATGTAGTGTGTGCAACCAGGTTGCGGGACACAACAAGCTGACCTGTCCAACACTCTTGGAAAGAAACAATGCCAAGGAGGTAAAGCAACCCAAATCTCAAAAACAGCAACCCAAAGTCAAGGAACAAAAGAAGGGACCACACCCACAGAAAGAAAGCACCAGACTTTGTAGCATATGCAAGGAGTATGAACCACATGATGCAAGAACATGCCCGAAGCGAGCAGATGCTGAAAAGACAAGAAAAAAGCCAGAGAAGAAACAGAAAGCAAAACCCAGAGCCAGCAACAAGAAAGATGTGGAAGAGGAAGAGGAAGACGAAGACGAAGACACCGTCGAAGAAGAGGAAGACAAAGAGGAAGAGAACGATGAAGAGAAAGAGGAAGAGGATGATGAAGAGGAAGAGGAAGAGGACGATGAAGAGGAAGATGAAGAGGAAGAGGTACATGTCAAGCAAAAACCTATACAACCAAAGCCTAGGAGGAGCGCAAGGCTGATGAACAGTTAGAATAGGTCAATTAACACAATGCAAACTTATGTCATGTCAATGTCCAGAAATATTATGACATCCCCTTTTATTGTTGAACTTTCAAAGGAGTCCTCATAACATACACTGGGAAGTTCACGTAGTATTACTGCAGAAGTCCTGGTATGTTATGGGATGAAGTGCTATGCTGATGATGTACTGCATGAAAGAGCATGCAATAATAAAATGAAAAACATACACTGTGAAGTTCAAGTAATATTACTGCAGAAGTCCTGGTATGTTATGGGATGAAGTGATGTGCTGGTGATGTATTGCATGAAAGTGCAAGCAAGAACAAACATGAAAAACATATACTGTGAAGTTCAAGTAAGCTTACTGCAGAACTCCTAGTATATTATGGCAGGAGGTGCTCGTGTTCTATTCCATAAAAGTGCAACCAGCAAATAATCATATAGTATTGAAGTTCAGGTCAGCTTATAGAAGAAGTTCTGGTATATAAAATCGATGTTGGAAAAAATATGCTTAAAAAATAAAGTTTCACCGCATAAACTAAGGTTAGCAAGCCTAAGACAACGCGTTCAAATGTGAAGTTCTGCTTGGATACGTGCAGAAGTTCATGTACAATGCCGACAAAAGATAAAGAAACATCAACAATATTTCTGCACAGATTTACATATGAAATACGTTCGCACTTGAAAAAAACACAAAAAAACAAATATAGATTCTACGCAAAAGCATACATATTGGTTGGGTTGAACATTACCAATACATTACGCAACACAAAATATCCTCTCCATCTGAAACCAGTAGCGCAGCCACATCTCAAAGCAGAAGTTCAAGTCTACGTTCATATGTTGGGAGCCCGAAAATAAACAACAACAAAAAATCAAGCAGTTCAACCAAAACCGAGGCAGAAGTTCAGGTACATCTATTGGGGCAAAAACATTCAACACATGGTTACTGAAAAATGACGCAGTACATTGAAATTCACAAAACCAAATCATTCTTCACACCAAATGCATTTGTCCACAAATATCATAAGTAATAGTTCTGCACCTATAGATACACAAATCATTAAAAACATTCTTACAACCAAATCTTTATGGAATTGTTCCAATCATTATCAAACCTAAAAATATGTACGAAATCAAATCTACAATGAAACTAATGCTTCGAATTCACGGGCCAAAGGACTGGATCTCTTTAGGGAGCTCTGAACGCATGACTTCATTCTTCTCGCTAAAAATCAGAGTGTGCATGAACCCAGCCTTCCAGTCATCTGCAGCAGCCTGCAAAACAAAGAAAGGTGAAAACGATGGTTTAGTAACGGATATCTAAAACAACAGCAGGAGCATCTCAGCAAAAACACACAAGAATAATCAAAGAATGATGAGACAAGAACAAAGACAGAACATACTTCCACATCACCAAAATCTTCAACAATCTCATCGCCATCATACGAAGAGCTGAACTTCACGGCAAAGAAACCACAGTCATCACTCTTCTGCTTCGGAACGTCGATGAAAGTCGGGCTCTTGGCAATAGTCACCCAGTTAGGCTGCTTGCTCGCCTTGTATGCAGCCTTGCCGTACACCTCCTCGAGCAACCCAACAAATCTCTTCATCTGCCGGAAATAACAAAATTACATGAAGTCAAAAACATGTTAACAAAAATAGTTAAGTTCAGGTACATAAAAAAGTGACACTTGCATAAGATCCACCTAAAACAAAATAGCAAAAGTTCAACTTCTAAATGACAGACAGTTCAAGCAGTATTACCAAAACAGAGACAACAGCATATTTTGTCAACACAAGGCATAATAAACTTCGTGTCAAACAAGAGAATGTGAAAGGAGGTTCAGGCTAAGAAACACTCACGATATTTTGGCAGTCCCCGTGGAAACTCGATCGCGATGTTTGCATATTATCGTAAGAAAGTGAATCAAGGATGTCAATGCCCCCACGATATCTATTCACCACGTACACACTGTAGTGCGCCATTGTGCCAATTGGCTTGAATAGAATCAAGAAAACCTGCCAAGAATGAAAGGACCGGTGAACACAAACTATAAAAGCATATGTACTGAAGAACCGGCATGAACAAAAACTTCTTGACAAACTCAGCAAAAGGATGCACATGAAATTAAAAAAGGCAAGAGTTATGAAAACCTAACCAGCTTTGCGTTAAGAAGGTCTTCTTCCTTACGAACAAACATTAGGAGAAGACCAGCATATTTTTTTGCATCAAACTTTGGAACTGTTGCACCGAAGAAATCATACTCCAGGCAGTACTGTTCATTCACAAAAACACAATTAAAACACTTCCCAAAATGCTACTACAACAAAACTAAGGCAAAAAGAAGGAGATAGGGGTGCAAAGAACTAAAACCTGTATGAAGTAGGGACTAAGTACAACCCTGTCAGCACTAGTGAATATATCAGAGGTCTCCGGCTTATCCTTCCACAAATTTATGAGATAATCCATTATGTCTCCTTCCATCTGCTGCCCTTCACCGAAAAGCATATAAAGGACACGTCCTGTGAGGTCAAACACATTCGCAGGGATGGTAAACATGCAGTAGCTTGTCCTGCAGAATACAAAAGGATGGTAAAAAATATATTAGAAGTTCAGATACAACAACAAACAGAAGTGCAGACACTATAACTCAAAAGGCAAGAGGAGACATAAAGCAGAAGTTCAGATACTACAACAACGGCAGTTCAGATAATACAACAATAGAAGTTCAGACACTACAACTCCAAGGCAAGGGAGCGACAGATGAGGG
Organism: Aegilops umbellulata; assembly: GCA_032464435.1. Lineage (NCBI taxonomy): Eukaryota > Viridiplantae > Streptophyta > Magnoliopsida > Poales > Poaceae > Aegilops > Aegilops umbellulata. Next base: position 369,950,262 of record CP136055.1, on the reverse strand, counting down.
TAACTCACCCAGAATGCTTCTCCAGGCCGTCTTTACTCAACACATACTGTTTCAGCTTCCGGGCCTCGGATAGATGAGGGTAACTGTATTTTTTCAGGGGAGCGACAGGAGAACGCCACTTCAAAGGCAATCTTGCTGCTCTGTTGGAGGAAGTTATGTTCCCAGACTCAACTGCCGGTTTCCTCCTGGTGATCACAACATTCTTCCCACCTCTACCAGCAACAGTACCAGCAGCACATTTAGCATTCTTCGGGTAAGCAATCTTCTCAAAATCATCATCGGACGAAATCACTTCTACTTCGGCTGCTTCGACTGCATCAGCCTTCCTGTAGCAAGGGGGTTTTGGAGCACCACAAATACCACCAGCCTGATTCCCCAATGTAACGCCCTCGATGCGGCTATATCTCCCACGTGTCGAGGCACGACTTAGAGGCATAACCGCATTGAAAGCAATGTCGCAAGTGAGGTAATCTTCACACAATCCATGTAATAAATAAAGGGGAAAGATACATAGTTGGCTTACAATCGCCACTTCACACAGGTACATAAATAACATCCATCAAACAGGTTACACTCAAGGTCCGACTACGTCACCAAAATGAAAGAAGACTACCCCAAATGCTAAACAGATCCCCGGATCACCCAACTGGGCTCCACTACTGATCATCTGGAAAAGAAACATAGTAACGGCCACGTTCCTCATCGAACTCCCAAGTGAGCTCGGTCGCGTCATCAGCACTGACATCGTTGGTACCTGCAACTGTGGTGATAATATCTGTGAGTCACGGGGACTCGGCAATCTCACACCCGCGAGATCAAGACTATTTAAGCTTAAAAGGTGGGAAAGGGTTTTATGAGGTGGAGCTGCAGCAAGCGACTAGCATATGGTGGCTACAACGCAACAGAGAGCGAGAAGAGAAGGCAAAGCACGGTCGAGAAACTAGAAGTGATCAAGAAGTGATCCTGAAACAACCTACGTCAGGCATAACTCCAACAACCGTGTTCACTTCCCGGACCCCGCCGAGAAGAGACCATCACGGTTACACACGCGGTTGATGTGTTTTAGTTAAGGTCAACTTCGGGTTTTCTACAACCGGACATCAACAAATTCCCATCTGCCTCATAACCGCGGGCACGGCTTTCGAAAGATAATACCCTACAGGGGTGTCCCAACTTAGCCCATGATAAGCTCTCACGGTCAACGAAGGATATTCCTTCTACCGGGAAGACCCGATCAATCTCGGAATCCCGGACTACAAGACATTTCGGCAACAACAAAACAAGTCCAGCAGAACCGCCCGATTGTGCCGACAAATCCTGATAGGAGCTGCACATATCTCGGTCTCAGGGCACATCCGGATAAGTCAAGCTACGAGTAAAACCAGCCCTCGAGTTGCCACGAGGTGGCCCCGCAGGTTGCTCGGTTCGAACCAGCACTTAGAGAAGCACTGGCCCGGGGGGGGGGGGCTAAAATAAAGATGACCCTCGGGCTCGCGAAAACCCGGGGGGGGGGGGAAAGGGTAGGTGGTGGCAAATGGTAAAACCAATGTTGGGCTTTGCTGGAAAAGTCTTATTCAAAGCGAACTGTCAAGGGGGTCCCATAAATCACCCAACCGTGTAAGGAACGCAAACTCCGGGAACATAACACCGGTATGACGGAAACTAGGGTGGCAAGAGTGGAACAAAACACCAGGCATAAGGCCGAGCCTTCCACCCTTTACCAAGTATATAGATGCATTAATTAAATAAGAGGTACTGTGATATCCCAACAAGTAAACATGTTCCAACAAGGAACAACAAGTCCATGTTCCAACAAGGAACAAACTTCATCTTCACCTGCAACTAGCAACGCTATAAGAGGGGCTGAGCAAAGCAGTAACATAGCCAAACAATGGTTTGCTAGGACATGGATGGTTAGGGGCTGACATGGCAATATATGAGGCATGACATAGCAAGTGGTGGGTATCGCAGCATAGGCATAGCAAAAGAGCGAGCAATCTAGCAAGCAAAGATAGAAGTGATTTCGAGGGTATGGTCATCTTGCCTGCAAGGTTCTCAGAGTTGTCGAAAGCTTGGTCCTCGTAAGCGTTCTCAACAGGCTCCTCGTTCACGTACTCGTCTCCCGGCTCTACCCAAGACAAGAGAACAAGCAAAGGAACCAATATCAACCACGATGCAATGCGCAAGCAATATGATGCAAAACATGGCATGATATGCGAGAGGTGATATGCAATGCGTATGCATGCTCCGGAAGGACAAGGATGAACAGGGCATAATATTGGCAAACCAAGCATGCTGCTGAATAGAAGAGGTGATTTCGGTTGAAATCGATATAAAGATCACCGGATTCGGATGCACGGTTTGCAAATGGCAAGCAATACAAGAATGACACGAATCTGCCATAAACAGCATGATGCTACTTAACAAGCAACAATTAATTAAGCTACTGCACCCAAACATGGCAACAAAGCATATGACAGTAGTCTACACAAGATGCACGACAAAAGATGAACACTGAGCTACGGCTCAATCACATCAAAACAGGTCCAAACTAGCATGGCAAAAGTGCAAAAGATAACAAGTTCCCAGACTTAGTGAAATTATCAAAATGGCAGAAACTAACATCAGGATGACATGTTCAGAGCAATGAAACAACATGCTACAAGTTCAGAACATAGCAAATAAAGGCATGGCATGAACCTACTCATAGTACTTGACAAAAGTCCTTTACTGACCATGAGCCAAAAAGGATCAGAGAATAAGATTACACCCATGACAATTAAGCAAGTTTCGTTACAGGTTTCAGACTTAGCAGAAAACTGGACATGACAGAAAACTGTTAACGACTAGGCATGTTCGTGAGCTCGATGCACTCACTACAGAGCATTTCATGATAAACTAAGCATACATACATCAAGAAGACATGGCATAGTAACTAGACATGGCAAGAATAACATCATATCATGTAAGGACCAACTACACCAAGCTTGGCAAAATTGAATAACACGTAAACAATCTGCCAGCAACATTTTGAAGCAAAAGTAGAGCTCGATTGACTCAAGCTATGGCACTCCATAATTGCAAACAAAGGCATGGATGGTTAGAGAAAATACTCAAGTTCAAAACTCCCTTACTTATCATGCTCAAATTATGCATATATCACTCAGAAACAACATGAATACATGGCACGAAAATAACAGCAGTCAGGGACTTAGTGAAATCACTAAGTCTCTGAAATCAGCAACATCAAGACACCTAGTTTGCATGCTTGTGCTAGTCACCACATAGATCATAAAAATACATGGCAAAATCCTCTGGATAGGTAACATGGCATATCACAAAACTCATGTAGGACTCAACTTCATAGGAGGTACACATCAATCATGGCAAAAATGACAAAAGTGCATGTTCAGATAAGATCCAGCAACTAACATCAACTAGCCCTCTTCTAACAGCATTTCTGGCATTAATATGACTTCAAATGAATATGGCGCAATGTAACAAAATGATGTACTCTTCGATACGAACAAAATGACATATTATACGCGCAAAACGGAGCTACGGATGCAAAGTTATGGCATGTAGAAGAACTGATGATAATGATGAAATGCACGGGACTTGGAAATATTTTGAGGGGAGAGAAGTCAACGGTTGGCGCGGAAATCGAGGTTCGCCGGATCTTCGCCGGAGAGTCGCCGGAGGTGGTCGGGGACGCCGGGAAAAGGGCCGGGGCCACCGGATCTGGCCGGATCCGGCGCCGGCGGAGACGGAGAGGCGCGGAGAGGCGCGGGGAGGCGCGCGCGCTCCGGCGACCCAGGAGGCGACGGCGAGGCGGCGACCTCGGGTGCGGCGGACTTGACGGCGGCGGGGACTCCGGCGGGCGGCGGCGGGGAACGGCCTCGCGGGCGCAGGCGGGCGGCGATGCGCGCGGGGGCGCGGGGCGGCGCGCGCGGGCCCGGGCGGGCCTGCCCTGGGCCCCGCGGGCCGGCGGCGAAGTGGGCACGGGGGGGACGCGTGGCGTCCGCTGGAGGCGGACAAGTGGCGGCGGCGGCGGATTTCGAGGAGGGAAGAGAGAGAGGCCGAAAATGGCAGGAGGGGGGGTCTATAAATAGCAAAAAAAAATTAGGGTTTGGGGGGTTTTCGGAACCTCGGATCTCGATCGGACGTTTTCGGGCGTAGGAAGAGCTAGGAAGCTCCGAACGGAGTGCCGTTTGCGCCCACGCGTTCGTGATCGAACGGCGGAGGACATGGGAGTGACTTAGATGGGTTATAGGGCTGTTTTTAAGGGGTGTTGGGCTGCAACACACACGAGGCCTTCACGGTTACCCGGTTAACCGTTGGAGTACCGAACGAACTCCGATTGACCCGAAACTTGACAGGCGGTCTACCGGTGCTATACCAAGGCCACATGTCAAACCTCGGTCCATTCCGAGAATGTTTAATACCCGCTCACGAAGAAATGTAAAAGGGGACGTCGGGAGACATAGGAGCGCCGGATTGCAAAACGGACAACGGGAAAGATGCTCGGATTTATGAGACGAACACGTATGCAAATGCGATGCACATGATGACATGATATGAAATGCATGACATGACCAAAATGCAAAACGGAGAGAACCCAACCGCGGAGGGAATATCATAGCACATAGCCGGAAATGGCAAGAGTAGGATTACAATTATGGCAAGTTACATCGGGGCGTTACAACACACCACCACTACGAGAGGATCTCGTCCCGAGATCTAGGACTGAAAGAACTCCGGATACTCAGAACGTAGTTGGTCTTCACGCTCCCAGGTGGCCTCTCGGTCTGAATGATGTGACCATTTCACTTTGAGGAATTTGATTGACTTGCTGCGAGTCTTGCGCTCAGTTGTCTCAAGAATGGCAACTGGATGCTCATGATAAGACAAATCTTCTTGAAGATCAATCTCTTCGAAGTTGATGGTGCGCTCAGGCATCTTGAAGCACTTGCGAAGCTGTGACACGTGGAAGACATCGTGCACATTTGCAAAGTTGGAGGGGAGCTCAAGTTGATAGGCAAGATCGCCTCGTTTGCCGATGATCTTGAAGGGACCCACGTATCGCGGAGCAAGTTTCCCCTTGATACCGAAGCGACGAGTTCCTTTCATTGGCGAGACACGGAGGTAAACATGGTCTCCGATCTCGAATGCCACATCTCGGTGTTTGCTGTCGTAATTGCTCTTCTGGCGCGACTGCGCTGCTTTGAGGTTCTCACGAATCACCTTGCACATGGCCTCAGCCTCTGAGATCAAATCATTGCCGAGCAATTGACGTTCACCGGTTTCAGACCAGTTGAGAGGAGTACGACACTTTCTGCCATAGAGAATCTCGAATGGGGCTTTGCCCGAACTGGCTTGAAAACTGTTGTTGTAAGAGAACTCAGCATAAGGAAGACAATCCTCCCACTTCATGCCGAAAGAGATAACACAGGCTCTGAGCATATCTTCAAGAATTTGATTGACACGCTCGACTTGTCCACTAGACTGAGGGTGGAACGCTGTGCTGAAGCGGATGTTGGTGCCCATGGCCGTCTGAAAAGAATCCCAAAACTTGGAGGTAAAGATGCTGCCACGGTCTGACGAGATCAATTGTGGAATGCCGTGTAAAGAGACAATTCTGGAGGTGTAGAGCTCTGCCAGTTGCGCTGCTGTGATAGACTCTTTGATAGGAAGAAAATGAGCCACTTTGGTGAGCTTGTCGATGACGACGAAGATAGCATCATTTCCACGCTTAGACTTAGGAAAACCAGTCACGAAGTCCATTTCAATATGATCAAACTTCCATTCAGGAATAGCAAGAGGTTGGAGAAGTCCAGCTGGTCGTTGGTGTTCTGCTTTCACCCTTCTGCAGACATCACACTCATTCACGAATTGAGCGATCTCACGCTTCATTCGAGTCCACCAATACGACTGCTTGAGGTCATGGTACATCTTTGAACTTCCAGGATGAATAGACAGAAGAGAATTGTGCGCTTCGTTCATAATGACTTTACGAAGATCACCCTTTGGAACCACGATCCGGTCCTCGAAGAAAAGAGTATCTCTGTCATCAACTCGATAGCACTTGTATTTGGGGATGCTCTTTTCAATACCACGTTTCACCTTCTTCACCATGGTATCCAACAATTGTGCCTCACGAATTTGATCTTCCAAAGTAGGAGAGACAATGAGGTTGGCAAGAACACCTTGAGGAACAACTTGGAGATTCAACTTGCGGAAAGCTTCACAAAGATCTGGTTGAAAAGGCTTGAGGATTAAGCTGTTGCAATAAGCCTTTCTGCTCAAAGCGTCTGCAACCACATTAGCCTTGCCTGGAGTATATTCAATACTCGGATTATACTCTTGAATCATTTCGACCCATCGAGTTTGCCTGAGGTTGAGATGAGGCTGAGTGAAGATATACTTGAGACTCTTGTGATCTGTGAAGATGTCCACTTTCCTTCCCAACAGGAGATGTCTCCATGTTATTAGTGCGTGGACAACTGCCGCCAACTCAAGATCGTGAGTGGGGTAGTTCCTTTCATTGGGCTTCAACTGGCGAGAGGTATAGGCAACAAACTTCTTCTCTTGCATTAATACAGCACCGAGGCCCTGGAGAGAAGCATCACAAAATACTTCATAAGGCTTGGATTCATCAGGAGGAGTCAGAACTGGAGCAGTGACGAGTTTCTCTTTGAGAGTGTTGAAAGCAACGTCACACTCAGGAGACCAGACATATTTCACATGCTTCTGGAGGAGGTTGGAAAGAGGCTTTGCAATCTTGGAGAAATTCTCAACGAATCTTCTGCAATAGCTTGCAAGTCCAAGGAAACTGCGAAGCTGCTTGACATTCTGAGGAGGATTCCAATTCAAAACTGCAGACACCCTCTCTGGATTAACAGCGATGCCCTTGGCAGAGATGATATGACCAAGATAAAGAACTTCATCAAGCCAGAATTCACATTTGGAGAACTTCGCATATAATTGATACTCTCTGAGCTTGTCGAGTACCAATCGCAAATGTTCGGCATGATCCTTCTTATTCTTGGAGAAGACCAAAATATCATCGAGATAGACCAAGACAAATTCGTTGATGTAGGGGTTGAAGATGAAATTCATCAATCGAGTGAAATACGGAGGAGCATTGACAAGGCCGAAAGACATGACAGTATATTCATAAGAACCAAAGCTTGTTCTGAATGCTGTCTTGGGAATATCTTCTTCACGAATGCGAATCTGATGATAACCCATACGAAGGTCAAGCTTGGAGAACACCTTAGCACCTTTGAGTTGCTCAAATAGCTCATTGATGTTGGGAAGTGGGTACTTGTTCTTGATAGTCTTCTTGTTCAATGGACGGTAATCGACGCAAAGTCGGTCCGTGCCATCCTTCTTCTTGACAAAAAGAACACCACAACCCCAAGGAGAAGAACTCGGTCTGATCAAACCCAGACGCTCTTGTTTATTGAGTTGAATCTTCAATTCCTTGAGCTCATCTGGTCCAAGCTTGTAAGGACGCTTGCAAACGGGTTCTGTGCCAGGTTCAAGCTCAATAACGAATTCAACTGGCCTGCGGGGAGGCATACCCGGAAGCTCTTCTGGAAAAACATCTTGGTACTCACAAACAACTGGAATCTGAGAGATAGCCTCCATTTCACCCATCTCATTGAGAGAAAACAACCGAATGGTATCATCACGAGAAGCATAGATGATCACATCGTTCGAAGTGTGAGTCAATTTGATTTCCCTGACAGCACACTCAAGCTGAGCCTTGTGCTTAGAAAGCTAGTCCATCCCGAGAATAAGATCAATATCAGAATCACCAAGAACAATTGGTTTAGACAAGAATTTGTAGTCACCCATCTTGATAGAAACATTGGGAACCACCAGACTTGAGCTCAAACGTTTACCAGGAGAAATGACAGGCATGGGTCTATCCAAATTCGAAGAAGTGAACTCATGCTTGGCGAAAAATGGTCTTGACATGAAACAATGCGATGCACCAGTATCAAATAAGACTTTTGCAGGAATATCATTAACAGGAAGATTACCCATGATCACTTCAGAAGACTCCTCTGCTTGAGCTGCATTCAACATGTTCACCTTGACATGCTTAGGATTATGCTTGACCACTGCATTGCTGGAAGATTTCACAGGAGGAGGAGGTGGAAGGCGCCTCTGGTTGAAGCACTTGTTCGCATAGTGACCCTTCTGCTGACATTTGTTACAAGTCACCTCTGAGAGCGGACGATGGTAAGGAGCACTTGGCCTTGGAGCTTGATTCTGAGACTTGTTCTGATAGCCAGGGTTGGGTGGGTGGGAAGATCCACGGCCACTTGAGTTCTTCTGCTGATAAGGCTGACGGAACGGAGGAGGAGGAGGCAACCAGAACTTCTGTTGCTTAGCTGCCACAAGTGAAGAAGAAGATGACTGAACTGCGTCTCTAACTCTTTTCTTAGATGCCTCACACTTGAGCTGAGCAGCTTCTTGTTTCAGTGCCATGTTGTAGAATTCATCATACTTCAATGGCTCGAAAAGCACGAGAGCAAGCTGCAGATCTTCTCTGAGACCACGCCTGAACTGGTAGATCATACTCTTCTCATCAGGGATGTCTTGCCTTGCAAAACGAGAGAGTTTCTGAAACTGAGTGTTGTATTGATAGACAGTCATGTTGCCTTGCTTGAGATTGCGGAATTCCTCACGCTTAAGCTCAACAACACTTTCTGGAATGTGGTGTGCTTTGAAGTCACGACGGAAATCATCCCAAGTGATCACGCGACCTCCTCTGGAATCTTTGTATTGCTGGAGCCACTCAGCAGCTTGATCTTTGAGTTGAAAAGAGGCAAACTTGACAAAGTCCTCAGGTCTGACATTGCTGCACTCGAAATGTTTGCTGATGTCCACGAGCCAATCATCTGCGTCTGTGGCCTCGACACAGTAGCTGAAAGTCTTTGGCTGATTAGCAAGGAACTGGTTCAGTGAAGCGAAATGCGGCTGATTGTTGCCTTGGCCTTGATTCTCTTGATTAGCTTGACCTTGGTTGCGATCTTGCAAGAGCTGAATCAGAATCTGAGCATTGGCATTTGTGGCAGTCATCAAGGCTTGCCAAGCTTCCGGAGGCGGAGGTGGTGGCGGAGGGTTAGCCTGATTCCCGTCATTGCGTTCCGGATTCTGACGCGTTGGTGGAGCCATCCTGAAGAGGGTGACATCCATTAGCATCTTGACAGAGATATATTGAAGTTGAATCAAAGGAACGAAATTGCAACATATAGTCTTCACAATTAACATTCGAACGAGAATGAACGAATGAATTCCAATGTAAATCATCACACTTCCAAAATTGAGAAGCCACTTAGAACATGGTAAGGAATAAAATCAACAAGGTACGGAAATGAACAAATACTTGGTAAGGATTACCCAATCACAAACCAAATATCTGCGGAAGAAATACTAAAGCTACAAGAATTCCCACTTATAAACTCCCGAAACTTTCCGGTTATGCAATCAGGTGTTGGGGATACAGGGGAAGCATAATATCTCACCCAAACTAGCAAATCCTACAACCAGCTGTATCCATCCTTCAACACATAACCAAGAAACCTTCGGAAATCGTCTACCTCAACCTTCGAAAACACATCCGTTATACAAGTCATGGCAATACCCCTGCACTCGCCACAGTACTGGGCTATCAGGTTATCTCACCAACAACTATACAAAAGAGATTTTCGATGTCGGTCGTACTAAACTCAGGTATTCCAAAACCGCAACGATAAAATTATGACGACAACACCTCGGAGCTCAACTCCCCGGGACACTGCCACAACCCCTAAATGTCAGGAGGCAACCAAGACAATGTTGTCATCATAAAACCATCGGGACGATTGTAATATACCCGCGTGATCCTAAAATTTTTTTTAGTGAAATTTGAGAAGAGAAGAGTCAAAACTCTACGTCAGGATGCCTTACCAGAAGGTCGAAGGGACTGGGGAGTAAAAAGAATTCCTAAACTCTCCGATATATAATTCCTAAGAGACTCAAAACATTTTTCTAGACACAACTCGGCCACTAACCATCCCAGCAGCTACCAACTTGTAACGCCCTCGATGCGGCTATATCTCCCATGTGTCGAGGCACGACTTAGAGGCATAACCGCATTGAAAGCAATGTCGCAAGTGAGGTAATCTTCACACAATCCATGTAATAAATAAAGGGGAAAGATACATAGTTGGCTTACAATCGCCACTTCACACAGGTACATAAATAACATCCATCAAACAGGTTACACTCAAGGTCCGACTACGTCACCAAAATGAAAGAAGACTACCCCAAATGCTAAACAGATCCCCGGATCACCCAACTGGGCTCCACTACTGATCATCTGGAAAAGAAACATAGTAACGGCCACGTTCCTCATCGAACTCCCAAGTGAGCTCGGTCGCGTCATCAGCACTGACATCGTTGGTACCTGCAACTGTGGTGATAATATCTGTGAGTCACGGGGACTCAGCAATCTCACACCCGCGAGATCAAGACTATTTAAGCTTAAAAGGTGGGAAAGGGTTTTATGAGGTGGAGCTGCAGCAAGCGACTAGCATATGGTGGCTACAACGCAACAGAGAGCGAGAAGAGAAGGCAAAGCACGGTCGAGAAACTAGAAGTGATCAAGAAGTGATCCTGAAACAACCTACGTCAGGCATAACTCCAACAACCGTGTTCACTTCCCGGACCCCGCCGAGAAGAGACCATCACGGTTACACACGCGGTTGATGTGTTTTAGTTAAGGTCAACTTCGGGTTTTCTACAACCGGACATCAACAAATTCCCATCTGCCTCATAACCGCGGGCACGGCTTTCGAAAGATAATACCCTGCAGGGGTGTCCCAACTTAGCCCATGATAAGCTCTCACGGTCAACGAAGGATATTCCTTCTACCGGGAAGACCCGATCAATCTCGGAATCCCGGACTACAAGACATTTCGGCAACAACAAAACAAGTCCAGCAAAACCGCCCGATTGTGCCGACAAATCCTGATAGGAGCTGCACATATCTCGGTCTCAGGGCACATCCGGATAAGTCAAGCTACGAGTAAAACCAGCCCTCGAGTTGCCACGAGGTGGCCCCGCAGGTTGCTCGGTTCGAACCAGCACTTAGAGAAGCACTGGCCCGGGGGGGGGGGGGGGCTAAAATAAAGATGACCCTCGGGCTCGCGAAAACCCGGGGGGGGGGAAGGGTAGGTGGTGGCAAATGGTAAAACCAATGTTGGGCTTTGCTGGAAAAGTCTTATTCAAAGCGAACTGTCAAGGGGGTCCCATAAATCACCCAACCGTGTAAGGAACGCAAACTCCGGGAACATAACACCGGTATGACGGAAACTAGGATGGCAAGAGTGGAACAAAACACCAGGCATAAGGCCGAGCCTTCCACCCTTTACCAAGTATATAGATGCATTAATTAAATAAGAGGTACTGTGATATCCCAACAAGTAAACATGTTCCAACAAGGAACAACAAGTCCATGTTCCAACAAGGAACAAACTTCATCTTCACCTGCAACTAGCAACGCTATAAGAGGGGCTGAGCAAAGCAGTAACATAGCCAAACAATGGTTTGCTAGGACATGGATGGTTAGGGGCTGACATGGCAATATAGGAGGCATGACATAGCAAGTGGTGGGTATCGCAGCATAGGCATAGCAAAAGAGCGAGCAATCTAGCAAGCAAAGATAGAAGTGATTTCGAGGGTATGATCATCTTGCCTGCAAGGTTCTCAGAGTTGTCGAAAGTTTGGTCCTCGTAAGCGTTCTCAACAGGCTCCTCGTTCACGTACTCGTCTCCCGGCTCTACCCAAGACAAGAGAACAAGCAAAGGAACCAATATCAACCACGATGCAATGCGCAAGCAATATGATGCAAAACATGGCATGATATGCGAGAGGTGATATGCAATGCGTATGCATGCTCCGGAAGGACAAGGATGAACAGGGCATAATCTTGGCAAACCAAGCATGCCGCTGAATAGAAGAGGTGATTTCGGTTGAAATCGATATAAAGATCACCGGATTCGGATGCACGGTTTGCAAATGGCAAGCAATACAAGAATGACACGAATCTGCCATAAACAGCATGATGCTACTTAACAAGCAACAATTAATTAAGCTACTGCACCCAAACATGGCAACAAAGCATATGACAGTAGTCTACACAAGATTCACGACAAAAGATGAACACTGAGCTACGGCTCAATCACATCAAAACAGGTCCAAACTAGCATGGCAAAAGTGCAAAAGATAACAAGTTCCCGGACTTAGTGAAATTATCAAAATGGCAGAAACTAACATCAGGATGACATGTTCAGAGCAATGAAATAACATGCTACAGGTTCAGAACATAGCAAATAAAGGCATGGCATGAACCTACTCATAGTACTTGACAAAAGTCCTTTACTGACCATGAGCCAAAAAGGATCAGAGAATAAGATTACACCCATGACAATTAAGCAAGTTTCGTTACAGGTTTCAGACTTAGCAGAAAACTGGACATGACAGAAAACTGTTAACGACTAGGCATGTTCGTGAGCTCGATGCACTCACTACAGAGTATTTAATGATAAACTAAGCATACATACATCAAGAAGACATGTCATAGTAACTAGACATGGCAAGAATAACATCATATCATGTAAGGACCAACTACACCAAGCTTGGCAAAATTGAATAACACGTAAACAATCTGCCAGCAACATTTTGAAGCAAAAGTAGAGCTCGATTGACTCAATCTATGGCACTCCATAATTGCAAACAAAGGCATGGATGGTTAGAGAAAATACTCAAGTTCAAAACTCCCTTACTGATCATGCTCAAATTATGAATAGATCACTCAGAAACAACATGAATACATGGCACGAAAATAACAACAGTCAGGGACTTAGTGAAATCACTAAGTCTCTGAAATCAGCAACATCAAGACACCTAGTTTGCATGCTTGTGCTAGTCACCACATAGATCATAAAAATACATGGCAAAATCCTCTGGATAGGTAACATGGCATATCACAAAACTCATGTAGGACTCAACTTCATAGGAGGTACACATCAATCATGGCAAAAATGACAAAAGTGCATGTTCAGATAAGATCCAGCAACTAACATCAACTAGCCCTCTTCTAACAGCATTTCTGGCATTAATATGACTTAAAATGAATATGGTGCAATGGAACAAAATGATGTACTCTTTGATACGAACAAAATGACATATTATACGCGCAAAACGGAGCTATGGATGCAAAGTTATGGCATGTAGAAGAACTGATGATAATGATGAAATGCACGGGACTTAGAAATATTTTGAGGGGAGAGAAGTCAACGGTTGGCGCGGAAATCGAGGTTCGCCGGATCTTCGCCGGAGAGTCGCCGGAGGTGGTCGGGGACGCCGGGAAAAGGGCCGGGGCCACCGGATCTGGCCGGATCCGGCGCCGGCGGAGACGGAGAGGCGCGGAGAGGCGCGGGGAGGCGCGCGCGCTCCGGCGACCCAGGAGGCGACGGCGAGGCGGCGACCTCGGGTGCGGCGGACTTGACGGCGGCGGGGACTCCGGCGGGCGGCGGTGGGGAACAGCCTCGCGGGCGCAGGCGGGCGGCGATGCGCGCGGGGGCGCGGGGCGGCGCGCGCGGGCCCGGGCGGGCCTGCCCTGGGCCCCGCGGGCCGGCGGCGAAGTGGGCACGGGGGGACGCGTGGCGTCCGCTGGAGGCGGACAAGTGGCGGCGGCGGCGGATTTCGAGGAGGGAAGAGAGAGAGGCCGAAAATGGCAGGAGGGGGGTCTATAAATAGCAAAAAAAAATTAGGGTTTGGGGGGTTTTCGGAACCTCGGATCTCGATCGGACGTTTTCGGGCGTAGGAAGAGCTAGGAAGCTCCGAACGGAGTGCCGTTTGCGCCCACGCGTTCGTGATCGAACGGCGGAGGACATGGGAGTGACTTAGATGGGTTATAGGGCTGTTTTTAAGGTGTGTTGGGCTTCAACACACACGAGGCCTTCACGGTTACCCGGTTAACCGTTGGAGTACCAAACGAACTCCGATTGACCCGAAACTTCACAGGCGGTCTACCGGTGCTATACCAAGGCCACATGTCAAACCTCGGTCCATTCCGAGAATGTTTAATACCCGCTCACGAAGAAATTTAAAAGGGGACGTCGGGAGACATAGGAGCGCCGGATTGCAAAACGGACAACGGGAAAGATGCTCGGATTTATGAGACGAACACGTATGCAAATGCGATGCACATGATGACATGATATGAAATGCATGACATGACCAAAATGCAAAACGGAGAGAACCCAACCGCGGAGGGAATATCATAGCACATAGCCGGAAATGGCAAGAGTAGGATTACAATTATGGCAAGTTACATCGGGGCGTTACACCCAACTTGGAAGGAATAAGGGTCCGAGGTCTATCATCTTCTATCGGAGCTGTACTCATTGGTTCCTCCCTAGGCTGGTATTCCTGTGACCCGAGGAATGAGTAGTGGTAATCGGTCAGCTCCAACGGTTCCACTGTCAAAGAAAAAAGGAAGAGAAAACATCACCATTAAATACAACTGAAGTTCAGGAACATCACAATGTGCAGTCCAACTAATAAACATGACATGGTTACTACTCAAGCTGACCTAAAAAAATTAGTTGCGGTAAAAAACTAAATGAAGTTCAGGCACAACCAGAGGCACAGTTCAAGATAAAACCGATGAACTATAAATCATTCAACTACAGCTAACAAAACCATAGAAAGGCATCATCTCTCAAGTTCAATTATAAAAGAAAATGCTCATGTCCATTTAAGCAAAACAAAACACACAAGCAAAATTAAAAAAGATAGAAATGAAGTTCATGTACAAAGAAAATGCTCCTCTCCTTCCGAAACCAGCATCCCAGCCAGACCTCAAGCAGAAGTCCAAGTTCAGAGAAAAATATGAAGTTCAGGTAGAATAAAAGATGGAGTGCACGTAAGCAGTACAAGTTCCAAAATACTTACATGTGTTGTAGCCAAACAGTGCTTGGAAGTCTGTCTCAAACAGGTTAGAAGAAGCGATTGAGTACAGCCACGTCTTCCTGATATCCCCGATATTCTCATGGGAATAATTTGCAAGAACTCCGTCATGATACGAATTAACATTCGTAAGCATGAAGAATCCGCAGTCGATACTGCCATCAAACGAAGTAAAAGAAATAGTGTTAGGACAGAAAAAGAAAGTTAACGAATTAAACACGTCGCAGCTTAAGTACAACTACAGCTAAACAGATGTGATAAAGAGAAAAAGTCGAACTCATACTTGTTTTGCTGCTGGGGGACATCAATCCAATCCAGAGGGAAATTGTCGATGCTAATAGGACTGAAGGGTGTCTCCCTGTCATTGCTGGCATCCTTCCAAAGCCTCTTGATGTTGTCGGTCATCCGTCGAAACAGGCGTACCGCACATTCATCTTTTGGTCCATAGTAGGAATTGAGAAGCTGGAACCTTGAATTCTTCAGGTCAAGGAATACCGACACCCAATGACCGACACCACCCATGGAAGCAGGAAGCTCAGGCGGGTCAAAAGTAGGGAAAACAACCTGAAGCATCATAAACACATGAATCATTAAAAATGAGAATTAGTATCAGAATGGTACAAAAGAAAAATAAAACAAATATTAACACAGTGGATCGCACTGTAAAACTAATACAAAGGCAAAGAACAAGATATTGCATACCGAATCATGTGCATCCATGCTATCTGGACCACTCGCCATGAAGTACTTCCTCACACGGGAATCAAATTGACCTCTAAAAATCTTGTCCTAAAATAATGCAGACAACACCAACATATGAAAAAATACAAAAATCAGACGAACAAGTTTTAACTAAAATGGTAAGGAACAAAGACATATTTGCTACCAGGGATGGTTGACTTACACAAACCCAATACGACAGGATGAGTTTATCCGATCCCTGGTACTTCACACGTAGACAATAGAGTGCACACTCAGCCACATTAGATGTAAGCATTCCGCGAGGACCAAAAGATATTGCGACTTCTTGAACAGAAGCTTCACACTCCTTGTTTCGGAACATAATCATTTCTCTAAAACAAGCGAATTGAAAGTAAAACAAGTTTAGCAGCAGGAACTCAACAAGTTCATAACACATGTTAGCACAAAAGTTCAGCTATATCACAACAGGCAGTATAGTACAAAAGAGGCCATAAGTTCAGCGCCAGAGAAGCAAAAAAACAAGAAGTTCAGGTACATAGAGTTGAGAAGTTCACGTATGAAACCATAGGCAGTTCACAGGGGGTACATGGATGATGTAAATGTTGAGCAGCTGCACTCACCTCTTGGAACGGTCGTTCCTAAGCCTAGTTACACTGTAATAAAAGTCATCAACCTTCTTTCGCACGATAGCAAGGTCGCTATCTGCTCACCAAAAAGAAAATAGCAATTAACAGCGACACTCAAAGCACAAAGATTCACGACAGTTTCAATTAAGACCAACATTCAAGCACAAACATTCAAAACATAAGCACATCTCAGCTGCTACATCAGAAAAGATAAAACACAGCATCATAGACATCACAACCCATGCATTACAAACCTCCACCCACATAGAAAACGGGTTCACTTAACATTATTTACAACCCACACGACAAACAACAAAACCAGAAGTTCAACTTAGACCACACAGGCAGTTCACAGGGGATATCATGGACTAAACCAAACAATAAAGAGGGAAGGGAATGGGGAAAGAAGAGAGAAGCATGCTCCTCTCTTCATGGATCCTTGCCTAAACCAGTGGCAGCACTGGAATGATCAACCTCCTCTCCATAGCTATCACTTTTGGTATCTTCATCGTCGTCTCCAGCAGACGTTGCAGCGTCGTCAGGAAGGACACCAGCAGCAGCTGGAGCAGCTGGAGAATCTGAAACAAGAAAAACTTTTGGTTGTGCCTGTACAGCATTAACATCAACTGATGGCTCTGCTGCAGGAGACTTCTCCGGGCTTGCAGCAGCACTACCACCAGTTTCAACAGCAGACTCAACAGCATATTTCTCCAAATTGATGTCTCCAGTTGTCTTGCCCTGCTCAGCATTTGAAACCTCGGTGACAAAGGACGACTGAGGTTCATTCAGGACCACCCCGTCAGAGCAGCCGGTGCCTGAGACGGACATGTCTGCAACCTTCTCTGGAGGAACACTAACATCAACATTCTGCTGCTGCAAAAAGAAACAGAAAGTCATTAAAAATGGCTGACTGAACCTCATGCACAGGAGCAGCAAGTCCGTCTTAGGGGCAACAAGACAAATGGACAATAAAAATGGTACCTCATTTTCACTGCCATGAACCTCATCAACTATTACGCCACTAGCCGGAGCAGGTTCATGCACAGGGGCAGCCTCATGCACAGGAGCAGCTTCATGCGCAGGTAAAACATCCTCCTCAACCCTAGCATCATCATCAACAGCCTAAAAAAATCATTTAGAAAACAAATACCTAATTCAGCAGAAGTTCAGATTGCACAATCAGAGAAGGTCAGCTATCACAACTGACACATAATGGAAGTCCAAATACAGTAAACATAGCAGGTCAGATATCAAACTACTCTAAGATACAAAAGGGAACAAAAAAGGGCCAGTCATCGAAGTCATGGAAGTTCAGGTGCTGTAGCAGTTGAAGTTCAGGTTCAATAAACAGATAAGTCACCTAGGAACACTAGTGCTAAAAAGAAACAGTTTACGACACATCAAATCAACAACGCTCGCCTATGACCACAAACAGTAATAACTGAAAGCTAACATTTAACATTGAACATTAGTGCAAACCTCTTTGGTATGCTCCACGTGGCCTCCTTCACGACCCGAACGAACATAATCTTGCCTCTGAATCTGTCTCACAGCAACACTTGCTTCATCTTCAAAAGGCTTGCAACGAGCATCCTGCATTTCCTTGAATAGCCCAACGCTAGTCGGGAGGTGGGAAGTGCTCTGACGAAGCTCTTCAATAAATTTAGACCTCCTTCGAAGACTCAACATCAAACCCGTGCCCGGGAGGAAGAATCCCATCAACGCGACTAAGACACTCAGCAGTCGAAGGAACACGAGCCAACTCCCCACAAACAGTTTCAAGAAGACTGTCAATCCTAACCAGAGAAACATTGGCAGCTTCAAACAAATCCTCGCAAGAAACACCACCTGCAGCACTCACACGGGCAGAAGAACCTCCTGGATCTACAGGGGGGGCACTAGTATTAACATCCCGGGAGAATTCAAATCTTGGGGAACTTCCACTCCCTAGGCCGGCACAACGAGGCATAGTTAGAACAGGACGTTCGATAACCCTAAAGAACACAACCTCAGCCTGTGTCTTCCACTGCATACAAAAAAAAAGTCAACGCGTCAGAAAACAAATGAAGGAACATGGGAACAAAAAATATACAAGACAATACCAGAAGTTCAAGGTAAACTACACAGGAAATAATAATGCATAGAAACACTCACAGGTAGTCTCCCAAACACCCAGTTGGCTGGGTCATCATCACCTTTCGTGACCAAGTCAGCCGCAGCAAGCTCAAGAAGCTTGGCCTGATCCATGAAATTGACGCGAGGGGTCCTCAAGTCAATATTAGGCGTCTTGCCAATGATAAGGCAGTCCAGGTACATAAGAAGCGGCACGATGGCACAGCCTGTGACAACTTTTCCTCTGCTAGTACCTTTCTGATACCTAACAACAGCACTCCGAATATCTTCAACAACCAACTGGCAGTAGTCCATGTCTACCATATCCTCAAACACAAGGTTCTCGGCCATTGCTGCCTCCCTGGACACTCGTGTAGACGTTCCAGGGATAACCACCTTCATGAAAACAATAAGGTAAAACACCTGCAGAGCAAGATCATCCTTCGTCTCATCCTTCACAAGTTCAACGAGGATATTCCGCAAATCCTTTGTCTTGATGTCGTCACTCCTAGCATACCCAAGCTTGCCCTTCAACCTCATAACAGCATCATCGAAACCATCATTCGAGGGCCTAGGGGGGTACAATTACCTTGAGGGAACCCAAAGAGATGGTGAATAGCATCACTTGTAATACGTATAACCTTGTTCACCTCACCCATGTCCAAAATCATGGTTGAAGGGTCAATCCTCGTGTAGATGTTGCCCATCAAAGGATGAGAAATGTTGGAATCAACCTTCAAGTCAAACACACAACCAAAACCAGCCTTGATAAGCCTCGTCTTGTGCCTAGCTTGTAGCATTTTCACACACGTCTTGATCTCTCCTAGTGAGCAGCGAACCGTCTTGTTAAAACGTTTCGCCTCACCTCCTCCTTGGCCACCTTCTTCGGGCGCTTTGCCTCCTCTCTTCCTCCTCTCAGGCCGCTGCACAAGCTGATACTGAAAAAAATACATTGACAAGGAAAAAAGGCAGAACAATGAGACACACAACCTTCACCAAAATTCCACTAATGCCTACATGTACGCACTACATCTCAGAAGTCCAACCATGTCTACATAGGTAGTACAACCATGTATGACCACAAGTTAACATGCTTTCAAATATGTTGGAAATTTAAAAAGCAGAAGTTCAAACATGTACACTAAGGCAGTAATCAAAACATGTATACCAACAAGTTAAGCTTATTTCTTCATGTATATACCTAGAAGTCCAACTATGTACACAAAGGCAGAAATACCATAAAAGCAAAGCACATCGGCTAATTTATTCGTCTATATTGAGATGGAGCAGAAGGTCACCTATGTACGCCAAGGCAGTGCTAAAAACAATAAAACTACACAAATAGCGACAAATGCTTAAAAACAGTAAACATGAGACATTCATACCTGATTAGCGGCAGCAGCATCATCGTCGTCGTCCTCATCAGCAGCATTGAAATCAGCATCATGCTTGTCCTCTGGATTAACACGAGAACGCTTCTTCACACCCTTGTTGACCTTTGCAGGTGGAACCTTGCGCTTCACGCCGCATTTCTTCCCCTTACCAGATGCACCAGCACCAAGCGGAGAAGGTGTAGGCGCGGTAGTGGCAAGCACACGAGGACTACGGCGTGGCGTACCACCAACACCTAGCCCTTCATCTTCAACAACTTCTACAGGCCTTGAAACACGTGGGATCCTCCGAGGAGTAACTTCACCAACTACTAGCTTCCTCGAAGCAGTCTTCTTAATTTTCTTCTTAACAGGGACAACCGTGCCAACAATGCCACATGGCACGTCTTCCTCAACAATGAGCTCAGCCGCACGAACAGATCCAGGAACATCAGAACCTTTCTCAAGGCAGGCCGCCCTCTTCTTGTCAAAATCTTCTCGCTTCTTCCTCTTACGTTGGTCCTCCAGGAGAAGCTGAAGAGGCACATCCCCGGGTTGCATGTCAGGTTCAGTGCCATCAACAGACTGCGACTGCGTCTCTGACATCTGAAGAGAGCACAAAGAATCTGGAATGGAATCACAACCTTTGACTGAGGGAGCCCCCTCCTCAGCTGCAGCAGGGTTTTCTGATAAACCCAACTCAGATAAAACATCGTTGATGGTGTTCACAACTTCCTCCCCTATGGACACATCTGCAAAGAACTCAAAAAATCGAAGCAAAAATTAAAGAAAGTCATGAACAAAAACAAAAACAAACGAC
This sequence comes from Aegilops umbellulata, assembly GCA_032464435.1. Taxonomy (NCBI): domain Eukaryota; kingdom Viridiplantae; phylum Streptophyta; class Magnoliopsida; order Poales; family Poaceae; genus Aegilops; species Aegilops umbellulata. The sequence goes on along the minus strand of CP136055.1, from coordinate 369,929,596 downwards.
ATGAACAAGCTAAAAAAACATGGCTCAAAACTTTAAAATGAAAATAAAAGGGGTTTCACATACTAGGTGAAGCAAGAGATGCAGAAGCAAGATCCTCGAGGCTTGAAACATTCTCAAGGATCGAAGCAACCTCGGCAATCAAAGTCAAAGGGATAATGGGTGATTTAGCCGCATCATATATTGGAGCATCAGTATTAACCTCTGAAGCTCCATCTTGATCGCAGGCATTTTTTCAGAACTATTCAACTCATCACCAACTACAAAAAATGCAAGTAAAAAGGCAGCTGAGTTCTGATGCACAATCCTACACCAAAGGGAGGGACTTCTACTTTGACAACAATGTCCAATAACAAGAAGTTCAACAATACCTAACAAAGCAGTAAACACAACAAACAAACTAAAATCTACACGCTAACTATAAAAACAATCTACACTCAGAGGGGCTACTACATATAACATGAATGTCCAGAAGTTCAACGATATATAACAAAGTAGTAAACACAAAATGTGCATAACAGAAGTTCAACCAAATTTCATTATGAACAAACAATAATTAAAACCAGAAGTTCAACTATGTGACCCAAGCAAATAGCACATAAAAAATATGTAGCACGACCACAAATAGTATTTCACAGCCAAACTAAATATCAATACCATGAACATAATAAAAAATAAAAAAACAAAGATATACACTATAAATATGAATCATTTGGGAAGTCTAACAACACTTGGTGACATAGTTTCACCTGCAAATCATCAACTAAAAAATAAGCAACACTACTGACTCAAGCTAAGGGTAAAAAGCATACACATAACCTTTCTTAGAAGTTCACACTAATAAGAATGGCAGTCCAACAAGAAAACTTAGTGAAGATATGGGCAGACATATATAAGAATACTGCTTTAAAATACAAGATCCAACTACATTAACATACCTGGAGAAGGTTTGGAAGCCATGACAACACAACCCCCTTGACGAATGAAACTCCAAACCCTAGAACAACCTACTAAAACAGGGGATATAATGCATATAGTTAGCAGGTAGAAAATTATACAACAAATACAAAAAACAACTAAATGAAGCCCTAGGATGAAACAACTAGATAATATCAACAAGTATGAAAACATGAACAGTAGCACATATAGGCAAGCACAAATAAAAAAAGAATCCAGAAACTAACTAGCATGTGACAGACACAATCTAGACATCGAAATCAACAATACTAAGACAATTAGATACATCAGATTCAGCATGAACCATCAGACCACACCCTCTCTCACATGCATCTAAATGATGAAATCACCAAAGGGGAAATGAAATCCAATCAACTCTGAATGGAGAAATAGCACACACAAGCATCTCATAGACAAATCTGACCATGGGGGAATGGAATCCACCCACCACATGCACAAGAACCCTACCTAATCTCCCATCCAACCATCAGAAGAAGGGGGTAGGAGGCTGACGCGAGAGCACACAGGAGGCGGACTCGACAGATCTGGTGAAACTAAAAGCAAGCATTAGGGGGGCGGGGGGGGGGGGCAGCATTTGTACCTCTCGAAACAACCCCTACACACACGAATCCGCGGCGGTTCTTCCACTCCCCACGACGCCACGCGCACCATGCAACCGCGCAGGCAGTTGCCGCCCTCGCTTCAGAGCACAATAGAGCGGGTTGGGCGAGGGAGAGCGGGGCGTGGGGGAGAAATAGGAGCGGGGGCGTGCGCCGGTTACTCCAACACGAGGGCAGGGGACAGGGGCGGAGAAATCGGGGGGAGTTGGAGGCGAGGAAGGCAGCGGAGCGACGGAGAGGGGGAAGAGAGCGAGCGACAGGGGGAGAGGGGTTTTTTGATAGGTGGTGGTGAGGGAGATGCTCACTTAATGCCTATCTGTCGTGGGAATTGCAGCGCCACTGAATTTATAGTTTTACCCCCCTCCCCAAACAGCTAAAGAAGTAAATACATCTATAGATAAATGAATGCACCATTTGAATGCATCTATTATAATGAGATGACTTCACACAATAGCACTACTGATATCCTTAAAACCAAAAATAGATGGCAAATGCACTACCAAAGGAAGAAAAATACATACATAAATATGCACCTAAAAAACAACAGAAAGAAGTTCAAAAAATAAAGAACAGAAGTTCAAATACTCTAATAAAAGAAGTAATGGCATAAGAATAGATGAACCCTAAGAAACAAAAAGAAGAAGTTCAAGTATAAAAACAGATGAAGTTCATATCTAACCCTAAACCATAACAACCCTAAACCCTAAAAACCATAAGATAGATAGTGGGGGTCACGGATGTGACGGACTCGCCTTCGCATGCGACGACGCGGCACGCCGCATTGTCGCCTGCTCTGGCTTGTTCCTGTCTCGGCCTCGCAGGAGGAGGGGAGGGGGGTCCCGACCCTCCTCCCGGCCCCCTGCTCGGCCTCGCGCTACCGCATTGCTGTGCGCTAGGATTTGACAGGACGCAATGCGGTTATTCTGTTTCCACCCTCACCGCACGCACCCTAAACCCTAAAGACCCTAAGATAGACAGTGTGGGTGATAGATGTGACGGACTCGCCTCCGCATGCGACGACGCGGCACGCCGCGTCGTCGCCTGCTCCGGCTCGTTCCTGTCTCGGCCTCGCAGGCGGAGGGGAGGGGGGGGGTCCCGACCCCCCCTCCCCCTGCTCGGCCTCGCGCTACCGCATTGCTGCGCGCTAGGATTTGATAGGACGCAATGCGGTTATTCTGTTTCCACCCCCACCGCACGCACCCTAAACCCTAAAAACCCTAAGATAGATAGTGGGGGTCAAGGATGTGACGGACTCGCCTCCGCATGCGACGCCGCGTCGTCGCCTGCTCCGGCTCGTTCCTGTCTCGGCCTCGCAGGGGGAGGGGAGGGGGGTCCCAACCCCCTCCCCCCTGCTCGGCCTCGCGCTACCGCATTGCTGCGCGCTAGGATTTGACAGGACGCAATGCGGTTATTCTGTTTCCACCCCCACCGCATGCACCCTAAACCCTAAAAACCCTAAGATAGATAGTGGGGGTCACGGATGTGACGGACTCGCCTCCGCATGCGATGACGCGGCACGCCGCGTCGTCGCCTGCGCTCGTTCCTGTCTCGGCCTCGCATGGGGAGGGGAGGGGGGTGTCCTGACCCCCCTCTGCTCGGCCTCGCGCTATCGCATTGCTGCGCGCTAGGATTTGACAGGACGCAATGCGGTTATTCTGTTTCCACCCCCACCACACGCACCCTAAACCCTAAAAACCCTAAGATAGATAGTGGGGGTCACGGATGTGACGAACTCGCCTCCGCATGCAACGACACGGCACGCAGCGTCGTCGCCTGCTCCAGCTCGTTCCTGTCTCGGCCTCGCAGGGGGAGGGGAGGGGGATCCCTCCCCCCTGCTCGACCTCGCGCTACCGCATTGGTCAATACACGCAATGCCAATTTCAATATCTATAAAACATTTAAATCGAAAAAATAACAACCTCAAATTTAACATGTTAAAAACGATTATCACACTGAAGTTCAGGATAGTTATTCAGTGAAGAACAACAACTATTATAAGTACAAATAACATACTAGAAAAAATAAAAAATACGCATATCCATCGCCCAATTACATGGCTGTTCATGCGACTAAGTCAAAAAAATCCTAACCAATGCAAAGAATGAAAAGTAACATAAAAAAGAAGGAAATACAGAGGAATTGCTTTATTACTTTGCAAACAAGGAAAAAGCAGAAGTTCACGTATAAAGAACATGGAAGTCCAGCTTCTACAAACGACCCTTACATGATCTGGAAAAAGTGCATTCATACTTGGGCTAATCCCATGATTTCTCACGAGACAAAAGTATAAAAAGGATCATCTGAAGAATTAAAAATACGAAAGGAAACCAAACAAAGAAAATATACAGCACCATGCGCCTTCGCCTTGCAAATGTGGAACGTAATCTGGAAAACCAGAAGTTCAACCATTAATAAAAAAAGAGAAGTCCAGATCTTACCAAAGATAAGTGGATGATCAAAAAACTAACATAGACTAAGGGAAAAAGAGGATGCATGTGCCTATGGTCCAGCTCCACGCTTACACACTAGCTACAACAAAAATTGCAGAAGAAAATCTAGTAAGGGTTTCTGATACAAAGGACTGGCTGCATTATCTTGCAGCGAAAGAAAAAAGAAGTTCAGGTATGACAACGTAGAAGTCCAGCACAGAAACCCGGACAGACCCAACAGGATCCACCTGATCCTCCCTCGATCCCGATCCCGAGCCGCCCAGCCCCGACAGGATCCAACGAAGGAAAAGAAGAAGTTCAGGTATGAAAACGCAGAAGTCCAGCTTGTACAACGACCATTAGAAGTTCTAGAAATAATGAACAAACGAATTCGTTCGAAGCATAAAATCATCTCCACAAGATTGCAGCACGTCCGCACCCCCTTGGAAATGATTTGGCAACTACCTTTCAACAACTGAAAGGACCAGAGGGCAAATTTCAAAACCGCTAAAATAACATGTGCGGAAACCCGCAGGAGTGCCAACATCAAATCGCTAGAAATCAAACCATAAGGACCCTCTCGATTAAAATTTACGAATTAGTAAGCCTCGAATTTCACTAAAGTACGCAAATCAGGCAGCAAACTTTAAAGAAAAATGAGAAATCAACAGAAGGGCGGGTTGCATCTCGGGCGGATGAAGAACACGGGCGATTTCAAATTTGTTTGAAATAACTAAGAATTTGTGCTCCAAACTCGTACTAAAACCCAATCCCCATCGTTCCAGAAATTCGACAACATCCAAAACATGCATTAAACTTGTAACAGAAACAAGTTCATCACGACCCCGAGAGCAAATCCGCCAACGTGCTAGAATCCGAATCAAAACAATCATTTAGACTCTAAAAACCGTGTCCACATTATACTTGCATCACAAACAACACGAATGATCAGAAAAAATCGCGGTAGAAGCCACAGTTGCGAAGATAGCCCGACGGTCAGGTTAGTACATAGGGAAGTTCAGGCGCATTACTCAGGCAGTTCAGGGTGTGATCAGAATATTGTTCTGATCCCGTGATCAGAATAGTGTTTATGTATGTATGTATATATATGTAAAACTGTGTCTACCATAGCTTGCCACAGAACTAGTTAAGGGTCACTAAACTTTTAGTGGTTTAAAAGTTATCAAAAGATATGAAATAAATATGGGAGCATCTCTCTAATGTAATAAGATGATCCAACGGAGGGATTGTCAAAATATGCATCTATGTGTCCTCGGCAAAAATAATAAGCATTTCAGCTCACTGCGACATAAATATATGCTGAACTATTTGTTTTTTTGTTCAGGACACATACAGTCGTATTTTTTAATCCCTCCGTTGGATCATGTTATACTATAGATGTGTCGGTTCAGTATTTTTTCCAGAATTTTTGAGAACTTTTGCACCGTTGAAACCCTTAACTAGTTCTGTGGCAAGTGCTTGTAGAAAACCCTATATATATATATATATATATATATATATATATATATATATATATATATATATATATATATATGACAAATTTTATCTACAAGCAGTGGTAGTTACCTCCTAAGTAATTGCCCTCCACGTGTCCCCCAAGCAGTAAACTAGCCGGGCTGTTGGATATCAAAAGATCCGATAGGGTACCACATACTAGCTATTTTAAATTAGTTATTTACAGCAAAACCGAGGAAGTTTGTTGGCCGCTAACTACATGCATGCATCGAGTTGAACGGATAAGTGCTATCCACCATGCATGCTCCTGAAAGCTCTTTGCATGCGCATGCGTTTTATATGTCAGCCAGATCTTAGTGTGCATACATAATTATATTAGAGAATATATCGACAAAAATATATTGGAGTGTGTACGTATATTACTGCTTGGAGCCTTGGAGTATGGAAACTTTTTTTATGTTTTAATAATATGTAAGTTCACAAATAAGAGTATGATGAACACTGAAGAGTATATTGACTGTACTGTATATTAGATAAGAGTAAGTAGTACGTGTGCATGGCATGTGAACTAGAAAAGAATATAGTATATTCTTCGGAAAAGAAGTATGTAAAAAAGTAGATTGATCATTCTGGTATTGTGCCCATCTAGTACTCCTAAAACATAATCTCACATAGGCAATGAAAACTACAAGACACGATGATCCTCTAGCGGCCATGTGCGGGCGATGGCTAGACGTGACAGTTGTTGGCAACTTAATCTAGTCGTTGATAGCTGTAGTTTTTGCTTTCTCTGTTTCCTTTATTTCAGTTAAGTTCAGTTAGGCATGAGCCGCGCCTGTGCGTGCCGTGCATGTAGGGCTAGGACCCGGTCTTGGTGCTCGTGGGATGGCGCGAGCGTGAGCCAGATCGTGGCGCCGAGGTAGGATCTCTACCGGCCACCGTTTTCCCTTCCTGTAACAGAATAAGAAGGAACGAGATAGACAGAAAAGTCGCAAGGTTTTACGCGACGCAAAAATCCTGGTGTTCATCTCTGTCAGAGCGAGTTCGAGAGAGAGGGATTTCTGACAATTGGCATCAGAGCCACCTTCGATCCCGGGCAACCATGTCCAACGACGGCGCGCGCACGCCGTCGACGCCACCCGACGGACCGGGCGGAGGACACGGCACTGCAGGCGACACGGACGGGGCTGCGGCGCGGCCACGCGGGCGGAGCCGTGGCCGTAGCGTCGCCAGGCGCGGCGGCAACGAGGTCATCGTCCACGAGCGCGTGGTGCAGGATCGTACGAACTACGGCAGCAACATCGTCTACCCCACGCTGACGGCGACGAACTACATCGAGTGGGCTCTCGTCATGAAAATCAACCTGCGGGCGCAGGGCCTCTGGGAGGCCGTGTCCGGCATGGGCGAGCCGGGCGATCGTGAAGACATGGCGGCACTCTCGGCCCTGATCCGGGCAGCGCCGCCTGAGATGACGCCGGTGCTCGCCGTCAAGGACACCGCGCACGAGGCGTGGGAGGCGATCCGCATGATGCGCGTGGGTGTGAACCGCGTGCGGGAGGCGACGGCGCAGCGGCTGCGCAAGGAGTTTGAGCAGATCACCTTCAAAGAGGGTGAGTCTCTTGACGCCTTCGGCATGCGGATTACGGGCATAGTCAACAACCTCCGCTCGCTCGGCGACACGGTCGACGAGCTCAAGGTGGTGCAGAAGTTTCTGCGCGAGGTACCTGCGCAGTACGCCCAGATCGCGTGCTCGATTGAGACGCTACTCGACCTCAACGGCATGTCAGTGGAGGAACTGATCGGGCGACTCCGATCGGCCACCGAGCGCTGCTCCATCTCCACCCCGAACCACGGTGGCGAGATCCTCCTCACGGAACAGGAGTGGCTCGCGCGCGCCAAACAAAGGGAGAAGGGGCAGGGCTCCAACTCCGGCGGCGGCAAGAACAAGGGCAAGCAGCAGCAGGGCACGGGGCGTGGCGGCGAGCAAAACAGGCGGGAGTCCGGGGGTGGTCGCGACATGTCCAAGGTAAAATGTTACACCTGTAACAAGTACGCGAATCACTTTTCCAGGGACTGTCCCGAGCCTCGCCGTGAGCGCAAGGAACGCGTCAATCTGACGCAGACGGAGGAGGAGCCGAAGGAGTCCGCGCTCTTCCTCGCCAGCATATGTGCGCTCTCCATCACTGAGGGCGCCAACGAGCACGTCCTGCTGAGCGAGGAGCTCTCCCAGGCACGCACTGCTGCAGCAGGGGAGGACTGCGACACGTCCTGGTTCCTGGACACGGGAGCCAGCAATCACATGTCCGGTCGCAGTGACATCTTCTCCGACCTCGACACAGGCGTGCATGGCTCGGTCAAGCTGGGCGACGGCTCGGCGGTGCAAATCGAGGGGAGGGGAACGATCCTCTTCGAGAGCCGCACGGGCGAGCACCTCATTCTGTCAGATGTCTACTTCATCCCGAGGTTGCAGAGCAACATCATCAGCGTCGGCCAACTGGACGAGAACGACTACGACACCCGCATCAACCACGGCGTCCTGGAGCTGCGAGACCCGGACGGGCGGCTGATCGCGCGGGCTCCGCGCACACAGGGGCGTTTGTACGTGCTGCGCCTGAACCTAGCGCGCCCCGTGTGTCTGGCGGTGCACGGCGGCGAGGACGCGTGGCGGTGGCATGCGTGGTACGGCCATATCGGTTTCCAGGCCCTGCGTCGCCTCGCCCGCGAGGAGATGGTGCGTGGCCTGCCTCCGATCGACGAGGCGGACCGCGTCTGCGAGGCGTGTCTCGCCGGCAAGCAGCGACGCGCGTCGTTCCCACAACAGGCGCTGAACCGTGCGGAGACGGTGCTTGAGCTGGTGCACGCGGACATCTGCGGCCCAATCTCTCCCCCTACGCCGGGGGGGGGGGGAATGCTACTTCCTGCTGCTGGTTGATGACAAGAGCAGGTTCATGTGGCTGCGGCTCCTCGCGACTAAGGACGAAGCAGCAACGGTTCTGAAGCAGTTCCAGGCAGCTGCAGAACTTGAGTCGGGGCGTCGTCTGAAGGCGCTGTGCACGGACCGCGGAGGCGAGTTCACCTCCACCAGCCTCGGGAAGTACTTCGCTGATCAGGGGGTGAAGAGACAGCTTACGGCTCCCTACTCGCCCCAGCAAAACGGCGTGGTTGAGCGGCGGAATCAGACCGTCGTTGGCATGGCGCGCACTCTCCTGAAGGCAAAGGGTGTCCCTGGGCGGTTTTGGGGAGAGGCAGTCACCACGGCAGTGTACCTGCTCAACCGCTCCACGACCAAGAGCATGGCCAAGATGACGCCGTACGAAGCTTGGTGTGGCAAGCGGCCTGCCGTCCATCACCTCCGGGCGTTTGGGTGCATCGCCCATGTCAAGACGACGCGCCCAAATGCGAAGAAACTGGACGACAGGAGCCAACCAATGGAGCTGCTCGGGTATGAACCCGGCACCACGGTGTACCGGGTGTATCATCCGGCGACAGGGAAGGTGCACGTCTCCAGGGATGTCATCTTTGACGAGCTGGCCGCTTGGGACTGGAGCACGCCCGAGGGAGCGGAAGAGTCAGTACCTGTTCAGGGTTCGTTCGTCATCAAGGAAGCATACTGGCCGGCGGTCACCGCGGACACTTTCGACACGGCGCCCACGACGCCGATGCCGTCCGCGTCACCCTGCACGGCTGCTGCTACGTCCACACCCCCGAGCACGCAAACAACATTGACACCCGAGACCACTGAGCAGGGCTGGGAGACGAGCGCTGTACAAGGTGCAGCGGTCAATGTACACCCCATGCGCACCCGCGCCAAGGAGGGCATAGTGCAGCCGAACACGCAGCTGGCTGACTACGTCCTGTTCGCTGAGGAAGAAGGGCAGCACTCCTGTCTGCGAGCTGCAGAAGAACCGGCGTCGTACAACGAAGCCAAATCAGTGAAGGGGTGGTGCGACGCCATGGAAGAGGAGATGCAAAGCATCGTCGACAACCACACCTGGGAGCTGTGCCAGCTCCCGCCTGGGCACCGCGCCATCGGCCTAAAATGGGTGTACAAACTGAAGAAGGATGCTCAGGGCGCCGTGGTCAAGCACAAGGCGAGGTTGGTTGCAAAGGGATACGTCCAACGGCAAGGGATCGACTATGAGGAGGTGTTCGCGCCGGTCGCACGGATGGACTCGGTGCGCTTGCTGATCGCCCTCGCCGCGCACCACAACTGGCAGGTGCACCACATGGACGTGAAGTCAGCGTTCTTGAATGGCGACCTACTCGAGGAGGTATATGTGCAGCAACCACCGGGCTACGTGCAGACCGGAGAAGAAGGCAAGGTGCTGCACCTCCGCAAGGCTCTGTACGGTCTGCGCCAAGCTCCGAGGGCGTGGAACGCGAAGCTTGATGACAGTCTGATCACACTCGGCTTCGAGCGCTGTCCGTCAGAGCACGCTGTGTACCGGCGGGGCACGGGAAGTTCACTGCTGCTCGTTGGGGTTTACGTGGATGATCTCATTATCACGGGCATGAGCATGAAGGATATCATAAGTTTCAAGCAGCAGATGACTAAGCTTTTCCGGATGAGTGACCTGGGCAAGCTCAGCTTCTACCTTGGCATTGAAATACACCAGGAGCGTGATCGGATCACACTCTGTCAGACTGCATATGCCAAGCGGCTGTTGGAACGGGCTGGGCTGGCTGACTGCAACTCCCTCAGCACTCCAATACAACCAAGACTGAAGCTGAGCAAGGATGGCGTCGGGGATGCGGTGGACGTCACATACTACCGGAGCATCATCGGAGGTTTGCGGTACCTGACGCACACGAGGCCTGACATAAGTTTCGTGGTGGGATATCTGAGCAGGTTCATGGAGGCCCCTGCTGCAGATCACTACGCCGCAGTGAAGAACCTGCTGCGGTATATAGCAGGAACGCTGGAGTATGGATGCGAGTTCAAGCGCGGAAATGGCGAGCCGAAGCTGACAGGATTCAGTGATGCAGATCATGCCGGGGATATAGTTGATCGGAAGAGCACGACAGGCACCATCTTCTTCCTCGGTGAGAGCCCTATAAGCTGGCAGTTGCAGAAGCAACGAGTGGTGGCCACCTCTTCGTGTGAAGCTGAGTATATTGCAGCCACCACTGCTGCCTGTCAAGGAATATGGCTGGCACGTTTACTTGGAGAAATGTTGAACACAGAGACAGTGCCGCCAAAACTGTTCGTCGACAACAAATCGGCGATCTCTTTGTCGAAGAACCCCGTCTTCCATGAGCGGAGCAAGCACATCGACATTCGATACCACTTCATTCGGGAATGCGTGGAGGAAGGGAAGATCGACATCGACTACGTTCGAACCAATGATCAAATTGCTGATACTTTGACCAAGGGGCTTGGGCGTTTGGCGTTCCAGGAGCTGAGGAGGAGGATCGGCATGACTGAAGTCTTTAGGAAATAAAACCGCAACGACAAGATTAGGGGGTGATTTGTTGGCAACTTAATCTAGTCGTTGATAGCTGTAGTTTTTGCTTTCTCTGTTTCCTTTATTTCAGTTAAGTTCAGTTAGGCATGAGCCGCGCCTGTGCGTGCCGTGCATGTAGGGCTAGGACCCGGTCTTGGTGCTCGTGGGATGGCGTGAGCGTGAGCCAGATCGTGGCGCCGAGGTAGGATCTCTACCGGCCACCGTTTTCCCTTCCTGTAACAGAATAAGAAGGAACGAGATAGACAGAAAAGTCGCAAGGTTTTACGCGACGCAAAAATCCTGGTATTCATCTCTGTCAGAGCGAGTTCGAGAGAGAGGGATTTCTGACAACAGTTTCTCGCCGCCACTGCCTTTTGGCCGGGATGTCGAAGATGTGGTCTCTGCGTGAACTGGTAGATGTCTGCGTGCACACAATCCGATTTGTGGACCTTGTTCTCACACGGGATAATTCCCTAAAGATAGCCAATTTGTGTTAACCTTTCGCAAGCCGATGTCTCACCCAGTGGTGCCTTGTGGACTGTGGACGCTCGGAGATATCGGGAAGGATGTATCATGAAATCATCAGCTGCCGCCGGCGGACGCTCTCGCATGTTTGGAGGAACAGCTGTTGCGTTCAGCGGAGAGGACCCGGCGGACGACAATACCTGTACAATAGATAATCGATGAAAGCATAGAATTCTGCATTAAAAATATCAAATCCAGTGATGCATGCATTGAGATCACGGGTAGTCATCATTCACGTACATGCCTGGTTTTTCAATTTGTATAATCCAAAGATGCATGGATGGAAATCACGGCAACTCCGCTACTGGGGTAGCTTTTGATTGAGAGGATAGAGAGAGAGAGAGCTAAAGAGAGATTAGAAAAAGGAGAGAGAAGGAAAAGAGTTTTGTTGGTTTGGATCACCACGATCCAGGATTCCATGTATATAGGGATCCGATCTATTCGGAATGATAGCAACAGCGCTCCTGGGTGGAAAAAAAATGCAATTCTACCGTGCCCACTACCGGTTAAGAAACTTGTTAGATATGATATAATCCGACGGTAATCAATGCAGAGGTAACTACCACCTAATGGTAGGATGTATTTTCCATATATATATATATATATATATATATATATATATATATATATATATATATATATATGGCTTCTACACAGCATCTTCATCATTATCAGTACATCCTACGCAGGTGAGTTAGGATGCACTTGATTCCAGGAAGGTATCTATCCTTCAAACCAGAGGAGTGCTTCAAACTAACAATAGTACATAATATCCAACAAAAGAGGGTCGTGCTACAGCAGCAGAATACATGGCTCAGTCTAGATATCAACACGAATCAAGTTGTGCATATTTGCTGTTGGCATAAAACCACATCGCCGCATGTCGGGTTTGCAAAAGCCATCCATCGCATGGAAGCTTGATGCCTTTCACACACTGAAGATTATCTGGCAACAAGTTATGTCGACAAATCTCTGGATATGGTGATTCATGAAATCCATGGTATGATGTGTAAACACAGCCCCCCACCCCCTCGCGAATGGAAGTTGCATAGCACAGTAATCATCGTCGGTGATATGATCAATGATTGGTTGGATGATCGGATAATTGAGCCCGAGGAACAAGGAGTGGTTGCCGAGGCTATAAACCCGCCTCTAGTTGAATACGCCTGGCCCAACGGAGCTGGGATCTTTCTCGAACACGAAGAAGCCATAGCCATCAATGTCACGAACGCCCCACGCATTGTACTGCATATGGTTTGATGTAATGGTTTGGTCAATTTAGTATGTGCGAATGAGCATCAAATGACCGCCGTTAGCTGAACGAGCGATAAACCACCACCCATCGGCTGGTATGATTCCAGGTCCTGGAATCATGAAGGCCAACGCATTTGCGTCTGCTGCAACAATTCAAATTGGAGACCAAAAGGACAAAAATAAACAATCATGTTCAGAGTATGTGTGGAATTAAGATTATTATAACAGTGACACATATCATAGACAGAGAATTGCAATGTCGTGGTCATAATCATACCCCAAGTTAAAAAAATAAGCCAATGGCTTTCATATTCTAGCAATATGTCATGGTTCAAACATCATGTAACAATGAGAGGAAAACAGCTATGACAACGCCTACTCATATTCTACCATAGCACTTACTACTACTGTTCTCATATCAACTCTAAGCAATAACATGCGTTGTTATAAAAATCTTGTAAAAGAGAGTAACATATAGCAATCATGATGTTATGCTCATAATATGTATCCTAACAATCATTAGATGCCAATTCTTCTCATATCAACTCTAACAATAACATGTGTGGTCATAAAAATCTAGGAAATGAGAGGAACTTATAGCAATGATGTGGTTATAGACAAGCTATGCATTCTAAATTTGTAACAAATGAACAGACAGTCGTATTCATAAGGTTAAGATGAGACGAGATAGAACAATTACACGACGATAGATTCCACCAGTATAGGTAGCCAATCTATGCGTTGACCGCGTAAACGATGTCATCATGCACTATAGCATCAGACATAAATGTTTCCTCAACACGATTGATGATGAGCCATAACCATGTATGGCGACCGGATTCCAGATAGACTAATCCCTTGTTGAACAAGGCAATGAGCTTGTAATCCATGTAGTCTTCTGATGGTGTGGGCACTTCGCAGATTACAACTTTCTGCAAACAGAGGTCGAGCCAAAAGCTTGACGCGTCTCGTGCGTAGTAGGAAGGAGTGTCCGGCGAGCCGCGAGGCTCGATGGTGGCGGTATCCAAAGATGGAAGGGTGATCTCTCGCTGGGTGTAGATATCCACGAGACGCCATAGACTACCAGATTGGTGGAAGAGGACAGTCCAGTTGGCCTTCATGCCCGCCTAGTAGTGGTCGCGCATGAAGGGCACGACGGCACCCTCCGTAGGATCATCAAGTCGGTGTCTGGGCCACCTGCGAGGATCGGGCATCAGTAAGCAGGGTGTCTTGAAAAGAGCCGGCCGGTTGCAGACGAGTAGACAGTACAAAGACACCGAGCATGCGGCCAGATGGACGGTGCTGAGTAGGTCCATACGACTACAGATCTGCTCCAAGAGAACATCGGGGAGGGAATTCCAATGACGGCTCTGCGTGTCAGTCGGTTCTGCCATTGGGGTTTTCGGTGCCTGCGAGCCAGCGGGGAAGTGGATTCGGGCGGGCGAGCGAAGAAGCTTCTCCTCGTGTGGCCGAGCAGTGAGTGGGGGGATATGGTACGCGCGAGCTACCAAGGAAGATGGCGCGGGCGGACGAGCAGTGAGCGGGGGTAAGTGGTGTGCGGCCGACGATTGGGAAGAGAGGAGGAAGAAGAAGAGAGGAGGAAGAAGAGTGGAAGACGGGGCAGAAAGTGCATTCAATCTCAATTCTACTAGTACTACTACCAGGATATACCGTCCTTCGGAGTGTAAATAGTTACACCGATGACATGTGGGTCTACCACACACTACTAGGGAAAACCTTATACACAGAACTTTAGCAGTAGCGAGGGTCAAAAAAGCACGCTGGTGATAAGTAGCAGTAGCATGTCTGCGGAAACGGCGCTGCAGATAAAGATCTACCAACAGCGCGTCTTCCCCTAAACACGTTACTACTAAAATTCCCACGGCTTAGCCGATAGGCAACATATAGTAGTAGCGGCCTATAACGAACCGCGCTACTGCTACTTTTGACTTAACCACGCGCGGTTCATCCTCCCCCACGGCCACTTCATCCCCCAAATCCAACTCCACTCTCGCCGCCGCCGTCGCCCCTCGGCCGCCGTGCGCTCTCCGCACACCCTCTACGCCGCCTCCGACCCCAGATTCAACGCCGCCCCCGCCCCCGGCCTCAACGCGGCCCCGGACGCCGCCCCCGACCCCGACCTCGACGCCGCCCCGGACGCCGCCCCCACCCCTGACCTCAACGCCGCCCCGGAACCCCGACCACGACCTCGACGCCGCCTGCCCCTCCCTCGTCGCAGGCACCCGAGGTGAGCACGCCTGCTCCTCCCTCTCCCCTACCTCTGGCTAGGGTTTCTACCTCCATCAAATTAGTTAGGGTGGAAACGAATCGGATGCGGATGCGACTCAAATGAGTTAGGGTTCATGTAAGGGTGGAAACGAATCAAATTAGTTAGTAAGAACTTGTTGGGGTTCTTAGGTACTAATTAGTTAGTAAGAACTTGTTAGGGTTCTTAGGTACTAATTAGTTAGTAAGAACTAGGTACTAATTAGGTACTAGAATATTTTTATTTATAGTAAGTTTATTTTTAGTAAGAACTAGTTGAATTAATAGAACTAGTTAGTAAGAACTTGTTGCTATTTTTTTAGTTAAAGCAATTTTCCCGCATCGACGTGGACAATGCCTATCCCGCATCCTCGTCATCGAGTCGGTGGAGGACGACACCTGCTTGACCAGATGGGCCATGTCCGGGACTGGGCTCCGCCAGGGTGGTACTGGGAGGCGCTACCTACCCGGGGGCGCAGGTTGGTGAGGAGCCAGCCTGTCGTTGACCCGAACCTTCTTTGGTGGCGGTCGCGTGGGCCAGTGACGGTCCAGAGGCTCGAGGACTCCGCGGAGGTGGTGCGTCACCGTGTCAGTGAGGAGGACGCGCACGTCCGTTGCTACTTGTTTGCGTTGGAGCACAGGTTCTCCAATACCTGGCAGGTTCTCCAGGGATCTCACTGGAGCTATGATCCCGTGATGGTTCCTTCTCTGTGGGTGTCCACCGCCCGCGCCGATACTCGTCGTGTGCTAGGGTTTTAGTTGTACTAGTGATGTTATATGTATGACACTCTTCGGGATGTATTAGTGATAATATTCGACGATGTACGGACGCATGAGATGATTTACTTTTGCTTATTGAATGCATGCTAATTTGAGTCTTATAAGATATTTTGAAATGTATATCTTGTGTTGCTCAATATCCAAGTGGCCGAGTGGCCTATGCTTTGCCGGAGTGTTGATTCATTTCCGTTCCGGCAAATTTCAGGCGCTCGATATATCCTATTTTAGCAAAGGTCATGCCGGATTTTTCTGTGAATTTTGGCATGACTTTTGCTAGAATATGTAGGAAATATCGAGTGCCCCGGATTTGTGTGTTGAGTATCCTGGTATAGTTGTCTTCTATCGATTTTCAATTAATGTTTTAACTATGAACATAGGAAATGTCTGACGACAAAAAGGATTTCGGTATTTGCAAATACTGCGAAGACGAGCGCGGCCTGTGCGACGGAATCTTCCTAGATGATGATAGACGCTTCAGCATCAAGCTGGACGAGAACTTCGAAGTGGATACAGTAAGTCAAAACGACAAGTCTTTTTTCGTAATTAAGCATGACATCTGCTTCATTTGCTTCAACTTATATTTTTATTACTATTCTACTAGTGTATCCCCTGCCATGCAAGAGTTTTTGTATTGGATAAGATAGGTTTCAGTCATACTATGGAGGTAAAGAAAGTTTATTTGAAGACCGAGCATGGTTATATTTTCCATGCAAAATTATACAATTCAGACGACTACACCTATTTTGGATGCAAAACATGGCGAGCACTATGCAAGACTTATGCATTTCAGCCTGATATGGTTATCACCTTTGATATTCGTCCGGAAGATGATATTGAAGGTAATACCGACATCTGGGTCGATGTGCAGACACCTCCAGTTACACCAAAATGTAAGTTTCTCAACCATATTTATGTCTTTGATATTGTTTATTCAAAAATAGTTGACAACTAATTTGTATTGTCAAATTATTTCGGTGCAAGCAAACATATCCAGCGCTTGGTAGACAGGACCTACTACTGTCCCGGGGCTGAACTAAACTGCGAGGAGCTAAGTCATTATGTTTCATGGCTTGAGGATCTTGATAATGTCAAGACAAATTTTCTTCCTGGACTTAGAAATCTTAGTACTGAAAACGTGCGACCAATAGTGTTCGTCATGAACTACGGTCACGTCTATTTAGGAAGGATGGTAAGATTTTTACTATTTGTCCTCAGTGCATCTTTTCCATACATTATTTGTGAAGCTAAACTTCATTGCTAAGTATGTGACCATACGATGTTCTTCAACAGGGAATCCCGATGAATGTTGTGCCTTATGGGATCGAGACTAAAGGTACCATGAGTATTATTAGCTTACGGCCAAGATATCCTTCATGTTACTTTAGTGCATTCAAGATCAAGGATGAATGCTTAATAGTGCAAGACTGGACCAGATATGTGATGGGGGAGCGCAGAGAAGTACTAGGGGGCAAACAGATGTGCTACCCAAAATTAGGAGACAGGTTCATCTGCATGCTCCAACTTGATCAAGGAGGAGAGCTACACATATTTTATGTTGTTTTACCTAAGAGAGAGCAACAGGAGTGATTAGCTAGAAATGAGTTTGAGGATGATGATGTGCTACACTATTACTATGATGATAAAATAGCTAGTCATGGTGGTAATGACTGATGATTATTATTAGCTAGTGTTAGTGGTGATTAAATAAATATTGTTGGTGGTAATGATTATGATGATGATTAAATAGCTTGTGCTGGTGGATTAGATTCAAGTGGAGGCAACATGTGGTGCCAATCGAAAGTACTACTAGTCCAAACTAGATCAAGTTTGGATTAGTAGTATACTTTTGACATGCACCATATATTGCCTCCACTTGAAGCTAATCCACCTTCATGTAACACACTGTTATGGACATAATGATGTAAACCTCATAGCTGGTATTGTACCAATATTTGTATGATGGCGCATAAATACACTAAAAATAAAAAATTAAAAAACAATACTAGTAGCGCTGGAAAGAAAACACGCTGCCAGTACTTACATTAGCAGCAACATGGGACTGAACAAGCGCTGCAGCTATTTGTCCTAGCAGTAGCGCGTGCGCCACGCGTTACTGCTAAGCAATAGCTGTAGCGCCTTATTAGTAGCGCGCCTACCCGCGCTACTAGTGAGCACAAAACCAGCGCTACTGCTAGGGTTTTCCCTAGTAGTGACAACAGGGCGCATATGTCAGTTATTGGAGGACAGAGGTGCGTAAGCATATTTGCGGAAGCGTGCTCTACTGGCAAACATGATGGAAGTACTGGGTAAGGCTGATTTAGTAACACCAACACGCTGGTTCAGCTTATTAATTACGTGTCTCATCTGCTGCAGCGTGTATTGTCACTTCACTGCGAAGACTAGTTGAATAGTTCTCTCTGACCGAGATGGGGAATAAATGGATCGCGAGGACTTCCTTTCTACAGTATTCCTATGCCTCTATGCTTACTTCACTCATTTTGCTCCGTACCTAGTCACTTGTTGAAATCTGTAGAAAGACAAATACTCCGTATTTGAGAACAGAGGGAGGCTTTTACTCCGTACTACTCCCTCCGTTCCAAAATAGATGACTCAACTTTGTACTATATTTGGGAATAGAGGGAGTATCACCATATGGTGGGAACAGAGGAAGCTTGAAATATGAACATGTCAATGGGAGGGAGTAAGCCCCATGCATGCATGCATGCAACATGCAACACTCACACGTACACATGGACGCACGCAACACTCACGCACCCATGCGGCACTCAACAAACGATGCAACACACACGCTCACGCTCAAGTGCTCAACCTACTCCCTACGTCCGTGAAAGACTGTACATTTAGAGATTTACACATTGACCAGGGCATAATTAACGCCCAAAAGTAGCAGACTTATGTGCGCATGCGACCATTGAGATAAGAAGATTAAATGAAGGTCGTTGCATGCTGTAATTAAGGATAGACATGTAGCCTATACCTACAGCACAAGTTGGTGCATTAGTCAATCAATATCGATTTAGTAGATTAAAGGCTAAATGCATTGGAAGTGTAGATGTACATCATGTAGTACACTCTTTGTTGGAAGACCGAGGGAGGACACGTGCATGCACTCACATACACAGCCAGGGCAGTTCGCGCGCAAGGGTTGGACTCGTGTCGCGCCTGCGTAAAGTTTTGTTTAACTAATTTCTTTGCTCTGCCAACTGATAGGTGGGACCCAGAAACCAGGTGACAATTTAACCAGTCAACAAAGTGCCACGTCGACTATGTGGCCGGTCAGTAGGGTGCAATACGGTGCTCTACAATGAGCTAGTGATCGCATAATCACCGCAAAACTATATATAGTGACCGTAAAGAGCGTACTGTTACATACGTTGACCGCCAGTGTATTTTTCTCGTTTCAAATTAAGCCATATTAATCGGAAAGGACGCAGTATGGACTACTACTACTAGTACTAGTACTGCTTTGATGTGTCCCGTCAACTCGCCGAATGAGGAGAAGCTTGCATACTACGCCTCTCCCTCGCTCACGCACGTGGTGGTTCGCAGGACGAGGAGAGGGTTTTGACTACAGCGCCCTCTCCCTCTCCCTCTCCCTCTCCCTCTCCCTCGCCCTCGCGGTGGACGTGCAGCAGTTCAATAGGTGTCAGATTGCCAGAAGCATATTGTACTGTAGTATCATCATTGTTGGACCTTCCAAAGAGGCGAAGAGCCAAGTGCAAGGTTCACACGAGTACGAACTGTTGAACCTCCCAAAGAGGCAAAGAGCCAAGCGCAAGGTTTTATAGGAGTTGTCGTCCTAGGAGTGTACTAGTACAACTATAGCGAACGATGCTACTGTATGATGCCGCCACGTCACGTATATCCAAAGCTGTGCCACCTTTTTTTTCTCAAAGAGCGTGTTTGAGCCCGTGCAACAACCACACAAGTTGCACGTACACATAACACATTTACTAGTAATAAAGGACAAATGCCAGTATGCCACACAAGTTCATCTCCAACTCATGTGATAAATTTGTGCACGACTAGTCTACATATATTCACAGCGCTACCGTTCACAATTATCGTACTCCAATTACACGTTATAGATGGGCTACATGTCCTCCTCCAGGTTCCAGTCCCAGGTGTTCTTCATGGATGGCATGATCCATAGCGGTGGGCAACGGGAATCATTGTCGCAGCTTTCTAGTCCGGTTCCACACGATGGAGGCTCATCCAAGCTGAAGCGGCATCAATCAGGGATAGCGTGTCCCAGCATGTCGTTCATCCGGCGGTGCGCACTGAAGACACAACCATGCTTCATGAACGGCAGGCCTTCCGTGTCGTGCACGGAAGGTGGCATCGGCTTCACAATGGGGTAGCTGTCCTCGATGAAAAGCGAGTACTCTCCAAGAGTGTTCCTCGGCACCCACGTAGCATCACGGGGGTCGAACTCGGCGCCGTTCATCTGGTACACGCGGCATCCCAGATCTGAACACATGGTGACGTACATAGTCAAGGTCCATGCATAATAATGTTGTGCTCTGGCGGTTAGTAATACTATGCAGCAAATAGTACTACTCCGGTATAGAGGAAGTAAAATAACCGGCTTATTATATATAGCCACTCTTGGCTACATGGATGAGATAGAAAGACATGGAAAAACAAAAATGGTGGCAGCTGGTGGGTTCAAGTCTTCAAGGGCCTAGCTAGCTATACGCGTCCTCCAAGGTAAAAAGTACTCCTACTAGTACTACAAAGTATACTACTAGTACAACAATGAAAGAGAAGGCGAGAGGGTTAAAAAAATGGAATACCTGGGTAGATGGCGATGGTCCGATCGTGGTAGATTATGTGAGCATGTTGCACATCAGTGGTACCATGGGTAACGACTGCTAAGATAGTTGATCCCAATATGCCAAAGTCAGCTACAAGGTTCTAGGTTAGACCGAATCGCGGATGCAAATGCACATCCAGGATCGGCGATCTTATTTTGATCGGGGGATGACTGGTCCCTGCAAAATAATGGAGTACCGTTAGGGATGCAAATGATGGTTTGTGCATTCCGTTTGTAATCTCCCATACCGTAGGATGTCAACCAGATGAAACAACTCCCCTGGCTTGTCACCGCGAAGATGCGGCCTACATGGCGCACGGCGTCTTCGAATGTGTAGGGGTACAAATCTACCGCCGCCAACATGCGCCAGCCTCTGCCGTTACTGCCTCCTGCATTGATGGCAATCCTTATGTCGAACACCGTGATGAGATAGTAATCATCGTAGTCGCGTCGCTTTGTCGGCGGGTCCGCAATTGCTATCTTCTTCAATCTCATGTAGGCATCATCATACGTATTCTTGCCCAGCCAGTCCGGAAGGCCGGTCCCAATGGTGGAGAAGGGGTCTACCGGAACGGCCGCACTGCTGTGTATGTTGTGCAAAATCATGGTGGTATCCGACCGAAGGTATGCAAGCCAATATTCGTTGGCACCGACCCATACCTATATATAAGACGGTGGGCAGCGGAGAAATTACGGGATGGAAATGGAATAACTAAGTACTACATGATCAAACTCCATTACTGACCTGCTCATCAGACAAAATCTGACTACCTCTCAGCGTCGTCAACTCTAGCGGAGTCAACGTGCAACCATGGCCAGGGAGCGGTGGACTGTTCGAAGAATTGTCCCATAGAAGAACCTTCTCCTCGAGCACGCATGGAAGACCAACAAGCATGGCCTTTTCCCAAGCCTGTTTAAGCAGCGTCTTGAAAAAGTTGGTGCAGGAAGCACCGAGTCTTGCGGCGGTGAGGACGTCGGAGCGGCCTGTGATTTCTCCCATAGAATCGTCGTCCAAGGTCTCCCAGCCCCGACGAGGAGGAGAACCTCCTGGCGGATCCATGGGAGCAGCAACGAACTGCCTTCTCTTCAGGGGGAGGGGAACTGGTGAGGAGGAGATAAGAGCGTAGTAATCGCAGGGCCTCGTCCCTTCCAACTGTAGATCGTTCCTCAACGAAGGGGTGAGGCTATTATTTACTACTCTAAATAATAGCACTAGTAAGAAATTTTTGGCACTAGGTAGTAGTTTTTGGTACCATAGAGTACTAGTACTAGCATTATGGAACATTATGGAATTGCATTATACTGTAAATAATAGCACCAGTAAGAAATTTTTGGTACTAGGTAGTAGTTTTTGGCATGGATTAAGAAATTTTGGGTATGTTTTTGCCATTTTTTGTACACGCCAACTAGTGTCAAAAAACGTCGTACATTATGTGACGGAGGAGTACGAACTCGTACTATAGCAGTACTAGTACTACTTTTCTCAACTACTCCTCAAAAAATCACCCAATTAATGCTCTTGTTTTCCTCAAAAAACTATGTTTACCAATGCATTAATTGCAATGCATGCATGCATAAATTACATTCATTGGTCAATTTTCTCTTAATACTTGCATGGAATGATTTAATGCACCTTGGAATCTGAACATCTGATGGGAAACAACCAAATTGAGCCTTATAAAATGGAAAAAAACTAAAATTTTGAGATGAGCCCTATAAACCGGAAAGGAGGGAGTACTGTACTTCTAGTCTAGTCTTGTATAGTGCACCAGTTTTGAACTCTTGAATCTCAGGGCCAAGGAGCTATAGTTGGAAGTGGAGGGTACTACTGTTCTCTAGAACCATCGTTGTACTATCAATGCAGGGGAAGGACACCTGCGTAGTGGCCTAGTGGCTACTCTCGGTGCTCTATTCAGCCGCTCCTCTCACGTAGCTGGCCTACTCAGCCGCTCCTCTCCCGCACACACTAGCAGCCTATTTATCAGCGACGGTTACTGCGGGGGCAGAACATTTGAGTTATTTGATACAGCGAGACTAGGCTTTTCACTTCCATTTGTGGAGGTGTAATGGATCTCGTCGAACTTTGTTAGTAGTTCCTTCTTTATGAATGAGATGAAGCAAAGCTTTTGCCTCCGTTTCAAAAAAACACGTCAAGAGGAATTTCTTTTATAGTAGAGCCGATAATGGAGTGAAGTCCATGCATGCAACGCCACAAGCTACAGAGTAGTAGTAGAGCACTTTACGTACAGAGCCATATTGCACAGTTCCCAATGGCCCGCCAGGCTTTTCCGGCTCCTCGGGCTTAATTGGGCGGCGGTAGTTTAAATATGCTACTAGCTGGAAGCTGCAAGCGAGGTGCGGCTAGGGCGAGCACGCGAGCCACGGGATGCTGGGAAGGAAAACCCGTTCACGTGGCTAGGCTGTCCAGTGCACCCAGATTGTGGGGCCGCATGTCTGTTTGACTTCAAAACTCAAACTACCCGTGTAAAATATTGGCTCGCAACAAAGTGTAGTAGTATACTAATTTTTTAAAAGGCCGCCGTGCGTTCGGCCGGGATCAAACCCACAAAACGAGGTATACACTCCCGCGACCACTAGTAGTACTCGTTGGAATACAACGCAACCTATAATCGCCTTTTGTCGCTAGTAGTACGTACATTGTTCCTTACAAGAAACCCCTAATATCATGGTTAATAGTATAGCCAGCTGCTGGCTATAAGCCAGTGCCATGTCATCTACAGCCCATCTTATAGCCAACATGTAGTAGTAGTTTATTTCTTATAACCCGCTGACTTAGCTCTATTGTACTTGCTCTAATAATGCAAGGAACCACTAAAATGCCAAGAAACTACTACCACTTGCATACGTGGCGGACTTAAGATAAGACTACCTTATCAACCATTGTACATGCTCTTACCAACAAAAATCCTCGAGTGACCTCCTACCTCCGGCCCGTCCACCTAGTCATCATCGGCCATGGGACGCAGCTACCGCCGCCGGCAGAAGGCGAGGTCAAAACCGCCGGCGGTGCGGAGCCCATGTTGCGACAGCCCGGACGCCAGCTCCATCCGGTGCTCGCAGCCGCTAGCTAGCCAAGATAGCTCCGTCCAGCTGCTTGTCTGCAAGGTTTGCTAGCTAGATTGGCACGGTAGCGCGGCGGCTTGCTCGCGCGCGCCGCGCTAAGGCCAGCCATCTGGCTCGAGCGAAGGCCAGCGCGGCGGCTTCCTCGCTCGTGAGTCACGCTCGGGCCAGCCTGCCAACCCGTGCGGAGGCCAGCGCGGCGTCAGGCCCGTCCGGCGAAGCGGCGGCCAACTCGCTCATCACCGGCGCCACCGACGAACACGCATTAGTACTGTTTGAAGTAATGTTCAGGAAAAATAATGATTTGAGGGGGAATAACAAGATAGAAGGTCAGATGTGGGTCCCTCGTGTCAACGGTCAAACATAATGTGTTGGTTTAAGCTGCCTCATCAGCACGGACATGTTGTCCAACCCTGTCATAAATGGGTTTAAACGAACCTAATCGGTAGGAGTAATAGGTAGTTTTTGGCGTGGATTAAGAAATTTTGGGTATGTTTTTGCTATTTTTTGTACAATAGATTCCTCCTAGGGCTGGTTGAAAGTGGTAGTTTTTTGTTAAATACTCTACATATTGTAAGTAGGAGTGAAAGTTAAGCTTTGGAAGCCAATAAGCAAGGCTAATTACATAGTGCATATGTGTACATGATTGAAAGTAAATATCAACCATGAGTTACTAATATCTTGATGGAAAACTCGAAACTATGGAATACTGTCGGTGTACTAAAGTAGGGGTACCTTAGTACCCCGAACTTGTGCACGGGCAGTCGTAGCACCCCGCGGCAAGGCTTGCCAGGTGATCGCCAAAACTCTCCATGGTCCCTTTTTGGGCCATCCAAGAACAAAGTATTTGAGCCAAGGCCCCGGCAGGAGGAGCTTGCCGGGACGGCCGCCCGAAGAGAGCAAGGCCCCGGCAAGAGGAGCTTGCCGGGACGGCCGCTCGACGCACAAGGCCCCGGCAAGAGGAGCTTGCCGGGAAGGCCGACCAGGGCACGACAAGAGACTTGCTGCGACGCGCCACGCGTCCCGACAAGGACCGGTGAGCGACAAGCTCCCGGGCGCGACAAGGCACCAACCGCGGCAAGGCGCTTGCCGCGGCAGGTCACCACCCCGCGCCTGCGTTCCAGCTCATCCACCAACGTGTCGCTCTGGGGCCATTCCAGGCGTACGTGGCGAGAGGCTGCGCAGCCAGGGGCATGCGGTGGCGAAGCAACGCTGACAGGATAGCCGTCTTGGCAAACGGTGCCGCCCCTGACGGTGCCTTTTCTGCATTGTTTGGGCGACCTAGACGGGCATTTAATGCCCTTGTCCCCTGCCGTCAGAGTTAGGTATGATAGCACTGTGCAAACAGTTGTACCCAACACAGCGTTTTCCAGTTTTACCCCCGCCTACGTTGCCACCTATGGGTAACCCCTTGCGCATATAAAAGGAGGCCCCATGCGCAACGTAAAGAAAGGGGGAAGGAGGCCACTCACGCTCGGTCCGATTAGTTGCCTGAGTGTACTATAGCACTCAGCGCTCCCGAGCAAGAACATAATACAAACCACAAAGCAGCAGTGGGGTTTTACGCATCCGTGTGGCCCGAAGCTGGGTAAACCCCTTGTGTGCATCGTCTCGATCCGCTCTTCGCGCGACCTCCGCCCCCCGCCGAACCAGAAAGGGGTTCGGTCCCCATAGGTGTTCGTGGAGGCAGATTTCCCCCGACATCTTTGGCGCGCTAGGTAGGGGGCGTCAAGGTTGTGTGAACCTGATCCGGCGTCCGCACAGGCTAGATCCCCATCATCTTCATCGACATGCCACCGAAGAAGAAAGCTCCGGAGGTGGCTGGTCCGGCCGCGTCGAACCCACCGCCCCAGGAGCAAACGGGTGGTGAGGACGGCACCGGCGGCGGAATGGACGTCGTCGAGCCAGCTCATGGTGCCACGGCGTCCGAACATACGCCGACATCTCTTGGCGCAGGTAAGCCCTGGTATGACCAGGCAACCTTTCGCTCTATTCCATGGAGCGGAGGCAGTTAGCCCCACGGATCTCGCATACGGGCCACCTCGAGTGTTCGCTCACGCTGAGCTCGAGCAAGAGCAGCTGCGACGAGATGACGCGCTGCTCCTCGAGGAGGACCGTCTTCAGGCCGTTGTGCGAGCTGCTCGCTACCAGCAAGCTTTGCGCTGCTTTTATAGCCGCAAAGTTAGTGCCAGAAGTTTCGAGGAAGTGGGAAGGCCCTTACCGGGTGAAACAAGTCTCTAGGCCTGGCGCTGTCCGCCTTGAGACCGAAGATACCACTCCAGTGAGCAACTCCTGGAACGTTGGGCATCTTCGTAAGTTTCGCCCGTAAGGCGCGGTTGTCGGACCCCGTCCGGCAACCACCCTTTTGTACAAGTCTTGCCGCTGTTGCATGTGATCCTTTGTACGGAGCCAGGCGCAGACCCTGTGCACAGATTAAATTCATGTGTTCCGCACATCTTGTCGATCTCATGCTTTTTATTCTTTGCATGTATTATCTGACACTCTGTGCAGCACTGACCCCCGGTAAGCGATGATGGGCCATGGGGCCCTGAACCTTTATTTTTCTCTTCTTCCTTTTCTTCTCAAGAAAAGGAAGGTTCCCTCGCCCACAAGTTTGCCAGGGAGGGAAGGGGGAAGATAATGGTGAGGACCAGGCAGCGTTCGATGAAGTTTCGCCTTGCCAGAAAGCGACCTTGCCGGGCAGCGAGCCACGGAAAAGCTAAGTTGCCAAAGTTTGAGCAATCAAGTTTTTAAATTCTAAGGTTATCTTCCTCGAACGACCGTACTTTGTATGGAAAACCTGTGCGCGGAGGAACCAGCTCGTGGCTAGTCGCGCCCTTACTTCGTTTCGAGTCCGCTCAACGATTTAAGTATGCTGCGACCAGACTCGCGCCCTTACTTTGTTTCGAGCTTGCTCAGCGACTTGAGTGTGCTGCAACTGCAGTTGCGCCCTTATTTCGTTTTGAGCCTGCTCAACAACTTAAGTGAACCGCGGCTAGTCACGACAAGGTTTCTTGCCGGCAACGGCACCGCCAGCGGGCTGCTGATGTCCCGCACTCAGCAAGTGTGCCTACGCCGGCAAGTTCCCTAAAAGCATAGGGCAATAACATACAAAGGAGGGAATCAAATAGAGGAAGTAACAGTGCATTCACTACCTAAGATGAAGTTATATTACAAGATAGCTTGTCGCAGCCCTAATAAATTGTTTTCATTACTCGGCCAGCGGCGATAAGAAAAGAAAAGGGCGGGCGGCCTAATCCACACGGTCGCCCTCGATCCTCTTGATCCCGGCCACCCTTTCCACAATGGGCGCGATGAGGGCCCTGATCTCCTCCAGGTCAGCGTCTGGCGGCAGGGATCTGAGGACATTGGTGAGCTTGAGGCCTGGGTTGCGGAAGACGATCTTCACCAACACCTTCTCAAGGGCTCCAGCGCAGGCATCGCGCGTCTCGTCGGCCAGCCGCTCTGGGATCGCATCCCGGAGTTCCTGAAGGGCCGTTGCGACGCCTTTGAAGAACGAAGTGAGCTTGGCGCTGGGTGGGAGGTTCGCGCCAGAGGGATACTCGTGACCCTCCATCCCCAGCAGCGATAGCTCCTTCTCGATGGAGGCGGCGATGTCCACCAGACCCTCCGTCCACTGCTCCACCGTCGCCCTGAAGTTGTTCTGGGTAACTGCGGCGCTCTTCAACAGCGTCTCGTTGTCCGTGATCTCCTTCCGCAAGGCCGTCTCTCGCTCCTTGGCGCTGTCCAGCGTCTTGGACAAGGTGGCCAGCTTCATCTCGAGATCAGCATTGGAGTCCTTGGCCGCGTCAAGCTCCTTGATCTTATCGGCGAAGAGTCCTTGCAGCTCGCCAAGGGTATAAGCACCCTTCTCGCGCTCTTGTTTGAGCGCGGCGAGCTCCTCACCGCTCGCCTTAAGATCAGTGTCGAGCTGCGCCACCCTCGTCTCCAGCTCCCTCTTGGCGGCCTCGGCAGCCGCGGCAGCATCTTGCGCTTCCTTGAGGGCTCCGCCAAGCGCTTGCTCGCGCGCGGCGACCTCCTCCTCGTGGCTGGCGAGGCTGGCTTTCTGCTGCACCAGCTCACCCTCCCGTGCGGACAGCCCCTCGGCGGCAAGCCTCTGCTGCTCTTCGGATTCGGCCTTCTCGAGGATGAAGGCCGTCTGCGCCTCGTCGAGTTGCCTCCGCTCCTCCGCCAAGGATCGGAGGGCCTCCTGGTTGAGCTCCCGGAGCTCCTCGGCGCGCTTCTCCATGTCCACTCCCGCCTTCGCGACAAGCGCTTCCCAGCGTTCCACCTTGGCTTGTCGGGCGCGGTAGAGTGACACCAGCTTCCGGAGCAGCCGCTCCTCAGCAGGCTCGCCGCCGCTGCTGCTTGGCGTATCAACCAGCGTCAGCCCGGCGGAGGCGAGCACCTCTCCATCCAAGGTCTCCCCCTCGACCGGCGCCCTGGAAGTCGACTCCCAGGGGAGCTTGATGAAGATATCATCGCCGGCCTTCAGGTAGACGCCTGGCTGGGGCTCCTCGGGGCCCGACGCTGCGGCGGAAGCAGGATCGACGGTCGGCGCAGCGCCTGGCGCTCCTGCGGCCCCAGGGCCGTCAGTACGATCGCCGGCCCCCTCGCCAGCGGCTGCTGCGGCAGCCTTGGCGGCCTCTTCGCCGGCCAGATCTTCAGCACCGTCCGCCTCTCCGGTGGCGGCCACGTCGTCGGTATGGCCGCGCGCATCCTCCTCGACGACGACCTCGGTCTCCATCGGGTCCGTGGCGGGCGGGTCTGAAGGCCAAAAGAGGGAGAGAAGTCAAGCAACTATCCAAAGAAGGAGATTTAAAAAAAAACCCCAAGGGAGATTTCCGAACGAGAGGATTACCGGTAGCAGGGCCTGCCGCCGCGGTCTCCGTTGCCGGGGTTCCCGTTGCCGGGGTCTCGCTGGTGCCGTCCTTTGCCGGGGACTCCTCCCTTACCGGAGGACTCCCCCTTGCCGGGGAGCTCTCCCTTATCGGGAACTCCTCCCTTGTCGGGGAACTCCCCCTTGGCGGTGTAGTCGACGCGGACGGCTCGACGGGAGTGCCCCCCAGACGCTCCTGCTGAGGCTTTTCTGCTCCCGCACGATCCGACAGCCAGATATCAACAACAACAAGAAGAGCACCCATGCGCGCCGAACAGCGGAGGTAAACCGTATACTTACGCTGGGGGCTGCGCTGGGGGCTGCCCTGAAGGTCAGCTGCCGGGTCCGGCAAGTTCGTCTCGGGCGCACCCCCCGCTGTCGCGGTGGGTTCGCCGTCAATGACGACCAGCGGGATCTTGGCCCTCTTTGCCGCCCTTTGAGCCAGAGTCCTGAAAGGGAACGGGTTCAGAGTGAGACAAAAAAAAAGATGCAAAACAAAGATAGCAAAAATTGAAGAAACACAAGCTCAACAAGGGCCTTACTCTTCTTTCTCTTCCTCGTCGGAGCTGAGCGCGAAGAAGTCAAAGACCGGCCCGCTCCTGGCGCGAGGGGGCGGAGGAGTAGGCTCCCTTGGCTGCTTGGCGGGAGCAGTGGACGACCCCGCTCCAGCCGCCGCCGCGGCGCGAGAAGCGGCAGGAGCAGAAGCCGCGGCCCGCGAAGACCCCGCTCCTGCTGCCTCAGAAGAGCGTGTCACGCGGCGCTGCGGTTGTTGGCTCGCCTGCCGTACCACCTCCCCAGCCTTGCGGAGACGCCTCCTTGGCTGAGCCGGGGGCTCTGCTTGCGACGAGCTGTCCGAAGGTCGGGAGGAAGAGGCGTCAACCTCCGGCAAGCCACTTGTGTCCTTGGCGGGCTCGCCCTCGACGCCGCGCCCGGTTGACTCCTCCTCGCCGACAAACTCCGCTCGCTCGGCAAGGCTCACCACCTCCGCCACGTCCGCCTCAGCCTCGGTGAAACCAAATGCGCCCGCAGCTGCGGCTGCTGCCGCCTCTTCCATCCTGGTGGCGATGCGCGCCAACTCCTCATCGGTGGTGTCGCGGGTGAGGCTTTTCTGCTCATCGGGGTTGATTGGCAATTCCACCAAGTCATCGAAGAACACACGCACGACGTCATCTGCAGGCACCTGCCAGGACGAGTCGATCCCGTGCGAGTCGCACAGCGGCATCATCGCAAGGATACGGCTGAGCGAAGAATTGTTGCACAAAGGAACGACGGCCTGCGGCAGCCTGAACCATTCGGGGTGGTCGGGGTCGTGCTTGAACAGCTCCCTGAGCGTCCCGTCGAGCTCCAAGACGGTGAAATTGAAATTAAGGCCGGGGCGCAGCCTCATGATGTCCACCGCATTTTGGAATTCCCAGGCGGGTCTCCCCTTCTCCTGCAGGGGGGCAATGTGGCGGCGAAGGAAGTCTGCGCCAACAGCGCCCACGGTGAGCCCGGCAAGCCGGAGGCGCAGGATCCGGGTGGTGGAAATCTCCAACTTGTCATCGTCCGGGGCCGCGTTACTCCAGTCGCTGCCGCGCACTACAGGAGTTCGGCGCACGACGGTGAATGGCTGTGGGTTCTCCTCGACGATCAGGCACCAGTATGCTCTCCACTCCTCCCATTTGCTATGGAGCTCTCCCTCCAAGTAAGCCTCCTTCTTGCCGGGCTTCGAGACCCAGGCGATTCCGCCGGAGAGAGGCTCTCCTCTCTCTACTCGAGGCTTGAAGAAGTGACGGAAGAGGGCTACGTTTGGATAGACTCCGACAAAGTTTTCGCAAAGATGCGCGAAAACTGCCATGGTCAGGACAGCATTGGGGGTGAAATCAAGGAGATGGAACCCGTAGGTGTTCATGATGTCGCAGAAGAATTCAGAGAAGGGCGGGCAGAGCCCGCAATTGAAGAACAGAGGAAAGAAGGGATACCCAGTCGGATACTTCTTCTGGGCGGCGGCGGGAAGAACCCTCGTGCGCGGATGCGCTCGCGTCCCCGTTGACCAGAAGAGGTAGAATTCCTCCCTCAGGTCCAACGCGTCGAGCTGAGGGGGGAAGGTTGCCCGCTCCTTTCGCAGCGCCTCAAGCCGCTGCGCCTCGGCCGACTTCGCAGCCTTCCCTTTCCCCTTGTCACCCTTCGGGGCCATGGCGGAAGCAGGGAGGGAGGTCGACGACGTTGGTAGCACTGGTGGCGACGGAAGGGGCGGAACGCTGCTCTCTTGGGAAGTGGCGGAGATTTTCGAGGAATCGCAACTGGCGGGTGGGCGGACTGCCCCTGTTTCCCCTGCTTATAAGGGGGAGGGGGGCGTTTCGCCTTTCCGAATAAACAAATCACCTGCGACATGACGCATGCCTGCGGGGCTCAGCCCCGCGCACGCCGCCCACGTCACGCATGCCTCTCCCCACGATGCCGCGTTCAACGCGTGCCGTTCGGGGAGGGCATGGTGAATGCAGAAAAAAATGCAGCGTGACCCAGGCCGCGCGTGCCCGTGCACTGTTTTGGGCCTGGCCCAACAGCGCTCGGCAACGTGTATGGCCCAGGCCCGGGGGCTCCTGTCGGTGTACTAAAGTAGGGGTACCTTAGTACCCCGAACTTGTGCACGGGCAGTCGTAGCACCCCGCGGCAAGGCTTGTGAGGTGATCGCCAAAACTCTCCATGGTCCCTTTTTGGGGCATCCAAGAACAAAGTATTTGAGCCAAGGCCCCGGCAGGAGGAGCTTGCCAGGACGGCCGCCCGAAGAGATCAAGGCCCCAGCAAGAGGAGCTTGCCGGGACGGCCGCTCGAAGCACAAGGCCCCGGCAAGAGGAGCTTCCCGGGAAGGCCGACCAGGGCACGACAAGGGACTTGCTGCGACACGCCACGCGTCCCGACAAGGACCGGTGAGCGACAAGCTCCCGGGCGCGACAAGGCACCAACCGCGGCAAGGCGCTTGCCGCGGCAGGTCACCACCCCGCGCCTGCGTTCCAGCTCATCCACCAACGTGTTGCTCTGGGGCCATTCCAGGCGTACGTGGCGAGAGGCTGCGCAGCCAGGGGCATGCGGTGGTGAAGCAACGCTGACAGGATAGCCGTCGTGGCAAACGGTGGCGCCCCTGACGGTCCCTTTTCTGCACTGTTTGGGTGACCTAGACGGGCATTTAATGCTCTTGTCCCCTGCCGTCAGAGTTAGGTATGTTAGCACTGTGCAAACAGTTGTACCCAACACAGCGTTTTCCAGTTTTACTCCCGCCTACGTTGCCACCTGTGGGTAACCCCTTGCGCATATAAAAGGAGGCCCCATGCGCAACGTAAAGAAAGGGGGAAGGAGGCCACTCACGCTCGGTCCGATTAGTTGCCTGAGTGTACTGTAGCACTCAGCGCTCCCAAGCAAGAACATAATACAAACCACAAAGCAGCAGTAGGGTTTTACGCATCCGTGCGGCCCGAAGCTGGGTAAACCCCTTGTGTGCATCGTCTCGATCCGCTCTTCGCGCGACCTCCACCCCCCGCCGAACCAGAAAGGGGCTCGGTCCCCATAGGTGTTCGTGGAGCAGATTTCCCCCGGCAAATACTAGGAAAAGAAATGCATGGTTGGAAATACTAGGAATGTTCATGTCCGTTGCAACGAATCATAATTAGAATAATACTTATTCACAAACTTGGTACAAAACACTCTAATTTTGATATACATATGTCACTAGAGATATATTATGTTTCAATTAGAATATATTCCTTGGGCTGTTTTGGTGGGGTTAGGGAGGGATGTGGTTGGTTTTAAGATACTAATTATGGGTTTTTCTGCAAATTGGTAGACAAGTGGGATGTTGGTGAGAAAAGGCAACAACTTACCTCACAATCGTTAGATGTAGATCTAACGGTCAGAAACGACGGATGGCAGACACACCAGCATCACCAACTTAGTCTTGTGTAGGAGTACTAGCAAGATCTGTGCATTGCACGGAACATCAAGATGCATTTTTTTATAAAACACTTGTTGTGATTGACCCTTGCGAGAGTAATCCCATGTGTAAAAACTAATGATATCTCAAGAAATATGAGATAAGGTGAAGAGGAGTGGGATGTGGTGGTGGTTGGTGGTCGGACTGAGCGGAGGCATGGGGATTGACGAGGCCGACAGCGGCCACCAGGCCAGTTTGTTCCAGAGGCTTCCTTTATTAATTGCTCAACAATGAGGTTTGTTGGAGATAAGGATGAACGAGGGAAGGCCTTGTCTGCAAATGTGGAGAGGGGTGCGGGTATCTTTTAGTTTAATTTCCATCTGTCAGATATATATCGGACGGTATATATTGCAAGATGGCACACGTACAATCATCACCAACTCAGTTTTTTATAAGAGAAGAAATATAAGTATGGATATACAAACGTATTATCGGTACTTGCTTCCGTAAACTAGCATCTACATTCTATCCAACGCCTCGGCATGTGGGGCCTTAGCACAATGACTTCTTGACTGTGTAAAATGAAGATTTTCCTGTCGCCGACAAGGAGGGTGATGGCGGCGCGCTTTTTGGCTTGCTCTAGTCGTAGTAGTCATACTAGGTGGTCTAAGCACGTGTAGATTTATTCTTTTTCACGTCTCGTGTTCGCCGTACTGCCACGACTGTTCGTGAATAGACGGTAAGTTATTCACGGGGAAACCCTTGTTGAGCATGTTTGCGAGAGAGAGAGAGAGAGAGAGAGAGAGAGAGAGAGTGCGTGTGTGATATGTTAGAGACTGAGGCAATGATAACAGATTCTTTGTGTTTATGTGTGTGGAGGATAGAGAGAGACATGTACATGGGGCTTTGTGTTGTGTAACGTGGAGACACATATACATAATTAGAGAGTGAGTGTGTGAGATACACATGCGGACAAGAGGAGAGATGAGGATCCAAGTAAATGGGTGTTTGTGCGTGTCTGTGTGTGTTTGTGCACGCGTTTGTGTGTGAGAGGGAGAGAGTGTATGTGGAGTAGAGAGACCACTGATGATGTAAACCTAGTATAAGGGAAGGGGGAATGGTGTGACATGTGTAGTAGCGAGATAGCACGGGTGCGGGCGGGGGGAGCAGACTATTTGGAAGAGACATCGAGTGTGTGTGTGGGAGAGGGGTGTGAGAGCTAGAGAAAGAGAGAGCTAGCGACGGAGAGAGAGAGAGAGAGAGAGAGAGAGAGAGAGAGAGAGAGAGAGAGAGAGAGAGAGAGAGAGAGAGAGAGGAAGAGAGGGGGCGAGACGGGTCGTTTGTGTCCATAAATGACGTATAGATAGGGAGACAATGTTGATGTTGTCCAAAATTGGCCTATGTACGGGGGCGCAAGGGAAGCAAGTCATTGTGTGTGTGATAGGGACTTCATGAGAGATCTAGAATAGATGATGTAGAGAACAATGTGCGAAATTGAGAACGATTATAGATTAGGAAGCTATGCAAAGAGTCACGACATATATGTATACTAGGAAGGAGCTGGGGCGGGTCCGCATGTGGGAGAGATAGAAAGAGGAGAGTGGTGCACAAGGAGACAAAGTGTGCTTGTTGCAGTGGGGGTGGTGTGTGAGGTGAGAGCGCGAGAACCACATAACTAGGGAGATAGACGTTTGGGGGTGACGTTTTGTGTGTATGGGAAAGATACACTCTACATAGTGCGTGTGCTTGGGTAAGAGAGATAGAGGGAGACGTAGAGAGTGAGGGAAGAGATGTGTGCATGCCCGAGAGACAAAGTGATAGAGACCTATGTTGGGGTCCGGACTTTACAAGAGAGAGGGGTGTTAATGTGCTCGTGTGTTGGTGTTTGGGGGAGAGAACGACTTCTCTCTGTGTGTGTGTGGTGGTGGTGGGGGCGGGTTGACTTCAGATAAAGAGTGAGATGTCTATATTTGAGGGACTTTAGCGTAATTGAGATATTGTGCACTCATGGTTGATCAATTTGTTTCACAGTTTGTACTATGAGATAACGATACTTTTGAACATGCGTGACATACCTTGATGTACCAGAATTACAAACCTAAGATTGGAATTTTGGAATTCGACTCCATCATTAGCTTTTGTAATTCATTTAAACGAAGGTACATTTTTAAGCCGGGATTTCATGATTTCAAATTCATATATCAAACCTAGAGATATACACATACGGGCATGTTCAAACTTTATAATCATCCACTTTATTCATATGCATACACATTTTTGCTTTTGTCATCATATTTAGGATAAACACATTTGGAATTTCATTTGAATTGGACCGTATGATGGTATTTGCTTGTAGTAGCTCAATGATCCATATTTGAATTGAATGGACAATCTAAGTTTCGAGTTGGACACATTGATTTTCAAAACTTGCACATTTTTTTGCGTGCAAAACAAACAAATTGTCAGCCATGATATCATAGTCGGCCGTACGAGAGCAGAATACTTATAATTTTAGGTGCCAAAAGCTTTCAAACTTCCCACTCACATCGAAATATCACGCGCCCGAAAGTTTAGCCCTGCGATATTCCTGTTTTACCCCTGCCACATGAACGGAAAAGGGCTTATTTGGTAACTCCATTGTTTTCCCCTCTTTGCCCCCAACATTCTTCCCCAGAGCCCCTCCCCTTCCCCTCCTCGACCCCCCCGACCACGGCAAGCCGCCGAATCTAGTCCTCCGCTGCAACGGTGGACCTCACACCCTGCCAGATCTACCTTCCGCACCTTGGAACCCCCAACTGCCAACTCAACACTTCACCGGAGCCGCTTCAGCAACTAGCTTGTCCACCGCTCCAGATCTCATTGACCGCCATCATGGTTCACCGCACCGGATCTGCTTAACCGGTGCCCTCGTCCACCACAGCGTAGGCCCTTCACTGACTCCCTCGTACGCCCCTTCGCTGGCCCTTCATACAAGCCCTCGTCCGCCGCAATAGATCCGCCTCACCGAAAGCACTATACAATGCGCCTGCCGAAGCCTTCGTCCACTGCACCGGACCCGCTCCACGGACGCCATATTCAACTCCACCGTCCCTGCTTTACCAACGCCGCATTTGTGGGCTGCCCGAAGCAAGTGTTTGCGAGATGGAAATTACTGTCTACCCCTGACACTTGACATCCTTATCGACAGGATTTACACTGTTGTCGATAGGGGTAGACTAGTAACTTCAATCAGACGTGGCACGATGGCCTCTGAGCCCATTCAGACACGGTGGGCGCCAAACGTCGGCGGCAAAACACATTTGATTCAAGCTCATCCGAAAGACATGTGTCTCTTCCTCCATTTCCCCATTCATACACGGTGGATGGCAAAACAAACTCTCCTCGTCCGAAATCGATGTAGGCTTATATTTTAAATAGGGGCAGATGTGTAACTTCCATCAGACGTGACACAACCGCCCTACCTGTCAGCCCCGTTCATACACCGTGGGCGCCAACCATGGGCGGAAAAACACCCTCTCCTCGCTCGAAATAGTTACCAGCAAATATTTGGGAGATGCGAGATTACCGTCCTATCCCCAACCGACGCGATGTCCGGAATTTTAAATGGAGGATAAATTCATAACTTTCCCCCATTTCAGAGAAGCGCGTCCCAAAGTTTGAGATCCCCCCTCCCCTCCATTTCCCCATTGATACACCATCGGCGGCACGACAACCTCCGCACTGCGGCCAGCCTCCTCCGTCCGCCACCCCATCCTCCACCTTGCCGGAGCCGCTACCCCTACCCCATCGTCCACTGCAAGAGATGGACGTCTCTCATCCATGGCGGTCGACCAAGATTCTTTCATCGCCTCCTCTTGCTTCATCGGCGCCGTCGTCCACCTTGCCGTTGCCGCTCCTACGACCGCCTCGTCCACGACAACAGGATATATCACCCGACCCGACCGTCTGCCGTCTAAAGTCTTCTTCCCCGCCGCCGACAGCCATCGCACCCGCAGCACCCTCAACGTATCAGGATAGGCCTACACAGCGTCGCAAGAGAGCGGTCACTCTTCCATATGTGCTTAAGTTATTGATCTCACCCGGAAAATAGATCGTAATTTGTTTACTGTACTTTTCTTGTCCGTACCAAATCGTAGTGGCTAGTTGAAAGCAAACATTGGTTGCGAAGTAGCTTTATCCGGTTTGCACCTTCAAATCCGCCATGGCATGGGCACCATACTCATAAAGCTTATGGTTTCCCCCCTTTATATTCACTACCATCATCGTAGGTGCTTCGTGTCGTGCTAGCACTGCTCCTCAAGACCTCAACCCAAAGCTTACGTGTTGAAATACGAATCTGATATGATGCTCATATAACTAAAACAGAGAACTTCTAATTGGTCACCTAATGTTCCTGTATTCGTTTTGAAAAGCATGTGCGCCACCCACTGGTCTAGCTAGTTCTACTTTCCTGATTTTTCTCTTGATGCTTAGGGTTTTCCCCTTTTATCTACTCTACTATGATCTATGTAGGTGCTTTTTGTCGTACTAGCATTACTCCACCCTTCAAGCTAAACAACACAACACTCAGAATTCGAAAGCTTAGTTGTTCAAATATGATTGTGATATGATACTGATATTAGTTAACCGACACATTTAATTGGTTAGCTAAAGGTCCCACTTGAGTTTCCAAATGCATGTCGCGACATATAGAGAGACAACATAATTGCATTTCTTTGTCACTTGTTGACCGTAATTTCTTGTCCATACCAAATCTTAGTTGTTATTTCAAAGCAAACATCGGTTGCTAACTACCCTTTGCACGGTTTGCAGCTTCAGATCTGCCATCCCCCTGCCACAGTCAACACTGTACTCATCATGCTTATGTTTTCCCCATTTTATGATGACCACAATCACCCTACGTGGTTCTGTCGTAATAGAACTGCTCCACCCATTGAGCTAAACAAGCTTAGTTGTACAATTTGATATCTGATATTATTGCTGATATTAGTAAAACTGAGAGATGTTTAATTGGTTAGCTAAATGTTCCTACTTTAGTTTCGAAATGCATGTGAGCCACATATGGAGAGACCGGAAAGAATAGTATTTCTCTATGTGCTCTGGTTCATCATGGGTGGCCAACCAACATTGTATTAAAAGACTTGTAATATCTTCAATCTGCTTGCTCTTCTACTCTTCTTTAAGATGATACTCTTCTCTTACGGTCGACTGGTCAGGTCGAGTTGTTATCCCTTAGTATATTTTGAATCTGTCAGGTCAGGTCGACTTGTTCTTCTTTACTATATGTTGAAGCTATCATCTGTGAAGTGTCATCGCTTCTGGAGCTCTCATATTTTGAGTAGTAGGCCACATTATATTAATGCACACAACAAATTACAGCATGCATGGCATCTTTTAAAACAATTGCAGAGATAGCACAAAGGGGTTTACAAGGAGGCAATATTGGATTAGAAACACTTCTGCATTACAAAGAAAATCTCACTTGTTTTTATGTTTTCATGTATGTCAGATATTGAACATTATCAAAATGAATATGAGAATGGGTGCACGAGAGGAATATTGCGGAACGATCCACTGCCTAACAAACTTGGCATGGTGGAGGATGGCCTATCTTATTCACCCATCAAGGTGCTTGCTCTAACTTTGCAAAGTTGTATTGGTCGCACATATTTTGCTTCTGACCTCTTGCATTACTTCTACTTTGTTACACCATCTTCTTAGTTTAAGCATCATATATGAGTATATGACATACCTATCCATTTTCTGTACCTATTCCATGTGTCGTCACACTATGTTTTTTCAGTCAAATGTTGTTCTTTTGTAATAGATGTCCAAAAGGAAGAG
The DNA here is from genome assembly GCA_032464435.1 of Aegilops umbellulata. Taxonomy (NCBI): domain Eukaryota; kingdom Viridiplantae; phylum Streptophyta; class Magnoliopsida; order Poales; family Poaceae; genus Aegilops; species Aegilops umbellulata. The sequence goes on along the minus strand of CP136055.1, from coordinate 369,891,301 downwards.
GGTGAGTGCAGATCCTCAAGGAGTACAAACTAGGTATTTGGAAAAGGTAGTGATACATGTTAAATCAGATAGATCAGCAGCCACAGAAAACACAGGCCCAACTGTACCACACTTTACCCCTACTCCAGTGGCCAAACCCCTATTAGAACTGCTGGGAGCCCAGCGTCACGTACTCTCTATGATATCAATTCAAAATTTGAACTCCTAAATTTCTGCTTGTGCCTTACCTTCTCTCTTGTATGAAAACTAATTTCAGATGAATCTCCTTGCTCAAAGGATCATACGATCTCAAAACAATAATGGGCTCTGCATTGCTCTTGTCAGTACCTCTCTCCATTTTGCCTTGTAACGATGTACTTAATTAATTGCTATTTGATTATGTATCATCAGTTTGCACCTGAGCTTCATTATCCTCTGTTTCTTCCAATATTATTTGATCTATATCTACTCTTTGCAAAATGTAGAATAATGGCAACGCTTATAAATAATTTTCTTTGGGGAATTTATTGAATTATCCTTCCATCAACATGGAGAAGGGCTTTGTCCAGCCCGTGTTAACATGTAATGTAAGTTCATCCTTCTCAAGCCTTCAAACTTTGTTCTAGTACAGATTAGGATAGGCGTCATTTCCTCCACTGATGTTTGGTTTGTTGTTTACATCTGATTGGATGTTACAACTACCAGTTTCAAATTGTAGTTGTAAAAACATGTTCCTTATGCAGAACAGATCCTTTTATTTGCTTATATAATTGTGAAACCTATTACGTGTATCCTTGTTTCTCTTTCAGACTCGTATCTCTTACGCCAGGCAGAACTTTAGGGAAGATAGTGAGCCAAACCATCTTGAGGACAGCGAGATGACCCCAAGGTCCTGTCTTGATGAAGACAGTGAGTTGAAGTTACTCACCAGCAGGCGTGAGACAACCTCTGTGCAGTCGCTGCCTCAATTAGTTCGACTTCTTCAGTCTCAACTTAAAGCGGAAAGGCTTGCTTCAGCTCAGCTCCGACTTGAAGTCAAAGATTCAATGAAGATTTCAGAGGATTGCCGTGCGCACCATCATGCCTTAAATCCAGTGTTGATGCATCTATCGTTGACACAACTGAGGTCTACTAAGCTTCTTCAGCTGTTTGGGGGGGGGGGGGGGGCGACCTGGCCAGGCCTAGTGCCTTCTGAAGTGCTCTCAGTTTTGTATATTCTTTTGTCGGCGCGTTTATTTGCACTGGTGGCGAACTTTGATGCCCAGTGGATGCAATATGTGTGATAGACGTGATAGCCTAGTGTAACTTGCTTGCTTATTTATTTCCTTGTTGTCTTGTTTATTTGTTTGCTTCTAGTCATTGCAGTTCTTTTTCCGCGGTTTGCTAGTGGCTGCAATAACCTATTTTTTAAAACTAGGCCACAATAACCATGGGCTAATATTTACTGTAGTGACACTGGGCCTCCTACGGGACGTAGAAATAGTGGGCCTTCTTCGGGCCGTAGAAACAATGGGCCTTCCATGGGCCGTATCATCAATGGGCCTTATACGGCAGTATGATCGATGGCCAAACATGGGCCAATAACAGGCCGCATTATGGCCGTAAACGGGCTAGAGTTGGAATCGTCCGTTCATGGGCTGACCATAACGGGCCATTGTTAATAGGACGTATTTGATGACGCTATGAAAATGGCCCAACGTATTAATGGACCACAAATGGGCCGACTGTAACCATGGGCTGAATTTAGCCCACAAGCAGAAAATGACAGTAATGGGCCGTAAGTAAACGAATGCTGGAAATGAGCCCAAGAATAAATGGGCTCTGAGAAGGCCGAAAGATAACATGGGCTGGAAACGGCCCAACGGAATAACAAGCCGTTAATGGGTATAAAGTGATACACTATTCATCACGGGCCAGTTTCACCACGGGCCGTTAATGGGTGTAAAGTGATACACTGTTCATTATGGGCCAGTTTCACCACGGGCCGTTAGTAGGCCAAGAGTTACATAGGGTCTCATATGGGCCGAAAGACGTCATGGGCCATACATGGGCCAGAAGTGAAAATGGGATGGAATCATATTGGATGGCCCAGATGATGCTAATGGGCCTAATTCGGATAGGGCGTAACGGGCCTTGGGTTAGCGGGCTGTAAATGGGCTATATTCAAACAGGCCGTTAATAGGCTTTCCATGGGCCGGCCCGCCAGCTTTTGACCAAGTCAAACGGGCCAGCCTTTTCACAGGAATGGGCCTCTGTTGGGCCGTGCCATGTGTCGACGTATCATAGGCGCCTATCTGACCCACTGACGAGCTGACACGTGTTTTGTCCAGCTAATAAGAATTTTACACGTGGAAATTTCCCATTGGTTGGGGCTGTTAACGGGTTATCGGATCCAAAACCCGACCCGATAGCTTAACGACGTTCCGTTACGGTGGATGTCACGTGTCGGTCACCCTTGACGAAAACACTTCTGTGACGCGCGATTTATCGTCATGGAAGTGGACATTTCCGTGATGATAATTTTGGTAATGTCATGGAACACTTCTACGACAGCACAGGTATGACTATCTTGATTCCATTATAAATTTTTCATGGATGTACATGCATGACAAAAAAAGCGACCTACTGTGACAAACACGTATCATCATGGAAGTGTATTTTTTTTGTAGTGATGCCTCCGGCGGTGTACCGGGATATGCAATGAATCAAGAGTGACATGTATGAAATAATTGCAAAGGTGGCTTTGCGACAAATACGATGTCAACTACATGATCATGAAAAGCAATATGACAATGATGAAGCGTGTCATAATAAATGGAATGGTGGTAGGTTGCATGGCAATATATCTCGGAATGGCTATGGAAATGCCAGGTATGGTGGCTGTTTTGAGGAAGGTATATGGTGGGTATCTGATACCGGTGAAAGGTGCGCGATATTAGAGAGGCTAGCAATGGTGGAAGGGTGAGAGTACGTATAATCCATGGACTCAACATTAGTCATAAAGAACTCACATACTTATTGCAAAAATCTATTAGTTATCAAAACAAAGTACTACGCGCATGCTCCTAGGGGGATAGACTGGTAGGAAAAGACCACCGCTCGTCCCCGACCGCCACTCATAAGGAAGACAATCAATAAATAAATCATGCTCCGACTTCATCACATAACGGTTCACCATATGTGCATGCTACGGGAATCACAAACTTTAGAACAAGTATTTCTCAAATTCACAACTACTCAACTAGCATAACTTTAATATTGCCACCTTTATATCTCAAAACAACTATCAAGTACCCAACTTCTCTTTAGTATTCAATGCACTTTAAAGTTTTTATCTTGGATGCCTATCATATTAGGACTAATTTTATAACCAAAGCAAATTACCATGCTGTTCTAAAGGACTCTCAAAATAATATAAGTGAAGCATGAGAGATCAATAATTTCTATAAAATAAAACCACCCGCCGTGCTCTAAAAGATATAAGGAAGTACTAGAGCAAAATTGTTTAGCTCAAAAGATATAAGTGAAACCGATAGAGTATTTAATAAATTCCGAATAATGTGTGTCTCTCACAAAAGGTGTGTACATCAAGGATGATTGTGGTGAACTAAAAAGCAAAGACTCAAATCATACAAGATGCTCCAAGCAAAACACATACCATGTGGTGAATAAAAATATAGCTCCAAGTAAAGTTACCCATGGACGAAGACAAAAGAGGGGATGCCTTCCGGGGCATCCCCAAGCTTAGGGTTTTGGGTTGTCCTTAGATTTTACCTTGTGGTTCCTTGGGCATCCCCAAGCTTAGGCTCTTGCCACTCCTTGTTCCATAATCCATCAAATCTTTACCCAAAACTTGAAAACTTCACAACACAAAACTTAACAGAAAATCTCGTGAGCTCCGTTAGCGAAAGAAAAATAAACACCACTTCAAGGTACTGTAATGAACTCATTCTTTATTTATATTAGTGTTAAACCTACTGTATTCCAACTTATCTTTGGTTTATAAACTCCATTACTAGCCATAGATTCATCAAAATAAGCAAACAACACACGAAAAACAGAATCTGTCAAAAACAGAACAGTCTGTAGTAATCTGTATATAGCGCAAACTTCTGGAACTCCAAAAATTCTAAAATAAATTTCTGGACGTTAGGAATTTATCTATTAATCATCTTTAAAAAGAATAAACTAAATAGCACTCTCTACTAAAAAGTTGTTCCTAATCTCGTGAGCGCTAAAGTTTCTGTTTTTTACAGCAAGATCAAAAAGACTTCACCCAAGTCTTCCCAAAGGTTCTACTTGGCACAAACACTAATTAAAACACAAAAATACATCTAAGCAGAATCTAGATGGATTATTTATTCCTAAACAGAACCAAAAAGCAATAAACTAAAATAAAATTGGGTTGCCTCCCAACAAGCGCTATCGTTTAACACCCCTAGCTAGGCAAAAAGGCAAGGATAGATCTAGGTATTGTCATCTTTGGGAGACAAAATTTCAATAAAACACTTATAACCTTTAGGATTTTACTTCTTTTTATTAATGATTAAACCACTAGGCAAGAAATAAATAAAATCATTCATATCAAAAGGTTCCTTAATGATGGCTACAAAGTTGGGGTGAACACTTATGGATTTGAGATCCGCATTTTCCTTACTAGAAGTTTCACCCTTATTTTTAGGAACATACATAAATTTGGAAATTTTAGCATTAGGAGGTTTTGGAGTATTTTTTACGGAAGAAAAGGCTGACCCTAAGTTGGTAATACTATCCTCAATCTTATCAGTTCTAGTGGAATCTTGATCTATCTTTTCGTTAACCATGGGTTCCTTTCCTTAGATCCGTATTGGGTAATTTGGTTGTTGATCTTTTTATCCAAATTTTCAATCAACTCTACGGTGGCAACTTTATTTTCAATAATCTCAAGCCTTTGCATCACATGTTCCAAAGTTAAAATAGTTCCATTAACCAAAAGAGGTGGTGGGCCAAACAAATCCATCCTGGCATTATAAGAATCAAAAGTATGGCTACCCAAGAAATTCCCTCTGGTAATGGTATCAAAAATATATCTATTCCAAGGAGTGATGTCTACATAAAAATTGCGAAGAAGAACGGAAGTAGATTGCTTCCTAGTATTTTTATTTTGAGCATTGCAAATTCTGTACCAAGCATGTTTTAGATTTTCTCCCTCCCTTTGTTTAGAATTAAGAACTTCATTCTCGGGAGAGAAAGGAGTAGATAAAGTACTGGCCATGACGGCTCACGGGACACAAGAGGCAAGCGAAAGAAAGAGATGTCGAATAACACGTCAAGGGTGAAGTGGGGGAGAGGAAAACGAGAGGCAAATGGCAAATAATGTAATGCGAGGGATAAGAGTTTGTGATGGGTACTTGGTATGTCTTGACTTGTGCATAGACTCCCCGGCAATGGCGCCAGAAATCCTTCTTGCTATCTCTTGAGCATGCGTTGGTTTTTCCCTTGAAGAGGAAAGGGTGATGCAGCAAAGTAGCGTAAGTATTTCCCTCAGTTTTTGAGAACCTAGGTATCCATCTAGTAGGAGGCCACACGCAAGTCCCTCGTACCTACACAAACAAATAAGAACCTTGCACCTGTGATGCCCGGATGATTAAGCTATAGTAATCCCACGCTAATGATGCCGCATCACCTCAGTTACTGTTGATAAACCCGCGTTGATTTGGCATCGATTCAAATTCAAATTCAAAATAAAGTCAAACTAGAAAAGTTTTCAAATTTCAAAACTAAAAACTACAAACGGTGACAAATAATGCCTAGGTAATTATGGTGAAGAAACCACATTTTTATAAAGTATTTAAATGCACTATAGTAAGTAAAACAGTGGCAAAACAATTGTTTAAATGCTTTTAAATACAAAACAAATGTTAATCTAGTTTATTTAGTCACCAAACTTTTTAGAGTAGGTGGCCTATGTTATTATGCTAATTTAGGAGCAGGGGTTATATTTTAGTAAAATTGTTTTTGCTAACTAAAATAAATAAAACAAAAAGAGAAAATAAATAAAAGCTAAAACTAAAACACAAAGATAGGAAAGGAAAGATCCCCACTGGACCAACTGGCCAGCCGGCCCAGCCTACCGCCCACCAGGCCGGCCCACCTCCCCTCCTACTAAACCCCCCATCGTGACCTAACCCAACCCTCGATCCCCACTTTCCCTCACGTCTCCCTCGTCCTCCCACTCCGCCGCCACCCACGATACACACACATAGGCACACATGGGAGGGGCTCACCTGTTCGATCCCCCTCCTCTTGCCGCACCCGCGCCTGAAGGCCACCGCCAGCCGGCGCCGAGCACCGCACCTCCCGAAATTCGTTCTTGCGCCGCATCTCGTCCTCGCCGTACGCGACCTCGACTCCTCCCCGAGCCCACTGCCAGTCCCCTATGACCCCCATGAGCTCCCCCTCTACTCGCGCCCCCTCCATCCCGTACGGTTGTCGCTGCACTCCGCGCCCGCCGCCTACTGATCTCGCCGGCTCCGCCCCTCCGGTGCTCATCCCTGCGTGCTTGTTCGTGCCCTGCTCCTCTGCTCCCGCGCTCGCGTCGGCCGCTCCCCATCAGCCGCCGCTGCCACCTGCAACCGCTCGCCATGGCCGCGCTGGTGGTTCGCTTCTGCACGCGCTCGCCCCGATCCCCTGGTGCGCCGCGCCACGCTCGACCTCCCAACCGCGCGCCCACGCACCGGCCTCGCGCGCCCCCTGGCCCGCCCGCCTGCAGCTTCGCCGATGGACGCCCGCTGCCTCTGGTGCTCCGGTCGGCCTCGCCTCGGCCACGCCTCACCCCGTGCTGACCTCGCCCACGCCGACCTGGCGACCTGCCAGGTCCACCGCCCTTCTCCGCGCCCCTCGGCATGCGCCCAGCGCCCGCACCCGCTGTACTTGTTCGGGCGGCGCCCGTAGTACCGAACCCACTATGGCCTCGGGCCAATGACATGTGGGGCCTAGCCCCGAGAACGTTAAAAAAAGATTTTTTAAAAAAATTATAAAATATAATAATATATTAATTAATTAATTAACCATGTTTAATTAACCTAATTAGTTAATTAACACGCTAATATGTCACTAACTAATGGGGCCCACACTTAACTAATCCTAATTAGTTTAAAACAAACCCTATTTCACCTCTCTCTCAATGATAGGTGGGTCCCACTGGACCACACGCCAAGTTTGACTCTGGTCAGCTGGGTTTGACCTGCTGACATCATGGTGATGTCATGCTGACATCACTTTTCACTGTTCTGGATAATGTTTGATTTAAATAATTAAATAAATTCTAAAAATAATTTAAAACTTTAGAAAATCATATAAAATAAACCGTAGCTCAGATGAAAATACTTTCTACATGAAAGTTGCTCAGAACGACGAGACGAATCCGGATACGTAGCCCTTTCATCCACCACACACCCCTAGCATATCGAACACATAACTTTCCCCCTCCGGTACCTCTGCCTGAAAACGCGAAACACCGGGGATACTTTCCCAGATGTTTCCCCACTTTGCTAGTATCACCTCTTACCGCATTAGGGCACACCTAACACCGTTGTTTGCTTTGTCATGGATCGTTATGCATCTGTTTGCATTGTATCCATTGTTTCTTCCCCCTTTTCTCTCGTTAGACACCGAGATCGACGCCGCTGCTACCCAGTACGACTACGATGTTGACGACCCCTCCTTCTCGGCTGAGCTTCCAGGCAAGACCGCCCCTTGATCACCAGATATCGGCTATTCTTCTCTATACTGCTTGCATTAGAGTAGTGTAGCATGTTACTGCTTTTAGTTAATCCTATACTGCTGCATAGCCTGTCCTTGCTACTACTGTTGTTACCTTTACCTGCTATCTTACTGCTTAGTATATGATGCTAGTGTTCCATCAGTGGCCCTACACCCTTGTCCGTCTGCCATGCTATACTACTGGGTCGTGATCACTTCGGGAGGTGATCACGGGCATATACTATATACTTTACACTGTTACATTACCTATGATACTGTTCGGAGATGGGAGCTGAAGTGGCAGGTGGTTCCACCCAGGTAGTGGTGGGCCTGGGTTCCCGACGGCCCCGACTGTTACTTTGTCGGAGCGACAGGGCAGGTTGAGACCACCTAGGAGAGAGGTGGGCCTGGCCCTGGTCGGCGTTCGCGGATACTTAACACGCTTAACGAGATCTTTGTATTTGACCTGAGTCTGGCCATTTGTTCTATACGCTCTAACCAACTATGTGGGGAAGTCATGGGCACTCGACGTCGTGGTATGAGCCAAAGCCTTCGTGACGTCAGCGACTGAGTGGAGCGTGCCCGATTGGACTGGAATGCCTGCTAGGCTAGGTCTGCTTCTGGCCGCGTTCGCAACGTGCAGGTGTGCTAAGGACGATGGGCCCAGACCCCTGTGCGCTTAGGTTTAGACCGACGTGCTAACCTCTCTGTTGGCCTAGGCGGGGCTGCGACGTGTTGATCTTCCGCGGCTGGGCATAACCCAGGAAAGTGTGTCCAGCCAAATGGGATCAAGCGTGTTGGGTTATGTGGTGCACCCCTGCAGGGAAGTTTATCTATTCGAATAGCCGTGATCTTCGGTAATAGGACGACTTGGAGTTGTACATTGACCTTATGACAACTAGAACCGAATACTTAATAAAACACACCCTTCCAAGTGCCAGATACAACCCGGTGATCGCTCTCTAACAGGGCAACGAGGAGGGGATCGCCGTGTAGGATTATGCTATGCAATGCTACTTGGAGGACTTTAGTCTACTATCTTCTACATGCTGAAAGACGGAGGCTGCCAGAAGCGTAGTCTTCGACAGGATTAGCTATCCCCCTCTTATTCTGACATTTTGCTGTTCGGTCCACCGATATGGTCCTTTACACATATACCCATGCATATGTAGTGTAGCTCCTTGCTTGCGAGTACTTTGGATGAGTACTCACGGTTGCTTTTCTCCCTCTTTTCCCCCTTTCCATTCTACCTGGTAGTCGCAACCAGATGCTGGAGCCCAGGAGCTTGACGCCACCAATGACGACGACTCCTAGAACACCGGGGGTGCCTACTACTACGTGCAGGCCGCTGACAATGATCAGGAGTAGTTTAGGAGGATCCCAGGCAGGAGGCCTGCGCCTCTTTCGATCTGTATCCCAGTTTATCGAAGCCTTGTTAAGGCAAACTTGTTACTTATGTCTGTACTCAGACATTGTTGCTTCCGCTGACTCGTCTATGATCGACCACTTGTATTCGAGCCCTCGAGGCCCCTGGCTTGTATTATGATGCTTGTATGACTTATTTATGTTTTAGAGTTGTGTTGTGATATCTTCCCGTGAGTCCTTGATCTTGATCGTACACATTTGCGTGCATGATTAGTGTACGATTGAATTGGGGGCGTCACAAGTTGGTATCAGAGCCGACTGCCTGTAGGAACCCCCCTTTCCAACTCCCTGGTCGAAGTTGAGTCTAGACATTGAATTTTTTTACTAACATGGCTGTGTGGCTTACGAGCCCATGTCGCCATTGGGTGGTATTAGGATCTTTTACTCCTCGACCTTTACTCTGGGACTCAGAACTCTCTTCTATTCAGGTTAAAATGAATTTATTAACTCTCAATCTAGGTTCTCGTAACTACTTTCACCCGGAGAGCCCTTTATTACAGATGATCGCCGGCTGCACCAGAAGATTACGAAGTTACTCTCCGATACTCTTATGAGACTTTGTTCCTGTTAATTTTGCAATTCCCTACGACCGAAATATCCCTATGGATAAATACATACACTTGTCATTCTTACTTTTATTCCCAGTTGATCTTGTTATTAAAATATACCCTGAGATCCTCTCTATTGTTCCGAGGATATTTTGTGCCTACTGCCTTGCAGTTCTTTGCCACATTAATACCCCTACGGATAATTTCTCGCCCTTATCGAGTATCCGCTCATCCCAGTTGATTCATGTATTTCACAAAGGTCTTCGAAATACTATTCGATCTTTTGAAAATCCTCAACAGCTTATTGCTCTTGAATTCTTGCTTGCTTGCATTATAGTTAATCCCATAAGTATACTAATCTTATTGGCATCCTTTGCCACTATCATTTTGAGCCCATTGATTCAATAAGTGTGAATGCTCGCAATCCTCAACCAGATCCTAGAATTCATCCTTCCGGCTCAGACGTCATTATAAACATGAGCTGGATCTCGACGAATCAACTTGCCATCAATGGTACCCCTAAGCCTACTCCACTTATCCATCCTTAATCAGAGCGTTTACTTCTGATCCCTTGAATTGGAAATCATAATTCCTTTGCATTTGAGCTTTGAATTAGTCAGTTGTTTCTATACTCCAGTGCCTTTGCATTGTTTCTTCTTCTGATTGTGTGCTGATGCTCACATCAGCTCCGTTGTGGACCGTCAGTTCCTTTGTTGGGTTTTATCCAACAACATCCTTCCTATTTAATCACTTTCAAAGTTCTTACCCTGATACATAATGCCAATTGTAAATCCTATTCTCGGATTTGGCCAACCATGCTCTGTTTTCGAGCTGGTGATAATTACTCTCGAAGCTTGAGGTATATGTTTCTAAGATGCCCCGACGGGTTGAACCTATGCCTTCCTTAATCTGTGTGAACCCGAAAGTTTTCCAAGGTTCATACTCCTCTGGTAATTCACCAGGTAGATCTTTGCACTCAAATCATTTTTAGTAGAGCAGTGAATGAAAGGTTATGCATTGGAGAAGTGGGAGTCGACCTTGAACTTTGTGTTCATGCCCATGGACACGATGTAGATCTTATCATTAGAGCCTTTTGCAATCGTGGTTCTGACCATGTTCTCCTTTAAATACCATTTCTCGTGCAAGTTTAAGCACTTGTCTTCTACAGCGCAATACCCTAGTCCAATCTCTATTTTGATCTGTCGTCGAGTATTACCCCCTGGTATCTCGAGATTATCTTGGAACTGCATAACTTCTTATGAGTTCTTCATGAAGTACTACATTCTCACGGATTACAATTTTTCATGGGCTTTGAGTTATTAAACACTCAAAGACACCGATAACTGAACCGAGTCCGCACTACGGTTCAACAACTCTTAGTAATCTTCATTAAGTACGAGTTTGTACCCGATCACGCCATTCCTATCCTGTTTGGCTATATCATTATCATGCTAAATTTTAACTCTGCTATATGGTCCTTCTTCCCGGAGCATGATTTTTGACGATGAGCTAAGCTTACGTTGATCTTCCTCATCATATCATTTCGCTTTGGACAACAAGCTTTGTTTGGAGTCTGTGCCGTACCCTTGGTTCCATTAACCTTTAGCTTCATCATTCCTTTGACTTGATGTCATCGCCGATCAATTACATCTTCATGGAGCCTTTCGACAAAATTTGTCATGATCATCATCAGCATTCTAAGCTCTTCCAGGATATCAGTTGAATTCATGTTGAGTAATACCATCCTTGCCCTCGATGATTTGTGTTATCATCGACCACTTTATTCCCTTCCGTTCAACACAAAACTTGTTCGTGTTTTGTGTTGTACCTTGAGTTCCTTGCTATCCAACATTTGTTCTTCTTTAGCTTGGAATATTACCACCTTTTATGTGAAAAATGTCGTGGGAATTTCACCACCTCTTAAGAATTCTTTATGCAGGTGATACCTTTTTCCATAGCCGTTCATTCTTAGACTATTGATTATTGAATCACCATTCCAACGTTGGTCGTGCAACCCAGCACACATTTCAGGTACACCTTTCAACCAATGCTTAATTGTGTATGTTTTCCTCGAGCATACATCATTATACCATTTGATCTGACAAATGTTACCTCTTTGTTCACATAATTGTGGAAATCCATCTTTTGTTAACCTCGGCGAATTGTCGCTGAGTCCATCAGCCATCCCCTCATCCTCTCCTTGGTTTAATGATGAACTTTTGTTTCGGAACTCACTTCCATAGTTCATTTCCCGAGAATCTTACAATGTCATCCCGTCAATTGTGTTACACCTTTTCTTCTTAGACATTCTGAGTCTGAGGTATCCTGGCCCCAATCAGATCTGAATCTCGGTCGGATATGATGGTTGGAGCAACTTCCAAGAGTCATCACATTGGTATTTATATAGCCCGGTAAGGTGATGTCTTACCTAGCACACCTGGACGGAGGACCTATTGTTATAGTTTCCTTTTTAGCAAGGTTAACCATTCTTCCATGAGGAAATTGTAAGACTTATTCTATAAGTTGTTCTTGATGAATCCTTCGTGTATCCAAAGTCTGACCTTTGCTTGAAGACCATGTCAATACTATCTCGAAGCATGCCTGAGGTACTTCGATCTTCAATAAGAACATTTTAAGAGCAATGCTAAATGTTTCTTAAATTGATTATCCAAACACATGGTATGGGTAACATCATGAAATCCCTTGCCCCTTTACTTAATTTGTTGTCTACTTGCTATCCTGACATGGATGGGAAAGATATACTCTTGATACTCGAGTACAACCACATTTTCCTTTCCATTGTTCTGATTATCATACTAATAACTTTCCTTTCCATTGCTTTGTTTAACCTTTCTTGTAATCTGACTTAACTGAGAAGTGATAATCCCCTGCTTAGGTAAGCACCTCGTTGTACCACTCTGTCAGTAAGACCCTGTTACTATTGTTGATGACATTCCAATAACCGCCGATGGACGAGAACTTTGCCTATTGGTCCGCCTCGTTCAACGAGCAGGAAAATGGTTCTCTTCGTCCCTCGCCCTTGGTACCAATGATGCTATCAACATAACTGACTGGTTATTCTCTGACATGCCTTGCTTACATGATCGTGCAAGATGTCACCCCTCTTCCTACTATTAACCCACATGGTGGGCCCATAACCCACAGTTCCACAAGATCGAAACCCGACTCTCTTGTACACCCCCTGTTCGTAAGGTTGTTCCTCATGCGTGGCCTCGTATGCAATTCACGGACCACCTGCCTAGTAATCTATTCTGGTATCAGACGCAATACTTATTCCCATTGCTCTGAACCCCTTTCACATGTTATATCAGGCAACGAACGATTGCCTATGCGCTTCAAACTTCTATTGTGCACCTTCTTACTTTGCTCTTGGTAACTTCTTAAGTTTCAATTCGAGTGTTACTTTTCGCCACCTTCCCTAATGTTATCTACCGGATAAGCAACCGTGCGGAGTTCCGTTCTACCGAGTTACCCCTTATCCTTTTACATAAGTATGATGGAGTTCCCGAAGGAAGGATGACAACTTCATCATGTTGACCTGAAGTAGAGAAATGAAGACATCAATGTAATGTATCGACCTCTTCGAGAAGAGCGACTATGACCGAGAAGAATCGTTAGAATTTTGTAGCCAAAATTTTCCCTTACTCTACCTCTTAAATCTTGGGATGAGATTTCTTGTAGTGAAGGAGAATTGTGACGCCCGGATAAGTAAGCTATAGTAATCCCACGCTAATGATGCCACATCACCTCAGTTACTGTTTATAAACCCGCGTTGATTCGGCATCGATTCAAATTCAAATTCAAAATAAAGTCAAACTAGAAAAGTTTTCAAATTTCAAAACTAAAAAGTACAAACGGTGACAAATAATGCATAGGTAATTATGGTGAAGAAACCACATTTTTATAAAGTATTTAAATGCACTATAGTAAGTAAAATAGCAGCAAAACAATTGTTTAAATGCTTTTAAATACTAAACAAATGTTAATCCAGTTTATTTAGTCATCAAACTTTTTGGAGTAGGTGGCCTATATTATTATGCTAATTTAGGAGCAGGGGTTATATTTTAGTAAAATTGTTTTTGCTAACTAAAATAAATAAAACAAAAAGAGAAAATAAATAAAAGCTAAAACTAAAACACAAAGATAGGAAAGGAAAGATCCCCACTGGACCAACTGGCCCAGCTGGCCAGCCGGCCCAGCCTACCGCCCACCAGGCCGGCCCACCTCCCCTCCTACTAAACCCCCCACCGTGACCTAACCCAACCAATGATCCCCACTTTCCCCCACGTCTCCCTCATTCTCCCACTCCGTCGCCACCCACGATACACACACACACAGGCGCACATGGGAGGGGCTCACCTGTTCGATCCCCCTCCTCTTGCCGCACCCGCGCCTGAAGGCCGCCGCAAGCCGGCACCGAGCACCGCACCTTCCGACATTCGTTCTTGCACCGCAGTCCTCGCACAAGACCTGGCGGGATCTCGCGCCTCCCCGACGCCGCGACGCAGCCCCGTCGTCCTCGTCTCCTCCTCGCCGGACGCGACCTCGACTCCTCCCCGAGCCCACTGCCAGTCCCCTACGACCCCCGTGAGCTCCCCCTCTCCTCGCGCCCCCTCCGTCCCGTACGGTTGCCGCTCCACTCTGCGCCCGCCGCCTACTGATCTCGCCGGCTCCGCCCCTCCCGTGCTCATCCCCGTGTGCTTGTTCGTGCCCTATTCCTCTGCTCCCGCGCTCGCATCGGCTGCTCCCCATCACCCGCCGCTGCCACCTGCAACCGCTCGCCATGGCCGCGCTGGTGGTTCGCTCCTGCACGCGCTCACCCCGATCCCCTGGTGCGTCGGGCCACGCCCGAACTACCGACAACGCGCCCACGTGCCGGCCTCACGCGCCCCCTGGCCCGACCGCCTGCAGCTTCGCCGGCGGACGCCCGCTGCCTCCAGTGCTCCGGCCGGCCTCGCCTCGGCCATGCCTCACCCCGTGCTGACCTCGCCCACGCCGACCCGGCGACCTGCCAGGTCCGCCGCCCTTCCCCGCGCCCCTGGGCATACGCCCAGCGCCCGCACCCGCGGTACTTGTTCAGGCGGCGCCCGTAGTACCGAACCCACTCTGGCCTCGGGCCAATGACATGTGGGGCCTAGCCCCGAGAACGTTAAAAAAAGAATTTTTTTAAAAAAATTTATGAAAAATAATAATATATTAATTAATTAACCTTGTTTAATTAACCTAATTAGTTAATTAACACACTAATATGTCACTAACTAATGGGTGCCACACTTAACTAATCCTAATTAGTTTAAAACAAACCCTATTTCACCTCTATCTCAATGACAGGTGGGTCCCACTGGACCCACACGCCAAGTTTGACTCTGGTTAGCTAGGTTTGACCTGCTGACGTCATGATGATGTCATGATGATGTCATGATGACATCACTTTTCACTGTTTTGGATAATGTTTGATTTAAATAATTAAATAAATTCTAAAAATGATTTAAGACTTTAGAAAATCATATAAACTAAACCGTAGCTCAGATGAAAATACTTTCTACACGAAAGTTTCTCAGAACGACGAGACGAATACGGATACACAGCCCATTCGTCCACCACATGCCCCTACCATATCGAACACGCAACTTTCCCCCTCCGGTACATCTGCCGAAAACGCGAAACACCGGGGATACTTTCCCGGATGTTTCCCCCCTTTACTGGTATCACCTCTTACCGCATTAGGGCACACCTAACACCGTTGTTTGCTTTGTCATGCATCGTTATGCATCTGTTTGCATTGTATTCATTGTTTCTTCCCCCTCTTCTCTCGTTAGACACCGAGACCGACGCCGCCGCTACCCAGTACGACTAAGATGTTGACGACCCCTCCTTCTCGGCTGAGCTTCCAGGCAAGCCCCCCCCATTGATCACCAGATATCGGCTATTCTTCTCTATACTGCTTGCATTAGAGTAGTGTAGCATGTTACTGCTTTCAGTTAATCCTATACTGCTGCATAGCCTGTCCTTGCTACTACTGTTGTTACCTTTACCTGCTATCCTAATGCTTAGTGTATGATGCTAGTGTTCCATCAGTGGCCCTACACCCTTGTCCGTCTGACATGCTATACTACTGGGCCATGATCACTTCGGGAGGTGATCACGGGCATATACTATATACTTTACACTGTTACATTACCTGTGATACTATTCGGAGATGGGGGCTGAAGGGGCAGGTGGTTCCACCCAGGTAGTGGTGGGCCTGGGTTCTTGACGGCCCCCGACTGTTACTTTGTGGCGGAGCGACAGGGCAGGTTGAGACCACCTAGGAGAGAGGTGGGCCTGGCCCTGGTCGGCGTTCGCGGATACTTAACACGCTTAACGAGATCTTGGTATTTGATCTGAGTCTGGCCATTTGGTCTATACGCACTAACCAACTACGTGGGAAAGTCATGGGCACTCGACGTCGTGGTATCACCCACAACCTTCGTGACGTCAGCGACTGAGTGGCACGCGCCGGATTGGACTGGAACGCCTGCTAGGCTAGGTCTGCTTCCGGCCGCGTTCGCAATGTGCAGGTGTGCTAAGGGCGATGGGCCCAGACCCCTGTGCGCTTAGGTTTAGACCGACGTGCTGGCCTCTCTATTGGCCTAGGTGGGGCTGCGACGCGTTGATCTTCCGCGGCCGGGCATGACCCAGGCAAGTGTGTCCGGCCAAATGGGATCGCGCGTGTTGGGTTATATGGTGCACCCCTGCAGGGAAGTTTATCTATTCGAATATTCGTGATTTTCGGTAACAGGACGACTTCGAGTTGTACCTTGACCTTATGACAACTAGAACCAGATACTTAATAAAACACACCCTTGCAAGTGCTAGATACAACCCGGTGATCGCTCTCTAACAGGGCAACGAGGAGGGGATCGCCGGGTAGGATTATGCTATGTGATGCTACTTGGAGGACTTCAGTCTACTCTCTTCTACATGCTGAAAGACGGAGGTTGCCAGAACCGTAGTCTTCAAAAGGATTAGCTATCCCCCTCTTATTCTGGCATTCTGTAGTTCAGTCCACCGATTTGGCCCTTTACACATATACCCATGCATATGTAGTGTAGCTCCTTGCTTGCGAGTACTTTGGATGAGTACTCACGGTTGCCTTTCTCCCTCTTTTCCCCCTTTCCATTCTACCTGGTTGTCGCAACTAGATGCTGGAGCCCAGGAGCTTGACACCACGGACGACGATGGCTCCTAGTACACCGGAGGTGCCTACTACTACGTGCAGGCCGCTGACGACGATCAGGAGTAGTTTAGGAGGATCCCAGGAACGAGGCATGCGCCTCTTTCGATCTGTATCCCAGCTTGTGCTAGGCTTCTTAGGAAAACTTGTTACTTTTGTCTGTACTCAGACATTGTTGCTTCCGCTGACTCGTCTATGATCGAGCACTTGTATTCGAGCCCTCAAGGCCCCTGGCATGTATTATGATGCTTGCATGACTTATTTATGTTTTAGAGTTGTGTTGTGATATCTTCTCGTGAGTCCCTGATCTTGATCGTACACATTTGCGTGCATGATTAGTTTACAATTGAATTGGGGGCGTCACAAGTTGGTATCAGAGCCGACTGCCTGTAGGAACCCCCCTTTCCAACTCCTTGGTCGAAGTTGAGTCTAGACATTGTAAAACTTTTTACTAACATGGCTGTGTGGCTTACGAGCCCATGTCGCCATTGGGTGGTATTAGGTTCTTTTACTCCTTGACCTTTACTCCGGGACTCTGAACTCTCTTCTATTCGGGTTAAAATGAATTTACTAACTCTAACTCTAGGTTCTCGTAACTACTTTCACCTGGAGAGCCCCTTATTACAGATGATCGCTGGCTGCACCAGAAGATTTCGAAGTTACTCTCCGATACTCTCTTGAGACTTTGTGCCCGTTGCTTTTGCAATTCCCTACGACCGAAATATCCCTATGGATAAATACATACACTTGTCGTTCTTACTTTTATTCCCAGTTGATCTTGTTATTACAATATACCCTGAAATCCTCTCTATTGTTTCGAGAATATTTTGTGCCTACTGCCTTGCAGTTCTTTGCCACATTAATACCCCTACGGATAATGTCTCGCCCTTATCGAGTATCCGCTCATCCTAGTTGATTCATGTATTTCACAAAGGTCTTTGAAATACTATTCGATCTTCTGTAAATCCTATCCGCTCATCCGAGCACTTAGCGAACAAAAAAAAAATCCTCAACAGCTTATTGCTCTTGAATTCTTGCTTGCTTGCATTATGGTTAATCCCATAAGTATAGTAATCTTATTGGCATCCTTTGCCACTATCATTTTGAGCCCATTGATTCAATAAGTGTGAATGCTCGCAATCCTCAACCAGATCCTAGAATTCATCCTTCCGGCTCAGACGTCATTATAAACATGAGCTGGATCTCGACGAATCAACTTGCCATCAATGGTACCCCTAAGCCTACTCCACTTATCCATCCTTAATCAGAGCGTTTACTTCTGATCCCTTGAATTGGAAATCATAATTCCTTTGCATTTGAGCTTTGAATTAGTCAGTTGTTTCTATACTCCAGTGCCTTTGCATTGTTTCTTCTTCTGATTGTGTGCCGATGCTCACATCAGCTCCGTTGTGGACCGTCAGTTCCTTTGTTGGGTTTTATCCAACAACATCCTTCCTATTTAATCACTTTCGAAGTTCTTACCCTGATACATAATGCCAATTGTAAATAGTATTCTCGGATTTGGCCAACCATGCTCTGTTTTCGAGCTGGTGATAATTACTCTCGAAGCTTGAGGTATATGTTTCTAAGATGCCCCGACGGGTTGAACCTATGCCTTCTTTAATCTGTGTGAACCCGAAAGTTTTCCAAGGTTCATACTCCTCTGGTAATTCACCAGGTAGACCTTTGCACTCAAATCATTTTTAGTAGAGCAGTGAATGAAAGGTTATGCATTGGAGAAGTGGGAGTCAACCTTGAACTTTGTGTTCATGCCCATGGACACGATGTAGATCTTATCATTAAAGCCTCTCTTAAATTAATTATTCCCTTGGTATAAGTTCGTCTTATATCTGGGATCTGGCCTTTTGCAATCGTGGTTCTGACCATGTTCTCCTTGAAATACCATTTCTCGTGCAAGTTTAAGCACTTGTCTTCTACAGAGCAATACCCTGGTCCAATCTCTATTTTGATCTGTCGTCGAGCATTACCCCCTGGTATCTCGAGATTATCTTGGAACTGCATAACTTCTTATGAGTTCTTCATCAAGTACTACATTCTCACTGATTACAATTTTTCATGGGCTTTGAGTTATTAAACACTCAAAGACACCGATAACTGAACCGAGTCCGCACTACGGTTCAACAACTCTTAGTAATCTTCATTAAGTACGAGTTTGTACCCGATCACGCCATTCCTATCCTGTTTGGCTATATCATTATCGTGCTAAATTTTAGCTTTGTTACATGGTCCTTCTTCCCGGAGCATGATTTTTGACGATGAGCTAAGCTTACGTTGATCTTCCTCATCATATCATTTCGCTTTGGACAACAAGCTTTGTTTGGAGTCTGTGTCGTACCCTTGGTTCCATTAACCTTTAGCTTCATCATTCCTTTGACTTGATGTCATCGCCGATCAATTACATCTTCATGGAGCCTTTCGACAAAATTTGTCATGATCATCATCAGCATTCTGAGCTCTTCCAGGATATCAGTTGAATTCATGTTGAGTAATACCATCCTTGCCCTCGATGATTTGTGTTATCATCGACCACTTTATTTCCTTCCGTTCAACACAAAACTTGTTTGTCTTTTGTGTTATACCTTGAGTTCCTTGCTATCCAACATTTGTTCTTCTTTAGCTTGGAATATTACCACCTTTTATGTGAAAAATGTCGTGGGAATTTCACCACCTCTTAAGAATTCTTTATACAGGTGATACCTTTTTCCATAGCCGTTCATTCTTAGACTATAGACTATTGAATCACCATTCCAACGTTGGTCGTGCAACCCAGCCCATATTTCAGGTACACCTTTCAACTAATGTTTAATTGTGTATGTTTTCCTCGAGCATACATCATTATACCATTTGATCTGACAAATGTTACCTCTTTGTTCACATAATTGTGGAAATCCATCTTTTGTTAACCTCGGCGAATTGTCGCTGAGTCCATCGGCCATCTCCTCATCCTCTCCTTGGTTTAATGATGAACTTTTGTTTCGGAACTCACTTCCATAGTTCATTTCCCGAGAATCTTACAATGTCATCCCGTCAATTGTGTAACACCTTTTCTTCTCAGACATTCTGAGTCTGAGGTATCCTGGCCCCAATCAGATCTGAATCTCGGTCGGATATGATGGTTGGAGCAACTTCCAAGAGTCATCACATTGGTATTTATATAGCCCGGTAAGGTGATGTCTTACCTAGCGCACCTGGCCAGAGGACCTATTGTTATAGTTTCCTTTTTAGCAAGGTTAACCATTCTTCCATGAGGAAATTGTAAGACTTATTCTATAAGTTTTTCTTGATGAATCCTTCGTGTATCCAAAGTCTGACCTTTGCTTGAAGACAATGTCAATACTATCTCGAAGCATGCCTGAGGTACTTTGATCTTCAATAAGAACATTGGAAGAGGAATGCTAAATGTTTCTTAAATTGGTTATCCAAACACATGGTATGGGTAAGATCATGAAATCCCTTTCCCCTTTACTTAATTGGTTGTCTACTAGCTGTCCTGACATGGATGGGAAAGATATACTCATGATACTCGAGTATAACCACATTTTCCTTTCCATTGTTCTGATTAGCATACTAATCACTTTCCTTTCCATTGCTTTGTTTAACCTTTCTTGTAATCTGACTTAACTGAGCAATGATAATCCCCTGCTTAGGTAAGCACCTCGTTGTACCACTCTGTCAGTAAGACCCTGTTACTATTGTTGATGACATTCCGATAACTGCCGATGGACGAGAACTTTGCCTATTGGTCTGCCTTGTTCAACGAGCAGGAAAATGGTTCTCTTCGTCCCTCGCCCTTGGTACCAACGATGCTGTCAACATAACTGGCCAGTTATTCTCTGACATGCCTTGCTTACATGATCGTGCAAGACGTCACCCCTCTTCCTACTATTAACCCACATGGTGGGCCCATAACCCACAGTTCCACAAGATCGAAACCTGACTCTCCTGTACACCCCCTGTTCACAAGGTTGTTCCTTGTGCGTGGCCTCGTATGCAATTCACGGAACACCTTCCTAGTAATCTATTCTGGTATCAGACGCAATACTTATTCCCATTGCTCTGAACCCCTTTCATATTTTATATCAGGCAACGAACGATTGCCTATGCGCTTGAAACTTCTATTGTGCACCTTCTTACGTTACTCTCGATAATTTCTTACGTTTCAATTCGAGAGTTACTTTTCGCCACCTTCCCTAATGTTATCTACCGGATAAGCAACCGTGCGGAGTTCCATTCTACCGAGTTACCCCTTATCCTTTTACGTAAGTATGATGGAGTTCCTGAAGGAAGGACGACAACTTCATCATGTTGACCTGAAGCAGAGAAATGAAGACATCAATGTAATGTATCGACCTCTTCGAGAAGAGCGACTATGACCGAGAAGAATCGTTAGAATTTCGTAACCAAAATTTTCCCCTTACTCTACCTCTTAAATCTCGGGACGAGATTTCTTGTAGTGGAGGAGAATTGTGACGCCCGAATAATTAAGCTATAGTAATCCCACGCTAATGATGCCACATCACCTCAGTTACTGTTGATAAACCCGCGTTGATTCGGCATCGATTCAAATTCAAATTCAAAATAAAGTCAAATTAGAAAAGATTTCAAATGTGAAAACTAAAAAGTACAAACGGTGACAAATAATGCATAGGTAATTATGGAGAAGAACCCACATTTTTATAAAGTATTTAAATGCACTATAGTGAGTAAAACAACGGTAAAACAATTGTTTAAATGCTTTTAAATACTAAACAAATGTTAATCTAGTTTATTTAGTCACCAAACTTTTTGGAGTAGGTGCCTATGTTATTATGCTAATTTAGGAGCGGGGGTCATATTTTAGTAAAATTGTTTTTGCTAACTAAAATAAATAAAACAAAAAGACAAAATAAATAGAAGCTAAAACTAAAACACAAAGATAGGAAAGGAAAGATTCCCACTGGACCAGCTGGCCAGCCGGCCCAGCCTACCGCCCACCAGGCCGGCCCACCTCCCCTCCTACTAAACCCCCCACCATGACCTAACCCAACCCACGATCCGCACTTTCCGCCATGTCTCCATCGTTCTCCACTCCGCCGCCACCCATGATACACACACACAGGCGCACATGGGAGGGGCTCACCTGTTCGATCCCCCTCCTCTTGCCGCACCCGAGCCTGAAGGCCGCCGCCAGGCGGCGCCGAGCACCACACCTCCCGACATTCGTTCTTGCGCCGCAGTCCACGCCCAAGACCTGGCAGGATCTTGCGCCTCCCCGACGCCGCGACGTCGCCCCGTCGTCCTCGTCTCCTCCTTGCCGGACGCGACCTCGACTCCTCCCCGAGTCCACTGCCAGTCCCCTACGACCCCCGTGAGCTCCCCCACTCCTCGCGCCCCCTCCGTCCCGTACGGTTGCCGCTGCACTCCGCGCCCGCCGCCTACTGATCTCGCCGGCTCCGCCCCTCCCGTGCTCATCCCCGCGTGCTTGTTCGTGCCCTGCTCTGCTCCCGCGCTCGCGTCGGCCGCTCCCCATCACCCGCCGCTGCCACCTGCAACCGCTCGCCATGGCCGCGCTGGTGGTTCGCTCCTGCACGCGCTCACCCCGATCCCCTGGTGCGCCGGGCCACGCCCGACCTCCCAACCGCGCGCCCACGTGCCGGCCTCGCGCGCCCCCTGGCCCGCCCGCCTGCAGCTTCGCCGGGGGACGCCCGCTGCCTCTGGTGCTCCGGCTGGCCATGCCTCACCCCGTGATGGCCTCGCCCACGCCGACCTGGCGACCTGCCAGGTCCGCCGCCCTTCCCTGCGCCCCTGGGCATGCGCCCAGCGCCCGCACCCGCGGTACTTGTTCGGGCGGCGCCCGTAGTACCGAACCCACTATGGCCTCGGGCCAATGACATGTGGGGCCTAGCCCCGAGAACGTTAAAAAAAGAATTTTTTAAAAAATATATATAAAAAATAATAATATATTAATTAATTAATTAACCCTGTTTAATTAACATAATTAGTTAATTAACACGCTAATATGTCACTAACTAATGGGGCCCACACTTAACTAATCCTAATTAGTTTAAAACAAACCCTATTTCACCTCTATCTCAATGACAGGTGGGTCCCACTGGACCCACACGCCAAGTTTGACTCTGGTCAGCTGGGTTTGACCTGCTGACGTCATGGTGATGTCATGCTGACATCACTTTTCACTGTTCTGGATAATGTTCGATTTAAATAATTAAATAAATTCTAAAAATGATTTAAAACTTTAGAAAATCATATAAAATAAAACGTAGCTCAGATGAAAATACTTTCTACATGAAAGTTGCTTAGAACGACGAGACGAATCCGGATACGCAAGCCGTTCGTCCACCACACGCCCCTAGCATATCGAACATGCAACTTTCCCCCTCCGGTACCTCTGCCCGAAAACGCGAAACATCGGGGATACTTTCCCGGATGTTTCCCCCCTTCGCTGGTATCACCTCTTACCGTGTTAGGGCACACCTAACACCGCTATTTGCTTTGTCATGCATCGTTATGCATCTGTTTGCATTGTATTCATTGTTTCTTCCCCCTGTTCTCTCGTTAGACACCGAGACTGACGCCGCTGCTGCCCAGTACGACTACGATGTTGACGACCCCTCCTTCTCGGCTGAGCTTCCAGGCAAACCCCCCTTGATCAACAGATATCGCCTATTCTTCTCTATACTGCTTGCATTAGAGTAGTGTAGCATGTTACTGCTTTCAGTTAATCCTATACTGCTGCATAGCCTGTCCTTGCTACTACTGTTGTTACCTTTACCTGCTATCCTACTGCTTAGTATATGATGCTAGTGTTCCATCAGTGGCCCTACACCCTTGTCCGTCTTCCATGCTATACTACTGGGCCGTGATCACTTCGGGAGGTGATCACGGGCATATACTATATACTTTACACTGTTACATTACCTGTGATACTGTTCGGAGATGGGGGCTGAAGGGGCAGGTGGTTCCACCAAGGTAGTGGTGGGCCTGGGTTCCCGACGGCCCCCGACTGTTACTTTGTGGCGGAGCGACAGGGCAGGTTGAGACCACCTAGGAGAGAGGTGGGCCTGGCCCTGGTCGGCGTTCGCGGATACTTAACACGCTTAACGAGATCTTGGTATTTGATCTGAGTCTGGCCATTTGGTCTATACGCACTAACCAACTACGTGGGAAAGTCATGGGCACTCAATGTCATGGTATCGGCCAAAGCCTTCGTGACGTCAGCGACTGAGTGGCACGCGCCGGATTGGACTGGAACGCCTGCTAGGCTAGGTCTGCTTCTGGCCGCGTTCGCAATGTGAAGGTGTGCTAAGGGCGATGGGCCCAGACCCCTGTGCGCTTAGGTTTAGACCGACGTGCTGACCTCTCTGTTGACCTAGGTCGGGCTGCGACGTGTTGATCTTCCGCGACCGGGCATGTCCCAGGAAAGTGTGTCCGGCCAAATGGGATCGAGCGTGTTGGGTTATGTGGTGCACCCCTGCAGGGAAGTTTATCTATTCGAATAGCCGTGATCTTCGGTAACAGGACGACTTGGAGTTGTACTTTGACCTTATGACAACTAGAACCGGATGCTTAATAAAACACACCCTTCCAAGTGCCAGATACAACCCGGTGATCGCTCTCTAACAGGGCGACAAGGAGGGGATCGCCGGGTAGGATTATGCTATGCGATGCTACTTGGAGGACTTCAGTCTACTCTCTTCTACATGCTGAAAGACGGAGGCTACCAGAAGCATAGTCTTCGAAAGGATTAGCTATCCCCCACTTATTCTGGCATTCTGCAGTTCAGTCCACCGATATGGCCCTTTACACATATACCCATGCATATGTAGTGTAGCTCCTTGCTTGCGAGTACTTTGGATGAGTGCCCACGGTTGCTTTTCTCCCTCTTTTCCCCCTTTCCATTCTACCTGGTTGTTGCAACTAGATGCTGGAGCCTAGGAGCTTGACGCCACCCACGACGATGACTCCTACTACACCGGAGGTGCCTACTACTACGTGAAGGCCGCTGACGTCGATCAGTAGTAGTTTAGGAGGATCCTAGGCAGGAGGCCTGTGCCTCTTTCGATCTGTATCCCAGCTTGTGCTAGCCTGGAAATGCCATAATAGAAGGATGGTGGCTGTTTTGAGGAAGGTAAATGGTGGGTTTATGGTATCAGCGAAATTTGCGCGGTACTAGAGAGGCTAGCAATGGTGGAAGGATGAGAGTGCGTATAATCCATGGACCAAACATAGGTCATAAAGAACTCACATATTTATTGCAAAAATCTACAAGTCATCAAAACCAAGCACTACGCGCATGCTCCTAGTAGGATAGATTCATAGGAAAATACCATCGCTCGTCCCCGACGGCCACTCATAAGGAAGGCAATCAAAGAAACAGCTCATGCTTCAAATTTGTCACACAACGGTTACCATACGTGCATGCTACGGGACTTGCAAACCTCAACAAAAGTATTTATCAATTTCACAATTACTCAACTAGCACGACTCTAATACCATCTTCATATCTCAAAACAATTATCAAGTATCAAACTTCTCGTAGTATTCAATGCACTCTATATGAAAGTTTTTATTATACCCATCTTGAATGACCATCATATTAGGACTTATTTTATAACCAAAGCAAATTACCATGCTGTTCTAAAAGACACTCAAAATAATATAAGTGAATCATGAGAGATTAATAATTTCTATAAAATAAAACCACCACCGTGCTCTAAAAAGATATAAGTGAAGCACTAGAGCAAAATTATCTAGCTCAAAAGATATAAGTGAAGCACATAGAGTATTCTAATAAATTCTGACTCATGTGTGTCTCTCCCAAAAGGTGTGTACAGAAAGGATGGTTGTGATAAACTAAAAAGCAAAGAATCAAATCATACAAGATGCTCCAAGCAAGACACATATCATGTGGTGAATAAAAATATAGCCTCAAGTAAAGTTACCGATAGACGAAGATGAAAGAGGGGATGCCTTTCGGGGCATCCCCAAGCATAGGCTTTTGGTTGTCCTTGAATTTTACCTAGGGGTGCCTTGGGAATCCCCAAGCTTAGGCTCTTTCCACTCCTTATTCCAAAATCCATCAAATCTTTACCCCAAAACTTGAAAACTTCACAACACAAAACTTAACAGAAAATCTCATGAGCTCCGTTAGTATAAGAAAACAAGCCACCACTTTAAGGTAGTGTAATGAACTCATTCTTTTTTTATATTGGTGTTAAACCTACTGTATTCCAACTTCTCGATGGTTCATACCCCCCGATACTACCCATAGATTCATTAAAATAAGAAAACAACACACGAAAAATAGAATCTGTCAAAACAGAACAGTCTGTAGCAATCTGATTCATACGCATACTTATATAACTCCAAAAATTCTAAAATCAATTTGTGGACGTGAGGAATTTTTCTATTAATCATCTGCAAAAATAATCAACCAAAAAGCACTCTCCAGTAAAAAATGGCATATAATCTCGTGAGCGCAAAAGTTTCTGTTTTTTCCAGCAAGATTGCAAAGACTTCACCCATGGCTTCCCAAAGGTTCTACTTGGCACAAACACTAATTAAAACATAAAACCACATCTAAACAGAGGCTAGATGAATTATTTATTACTAAACAGGAACAAAAAGCAAAAATAAAAATAAATTGGGTTGCCTCGCAACAAGCGCTATCGTTTAATGCCCCTAGCTATGCATAAAGAAAGAATAGATCTAGGTATTATCATCTTTGGTATGCAATTTGTTGGGGACCGTAGTAATTTGAAAAAAATTTCCTAAGCACACGCAAGATCATGGTGATGCATAGCAACGAGAGGGGAGAGTGTTGTCTACGTACCCTCGTAGACCGAAGCGGAAGCGTTGACACAACGTAGAGGAAGTAGTCGTACGTTCTCCTCGCGATCCAACCGATCACAGCACCGTTACTCCGGCACCTCCGAGTTCTTGGCACACGTTCAGCTCGATGATGATCCCCGGGCTCCGATCCAGCAAAGCGTCGGGGAAGAGTTCCGTCAGCACGACGGCGTGGTGACGATCTTGATGTGTTACCGGCGCAGGGCTTCGCCTAAGCACTGCAACGATATGATCGAGGTGGAATTTGGTGGAAGGGGGCACCGCACACGGCTAAGGAACGATCCGTAGATCAACTTGTGTGTCTATGGGGTGCCCCCTGCCCCCGTATATAAAGGAGCAAGGGAGGGGGTGGCCGGCCTAGGGTTTGGCGCGCCAGGGTGTGGAGTCCTACTAGGTTTCCAAGTCCTAGTAGGAGTCCACCAAGAGGGGAGGAAGGGAGAAGGAATAGGAGGAGAAGGAAAGGTGGCCGGCCCCCTTTTCCCTAGTCCAATTCGGACCAGAGGGAAGGGGGGGCGCAGCAGCCTTTTTCCTCTTCCCACTAAAGCCCATCAAGGCCCATTACTTCTTCCGTAATCCCGTAACTCCCCGATACTCCCGAAAATACCCGGATCACTCAGAACCTTTCCGATGTCCGAATATAGTCGTTCAATATATCGATCTTTACGTCTCGACCATTTCGAGACTCCTCGTCATGTCCCCGATCTCATCCGGGACTCCGAACTCCTTCGGTACATCAAAACTCATAAACTCATAATATAACTGTCATCAAAACCTTAAGCGTGCGGACCCTACGGTTCGAGAACAATGTAGACATGACCAAGACACGTCTCCGGTCAATAACCAATAGCGGGACCTGGATGCCCATATTGGCTCCTACATATCCTACGAAGATCTTTATCGGTCAGACCGCATAACAACATACGTTGTTCCCTTTGTCATCGGTATGTTACTTGCCCGAGATTCGATCGTCGGTATCCAATACCTAGTTCAATCTCGTTACCGGCAAGTCTCTTTACTCGTTCCGTAATACATCATCTCGCAACTAACTCATTGGTTGCAATGCTTGCAAGGCTTATGTGATGTGCATTACCGAGAAGGCCCTGAGATACCTCTCCGACATTCGGAGTGACAAATCCTAATCTCGAAATATGCCAACCCAACAAATACTTTCGGAGACACCTGCAGAGCACCTTTATAATCACTCAGTTACGTTGTGACGTTTGGTAGCACACAAAGTGTTCCTACGGTAAACGGGAGTTGCATAATCTCATAGTTAAAGGAACATATATAAGTCATGGATAAAAGCAATAGCAACATACCAAACGATCGGGTGCTATGCTAATGGAATGGGTCATGTCAATCAGATCATTCAACTAATGATGTGATCTCGTTAATCAAATAACAACTCTTTGTTCATGGTTAGGAAACATAACCATCTTTGATTAATGAGCTAGTCAAGTAGAGGCATACTAGTGACACTCTGTTTGTCTATGTATTCACACATGTATTATGTTTCCGGTTAATACAATTCTAGCATGAATAATAAACTTTTATCATGATATGTAAGGAAATAAATAATCACTTTATTATTGCCTCTAGGGCATATTTCCTTCAGTCTCCCACTTGCACTAGAGTCAATAATCTAGTTCACATCGCCATGTGATTTATCAGCAATAGTTCACATCGATATGTGACCACCACCCAAAGGGTTTACTAGATTCAGTAATCTAGTTCACATCGCTATGTGATTAACACCCAAAGAGTACTACGGTGTGATCATGTTTTGCTTGTGAGAGAAGTTTAGTCAACGGGTCTGCCACATTCAGATCCGTTATGTATTTTGCAATTTTCTATGTCTACAATGCTCTGCACGGAGCTACTTTAGCTAATTGCTCCCACTTTCAATATGTATCTAGATTGAGACTTAGAGTCATCTAGATTAGTGTCAAAACTTGCATCGACGTAACCTTTTACGATGAACCTTTTTGTCACATCCATAATCGAGAAACATATCCTTATTCCACTAAGGATAATTTTGACCGCTTGTCCAGTGATCTACTCCTAGATCACTATTGTACTCCCTTGCCAAACTCAGTGGTAGGGTATGCAATAGATTTGGTACACAGCATGGCATACTTTATAGAACCTATGGCTGAGGCATAGGGAATGACTTTCATTCTCTTTCTATCTTCTGCCGTGGTCGGGCTTTGAGTCTTACTCAATTTCACACCTTGTAATACAGGCAAGAACTCTTTCTTTGACTGTTCCATTTTGAACTACTTCAAAATCTTTTCAAGGTATGTACTTATTGAAAAACTTATCAAGCGTCTTGATCTATCTCTATAGATCTTGATGCTCAATATGTAAGCAGCTTCACCGAGGTCCTTCTTCGAAAAACTCCTTTCAAATACTCCTTTATGCTTTACAGAATAATTCTACACTATTTCCGATCAACAATATGTCATTTACATATACTTATCAGAAATGTTGTAGTGCTCCCACTCACTTTCTTGTAAATACAGGCTTCACCGCAAGTCTGTATAAAACCATATGCTTTGATCAACTTATCAAAGCGTATATTCCAACTCCGAGATGCTTGCACCAGTCCATAGATGGATCGCTGGAGTTTGCATATTTTGTTAACACCTTTAGGATCGACAAAACTTTCTAGTTGCATCGTATACAACTCTTCTTTAATAAATCCATTAAGGAATGCAGTTTTGTTTATCCATTTGCCAGATTTCATAAATGCGGCAATTGCTAACATGATTCAGACAGACTTAAGCATAGATACGAGTGAGAAACTCTTATCGTAGTCAACACCTTGAACTTGTCGAAAACCTTTTGCGACAATTCTAGCTTTGTAGATAGTAATAATACTATCAGCGTCCATCTTCCTCTTGAAGATCCATTTATTCTCAATTGCTTGCCGCTCATCGGGCAAGTCAACCAAAGTCCATACTTTGTTCCCATACATGGATCCCATCTCAGATTTCATGGCCTCAAACCATTTCGCGGAATCTGGGCTCATCATCGCTTCCTCATAGTTCGCAAGTTCATCATGGTCTAGTAACATGACTTTCAGAATAGGATTACCGTACCACTCTGGTGCGGATCTCACTCTGGTTTACTTACGAGATTCGGTAGTAACTTGATCTTGAAGTTATATGATCATCATCATTAGTTTCCTTACTAATTGGTGTAGTAGTCACAAGAACAGATTTCTGTGATGAACTACTTTCCAATAAGGGAGAAGGTACAATTACCTTATCAAGTTTTCTATTTTCCTCCCACTCACTTCTTTCAAGAGAAACTCCTTCTCTGGAAAGGATCCATTCTTAGCAACGAATGTCTTGCCTTTGGATCTGTGATAGAAGGTGTACCCAACTGACTCCTTGGGTATCCTATGAAGACATATTTCTCCGATTTGGGTTTGAGCTTATCATGTTGAAACTTTTTTCACATAAGCATCGCAACCCCAAACTTTAAGAAACGACAACTTTGGTTTCTTGCCAAACCATAGTTCAGATTGTGTCGTCTCAACGGACTTAGATGGTGCCCTTTTTAACGTGAATGCAGCTGTCTTTAATGCATAACCCCAAAAACGATAGTGGTAGATCGGTAAGAGACATCATAGATTGTACTGTATCCAATAAAGTACGGTTATGACGTTCGGACGCACCATTATGCTGTGGTGTTCTAGGTGGCGTGAGTAGTGAAACTATTTCACATTGTTTTAACTGAAGACCAAACTCGTAACTCAAATATTCGTCTTCACGATCAGATCGTAGAAACCTTATTTCTTTGTCACGATGATTTTCCACTTCACTCTAAAATTCTTTGAACTTTTCAAACGTTTCAGACTTATGTTTCATCAAGTAGATATACCCATATCTGCTCAAATCATCTGTGAAGGTTAGAAAATAATGATACTTGTCGCGAGCTTTAATATTCATCGGACCATATACATCAGTATGTATGATTTCCAACAAATCTGTTGCTTGCTCCATTGTTCCAGAGAACGGCGTTTTAGTCATCTTGCCCAAGAGGCATGGTTCGCAAGCATCAAGTGATTCATAATCAAGTGATTCCAAAATCCCATCAGGATGGAGTTTCTTCATGCGCTTTACACCAATATGACCTAAACGGCAGTGCCACAAATAGGTTGCACTATCATTATTAACTTCGCATCTTTTGGTTTCAATATTATGAATATGTGTATCACTACGATCGAGATCCAATGAACTATTTTCATTGGTGTGTATGACCATAGAAGGTTTTATTCATGTAAACAGAACAACAATTGTTCTCTAACTTAAATGAATAACTGTATTGCAATTAACATGATCAAATCATATTCATGCTCAACGCAAACACCAAATAACACTTATTTAGTTTCAACACCAATCCCGAAAGTATAGGGAGTGTGTGATGATGATCATATCAATCTTGGAACCACTTCCAACACACATCGTCACCTTGCCCTTTAACTAGTCTTTGTTCATTCTGCAACTCCCGTTTCGAGTTACTAATCTTAGCAACTTGAACTAGTACCAAATACTGAGGGGTTGCTATGAACACTAGTAAAGTACACATCAATAACATGTATATCAAATATACTTATGTTCACTTTGCCATCCTTCTTATCCGCCAATCACTTGGGGTAGTTCCGCTTCCAGTGACCAGTCCCTTTGCAGTAGAAGCACTTAGTCTCAGGCTTAGGACCAGACTTGGGCTTTTTCACTTGAGCAGCAACTTGCTTGCCGTTCTTCTTGAAGTTCCCCTTCTTTCCTTTTGCCCTTTTCTTGAAACTAGTGATCTTGTCAACCATCAACACTTGATGTTTTTCTTTGATTTCTACCTTCGCCGGTTTTAGCATCGCGAAGAGCTTGGGAATATTTTCCGTTATCCCTTGCATATTATAGTTCATCACAAAGTTCTACTAACTTGGTGATGGTGACTAGAGAATTCTGTCAATCACTATCTTATCTGGAAGATTAACTCCCACTTGATTCAAGTGATTGTAGTACCCAGACAATCTGAGCACATGCTCACTAGTTGAGCGATTCTCCTCCATCTTTTAGCTATAGAACTTGTTGGAGACTTCATATCTCTCAACTCGGGTATTTGCTTGAAATATTAACTTCAACTCCTGGAACATCTTGTATGGTCCATGACGTTCAAAACGTCTTTGAAGTCCCGATTCTTAAGCCGTTAAGCATGGTGCACTAAACTATTAAGTAGTCATCATATTGAGCTAGCAAAACGTTCATAATGTCTGCATCTGCTCCTGCAAAAGGTCCGTCACCTAGCGGTGCATCAAGGACAAAATTCTTCTGTGCAGCAATGAGGATAAACCTCAGATTACGGATCCAATCCGCATCATTGCTACTAACATTTTTCAACACAATTTTCTCTAGGAACATATCAAAATAAACACAGGGAAGCAACAATGCGAGCTATTGATCTACAACATAGATATGCTAATACTACCAGGACTAAGTTCATGATAAATTAAAGTTCAATTAATCATATTACTTAAGAACTCCCACTTAGATAGACATCCCTCTAATCTTCTAAGTGATCACGTGATCCAAATCAACTAAACCATAACCGATCATCACGTGAAATGGAGTAGCTTTCAATGGTGAACATCATTATGTTGATCATATCTACTATATGATTCACGCTCGACCTTTCGGTCTCCGTGTTCCGAGGTCATATCTTATATGCATAGCTCGTCAAGTATAACCTGAGTATTCCGCGTGTGCAACTGTTTTGCACCCGTTGTATTTGAACGTAGAGCCTATCACACCCGATCATCACGTGGTGTCTTAGCACGAAGAACTTTTGCAACGGTGCATACTCAGGGAGAACACTTCTTGATAATTTAGTGAGAGATCATCTTATAATGCTACCGTCAATCAAAGCAAGATAAGATGCATAAAAGATAAACATCACATGCAATCAATATAAGTGATATGATATGGCCATCATCATCTCGTGCTTGTGATCTCCATCTTCGAAGCACCGTCATGATCACCATCGTCACCGGCGCGACACCTTGATCTCCATCGTAGCATCGTTGTCGTCTCGCCAATCTTATGCTTCCACGACTATCACTACCGCTTAGTAATAAAGTAAAGCATTACATCGCGATTGCATTGCATACAATAAAGCGACAACCATATGGCTCCTGCCAGTTGCCGATAACTCGGTTACAAAACATGATCATCTCATACAATAAAATTTAGCATCATGTCTTGACCATATCACATCACAACATGCCCTGCAAAAACAAGTTAGACGTCCTCTACTTTGTTGTTGCAAGTTTTACGTGGCTGCTACGGGCTTAAGCAAGAACTCATCTTACCTACGCATCAAAACCACAACGATAGTTTGTCAAATAGACTCCGTTTTAACCTTCTCAAGGACCGGGCGTAGCCACACTCGGTTCAACTAAAGTTGGAGAGACAGTCTTCCGCAAGCCATCTATGTGCAAAGCACGTCGAGGGAACCGGTCTCGCGTAAGCGTACGCGTAAGGTTGGTCCGGATCGTCTCGTCCAACAATACCGCCGAACCAAAGTATGACATGCTGGTAGGCAGTATGACTTGTATCGTCCACAACTCACTTGTGTTCTACTCGTGCAAATAACATCAAACCATAAAAACCTGGCTCGGATGCCACTGTTGGGGAACGTAGTAATTTCAAAAAAAATTCCTACGCACACGCAAGATCATGGTGATGCATAGCAACGAGAGGGGAGAGTGTTGTCTACGTACCCTCGTAGACCGAAGCGGAAGCGTTGACACAACATAGAGGAAGTAGTCGTACGTTCTCCTCGCGATCCAACCGATCACAGCACCGTTACTCCGGCACCTCCGAGTTCTTGGCACACGTTCAGCTCGATGACGATCCCCGGGCTCCGATCCAGCAAAGCGTCGGGGAAGAGTTCCGTCAGCACGACGGCGTGGTGACGATCTTGATGTGTTACCGGCGTAGGGCTTCGCCTAAGCACTGCAACGATATGATCGAGGTGGAATTTGGTGGAAGGGGGCACCGCACACGGCTAAGGAACGATCCGTAGATCAACTTGTGTGTCTATGGGGTGCCCCCTGCCCCCGTATATAAAGGAGCAAGGGAGGGGGTGGCCGGCCTAGGGTTTGGCGCGCCAGGGTGTGGAGTCCTACTAGGTTTCCAAGTCCTAGTAGGAGTCCACCAAGAGGGGAGGAAGGGAGAAGGAATAGGAGGAGAAGGAAAGGTGGCCGGCCCCCTTTTCCCTAGTCCAATTCGGACCAGAGGGAAGGGGGGGCGCAGCAGCCTTTTTCCTCTTCCCACTAAAGCCCATCAAGGCCCATTACTTCTTCCGTAATCCCGTAACTCCCCGATACTCCCGAAAATACCCGGATCACTCAGAACCTTTCCGATGTCCGAATATAGTCGTCCAATATATCGATCTTTACGTCTCGACCATTTCGAGACTCCTCGTCATGTCCCCGATCTCATCCGGGACTCCGAACTCCTTCGGTACATCAAAACTCATAAACTCATAATATAACTGTCATCGAAACCTTAAGCGTGCGGACCCTACGGTTCGAGAACAATGTAGACATGACCGAGACACGTCTCCGGTCAATAACCAATAGCGGGACCTGGATGCCCATATTGGCTCCTACATATTCTACGAAGATCTTTATCGGTCAGACCGCATAACAACATACGTTGTTCCCTTTGTCATCGGTATGTTACTTGCCCGAGATTCGATCGTCGGTATCCAATACCTAGTTCAATCTCGTTACCGGCAAGTCTCTTTACTCGTTCCGTAATACATCATCTCGCAACTAACTCATTGGTTGCAATGCTTGCAAGGCTTATGTGATGTGCATTACCGAGAAGGCCCTGAGATACCTCTCCGACATTCGGAGTGACAAATCCTAATCTCGAAATATGCCAACCCAACAAATACTTTCGGAGACACCTGCAGAGCACCTTTATAATCACTCAGTTACGTTGTGACGTTTGGTAGCACACAAAGTGTTCCTACGGTAAACGGGAGTTGCATAATCTCATAGTTAAAGGAACATGTATAAGTCATGGATAAAAGCAATAGCAACATACTAAACGATCGGGTGCTATGCTAATGGAATGGGTCATGTCAATCAGATCATTCAACTAATGATGTGATCTCGTTAATCAAATAACAACTCTTTGTTCATGGTTAGGAAACATAACCATCTTTGATTAATGAGCTAGTCAAGTAGAGGCATACTAGTGACACTCTGTTTGTCTATGTATTCACACATGTATTATGTTTCCGGTTAATACAATTCTAGCATGAATAATAAACTTTTATCATGATATGTAAGGAAATAAATAATCACTTTATTATTGCCTCTAGGGCATATTTCCTTCAGTCTCCCACTTGCACTAGAGTCAATAATCTAGTTCACATCGCCATGTGATTTATCAGCAATAGTTCACATCGATATGTGACCACCACCCAAAGGGTTTACTAGATTCAGTAATCTAGTTCACATCGCTATGTGATTAACACCCAAAGAGTACTACGGTGTGATCATGTTTTGCTTGTGAGAGAAGTTTAGTCAACGGGTCTGCCACATTCAGATCCGTTATGTATTTTGCAATTTTCTATGTCTACAATGCTCTGCACGGAGCTACTTTAGCTAATTGCTCCCACTTTCAGTATGTATCTAGATTGAGACTTAGAGTCATCTAGATTAGTGTCAAAACTTGCATCGACGTAACCTTTTACGACGAACCTTTTTGTCACATCCATAATCGAGAAACATATCCTTATTCCACTAAGGATAATTTTGACCGCTTGTCCAGTGATCTACTCCTAGATCACTATTGTACTCCCTTGCCAAACTCAGTGGTAGGGTATGCAATAGATTTGGTACACAGCATGGCATACTTTATAGAACCTATGGCTGAGGCATAGGGAATGACTTTCATTCTCTTTCTATCTTCTGCCGTGGTCGGGCTTTGAGTCTTACTCAATTTCACACCTTGTAATACAGGCAAGAACTCTTTCTTTGACTGTTCTATTTTGAACTACTTCAAAATCTTTTCAAGGTATGTACTTATTGAAAAACTTATCAAGCGTCTTGATCTATCTCTATAGATCTTGATGCTCAATATGTAAGCAGCTTCACCGAGGTCCTTCTTCGAAAAACTCCTTTCAAATACTCCTTTATGCTTTACAGAATAATTCTACACTATTTCCGATCAACAATATGTCATTTACATATACTTATCAGAAATGTTGTAGTGCTCCCACTCACTTTCTTGTAAATACAGGCTTCACCGCAAGTCTGTATAAAACCATATGCTTTGATCAACTTATCAAAGCGTATATTCCAACTCCGAGATGCTTGCACCAGTCCATAGATAGATCGCTGGAGTTTGCATATTTTGTTAACACCTTTAGGATCGACAAAACTTTCTAGTTGCATCGTATACAACTCTTCTTTAATAAATCCATTAAGGAATGCAGTTTTGTTTATCCATTTGCCAGATTTCATAAATGCGGCAATTGCTAACATGATTCAGACAGACTTAAGCATAGATACGAGTGAGAAACTCTTATCGTAGTCAACACCTTGAACTTGTCGAAAACCTTTTGCGACAATTCTAGCTTTGTAGATAGTAATAATACTATCAGCGTCCATCTTCCTCTTGAAGATCCATTTATTCTCAATTGCTTGCCGCTCATCGGGCAAGTCAACCAAAGTCCATACTTTGTTCCCATACATGGATCCCATCTCAGATTTCATGGCCTCAAACCATTTCGCGGAATCTGGGCTCATCATCGCTTCCTCATAGTTCGCAAGTTCATCATGGTCTAGTAACATGACTTTCAGAATAGGATTACCGTACCACTCTGGTGCGGATCTCACTCTGGTTTACTTACGAGATTCGGTAGTAACTTGATCTTGAAGTTATATGATCATCATCATTAGTTTCCTTACTAATTGGTGTAGTAGTCACAAGAACAGATTTCTGTGATGAACTACTTTCCAATAAGGGAGAAGGTACAATTACCTTATCAAGTTTTCTATTTTCCTCCCACTCACTTCTTTCAAGAGAAACTCCTTCTCTGGAAAGGATCCATTCTTAGCAACGAATGTCTTGCCTTTGGATCTGTGATAGAAGGTGTACCCAACTGACTCCTTGGGTATCCTATGAAGACATATTTCTCCGATTTGGGTTTGAGCTTATCATGTTGAAACTTTTTTCACATAAGCATCGCAACCCCAAACTTTAAGAAACGACAACTTTGGTTTCTTGCCAAACCATAGTTCAGATTGTGTCGTCTCAACGGACTTAGATGGTGCCCTTTTTAACGTGAATGCAGCTGTCTTTAATGCATAACCCCAAAAACGATAGTGGTAGATCGGTAAGAGACATCATAGATTGTACTGTATCCAATAAAGTACGGTTATGACGTTCGGACGCACCATTATGCTGTGGTGTTCCAGGTGGCGTGAGTAGTGAAACTATTTCACATTGTTTTAACTGAAGACCAAACTCGTAACTCAAATATTCGTCTCCGCGATCAGATCGTAGAAACCTTATTTCTTTGTCACGATGATTTTCCACTTCACTCTAAAATTCTTTGAACTTTTCAAACGTTTCAGACTTATGTTTCATCAAGTAGATATACCCATATCTGCTCAAATCATCTGTGAAGGTTAGAAAATAATGATACTTGTCGCGAGCTTTAATATTCATCGGACCATATACATCAGTATGTATGATTTCCAACAAATCTGTTGCTTGCTCCATTGTTCCAGAGAACGGCGTTTTAGTCATCTTGCCCAAGAGGCATGGTTCGCAAGCATCAAGTGATTCATAATCAAGTGATTCCAAAATCCCATCAGGATGGAGTTTCTTCATGCGCTTTACACCAATATGACCTAAACGGCAGTGCCACAAATAGGTTGCACTATCATTATTAACTTCGCATCTTTTGGTTTCAATATTATGAATATGTGTATCACTACGATCGAGATCCAATGAACTATTTTCATTGGTGTGTATGACCATAGAAGGTTTTATTCATGTAAACAGAACAACAATTGTTCTCTAACTTAAATGAATAACTGTATTGCAATTAACATGATCAAATCATATTCATGCTCAACGCAAACACCAAATAACACTTATTTAGTTTCAACACCAATCCCGAAAGTATAGGGAGTGTGTGATGATGATCATATCAATCTTGGAACCACTTCCAACACACATCGTCACCTTGCCCTTTAACTAGTCTTTGTTCATTCTGCAACTCCCGTTTCGAGTTACTAATCTTAGCAACTTGAACTAGTACCAAATACTGAGGGGTTGCTATGAACACTAGTAAAGTACACATCAATAACATGTATATCAAATATACTTATGTTCACTTTGCCATCCTTCTTATCCGCCAATCACTTGGGGTAGTTCCGCTTCCAGTGACCAGTCCCTTTGCAGTAGAAGCACTTAGTCTCAGGCTTAGGACCAGACTTGGGCTTTTTCACTTGAGCAGCAACTTGCTTGCCGTTCTTCTTGAAGTTCCCCTTCTTTCCTTTTGCCCTTTTCTTGAAACTAGTGATCTTGTCAACCATCAACACTTGATGTTTTTCTTTGATTTCTACCTTCGCCGGTTTTAGCATCGCGAAGAGCTTGGGAATATTTTCCGTTATCCCTTGCATATTATAGTTCATCACAAAGTTCTACTAACTTGGTGATGGTGACTAGAGAATTCTGTCAATCACTATCTTATCTGGAAGATTAACTCCCACTTGATTCAAGTGATTGTAGTACCCAGACAATCTGAGCACATGCTCACTAGTTGAGCGATTCTCCTCCATCTTTTAGCTATAGAACTTGTTGGAGACTTCATATCTCTCAACTCGGGTATTTGCTTGAAATATTAACTTCAACTCCTGGAACATCTTGTATGGTCCATGACGTTCAAAACGTCTTTGAAGTCCCGATTCTTAAGCCGTTAAGCATGGTGCACTAAACTATTAAGTAGTCATCATATTGAGCTAGCAAAACGTTCATAATGTCTGCATCTGCTCCTGCAAAAGGTCCGTCACCTAGCGGTGCATCAAGGACAAAATTCTTCTGTGCAGCAATGAGGATAAACCTCAGATTACGGATCCAATCCGCATCATTGCTACTAACATTTTTCAACACAATTTTCTCTAGGAACATATCAAAATAAACACAGGGAAGCAACAATGCGAGCTATTGATCTACAACATAGATATGCTAATACTACCAGGACTAAGTTCATGATAAATTAAAGTTCAATTAATCATATTACTTAAGAACTCCCACTTAGATAGACATCCCTCTAATCTTCTAAGTGATCACGTGATCCAAATCAACTAAACCATAACCGATCATCACGTGAAATGGAGTAGCTTTCAATGGTGAACATCATTATGTTGATCATATCTACTATATGATTCACGCTCGACCTTTCGGTCTCCGTGTTCCGAGGTCATATCTTATATGCATAGCTCGTCAAGTATAACCTGAGTATTCCGCGTGTGCAACTGTTTTGCACCCGTTGTATTTGAACGTAGAGCCTATCACACCCGATCATCACGTGGTGTCTTAGCACGAAGAACTTTTGCAACGGTGCATACTCAGGGAGAACACTTCTTGATAATTTAGTGAGAGATCATCTTATAATGCTACCGTCAATCAAAGCAAGATAAGATGCATAAAAGATAAACATCACATGCAATCAATATAAGTGATATGATATGGCCATCATCATCTCGTGCTTGTGATCTCCATCTTCGAAGCACCGTCATGATCACCATCGTCACCGGCGCGACACCTTGATCTCCATCGTAGCATCGTTGTCGTCTCGCCAATCTTATGCTTCCACGACTATCACTACCGCTTAGTAATAAAGTAAAGCATTACATCGCGATTGCATTGCATACAATAAAGCGACAACCATATGGCTCCTGCCAGTTGCCGATAACTCGGTTACAAAACATGATCATCTCATACAATAAAATTTAGCATCATGTCTTGACCATATCACATTACAACATACCCTGCAAAAACAAGTTAGACGTCCTCTACTTTGTTGTTGCAAGTTTTACGTGGCTGCTACGGGCTTAAGCAAGAACTCATCTTACCTACGCATCAAAACCACAACGATAGTTTGTCAAATAGACTCCGTTTTAACCTTCTCAAGGACCGGGCGTAGCCACACTCGGTTCAACTAAAGTTGGAGAGACAGTCTTCCGCAAGCCATCTATGTGCAAAGCACGTCGAGGGAACCGGTCTCGCGTAAGCGTACGCGTAAGGTTGGTCCGGATCGTCTCGTCCAACAATACCGCCGAACCAAAGTATGACATGCTGGTAGGCAGTATGACTTGTATCGTCCACAACTCACTTGTGTTCTACTCGTGCAAATAACATCAAACCATAAAAACCTGGCTCGGATGCCACTGTTGGGGAACGTAGTAATTTCAAAAAAAATTCCTACGCACACGCAAGATCATGGTGATGCATAGCAACGAGAGGGGAGAGTGTTGTCTACGTACCCTCGTAGACCGAAGCGGAAGCATTGACACAACGTAGAGGAAGTAGTCGTACGTTCTCCTCGCGATCCAACCGATCACAGCACCGTTACTCCGGCACCTCTGAGTTCTTGGCACACGTTCAGCTCGATGACGATCCCCGGGCTCCGATCCAGCAAAGCGTCGGGGAAGAGTTCCGTCAGCACGACGGCGTGGTGACGATCTTGATGTGTTACCGGCGCAGGGCTTCGCCTAAGCACTGCAACGATATGATCGAGGTGGAATTTGGTGGAAGGGGGCACCGCACACGGCTAAGGAACGATCCGTAGATCAACTTGTGTGTCTATGGGGTGCCCCCTGCCCCCGTATATAAAGGAGCAAGGGAGGGGGTGGCCGGCCTAGGGTTTGGCGCGCCAGGGTGTGGAGTCCTACTAGGTTTCCAAGTCCTAGTAGGAGTCCACCAAGAGGGGAGGAAGGGAGAAGGAATAGGAGGAGAAGGAAAGGTGGCCGGCCCCCTTTTCCCTAGTCCAATTCGGACCAGAGGGAAGGGGGGGCGCAGCAGCCTTTTTCCTCTTCCCACTAAAGCCCATCAAGGCCCATTACTTCTTCCGTAATCCCGTAACTCCCCGATACTCCCGAAAATACCCGGATCACTCAGAACCTTTCCGATGTCCGAATATAGTCGTCCAATATATCGATCTTTACGTCTCGACCATTTCGAGACTCCTCGTCATGTCCCCGATCTCATCCGGGACTCCAAACTCCTTCGGTACATCAAAACTCATAAACTCATAATATAACTGTCATCGAAACCTTAAGCGTGCGGACCCTACGGTTCGAGAACAATGTAGACATGACCGAGACACGTCTCCGGTCAATAACCAATAGCGGGACCTGGATGCCCATATTGGCTCCTACATATCCTACGAAGATCTTTATCGGTCAGACCGCATAACAACATACGTTGTTCCCTTTGTCATCGGTATGTTACTTGCCCGAGATTCGATCGTCGGTATCCAATACCTAGTTCAATCTCGTTACCGACAAGTCTCTTTACTCGTTCCGTAATACATCATCTCGCAACTAACTCATTGGTTGCAATGCTTGCAAGGCTTATGTGATGTGCATTACCGAGAAGGTCCTGAGATACCTCTCCAACATTCGGAGTGACAAATCCTAATCTCGAAATATGCCAACCCAACAAATACTTTCGGAGACACCTGCAGAGCACCTTTATAATCACTCAGTTACGTTGTGACGTTTGGTAGCACACAAAGTGTTCCTACGGTAAACGGGAGTTGCATAATCTCATAGTTAAAGGAACATGTATAAGTCATGGATAAAAGCAATAGCAACATACTAAACGATCGGGTGCTATGCTAAT
The DNA here is from genome assembly GCA_032464435.1 of Aegilops umbellulata. Taxonomy (NCBI): domain Eukaryota; kingdom Viridiplantae; phylum Streptophyta; class Magnoliopsida; order Poales; family Poaceae; genus Aegilops; species Aegilops umbellulata. Next base: position 369,849,554 of record CP136055.1, on the reverse strand, counting down.
GGAATGGGTCATGTCAATCAGATCATTCAACTAATGATGTGATCTCGTTAATCAAATAACAACTCTTTGTTCATGGTTAGGAAACATAACCATCTTTGATTAATGAGCTAGTCAAGTAGAGGCATACTAGTGACACTCTGTTTGTCTATGTATTCACACATGTATTATGTTTCCGGTTAATACAATTCTAGCATGAATAATAAACTTTTATCATGATATGTAAGGAAATAAATAATCACTTTATTATTGCCTCTAGGGCATATTTCCTTCACAATTCATATGTGGCTCTCATAATAGATTCATAAGGTAATTTAATTTTCTTTCTAGGAAAGTGTTACATGCCTTTCCTTAACGGAAATTGGAATCTAATATTTCCTTCTTTCATGTCAATAATTGCACCAATCGTTCTAAGGAAAGGTCCACCAAGAATAATAGGACATGTAGGATTGCAATCTATATCAAGAACTATGAAATCTATGGGCACATAATTCCTATTTGCAACAATAAGAACATCATTAATTCTCCCAATAGGTTTCTTAAAGGTGGAATCCGCAAGGTGCAAATTTAAAGAACAATCATCAAATTCACGGAAACCTAACACATCGCATAAAGTTTTTGGAATCATGGAAACACTAGCACCCAAATCACACAAAGAATAGCATTCATAATCTTTAATCTTAATTTTAATAGTAGGTTCCCACTCATCATAAAGTTTTCTAGGGATAGAAATTTCTAGTTCAAGCTTTTCTTCATAGGACTACATTAAAGCATCAACGATATGTTTAGTAAAAGCTTTATTTTGATTATAAGCATGCGGAGAATTTAACACGGATTGCAACAAGGATATACAATCTATCAAAGAGCAATTATCATAATTAAATTCCTTGAAATCCAAAATAGTGGGTTCATTGCTATGTAAATTTTTGACATTTTGTTGTAGGGTGGAACCCTAGATGGAGATCTTTCACGAATTGGAGAGGAAATCCCTAAGAATACGAAGGACACGAAGAACGCGAGAGAGGGGAAACACTCAAATTGATTAGATCCAATCACACATATGCTAGATCCAAGAACACACAAGAGGTCACAATGATCCGAGAACAACAAAGGAAAGATACAAGGTACTAGTTCATCCCAATCCTATGAGGAGAGAGGTCTTGATGATCCTATGATGGGGATCCTTCCCAAGATGGGGGCTTGATATCCACTAGGGATCTTCTCCTAGGAGGTCTTGATCTCCTATAGGAGTGGGTACAAGGAGCAAAGCTCACATAATCATCTCTATACTTTGCTATCCTCTCTAATGAGCTAGGGGAGGTCCTTATATAGTTTAGAGACCAAATAAGAGGAGGAGGGGGATACAAGGGTGAAAACCCAAAGAGGCACGCAGGCCCTCGGAGTGGTCCGGGCACCCGGTGCAAAGGGGTCCGAGCACCCGGATAGGGGCTGGTTGTAGGTGGCCCGAGCACCCGGGGCTGCAGAGGCCAGGCACCCGGACTAGGCCGAGGCCGGCTAGAGCTGGGTCGGGCACCCGGGGGTTGATGGCCCGGGCACCCGGTGGGGGGCTGGGCCGGGCACCCGGGTGTGATGGCCCGGGCACCCGGGGTGGGAAGCCCCAGCGCCCAGGCGACGGCTGGGCCGAGGGCCGGGCACCCGGGACTCCAAGGCCGGGCACCCGAGGTCGGCTGGGGGAGCGCCCAGGGGAGGGCCGGGTGTCGGTGTCAAAACCAGCGGATCTCGGGTAGGGGGTCCCGAACTGTGCGTCTAAGGCCGATGGTAACAGGAGGCGGGGGACACGATGTTTACCCAGGTTCGGGCCCTCTCAATGGAGGTAATACCCTACTTCCTGCTTGATTGATCTTGATGATATGAGTATTACAAGAGTTGATCTACCACGAGATCGTAGAGGCTAAACCCTAGAAGCTAGCCTATGGTATGATTGTTCTTGTCCTGCGGACTAAACCCTCTGGTTTATATAGACACCGGAGTGGGGCTAGGGTTACACAGAGTTGGTTACAAGGGAGGAGATCTACATATCCATATCGCCAAGCTTGCCTTCCACGCCAAGGAGAGTCCCATACGGACACGAGACGAAGTCTTCAATCTTGTATCTTCATAGTCCAACAGTCCGGCCAAAGGATATGGTCCGGCTGTCCGGAGACCCCCTAATCTAGGACTTCCTCAGTAGCCCTTGAACCAGGCTTCAATGACGATGAGTTCGGTGCACAAATTGTCTTCGGCATTGCAAGGCGGGTTCCTCCTCCGAATACTCCATAGAAGATTTTGAACACAAGGATAGTGTCCGGCTCTGCGAAAAAAATTCCACATACCACCGTAGAGAGAATAATATTTCCACACATCCAATCTGCCGACCGTTTTTCATAATGTGATGTATTGCCACAGTCTGGTCCTGACGAACCATCTTCCTCAACCAGCATGCTGCTGCATGTTTTGCAAGGCGATTTATTTGGCACGTCTTGTCGAAGCAGAGATCGTGTCCCCTTATTACGGGATTCTCATCAATACGGATGTGGGTAACCCAATCGTGCCCGTTGGTATGTCTCCTCAATTTTAGGCAAATCCCAAGCAACCAAGTGGAGGACGCTTTATATTCATCCCCTTTATCAAGAGGCCAAGGCATGTCCTTTTTCTTCTTGCGCTCAATCGAATCCTTCCCCCACCTCGAGTTCCAACACCCAAGGCTCAGGTCAGGCGCTCCGGATCTTCAACCATGTCCGGACCCAACCTTCAAGGTCGGTGGATGCCTTCCTCTGTCATAGAGGAAGACATCAAGAAGCTAAGAGAGGCCAGGTATTTGACCGACGAAATCTCGCATAGGGTGCCTGCTCGAGGGCAGGTTATTCCCACTCTCGAACCCGGTGAGAGTGTTGTATTCATCTCTCACTTCCTCCGAGGGCTAGGCCTTGGATTTCCATGACCTGGCCCCGGATTCCATCCTTCACATCTCGTCGTTCATCGTCGTGTGTGAAGCTTTCCTCCGCATTACCCCACACTTTGGCCTGTGGCTTAAAACTTTCAATGTGGAGCCGAAGATGATTGAGGGGCGACAATCTGAGTGTGGAGGTGCCGTAATAAGTAAGGGCGTCGAAGTTCCATGGCCAAAAGGTTCCTTCCCGGAGGTGTCCAGTTTATGGCAACGGGAGTGGTTCTATATCACAGCTCCCCGAAGCTCCAAGTGGGTAGCTGCCCGTGCCTTTTGCTCGGGCCCCCCACCATAGCTAACGTCGTGGATCACCAAGGGGTTAGACTGAGGGCCAGTAAATGATGTGCCGATATTGCAGAGCCGCATTCGAGACCTCCTCGAGAGAGATGTCGGCTTGGTCATGGTAATGCAAGTCATGCTAGTCCGTCGGGTCCTGCCTTGCAAACGTCGACCCCTCCGAATGTGGGAGTTCAACCCGGGAGGACCCCGATCTATTCAGCACTTCTTTGGCATGACGCTAGAAGAGATGTACAAATTGTTCTTCAGACCACAAATAAGGAGTCCGGACCTCACCAAGGATGCGGGTTTGAGCTGCAATCGCCCAGACACCCAAGAAAGTAATCCCATGGCCGAATACGTTGTTTTCTTTTATTTATCTCAACATCATTGTAAAAAGTCGCTCTTTGACCAGGACTGGGTAACAAAGGCAAAGATGATCAGGTGTCCGGCTCCCCTTCCCGAAGGCACAGCAGATCCGGTACTAGCCAGAATGCTCGAGCCGGCGCCTCATCAGGCGCCCTCAGGGGAAGATAAAGGGGGGAATAAAGAGGCTGAAAGCGGGCCTCACTTGTTATCTATCCAAACCGGGGGAATTAGCGTCTCCGCAAAGGAAGACAACTGGGGAGAAGGATTCGAAACCCCCTCTCCCCAAGGAAGGAAGAGGGCCACCTCTGAAGACCCAGAAACCAAGGTTTCCAAACGGGGGAAGAAATCTTCACCAGAGGGTCCTGCCTCGGAGGGCATCCTTGCCGCACAGTGTCCGCAAGGGGATCAGCCTCCCACCGAGCTGTAAGTAAACGAAAAGTGCTTAATAGTAAAAAAATGTCCTGCTTTACCTCTGAGGACAATAACCGAAATAAATCTTGTAGTTCGGATCGTAGCCCTTCTCGACAGGGTTCGTCTTCGGGGGATCTTCTTCCGGAGATGATGGAGAGCGAAACACCTCCCCGTGCCACCCCGCCTCATGAGGCGGGCGACGCTGAAGTGTCGTTGCAAAGGGCTTCTCCTGATCTGCCAAGGCTAGAGGGTAATCCCTTGGCCACCCAAAGTCCTCAGTATTCGGCTCCTAAGGAGAGCAACCGAAAGAGTCTGGAACCGTCTGGTGTGCACTCGGACGCGCTGAAGGATCTTCTGGAGCAAGCGACTATCTCAGAGGCGCATCATACGCTAATGGGTACAGTGATTCAGAGGATTTCATCCGCCGAAAGCGGGTTGCATGAAGCATTTATGAGTCTGCTGAAAGGCTTTGAGGTACGTGAAATAGTGTGTATTTTTGGTAGTACCGCACACGTTAGGTGTGCCCTATGCGGTTAGTAGCCCCTGAGACTCTGGTTGCTGTCGAGAACGGCGGCAAACAGAGGATCATAGTCCCAGGTAATAATCTGGCTGCCTTCATGTGTAGGTGGCTGAAGGTCCGGCGGCTAGCTGGACTGGTGAGTTTGCCGAGCTGAAGCGGCAACTTGATGTGGCGGATGCCGACATCGTGCTTGTCAACAAGCGGCTTGACGAGGCACAGGGTATGTGATTTCTCCGGTGATCAACACATAGTAAGAGGAGCATAGTGCTAGTATCTTTAATATGTTGTGACTGCAGATGGAGCTGCGGCCATGGAGACCCTTCGAGCGGAACTTGCCCGAGCCAAAGAACAAGCCAGGAATAGTGATGCGGCCGCTCTAAAGGCGGCCGAAGAGCTAAGGGACGAACAGGCTGCCCATTGCCAAAGCAAGGAAAAAATGCCCAAGATGGCCGTTGAATTGAAAGATGCTGCCGACCGTTACCAGCTTCTTGAAAAAGAAAACCGAGCGAAGGCGACGGGGCTAGAGAAGGCCATGGTAGCAGCCAAGGAAGCCCGCTCTAAGATCAAAGCGTCAAAGGCGGAGCTGCGTCAAGCTGGAGATATCGCGGCTGGGAAGCCCTTCTTGTTGCGGACGAAGTTCGGAGATCCGAAGTATGCCCCTCTTGATCAACTATGGAGTTCTGCGGACGCATATGTGGATCTGGCAACCAGTGCAGCTGATGCAGCCGAGTACTTCAAGGATCAAAAAGATCGTGAAGTGGAAAAGCTATTCTGGTCACAGTTCGATGGTCCAGTGCGTCTGCTGCTATTGAATGAGCGAATGACCGAATGGGACAAGCTCCATAGGTTGTCCGGGCTTGCCATGGTGTCTGTTGTGGATCACCTGTGGCCGAGAGGGCCACTGCCGAATAGTTATTTTGGTTTGGTGCAACGATTCCTTGGTGCTGTGCCACATACCGATGCTATGAAGAGGTCGGCATGCGTAGAGGGTGCGCGGATGGCACTTGCCCGTGTGAAGAAATACTGGGCAGACATGGAGGCCACCGCTATTGCAACCCAGGGTTCGGCCGTGGGCCGAGTAGTTGCCGAGCACTACTTTGAAGAAGTCCTTGAAGGCGCTCGTTCAATAGAAGCTCGGTGCTCAAAGAATATTATGTTCTAGTGACATGTATTCCCATTGTAAAAACAATGTTTTATTGAATTATAAAGGTTGTGTTTGTTAGGGAACGCAGTAAATTCAAAAATTTTCCTACGCACACGCAAGATCATGGTGATGCATAGCAACGAGAGGGGAGAGTGTTTGTCTACGTACCCTCGTAGACCGAAGCGGAAGCGTTGACACAACGTAGAGGAAGTAGTCGTACGTAGAGGAAGTAGTCGTACGTTCTCCTCGCGATCCAACCGATCACAGCACCGTTACTCCGGCACCTCCGAGTTCTTGGCACACGTTCAGCTCGATGACGATCCCCGGGCTCCGATCCAGCAAAGCGTCGGGGAAGAGTTCCGTCAGCACGACGGCGTGGTGACGATCTTGATGTGTTACCGGCGCAGGGCTTCGCCTAAGCACTGCAACGATATAATCGAGGTGGAATTTGGTGGAAGGGGGCACCGCACACGGCTAAGGAACGATCCGTAGATCAACTTGTGTGTTTTTGGGGTGCCCCCTGCCCCCGTATATAAAGGATCCAAGGGGGAGGGGCTGGCCGGCCAGGTTTGGTGCGCCAGGAGAGTCCTACTCCCTCTGGGAGTAGGATTCCCCCCCCCAATCCTAGTTGGACTAGGATTGCTCCAAGGGGAAGAGAGAGAGAGAGGGGGCGCCCCACTTCTCCTAGTCCTAATAGGACTAGGGAAGGGGGGAGGCGCGCAGCCCCTAGGGCTGCCCTCTCACCTTTCCTCCAAGGCCCATGTTGGCCCATTATGCTCCCGGGGGGTTCCGGTAACCCTCCCGGTATTCCGGTAAAATCCTGTTTTCACCTGGAATGCATCCGATGTCCAAACATAGGCTTCCAATATATAATTCTTTATGTCTCGACCATTTCGAGACTCCTCGTCACGTCCGTGATCACATCCGGGACTCCGAACTCCTTCGGTACATCAAAATGCATAAACTCATAATAACTGTCATCGTAACGTTAAGCGTGCGGACCCTACGGTTCGAGAACAATGTAGACATGACCGAGACACGTTTCCGGTCAATAACCAATAGCGGGACCTGGATGCCCATATTGGCTCCTACATATTCTACGAAGATCTTTATCGGTCAGACCGCATAACAACATACGTCGTTCCCTTTGTCATCGGTATGTTACTTACCCGAGATTCGATCGTCGGTATCCAATACCTAGTTCAATCTCGTTACCGGCAAGTCTCTTTTCTCGTTCCGTAATACATCATCTCGCAACTAACTCATTGGTTGCAATGCTTGCAAGGCTTTATGTTGATGTGCATTACCGAGAAGGCCCTGAGATACCTCTCCGACAATCGGAGTGACAAATCCTAATCTCGAAGTATGCCAACTCAACATGTACCTTCGGAGACACTTGTAGAGCACCTTTATAATCACCCAGTTACGTTGTGACGTTTGGTAGCACACAAAGTGTTCCTACGGTAAATGGGAGTTGCATATTCTCATAGTTAAAGGAACATGTATAAGTCATGGATAAAAGCAATAGCAATATACTAAACGATCGGGTGCTATGCTAATGCAATGGGTCTTGTCAATCAGATCATTCAACTAATGATGTGATCTCGTTAATCAAACAACAACTCTTTGTTCATGGCTAGGAAACATAACCATCTTTGATTAATGAGCTAGTCAAGTAGAGGCATACTAGTGACACTCTGTTTGTCTATGTATTCACACATGTATTATGTTTCCAGTTAATACAATTCTAGCATGAATAATAAACATTTATCATGATATAAGGAAATAAATAATAACTTTATTATTGCCTCTAGGGCATATTTCCTTCAGTCTCCCACTTGCACTAGAGTCAATAATCTAGATTACAAGGTAATGATTCTAACACCCATGGAGTTTTGGTGCTGATCATGTTTTGCTCGTGGAAGAGGCTTAGTCAACGGGTCTGCAACATTCAGATCCGTATGTATCTTGCATATCTCTATGTATCCCACCTGGACCAAATCCCGGATGGAGTTGAAGCGTCTCTTGATGTGTTTGGTTCTTTTGTGAAATCTGGATTCCTTTGCCAAGGCAATTGCACCAGTATTGTCACAAAAGATTTTCATTGGACCCGATACGCTAGGTACAACACCTAGATCGGATATGAACTCCTTCATCCAGACTCCTTCATTGGCCGCTTCTGAAGCGGCTATGTACTCAGCTTCACATGTAGATCCCGCCACGACGCTTTGTTTAGAACTGCACCAACTGACAGCTCCACCGTTTAATGTAAATACGTATCCGGTTTGCGATTTGGAATCGTCCGGATCAGTGTCAAAGCTTGCATCGACGTAACCGTTTACGACGAGCTCTTTGTCACCTCCAAAAATGAGAAACATATCCTTAGTCCTTCTCAAGTACTTAAGGATGTTCTTGACCGCTGTCCAGTGATCCATTCCTGGATTACTTTTGGTACCTGCCTGCTAAACTTACAGCAAGGCACACATCAGGTCTGGTACACAGCATTGCATACATGATAGAGCCTATGGCTGAAGCATAGGGAACATTTTTCATCTTCTCTCTATCTTCTGCGGTGGTCGGGCATTGAGTCTTACTCAATTTCACACCCTGTGCCACAGGCAAGAACCCTTTCTTTGCCTGATCCATTCTGAACTTTTTCAAAACTTTGTCAAGGTATGTGCTTTGTGAAAGTCCTATTAAGCGTCTTGATCTATCTCTATAGATCTTAATGCCCAATATGTAAGCAGCTTCCCCGAGGTCTTTCATTGAAAAACTTTTATTCAAGTATCCCTTTATGCTATCCAGAAATTCTATATTATTTCCGATCAGTAATATGTCATCTACATATAATATCAGAAATGCTACAGAGCTCCCACTCACTTTCTTGTAAATACAGGCTTCTCCGAAAGTCTGTATAAAACCAAAAGCTTTGATCACACTATCAAAGCGTTTATTCCAACTCCGAGAGGCTTGCACCAGTCCATAAATGGATCGCTGGAGCTTGCACACTTTGTTAGCTCCCTTTGGATCGACAAAACCTTCTGGTTGCATCATATACAACTCTTCTTCCAGAAATCCATTCAGGAATGCAGTTTTGACATCCATTTGCCAAATTTCATAATCATAAAATGCGGCAACTGCTAACATGATTCGGACAGACTTAAGCATCGCTACGGGTGAGAAAGTCTCATCGTAGTCAATCCCTTGAACTTGTCGAAAACCTTTTGCAACAAGTCGAGCTTTATAGACAGTAACATTACCATCAGCGTCAGTCTTCTTCTTAAAAATCCATTTATTTTCTATTGCTTGCCGATCATCGGGCAAGTCAACCAAAGTCCACACTTTGTTATCATACATGGATCCCATCTCAGATTTCATGGCCTCAAGCCATTTTGCGGAATCTGGGCTCACCATCGCTTCTTCATAGTTCGTAGGTTCATCATGGTCTAGTAACATGACTTCCAAAATAGGATTACCGTACCACTCTGGTGCGGATCTTACTCTGGTTGATCTACGAAGTTCAGTAGAAACTTGATCTGAAGTTTCATGATCATTATCATTAGCTTCCTCCCTATTTGATGTAGGTGTCACAGAAACAGATTTCTGTGATGTACTACTTCTCAATAAAGGAGCAGATACTGTTATCTCATCAAGTTCTACTTTCCTCCCACTCACTTCTTTCGAGAGAAACTCCTTCTCTAGAAAGTTTCCGACTTTGGCAACAAAAATTTTGCCTTCGGATCTGTGATAGAAGGTATACCCAATAGTCTCCTTTGGGTATCCTATGAAGACACATTTTTCCGATTTGGGTTCGAGCTTATCAGGTTGAAGCTTTTTCACATAAGCATCGCAGCCCCAAACTTTAAGAAACGACAACTTTGGTTTCTTGCCAAACCACAGTTCATAAGGCGTCGTCTCAACGGATTTTGATGGTGCCCTATTTAACGTGAATGCGGCCGTCTCTAGAGCATAACCCCAAAAAGATAGCGGTAAATCGGTAAGAGACATCATAGATCGCACCATATCCAGTAAAGTACGATTACGACGTTCGGACACACCATTACGTTGTGGTGTTCCGGGTGGCGTGAGTTGCGAAACTATTCCGCATTGTTTCAAATGTAGACCAAACTCGTAACTCAAATATTCTCCTCCACGATCAGATCGTAGAAACTTTATTTTCTTGTTACGATGATTTTCCACTTCACTCTGAAATTCTTTGAACTTTTCAAATGTTTCAGACTTGTGTTTCATTAAGTAGATATACCCATATCTGCTTAAATTATCAGTGAAGGTGAGAAAATAACGATATCCGCCACGAGCCTCAACATTCATTGGACCACATACATCAGTATGTATGATTTCCAATAAATCTGTTGCTCTCTCCACAGTACCGGAGAACGGTGTTTTAGTCATCTTGCCCATAAGGCACGGCTCGCAAGTGCCAAGTGATTCATAATCAAGTGACTCCAAAAGTCCATCAGTATGGAGTTTCTTCATGCGCTTTACGCCGATATGACCTAAACGGCAGTGCCACAAATAAGTTGCACTATCATTATTAACTCTGCATCTTTTGGCTTCAACATTATGAATATGTGTGTTACTACTATCGAGATTAAGTAAGAACAAACCACTCTTTAATGGCGCATGACCATAAAAGATATTACTCATATAAATAGAACAACCATTATTCTCTGATTTAAATGAATAACCGTCTCGCATCAAACAAGATCCAGATATAATGTTCATGCTCAACGCTGGTACTAAATAACAATTATTTAGATCTAATATTAATCCCGAAGGTAGATGTAGAGGTAGCGTGCCGACCGCGATCACATCGACTTTGGAACCATTTCCCACGCGCATCGTCACCTCGTCCTTAGCCAATCTTCGCTTAATCCGTAGCCCCTGTTTTGAGTTGCAAATATTAGCAACAGAACCAGTATCAAATACCCAGGTGCTACTGCGAGAATTAGTAAGGTACACATCAATAACATGTATATCACATATACCTTTGTTAACCTTGCCATCCTTCTTATCCGCCAAATACTTGGGGCAGTTCCGCTTCCAGTGACCAGTCTGCTTGCAATAGAAGCACTCAGTTTCAGGCTTAGGTCCAGACTTGGGTTTCTTCTCTTGAGTAGCAACTTGCTTGCTGTTCTTTTTGAAGTTCCCCTTTTTCTTCCCTTTGCCCTTTTTCTTGAAACTAGTGGTTTTGTTAACCATCAACACTTGATGCTCCTTTTTGATTTCTACCTCCGCGGCTTTTAGCATCGCGAAGAGCTCGGGCATAGTTTTGGTCATCCCTTGCATATTATAGTTCATCACGAAGCTCTTGTAGCTTGGTGGCAGTGATTGGAGAATTCTGTCAATGACGCAATCATCCGGAAGATTAACTCCCAGTTGAATCAAGTGATTGTTATACCCAGACATTCTGAGTATATGCTCACTGACAGAACCATTCTCCTCCATTTTACAGCTATAGAACTTATTGGAGACTTCATATCTCTCAATCCGGGCATTTGCTTGAAATATTAACTTCAACTCCTGGAACATCTCATATGCTCCATGGTGTTCAAAACGTCGTTCAAGTCCCGGTTCTAAGCCGTAAAGCATGGCACACTGAACTATAGAGTAGTCATCAGCTTTGCTTTGCCAGACGTTCATAACATCTGGCGTAGCTCTTGCACCAGGCCTGGCACCTAGCGGTGCTTCCAGGACGTAATTCTTCTGTGCAGCAATGAGGATAATCCTCAAGTTACGGACCCAGTCCGTGTAATTGCTACCATCATCTTTCAACTCTGCTTTCTCAAGGAACGCATTAAAATTCAACGGAACAACAGCACGAGCCATCTATCTACACAACATAGACAAGCAAGATACTATCAGGTACTAAGTTCATGATAAATTAAAGTTCAATTAATCATATTACTTAAGAACTCCCACTTAGATAGACATCTCTCTAATCCTCTAAGTGATCACGTGATCCAAATCAACTAAACCATGTCCGATCATCACGTGAGATGGAGTAGTTTCAATGGTGAACATCATTATGTTGATCATATCTACTATATGATTCACGCTCGACCTTTCGGTCTCTGTGTTCCGAGGCCATATCTGTATATGCTAGGCTCGTCAAGTTAAACCTGAGTATTCCGCGTGTGCAACTGTTTTGCACCCGTTGTATTTGAACGTAGAGCCTATCACACCCGATCATCACGTGGTGTCTCAGCACGAAGAACTTTCGCAACGGTGCATACTCAGGGAGAACACTTCTTGATAATTTAGTGAGAGATCATCTTATAATGCTACCGTCAATCAAAGCAAGATAAGATGCATAAAAGGATAAACATCACATGCAATCAATATAAGTGATATGATATGGCCATCATCATCTTGTGCTTGTGATCTCCATCTTCGAAGCACCGTCATGATCACCATCGTCACCGGTGCAACACCTTGATCTTCATCGCAGCATCGTTGTCGTCTCGCTAATCTTATGCTTCTACGACTATCACTACCGTTTAGCAATAAAGTAAAGCATTACATCGCGATTGCATTGCATACAATAAAGCGACAACCATATGGCTCCTGCCAGTTGCCGATAACTCGGTTACAAAACATGATCATCTCATACAATAAAATTTAGCATCACGTCTTGACCATATCACATCACAACATGCCCTGCAAAAACAAGTTAGACGTTCTCTACTTTGTTGTTGCAAGTTTTACGTGGCTGCTACGGGCTTTAAGCAAGAACTCATCTTACCTACGCATCAAAACCACAACGATAGTTTGTCAAATAGACTCCGTTTTAACCTTCTCAAGGACCGGGCGTAGCCACACTCGGTTCAACTAAAGTTGGAGAGACAGTCTTCCGCAAGCCATCTCTGTGCAAAGCACGTCGAGGGAACCGGTCTCGCGTAAGCGTACGCGTAAGGTTGGTCCGGATCGTCTCATCCAACAATACCGCTGAACCAAAGTATGACATGCTGGTAGGCAGTATGACTTGTATCGTCCACAACTCACTTGTGTTCTACTCGTGCAAATAACATCAACCATAAAACCTAGGCTCTGATACCACTGTTAGGGAACGCAGTAAATTCAAAAATTTTCCTACGCACACGCAAGATCATGGTGATGCATAGCAACGAGAGGGGAGAGTGTTTGTCTACGTACCCTCGTAGACCGAAGCGGAAGCGTTGACACAACGTAGAGGAAGTAGTCGTACGTAGAGGAAGTAGTCGTACGTTCTCCTCGCGATCCAACCGATCACAGCACCGTTACTCCGGCACCTCCGAGTTCTTGGCACACGTTCAGCTCGATGACGATCCCCGGGCTCCGATCCAGCAAAGCGTCGGGGAAGAGTTCCGTCAGCACGACGGCGTGGTGACGATCTTGATGTGTTATCGGCGCAGGGCGTCGCCTAAGCACTGCAACGATATAATCGAGGTGGAATTTGGTGGAAGGGGGCACCGCACACGGCTAAGGAACGATCCGTAGATCAACTTGTGTGTCTTTGGGGTGCCCCCTGCCCCCGTATATAAAGGATCCAAGGGGGAGGGGCTGGCCGGCCAGGTTTGGTGCGCCAGGAGAGTCCTACTCCCTCTGGGAGTAGGATTCCCCCCCCCCCCCAATCCTAGTTGGACTAGGATTGCTCCAAGGGGAAGAGAGAGAGAGAGGGGGCGCCCCACTTCTCCTAGTCCTAATAGGACTAGGGAAGGGGGGAGGCGCGCAGCCCCTAGGGCTGCCCTCTCACCTTTCCTCCAAGGCCCATGTTGGCCCATTATGCTCCCGGGGGGTTCCGGTAACCCTCCCGGTATTCCGGTAAAATCCTGTTTTCACCTGGAATGCATCCGATGTCCAAACATAGGCTTCCAATATATAATTCTTTATGTCTCGACCATTTCGAGACTCCTCGTCACGTCCGTGATCACATCCGGGACTCCGAACTCCTTCGGTACATCAAAATGCATAAACTCATAATAACTGTCATCGTAACGTTAAGCGTGCGGACCCTACGGTTCGAGAACAATGTAGACATGACCGAGACACGTTTCCGGTCAATAACCAATAGCGGGACCTGGATGCCCATATTGGCTCCTACATATTCTACGAAGATCTTTATCGGTCAGACCGCATAACAACATACGTCGTTCCCTTTGTCATCGGTATGTTACTTACCCGAGATTCGATCGTCGGTATCCAATACCTAGTTCAATCTCGTTACCGGCAAGTCTCTTTTCTCGTTCCGTAATACATCATCTCGCAACTAACTCATTGGTTGCAATGCTTGCAAGGCTTTATGTTGATGTGCATTACCGAGAAGGCCCTGAGATACCTCTCCGACAATCGGAGTGACAAATCCTAATCTCGAAGTATGCCAACTCAACATGTACCTTCGGAGACACTTGTAGAGCACCTTTATAATCACCCAGTTACGTTGTGACGTTTGGTAGCACACAAAGTGTTCCTACGGTAAATGGGAGTTGCATATTCTCATAGTTAAAGGAACATGTATAAGTCATGGATAAAAGCAATAGCAATATACTAAACGATCGGGTGCTATGCTAATGCAATGGGTCTTGTCAATCAGATCATTCAACTAATGATGTGATCTCGTTAATCAAACAACAACTCTTTGTTCATGGCTAGGAAACATAACCATCTTTGATTAATGAGCTAGTCAAGTAGAGGCATACTAGTGACACTCTGTTTGTCTATGTATTCACACATGTATTATGTTTCCAGTTAATACAATTCTAGCATGAATAATAAACATTTATCATGATATAAGGAAATAAATAATAACTTTATTATTGCCTCTAGGGCATATTTCCTTCAGTGTTTATACTTTTGCCTGAAAGTATTATGATGCCTCCTATGCGGCCATTTATGTATATATGTATATAACCTGAAAGTTTGCAGTCGTCGGCTTCAGCCCCCACGCATATAATGCGGGGGTGTTCGCAAAAAACGCGTATTCACACTTGATCCAACGTCTTGGTCCACTAAGGAGGTGGTAGCGCAGCGAACAAGGCAATCATACTATATTGCTTTAACACTTTCACTTAGCCATAGGAGTTTGATGGTGGGACTACTAGATAGCCCCTAGTACCTCCGCGCTCGTCCAAATATGGGGTGTGTACGTACATGACTGGGAAATGTCCCTTCGTTAATAGGAGGCGGGGGACACGATGTCAAAACCGGCGGATCTCAGGTAGGGGGTCCCGAACTGTGCGTCTAAGGAGGATGGTAACAGGAGGCGGGGGACATGATGTTTACCTAGGTTCGGGCCCTCTTGATGGAGGTAATACCCTACTTCCTTCTTGATTGATCTTGATGATATGAGTATTACAAGAGTTGATCTACCACGAGATCGTAGAGGCTAAACCCTAGAAGCTAGCCTATGGTATGATTGTTCTTGTCCTACGGACTAAACCCTCCGGTTTATATAGACACCAGAGGGGGGCTAGGGTTACACAAAGTTGGTTACAAGGGAGGAGATCTACATATCCATATCGCCAAGCTTGCCTTCCACGCCAAGGAGAGTCCCATCCGGACACGGGACAAAGTCTTCAATCTTATATCTTCATAGTCCAATAGTTTGGCCAAAGGATATAGTCCGGCTATCCGGAGACCCCCTAATCCAGGACTCCCTCACCGGGGCACCCAGGCTGCTGGTGGCCGGGCACCCGAGGTGGCCAGGGACTTGGTCATCCGGCGGTTGGGGTCCGGGCACCTGGGGTGGCAGGTGGCCTGGCTCCCGGGGTGGTCCGGGACCTCTCTTGCTTCACGCCTCACGCGTCCTTCTTCCTTCTCCTCCACCATAGGTGCTTGTGTCTCCATCCTCGCCTCTTCACGGTCTTCTTCTTGGTACTTACGAGTGCATAGAGTTTCCATCTAAGGTAGAATCCGACTCTCGTGTGAATCCGAATGAAACTCAAAAAGGAAAGAGTTCACCTCGGTTTCGACGGTGCGTGCGCAAGCTCTCGTCGTAGGCTATCTTCGTGCTTGCGGTGGCGGTGTGACGTCCATGGGGATTGTCGAGGGATGCTCCGCATCATCTCCCCCCTTGGGAGAGATCCGTCCACGGATCATGTTCATCATCACCATGGGAAAGAGAGGGCGTCGTCGTGTAGAAGTGGACAACCACCAAGCACTTATCATGTTGAATATCGAAATGGGCACTCTCCAATGTCGTACCGTCTTGAGATTCCTTCAAAAGGAGCAAGGACAACAAACACTTGGAAAAACAAATGTGGTTAGCGTTAGAACAAAACCAAGCATTCAAGAGGTGAGTCACCAAACAAGTGTTGTCATCAACCATAGCATATGGTATGACAAGGGAGGATGACATGTCATGTAAGCACATAAATGGAGCAAAATCACGGACATCATGGAAACAAGCATGCGAATGGGAGGTAGATATGCTAATATGTTTGACAAGAGAACAAGCATCGACATTAATATCATAGCAAACATGCCTAAAGCACTCGACAAATGGCCGATGGTAGGCATGAGAATCATTCACAAAACCAAATAAGAGAAGATGTCTAAACAGATGGAGCAAGTGCAAGATAATCCAAGCATAATGTGCATATGGCATGGTGAAGATAGTGTGGCACTCAACACAAATGAGATAGCAATTGTGCAACAAGTGCGAGGTAATCAAGTCGTGCAAGCTAGTAGTGCGAAGATGCAACATACTATAGGTAATCATGGCAATCATGTCATGTGAGCAAATAATAGGCATAGGCAATGCACATGACATATCACAAGCATGAACACAAAGCAAGATATAATCATAGGAATGGATCACAAAGAAGCATGGCAAGAACAAGCAATATCTCCAACAAGCTTGCAAATACACATACAAGGAGTAGAATCAATCATCATGTGTAATGCGAAGCATGGGTCACAAATGCATGGTAAAGGCATATGAATAAGCATGTCAGGCAAAGTGGACATGGCAAGATGGGCATATAATATGTAATGGACAATAACCCATAGCCAAGTGAGAGCCATGTAGAAGAAATGCGCGAAGTCTTTGCGCGAAGAGAGCGATGGGAAAGGCAATCCACGGGATCCCAAGTCATCATTGCTCTCTAGAGCTCATTTTGTCAACTCGTGGGATTGCGAGGTTGACAAGTATTCAAGGGTACCTACACAAAAGAGACACATACCAAAGAAATTGTGTGCGTGATAAATGTACACATCATCCATCATGTTGTATGTGTGCACATGTGAGTTAGTACAAAGATAAACATCGCTCAAAGAAATTTGAGGCATGGTACAAGAACATGTCATCCATCATGAAAGAATAGTTGTTATGTATGCCACGATCGGGACGCAAATTGAGAATGCGAGTATATGGCACATCACTGGCATGTTTATTCACTGGGAGCATATGGTGCACACAAGTATACGGATCATGCAAAGTATGGAATGCATCAAAATCTCCTAATATGTATGAGGAAACTATGGGGGTCTGCTCATGAGCATTAATGGAAACATCACATGGAGAATATTGACAACATCCAAAACAAATGCATATTTGGAACAATGTGATCATGGCATGGCATAATATATGAATTGCACAAATCATGTAAAGGAAGCATGGCAATATCATCGCATGAAAAACAAAAGCCAATGACCATCATCTATCCATATATGCCATAAGTGCAAATGGGATGTATTTTAATGGGGCATGCATTGTTACTATGTTGAGATTGAAATGATGCAATATGGGAGATCTCGCTCATAGCATATGACAAGTTCAAAGGATTGTCAAACATGATGTGACCAAGAGAATTATCACAAGAAATCCTATGTAACATGGAATCACAACTAATAGACTCCACATGGCAATCATCAAACTCATCATAAATGGGTAAATCATCGCATGGGGAAGTCGAACTAGCATGAAGCATGCCAATAGGTGGATCAACATCATGCAAGCAATCAATGCCAATAATGTCCACTAGTGAGACTAGAGCGTCACCTTAGCCTATCTTACCTTGTTCATTCCACTCAAGTGGTGTAGGTGAGGTGGCAAAGACCAAATGGTGGTCATCATCTTCATATTGATGGAACCATGTGGGGGTGCATCATATTTCACCATGGCCATCGTCTTGTCCATAGGAAGGACGAAGTCGTCATGGATCGGCGCAACATCATATATGGGACATATCACCAAATGAGACGACACAATAGAGGTAGAGGTTAAGTTGTTAGAAATCGAAATGGCCTCACTCTCTCTATGTGGTGGTATCTCGCTCACTCCCTCAAGGTAGGTGCACTCAATGTCACATATGGTAGAGTCACTCAAATCACTCAAGTGGTAGTGGTGGTGGCTCTCCTCACATGATAATTGGGGCAACTCGTCATATATGGGGCTAGTGGTGAAGACACTCTCACTCTCAATATGGTGGCATAAGTCACTCATGTCATCATACGTCGCCGTGGTCGAAGGGAAAATCCCATGCTCAATCATCTCGTAGTCGTCGCCGTGGATGAAGGCCGAAGATGGCACATCATCACTCTCATCATGGATGAAGGCCGAGGATGGCACAACATTGCTCTCCTCCATGACCGAAGGGAAAATCCCATGCTCGATCATCTTCCTTGAGGGGCTTCCGAAGATGGAAGTGTCGCCCTTGCTTGTACGTGGTCGCCTTGGACTTGATGAGCTCGATGTAGGCGTACTCGTGGGAAGTAGGTGAAGATGTCATACGTCCGAAGGCGAAGGTGCCTTGATAACATGTGGCGAAGATGCTTAAGTGGTGTTGGTAGCCGTAGCTTCCTCTCGGTGGTGACGATGTTGTTGTAGTCGATGGCGCTCTTCGTCGTCATACACCTTGGGCTTGCGATCGTCTTGGCGGTTGTGTCGAAGATGATGACGGTGCCGCGTGGTACTCTCATCATGTGGTCACTCCGAAGACTTGCGACTTGAGCGTCTCCGCCTTGAAGATGACAAAGAGGAAGAAGACTTGTAGTTGGCCCACACGTGTCGGATGTCATCCAATTGTGCATCCAACTTGGTGTCGATGTAGTCCCTTGTCCGCACTTCGCTTTGGTGAATGTCGACGGTGAGTCACTCAATGCCTCGCATTGCTCGTCGTAGTCCGAAGATGGACGTTCTGGTGATGTAGTTGTTTGCGCCATCGTTGTCGTAGAAGACCAGAGATGAAATGCCTAGCCTATCCATCACAAGACTCAAGCAAGTGTAAGTGGAAGAAAGGAAAGAACTATACCAAATGTACCTTTCCAATGTTGAAGATGGATCGATGATCACTCAATAATGTAACAAGGAAATAGCACAATTGGTACCGGATCTTGTCAATTCTCACACCTACACAAGTAAGGCTTATGGTGGAGCTCGGTGAGGATAGTGGCACAAAAATTTGAAGCAAAGTGTTAGCAAGAGTCAATAATGTTGGAAAAGATCCACAAATTCGCAAGTGAAACAAGTTGACCAATAGCAATATGTGGCACACAGAAACACACACAAGGATAGATAAATGGGGTAGTGCAACCAAGGAATGAGCACAAAATGTGGAATCGACAGAAAACGCTCGTATTGCACAACTCAAGAGAGACGCTAGCACGATTTCTCAATAGGCAGATACGACACTTGTGCACAACCTATAAGATGCAAAATGTATGAGCTTTCTATCCCAAGTACGATGTTCCCGGTGTTCTTCTCAAGATGATCGGATATGACAATCTTATGTGCAATGTGGTATGATGTTATGGCTATTGCTTACAAGCTCTTTGCTCTTTTTTTGCCTAAAAACTTATTCCTTTTTTTTATATGGCCACTTATGCAAAATGCTTGAACCAAGATAGCAATTGTGTATATGCGGGAACAATCTTGTGACACAAGGGATGATACGATGATACCAATATGATATGGTATGTATGCAATGGAAGGTGCGGGTCACTAATGTGCACAAGTAACGTTGGCGGCAATACTCAATGGCTAGTCTCGATAGGCAAATGACGAAAAATGGGCTAAGGGGTTAACAATCTAATGGCAAGAATATACAATGAAGGTATACCATGATACCAAGATGATATAGAGGTTACCGTTCTTGCTTACGGTTAGGGTGTCAAAATGGTGAAGTGGTCGATGTCGAATCCTTGTCGAAGGTGAGCGGCGGTGTTGCCAACGTCAAACCCTTCCTAGTTAGCCGAAACACCCTAGGAAAGGCAAAAACTGCAAACTCAAAATCTCAAAGGAAAATGTCAAATGGTGGTAGCGGAATGCGCAGGTGGTTCCAGAGTTAGCAATGGTAAATTGGTGGTGGTGGTTGATGACGAAGAGACCGTCCCTAAGTAGCCGAAACACCTTGGGAGACTCAAGTCACCCCTCAAGGAACCACATCTGCTATATGGAACTAAATGGGTTATGTTGCAGAAAGCTATGGTGGTTTTGCGGATGATATGGTGGATGTCCTAGGCAAAGATGTCAAAATGCCAAAAAAATTGATGGAGTCAAATGGTGTTGGAACCTAGCTATATGGATGGGGGGTGTCAATAGCTACTCAACGAGCTAAAGAACGTCAAAATCAGACTTCGGGAGCGAAAGTTATGGCCGAAATGGTGATGTTGTTGGGCTGATTCAGGGGGGTGCGGGTGCCCGATGATCGGGGGTGCGGGCACCCAGGGTGGTCCGGGGCAAATAGCTCGGGGGTGCGGGTCCCCGGGGGTTCGGGTTGCGGGCACCCGGGGTGGTCAGCGGGGATGCACGGGGGGTCCGGGTGCCCGGGGTTTGAGGTTCGGGTGCGCGGGGGTAACGGATTTGGGCAGAAAATCGTGGGAAAATGGAAGAAATTCATGGATTTCGTGGAGGGAAAGCTAGAGATGGATGGGGGGAAGGCTATATCCACTTGAAACCAAGAAAATCCATGGATCAAATCCAAGAAAACCTCATCAAACCAACAGATCACAAAAAAAATTGGGGCTATTTTTGGTGGGGAATTTTTGAAATTGGGGAAGAACACAACAAAATTAGGCTAGAGAACAAGAAGGGGGACTCCAATTTCGTGAAAAACCATGGCTCATGATACCCTAGATGGAGATCTTTCACGAATCTGAGGGGAAATCCCCAAGAACACGAAGAACACGAAGAACACAAGAGAGGGGAAACACTCAAATTGACTAGATCCAATCACACATATGCTAGATCCAGGAACACACAAGAGGTCACAATGATCCAAGAACAACAAAGGAAAGATACAAGGTACTAGTTCATCCCAATGCTATGAGGAGAGAGGTCTTGGTGATCCTATGATGGGGATCCTTCCCAAGAAGATGGGGGCTTGACATCCACTAGGGATCTTCTCCTAGGAGGTCTTGATCTCCTACAGGAGTGGGTACAAGGAGCAAAGCTCACATAATCATCTCATATACTTTGCTATCCTCTCTAATGAGCTAGGGGAGGTCCTTATATAGATTAGAGACCAAATAAGAGGAGGAGGGGGGCTACAAGGGTGAATACCCAAGGAGGCACGCAGGCCCTGGGAGTGGTCCGGGCACTCGGTGCAAAGGGGTCCAGGCACCCGGACAGGTCAGAGGCTGGTTGTAGGTGGCCCGGGCACCCTGAGCTGCAGAGGCCGGGCACCCGGACTAAGCCGAGGCCGGCTGGAACTGGGCCGGGCACAAGGTGGTTGATGGCCTGGGCACCCGGTAGGGGGGTTGGGCCGCGCCAGGAGGAGGCCGGGCACCCGGGGTGTGATGGCCCGGGCACCCGGGGTGGGCAGCACCAGCGCCCAGGTGGCGGCTGGGCCAAGGGCCGGGCACCCAAGACTCAAAGGCCGGGCACCCGTGGTCGGCTGTGGCGGCGCCCAGGGAAGGGCCGGGCACCGGGGTGGTCCCGGACCTCTCTTGCTTCATGCCTCGCGTGTCCTTCTGTCGGATTTCGGGTTTCGGTAGACCCTTGAGGTTTGAACACTGGGGTGCGCGCGGAGATTTCGCCTTCTATCTACCTGTGCCCCACTGCCTCGCTAAGATCTAAGCTATGGAAAGAACAGCACAAGAGACACAGAGATTATACTGGTTTGAGCCACCGTCGTGGTGTAATACCCTACTCCAGTGTGGTGTGATGGATTGCCTCTTAGGCTGATGATGATGAACAATACAAGGAAGAACAGCCTCGCGAGGGTGTTCTTGAGCTGGAGCGTGGAGTTCTACTTGGTTTCACGATCCTCCATTCGGATCTCCTCTACCCTGGGGGTGGCTAGTCCTATTTATAGGCAAAGGCCCTGGGCCTCTTCCCAAATATTGAGCGGGAAGGACGCAAACAATCGGCCATTTTGAAGGGGAACATCTGGTACACTTATCCTGACTAAAGTTGGTCCTCGCCTGCCAAAGGCTCTGGTGGTGACGCCAGCTTGGGCTCCACAATGACTTCCTCCCTACCGTTGGGCTGGTCTTGGTCTCGTTGCACCGAAACGGGTTCCTTTGGTTAATGCTCTCGCCTGCGCTTGCTCCCGTTGCACCAAAGAGGAAAGGAGGACACTGCGCGGGCTGGCGCCCGCCTGGCGCCCTTGGTCGTCATGGCTTGCGTCATGGGCACCTCGTGAGGTACCCCGCCTTGATATCTCCGCCTCCTCGCGAGTCAGCCTGATAAGGCCGTGCTTGAGGAAGCTCCTTGTCGTCCGCCCCGCGAGGCTTGGCCCCTCGCGAGGGTCTTGGGTTTGTGTTGAAGAAGATGGGCCGTGCTGGGCTCCCCTTTGAGCCACACCGCAGGCCACACGCAGGCAAGTCTGGGGACCCCCGTTCCCAGAACGCCGACAGTAGCCCCCAGGCCCAAGGCGCGCCCGGACTTGGCCGTGCAGAGAGGCGAAAGGGCAAGGGCGAAGAACCGCGGGCCCTAACAGTCTGCGGCCTCGGGCGCCGCGTGGCAGTTGATTGGACGTGGGCGCCTTGTCAACCGCGCGAGTTGATAAAGGAGCGGCATCTGCTTAGGCTTTGCTTCTTTTGCTTTCTCCGGTTGCTGCTCAGATCCCCTTTCTTGCGCCTCTCCTTCCTTCCTCCAAAATTTCCAGATATGCTTCGGCCGCGTGACCTAGCAAGCCATGGCGCCTCGTCAGTCCCCAGCCGGAGCTTGGTACTCGTCTGCCCTAGACTCGCCGAACGTGTCGGAGGCGAGCCTCGCCCGGTTGCGCCGGATGGCGGCGGCGCAGGGCATCGACGGGGCGAAGGTGTTCAAGGCCGGCTCCGCCACCCCTGAGGGCCAGGGGAGCACCTTCTACCCGCTCTTTGTAAGCGCCATTACCGCTGGCCTGGTGCCTCCCTTCTCCGAGTTCTTCTTCTTTGTCCTCCGCCATTACAAGTTGCAGGCCCTGCATCTCCACCCCAACTACGTCCTTCTCCTGGCAATATTCGCCTATTACTGCGAGGCTCATGTAGGGGTGCAGCCCTCAGTGGCCTTGCTGCACCACTACTTCTACCTCCAGACCTCTCGTGGTTCTGCTTCCGCATGCGCGAGTTTCGTCGCGTATGGTGGCGCCATTGCCATTTCGAGCCCCGGGAAGAGGATCGATGGCTTCAGGAGCAAGTGGGTCTTGGTAGATGCTGGGCGCATCCACCCTCGGCTGATCTTGCCCACGGAGCAACCCACGAGCTCCAACGATTGGGGTCAAGCGGAGCTCGCTGACCCCCGCGCGAAGCTGGTGTTGGAGAAGATGGACGCGGATCTAAGGCCGGCCAACATGGCGGCGGCGAAGCTGACCAGCGCGTCGTTGTTGAGGGAACTCTTGGAGCACCAGTTGGCTCCGCTTCGGCAGTACTCACCTCCGATGTGGAGGCCTCATCCGAGCCCCGCGGCCTTGGCCGACGAAGAACTGGCTGCGGTCCTCCAATCTCTGGTCGGAGGCGATGTGGCGAGGTTGGAGGGCGCTCCTACGCCCTTGTTCCTCCATGACGACTGGGAGCAGGCGGTGGAGTCCATGCCCGCCTTCAACGGGGATGGGACCGTGCCCACGGAGGCTCCCGAGGACCCGGTGGACGTGTCCTCCGACGACTCCAACGAAGAGGAGGGAAGAGGGGAGCGGGAAAGAGGGCCTGACTCCGAGGCGACTGACGGAGAGTCGAGGGCTCCCCTCTCCCGGCGCAAGCCTCGCGCTCTCCGCCTCTCTCCGAGCGATGACGATGAGGATGATGATGAGCAGGGCGGCGGGAGCTTGCCCCCGATCCCGAAGAAGGACAGGACCGGGCTGATCTCCCGCGGGTTTGCCCCGACCCCGAGGCAGGCTGCAGACGCGCCTTCCGCTCCTGAGCTTCCCGAGGTTGACCCCACCAGCCGGCTTTCGGGCTTCAAACTTGGCCGGGGGCTATCTGAGCTCACTGGCGATGACCCGTAAGCACTTGATTCTTGTCTTTATTTCCTGTTCTGCCGCTGAGGCTTGACGTCTGCATTTCTTGGATAGGCTGGCGCCCGCAGCAAAGAAGCCGAAGGGAGCTCCTGAGGTTCCGTCCGTGGCAGTGCCTCCGCCCGCAAAGGAAGGTGACCGCGACGCGAGGACTTCTCCTGCCCGGTCGTCCTCGCGAGGCCTGGCTAAGCTGGCTGTGGCGAGCTCAGCCCCCATGGCCCAAGCGACTCCCGAGGCGCCTTTGCCTGCCGCCGCCACCACAGTCGTTGTGGCGCAGCAGGCTCTGCCTCAGGATGCTGTGGTCATGCTGCCGCCTTCTCCTCCTACTCCGCCGACTGCTGTCTCTCCGACTCCTCCGGTCGTTCTGGATCGAGCTGTTGCTGAGTTGGACCGGTTGCGGCAGGATCTTCTTGGCGCCGACCCTCGCTTGGTGTTCGGGCGCTTGGAGCTGGCTTCAAGATGGATTCGCTCTGACGCTTCGATTCGAGCGGCGCTGGTCCAGGCCTCGACGGCTTGCGATGAGGAGAAGCAGGCTGCCCTTGAGGCGAAGGCTGCTCGTGACGCAGCCCTGGGGGAGGTGGTCGTCGTCCGTGGTCGCTGCAAGGCGCTGGAGGACGAGCTGCAAGGCCTACGGAACTAGCTCGCGGAAGAGGCCCGCCTTCGCCAAGAGCAGGAAGAAGGCGTGAAGGCTCGCGAGGTGGACGTCAAGGTCCGGGAGCCCAAGCTCAAGAAGCGCCGTGACCGCCTAGGCGTGCTGGAGCAAGAGTTGGAGGCGAGGAAGGTCGAGCTGGAAGACAAGGCCCAGGTTCTTGCCGAAGACCGCGTGGCCTTCGCGGAGATGGAGGCGAAGGCTCGCTCCTTGCTGAAGACGCTTTACGAGAGCGGCCCGGTGTGCCCGCTGGCCGGCGCCAAGGACGGCCCCGCCAAGCTGCTTCCCTTCCTGGTCCGCACTCTTGACGATGTCGTCCTTGGCCTTGGCCCCACGGCCGAGGCCGAGGCGCGTGCCCTGTCTTCTGCAGCGCTGACGCGGGTCCTCACCCACATCTACATGCCGCGCCACCCTGTTGGAGCCGGCAGGCGGCGAGCGTGCCGCTGCTGCTGCCGAGGCCGTGAAGGGTGGCGCGGAGGCTCTGCTGGGGAAGTTCCGGGCCTTCAGCATCAAGCCGAAGCGAGGCGCTGCCGACCCTGCTGCTCCATGAGGCGAACCCACTCCGCGCTGCTCCACCGCCGACAAGTGACTCTGTTATGGCTCTTGTCCTGCTTTTAATTCCTTCACATGTATCATGCCTCGGGGAGGCGTTTAAACTTGCGTTTGGCATTGAGATAACAGTGTGGACTGTAATATCTGCTTTTGAATTCCTTGAAATTTGCATTTTCCTTTCTTGCTTGCTTGCTTTCTACGTCGGCAGGGCCCGACCCCATGCGTACCTCACCCAGCATTAGCCCCGACCGGAAACCAAGGACGGAACTAAAGGAGTGAGGGGCTACGTGGCAAGTTAGGCTCCTGAGTCGCGATGCTCAGGAGTCCCCCTTGACGCGCGAGCAACAAGTAGGGAAGGTGAAGGCGAGGAGTAGATTGACCGTTCTACGTCGGCAGGGCCCGGCCCCGCGCGTACCTCACCCAGCATTAGCCCCGACCGGAAACCAAGGACGGGACTAAAGGAGTGAGGGGCTACGTGATCAGTTAGGCTCCTGAGTCGCGATGCTCAGGAGTCCCCCTTGACGCCCGAACAACAAGTAGGGAGGTGTGATGTGGGTGGATCTACTGTTCTACGTCTGCAGAGCCCGGCCCCGCGCGTACCTCACCCAGCATTAGCCTTTCGGAACTAAAGGAGTGAGGGGCTACGTGACCAGTTAGGCTCCTGAGTCGCGATGCTCAGGAGTCCCCCTTGACGCTCAAACGGCCTTCGTACCTTGGCTCCGCTTGGGGAGAGATGCGCGACGAACCAGGCCCGGGGGGCCTGGCTGGGTGGCGTGCGTCTGGGCGTGACCCAGGCGCAGCCCCGCGGAGAGACGCGCGACGAACCAGGCCCGGGGGGCCTGGCTGGGTGGCGTGCGTCTGGGCGTGACCCAGGCACAGCCCCCGTGCCCAGCCCCCTCGCGCGGCACTCCCGAGGGGAGGCGTTGCGATGAGGCCAGACACTGAGCTCTGGGCTCCCTGAGGTTAATGCGACCCGGGGGCCACCCTCAGTTGTTTATCACCAGCGCGGAGCATAGCGCTTCCGTATGTGTATGGGCATAGCTGCTCTCGGCAGTGTCGTCAGCCAGCGCGGAGCATGGTGCTTCCACTGGTACGTGGGAGGGGACTCCCCTCCGGGAGGAGCCCCCGGGGCGTGTACAACCCCGCCCTGACACGTGGCTGACACGGTAGGGCCTGGCGAGGTGTATCTAGGCACCCGTGAGCCAGCACGGGACTCACGGGGCCCTACCTCTAGGCGGGTTGCGCCTGGCACTGGGCCTTATCTTGTGATGTGCTCCTGCAAATTTGGTTAGATGCCGGCACTCTACGTCCTCGGGTCCCGGCCCTCGAGCTGGTCTCAGCCGTCGTTGGTATGCCAGGTCGCGATGCCGTGGACAAGGCCAGAGGGTGAGGGTTGGAGAGCCAGTAAGAGCCCTGAGTCGTGATGCTCAGGTATCCCCCCTTTAACGTGCAAGTGGTCGGCATGGAGAGGAAAAAGTGTCGTGGACCGGCATCAAGTAATCAAGCATGGTGGGTCGAACGCAGCCGGAAATAAACGCAAAAGGGATACATACCGCTGGGTCTGGCCCGAGCGACTTGGGGATGATGCAGCCCGAGGGGCGCCCCCAACGAAGTAAGCTAACAACATGAAATGAAAGGGATACATGCCGCAGGGACGGACCCACGCGGCCAGGGAATAATGCAGCCTTGGGGGGCGCTCCCAGCTGGAAATGAAACTTGAAAGATCTCACCTGATAATGTTGAGGACGAAGGAGTGTTGGTGTAGCAGACTCGGTGGGCTGCGGAAGCCGATCCTCACGAGCCCCCAGGCCCAGGGGCCTCGGGAGGCTCCGGCGGCGCTGGTGGCTCCTCGCGGGCCATCTCCATCTCCGCCAGGGCTGCGGAACCCTGGCCTCTTGAGCTTCCATGATGCCCCTCATGAGGCGCTGGTACATGGCAGCCGCGTTCGGCAAGCCGTACGTTATGCGAACGCAGCTGTGGGGTGGACCCTCGCAGCGCCCCACTCGCGAGGGCCAGAGGCGCTCCTGAGAGGTGACTCGGTTGAGCCCTGGTATGTCGATGCAGACGCCCAGCCCACCATCCTCGCCTGGATGGGGAGCCACAGCTGGTAGGCGGCGGCCGCCTCTCATGACTCTTGACTCCTGTAGTTCCTGAATGGCCTTGATGACGAACTCCTGAGGGCCTGGCCCTCCTTGCCTTACTCCTTCTTGAGGGAAATGTGCTTCGGAACACGCATCCACGTGGTGCCCAAGCACCTCCCTCGTGACCTTAGCCAGGTCGGTGGCCCTCCAGGGGAGAGCCCCCGAGCCCTGCCTGAGGAGGGCGCCGGGTGCGCTTTCCTATGCGATGGAAGGAGGTTCCCCCTGGGCAGGCGCAGGCCCTGAGGGGCCTGCCTCCTGAGGGGTCGGACCGGACGATGTCTTCTTCTTCTTGGGGGTTGTCTTGGGAAGCCTCCTGCTTCCGCGATCCGGGTCTTCCAGTGACGCGGCCTGAAAGGCCCATTCCAGGGAACACACCGCGTCCTTCTCTTCACAAGGCAGCGTGATGACTCCGCCACTTCCTAGCATCTTGAGGACGTTGTAGCCGTGGTGAGTTACGGCCATGAACTTGGCCAGCGCTGGGTACCCAAGGATGGCGTTGTACGGCAGGGGAATGTGAGCGACGTCGAAGTCGATGAGCTCGGTGCGGTAGTTGTCGCGTGCCCCGAAGGTGACAGGGAGGCGGACCTGCCCAATCGGGACCGTGGAGCCGTCGGTGACTCCGGAGAAAGGCTTGGTTGGCTGAAGCTGGTTGTAGGGCACTTGGAGATTGTTGAATGTTTCCACGGACAGGAGGTTGAGCCCTGCCCCGCCATAGATGAGGGTCCTGGTGACTACCACGTTGCTGATGATTGGGGAACAAAGCATCGGGAGGACTCCGGCTGTGGCCGCGCACTTAAGCTGATCCGCTGAGCTGAACGTGATGGCGCACGCCGACCACCTGAGAGGGCGTGTGGCTTCTAGCTTGGGGAGGACTGCATTCACTTCGCGGGCGAACTGCTTGAAGATGCATTGAGAGGCTGGGGCTTGAGCTCCGCCCAGGATGCAGGCGATCGCGCGCGGCTCCTGGAAGCCCCCAGCCCCCTCGTCCTGGTGGTGGTCCTCGTTTCTCCTTGGCTGCTGCGGCAGCGGAGGGAGGCATGCATTGCCTTGCGGGCGATCCTCGTGAGGCTAATCCCTCCAGTCTCCCTTGCGAGGCAGGTCTTGCCAGCGATCCTCGCGAGGTCGATCGCGCCACTCTTGGCGCGGGCCGCGGTCTTCCCAGCGTCCTGCGTTCCTTCCTCCTCCTCGACCGTAGCCCCGGTCACCGTGGTCGGGACGACGGCCGATCCTTCCTTCTCGCATGGCTCGGAGCTCTTTACATTCGTTGGTGTTGTGGGTGTGGAGGTCGTGGTACACACAGTACCGTCTGCCCTTGGAAGATTCGGGCTGATCTCTGCCCCGCTTGGTGTCTGGTTCTGCCGCGAGCACGGCAGCCCCCTTGCGCTTCACATCCTTGGCCTTGGACTTCTTCTCTTCTAGGTCTGCGGCAGGCAGCTCGAGGAGGGAGAGACGCCCTTCCTCAGCCCTGGCGCACTTGGTCGCCAAGTTGAACAGCTCCAAGGAAGTGCACAGGTCTTCATGCATCGCCAGCTCCTCCTTCATCTTGACGTCGCGCACGCCGTCGGAGAACGCTGAGATGATGGCCTCCTCGGTCACCTTGGGAATCTTGAGGCGTGCGTTGTTGAAGCGCTGGATATACTTCTGCAGGGTCTCTCCGGGTTGTTGCTTGATGCGGCGCATGTCACTCACGGCGGGTGGCCGGTCGCGAGTACCTTGGAAGTTGGCGATGAAGCGGGTGCGCATCTCGGCCCAGGAGGGGATCGTGCCTGGGGCCAGGTTCAGGAGCCAAGAGCGGGCCCCGTCCTTGAGCGCCATGGGGAACCAGTTCGCCATGACCTTCTCGTCTCCGTTGGCGGCTTCGATGCCCAGCTCATAGAGCTGGAGGAACTCCGCAGGGTCGGTCGTGCCGTTGTAGCAAGGAGGCAGGTCCGGCTTGAACTTGTCGGGCCACGCGACACTGCGTAGCTCGGTGGTGAAGGCACGGCAGCCTGCTGTGGCCTCGGGAGGCCTTGGGTGAAGAAGAGCTTGGCCTTGCAGGTCCCCGTGCGCTGCAGCTGGGAGCAGCGCGGGGTCTTGACGCGCGGGAGCAGGAGCATGGTCGCGATGCGCTGGAGCAGGGAGCGCCCGGGCAGCTTCTTGCGGGCGAGGGACTTCTTGGCAGCTCTGCTCTTGCCGCGCTGGCACCTGACGGAGCGGGTTCCGCCCAAGGGCCACACGCCTTGGAGCCAGGGCGCCTTCTTGAGGAGGAGGCGGCTGGGGCGCCCCCGGAGCTGCGTCGCCCGCGCAGGGCGGGGTGCGGTGCAGCGGAATGGACGGCGCAGGAGAGCCCCCTGCGGCGCGGACAAGCTCGGCGACGTGGTCGAGCCATTCTTCGTAGACGTCGTCGACGGGACGATAGCGCAGGAGCTCATTTGCCGCGATGAGCGCAGCTCGAGCCTCCATGGGCGTGCGCGGAGCGCGCGGGACGAAGAACCAGCTGGGGTGAGCGAGGGAGTCGTGGTGCGGCCGTCTTGCCGCACGGACGGATGCTGAGACGACGCTTGCTGCTCGTTCCCCGCCGGGCCGGTGGCGGCGTTGACGGCAGGTGACGGGGAACTGTGAGGACGCCCGCCGATGGGAGCCGTCTAGGCGACGCGATAAGCGAGAGCGGCTCGGCGCTCGGCGCGGGCCCGACGAGCGTCAGACATGGACGCAATGGTCGGAGGAGAACGGGGCGGTGGAAGACGAATTCCGGCGCACCCCTACCTGGCGCGCCAAATGTCGGATTTCGGGTTCCGGTAGACCCTTGAGGTTCAAACACTGGGGTGCAGGCGGAGATTTCGCCTTCTACCTACCTGTGCCCCACCGCCTCGCTAAGATCTAAGCTATGGAAAGAACAGCACAAGAGACACAGAGTTTATACTGGTTCGGGCCACCGTCGTTGTGTAATACCCTACTCCAGTGTGGTGTGGTGGATTGCCTCTTGGGATGATGATGATGAACAATACAAGGAAGAACAGCCTCGCGAGGGTGTTCTTGAGCTGGAGCGTGGAGTTCTACTTGGTTTCTCGATCCTCCATTCTGATCTCCTCTACCCTGGGGGTGGCTAGTCCTATTTATAGGCAAAGGCCCTGGGCCTATTCCCAAATATTGAGCGGGAAGGACGCCAACAATCGGCCATTTTGAAGGGGAACATCTGGTACACTTATCCTGACTAAAGTTGGTCCTCACCTGCCAAAGGCTCTGGTGGTGACGCCTGCTTGGGCTCCACAATGACTTCCTCCCTGCCGTTGGGCTGGTATTGGTCTCGTTGCACCGAAACGGGTGCCTTTGGTTGATGCTCTCGCCTGCGCTTGCTCCCTTTGCACCAAAGAGGAAAGGAGGACACTACGCGGGCTGGCGCCCGCCTGGCGCCCTTGGTCGTCATGGCTTGCGTCATGGGGACCTCGTGAGGTACCCCGCCTTGATCTCTCCGCCTCCTCGCAAGCCAGCCTGATGAGGCCGTGCTTGAGGAAGCTCCTTGTCGTTCACGCCGCGAGGCTTGGCCCCTCGAGAGGGTCTTGGGTTCGTGTTGAAGAAGATGGGCCGTGCTGGGCCCACCTTTGAGCCACGCCGCAGGCGGGCAAGTATGGGGACCCCCGTTCCCAGAACGCGACACCTTCTTCCTTCTCCTTCACCATAGGTGCTTGTGTCTCCATCCTCGCCTCTTCACGGTCTTCTTCTCGGTACCTACGAGTGCATAGAGTTTCCATTTGAGGTAGAATCCGACTCTCGTGTGAATCTGAATGAAACTCAAAGAGGAAAGAGTTCACCTTGGTTTTGATGGTGCGTGCGCGAGCTATCTTTGTAGGTTCTCTGTGTGCTTGCGGTGGCGGTGTGACGTCCGTGGGGATGGTCAAGGGATGCTCCGCATCACCTCTTCAATCCCACTTTTATTAATTTTAGCATCAAGATCTAAAATCTCCGAATCATTGGGACGCCTTTTAACTAAAGTTGACTCATCTCCAGTCCCATCTTTATCAAGATTCATATTGGAAAATAAAGATTTAATAGGAGTCACATCAATCATTTTTAGATCTTCATCATTATTATCATGAAAAGTAGAAGAACACGCTTTCACAAAGTAATCCTTTTTAGCACGCATCCTAGCGGTTCTTTCTTTGCACTCATGAATGGAAATTCTCATGGCTTTGAGAGACTCACTGATGTCATGCTTAGGTGGAATAGATCTAAGTTTCAAAGAATCAACATCGAGAGAAATTCTATCCACGTTCCTAGCCAACTCATCAATCTAAGGCAATATTTCTTCAAGCAAAGCATTGAAATTCTTTCGCGAAATCATAAATTCTTTAACACTAGTCTCAAAATTAGAGGGCATCTTATTAAAAGTTACATAAGAGTTGTTGTAGGAATTACCATAATTATTAGAGGAATTACTAGGAAACTGCATAGAATTAAAGTTTCCTCTATATGCGTTGTTACCAAAATTGTTCCTACCAACAAAATTCACATCCATGGATTCATTATTATTCTCAATCAAAGTAGACAAAGGCCTGTCATTGGGATCAGAAGAAACACTATTATTAGCAAACAATTTCATAAGTTCATCCATCTCTCCACTTAAAACATTAATCTCTTCAATTGCATGCACCTTTTTACTAGTAGATCTTTTAGTGTACCATTGAGAATAATTAACCATAATATTATCTAGGAGTTTAGTAACTTCTCCTAAAGTGATTTCCATAAAAGTGCCTCCCGCGGCCGAATCTAAAAGATTTCTAGAAGCAAAATTCAATCCGGCATAAATTTTTTGTATAATCATCCATAAATTCAAACCATGTGTAGGGCAATTACGTATCATTAATTTCATCCTCTCCCAAGCTTGTGCAACATGCTCATGATCAAATTGCTTAAAATTCATAATATCGTTTCTAAGAGAGATGATCTTAGCGGGAGGAAAATACTGAGAGATAAAAGCATCTTTGCACTTATTCCATGAATCATTACTATTTTTAGGCAAAGAAGAGAACCAAGTTTTAGCTCGATCTCTAAGAGAAAACGGAAATAGCTTAAATTTATCAATATAATTATCCACATCTTTCTTATTTTGCATATCACAGAAATCAACAAAGTTGTTTAGATGGGTAGCGGCGTCTTCACTAGGAAGGCCCGAAAATTGATCTTTCATGTCAAGATTCAACAAAGCAACATTAATTTCACAAGATTCAGCATCGGTAATAGGAGCAATCGGAGTGCTAATAAAATCATTGTTGTTGGTATTGAAAAAGTCACATAATTTAGTATTATCTTATGCCATCGTGACAAACAATCAATCCAACACATAAGCACATAAGAAGCAAGCGAAGAAAGGCGAACGGAAAAGAGGCGAAGAAAAGGCAAAGGTTTTTGAAAATCGTTTTAGAAGTGGGGGAGAGGAAAATGAGAGGCGAATGGCAAATAATGTAATGCGAGGGAGAGGATTTTGTGATGGGTATTTGGTATGTCTTGACTTGAGCGTAGATCTCCCCGGCAACGGCGCCAGAAATCCTTCTTGCTATCTCTTGAGCATGTGTTGGTTTTCCCTTCAAGAGGAAAGGGTGATGCAACAAAGTAGCGTAAGTATTTCCCTCAGTTTTTGAGAACCAAGGTATCAATCCAGTAGGAGATAACACATAAGTCACCTAGTACCTGCACAAACAATCAAGAACCTTGCAACCAACACGATAGAGGGGTTGTCAATCCCTTCACGATCACTCGCAAAAGTGAGATCTAATAAAGATAGTAAGATAAATATTTTTGGTATTTTTGTTGTATTGGTTGGAAAGTAAAGATTGCAAAATAGTAAAACGGGATGTGATGTACATAAAATAGATGAAATATAATAAGAAAGAAACCCGGGGGCCATAGGTTTCACTAGTGGCTTCTCTCAAGATAGCATATATTACGGTGGGTGAACAAATTACTGCCGAGCAATTGATAGAAGAGCGCATAGTTATGAGAATATCTAGGAAATGATCATGAATATAGGCATCACAGCCGTGTCAAGTAGGCCGAAACGATTCTGCATCTACTACTATTACTCCACACATCGACCACTATCCAGCATGCATCTAGAGTATTAAGTTCATAAGAACAGAGTAATGCATTAAGCAAGATGACATGATGTAGAGGGATAAACTCAAGCAATATTATATAAACCCCATCTTTTTATCCTCGATGGCAACAATACAATACGTGCCTTGCTGCCCCTACTGTCACTGGGAAAGGACACCGCAAGATTGAACCCAAAGCTAACCACTTCTCCCATTGCAAGAAAGATCAATCTAGTAGTCCAAACTAAATCGATAATTCGAAGAGACTTGCAAATATATCAAATCATGCATATAAGAATTCAAAGAAGAACCAAATATTATTCATAGATAAACTTGATCATAAATCCACAATTCATCGGATCTCGGCAAACACACCTCAAAAGAGTATTACATCGAATAGATGTCTAAGAACATCGAGAAGAATTTTGTATTGAGAACCAAAGAGAGAGAAGAAGCCATCTACCAAATAGGTATGGACCCGATGGTCTGTGGTAAAGTACTCACACATCATCAGAGAGGCTATGGTGTTGATGTAGAAGCCCTTGATGACCCACAAGTATAGGGGATCTATCATAGTCCTTTCCATAAGTAAGAGTGTCGAACCCAACGAGGAGCAGAAGGAAATGACAAGCGGTTTTCAGCAAGGTATTCTCTGCAAGTACTGAAATAAGTGGTAACTGATAGTTTTGTGATAGGATAATTTGTAACGAGCAACAAGTAACAAAAGTAAATAAAGTGCAGCAAGATGGCCCAATCCTTTTTGTAGCAAAGGACAAGTCTGGATAAACTCTTATATAAGGAAAAGCGCTCCCGAGGACACATGGGAATATCGTCAAGCTAGTTTTCATCACATTCATATGATTCGCGTTCGGTACTTTGATAATTTGATATGTGGGTGGACCGGTGCTTGGGTGCTGTTCTTACTTGAACAAGCATCTCACTTATGATTAACCTCTATTGCAAGCATCCGCAACTACAACAAAAGTATTAAGGTAAACCTAACCATAGCATGAAACATATGGATCTAAATCATCCCCTTACGAAGCAACGCATAAACTAGGGTTT
Organism: Aegilops umbellulata; assembly: GCA_032464435.1. Lineage (NCBI taxonomy): Eukaryota > Viridiplantae > Streptophyta > Magnoliopsida > Poales > Poaceae > Aegilops > Aegilops umbellulata. The sequence goes on along the minus strand of CP136055.1, from coordinate 369,815,035 downwards.
AAGCTTCTGTCACTCTAGCAACCCATCATCTACTTATTACTTCCCAATGCCTTCCTCTAGGCCCAAATAATGGTGAAGTGTTATGTAGTCGACGTTCACATAACACCACTAGAGGCTAGACAACATACATCTCATCAAAATATCGAACGAATACCAAATTCACATGACTACTAATAGCAAGACTTCTCCCTTGTCCTCAGGAACAAACGTCACTAGTCACAAAGCATATTCATGTTCATAATCAGAGGGGTATTAATATGCATAAAGGATCTGAACATATGATCTTCCACCAAGTAAACCAACTAGCATCAACTACAAGGAGTAATCAACACTACTAGCAACCTACTAGCACCAATCCCGGACTTGGAGACAAGAATTGGATACAAGAGATGAACTAGGGTTTTGAGATGAGATGGTGCTGGTGAAGATGTTGATGGAGATTTCCCTCTCCCGATAAGAGGAGCGTTGGTGATGACGATGGCGATGATTTCCCCCTCCCGGAGGGATGTGTCCCCGGCAGAACAGCTCTGCCGGAGCCCTAGATTGGTTCCGCCAAGGTTCCACCTCGTGGCAGCGGAGTTTCGTCCCGAAAGGTTGCTTCTGCTTTTTTTCGATGAAAGACTTCATATAGCAGAAGATGAGCATCGGAGACCCACCAGGGGGCCCACGAGGTAGGGGGCGCGCCATACGGGGGCGCGCCCCCCACCCTCGTGGACAGGGTGTGGGCCCCCTGGTCTTCATCTTTGGCAAGGATTTTTTATTATTTATTGTAAGATATACCGTGGAGTTTCAGGACTTTTGGAGTTGCACAGAATAGGTCTCTAATATTTGCTCCTTTTCCAGCCCAGAATTCCAGCTGCCGGCATTCTCCCTCCTTATGTAAACCTTGTAAAATAAGAGAGAATAGCCATAAATAATGTGACATAAAGTGAAATAACAGCCCATAATGCAATAAATATCGATATAAAAGCATGATGCAAAATGGACGTATCAACTCCCCCAAGCTTAGACCTCGCTTGTCCTCAAGCGAAAGCCGATAACAATAAATACGTCCCCATGTTTAGAGGTAGAGGTGTCGATAAAAATAAAATACGGACATGAAGGCATCATGATTATTCTCATAACAGCAACATATATAGATATTGTCATATGATTAGTTATGTTCAAGTGATGATCTATTCACAATGCAAAAGTATGAATCAGAAACCTTATTGAGAACCAACAAACTATAGCCTCAGTCATTGAAGCAATTGCAATTTATCATAACATCAGAAAGAGTCTATGTCAGAGCTAAAAAGCAAGTCCACATACTCAACTATCATCTAGTCCTTCATAATTGCTAACACTCATGCAATACTTGTGGTTACAGAGTTTTAATCGGACACAGAGAAAGAAAGGGGCTTATAGTTTTACCCCACAACCATTTACCTCTAGGGTAATGTCAACAATAATAACTCATGCTCCCCTACGTCCAATTAGATATATATATATATATATCAGGTTCTTTCCAACATGCTAGGCTTGCCAAAGGATAAAATGAAAAAGGAAAGGTGAAGATCACCGTGACACTGGCATAAGGTAGAAGATAATAATGAAGGATAGTCCCTTCGCAGAGGGAAGCATAGGTTGCCATGCGCTTTTATGGTTGGATGCATAAAATCTCAATGCGAAAGCACGTCACTTTATATTGCCCCTTGTGATATGAACCTTTATTATGGAGTCCGTCGCTTTTATTACTTCCACATCACAAGATCGTATAAAGCTTATTTCTCCCACACCAATCAATCATACATATTTAGAGCAATTTTTATTGCTTTGCACCGATGACAACTTACTTGAAGGATCTTACTCAATCCATAGGTAGATATGGTGGACTCTCATGGCAAAACTGGTTTAAGGGTATTTGGAAGCACAAGTAGTATCTCTACTTGGTGCTGAGAATTTGGCTAGCAAGAGGGGGAAAGGCAAGCTCAACATGTTAGAGGATCCATGACAACATACTTTATCTCAGATATAAGAAAACATAACCCATTAAGTTGTCTTGTCCAACATCAACTCTTTAGCATGTCATATTTTAATGAGTGCTCCCAATCATAAAAGATGTCGATGATAATATATATATATGTGAAACCTCTCTTTCCTTATTATTTCCTATTAATTGCAACGATGACCAAAGCTATGTTTGCCAACTCCCAACAACTTTTAATCATCATACTCTTTCTATGTGAAGTCATTACTCTTAATAAGATAAATATGAACTTTTGTTTCCTTATTATTTTTCTCTTCTTTTCTTTTATTCACTCAAGATCATAGCAAGAAAATCAAGCCCTTGACTCAACACTAATCTTTATTATATAGCTCACGGACTCGATTACATAGAGAGATCATAAAGCAAAACTCAAAACTAGATCATGCCATAAACTTTATTCTACTAGATCAAGATACTACTAATAGGATCGAACTAAGAAAAATGGTAAAGATAGGAGTGTGATGGTGATACGATACCGGGGCACCTCCCCCAAGCTTGGAAGTTGCCAAGGGGAGTGCCCACACCCATGTGATTATGTCTCCTTCTTTGTTGGTGAAGAGGTTGGAGGTGAAGTAATGGTGGTCTTGCCTTCTCTTTCTCCAACTTGCGTCGGAGGTGAAATTATCAAACCTCAACCCATCATTCTCTATCTCAAGCTTTATTATCCTTTTGCATAATGCCTCTTTGCTTTCTTGCTTGAAACGAGGGGGAACTGGTTCATCTTCATCTTCCTCATCGGGATACCATATATATGGGTAGGTATCCTTGAATATGTTTTTATCTAAAGGCCGGTAAGAAACTGGGCAATCCTCCTCTGAATCTTGAGATGACATGTTGATCTAATCTGCAGCAGCAACAGCTCGAAACAAAAAGGAGAGGATATTTGCGTGATATGGGAGTCAAAACCTTCGGGAGAATATATAATGAATTTTTACCGACCAAAATACGTATCGTGCAAGAAAACGGAGTCCGAAAGGCACACGAGGTGCTCACGAGGTAGGGGGGCGCGCCCAGGGGGTAGGGCGCGCCCTCCACCCTCATGGGGCCCTCGTGTCCTTCCCGGACTGCTACTTATTTTTCTATTTTTCTAAATATTCCAAAACGGAGAAATATTGCCTTAAAATTGTTCTGGAGACGGTTTACTTACCGTACCACATACCTATTCCTTTTCGGAGTCCGAAACGTTCGGGAAAGTGTCTCTTATGTATTCCTCCGGGGTTACGGTTTCAACAATATTGGTTTCAACATTTATGGGATTACCTGAGATATAATGTTTGATTCTTTGACCGTTCACCACTTTCGGATTTGTACCTTCGAAGTTTTTGATTTTTATGGCACCGGAACGATAGACCTCCTCGATAACGTAAGGGCCTTCCCATTTAGAGAGAAGTTTTCCTGCAAAAAATCTTAAACGAGAGTTATATAGCAATACATAATCACCTACATTAAACTCACGCTTTTGTATCCTTTTGTCATGCCATCTTTTGACTTTTTCTTTAAACAACTTGGCATTTTCATAAGCTTGGGTTCTCCATTCATCAAGTGAGCTAATATCAAATAACCTCTTCTCACTGGCAAGTTTGAAATCATAGTTGAGCTCTTTAATAGCCCAATATGCCTTATGTTCTAGTTCGAGAGGTAAATGACATGCTTTTCCATAACCAATTTTATATGGAGACATACCCATAGTATTTTTATATGCAGTTTTATAGGCCCATAATGCATCATCAAGTTTCTTGGACCAATTCTTTCTAGACCTATTGACAGTCTTCTGCAAAATTAATTTGAGCTCTCTATTACTCAGTTCTACTTGACCACTAGACTGTGGGCGATAAGGAGATGCAATTCTATGATTAACGTCATACTTAGCAAGCATTTTACGGAAAGCACCATGAATAAAATGTGAACCACCATCTGTCGGGGAAACTTCTTCCACGAGCACCTATGGGGACCGAGCCCCTTTCGGTTTGGCGGGGGGCGGAGGCCGCACGAAGAGCGGATCGAGGCGAAGCACACGAGCAGTTTACCCAGCTTCGGGCCGCACGGATGCGTAAAACCCTACTGCTGCATGTCTGAGTGTATTGAGTTCTTGCTCGGGAGCGCTGAATGCTACAGTACACACCAATAGCTAACGAGACCGAGCGTGAGTGTTCCCTGTCCTCCCTCTCTACGTTGCGCATGGGCCTCCTTTTATATGCTCAAGGGGTCACCGACAGGTGGCAACGCAGACACGGGTAAAAATGGAAAGGTGCTGCGGTTGGTACAGCTACGTGTACAGTGTATCATACCTAACCCTGACGGCAGGGGACAAGGGCATTAAATGCCTATCTACGTCGCCCAAACAGTGTAGAAAAGGGACCGTCAGGGACGCCACCGCTCGCCACTATGGCGATCTTGTCAACGCCGCTTGCCACAGTGTACCTCTGGCTGCACAGCCTCCCACCACGTACGCCTGGAAGGGTCGCAGAGCGACACGTTGGTGGATGCGCTGGAGCGTGGGTACAGAGTGATTGCTTGCCGCGGCAAACGCCTTGCCGCGGTCGTTGTCTTGTCGCGTCCGGAAGCTTATCGCTCGCCGGGCCTTGCCGGGACGCGTGGCGCGTCGCGGCAAGTTCCTTGAGATGCCTTGGTTGGCCTTCCCGGCAAGCTCCTCTTGCCGGGGTCTTGTGCCTTGAGTGGCCTTCCCGGCAAGCTCCTCTTGCCGGGGCCTTGTCTCCTTGGCTTGAATACTTTGTTCTTGAATGGCTCCAAAGGAACCACGGAGGACCTTGGCGGTCACCCGGCAAGCCTTGCCGCGGGGCGCTGCGATTGCCCGTGCACAAGTTCGGGATACAAGGGTACCCCTACTCTAGTACACCGACAGGAGCCCCCGGGCCTGGGCCATACACGGTGCCGAGCGCTGTTGGGCCAGGCCCAAAACAGGGCACGGGCACGCGCGGCCTGGGTTACGCCGTATCTTTCTCCGTATCCACCGCGCCCTCCCCGAACGGCACGCGTCGATTGCGGCGTCGTGGGAGAGATCGTGGGTGGTTTCTTTATTCGGAAATGTGGAACGTCCGCCCCCTCCCTCCTTATAAGCAGGGGAAACAGGGGCAGTTCGCCCATCCGCCCATTGCTATTCCAGCCTCGAAAACCCCCGCTGCTCCCCTTCTTCCCAAAGCCGAAAGAGAGCAGCGCTCCGCTCCCACCGCCACCAGCACCACCAACGCCGTCGACCTCCCGCACCACTTCCGCCATGGCTCCGAAAGCCGATAAGGGGAAGGTCGTGAAGTCGGCCGAGGCACAGCGGCTCGCGGCGCTGCAAAAGGAGTGGGCAATCTTCCCCCCCCCCCAGCTTGCCGCGAGGGACCTGAGGGAGTACTACTACCTCTTTTGGTCGATGGAGACGCGGGCGCACCCGCGCACGAAGGTACTTCCAGCCGTCGCTTATCAAATGGCTCCAACTGGATATCCCTTCTTCGCCTTGTTCTTCTACTGCGGGCTCTGCCCGCCCTTTTCTGAATTCTTCTGCGATATCATGAACACCTACGGGCTCCGCCTCCTTGACTTCACCCCCAATGCTGTCCTGACCATGGCAGTTTTCGCACATCTCTGTGAAAACTTTGTCGGAGTCCATCCCCATGTAGCCCTTTTTCGCCACTTCTTCACGCCCCGAGTTGAGAAAGGAGAACCTTTATCCGGCGGAATCGCTTGGATCTCAAAAGCCGACAAGAAGGAAGCTTATCTGGAGGGAGAGCTCCGCAGCAAGTGGGATGAATGGAGAGCAGACTGGTGCTAGATTGTCGAGGAGAACCCGCAGCCGTTCACCGCCCGGCGCCAAACTCCAGTAGTGCGCGGCAGCGATTGGATCCACGTGGCCCCGGAAGACGACAGGCTAAAGATTGCCGTCGCCCGGATCCAACGCCTCAGGCTTGCCGGGCTCACTGTAGGCGCCGTTGGCGCAGATTTCCTTCGCCGCCGCATCGCCCCCCTGCAGGAGAGGGGGAGACCCGCCTGGGAGTTCAAGAACGCGGCGGATATCATGAGGATGCGTCCGGGCCTCAACTTCAACTTCACTGTTCTGGAGCTCAACGCGATGCTCCAGGAGCTGTTGAAGTACGACCCTCAGCATCCCGAAGTGTTCAGATTGCCGAGGGGCGTCGTTCCGTTGTGCAACAACTCCGCGCTCAGCCGCATCCGTGCAATGATGCCGCTGTGCGACTCGCACGGAATTGACCCAACTTGGCAGGAGCCTGCAGACGACGTCGTGCAGGCGTTCTTCGATAACTTGGTAGAGATGCCGATCTGCGCCGACAAGCAGAGGGGCCTCACCCGGGACACCACCGACGAGGAGGTGAAGCGCATCGCCACTAGGCTGGAAGAGGCGGCGGCAGCCGCAGCCGCGGGCGAGTTCGGATTCACCGTGGAGGAGGCAGAGGCAGCAGAGGCGGCAAGCCTTGCCGAGCAAGAAGGGCTTGCCGGCGAGGAAGAACCTGCCAGGCACGACGTCGGGCCGAGCGAGCCCGTCGAGGACACGAGCGGCTCGTTGGAGATCGGCTCCTATTCCTCCTCATCTGCGGGCAGCTTGCCGCAAGCAGAGCCCCCGGCTCCACCAAGAAAGCGTCTCCGCAAGGCCGGGGACGCAGCGGAGCGGCAGACGGGTCAACAGCCGCCGCGCCGCACGACTCGCTCCACCGCGGCAAGTTTTGTGGCCGCGGGAGCTCCTCACGCTGCAGCGGCAACTGGAGCGGGTTCTTCTCAGGCCACCGTCGCCGCTCCCGCCAAGCGGCCAAGGGAACCTACTCCTCCGCCTCCTCGCGCCGGAGGTGGGCCAGGCTTTGACTTCTCCGCGCTCAGCTCCGATGAGGAAGAAGAGGAGTAAGATTCTTTTTGCACTTGTATTTCTTCAATTCTTGTTGTTTTGTCTTGTATCTCATTTGCTTTACTCTGAACTTATTCCTTTTTAGGACTCTGGCCCGGAGAGCGGCAAAGAGAGCCAAGGTCCCGTTGATCATCATCGAGGACGAACCCACCATGACAGCAGGGGGTGCGCCCGAGACAACCTTGCCGGACCTGGCAGCTGACCTTCAGAGCAGCCCCCAGCGCAACCCCGAGCGTAAGTATATGGTTTACTTCCCGCTGTTAGGCTCTCATGGATACTCTCTGTTTACTGATATCTGACTGTTGGTTTGTGTAGGAGCAGAGCAGCCCCACCAGGAGCGCCCGGAGACCGCCCCTGACTTGCCATCTGCTTCGACTACACCGCCAAGGGAGAGTTCCCCGGCAAGGGAGGATCCTCCGACAAGGGAGAGCTCTCCGGCAAGGGGGAGTTCTCCGGCAAGGGAGAAGTCTCCGGCAAAGGACAGCGCCAGCGGCCCCTCGGTGGCGGAGACCTCAACCACAGAGCCCGGTACAGGTAATCCTCTTGCTTCAAAACTTCCCTTGGGTTCTTCTTTGTTTGATCTTCTTTTTGGATTTTTGCTTGACATTTCTTCCTTTTCCGGCCGTCAGACCCATCTGCTGCAGAGCAGATGGAGACCGAGGTTGCCGTGGACGACGCCGCTGCCACCGAAGAAGCGGCCGACGCTGATGATCCCGCCGGCGAAGAGGCCGCCAAGGCTGCCGCCGCAGCAGCTGACGAGGGGTCTGGCGATCGTACTGACGACCCTGAGGCCGCAGGAGCGGCAGGCGCTACGCCGACCGCCAACCCTTCCGCAGCTACCGCAGCGCCAGGCTCCGAAGAGCCCCAGCCAGGCGTCTACTTGAAGGCCGGCGATGGCATCTTCATCAACCTCCCTTGGGCGTCGACGTCCAGGGCGTCGGTCGAAGGAGAAAGCTTTGACGGAGAGGTGCTCGCCTCCGCTGGATTGACGCTGGTTGACGCGCCAAGCAGCAGCAGCGGCGAGTCCGAGGAGGAGCGGCTGCTGCGGAAGCTGTTGTCGCTCTACCGCGCCCGGCAAGCCAAGCTGGAATCCCGCGAGGCGCTTGTCGCGAAGGCGGGGTGGACATGGAGAAGCGCGTGGAGGAGCTCCGAGGTCTCAACCAGGCAGCTCTTCGATCTCTGGCGGAGGAGCGGGCGCAGGTCGATGAGGCGCAGAAGGCCTTCCTCCTCGAGAAGGCCAACATCGAAGAGCAGCAGCGGCTTGCCGCTGAGAAGCTGTCCGCGTAGGAGGGTGAGCTGGCGCAGCGGAAGGTCAACCTCGATAGCCACGAGGAGGAGCTTGCCGCGCGCGAGCAAGCACTCGGCGGAGCTCTCAAGGAAGCAGAGGACGCTGCCGCAGCTGCCGAGGCCGCCAAGAAGGGGCTGGAGACGAAGGTGGCGCAGCTGGAGGCCGATCTCAAGGCGAGCGGTGAGGAGGTTGGCGCGCTCAAGCGTGAGCGGGAGAAGGAAGCTTACGGCCACGCAGAGCTGCAGGTCCGTCTCTCCGAGAAGGGCAAGGAGCTCAGCGCCGCCAAGGACTCCAATGTAGATCTTGAGTTGAAGCTGGCTACTTTGACCAAGACGCTGGACGGCGCCAGGGAGCAAGAGGTGGCCTTGAGGAAGGAAATCAAGGCCGACAAGGCGCTGCTGGAGAGTGTTGCCGCCACCCATAACACTTTTAGGGATACCGTGGAGCACTGGACGGAGGGTCTTGTGAACGTTGCCGGAGACATCGACAGGGAGCTGGCGCAGCTGGGGATGGAGGATCTCGGGTATCCCTCCGATGAGAACCTCCCATCCAGCGCCAAGCTCACTCTGTTCTTCAAAGGCGTGGCGACGGCCCTCCAGCGACTCCAGGAGCGGATCCCAAAGCAGCTGGCCGACGAGTCACGCAAGATCTGTGCGGGAGCTCTTCAGAAGGTGTTGGTGAAGGTGGCCTACCGCAACCCGGGCCTCAACCTCACCAACGTCCTCAAGTCCCTGCCGCCGGATGCTGATCTGGAGGCGCTCAAGGCCCTTGTCGCACCCATTGTGGACAAGGTGAGCGGGATCAAGAGGGTTGAGGGCGACCGCGTGGACTAGGCCGCCTATTTTCTTCTTTTCTTGTCGCTGCTGATCGTGTTATGAAAACAGTCTATTAGAGCCGCGACAAGCTATCTTGTAATATATAACTTTATTTTGGGTAGTGATTGCAATGTTATTCCCTTTACTTGATTCCTTCCTTTGTATGTTTCTTCCCTACGCTTTTAGGGAACTTGCTGGCGCAGGCACCTTTGCCGCGAGCGCTGAGTGCGGGACGTCAGCAGCCTGCTGGCGGTGCCGTTACCGACAAGAAACCTTGTCGCAACTAGTCGCAGCTCACTTAAGTTGTTGAGCAGACTCGAAACAAAGTAAGGGTGCAACTCTAGTCGCAGCACACTTAAGTTGTTGAGCGGACTCGAAACAAAGTAAGGGCACAACTAGCCATGAGCTGGTTCCTCCACGCACAGGTTTTCCATATAAAGCATGGTTGTTCAAGGAAGATAACTTAAAAATTAAAAAATCTGATTGCTCAAACTTTGGCAACTAAGCTTTTCTGTCATTTGCTTTCCGGCAAGGCGAAACTTTCTTGAACGACGCCTGGTCCACACCATTATCTTCTCCTTCCCCCCCCCCCCCGGCAAACTTGTGGGCAAGGGGAACCTTCCTTTCCTTGAGAAAAGAAATAAGAGAAAATAAAGATATGGAGCCTTATGGCTCGTTATTGCTTACCGGGGGTTGGCGCTGCACAAAGTGTCAGATAACTCATGCAAAAAATAAAAAGCATGAAATTGACAAGATGTGCGGAGCACATGAGCTTTATTTATGCACAGGGTCTGCGCCTGGCTTTGTACAAAGGATTACATGCAACAGCGGCAAGACTTGTACAAAAGGTGGTTGCCGGAACAGGGTCCGGCAACCGCGCCTTACGGGTAAAACTTACGAAGATGCTCAATGTTCCAGGAGTTGCTCACCGGAATGCCATCTTCGGTCTCAAGGCAGACAGCGCCAGGCCTAGTGACTCGTTTCACCCGGTAAGGGTCTTCCCACTTCGGCGTCAACTTGTTGGAATTCTTGGCGGACTGTACGCGCCGAAGAACAAGGTCGCCTTCCTTGAGACTTCTGGCGTTAACTTTGCGGCTATGGTAGCGGCGCAAAGCTTGCTGGTAGCGAGCAGCTCGCACAACAGCCTGAAGACGGTCTTCCTCAAGGAGTAGCGCGTCATCTTCTCACAGCTGCTCTTGCTCAAGCTCATCATAAGCGAGCACTCGAGGTGACCCGTATACGAGTTCTGTGGGGAGAACTGCCTCTGCTCCATAGACTAGAGCGAAAGGTGTCTGGCCAGTGGCTCGATTTGGCGTCGTCCTGATTGACCAAAGAACCACCGGCAGCTCCTCAATCTAGTTTCTTCCGCACTTGTGCAGCCTGTCGGAAGTCCTGGTCTTGAGCCCACGCAGCACTTCAGCATTTGCCCTCTCCACTTGACCGTTGCTTCTAGGGTGAGCAACAGAAGCGAAGCAGACCTCGGCGCCAAGATCTTGGACATACTGCATGAAGGTGCGGCTTGTGAATTGCGTACCGTTGTCGGTGATGATCCTGTTAGGGATCCCGAAGCGGCAAACAATCGACCTGAAGAACTTGACTGTTGACTTTGCTGTCACCTTCCTCACTGCTTCCACTTCTGGCCACTTTGTGAACTTGTCGATTGCAATGTACAAGTACTCAAAGCCCCCGACTGCTCGGGGGAAGGGGCCGAGGATGTCGAGCCCCCAGATCGAAAATGGCCAGGATAAAGGGATCGTCTGGAGAGCTTGAGTTGGCTGGTGTATCTGCTTGGAATGGAACCGGCACGCTTCACACTTAGTTACTTGTGCAGTTGCATCCTGGAGGGATGTCGGCCAAAAGAAACCTTGCCAGAACGCTTTGCTGGCAAGTGCTCTTGCGCCAATGTGGTGACCACATATGCCTCCATGTATCTCTGCCAACAGCTTTTGTCCGTCTTCCCGGTGAATACGCTTCAATTTCACACCGTTGAGCCTTCTTCTGTATAGTGTGTAGTCGACAAACTGGTACGTACTTGACTGCCGGGCTACTCTTTCCGCTTCTTCTTGCTCTTCGGGAAGTTCTCCTGTCTGAAGGAAATGGACAATCTGCTGTGCCCATGCTGGAGCTTGCGGCTCGACAACAAGGACTAAAGGCACATCTGCTGCTGCGGGAACATCCGCTTCCACGGCGAGAACCTGTGGCTCAGCCGGAGCTTGACGTTCCCCGGCAAGCTTGCGGGAGCAAAACTTGTCGGGAGCGTCTGCTTCAACGGAACAAACCCTGAGGCTTGCCGGAGCAGACTGCTCCTCAGCACTCTTGGTGTTGATCTTGGGGACCTTCTTGGCGGCGGCTTCGGGAAGCTCTGCCGGAAAATAGTCACCAGAAATCAACTTCCTCTTCTTGCTCTGTCTAGTTGATGGTGTTACAGACGGTTGAGTCAGCTTGAGCACAAAGATCCCTGGTTCCACAGGTAACTTAAGTGTTGCGCACTTTGACAGGCCATCAGCGATGTCGTTCTGAGCTCTTGGAACATGTTCCATCTGTAGGCCGACAAAGTGCTCTTCTAGCTTTCTCACTTCATCAACGTAGGCTTCCATCAACGGACTCTGATAACTCTTGTTAACTTGGCGGACGACAAGCTGTGAGTCACCCCTGACAATGAGCTTCTTGATCCCAAGGTCTGCCGCGATCCTGAGACCGGCAAGCAAACCTTCATACTCTGCAGTATTGTTTGTTGCTTGCTCCTTGGGAAAGTGCATCTAGATTACGTACTTGAGGTGCTCTCCGGTGGGTGCGACAAGTAGTACGCCAGCACCGGCGCCTTGCAGTGAGAAGGCACCATCAAAGCACATCAGCCACTCTTTGCTTGCTTCCTTGACGGGGATGCTCGTTTCTGGAATTTCTTCGTCTGGTGTTGGCGTCCACTCTGCTATGAATTCTGCCAATGCTCTGCTTTGGATAGTCGAAGTGCTCTCAAACTTGAGGCCAAAGCTTGACAGTTCCAGTGCCCACTCAACAATCTTGCCTGTTGCTTTTGGATTCTGCAGTATCCTCTTTAGCGGAAAGCGAGTGACAACTGTGATCTCATGCGCTTGGAAGTAATGGCGCAGCTTTCTCGAGGCCATGAGAAGGCCGAAAAGCAATTTCTGCACACCAGAGTACCTTGACCTAGCCCCATGCAGAAGGGAGCTGACAAAGTAAACTGGGCGCTGCACCATTCTCTTCTTCTGTATCTCCTCATGCGCCTGCGCAGATCCATCTTTGCCGGGACCAGAGCTTTTCGGGGAAGCCCCCTGCCTGTCGCTGGATGCGCTTGCCGTGGTTGCTGGCTCATCATCTGCCTCCCTCTCCGCTACTAAAGCAGCACTAACCACTTGATTGGTTGCCGCTAGATACAGCAGAAACTTCTCTTGTGGCTTAGGTGCGACAAGTATTGGAGTGGAGGACAGGTATCTCTTCAAGTCCTGCAGCGCAGCCTCCGCTTCCGGAGTCCATTTCATTGGACCTGCCTTTTTCAATATTTTGAAAAACGGCAGGGCGCGCTTAGTAGACTTAGAAATAAACCTGCAGAGAGCCGCCACACAACCGGCAAGTTTTCGTACATCCTTGACACGCTTTGGTGCTTCAATCTGCTCAATGGCCTTGATCTTGTCGGGATTGGCTTCAATTCCCCGCTGAGACACGAAGAACCCGAGAAGCTTGCCGGAAGGAACTCCAAACACACACTTCTCGGGGTTGAGCTTGAGGCTGATCTTGCGCAGATTTGCACAAGTCTCTTCTAAATCTTGAATCAGAGTTGCTTTGTCCTTGCTCTTGACCACTATGTCATCCATGTAGGCTTCCACATTTCTGTGTATTTGTGGCTCAAAAGCGGTATGGACTACCCTTGCGAATGTTGAACCAGCATTCTTTAAACCAAAAGGCATCCGTATGAAACAGTACGTGCCACATGGAGTAATGAATGCGGTCTTCTCCTCATCCTCTTCTGCCATGAAGATCTGATGGTATCCTGAGTATGCGTCAAGAAATGAAAGCAAGTCACATCCGGTCGTGGAGTCAACAATCTAGTCAATGCACGGCAAGGGAAATGGATCTTTGGGACAAGCTTTGTTAACATCGGTAAAGTCGATACAAAGCCTCCATTTCCCGTTTGCCTTGCACACGACTACAGGATTGGCCAACCACGTAGGATGGAGCACTCCTCTGACAAGGCCTGCTGCTTCCAACTTCTTGATCTCTTTTGCGATGAATTCTTGGCGCTCCACTGCTTGCTTCCTGACTTTTTGCTTGACAAGCCGCGCATGAGGACAAACGGCAAGGTGGTGCTCAATTACTTTCCTGGGAACACCGGGGATGTCAGACGGTTGCCATGCAAACACGTCAACGTTCGCCCGCAGGAAAGCAATGAGCGCGCTTTCCTATTTAGGGTCGAGAGTGGCACTGATGGTGAAGGTACCACCAGTGCCGTCCTCCTTGGCGGACACCTTCTTGGTCGCTGGCGGAGCTGCCATCGTCTTCTTACACTTGCCGGTGGATCTCGATGGTGCGTCCTCGACGGTAGCGAAGCACTCTGAAGAGGTGCGCTTGCCGGAGTGGGCATCAGAACTCTTGCCGGACTTGGTCTTCTTCTTCCCCCCGGGAGCTTTAGCGGCAAGTGTCTCGCGATCCATTGCGGCTGCTGCTTCCCGGTAGATCTTGTCGGCACAGATAAGAGCATCTTTCTTTTCGCCAGGGACAGAGATGACACTTATCGGGCCTGGCATCTTCAGCATGTCATACACATAGTGAGAGGCCGCCATGAACTTGGCGAGCGCTGGACGGCCGAGAATTCCATTGTAAGGCAATGGAAAATCGGCAACGTCAAAAGTGATCCTCTCAGTCCTGAAGTTCAACTCGCTGCCAAATGTCACCGGCAATGTGATCTTCCCCTTCGGCTTGCTCCTTCCCGGGTTGATTCCTTGGAATGTGTCGGTCTCTTCGAGCTCGCTGTCGGGGACCTGGAGTTTCCGGAGCACAGCGGAGGAGATCAGGTTCAAGCCGGCCCCGCCGTCAACTAGCATATTGGTGACCTTGAGGTTGCGGATAGTTGGTGAAAGCAACATCGGCAAGCACCCGAGTGCAGTTGTGCGATTAGGGTGGTCCTCAATATCAAAGACGATAGGCGTGCTGGACCATTTCAGAAGCTTGCGTGACTCGACGGGTGGTTCCGCCGCATTGACTTCCCGCACCCACTGCTTGAGTTGGCGGTGTGAAGTATGCAGAGAAGCACCGCCGTCAACGCATAAGACCTCTGTGGCTTTCTGAAACTCCTGCTCACTGGTCTCGTCATCATCCATGTCTTCGTCGATGTCGTCATCTTCATCCTTGTCGCGGCCACGGGGAGATCTGTCTCCTTGCCGTTGCTTGGACTTGCCGCGGCGTCCTCCCCGGGCGGGGCGCTTCGTGCAAGATCCTCCAGCACCTCCTTGGGCTTTCTCCTTGTCGCGTCACTCGTATTCGGCCTTTTGCAGCTCGACAAGCTGCTCGACCTTCTTGCAGCTCTGGAGGTCATGGCCCTTGGTGCGGTGGATCTTGCAGTACTGTTTGTTGGTGCCGTCCTGCTTGTCGGCGGCCGCCACAGCCTGGCAGTTGGTGCATGCGGCAACCTCCTTGCCGGAGCAACCAGTCTTGGCTGTCTTGGCGCCACCTTTGTTGCCGGACTGCTCAACAACTAGCGCATCTTTGCCTTTCTTCTTCCTGTTGTTCCGCCGCCGGTTTTTCTTTGCCGGGGCAGCATCCTCGCTGTCAGATCCTTCTGCTCCTGTATTCTCTCCGGGGAGTCTCCTCCCTTCCTCAGCACGTGCACACTTGTCGGCCAGAGCATACAGCTCACTGACGTCTCTAATCTTGCACATCGCCATCTCCTCCCGCATCCTGCGGTTACGCACATTCTGATGGAACGCGCTGATGACCGCGGCAGGGTGGACATCTGGGATGTTGCGTTGTACATGGCTGAATCTCTGGATGTACTTGCGCAGGGGCTCTCCTTCCTTCTGGGCGAGCAGATGAAGGTCACTTTCCTGGCCATGAGGTTTGTGGCCGCCTGTAAAGGCGCCGACAAACTGATGGCATAGGTCTGCCCAGGAGGATATGGAGTTGTCCGGCAAGTGCATGAGCCAGGACCTGACGTTGGGTTTGAGCACCAGCGGGAAGTAGTTGGCAAGGATCTTGTCGTCCCGCCCCCCGGCAGCTTGCACCGCGATGGTGTAGATGCTGAGGAACTCCGACGGATGCAACTTGCCGTCGTACTTCTCTGGTACGTCTGGCTTGAAATTCTTTGTGCTGGGCCACTGGACTTGCCGCAGCTCACGGGTAAACGCAGGGCAACCTACCGCGTACGGCAGGTCGCCTGTTTCCCCTGGCGCATGCATGTCGACAGTGGGCCCAGCGCGCTGGTCTGATTGACGCCGCGCTTCTCTTCGGCGCTCGATGCGAGTACGAGCGTCTTCTTGTTGTCGTTCGTGAAGAACTTGGCGCTGATTGCGACGAGCTCGCGGATCTGATGAAGCGGTGGAGTCGCTGTCGTGGTGGACCCGGCGAGTCGGCGATCTTGGCCTTCGGGGCAAAGAGTGCACGGTGGTCGCAACCCCACCGGTCTTGTCGCCATCGGCTCGTGCCTGGCTGGCTCGCCGCGGCTGTGACGCACTCGGCTGTCGTGGAGTGTCGCCGTTGGCAAAGCCGATGAGACTCTGAATGGTGGCCCTCCAGTCGTCGATCTTGTCCGGCATTGGAGGGAAGTCTAGGAGCAATTGAGGTCGCGCCAAAGCTTCCGCTGGAGTGGCGGGTAGCGGTGGCGATCGGTGTGAGGAGCGGGATATGCTCGGACTTCTAACTACGTTAGAAGGAGCAATATCCCGTCCAGGCGACCGTGCCTCGATCGCACCAGCATGTTGGCGTGCATGCTGGTCCTGAACATTCCGAGATCCGCCAGCTCGATCTGGATCCAACAAGCGTATGGTTCCGTGAGTACCATGACGCTGTCGGTCCCGCGCCTCCTGAGATGGGCGCGGTGCATCTACGGACGCTCGGTCGTCGTGGGAGCCGGCTACGCCGCCGATGGGCAGCGCAGCCTTGTCCTTGGACCTGACGCCGCCGATGCAATTCTATGATTAACGTCATACTTAGCAAGCATTTTACGGAAAGCACCATGAATAAAATGTGAACCACCATCTGTCGGGGAAACTGCTTCCACGAGCACCTATGGGGACCGAGCCCCTTTCGATTCGGCGGGGGGCGGAGGACGCACGAAGAGCGGATCGAGGCGAAGCACACGAGCAGTTTATCCATCTTCGGGCCGCACGGATGCGTAAAACCCTACTGCTGCATGTCTGAGTGTATTGAGTTCTTACTCGGGAGCGCTGAATGCTACAGTACACACCAGCAGCTAACGAGACCGAGCGTGAGTGTTCCCTGTCCTCCCTCTCTACGTTGTGCATGGGCCTCCTTTTATATGCTCAAGGGGTCACCGATAGGTGGCAACGCAGACAAGGGTAAAAATGGAAAGGTGCTGCGGTTGGTACAGCTACCTGTACAGTGTATCATACCTAACCCTGACGGCAGGGGACACGGGCATTAAATGCCTATCTACGTCGCCCAAAAAGTGTAGAAAAGGGACCGTCAGGGACGCCACCGCTCGCCACGATGGCGATCTTGTCAGCGCCGCTTGCCACAGTGTACCTCTGGCTGCACAGCCTCCCGCCACGTACGCCTGGATGGGTCCCAGAGCGACACGTTGGTGGATGCACTGGAGCATGGGTACAGAGTGGTTGCCTGCCGCGGCAAACGCCTTGTCGCGGTCGTTGTCTTGTCGCGTCCGGAAGCTTGTCGCTCGCCGGGCCTTGCCGGGATGCGTGGCGCGTCGCGGCAAGTTCCTTGAGATGCCTTGGTTGGCCTTCCCGGCAAGCTCCTCTTGTCGGGGTCTTGTGCCTTGAGTGGCCTTCTCGGCAAGCTCCTCTTGCCGGGGCCTTGTCTCCTTGGCTTGAATACTTTGTTCTTGAATGGCTCCAAAGGAACCACGTAGGACCTTGGCGGTCACCCGGCAAGCCTTGCCGCGGGGCGCTGCGATTACCCGTGCACAAGTTCGAGATACTAGGGTACCCCTACTCTAGTACACCGACACCATCAGTCATTAAATATCTACGATCTCCAAACCTCGGAAAAATAACTTCCTTAAGCATTTTAATAGAAGTGTTATGATCAGCACTACTAGTTGGAATAGCTTCTACCCACTTAGTAACGTAATCAACAGCAACTAAAATATGTGTATATCCATTAGAGGCAGGAAAAGGTCCTATATAGTCAAAGCCCCAAACATCAAATGGTTCAATAACAAGTGAATAATTCATAGGCATTTCTTGACATCTACTAATATTACCAATTCTTTGGCATTCATCACAAGACAAGACAAACTTACGGGCATCCTTGAAGAGAGTAGGCCAATAAAAACCAGATTGCAATACCTTATGTGCTGTTCTATCTCCAGCATGGTGTCCTCCATAAGCTTCGGAGTGACACTTGCGTAGGATCTGTTCCTGTTCATGCTCAGGTACACAACGTCTAATAACACCATCTACTCCTTCTTTATAAAGATGTGGGTCATCCCAAAAGTAATGTCTCAAATCATAGAATAACTGTTTCTTTTGTTGGTATGTGAAACTAGGTGGTATGAATTTAGCAACAATGTAATTGGCATAATCAGCATACCATGGAGTACTACAAGAAGTACTTATAACGTTTAATTGCTCATCAGGAAAGCTATCATCAATAGGTAGTGGGTCATCAAGAACATTCTCTAACCTAGATAAGTTGTCTGCAACGGGGTTCTCAGCTCCTTTTCTATCAACAATATACAAATCAAATTCTTGTAGCAAGAGAACCCATCTAATAAGTCTAGGTTTAGCATCTTTCTTTTCCATAAGGTATTTAATAGCAGCATGATCAGTGTGAATAGTCACTTTAGAATCAACAACATAAGGTCTAAACTTATCACAAGCAAATACAACTGCTAAAAGTTCTTTTTCAGTAGTAGCATAATTTCTTTGAGCATTGTCTAGAGTCTTACTAGCATAATGGATAACATTTAATTTCTTATCAACTCTTTGCCCTAGAACAGCACCTACAACATAATCACTAGCATCACACATAATTTCAAAGGGTAAATTCCAATCAGGTGGCTGACCAACAGGTGTAGAGACTAATGCTTTCTTAAGTATTTCAAATGCTTCTACACAATCATCATCAAAAACAAATGGTATATCTTTTTGTAATAAATTAGTCAGAGGCCGAGAAATTTTTGAGAAGTCCTTAATGAACCTCCTATAAAATCCGGCATGACCAAGGAAACTTCTTATACCTTTGATGTCCTTGGGACATGGCATCTTTTCAATAGCATCAACCTTGGCTTTATCAACTTCAATACCTCTTTCGGAAACTTTATGCCCCAAGACAATTCCTTCATTAACTATAAAGTGGCACTTTTCCCAATTCAAGACAAGATTGGTTTCTTCACTTAAGGAAATATGCCCTAGAGGCAATAATAAAGTTATTATTTATTTCCTTATATCATGATAAATGTTTATTATTCATGCTAGAATTGTATTAACCGGAAACATAATACTTGTGTGAATACATAGACAAACTAAACGTCACTAGTATGCCTCTACTTGACTAGCTCGTTGATCGAAGATGGTTATGTTTCCTAACCATAGACATGTGTTGTCATTTGATTAACAGGATCACATCATTAGGAGAATGAGGTGATTGACATGACCCATTCCATTAGCTTAGCACCCGATCGTTTAGTATGTTGCTATTGCTTTCTTCATGACTTATACATGTTCCTATGACTATGAGATTATGCAACTCCCGTTTGCCGGAGGAACACTTTGTCTGCTACCAAACGTCACAACGTAACTGGGTGATTATAAAGGATCTCTACAGGTGTCTCCAAAGGTACATGTTGGGTTGGCGTATTTCGAGATTAGGATTTGTCACTCTGATTGTCGGAGAGGTATCTCTAGGCCCTCTCGGTAATGCACATCACTTAAGCCTTGCAAGCATTGCAACTAATGAGTTAGTTGTGAGATGATGTATTACGGAACGAGTAAAGAGACTTGCCGGTAACGAGATTGAACTAGGTATTAAGATACCGATGATCGAATCTCGGGCAAGTAACATACCGATGACAAAGGGAACAACGTACGTTGTTATGCGGTCTGACCGATAAAGATCTTCGTAGAATATGTAGGAGCCAATATGAGCATCCAGGTTCCGCTATTGGTTATTGACCAGAGACGTGTCTCGGTCATGTCTACATTGTTCTCGAACCCGTAGGGTCCGCACGCTTAACGTTCCTATGACATTTTCATTATGAGTTTATATATTTTGATGTACCGAAGGTTGTTCGGAGTCCCAGATGTGATCACGAACATGACGAGGAGTCTCGAAATGGTCGAGACATGAAGATTGATATATTGGAAGCCTATGTTTGGACATCATAAGTGTTCCGGGTGAAATCGGCATTTTACCGGAGTACCGGGAGGTTACCGGAACCCCCCGGTAACCTAATGGGCCTAGTGGAGGAAGAGGAGAGGAGGCCTAGGGGCTGCCCCGCGCCCCTCCCCCCCCAAGTCCGAATTGGACAAGGAGGGGGGCGGCGCCCCCCCTTTCCTTTCCCCCCTCTCCTCCTTCCCCCAAGTCCTAATCCAACTAGGGAAAGGGGGGAGTCCTACTCCCGGTAGGAGTAGGACTCCTCCGGCGCGCCTCCTCCTAGGCTCGACCGCACCCCCCTTGCTCCTTTATATACGGGGGCAGGGGGCACCTCTAGACACACAAGTTGATCTTCGTGATCGTTCTCTTAGCCGCATGCGGTGCCCCCCTCCACCATAATCCTCGATAATACTGTAGTGGTGCTTAGGCGAAGCCCTGCGATGGTAGAACATCAAGATCATCACCACACCGTCGTGCTGACGTAACTCTTCCCCGACACTTTGCTGGATCGGAGTCCGAGGATTGTCATCGAGCTGAACGTGTGCTAGAACTAGGAGGTGCCGTAGTTTCGGTGCTTGATCAGTTGGGCCGTGAAGACGTACGACTACATCAACCGTGTTGTCATAACGCTTCCGCTTTCGGTCTACGGGGGTACGTGGACAACACTCTCCCCTCTCGTTGCTATGCATCACCATGATCTTGCATGTGCGTAGGAATTTTTTTGAAATTACTACGTTCCCCAACAGTGGCATCCAAGCCTAGGTTTTATGTGTTGATGTTATTTGCACGAGTAGAACACAAGTGAGTTGTGGGCGATATAAGTCATATTGCTTACCAGCATGTCATACTTTGGTTCGGCGGTATTGTTGGATGAAGCGGCCCGGAACGACATTACGCGTACGCTTACGCGAGACTGGTTTTACCGACGTGCTTTGCACACAGGTGGCTGGCGGGTGTCAGTTTCTCCAACTTTAGTTGAACCGAGTGTGGCTACGCCCGGTCCTTGCGAAGGTTAAAACAGCACCAACTTGACAAACTATCGTTGTGGTTTTGATGCGTAGGTAAGATTGGTTCTTGCTAAGCCCGTAGCAGCCACGTAAAACTTGCAACAATAAAGTAGAGGACGTCTAACTTGTTTTTGCAGGGTATGTTGTGATGTGATATGGTCAAGACATGATGCTAAATTTTATTGTATGAGATGATCATGTTTTGTAACTAAGTTATCGGCAACTGGCAGGAGCCATATGGTTGTCGCTTTATTGTATGCAATGCAATAGCCCTGTAATGCTTTCCTTTATCACTAAGCGGTAGCGATAGTCGTAGAAGCATAAGATTGGCGAGACAACAACGATACTACGATGGAGACAAAGGTGTCGCGCCGGTGATGATGGTGATCATGGCGTTGCTTCGGAGATGGAGATCGCAAGCACAAGATGATGATGGCCATATCATATCACTTATATTGATTGCATGTGATGTTTATCTTTTATGCATCTTATCTTGCTTTGACTGACGGTAGCATTATAAGATGATCCCTCACTAAATTATCAAAGTATAAGTGTTCTCCCTGAGTATGCACCGTTGCGAAAGTTCTTCGTGCTGAGACACCACGTGATGATCGGGTGTGATAGGCTCTATGTTCAAATACAACGGGTGCAAAACAGTTGCACACGCAGAATACTCAGGTTTAACTTGACGAGCCTAGCATATAACAGATATGGCCTCGGAACACTGAGACCGAAAGGTCGAGCATGAATCATATAGTAGATATGATCAACATAGTGATGTTCACCATTGAAACTACTCCATCTCACGTGATGATCAGACATGGTTTAGTTGATTTGGATCACGTGATCACTTAGAGGATTTGAGGGATGTCTATCTAAGTGGGAGTTCTTTAGTAATATGATTAATTGAACTTAAATTTATCATGAAATTAGTACCTGATAGTATCTTGCTTGTTTATGTTTGATTGTAGATAGATGGCCCGTGTTGTTGTTCCATTGAATTTTATTGCGTTCCTTGAGAAAGCAAAGTTGAAAGATGATGGTAGCAATTACACGGACTGGGTCCGTAACTTGAGGATTATCCTCATTGCTGCACAGAAGAATTACGTCCTGGAAGAACCGCTAGGTGCCAGGCCTGCTGCTGATGCAACTAACGATGTTAAGAACGTCTGGCAGAGAAAAGCTGATGACTACTCGATAGTTCAATGTGCCATGCTTTACGGCTTAGAATCGGGACTTCAACGACGTTTTGAACATCATGGAGCATATGAGATGTTCCAGGAGTTGAAGTTAATATTTCAAGCAAATGCCCAGATTGAGAGATATGAAGTCTCCAATAAGTTCTATAGCTGCAAGATGGAGGAGAACAGTTCTGTCAGTGAGCATATACTCAAAATGTCTGGGTATAATAATCACTTGATTCAACTGGGAGTTAATCTTCCAGATGATTGCGTCATTGACAGAATTCTCCAATCACTACCACCAAGCTATAAGAGCTTTGTGATGAACTATAACATGCAAGATATGGATAAGACAATTCCTAAGCTCTTCGCAATGCTAAAAGCTGTGGAGGTAGAAATCAAGAAGGAGCATCAAGTGTTGATTGTCAACAAGACCACTAGTTTCAAGAAAAGGGCAAAGGGAATAAGAAGGGGAACTTCAAGAAGAACAGCAAGCAAGTTGCTGCTCAGGAGAAGAAACCCAAGTCTGGACCTAAGCCTGAAACTGAGTGCTTCTACTGCAAGCAGACTGGTCACTGGAGGCGGAACTGCCCCAAGTATTTGGCGGATAAGAAGGATGGCAAGGTGAACAAAGGTATATGTGATATACATGTTATTGATGTGTACCTTACTAATGCTCGCAGTAGCACCTGGGTATTTGATACTGGTTCTGTTGCTAATATTTGCAACTCGAAACAGGGACTACGGATTAAGCGAAGATTGGCAAAGGATGAGGTGACGATGCACATAGGAAATGGTTCCAAAGTCGATGTGATCGCGGCCGGCACGCTACCTCTACATCTACCTTCGGGATTAGTTTTAGACCTAAATAATTGTTATTTGGTGCCAGCGTTGAGCATGAACATTATATATGGATCTTGTTTGATGCGAGACGGTTATTCATTTAAATCAGAGAATAATGGTTGTTCTATTTATATGAGTAATATCTTTTATGGTCATCCACCCTTGAAGAATGGTCTATTTTTGTTGAATCTCGATAGTAGTGATACACATATTCATAATGTGGAAACCAAAAGATGCAGAGTTGATAATGATAGTGCAACTTATTTGTGGCACTGCTGTTTAGGTCATATCGGTGTAAAGCGCATGAAGAAACTCCATACTGATGGACTTTTGGAACCACTTGATTATGAATCACTTGGTACTTGCGAACCATACCTCATGGGCAAGATGACTAAAACGTCGTTCTCCGGTACTACGGAGAGAGCAACAGATTTGTTGGAAATCATACATACAGATGTATGTGGTCCGATGAATATTGAGGCTCATGGCGGATATCGTTATTTTCTCACCTTCATAGATGACTTAAGAAGATATGGGTATATCTACTTAATGAAACATAAGTCTGAAACTTTTGAAAATTTCAAAGAATTTCAGAGTGAAGTTGAAAATCATCGTAACAAGAAAATAAAATTCCTACAATCTGATCGTGGAGGAGAATATTTGAGTTACGAGTTTGCTGTACATTTGAAACAATGCGGAATAGTTTCACAACTCACACCACCCGGAACACCACAACGTAATGGTGTGTCCGAACGTCATAATCGTACTCTACTAGATATGGTGCGATCAATGATGTCTCTTACTGATTTACCGCTATCATTTTGGGGTTATGCTTTAGAGACGGCCGCATTCATGTTAAATAGGGCACCATCAAAATCCATTGAGACGGCGCCTTATGAACTGTGGTTTCACAAGAAACCAAAGTTGTCATTTCTTAAAGTTTGGGGCTGCGATGCTTATGTGAAAAAGCTTCAACCTGATAAGCTCGAACCCAAATCAGAGAAATGTGTCTTCATAGGATATCCAAAGGAAACTATTGGATACACCTTCTATCACAGATCCGAAGGCAAGACTTTTGTTGCTAAATTCAGAAACTTTCTAGAGAAGGAGTTTCTTTCGAAAGAAGTGAGTGGGAGGAAAGTAGAACTTGATGAGGTAACTGTACCTGCTCCCTTATTGGAAAGTAGTACATCACAGAAACCGGTTTCCGTGACACCTACACCAGTTAGTGAGGAAGTTAATGATGATGATCATGAAACTTCAGATCAAGTTGTTGCTGAACCTCGTAGATCAACCAGAGTAAGATCCGCACCAGAGTGGTACGGTAATCCTGTTCTGGAAGTCATGCTACTAGATCATGGTGAACCTACGAACTATGAAGAAGCGATGGTGAGCCCAGATTTCGCAAAATGGCTTGAAACCATGAAATCTGAGATGGGATCCATGTATGAGAACAAAGTATGGACTTTGGTTGACTTGCCCAATGATCCGCAAGCAATTGAAAATAAATGGATCTTCAAGAAGAAGACTGACGCTGACGGTAATGTTACTGTCTACAAAGCTCGACTTGTTGCGAAAGGTTTTCGACAAGTTCAAGGAATTGACTACGATGAGACCTTCTCACCCGTAGCGATGCTTAAGTCTGTCCGAATCATGTTAGCAATTGCCGCATTTTATGATTATGAAATTTGGCAGATGGATGTCAAAACTGCATTCCTGAATGGATTTCTGGAAGAAGAGTTGTATATGATGCAACCGGAAGGTTTTGTCTATCCAAAGGGAGTTAACAAAGTGTGCAAGCTCCAGCGATCCATTTATGGACTGGTGCAAGCCTCTCGGAGTTGGAATAAATGCTTTGATAGTGTGATCAAAGCATTTGGTTTTATACAGACTTTTGGAGAAGCCTGTATTTACAAGAAAGTGAGTGGGAGCTCTGTAGCATTTCTGATATTATATGTAGATGACATATATCTAATTGGAAATGATATAGAATTTCTTGATAGCATAAAGGGATACTTGAATAAGAGTTTTTCAATGAAAGACCTCGGTGAAGCTGCTTACATATTGGGCATTAAGATCTATAGAGATAGATCAAGACGCTTAATTGGACTTTCACAAAGCACATACCTTGACAAAGTTTTGAAGAAGTTCAAAATGGATCAGGCTAAGAAAGGATTCTTGGCTGTGTTACAAGGTGTGAAGTTGAGTAAGACTCAATGCCCGACCACCGCAGAAGATAGAGAAAAAATTAAAGATGTTCCCTATGCTTCAGCCATAGGCTCTATCATGTATGCAATGTTGTGTACCAGACCTGATGTGTGTCTAGCTATAAGTCTAGCAGGGAGGTACCAAAGTAATCCAGGAGTGGATCACTGGACAGCGGTCAAGAACATCCTGAAGTACCTGAAAAGGACTAAGGATACGTTTCTCGTTTATGGAGGTGAGAAAAAGCTCATCATAAATGGTTACGTTGATGCAAGCTTTGACACTGATCCGGACGATTCTAAATCGCAAACCGGATACGTGTTTACATTAAACGGTGGAGCAGTCAGTTGGTGCAGTTCTAAACAAAGCGTCGTGGCGGGATCTACATGTGAAGCAGAGTACATAGCTGCTTCGGAAGCAGCAAACGAAGGGGTCTGGATGAAGGAGTTCATATCCGATCTAGGTGTCATACCTAGTGCATCGGGTCCAATGAAAATCTTCTGTGACAATACTGGTGCAATTGCCTTGGCAAAGGAATCCAGATTTCACAAAAGAACAAAGCACATCAAGAGACGCTTCAATTCTATCCGGGATCTAGACCAGGTGGGAGACATAGAGATTTGCAAGATACATACGGATCTGAATGTAGCAGACCCGTTGACTAAGCCTCTTCCACGAGCAAAACAGGATCAGCACCAAAGCTCCATGGGTGTTACAATCATTATGTGTAATCAAGATTATTGACGCTAGTGCAAGTGGGAGACTGAAGGAAATATGCCCTAGAGGCAATAATAAAGTTATTATTTATTTCCTTATATCATGATAAATGTTTATTATTCATGCTAGAATTGTATTAACCGGAAACATAATACTTGTGTGAATACATAGACAAACTAAACGTCACTAGTATGCCTCTACTTAACTAGCTCGTTGATCGAAGATGGTTATGTTTCCTAACCATAGACATGTGTTGTCATTTGATTAACGGGATCACATCATTAGGAGAATGATGTGATTGACATGACCCATTCCATTAGCTTGGCACCCGATCGTTTAGTATGTTGTTATTGCTTTCTTCATGACTTATACATGTTCCTATGACTACGAGATTATGCAACTCCCGTTTGCCGGAGGAACACTTTGTGTGCTACCAAACGTCACAACGTAACTGGGTGATTATAAAGGAGCGCTACAGGTGTCTCCAAAGGTACATGTTGGGTTGGCGTATTTTGAGATTAGGATTTGTCACTCTGATTGTCGGAGAGGTATTCTCTGGGCCCTCTCGGTAATGCACATCACTTAAGCCTTGCAAGCATTGCAACTAATGAGTTAGTTGTGAGATGATGTATTACGGAACGAGTAAAGAGACTTGCTGGTAACGAGATTGAACTAGGTATTAAGATACCGACGATCGAATCTCGGGCAAGTAACATACCGATGACAAAGGGAACAACGTATGTTGTTATGCGGTCTGACCGATAAAGATCTTCGTAGAATATGTAGGAGCCAATATGAGCATCCAGGTTCCGCTATTGGTTATTGACCAGAGACGTGTCTCGGTCATGTCTACATTGTTCTCGAACCCATAGGGTCCGCACGCTTAATGTTATGTTGACAGTTTCATTATGAGTTTATATATTTTGATGTACCGAAGGTTGTTCGGAGTCCCGGATGTGATCGCGAACATGATGAGGAGTCTCGAAATGGTCAAGACATGAAGATTGATATATTAGAAGCCTATGTTTGGACATCGGAAGTGTTCCGGGTGAAATCGGCATTTTACCAGAGTACCGGGAGGTTACCGGAACCCCCCGGTAACCTAATTGGCCTTAATGGGCCTAGTGGAGGAAGAGGAGAGGAAGCCTAGGGGCTGTCGCGCGCCCCTCCCCCCCCCCAAGTCCGAATTGGACAAGGAGGGGGGGTGCCCCCCCTTTCCTTTCCCCCCCTCTCCTCCTTCCCCCCAAGTCCTAATCCAACTAGGGAAAGGGGGAGTCCTACTCCCGGTAGGAGTAGTACTCCTCCGGCGTGCCTCCTCCTAGGGCCGGCTGCACCCCCCCCCCCCTTGCTCCTTTATGTACGGGGGCAGGGGGCACCTCTAGACACACAAGTTGATCTTCGTGATCGTTCTCTTAGCCGTGTGCGGTGCCCCCCTCCACCATAATCCTCGATAATATTGTAGCGGTGCTTAGGCGAAGCCCTGCGACGGTAGAACGTCAAGATCGTCACCACGCCGTCGTGCTGACAGAACTCTTCCCCGAAACTTTGCTGCATCGGCGTCCAGGGATCGTCATCGAGCTGAACGTGTGCTAGAACTCAGAGGTGTCGTAGTTTCGGTGCTTGATCAGTCGGGCCGTGAAGACGTACGACTACATCAACTGCGTTGTCATAATGCTTCCGCTTTCGGTCTACGAGGGTACATGACAACACTCTCCCCTCTCGTTGCTATGCATCACCATGATCTTGCGTGTGCGTAGGAAATTTTTTGAAATTACTACGTTCCCCAACATTCACATCTCTGCAAAACTCGATCAAGATTGCTCAAGCAATCATCAAAAGAGGATCCATAGATGGAAAAGTCGTCCATGAAAACCTCACAAATCTTTTCACAAAAGTCAGAGAATATAGCCATCATGCATCTTTGAAAGGTAGAAGGTGCATTACATAAACCAAAAGGCATACGTCTATAAGCAAAAGTACCAAAAGGGCATGTAAAAGTAGTCTTTGATTCATCTTTAGCTGACACAGGTATTTGAGAGAAACCAGAATAACCATGTAGAAAGAAATAGTGTGTATGTTTGCATAATCTTTCTAGCATTTTATCAATAAAAGGTAAGGGGTAATGATCTTTCTTAGTAGCCTTATTTAATTTACGGAAATCAATTACCATCCTATAACCTGTAATAATTCTTTGTGGAATTAATTCATCTTTATCATTAGGAACAACCGTAATACCTCCCTTCTTAGGGACACAATGAACAGGACTTACCCACTGACTATGAGCAACGGGGTAAATTATACCTGCTTCCAGAAGCTTTAGTATTTCTTTTCTTACCACTTCTTTCATTTTAGGATTTAGACGTCGTTGAGGATCACAAACTGGTTTGGCGTCTGCCTCCAAATTTATTTTATGTTGACATAGACTGGGACTAATACCCTTAAGATCATCAAGAGTAAATCCAATAGCAGCACAGTGCTTCTTCAGAGTTTTCAATAATCTTTCTTCTTCATGCTCTGAAAGGTTAGCACTAATAATAACAGGATATATCTTCTTTTCATCAAGATAAGCATATTTAAGATTATCAGGCAACGGTTTAAGCTCAAACACGGGATCACCCTTAGGTGGAGGGGGATCCCTTAGGATTTCAACAGGCAAATTGTGTTTCAGAATAGGTTCCTGTTTAAAGAGTACTTCATCTATTTCCCTTCTTTCATTCATAAACATATCATTCTCATGGTCTAGCAAATATTGTTCTAAAGGGTCACTAGGAGGTACGGCAATAGAAGCAAGACCAATAATTTCATCCTTACTAGGCAATTCTTCTTCACGGTGTTGTTTACTAAATTTAGAGAAATTAAACTCATGAATCATATCATCCAAGCCAATAGTAACAACATTCTTTTCGCAGTCTATCTTAGCATTAACAGTGTTCAAGAAGGGTCTACCAAATATAATGGGAGAAAAGCTATCTTGTGGGGAACTGAGAACAAAAAAATTAGCAAGATATTTAGTTTTCCCAAACAAGACTTCAACATCTCTAACAATTCCCATTGCTAAAATACTATCTGTATTGGCAAGTTTAATTGTGACATCAATATCTTCTAACTCAGTAGGTGTAATTTCATGCTTAATTTCTTCATATAAGGTATAAGGTATAACACTAGCACTAGCACCCATATCACATAAGCCATGATAACAATGATCTCCTATTTTAATAGAAATAACAGGCACGCCTACCACAGGTCTATGTTTATCTTTAGCACAAGGTTTAGCAATTCTAGCAGTTTCACCGCAGAACTGAATAACATGCCCATCAATATTATCAGCCAAGAGATCTTTAACAATAGCAATATTAGGTTCTACTTTAACTTGCTCAGGAGGTTTTTAAGTTCTAATATTGCTTTTACGAACAACAGTTGAAGCTTTAGCATGATCCTTTATTCTAACAGGGAAAGGTGGTTTCTCAACATAAGAAGTAGGAACAATAGGATCATTATAAGTGACAGTCTTTTCTTCAACTTTAATTGGTGCAGCTACTTTTACTTCTATGGGAGGATGATATTTAAACCACTTCTCCTTAGGGAGATCAACATAAGTAGCTAAAGATTCACAGAAAGAAGCTACTATCTCAGAGTCAAGTCCATATTTAGTGCTGAACTTACGGAAAATATCGGTATCCATAAAAGATTTAACACAATCAAACTTAGGTGTCATACCTGACTCCTTACCTTCGTCGAGATCCCAATCTTCACAGTTGCGTTTAATTCTATCCAATAAATCCCATTTAAATCCAATAGTCTTCATCATAAAAGATCCAGCACAATAAGTATCGAGCATGGTGCGATTGTTTTCAGAAAGCCGAGCATAAAAGTTTTGAATAATTGTTTCTCTTGGGAGCTCATGATTGGGGCATTAATATAACATTGATTTAAGCCTCCCCCAAGTTTGAGCGATGCTTTATCCTTCGCGAGCCCAAAAATTATATATATACTTGCGATCACGATGAACAAGATGCATAGGATAATACTTTTGATGAAATTCCAATTTCAATCTTCTATAGTTCCAAAATCTCGTATCATCACATAGCCTATACCATGTCAATGTGTCTCCCTTCAAAGATAAAGGGAAGACCTTCTTCTTAGCTACATCATCGGGTATACCTGCAAGCTTAAATAATCCACAAACTTCACCCACATATATCAGGTGTTCATCAGGATGCTTTGTTCCATCTCCTGTAAAAGGATTAGCTAGCAGTTTTTCTATCATACCCGAAGGAAACTCAAAAGGAATTTCATTTTCAATAGGTTCAGTAGGTTGAGGAGCAACTCTTTGCTCTACTGGTCGGGGTGAACATACCCCAAACAAGCCCCTCAGAGGATTACTTTCCATAGTAACAAGTGACACTAAATTTCAGCACACTATATAAATTTTTCCTTACCAAATTCCACCTACCAAAGGCGCTTCACTCCCCGGCAACGGCGCCAGAAAAGAGTCTTGATGACCCACAAGTATAGGGGATCTATCGTAGTCCTTTCGATAAGTAAGAGTCTCGAACCCAACGAGGAGCAGAAGGAAATGACAAGCGGTTTTCAGCAAAGTATTCTCTGCAAGTACTGAAATAAGTGGTAACAGATAGTTTTGTGATAGGATAATTTGTAAAGAGCAACAAGTAACAAAAGTAAATAAAGTGCAGCAAGATGGCCCAATCCTTTTTGTAGCAAAGGACAAGCCTGGACAAACTCTTATATAAGGAAAAGCGCTCCCGAGGACACATGGGAATATCGTCAAGCTAGTTTTCATCATGTTCATATGATTCGCACTCGGTACTTTGATAATTTGATATGTGGGTGGACCGGTGCTTGGGTGTTGTTCTTACTTGAACAAGCATCCCACTTATGATTAACCTCTATTGCAAGTATCCGCAACTACAACAAAAGTATTAAGGTAAACCTAACCATAGCATGAAACATATGGATCCAAATCAGCCCCTTACGAAGCAACGCATAAACTAGGGTTTAAGCTTCTGTCACTCTAGCAACCCATCATCTACTTATTACTTCCCAATGCCTTCCTCTAGGCCCAAATAATGGTGAAGTGTTATGTAGTCGACATTCACATAACACCACTAGAGGCTAGACAACATACATCTCATCAAAATATCGAACGAATACCAAATTCACATGACTACTAATAGCAAGACTTCTCCCTTGTCCTCAGGAACAAACGTCACTACTCACAAAGCATATTCATGTTCATAATCAGAGGGGTATTAATATGCATAAAGGATCTGAACATATGATCTTCCACCAAGTAAACCAACTAGCATCAACTACAAGGAGTAATCAACACTACTAGCAACCTACTAGCACCAATCCCGGACTTGGAGACAAGAATTGGATACAAGAGATGTACTAGGGTTTTGAGATGAGATGGTGCTGGTGAAGATGTTGATGGAGATTGCCCTCTCCCGATGAGAGGAGCGTTTGTGATGACGATGGCGATGATTTCCCCCTCCCAGAGGGATGTGTCCCCGGCAGAACAGCTTTGCCGGAGCCCTAGATTGGTTCCGCCAAGGTTCCGCCTCGTGGCGGCGGAGTTTCATCCCGAAAGGTTGCTTCTACTTTTTTTTTCTTGATGAAAGACTTCATATAGCAGAAGATGGGCATCGGAGAGCCACCAGGGGGCCCACGAGGTAGGGGCGCGCCCTAGGGGGCGCCCCCCACCCTCGTAGACAGGGTGTGGGGCCCCTGGTCTTCATCTTTGGCGAGGATTTTTTATTATCTATTATAAGATATCCTGTGGAGTTTCAGGACTTTTGGAGTTACGCAGAATAGGTCTCTAATATTTGCTCCTTTCCAGCCCAGAATTCCAGCTGCCGGCATTCTCCCTCCTTATGTAAACCTTGTAAAATAAGAGAGAATAGCCATAAGTAATGTGACATAAAGTGAAATAACAGCCCATAATGCAATAAATATCGATATAAAAGCATGATGCAAAATGGACATATCAGCCCTCTGTGATCGATTCCCCCTCCGGCAGTTCGCCGGAAAAGGACCCAAGATGGGATCTCACGGGTACAGAAGGTTGCGGCGGTGGAAAAGTGGTTTCGTGACTCCCCCTGATGTTTTTAGGGTATAAGAGTATATATATAGGAGAAAGAAGTATGTCGGTGGAGCTCCATGGGGCCCACGAGGGTGGGGGCGCGCCCTCCTGCCTTGTGGCCGCCTCGCGGAGTTCCAGACTTCAACTCAAAGTCTTTTGGATTGCTTTCTTCCAAGAAAGATCATCGCGAAGGTTTCATTCCGTTTGGATTCAGTTTGGTATTCCTTTTCTGTAAAACACTGAAATAGGCAAAAAAACAGAAACTGGCATTGGGCCTTCGGTTAATAGGTTAGTCCCAACAATAATATAAAAGAGCATATAAAAGCCCACTAAACATTCAAAATAGATAATATAATAGCATGGTACAATAAAAAATTATAGATACGTTGGTGACGTATCACACTATCATCAAAATTTTCAATAGCCCCGGCATTTCACTCCCGCGTTTGACTCCCGCGTAGTAAAATTTTCAGTACCCGCGTCATTTCCTCAAGCACCGCCCCTCCACACACACACACACACACACACACACACACACACCAAAACCTCCTCGGGCGTGCGCACATACACACACACACACCCTCCCTCGCTCGAAACCCTAGCAAGGTTCCCGCCGCCGCCGCCGCCGCAAGGCCTCCATTATCAACATCTGCCGGTTTGCCCCTGCATCTTACCCACAGATATCCATACCTAGTCCACCCTGAGTTTCTTAGATGACGCCTGCCAAACGCCCCCTTTCCCACAGATTCCCATCCCCATCTCCACCCCCCACTCTAGAGCATCGCAGCCTAAGCTCGGCTACGCTTCCTGTCGGGGATATACCCCGCGGTGTAAACCGGCCGGAAGTTAACCCGGCCGGACTTGGCGATATTCGTCTGGTGACCCGCCCAGACCTGGCGGTTTACCAGCAACCCGTCGGGACGTTGTAACTCACTGGTAACCCGACGGACGGGTCAGAAGAGCGACAAGACCAGGTGGCCCGTCTGGCGGTTCAGGAAGGCCGGTTCAACTATTGAGGGCCGGTTTAAGAGGAAAGGAACATTTGCCTTACAAGGAGTTAAAGCCAGCACTTGTATCCGGTTTGTATGAGAGATAGACTAGTCCTAATCCCAATAGGACTCCACATGTAAACCGCCCCTTCAGCATATATAAGGAGGGGCAGGGCTCCCCAAAGAGGAGAGGGGAGAAGTTAGAAGCTACAAGCTACAAGCAATCGATAATCTCTAGGGCTAGACACAAGAGCCGGTTTACGGCGTCTCCCTCGGGATGATAATGAGACCTAGCCTCAAACAGCATGTAGGGTTTTTACCGGATGATGTTTCCCGGGGCCCGAAGCTGTCTAAACCCTTGTCTTGCGTGTTGATCCGCCCTGCGTCTCTCGTCCCACTCAACCCCTCTCAAGCTACCATATGGATGTGTTGGCCTCGCGACTAAGTCCTGACACTAAGGACATCTGCCATGACAAATCCACGACAGTTGGCGCCCACCGTGGGGCTCGCGCACGGTAGTGTTGAGTTCTTGAAGGGATCTCATCTAGGGATCGACGAGCTCGCGATTTCATCGGATGGAAAATTATCGACAAGTTTGTTATTTGTGATCAAGAACATAATTAAGTTTGAAACCGGTAGTACATGGTTTGAGATCGACAGAAGCTAGGGTTCCGTGCGCGCCATCGCACGTGACCTATTGATCCGCCGGTCCGAGTAAAGTTGATTTCCGCCGGAACGGCAGTGCAATCCGGCGAAACCGAGACCGGTTCAAAGTACTTCACTGACCGATTGCCGTTTTATACGGGGGAGCCAGCGCACGTATGAGTAATCACCTACTCACGGTTCAATCATGACCAAATCAAGAGGGTACTACTTAAACTAGTACTATGCCACGTGAGATTCATCATCAACAATTCTTTTTTGGGAAAAGGGCCAGTACCACTTGAACACTACTACTAGATCAGAGGTCTTTTTACCTTGACTACTGCATCCACCCGACTGGGAAGAGATCAAGTGCTGCTGCCAGATCATCATCAGGGCAATTTTTCAAAAGGAAAATAAAAAAGGGGGAGGAGGAGACCACCGAATCAAGTCGACCCGGCCTCACCGTTGCCCCCGCGGCTGTCCGAGTCACCGTCGCTGGGTGACCCGCTTTACCAAGACGTTGGATTACCACTGCAGCCTTAAGATGCTACTCACACAGCCACCATGAGCCCTCCTTCTAGCGCCAGATCACCTCTGCCGCCGTTCACGAGCTGACCGAACTTCACCGTTTCGAACGAGCTGCCATCGCCGGTTCGTGCCTACAACCCGCCGGCTACTCACAAAGCTGCGAACGGCCTTGTTTCTGATGCAAACTGCCGACGCGCCTCCTCATCCGATTCGGTTCGCCAGCGCTGCAAACCGCCCGGGACCCGAGACTCATCTTCGCGGCCCCCAATCGCTCCGCCTCGTTCGTTGCGGGCTCGTCCCGCGCCTCTGCCAAATCGCCGTTGCCGGTTCACCTCCGCCTCAAGCCGGATGCTGCTTCGCCAGATTTGCTAACCCGCCGTGGTCGGCTGCTCCTCTGCTCCAGGCCTCGTCCGCACCTCGTCTCCACCAGGCCGCCCCCGGGTCATCGCCACGGTGCTCCCAGTCCTGCGCCGAGCACCCGCCTCTGCGTAGTGTTCCCGTGGCTGCGGCATGACCCGCACCGGCCCTTCTGCAAGCTGCAAGACCAGCCACAGGCCGCCCGGTTCGTCTCTGCCGTCGAGCCGCCGCCGCTCCTGAACCGCCTCCGCGGAGTCGCCTTCTGTACGAGTTTCCTGTGTCCGGCCACTGCGCTCGTTTCAAACCACCGGATCATCAGTATTCACGTACAGATCATCTGTCGTTCAGAAACATCAGGTGATATCCATCTAAATTTCTCTTATTAATACTTATTGTTTTCGTCAAAAGAACAATTACTTTGCACTGTAAATCTTTTTATGCAGGATAATTACTTATGACAAAGGTATTGTTATACCGCAGACATGGAGCGCGTGCCAGTATAGTTTTGCAGTGGCGTTCTTTCGGGCCATGCTGCTCGACGGATACACATGCAAATCGCCGCCCCCGCTGTTCGGTTTACATCCGTCCAACGCATGCGGATGATTCATTGTCCGCGCCGGTTTACAAACATCACGGCCGACTCACCCGTCCGCACCGGTTTACCACAATGAGGCCGGTTCACCCGTGGTTAATTTCAGCTTCATACAGTTATCATCAACTTCATGGCGGGTTATTTCCGGCCTAAACACATCAGGTGATATCCATCTAAGATATATTTTATTAACACATATCAAAGAACAGTTTATCTTTGCCTTGGTATGCAATACTGTTTATGCAGGACAATTGTTCATTACAAATGAGGCGCTATGTTACGGGCACGGAGCACGCGCTAGCAATATTCTGCATCGGCGTTTCGTCCGTGTCATACCACCCGATGAATGAGCATGCGCAAGTCGCCGTCCCTGTGGTCCGGTTTACATCAGCTTACCGGGACCGCGCACGCAATTAGCCCGTCCGTGCGGTTTACCGCACTTGCGATTGACTCGCCCGTCTGTGCCGGATTACAGCGTCATAACCGACTCTCGCGATCGCACCGGTTTACAACACCGTGGCCGTCTCCCGCGACCGCGCTGGTTTGCGGCACGGAGGACTACTTGCTCCGCACCGGTTTACAATGCCGCGACCGGTTCATCTGTCTGTTCGCATGGCTGACTTGCCATGATTGATTTCAGTTTCACTGTAGTGATCGTCAACTCCGCGGTGGATATTTTCCGGCTAACATATCAGGACAAATTGTCTGTTGCAAAAAGGGGGATTATTATATCACTGAGCTATTGGATAACCCGTGCCGGTTTATATCGCGATCCAGATCGCGTCAACTCGTCAGGACCATGCGAATTACCCAATAGCGCATGCACAGGCTGCCATCCCCCGCAGTCCGGTCTACATCAACATACCGGGCCGCACCTGTCTGCGCGAGCCATTTATTTAGTATGAACAAGTCACAGCTTGGGTAGCCCGGTTTTCTTTCAAATTGGAGGCAAATTATCATCAACCGCCGTCTGCACTGGATGGATCAATGGGCAGGCGCACAAGTCACCGCCGCTGCAGTTTGGTTAACTTCAAATCACCAGTTGGAAGGAACCATTGGCCGAGTTGCTAACACGGTTCATACGGGATCATTTACAACCCGCCGCAGTCACCTCAACCTTCTGTGTATTCACATCGTGTTATCAACACCAATGATATACAAGTTATACCGGTTTATATCACGGTCAAATATGGAGAATCTCAAGCCAACTCCTCGAGTCACCTTGAGACTTGGGGGCTACGATGATATGACGCAGCAAGTCTTGCCAGTTTCAGCCGGTTTAAGAACCCGAGGACGATGGAGAAGTTTCGGATCATCAGAAAGGATTCCGGTTTGAAACCTGGCTGAAGGGAAGTCAGTATCACTGAAGCTCTCAAATATCCGGTTTATAATCCGGTTCAAGAGAAATCTATTCTCCCACAAAGTTCTGAAGCGCTCAGATCCGGTTTAACAATGTCCGGTTCAAAAAGGAATTAACTTCTCGCAAGTTCGAGTTTAAAGGCCGTCAGAAAATTTCCGGCTGAAAATGAAGATTCCAGTTTAAAATCCGGTTCAAGGGGAAGATGTCTCCCACAGCTTTGAAGCTTTCAATATCCGGTTCAAGATCCCGGTTCAAGAAGAATTTACCTCTTGCAAAAAAGTTAAAAATTACCGAAGAGGACCTGCTGCCATGATGCGCGGTTCAAACATGGGTATCCGGCCTTATTGGCTTGACATATTATTTTTCACATGGGGGCTCCCGCTTTGTAAAGCGGGGTATCTATTCTTTATATCATGCGTGGTTACACGGAGTGGATTCGCTTTAGGGCAACCTCCGGTTTACCCCTTGAGGTCGCTTCACAGAAGAGCAACAAAGTCAGTTGGGGACCTAGTCGACTTGAACCGTAGCTACACCTCCTGGGAGCTTGGTCATGTCTTGACGACGGTAATGCCTTCTGGCTGGCACATTTGACACTAAGTCAGTTGGGGACCTAATCGACTTGAACCGTAGTTACACCTTATGGGAGCTCGGTCATGTCTTGATGATGGTAATGCCTTCTGATCGGCTTTTTAGCCAATAAGTCATTTGGGGGCTTGGTCGTGTCCGAACCAATGCAATGCCACTTGATCGGCCCTAGGCCAATAAGTCAGTTGGGGACCTAATCGACTTGAACCGTAGTTACACCTTATGGGAGCTCGGTCATGTCTTGATGATGGTAATGCCTTCTGATCGGCTTTTTAGCCAATAAGTCATTTGGGGGCTTGGTCGTGTCCGAACCAATGCAATGCCACTTGATCGGCCCTAGGCCATTAAGTCACTTGGGGGCTTGGTCGAATCCGAACCAATGCAATGCCACTTGGCCGGCGTAACGCCACGCGTCATTTTGGGGTCCTGGCTGACTGGCACCATTGCTACGCCTTCGGGGGGCTTGGTTGCGTCTGACCATGGTAATTCCATCTGACCAAGCTCAGTAGAGCTCTTCTTTTGCAAAAAAAAATTTGCCATTACTTTTGCTTTAATAGCCTCTCTTGAGAAGTTGCTATTTTATTTGCGTTTTGTAAACCGACAGTATTTTGTACCGGTTCAAACAGCTAAATTGGCGGAACACGGTCTATTTTTAGACCGGAGATTATCTGCCCGGTTTGATTTTCTGTTACCATCCTATTATGGAGTAAACCGGTGTTTATCAACCCAGCTCGGCTTTCAACTACAAGTCGTGAGTGCATGATCAAATTATAATCCGGAGATTATCTGCCCGGTTTGATTTTCTGTTACCATCCTATTATGGAGTAAACCGGTGTTTATCAACCCGGCTCGGCTTTCAACTACAAGTTGTGAGTGCATGATCAAATTATAATCCGGAGATTATCAGCCCGGTCTGGTTTGACTACAAGTTACCAGTATATATATGGTTAATCCGGTGTTTATCACAACCCGGAACGGTTTTATCATAAATCGGCGCAATATGGAAGGAGTTATCATTACTCAAGATTGGGGTTATCACTCTTACTACAAAAAGTTGGTAAACCAACGATGTGATTCAGTGTCACAGGTATGTATACTTCATATTTTTAAGTGCAGCCCTGGTTATAAACCCAGGTTATATGTTGAGCATTATGACCCGTCCGGCGGTAAACCGCCAGGACACTTTAAACTTGTTGTATGCAGAAACAGGTTGAATAAAGCATGATTATAAATTATCCGGTGTTTGTTAAACCGGCCTGGCTTTAAGACAATAAGTTGCCAGTATGATGATAAATTATCCAGTGTTTATTAAACCAGTCTGGCTTTGGACTATAAGTCGCCAGTATATATTTGGATTGCGCCATTGGAATCATGCGCTTATAAATTATTGGATTATATTATTCAAATAGCCAAACCTGGCTGAATTTTCATTATGATATTGGATGAATAAAGGCTTTCATACGAGATTATATTATCTTGAATGGCCAACATGGCTGGATTTTTATTACGGTTATTAATATTATGATTAAGGTTTTCAAAGTCGCTTTAGCGCAACGGTTATCATTTTATACAATTGAAGGAATAGTCCCGAGTCGCTGCATGCTTACAACCCGGCACTTGGGGGCTACATTATTCAAAATTGAGATTACATCAAATATGCAAGTCTCATGTTGCTGCAAGCATGCACCATGACACTTGGGGGCTAATGCAAGGTCATTTTTGCTCATCTTATTGAAGATCCAACTCATCACATTGTAATGAGCTGGCCCTTGGGGGCTACCAATTGCTCCTGTCAACTATTCAAGGTACAAAGCTTTTTATCTATTATATTGAAGGGTCTACTGCTCAGTTGGTAAAGCACAAGGCTCTTAACCTTGTGGACGTGGATTCAAGCCCCATGATGAGGGGTTACATCAGATGATGTTATTTTTATAGAAGTATATATCAAAGTCCCAGCTCAATATTATCTTACTGAGCCGGCCCTTGGGGGCTACACATTGCTGTTCAAAGTTTACAAGATTATACTTACAAAGTCCCTGCTGATTATTACATAATGACCCGGCCCTTGGGGACTACATTGGTTGAAGTTTTATGGGCATCAATCAATTACAAGTTCCAGGTTGCTGCAAGCATGACAACCCGGCACTTGGGGGCTACAGGTATTATATTATTATCGAAGAAAGATTTTCAAATTCTCTGTTGAGCAAATTAGAATTGACCCGGCGTCACCAATCATTATGACCCTGTGGCTGCAACCCGGAGTCATCAATAATCATAAACCGATGTTGGCAACAATCATGAACCGGTGTCTGCAACAATCATAATCCGGGGTCATCAGTTTTTATAACCCGGCCATTTGGTAATGTTAAACCGGCAAGTTTTCAAGACCGGGATCATCTTCAAACCGGCTGAATATCAGATGAACATTTCAAGACCAGTATTTCTTAAACCGGCGTTTTGGAAGCCGACTCAAGTGGATTATTTCTTCACAATATTTTTCTGTGAGAAACCAATGTCAGCAAATTGAGTATGACGCTGGCTTATTGACCTGGATTTTCTAGAAGGAGGAAATGACAAGGACTTAAGGATGATCAGGTGCCGGTTTACAAGAATTCTTAACCCGGAGTACAACCTATCAAATTTGTTCTTATGTTTATTTGCAGCATAAGTTTACCATGGATAAATCCAAGCTAAACTTGGGGGCTAATGTCGGGGATATACCCCGTGGTGTAAACCGGCCGGAAGTTAACCCGGCCGGACTTGGCGATATTCGTCTGGTGACCCGCCCAGACCTGGCGGTTTACCAGCAACCCGTCGGGACGTTGTAACTCACTGGTAACCCGACGGACGGGTCAGAAGAGCGACAAGACCAGGTGGCCCGTCTGGCGGTTCAGGAAGGCCGGTTCAACTATTGAGGGCCGGTTTAAGAGGAAAGGAACATTTGCCTTACAAGGAGTTAAAGCCAGGACTTGTATCCGGTTTGTATGAGAGATAGACTAGTCCTAATCCCAATAGGACTCCACATGTAAACCGCCCCTTCAGCATATATAAGGAGGGGCAGGGCTCCCCAAAGAGGAGAGGGGAGAAGTTAGAAGCTACAAGCTACAAGCAATCGATAATCTCTAGGGCTAGACACAAGAGCCGGTTTACGGCGTCTCCCTCGGGATGATAATGAGACCTAGCCTCAAACAGCATGTAGGGTTTTTACCGGATGATGTTTCCCGGGGCCCGAAGCTGTCTAAACCCTTGTCTTGCGTGTTGATCCGCCCTGCGTCTCTCGTCCCACTCAACCCCTCTCAAGCTACCATATGGATGCGTTGGCCTCGCGACTAAGTCCTGACACTAAGGACATCTGCCGTGACAAATCCACGACACTTCCCGTGGAGCTCGAGGAGCGACTGGCCCAAAAGAGGTGTATAGCGGTCTCTTCGCCCAACGTCGCCAAGGAAGCTGACGACCATTACTGGCGGCAGGCACTCAAGCGGCGGGCTAAAGTATGCGGGCATGTCTCGGCCGCCGGATACGACATCGAGGTCATCGACAGCGACGGCCTGAGGCGGGCTATGTCATAGGTTAAGTGGCCCACCCCCAACCCCTCGGGTTAAACCGCCGTCGATCTCATCCATGGCCCCGCCGATGATCTCCTCTGGCTCGTTGTCAACAATTTGCACTACAAAAAATACACTTTCGTGATGATATGTGTTTGTCACAGTAGGTCGCGTTTTTTGTCATGCATGTACATCCATGATGATTTTATGACAGAATCAAGATAGTCATACCTGTGCTGTCGTCGAAGTGTTCCATGACATTACCAAAATTATCATCACGGAATTGTCCACTTCCATGACGATAAATCACGCGTCACAGAAGTGCTTTCGTCAAGGGTGACCGACACGTGGCATCCACCATAACGGAACACCGTTAAGCTATCGGGTCCAGTTTTGGATCCGATAACCCGTTAACAGCCCTAACCAATGGGGATTTTCCACGTGTAAAATCATCATTTGCTGGAGGAAACACGTGTCGGCTCACCGTTGGGACAGATGTCATCCACTCATTGGACGCAAGGCGCCTATGATACGTCGACACGTGGCACGGCCCAACAGAGGTGCATTCCTGTGAAAAGGCCGGCCTGTTTGACTTGGTCAAAAGATGGCGGGTCGTGTAACGCCCTCGATGCGGCTATATCTCCCACGTGTCGAGGCACGACTTAGAGGCATAACCGCATTGAAAGCAATGTCGCAAGTGAGGTAATCTTCACACAATCCATGTAATAAATAAAGGGGAAAGATACATAGTTGGCTTACAATCGCCACTTCACACAAGTACATAAATAACATCCATCATACAGATTACACTCAAGGTCCGACTACGGTACCAAAATGAAAGAAGACTACCCCAAATGCTAAACAGATCCCCGGATCACCCAACTGGGCTCCACTACTGATCATCTGGAAAAGAAACATAGTAACTGCCACGTTCCTCGTCGAACTCCCAAGTGAGCTCGGACGCGTCAACTGCACTGGCATCGTTGGTACCTGCAACTGAGGTGATAATATCTGTGAGTCACGGGGACTCAGCAATCTCACACCCGCGAGATCAAGACTATTTAAGCTTAAAGGTGGGAAAGGGGTTTGTGAGGTGGAACTGCAGCAAGCGACTAGCATATGGTGGCTACAGCGCAAAAAAAGAGAGCGAGAAGAGAAGGCAAAGCACGGTCGAGAAACTAGAAGTGATCAAGAAGTGATCCTGAACAACCTACGTCAGGCATAACTCCAACAACCGTGTTCACTTCCCGGACCCCGCCGAGAAGAGACCATCACGGTTACACATGCGGTTGATGTGTTTTAGTTAAGGTCAACTTCGGGTTTTCTACAACCGGACATCAACAAATTCCCATCTGCCTCATAACCGCGGGCACGGCTTTCGAAAGATAATACCCTGCAGGGGTGTCCCAACTTAGCCCATGATA
This sequence comes from Aegilops umbellulata, assembly GCA_032464435.1. Classification (NCBI taxonomy): domain Eukaryota; kingdom Viridiplantae; phylum Streptophyta; class Magnoliopsida; order Poales; family Poaceae; genus Aegilops; species Aegilops umbellulata. The sequence goes on along the minus strand of CP136055.1, from coordinate 369,773,431 downwards.
AGCTCTCACGGTCAACGAAGGATATTCCTTCTACCGTGAAGACCCGATCAATCTCGGAATCCCGGACTAAAGACATTTCGGCAGCAACAAAACAAGTCCAGCAAAGCCGCCCGATTGTGCCGACAAATCCTGATAGGAGCTGCACATATCTCGGTCTCAGGGCACATCCGGATTGTCCAAACTTCCGATAGGCGAACCCAGAGTTTCCCCTGGTGGCCACCGGCGGCTGACGGTTTGGACCAACAATCGAAGGAGAACTGGCCCGGGGGTTAAAATAAAGATGACCCTTGAGTCTGCAGAACCCAAGGGAAAAAGGCTAGGTGGCAAATGGTAAAACCAATGTTGGGCCTTGCTGGAAAATCTTATTCAAAGCGAACTGTCAAGGGGGTCCCATAAATCACCCAACCGTGTAAGGAACGCAAACTCCGAGAACATAACACCGGTATGACGGAAACTAGGGTGGCAAGAGTGGAACAAAACACCGGGCATAAGGCCGAGCCTTCCACCCTTTACCAAGTATATAGATGCATTAATTAAATAAGAGGTATTGTGATATCCCAACAAGTAAACATGTTCCAACAAGGAACAACAAGTCCATGTTCCAACAAGGAACAAACTTCATCTTCACCTGCAACTAACAACGCTATAAGAGGGGCTGAGCAAAGCAGTAACATAGCCAAACAACGGTTTGCTAGGACATGGGTGGTTAGAGGCTGACATGGCAATATAGGAGACATGATATAGCAAGTGGTAGGTATCGCAGCATAGGCATAGCAAAAGAGCGAGCAATCTAGCAAGCAAAGATAGAAGTGATTTCGAGGGTATGGTCATCTTGCCTGCAAGGTTCTCAGAGTTGTCGAAAGCTTGGTCCTCGTAAGCGTTCTCAACAGGTTCCTCGTTCACGTACTCGTCTCCCGGCTCTACCCAAGACAAGAGAACAAGCAAAGGAACAAATATCAACCACGATGCAATGCGCAAGCAACATGATGCAAAACATGGCATGATATGCGAGAGGTGATGTGCAATGCGTATGCATGCTCCGGAAGGACAAGGATGAACAGGGCATAATCTTGGAAAACCAAGCATGCCACTGGATAGATGAGGTGATTTCGGTTGAAATCGATACAAAGTACACCGGAATCGGATGCACGGTTTGCAAATGGCAAGCAATACAAGAATGACACGAAACTGCCATAAACAGCATGATGCTACTTAGCAAGCAACAAACAATTAAGCTACTGCACCCAACCATGGCAACAAAGCATATGACAGTAATCTACTCGAGATGCTCGACAAAAGATGAACACCGAGCTACGGCTAAATCACATCATAACAGGTCCAAACAATCAGGGCAAAAGTGCAAAAGATAACAGGTTCACAGACTTAGTGAAATTATCAACATAGCAGAAACTAACATCAGGATGACGTGTTCAGAGCAGTGAAACAACATGCTACAGGTTCAGAACATAGCAAAGTAAGGCATGGCATGAATCTAATCGTAGCACTTGACAAAAGTCTTTTACTGACCATAAGACAAAATGGACCACAAAATATGATTACACCCATGTCAAATAAGCAAGTTTCGTTACAGGTTTCAGACTTAGCAGAAAACTGGACATGGCAGAAAACTAATAACGACTAGGCATGTTCGTGAGCTCGATGCACTCACTACAGAGCATTTCATGATAAACTAAGCATACATACATCACGAAGACATGGCATAGTAACAATACATGGCAAGAATAACATCATATCATGCAAGGACCAACTACACCAAGCTTGGCAAAATCGAATAACATGTAAACAATCTGCCAGCAACATTTTGAAGCAAAAGTAGAGCTCGATTGGCTCAAGCAATGGCACTTCATAATTGCAAACAAAGGCATGGATGGATATAGAAAATACTCAAGTTCAAAACACCCTTACTGATCATGCTCAAATTATGCATAGATCTCTCAGAAACAACATGAATGCATGGCATAAAAATAACAGCAGTCAGGGACTTGGTGAAATCGCTAAGTCTCTGAAATCAGCAACATCAAGATACCTAGTTTGCATGCTTGTGCTAGTCACCACATGGATCACAAAAATACATGGCAAAATCCTCTGGATAGGTAACATGGCATATTACAAAACTCATGTAGGACTCAGCTTCATAGGAGGTACACATCAATCATGGCAAAAATGACAAAAGTGCATGTTCAGATAAGATCCAGCAACTAACATCAACTAGCCCTCTTCTAACAGCATTTCGGGCATTAATATGACCTCAAATGAAAGTGATGCAATGGAACAAAGTGATTTACTATTCGGGGCGAACAAACCGACATATTATACGCGCGAAACGGAGCTACAGATGCGAAGTTATCGCATGATGAAGATGCGATGATAATGATGAAAAACTGGGACTTAGAAGAAAAACGAGGGGGTGAGGGAAAAGTCAACCCCGAGGTGGATCTCAGATCCGGCGACTCCGGTGGCTCCGGTGGAGCTCCGGCGAGGTGGGGCCGATCGGAGCGGCGCGGGGAAGAGGCGCCGGGGCGGCGGGCGGCGCGCGGCGCACGCAGGCGGCGGCGGCACGGTGGTCCGGCGGCGCGGGGCGCGCGCGGAGGTGCGGCGGCGGCGGGCGGCTCCGGGCGGCGAGCTGCGGCGGCGGCGGGCGCTCGGGCGCGGGCGTGCTGGGCGCGGGGCGCGGAGGCGGGGCGGCTCGGGCCGGGCGGGCCCTCGGCGGGCTCGTCGGGCCGGCGCGCGGGACGGCGGCGGTGGCCAATGGGGAAGCGCCCCATGGCGGCGGCGGCGACCCGGACACGTCCGGCCGGCGGGTTTTCGTCCGGCGGCGGCGGGGGAGGAAATAGACTAGGGTTAGGGTAGTTTTGCCCGCAAATGGAGGAGGAGGAGGCCTATTTATAGCTAGAAGGAGATAGGGAGCTCCAAATGGAGAGCGGTTTTCGGCCACGCGATCGTGATCGAACGACGGAGGACATGGGAGTGACTTAGATGGGTTATTGGGCTTCTTTGAAGGGGTGTTGGGCTGCAACACACACGAGGCCTTCACAGTTACCCGGTTAACCGTTGGAGTACCAAACGAACTCCGATTGACCCGAAACTTGACAGGCGGTCTTCCTGTGCTATACCGAGGCCACATGTCAAACCTCGGTCCATTCCGAGAACGTTTAATACCCGCTCATGAAGAAATGTAAAAGGGGACGCCGGGAGACATAGGAGCGCCGGATTGCAAAACGGACAACGGGAAAGATGCTCGGATTTATGAGACGAACACGTATGCGAATGCGATGCACATGATGACATGAAATGAAATGCAAGACATGACCAAAATGCAAAACGGAGAGAACCCAACCACGGAGGGAATATCATAGCACATAGCCGGAAATGGCAAGAGTTGGATTACAAATATGGCAAGTTACATCTGGGGCGTTACAACACACCACCACTACGAGAGGATCTCGTCCCGAGATCTAGGACTGAAAGAACTCCGGATACTCAGAACGTAGGTGGTCTTCATGCTCCCAGGTGGCCTCTCGGTCTGAATGATGTGACCATTTCACTTTGAGGAATTTGATTGACTTGTTGCGAGTCTTGCGCTCAGTTGTCTCAAGAATGGCAACTGGATGCTCATGATAGGACAAATCTTCTTGAAGATCAATCTCTTCGAAGTTGATGGTGCGCTCAGGCGTCTTGAAGCACTTGCGAAGCTGTGACACGTGGAAGACATCGTGCACATTTGCAAAGTTGGAGGGAAGCTCGAGTTGATAGGCGAGATCGCCTCGTTTCCTGATGATCTTGAAGGGACCCACGTATCGCGGAGCAAGTTTCCCCTTGATACCGAAGCGACGAGTTCCTTTCATTGGCGAGACACGGAGGTAAACATGGTCTCCGATCTCGAATGCCACATCTCGGTGTTTGCTGTCGTAATAGCTCTTCTGGCGCGACTGCGCGGCTTTGAGGTTCTCACGAATCACCTTGCACATAGCCTCAGCCTCTGAGATCAAATCATTGCCGAGCAATTGACGTTCACCGGTTTCAGACCAGTTTAGAGGAGTACGACACTTCCTGCCATAGAGAATCTCGAATGGGGCTTTGCCCGAGCTGGCTTGAAAACTGTTGTTGTAAGAGAATTCAGCATAAGGAAGACAATCCTCCCACTTCATGCCGAAAGAGATAACACAGGCTCTGAGCATATCTTCAAGAATTTGGTTGACACGCTTGACTTGTCCACTAGTCTGAGGGTGGAACGCTGTGCTGAAGCGGATGTTGGTGCCCATGGCCGTCTGAAAAGAATCCCAAAACTTGGAGGTAAAGATGCTGCCACGGTCTGAAGAGATCAATTGTGGAATGCCGTGCAACGAGACAATTCTGGAGGTGTAGAGCTCTGCCAGCTGCGCTGCTGTGATAGACTCTTTGATAGGAAGAAAATGAGCCACTTTGCTGAGCTTGTCGATGACGACGAAGATAGCATCATTTCCATGCTTGGACTTAGGAAAACCAGTCACGAAGTCCATTTCGATATGATCAAACTTCCATTCTGGAATAGCAAGAGGTTGGAGAAGACCAGCTGGTCGTTGGTGTTCTGCTTTCACCCTTCTGCAGACATCACACTCATTCACGAATTGAGCAATCTCACGCTTCATTCGAGTCCACCAATACGACTGCTTGAGGTCATGGTACATCTTTGTACTTCCAGGATGAATAGACAGAAGAGAATTGTGTGCTTCATTCATAATGACTTTACGAAGATCACCCTTTGGAACCACGATCCGGTCCTCGAAGAAAAGAGTATCTCTGTCATCAACTCGATAGCACTTGTATTTGGGGATGCTCTTTTCAATACCACGTTTCACCTTCTTCACCATGGTATCCAACAATTGTGCCTCACGAATTTGATCTTCCAAAGTAGGAGAGACAATGAGGTTGGCAAGAACACCTTGAGGAACAACTTGAAGATTCAACTTGCGGAAAGCTTCACAAAGATCCGGTTGAAATGGCTTGAGGATTAAGCTGTTGCAGTAAGCCTTTCTGCTCAAAGCGTCTGCAATCACATTAGCCTTGCCTGGAGTGTACTCAATACTCGGATTATACTCTTGAATCATTTCGACCCATCGAGTTTGCCTGAGGTTGAGATGAGGCTGAGTGAAGATATACTTGAGACTCTTGTGATCGGTGAATATGTCCACTTTTCTTCCCAACAGGAGATGTCTCCATGTTATTAGTGCGTGGACAACTGCCGCCAACTCAAGATCGTGAGTGGGGTAGTTCCTTTCATTGGGCTTCAACTGGCGAGAGGTATAGGCAACAACCTTCTTCTCTTGCATTAACACAGCACCGAGGCCCTGAAGAGAAGCATCACAGAATACTTCATAAGGTTTGGATTCGTCAGGAGGAGTCAGAACTGGAGCAGTGACGAGTTTCTCTTTGAGAGTGTTGAAAGCAACGTCACACTCAGGAGACCAGACATATTTCGCATGCTTCTGGAGGAGGTTGGAAAGAGGCTTAGCAATCTTGGAGAAATTCTCAACGAATCTTCGGCAATAGCTTGCAAGTCCAAGAAAACTGCGAAGCTGCTTGACATTCTGAGGAGGATTCCAATTCAAAACTGCAGACACCCTCTCTGGATTAACAGCAATGCCCTTGGCAGAGATGATATGGCCAAGATAAAGAACTTCATCAAGCCAGAATTCACATTTGGAGAACTTCGCATATAATTGATACTCTCTGAGCTTGTCGAGTACCAATCGCAAATGTTCGGCATGATCCTTCTTATTCTTGGAGAAGACCAAAATATCATCAAGATAGACCAAGACAAATTCGTTGATGTAGGGGTTGAAGATGAAATTCATCAAGCGAGTGAAATACGGAGGAGCATTGACAAGGCCGAAGGACATGACAGTATATTCATAAGAACCAAAGCTTGTTCTGAATGCTGTCTTGGGAATATCTTCTTCACGAATGCGAATCTGATGGTAACCCATACGAAGGTCAAGCTTGGAGAACACCTTAGCACCTTTGAGTTGCTCAAATAGCTCATTGATGTTGGGAAGTGGGTACTTGTTCTTGATAGACTTCTTGTTCAATGGACGGTAATCGACGCAAAGTCGGTCCGTGCCATCCTTCTTCTTGACAAAAAGAACACCACAACCCCAAGGAGAAGAACTCGGTCTGATCAGACCCAGACGTTCTTGTTTATCGAGTTGAATCTTTAATTCCTTGAGCTCATCTGGTCCAAGCTTGTAAGGACACTTTCAAACGGGTTCCGTGCTAGGCTCAAGCTCAATAACGAATTCAACTGGCCGACGGGGAGGCATACCCGGAAGCTCTTCTGGAAAAACATCTTGGTACTCACAAACGACTGGAATCTAAGAGATAGCCTCCATTTCACCCATCTCATTGAGAGAAAACAACCGAATGGTATCATCACAAGAAGCATAGATGATCACATCGTTAGAAGAGTGAGTCAATTTGATTTCCCTGGCAGCACACTCAAGCTGAGCCTTGTGCTTAGAAAGCCAGTCCATCCCGAGAATAAGATCAATATCAGAATCACCAAGCACCATTGGAGAAGACAGAAATTTATAGTCACCCATCTTGATAGAGACATCCGGAACCATATAACTTGCATTCATGCATTTAGCCGGAGAGACAACTGATAAGGGTTTAGGCAAACCTTGGATAGGCAATTCATGCATCGATGCAAAAGGCTTTGAGATGAAACAATGTGATGCACCAGTATCGAATAAGACTTTAGCAGGAATATCATTAACAGGAAGGTTACCCATGATCACTTCAGAAGAATCCTCTGCTTGAGCTGCGTTCATCATGTTCACCTTGGCATACTTGGAATTATGCTTGACCACTGCATTGCTGGAAGATTTCACAGGAGGAGGAGGCGGAAGGCGCCTTTGATTGAAGCACTTGTTCGCATAGTGACCCTTCTGCTGACATTTGTTACAAGTCACTTCTGATAGCGGACGATGGTAAGGAGCACTTGGCCTTGGAGCTTGGTTCTGAGACTTGTTCTGAAAGCCAGGGTTGGGTGGGTGGGAAGATCCACGGCCACTTGAATTCTTCTGCTGAAAAGGCTGACGGAACGGAGGAGGAGGAGGCAACCAGAACTTCTGTTGCTTAGCTACCACAAGTGAAGAAGAAGAAGACTGAACTGCGTCTCTGACTCTCTTCTTTGATGCCTCACACTTGAGCTGAGCAGCTTCTTGTTTCAGTGCCATGTTGTAGAATTCATCATACTTTAATGGCTCGAAAAGCACGAGAGCAAGTTGCAGATCTTCTCTGAGACCACGTCTGAATTGGTAGATCATACTCTTCTCATCAGGGATGTCTTGCCTTGCAAAACGAGAGAACTTCTGGAACTGAGTGTTGTATTGATAGACAGACATGGTGCCTTGCTTGAGATTGCGGAATTCCTCACGCTTAAGCTCAACAACACTTTCTGGAATGTGGTGTGCTTTGAAGTCACGGCGGAAATCATCCCAAGTGATCACACGACCTCCTCTGGAATCTTTGTATTGCTGGAACCACTCAGCAGCTTGATCTTTGAGTTGAAAAGAGGCAAACTTGACAAAGTCCTCAGGTCTCACATTGTTGCACTCGAAATGCTTGCTGATGTCCACGGGCCAATCATCTGCGTCTGTGGCCTCGACACAGTAGCTGAAGGTCTTTGGCTGATTAGCAAGGAACTGGTTCAGTGAAGCGAAATGCGGCTGATTGTTGCCTTGGCCTTGATTCTCTTGATTAGCTTGCCCTTGGTTGCGATCTTGCAAGAGCTGAATCAGAATCTGAGCATTGGCATTTGTGGCAGTCATCAAGGCTTGCCATGCTTCCGGAGGTGGAGGCGGTGGCGGAGGGTTAGCCTGATTCCCGTCATTGCGTTCCGGATTCTGACGCGTTGGTGGAGCCATCCTGAAGAGGGTGACATCCATTAGCATCTTGACAGAGATATATTGAGGCTGAATCAAAGGAACGAAATTGCAACATATAGTCTTCACAATTAACATTCGAACGAGAATGAACGAATGAATTCCAATGTAAATCATCACACTTCCAAAATTGAGAAGCCACTTAGAACATGGTAAGGAATAAAATCAACAAGGTACGGAAGTGAACAAATACTTGGTAAGGATTACCCAATCACAAACCAAATATCTGCGGAAGAAATACTAGAGCTACAAGAATTCCCACTTATAAACTCCCGAAACTTTCTGGTTATGCAATCAGGTGTTGGGGATACAGGGGAAGCATAATATCTCACCCAAACTAGCAATTCCTACAACCAGCTGTATCCATCCTTCAACACATAACCAAGAAACCTTCGGAAATCGTCTACCTCAACCTTCGAAAAGCATCCGTTATACAAGTCATGGCAATACTCCTGCACTCGCCACAGTGCTGGGCTATCAGGGTTATCTCACCAACAACTGTACAAAAGAGATTTTCGATGTCAGCGTACTAAACTCAGGTATTCCAAAACCGCAACGATAAAATTATGACAACAACACCTCGGAGCTCAACTCCCCGGGACACTGCCACAACCCCTAAATGTCAGGAGGCAACCAAGACAATGTTGTCATCATAAAACCATTGGAACGATTGTAATATACCCGCGTGATCCTAAAAAAATTTTTTGTGAAATTTGAGAAGAGAAGAGTCAAAACTCTACGTCAGGATGCCTTACCAGAAGGTCGAAGGGACTGGGGAGTAAAAAGAATTCCTAAACTCTCCGATATATAATTCCTAAAAGACTCAAAACATTTTTCTAGACACAACTCGGCCGCTAAAGACGATCAAACAGTGGGGGCTCCTAAGGTCGGGGAAAGGCTCTGATTACCAACTTGTAACGCCCTCGATGCGGCTATATCTCCCACGTGTCGAGGCACGACTTAGAGGCATAACCGCATTGAAAGCAATGTCGCAAGTGAGGTAATCTTCACACAATCCATGTAATAAATAAAGGGGAAAGATACATAGTTGGCTTACAATCGCCACTTCACACAAGTACATAAATAACATCCATCATACAGATTACACTCAAGGTCCGACTACGGTACCAAAATGAAAGAAGACTACCCCAAATGCTAAACAGATCCCCGGATCACCCAACTGGGCTCCACTACTGATCATCTGGAAAAGAAACATAGTAACTGCCACGTTCCTCGTCGAACTCCCAAGTGAGCTCGGACGCGTCAACTGCACTGGCATCGTTGGTACCTGCAACTGAGGTGATAATATCTGTGAGTCACGGGGACTCAGCAATCTCACACCCGCGAGATCAAGACTATTTAAGCTTAAAGGTGGGAAAGGGGTTTGTGAGGTGGAACTGCAGAAAGCGACTAGCATATGGTGGCTACAGCGCAAAAAAAGAGAGCGAGAAGAGAAGGCAAAGCACGGTCGAGAAACTAGAAGTGATCAAGAAGTGATCCTGAACAACCTACGTCAGGCATAACTCCAACAACCGTGTTCACTTCCCGGACCCCGCCGAGAAGAGACCATCACGGTTACACACGCGGTTGATGTGTTTTAGTTAAGGTCAACTTCGGGTTTTCTACAACCGGACATCAACAAATTCCCATCTGCCTCATAACCGCGGGCACGGCTTTCGAAAGATAATACCCTGCAGGGGTGTCCCAACTTAGCCCATGATAAGCTCTCACGGTCAACGAAGGATATTCCTTCTACCGGGAAGACCCGATCAATCTCGGAATCCCGGACTACAAGACATTTCGGCAGCAACAAAACAAGTCCAGCAAAGCCGCCCGATTGTGCCGACAAATCCTGATAGGAGCTGCACATATCTCGGTCTCAGGGCACATCTGGATTGTCCAAACTTCCGATAGGCGAACCCAGAGTTGCCCCTGGTGGCCACCGGCGGCTGACGGTTTGGACCAGCAATCGAAGGAGAACTGGCCCGGGGGTTAAAATAAAGATGACCCTTGAGTCTGCAGAACCCAAGGGAAAAAGGCTAGGTGGCAAATGGTAAAACCAATGTTGGGCCTTGCTGGAAAAGTCTTATTCAAAGCGAACTATCAAGTGGGTCCCATAAATCACCCAACCGTGTAAGGAACGCAAACTCCGAGAACATAACACCGGTATGACGGAAACTAGGGTGGCAAGAGTGGAACAAAACACCAGGCATAAGGCCGAGCCTTCCACCCTTTAACAAGTATATAGATGCATTAATTAAATAAGAGGTATTGTGATATCCCAACAAGTAAACATGTTCCAACAAGGAACAACAAGTCCATGTTCCAACAAGGAACAAACTTCATCTTCACCTGCAACTAACAACGCTATAAGAGGGGCTGAGCAAAGCAGTAACATAGCCAAACAACGGTTTGCTAGGACATGGGTGGTTAGAGGCTGACATGGCAATATAGGAGACATGATATAGCAAGTGGTAGGTATCGCAGCATAGGCATAGCAAAAGAGCGAGCAATCTAGCAAGCAAAGATAGAAGTGATTTCGAGGGTATGGTCATCTTGCCTGCAAGGTTCTCAGAGTTGTCGAAAGCTTGGTCCTCGTAAGCGTTCTCAACAGGTTCCTCGTTCACGTACTCGTCTCCCGGCTCTACCCAAGACAAGAGAACAAGCAAAGGAACCAATATCAACCACGATGCAATGCGCAAGCAACATGATGCAAAACATGGCATGATATGCGAGAGGTGATGTGCAATGCGTATGCATGCTCTGGAAGGACAAGGATGAACAGGGCATAATCTTGGCAAACCAAGCATGCCACTGGATAGATGAGGTGATTTCGGTTGAAATCGATACAAAGTACACCGGAATCGGATGCACGGTTTGCAAATGGCAAGCAATACAAGAATGACACGAAACTGCCATAAACAGCATGATGCTACTTAGCAAGCAACAAACAATTAAGCTACTGCACCCAAACATGGCGACAAAGCATATGACAGTAATCTACTCGAGATGCTCGACAAAAGATGAACACTGAGCTACGGCTAAATCACATCATAACAGGTCCAAACAATCAGGGCAAAAGTGCAAAAGATAACAGGTTCACCGACTTAGTGAAATTATCAACATAGCAGAAACTAACATCAGGATGACATGTTCAGAGCAGTGAAACAACATGCTACAGGTTCAGAACATAGCAAAGTAAGGCATGGCATGAATCTAATCGTAGCACTTGACAAAAGTCCTTTACTGACCATAAGCCAAAAAGGACCAGAAAATATGATTGCACCCATGTAAAATAAGCAAGTTTCGTTACAGGTTTCAGACTTAGCAGAAAACTGGACATGGCAGAAAACTAATAACGACTAGGCATGTTCGTGAGCTCGATGCACTCACTACAGAGCATTTCATGATAAACTAAGCATACATACATCACCAAGACATGTCATAGTAACAATACATGGCAATAATAACATCATATCATGCAAGGACCAACTACACCAAGCTTGGCAAAATCGAATAACATGTAAACAATCTGCCAGCAACATTTTGAAGCAAAAGTAGAGCTCAATTGACTCAAGCTATGGCACTTCATAATTGCAAACAAAGGCATGGATGGATAGAGAAAATACTCTAGTTCAAAACATCCTTACTGATCATGCTCAAATTATGCATATATCTCTCATAAACAACATGAATGCATGGCATGAAAATAACAGCAGTCAGGGACTTAGTGAAATCGCTAAGTCTCTGAAATCAGCAACATCAAGATACCTAGTTTGCATGCTTGTGCTAGTCACCACATATATCACAAAAATACATGGCAAAATCCTCTGGATAGGTAACATGTCATATTACAAAACTCATGTAGGACAGAACTTCATAGGAGGTACATATCAATCATGGCAAAAATGACAAAAGTGCATGTTCAGATAAGATCCAGCAACTAACATCAACTAGCCCTCTTCTAACAGCATTTCGGGCATTAATATTACCTCAAATGAAAATGATGCAATGGAAAAAAATGATGTACTGTTCGGCACAAACAAACCGACATATTATACGCGCGAAATGGAGCTACTGATGCAAAGTTATGGCATGATGAAGGTGCGATGATAATGATGAAAAACTGGGACTTAGAAGAAAAACGAGGGGGTGAGGGAAAAGTCAACCCCGAGGTGGATCTCAGATCCGGCGACTCCGGTGGCTCCGATGGAGCTCCGGCGAGGTGGGGCCGAGCGGAGCGGCGCGGGGAAGAGGCGCCGGGGCGGCGGGCGGCGCGCGGCGCACGCAGGCGGCGGTGGCGCGGTGGTGCGGCAGCGCGGGGCGCGCGCGGAGGTGCGGCGGCGGCGGGCGGCTCCGGGCGGCGAGCTGCGGCGGCGGCGGGCGCTCGGGCGCGGGCGCGCTGGGCACGGGGCGTGGAGGCGGGGCGGCTCGGGCCGGGCGGGCCCGCGGCGGGCTCGCCGGGCCGGCGCGCGGGACGGCGGCGGTGGCCAATGGGGAAGCGCCACGTGGCGGCGGCGGCGACCCGGACACGTCCGGCCGGCGGGTTTTCGTCCGGCAGCGGCGGGGGAGGAAATAGACTAGGGTTAGGGTAGTTTTGCCCGCAAATGGAGGAGGAGGAGGCCTATTTATAGCTAGAAGGAGCTAGGGAGCTCCAAATGGAGAGCGGTTTTCGGCCACGCGATCGTGATCGAACGACGGAGGACATGGGAGTGACTTAGATGGGTTATTGGGCTGCATTGAAGGGGTGTTGGGCTGCAACACACACGAGGCCTTCACAGTTACCCGGTTAACCGTTGGAGTACCAAACGAACTCCGATTGACCCGAAACTTGACAGGCGGTCTTCCGGTGCTATACCGAGGCCACATGTCAAACCTCGGTCCATTCCGAGAATGTTTAATACCCGCTCACGAAGAAATGTAAAAGGGGACGCCAGGAGACATAGGAGCGCCGGATTGCAAAACGGACAACGGGAAAGATGCTCGGATTTATGAGACGAACACGTATGCGAATGCGATGCACGTGATGACATGAAATGAAATGCAAGACATGACCAAAATGCAAAACGGAGAGAACCCAACCACGGAGGGAATATCATAGCACATAGCCGGAAATGGCAAGAGTTGGCTTACAAATATGGCAAGTTACATCTGGGGCGTTACAACACACCACCACTACGAGAGGATCTCGTCCCGAGATCTAGGACTGAAAGAACTCCGGATACTCAGAACGTAGGTGGTCTTCATGCTCCCAGGTGGCCTCTCGGTCTGAATGATGTGACCATTTCACTTTGAGGAATTTGATTGACTTGTTGCGAGTCTTGCGCTCAGTTGTCTCAAGAATGGCAACTGGATGCTCATGATAGGACAAATCTTCTTGAAGATCAATCTCTTCGAAGTTGATGGTGCGCTCAGGCGTCTTGAAGCACTTGCGAAGCTGTGACACGTGGAAGACATCGTGCACATTTGCAAAGTTGGAGGGAAGCTCGAGTTGATAGGCGAGATCGCCTCGTTTCCTGATGATCTTGAAGGGACCCACGTATCGCGGAGCAAGTTTCCCCTTGATACCGAAGCGACGAGTTCCTTTCATTGGCGAGACACGGAGGTAAACATGGTCTCCGATCTCGAATGCCACATCTCGGTGTTTGCTGTCGTAATAGCTCTTCTGGCGCGACTGCGCGGCTTTGAGGTTCTCACGAATCACCTTGCACATAGCCTCAGCCTCTGAGATCAAATCATTGCCGAGCAATTGACGTTCACCGGTTTCAGACCAGTTTAGAGGAGTACGGCACTTCCTGCCATAGAGAATCTCGAATGGGGCTTTGCCCGAGCTGGCTTGAAAACTGTTGTTGTAAGAGAATTCAGCATAAGGAAGACAATCCTCCCACTTCATGCCGAAAGAGATAACACAGGCTCTGAGCATATCTTCAAGAATTTGGTTGACACGCTCGACTTGTCCACTAGTCTGAGGGTGGAACGCTGTGCTGAAGCGGATGTTGGTGCCCATGGCCGTCTGAAAAGAATCCCAAAACTTGGAGGTAAAGATGCTGCCACGGTCTGAAGAGATCAATTGTGGAATGCCGTGCAACGAGACAATTCTGGAGGTGTAGAGCTCTGCCAGCTGCGCTGCTGTGATAGACTCTTTGATAGGAAGAAAATGAGCCACTTTGGTGAGCTTGTCGATGACGACGAAGATAGCATCATTTCCACGCTTGGACTTAGGAAAACCAGTCACGAAGTCCATTTTGATATGATCAAACTTCCATTCTGGAATAGCAAGAGGTTGGAGAAGACCAGCTGGTCGTTGGTGTTCTGCTTTCACCCTTCTGCAGACATCACACTCATTCACGAATTGAGCAATCTCACGCTTCATTCGAGTCCACCAATACGACTGCTTGAGGTCATGGTACATCTTTGTACTTCCAGGATGAATAGACAGAAGAGAATTGTGTGCTTCATTCATAATGACTTTACGAAGATCACCCTTTGGAACCACGATCCGGTCCTCGAAGAAAAGAGTATCTCTGTCATCAACTCGATAGCACTTGTATTTGGGGATGCTCTTTTCAATACCACGTTTCACCTTCTTCACCATGGTATCCAACAATTGTGCCTCACGAATTTGATCTTCCAAAGTAGGAGAGACAATGAGGTTGGCAAGAACACCTTGAGGAACAACTTGAAAATTCAACTTGCGGAAAGCTTCACAAAGATCCGGTTGAAATGGCTTGAGGATTAAGCTGTTGCGGTAAGCCTTTCTGCTCAAAGCGTCTGCAATCACATTAGCCTTGCCTGGAGTGTACTCAATACTCGGATTATACTCTTGAATCATTTCGACCCATCGAGTTTGCCTGAGGTTGAGATGAGGCTGAGTGAAGATATACTTGAGACTCTTGTGATCGGTGAATATGTCCACTTTTCTTCCCAACAGGAGATGTCTCCATGTTATTAGTGCGTGGACAACTGCCGCCAACTCAAGATCGTGAGTGGGGTAGTTCCTTTCATTGGGCTTCAACTGGCGAGAGGTATAGGCAACAACCTTCTTCTCTTGCATTAACACAGCACCGAGGCCCTGAAGAGAAGCATCACAGAATACTTCATAAGGTTTGGATTCGTCAGGAGGAGTCAGAACTGGAGCAGTGACGAGTTTCTCTTTGAGAGTGTTGAAAGCAACGTCACACTCAGGAGACCAGACATATTTCGCATGCTTCTGGAGGAGGTTGGAAAGAGGCTTAGCAATCTTGGAGAAATTCTCAATGAATCTTCGGCAATAGCTTGCAAGTCCAAGAAAACTGCGAAGCTGCTTGACATTCTGAGGAGGATTCCAATTCAAAACTGCAGACACCCTCTCTGGATTAACAGCAATGCCCTTGGCAGAGATGATATGGCCAAGATAAAGAACTTCATCAAGCCAGAATTCACATTTGGAGAACTTCGCATATAATTGATACTCTCTGAGCTTGACGAGTACCAATCGCAAATGTTCGGCATGATCCTTCTTATTCTTGGAGAAGACCAAAATATCATCAAGATAGACCAAGACAAATTCGTTGATGTAGGGGTTGAAGATGAAATTCATCAAGCGAGTGAAATACGGAGGAGCATTGACAAGGCCGAAGGACATGACAGTATATTCATAAGAACCAAAGCTTGTTCTGAATGCTGTCTTGGGAATATCTTCTTCACGAATGCGAATCTGATGATAACCCATACGAAGGTCAAGCTTGGAGAACACCTTAGCACCTTTGAGTTGCTCAAATAGCTCATTGATGTTGGGAAGTGGGTACTTGTTCTTGATAGACTTCTTGTTCAATGGACGGTAATCGACGCAAAGTCGGTCCGTGCCATCCTTCTTCTTGACAAAAAGAACACCACAACCCCAAGGAGAAGAACTCGGTCTGATCAGACCCAGACGTTCTTGTTTATCGAGTTGAATCTTTAATTCCTTGAGCTCATCTGGTCCAAGCTTGTAAGGACGCTTGCAAACGGGTTCCGTGCTAGGCTCAAGCTCAATAACGAATTCAACTGGCCGACGGGGAGGCATACCCGGAAGCTCTTCTGGAAAAACATCTTGGTACTCACAAACGACTGGAATCTAAGAGATAGCCTCCATTTCACCCATCTCATTGAGAGAAAACAACCGAATGGTATCATCACGAGAAGCATACATGATCACATCGTTAGAAGAGTGAGTCAATTTGATTTCCCTTGCAGCACACTCAAGCTGAGCCTTGTGCTTAGAAAGCCAGTCCATCCCGAGAATAAGATCAATATCAGAATCACCAAGCACCATTGGAGAAGACAGAAATTTATAGTCACCCATCTTGATAGAGACATCCGGAACCATATAACTTGCATTCATGCATTTAGCCGGAGAGACAACTAATAAGGGTTTAGGCAAACCTTGGATAGGCAATTCATGCATCGATGCAAAAGGCTTTGAGATGAAACAATGTGATGCACCAGTATCGAATAAGACTTTAGCAGGAATATCATTAACAGGAAGGTTACCCATGATCACTTCAGAAGAATCCTCTGCTTGAGCTGCATTCATCATGTTCACCTTGGCATACTTGGAATTATGCTTGACCACTGCATTGCTGGAAGATTTCACAGGAGGAGGAGGCGGAAGGCGCCTTTGATTGAAGCACTTGTTCGCATAGTGACCCTTCTGCTGACATTTGTTACAAGTCACTTCTGATAGCGGACGATGGTAAGGAGCACTTGGCCTTGGAGCTTGGTTCTGAGACTTGTTCTAAAAGCCAGGGTTGGGTGGGTGGGAAGATCCACGGCCACTTGAATTCTTCTGCTGAAAAGGCTGACGGAACGGAGGAGGAGGAGGCAACCAGAACTTCTGTTGCTTAGCTACCACAAGTGAAGAAGAAGAAGACTGAACTGCGTCTCTGACTCTCTTCTTTGATGTCTCACACTTGAGCTGAGCAGCTTCTTGTTTCAGTGCCATGTTGTAGAATTCATCATACTTTAATGGCTCGAAAAGCACGAGATCAAGTTGCAGATCTTCTCTGAGACCACGTCTGAATTGGTAGATCATACTCTTCTCATCAGGGATGTCTTGCCTTGCAAAACGAGAGAACTTCTGGAACTGAGTGTTGTATTGATAGACAGACATGGTGCCTTGCTTGAGATTGCGGAATTCCTCACGCTTAAGCTCAACAACACTTTCTGGAATGTGGTGTGCTTTGAAGTCACGGCGGAAATCATCCCAAGTGATCACACGACCTCCTCTGGAATCTTTGTATTGCTGGAACCACTCAGCAGCTTGATCTTTGAGTTGAAAAGACGCAAACTTGACAAAGTCCTCAGGTCTCACATTGTTGCACTCGAAATGCTTGCTGATGTCCACGGGCCAATCATCTGCGTCTGTGGCCTCGACACAGTAGCTGAAGGTCTTTGGCTGATTAGCAAGGAACTGGTTCAGTGAAGCGAAATGCGGCTGATTGTTGCCTTGGCCTTGATTCTCTTGATTAGCTTGCCCTTGGTTGCGATCTTGCAAGAGCTGAATCAGAATCTGAGCATTGGCATTTGTGGCAGTCATCAAGGCTTGCCATGCTTCCGGAGGTGGAGGCGGTGGCGGAGGGTTAGCCTGATTCCCGTCATTGCGTTCCGGATTCTGACGCGTTGGTGGAGCCATCCTGAAGAGGGTGACATCCATTAGCATCTTGACAGAGATATATTGAGGCTGAATCAAAGGAACGAAATTGCAACATATAGTCTTCACAATTAACATTCGAACGAGAATGAACGAATGAATTCCAATGTAATTTATCACACTTCCAAAATTGAGAAGCCACTTAGAACATGGTAAGGAATAAAATCAACAAGGTACGGAAGTGAACAAATACTTGGTAAGGATTACCCAATCACAAACCAAATATCTGCGGAAGAAATACTAGAGCTACAAGAATTCCCACTTATAAACTCCCGAAACTTTCTGGTTATGCAATCAGGTGTTGGGGATACAGGGGAAGCATAATATCTCAACCAAACTAGCAATTCCTACAACCAGCTGTATCTATCCTTCAACACATAACCAAGAAACCTTCGGAAATCGTCTACCTCAACCTTCGAAAAGCATCCGTTATACAAGTCATGGCAATACTCCTGCACTCGCCACAGTACTGGGCTATCAGGGTTATCTCACCAACAACTGTACAAAAGAGATTTTCGATGCCGGTGTACTAAACTCAGGTATTCCAAAACCGCAACGATAAAATTATGACAACAACACCTCGGAGCTCAACTCCCCGGGACACTGCCACAACCCCTAAATGTCAGGAGGCAACCAAGACAATGTTGTCATCATAAAACCATCGGAACGATTGTAATATACCCGCGTGATCCTAAAATATTTTTTTGTGAAATTTGAGAAGAGAAGAGTCAAAACTCTACGTCAGGATGCCTTACCAGAAGGTCGAAGGGACTGGGGAGTAAAAAGAATTCCTAAACTCTCTGATATATAATTCCTAAAAGACTCAAAACATTTTTCTAGACACAACTCGGCCGCTAAAGACGATCAAACAGTGGGGGCTCCTAAGGTCGGGGAAAGGCTCTGATTACCAACTTGTAACGCCCTCGATGCGGCTATATCTCCCACGTGTCGAGGCACGACTTAGAGGCATAACCGCATTGAAAGCAATGTCGCAAGTGAGGTAATCTTCACACAATCCATGTAATAAATAAAGGGGAAAGATACATAGTTGGCTTACAATCGCCACTTCACACAAGTACATAAATAACATCCATCATACAGATTACACTCAAGGTCCGACTACGGTACCAAAATGAAAGAAGACTACCCCAAATGCTAAACAGATCCCCGGATCACCCAACTGGGCTCCACTACTGATCATCTGGAAAAGAAACATAGTAACGGCCACGTTCCTCGTCGAACTCCCAAGTGAGCTCGGACGCGTCAACTGCACTGGCATCGTTGGTACCTGCAACTGAGGTGATAATATCTGTGAGTCACGGGGACTCAGCAATCTCACACCCGCGAGATCAAGACTATTTAAGCTTAAAGGTGGGAAAGGGGTTTGTGAGGTGGAACTGCAGAAAGCGACTAGCATATGGTGGCTACAGCGCAAAAAAAGAGAGCGAGAAGAGAAGGCAAAGCACGGTCGAGAAACTAGAAGTGATCAAGAAGTGATCCTGAACAACCTACGTCAGGCATAACTCCAACAACCGTGTTCACTTCCCGGACCCCGCCGAGAAGAGACCATCACGGTTACACACGCGGTTGATGTGTTTTAGTTAAGGTCAACTTCGGGTTTTCTACAACCGGACATCAACAAATTCCCATCTGCCTCATAACCGCGGGCACGGCTTTCGAAAGATAATACCCTGCAGGGGTGTCCCAACTTAGCCCATGATAAGCTCTCATGGTCAACGAAGGATATTCCTTCTACCGGGAAGACCCGATCAATCTCAGAATCCCGGACTACAAGACATTTCGGCAGCAACAAAACAAGTCCAGCAAAGCCGCCCGATTGTGCTGACAAATCCTGATAGGAGCTGCACATATCTCGGTCTCAGGGCACATCCGGATTGTCCAAACTTCCGATAGGCGAACCCAGAGTTGCCCCTGGTGGCCACCGGCGGCTGACGATTTGGACCAGCAATCGAAGGAGAACTGGCCCGGGGGTTAAAATAAAGATGACCCTTGAGTCTGCAGAACCCAAGGGAAAAAGGCTAGGTGGCAAATGGTAAAACCAATGTTGGGCCTTGCTGGAAAAGTCTTATTCAAAGCGAACTGTCAAGGGGGTCCCATAAATCACCCAACCGTGTAAGGAACGCAAACTCCGAGAACATAACACCGGTATGACGGAAACTAGGGTGGCAAGAGTGGAACAAAACACCAGGCATAAGGCCGAGCCTTCCACCCTTTACCAAGTATATAGATGCATTAATTAAATAAGAGGTATTGTGATATCCCAACAAGTAAACATGTTCCAACAAGGAACAACAAGTCCATGTTCCAACAAGGAACAAACTTCATCTTCACCTGCAACTAACAACGCTATAAGAGGGGCTGAGCAAAGCAGTAACATAGCCAAACAACGGTTTGCTAGGACATGGGTGGTTAGAGGCTGACATGGCAATATAGGAGACATGATATAGCAAGTGGTAGGTATCGCCGCATAGGCATAGCAAAAGAGCGAGCAATCTAGCAAGCAAAGATAGAAGTGATTTCGAGGGTATGGTCATCTTGCCTGCAAGGTTCTCAGAGTTGTCGAAAGCTTGGTCCTCGTAAGCGTTCTCAACAGGTTCCTCGTTCACGTACTCGTCTCCCGGCTCTACCCAAGACAAGAGAACAAGCAAAGGAACCAATATCAACCACGATGCAATGCGCAAGCAACATGATGCAAAACATGGCATGATATGCGAGAGGTGATGTGCAATGCGTATGCATGCTCCGGAAGGACAAGGATGAACAGGGCATAATATTGGCAAACCAAGCATGCCACTGGATAGATGAGGTGATTTCGGTTGAAATCGATACAAAGTACACCGGAATCGGATGCACGGTTTGCAAATGGCAAGCAATACAAGAATGACACGAAACTGCCATAAACAGCATGATGCTACTTAGCAAGCAACAAACAATTAAGCTACTGCACCCAAACATGGCAACAAAGCATATGACAGTAATCTACTCGAGATGCTCGACAAAAGATGAACACTGAGCTACGGCTAAATCACATCATAACAGGTCCAAACAATCAGGCAAAAGTGCAAAAGATAACAGGTTCACAGACTTAGTGAAATTATCAACATAGCAGAAACTAACATCAGGATAACATGTTCAGAGCAGTGAAACAACATGCTACAGGTTCAGGACATAGCAAAGTAAGGCATGGCATGAATCTAATCGTAGCACTTGACAAAAGTCCTTTACTGACCATAAGCCAAAAAGGACCAGAAAATATGATTGCACCCATGTCAAATAAGCAAGTTTCGTTACAGGTTTCAGACTTAGCAGAAAACTGGACATGGCAGAAAACTAATAACGACTAGGCATGTTCGTGAGCTCGATGCACTCACTACAGAGCATTTCATGATAAAATAAGCATACATACATCAAGAAGACATGGCATAGTAACAATACATGGCAAGAATAACATCATATCATGCAAGGACCAACTACACCAAGCTTGGCAAAATCGAATAACATGTAAACAATCTGCCAGCAACATTTTGAAGCAAAAGTAGAGCTCGATTGACTCAAGCTATGGCACTCCATAATTGCAAAAAGAGGCATGGATGGATAGATCAAATACTCAAGTTCAAAACATCCTTACTGATCATGCTCAAATTATGCATAGATCTCTCATAAACAACATGAATGCATGGCATGAAAATAACAGCAGTCAGGGACTTAGTGAAATCGCTAAGTCTCTGAAATCAGCAACATCAAGATACCTAGTTTGCATGCTTGTGCTAGTCACCACATAGATCACAAAAATACATGGCAAAATCCTCTGGATAGGTAACATGGCATATTACAAAACTCATGTAGGACACACTTCATAGGAGGTACACATCAATCATGGCAAAAATAACAAAAGTGCATGTTCAGATAAGATCCAGCAACTAACATCAACTAGCCCTCTTCTAACAGCATTTAGGGCATTAATATGACCTCAAATGAAAATGATGCAATGGAACAAAATGATGTACTCTTCGAAGCGAACGAATCGGCATATTATACGCGCGAAACGGAGCTACAGATGCAAAGTTATGGCATGATGAAGATGCGATGATAATGATGAAAAACTGGGACTTAGAAGAAAAACGAGGGGGTGAGGGAAAAGTCAACCCCGAGGTGGATCTCAGATCCGGCGACTCCGGTGGCTCCGGTGGAGCTCCGGCGAGGTGGGGCCGAGCGGAGCGGCGCGGGGAAGAGGCGCCGGGGCGGCGGGCGGCGCGTGGCGCACGGAGGCGGCGGTGGCGCGGTGGTGCGGCGGCGCGGGGCGCGCGCGGAGGTGCGGCCGCGGCGGGCGGCTCCGGGCGGCGAGCTGCGGCGGCGGCGGGCGCTTGGGCGCGGGGCGCGGAGGCGGGGCGGCTCGGGCCGGGCGGGCCCGCGGCGGGCTCGCCGGGCCGGCGCGCGGGACGGCGGCGGTGGCCAATGGGGAAGCGCCACGTGGCGGCGGCGGCGACCCGGACACGTCCGGCCGGCGGGTTTTCGTCCGGCGACGGCGAGGGAGGAAATAGACTAGGGTTAGGGTAGTTTTGCCCGCAAATGGAGGAGGAGGAGGCCTATTTATAGCTAGAAGGAGCTAGGGAGCTCCAAATGGAGAGCGGTTTTCGGCCACGCGATCGTGATCGAACGGCGGAGGACATGGGAGTGACTTAGATGGGTTATTGGGCTGCTTTGAAGGGGTGTTGGGCTGCAACACACACGAGGCCTTCACAGTTACCCGGTTAACCGTTGGAGTACCAAACGAACTCCGATTGACCCGAAACTTGACAGGCGGTCTTCCGGTGCTATACCGAGGCCACATGTCAAACCTCGGTCCATTCCGAGAATGTTTAATACCCGCTCACGAAGAAATGTAAAAGGGGACGCCGGGAGACATAGGAGCGCCGGATTGCAAAACGGACAACGGGAAAGATGCTCGGATTTATGAGACGAACACGTATGCGAATGCGATGCACATGATGACATGAAATGAAATGCAAGACATGACCAAAATGCAAAACGGAGAGAACCCAACCACGGAGGGAATATCATAGCACATAGCCGGAAATGGCAAGAGTTGGATTACAAATATGGCAAGTTACATCCGGGGCGTTACAGGTCGACCCACGGAAAGCCTGTTAACGGCATGTTCGCATATAGCCCATTTACAGCCCGCTAACTCACGGCCTGTTATGGCCTAACGGAATTAGGCCTGGTAGCGTCATCTGGGATGTCCAATATGATTCCATCCCGTTTTAACTTCCGACCCATGTATGGCCCATGACGTATTTCGGCCCATATGAGTCCCTTTGTAACTCTTGGCCCATTAATCGTCCGTGGTGAAACCGGCCCATAATGAACAGTGTATCGCTTTATACCCATTAGCGGCCCATTATTCCATTGGGTCGTTTCCAGCCCGTGTTACCCTCCGGCCTTCTTAGGGCCCATTTATTCTTGGGCTCATTTCCAGCATTCGGTTAGTTACGGCCCATTACTGGCCTTTTCTGCTTGTGGGCCAAATTCAGCCCGTGGATACAGTCGGCCTGTTTGTGGCCCGTTAATCTGTTGGGCCATTTTCATAGCATCATCAAATACGGCCTATTAACAGCCCGTTATGGTCATCCCATAAAACGTACTATTTCCACTCTAGCCCGTTTACGTCCCCTTATACGGCCCGCACAAGGCCCATAGATGAGACGGCCCGTAGAAAGCCCATGGATCCTATGGGACGTAGAAGGCCCATTGACCCGACGGCCCATAGAAGGCCCATTTATCCGATGGCCCACAGAAGGCCCATGGATCTGACGGCCCATAGAAGGCCCATGGATCCCACGGCCCATAGAAGGCCCGTGGATCCGACAGCCCATAGAAGGCCCACGGATCCGACGGCCATAGAAGGCCATGGATCGTCCGTCCCGTAGATGGCCCATGGATCGTACGGCCTGTGGAGGGCCATGGTCACTACAACGTTTGGGCAAGTTGGCCCCCGTTTGAACGATATAGCATATTCAAAGAATTATCCTACTCTACTATCACCTCTAAAAAACATACACTATACAATAAAGAGACTAAGGTATAGAAACGTAGAATAATCCTACACTATACAATAAAGAAATTAGAGCTGATTATACCCACTGGGCATTATGGTTCGGCACCAGTGATAATAAAGCATACACAAACAGCAAATTACATACACTGGGCAAATACAGCTCATACATCATGGACGCGCATCAACATAACTTACCATTTGAACTATAATCTGTTCAGAAAATAGGATTGGCCGGATTTAGATAGCACAAATTTCAGTCTGCAAAATCTCCAATTCCTTCGTTGTTACCTCAGTGTCTTGTTTCATTTTTTTGACTACTGCATCTAATACCTGCATGTCCAGTCTCAACTTGTGGATTGTACGTTGAGAATCATGTACACATTGTCTTGCCACCTCTAGTTGATGCTCGAGAACATCAGCATGTTCCAATTCCAATCCATAATCATTTGGTAACGACCATGCCGCACTGCTCGCAGATCTTTGTGTTGATGTCACTTCATCCTGAAATGTTTCTGTAAGTACACATGACCAGGGCAAAAATATTGTTACAACAGTGAAGCGAGCAAGACAGACTATTTTGTACATGGCAAAACAGGTCTAACAATAATGTTACACGTCATGAAGGATAAGCAGGTGATATTTAAAAAATTATAAAAAGGTAGTCTGTGCAGCCTGCATACAGAAATCTCTCTTAGCTCACCAGAGGAGCATGATGTTGGGGCCCAATCCAAAACATAGACAAGTTACAAATTTAGACAACACGTTGCATAGAAGTAAGCAAGCAGTTGGCCATTCTGTAGCTCAATTAAAGTCTTAGGGAGCATAATAAATAGCATATGGTTTCATACAAACATACTACAGCAAGCAAAACTATGCAATCATTAGCCTAGTATAAACTAGATTGTGAGCCTCGTGCAATAATAGTTGGTTAATAGACTTCAAAGCTTCAGGCACACTTCAGCAGAGTAATTAAATGGTAAGGCCTTTAGTTATGTCAACTAATAGTTATACAAGTACCAAACATCAGGCATCATTCTTTGGGCATCTCATTAACTGAGGACAAATAAAGCAATTGAAAAGAGCAAATTAACTATGCCTGAAACAAATAAGGAATTGAACTGCTGAGTTAGATACAGTGACTTACCTTAACAGGTTGAAAAGGCTCAGCGCAGCTCCTACTTCTCTTGCAAGGCTCCTTTCTAACATCTTGTACTTGGAAATCCTCAATCTTATCTTCATTGCACCACCTCTTCAAGGTGACACAAACTAGTTATTCGTCTCCTTGGAAGATAAATATGCATACTTTCCAGTCTGTGAACACAAAAGGATGAGATTATAACAAAACAACACCACATAATGAAACTTGCTGCATCTCTTGCACTTGCACACAATGAAATGAGCATTTACTATGTCTGCACTATGTAAAAACTAGGCATACCTTTGAACTGGATCTCCAGGTACTCTTGGAGAGCCTACTTTAGTGTACAGCCAAACCTTTATGTCACCTATGAGTTAGAAAAGGCCCCACTACAGCAGCCCTTAGTGTTTAAATCGTTGACAAGCTCTGTTAGAGTGTTAGGTCAAGAACAGTAAGTAATCAAAGCAAACAGTCCTAGTATTGTTGGCTGATGCAAACAAGCAATTGAACATATGTGTGAGAAAATCTTACATATCTAGAAAAGAAGCAAAGAAGGAGGCTTAAAGACCATCACTTGACTGACCAGATTTAAGGGGCATTTAAACATCATGTGCAATGTATGAACTAATATAAACATTGCATATTCCAGATTCTACAATGGAATGCACATGTATTAGGTTATGCCATGTATGATGGTGCCTAAATGTACACTATAGCACACAGGAGTGATTCATCATTGCACTTGAATTGCAGGTTAAGGGCCAGTTCTATTATGCCTTTTCAGGGCTTATTGTTAAAATAAGCCATAAAAGATGTAAAGAAGTCATTTTTGAGTTATGGGCTTGGGATTAACTAATTTCGCTTTGGAGGGGGTATTTTGGGTAGAACCTCACTAAAAATTGAAGGGAAGGGGAATAGTGAAATGACTCTGTTGTCTGCCTATATTACACTCAACGTGCAACTGCTGACGCCCGCGTCACACCTCACCCTCAAGTAAAAACAAGGGAAAATTTCCCTGGCTGCTCCTCCCTCTGGCGCCGCCCCTCATTCTCATGGTCTCTAGTAGCTACTCCACTGTGGTTCGTCCAACGCACTACTCCAGGAGGCGCTACACAACTACGGCTGATGCTACACTGCGGGAGAAGGCACCTTATTCCCCCTCCCCACCTCCCAGGCCGTGGCCTTGAGGTGCTATTGAAGGATGAGCTCGTCCAACAAGGTGAGGATCTCCTCTGATTTTTTGCAAAATTTTCATTCTGATCCACTATACGATGAATTGCTATGAGCTG
Organism: Aegilops umbellulata; assembly: GCA_032464435.1. Lineage (NCBI taxonomy): Eukaryota > Viridiplantae > Streptophyta > Magnoliopsida > Poales > Poaceae > Aegilops > Aegilops umbellulata. The sequence continues at coordinate 369,747,309 of CP136055.1, read as the reverse complement.
CTTCTACTGCTGCTATATGATGCATTGCTATGAGCTGCTCCTGCTGCTGCTATATGATGAATTGCTATGAGCTGTTGTTGCTATATGATGAATTGCTATGAGCTGCTGCTGCTATATGATGAATTGCTATGAGCTGCTGCTGATATATGATGAGTTGCTATAAGCTGCTCCTTCTGTTGCTGTATAATGAATTGCTATGAGCTGCTCCTGATGATGCTATATGATGAATTGCTATGAGCTGCTCCTGCTGCTGCTATATGATGAATTGCTATGAGCTACTCCTGCTGCTGCTATATGATGAATTGCTATGAGATGCTCCTGCTGCTGCTATATGATGAATTGCTATGAGCTGCTCCTACTGCTGCTATATGATGAATTGCTATGAGTTGCTCCTGCTGCTGCTGCTATATGATGCATTGCTATGAGCTGCTCCTGCTGTTGCTATATGATGAATTGCTATGAGCTGCTGCTGGTATATGATGAATTGCACGATGTTGCTGCTGCTGTATGATGAGTTGCTATGAGCTGTTGCTGCTTCTATATTATGCTTTCAGGTGGTGCTGCTATATGATAATAACCAGCCAATTGGACCATCGAATTTCAATAAATAATTGTTCTTCATTTAAATGTGGGTCATGCGTTCTTCGTTTAAATTACGCAATGGGATCTCTATGGAAAACATTGACCAAAGTAGATTGTGACAAGTAGATGGTATCTTTGTATTTGCATCTTGAGCAAATAGTGATGGTATGTTTTCCTATCATATTAATTACTGCACTGGGTTCAATTTGTGATGTTTGCAAGTCAAATTAATTTTCATATGGGTAGCAAAATGAAAAAATATAATGCAATCTAGACTTTTCACTGATCATACCAAAGATAAGCTGAAAATGCAATGAAAAGAACTGGTTGGCTTATTACATGGAGCTTATATTCACAGGTGCTTATTTTCTTAGGATAACTCGTAATAACTGTCCCTAAGAAACTTCGCCAATAGAACTGACATACAAATAACATGTCACGATGATTGCAACGGAGGAGTGACGTACCATAGCACACTGTATAGACTCACCGCTGGCTCTCCTTTTTTTGCGATGTTCCATGAAATTGCCACATACATCTTGTACTTTTTCATTGTGTAATCCTATCTGCAAGTTGACACGGCTAATTTCATACATCTTTACATGATAATACATTGCATATCCCTTGCGCATATTTAAACCACCAATTAATGATTGTGTGCGTAGCATAAACTAGCCATGACTCTGTGTGCTGGACTAGCAGGCACTCTAAGGGGGCCTAATGTAGTGCACTGGAATTCCTACATGCCACCTATGATTTTTGTGTAATGTACTGCCTCTGATCCTAAATATATGTCTATGTAGAGATTCCAGTATGGACCACATACAGATGTATATAGATGCATTTTCGAGTGTAGATTCACTCATTTTGCTCCGTATGTAGTCTATTGTGCAATCTCTAGAAAGAACTATATTTAGGAACGAAGGTACGAGGTAGTATCATGTATGACATCTACATATCTAATTTAGCAGCCAGTAGTAGAAATCATTTTCTGCACAAAGGGATTACTGGTCGAAAATCCTAGCAAAGCACGCTGGCAGGCACAGAACAATACAAGAGAGAGAGAGAGAGAGAGAGAGACGCTTACAAGATCATAGCAATGCCTCAGTCCAGGATATTGGTTGGCCAAGCTGTTAGATCCAGAAGAAACGTCGTCCTTGTACTTTTTGCCAGCCGCATAACAGGTAACAGCGACCTGTTAGTATATTTGAAGTACATCGGGTAGGTGATGCTGGACGGGTTTAAAGGTGACAAGTACCTAGGTTGTGGCGCGTGTCGGTGTCAAAATCAGCGGATCTCGGGTAGGGGGTCCCGAATTGTGTGTCTAAGGCGGATGGTAACAGGAGGCAAGGGACACAATATTTACCCAGGTTCGGGACCTCACGATGGAGGTAATACCCTAATTCCTGCTTGATTGATCTTGATGATATGAGTAGTACAAGGGTTGATCTACCACCAGATCGTAGAGGCTAAACCCTAGAAGCTAGCCTATGGTATGATTGTTGTTGTCCTACAGACTAAACCCTCCGGTTTATATAGACACTGGAGGGGGCTAGGGTTACACAGAGTCGGTTACAATGGGAGGAGATCTACATATCCGTACCACCAAGCTTGCATTCCACGCCAAGGAGAGTCCCATCCGGACACGAGACGAAGTCTTCAATCTTGTATCTTCATAGTCCAACAGTCCGGCCAAAGGATATAGATCCGGCCAAAGGATATAGCCAGGCTGTCCGGATACCCCCTAATCCAGGACTCCCTCAGTAGCCCCTGAACTAGGCTTCAATGACGATGACTCCGGCACGCAGATTGTCTTCGGCATTGCAAGGCGGGTTCCTCCTCCGAATACTCCATAGAAGATTTTGAACACAAGGATAGTGCCCGGCTCTGCAAAACATGTTCCACATACCACCATGGAGAGAATAATATTTCCACCAATCTAATCTGATGACAGACTTGATATCATATCACGGCCCGGTCATTATTCAAACCGTTTTTCTTAACCAGCCTTGGCGCATATCGCGAGGTGGTTTCTTTGGCACGTCTTGTCGAAGCAGAGATTGTGTCCCCTTATCGCGGGATTCTCGTCAATACGGGTGTGGATAACCCAATCGCGCCATCCATTATGGTGTTTGGGGAATAAGAGGTTTTACGAGATAGGTGGGGAGGCGCATCGCCTCTTCCGCCCTTATAAGGGGACAATGATTCATTCTATTCACCCACACCTTCCTCCTGGCTCCAACGCTCCAGCGTTCTTTTTCCCTGTCCACAAAAGGTCCTTCGAAGATGTCCGGATCCGGAGCGGGAGGCAAATGGATGGCCTCTACCGTCCAAGAGAAGGATATTAAAATGCTTCGGAAGGCCGGGTACTTGGCCAAGAAAATCAGCCATCGTCTTCCGACGGCGGGACAAATCGTCCCTACTTCGGAACCCCACGAGAGGGTTGTACTCCTCCCTCACTTTGTCCGCGGGCTAGGGTTTCCCCTCCACCCGTTCATTCGCGGCATCATGTACTATTACGGGATTGATATTCACGATCTGTCCCCCAATTCCTTCCTCAACATCTCGGCGTTTATTGTAGTGTGCGAGGGTTTTCTCCGTATTTCACCGCACTTCGGCTTATGGCTGAAGATTTTTAGTGTGAAGCCCAAAGTGGTGGGCAGCGAGCACGCCGAATGTGGGGGCGCCATGGTGAGCAAGATGCCCAATGTCATATGGCCAACGGGGACCTTCAATGATTCTGTCAAGGAGTGGCAACGGCAGTGGTTTTATATCACTGAGCCGCGCGGCACAGAGTGGTCCGCTTCTCCCAAGTTCCGATCCGGCGCCCCCCTGCGGCTTACATCCTGGGTCAAGAAAGGCCTGGACTAGTCCTCGCCCGACGAATTGTTGGCGCTCCAGACGAGCGTTGAAGATATGGGAGACAAGAATATTGAACTTGTCAATGTGGTCCAGGTGATGTTGATTCACCGGATCCTGCCTTGTCAGCACCGGGCTTGCAATTTGTGGGAATTTGATCCGGCCCAGCACCAAACCTTGCGGGAGCTTTGCGGCTCCTCGCACAAAGACATCTGGAAGGCGCTTTTCAAGTCCGGCAAATCGTGGCCGGACTCCACTGAAGACCGTGGGTACCAACTGTCCTGCCCGGCAAGTTCGGTGAGTTATCGAACTTTCTCATTCGCGTAACCCAAAAGAAACACTTAACATGTTTTATTCAACTCTCCCAGGGCTGGACGAAGAAGGCGGAGCGGATCCATTGTCCGGCCCCATTGCCCGAAGAACCGACCATCCTGCTTCTAACGAAGATGTTGGTCCCGGCACCTTACAAGGTGCCGCAGAAGACGGCCGAGGAGGAGGCCAAAAAGACCCGGGGCGGTCCCTGTCGTCGCGGCACTTCGCACATAATATCCAAAGGTCCCAATGCCCATTCCGCCTCCGAAGAGGACGAGGAGGAGGAAGAAGATGAATCCCCTGCGAGGGGGAAAAAGAAGAGGACGGCCTCCGTGCACTTGGAGGCCGAGCTGCCCAAAAGGGGAAAGGCTCCTCTTCCGGAGGAGTCCACTGCCGCCGCAGATAGCGGCACGGCATGGGATCCCAGGGCCCAGCCCCTGGCGAACTTGTAAGTGTATAAAATCCGAGTACGTTTTATATGTCCGGACTTATTGCGGCTTAGCATTTTAACCCAAGCCATATATTCTTTTGGTAGTCCGGCGGGATCTCGTGCCAAACAATCCTCATCAGAGGACTCGCTGAGCTCACGTGCTATGGAGAGCGGGACGCCCCCGAAGTCTCCTTCCTCCAATCAAGTATACAACACCGAGGCTTCATCCCAGAAGGACCCCGGCCGAGGAGGAAAGGAAAGAACCGTGAAGGCGGCGCCTGGAAGTCAAACCTCAGGGGCCGGACACAGGGGGAAAAGATTCCCATGGGGGCTGATGGCAGGAGCGATACTGAGCTCGGCTCCCCACCTGATGCGATTCCCAGGACCTATACGGCTCCGGGATCAGGCAGCCTCCTTTGGCTGGAGGGGGAGTGCCTGTTCCATCAGTGACCTCTGTCTATCTAGGAGTGTCGGACGCTTTGTTAGTGACGCTGAAGGACGCCTCCCTCGTTGACGAACACCGTCCCCTTATGGGTGCGGTAATTGAGAAAATTCAGTTAACTGAGGGTGGCCTGAACGAAGCATGTATCAGCCTTATAAGAGGCTTTGAGGTATGTTTGTCGAAGAGTGTCATGGTATGGATAGTAGCCCCTGATACACTGTTCGGAGAAGAAACCAGACAGAGGATCAAATATATATTCGCAGGAAGACTCACTAAATGACAGTTTATTCTCTTCTGTTATAAGCAGGCGGCTATAGCGGCTGCGACCTCCCATGCTGCGGAAATCTCCGGACTGAATCAAAGTCTGGAGCGGGCCAAGGAAGAACTTGACCAATTGAAAATGCAGTTGAGGGAGAAACAGGGTATGCACAAGTCTTGTTCGCATTTATTGCGAATGAAATTTCAGTATGAACTGAGTTTTATGACATTGCACTAGGAATTATGACCGAAGTCGCAGCCGTCAAGAAGGTTGTGGCCAAAGCCGAGAAAAAGGCAGCCACTAAGCAGGCTTTTCATGAGAAACACGAGGCCAGGGTTATTAAAGCTGAACAGGAGCTGCAAGAGGCCGTAGATAAATGCGAGACTTTGGAGCAGAGTTTAACGGAGAAGGAGTCCGAACTCACCAAAGCTCATCAGGCCACGAGCGATGTCCGGGGGAAACCCGAAGCACCCTGCAGGAGATCCAAGAAGCAAAAAAGATTGCGGCTGGTAAGGCGTTTTCCCTGTGGAGTAAGTATTTGGGGGGGCTTATAGTTCTAATTTTGAATCCGGATTTCTCAAGGGTATTTGCCGAGCTACCTCGCAGCATATCAGATGCCGCTCAATTCTACCGAGCTGAAGGAAGGAGTACTGCGGATAAGCTCTTCTGGTCGCAGTATTTGGCACCAAATTATCCGGTGCCTTTTGCTGATCAACTGAAACAGCTGATTGAACTACAGAAGGCGGCGGAACTAGCCATGAAGGATTTAATTATCCGGTTCTGGCCTGCTGAGCCGATCCCAACTAGCTATTTCGGGCTCGTGACGCGGCTTGCGGGTGCCTGTCCTCGACTTAATGTCATCAAGCGGTCGGTCTGTATAGAGGGTGCACGAATGGCCTTCGCCCGTGCAAAGGTGCACTGGGGGAAGATGGACGCTGAAAAGCTGATGACCGAAGGACCGCCGGAGGGGAAGGAGCACCGCAAGCCTGAGTTATATTATGAGAATTTCCTGAAAGGATCCTACCTTGCCGCAGAGTTATGCCCCAAGGACGTTATATTTCCATGAATGTACATCATGCTGTCCTTTGTAATGTTAAAACAAGGTCGGTTATATCAGTTACCACCTGTTATATGAAAGTTTACCCTCCTGTGCGGCCGTTTTATATGTTAAATCTCAGAGTTGGCCAGTCGTCGGCTTCTGCCCCCACGTATGAAGTACGCGGGTGTTCGGGATAAACCTGAGCATGCTTTATCCCAGTTTTTGGTCCTCCAAAGGAGGTGCTCAGCACAACGAACCAGGCAATCGGACTATACAGCTTTATCACTCTCACTTAGCCATAGGAGCTTTAGTATGGTCGGCGCAGCCCCTGGTGTTCGGAAGACCGTACTAGGGGCTCTATAAGCGCCTAATCAGAGAAAGAACCGATCCGTCGCATGCTACATTGGTTATGGCATTGTGCGGGAGAAATCCTTAAAGATTTTGCGACCTCTCGAACAGCTGACCAGCTCTCGCCTTATCATGATAGTCAGTTTTAGCTTTCTCTACTGAGGTGTTCGTCCGGAAGAACCGGGACACAATCGCAGTATTCTCCCAGTGCTACCTTAGCCGATACAGTGGAACATAAGGTACCAAAACATGGGAGCTGGGCAAACCCAACATTTGACCAAAGACATGATTCGGAGCTGATGCATATAATGCTATGAGTTCGGGGTGCCGAACTTCCATGAAGGTGTTCGGACTTTTACTACCGTATTATGGGTAAAACGTAGCCCCTGGCATATTTCAAGGCATATCGCTATTTGCGGATGCCACTTTAACCGAAGAATTTCAATAAGAAATAATCAGCAGATAGGCGTCATATAAATCCTCATGTTGTATTTAGGTGTTACGTCTATGCGTATAGGTACAAATAATGTGATATATAAAAGAAAGGAATATGAATGCGGAACCTGCTGAAACCAGGCGGAAAAGGCTGAGTGCGTATCCGCAGTATAACCGGATGGTCGCACGTTCAAGCTGCCTTCGTATAGTCCATCTTGGTCGGCGCAAAGGTGAACCTGCGAGGGAAATGTAAGAAAAAAATTTTTGCCGCGGGGCGGTTAAGCCGGCGAGTGCGGCCTGTCCTGGACTTCGCCGGAGTGTTTAATTGACCCCTGGACGGGCCAGGCTATCCTTTCGTGAGGTAGGTCGGAGTCCCTTGACATTGTCCGTGAGCCCGGACATTTTCTCGAGGTTCGGCTGCAAGGTGCTACTCGTTGTCTCTGCTGCTAAGGCAGTGGTGTATATGCGGGCGCCGAGAGAAAGTTCGGCCTTGCCATTGACCGTGATGACGCTGCGTGGACCGGGCATCTTGAGCTTACGGTAAGCATAATGTGGCACCGCATTGAATCGAGCGAATGCGGTTCGTTCGAGCAGTGCTTGATAACTACTGTGGAAAGGGATGATTTCGAAGTTTAACTCTTTGATACGGTAATTTTCTGGTGAACCGAAGACTACCTCGAGGGTAATTGAACCTGTATAGTGGGCCTCCTCACCAAGTATAATGCCTCTGAGAGTGGCTTTAGAGGGTTTGATCGCCCAGTGATCGATGCCCATCTTGCGCACTGTGTCTTGGTAAAGCAGATTTAAACTGCTACCGCCGTCCATAAGGACTCGAGTGAGGTGGAACCCGTATATTATTGGGTCTAGGACTAGTGCGGCTGGACTGTCCTGATTAGCATTGACCGGACGATCCGTGCGGTTGAAGGTGAATGGCCCCAGTTTATATTGTGGGACGACAAGTTTCGTTGAGTCACCATCCCTAAGGATGTATATCCGTTCTGAGTTGGTAATTTGGGTGGTATGTACCACGTTCACCGATTGAATATGCGGGAGAAATTTCTTTTGCCCTCTTGTATTCGGTGGTCTGGGCTCTTTGTCGCTATCGTCGCTTTGAGACCCCCCCCCCTTTGTCTCTGGTGCCTGCCCTACCGGTTTGTTTGAAGACCCAGCATTGTCTGTTGGTATGGGTGGCTGGCGTTTCTGGGGTGCCATCAATTTGGCACTGGCGATCGAGTATGCAGTCAAAACTGGAAGGACCCGGATTTTTATTCTTGGGTGTCCCATTCCGCTTACCGGACTTTGAGCCCCTGAACCCGGCATTAACTGTCGTGTTTTCGGCATTTTCACCATATCTGCGGTGCTTATGTTTGTTGCGTCGTGGTTTGCCATTGCTATCTCTCGCTTCTGATGTGCCAGGTTTGCTTGCTGTTTTGGTACTACGAGCCAACCAGCTATCTTCGCCCGCACAAAAGCGGGTCATAAGTGTTGTGAGGGCTGTCATGGATTTTGGCTTCTCTTGGCCGAGATGCCGGGTGAGCCATTCATCACGGATATTATGTTTGAATGCCGCTAACGCCTTTGCATCCAGACAATCTACTATTTGGTTCTTCTTGGTTAGGAACCGGGTACAGAATTTCCTGGCTGATTCCCCTGGCTGCTGAGTTATATGACTTAAATCATCAGCATCCGGTGGTCGCACATAAGTGCCCTGGAAGTTGTCCAGGAATGTGTCTTCCAAATCCTCCCAACTGCTGACGGAGTCTGCTGGCAAGCTATTCAGCCAATGTTGAGCTGGCCCTTTGAGTTTTAATGGGAGGTACTTGATGGCATGTAGATCATCACCGCGGGCCATGTGGATGTGGAGGAGGAAGTCCTCGATCCATACCGCGGGATCTATTGTACCATCGTATGATTCGATATTTACAGGTTTAAAACCCTCTAGGAATTCATGCTCCATTACTTCTCCAGTGAAGCATAGGGGGTGTGTCGCGCCTCTGTGTTGGGCTATGTCGCGACGCAGCTCGTATGAGTCTTGCCTGCTGTATTCGGCTCGGCCGGACTTGCTTTTACTGTATCCGGCGGGGCGGTCACCGTCCCTCGTAGGGGTGTGGACTCGTGATCCGTAGATCGATCTTGCGTGTTTTGCCCTGTCTTCCAATACGTCTCGCAGGTCTCACGTGTTTCCCGGTGCCTTGGTATTTTTGTTTGAATGGCGGCGAGGTGCAGGCTGATTTTCAGGCCGGACTGCCTCTCTATCTCGGCCACGAGGTGGCCGATCAACCTCATTGTACGCTGGTGATGTAGGTTTCCATGCTTCCTCCTCAAGTCGGGGTAGCAGCCTGCGCTTTGGGTAACCCTTGGAAGGGCGTTCGAGTTCATATTCCTCGGCTGCAAGGACTTTAGTCCATCTATCTGCTAGCAGATCTTGATCAGCTCGAAGCTGTTGCTGCTTTTTCTTCAGGCTATTTGTTGTGGCTATAAGCCGGCACTTAAAGCGCTCCTGCTCGACGGGATCCTCAGGCACGACAAATTCTTCGTCGTCGAGGCTCGCTTCGTCTTCGGAGAGAGGCACATAGTTGTTGTCCTCCGTTTATCCCTCTGCCGCTCTCTTAGGAGGTCTGGCTTGTTCATCCTCCGGCTCTAGATCATGCTGGAGGGGATTGTCATCATCTTCGGCACTGTTCGGAGTACTTTTATCTCCTGTGCCGGTATCACCGCTTTTGCTGTGGTAAGACTTAGAGCGGCGCCGCTGACGTCGCCGCTGGGGTTGCTTCTTGGAGGGGTCGTCCTCCGTTGTCTTGTCGCCATTGCCCTCTTTGGGTGTGTCCACCATATATATATCATATGATGAGGTGGCGGTCCAATGCCCTGTGGGCAGTGGTTCTTGTTCGTCTCCTTCATCGTTGTCCATGCCATCGATGTCTTCGGAGTCGAAGTCGAGCATGTCGGTTAAGTCATCGACAGTGGCTACTAAGTGGGTGGTGGGTGGGGAGTGAATTTCTTCATCATCCGCATCCCACTCTAGACGGACATAGTTCGGCCAAGGTTCTCCTGACAGGGAGAGAGATTTTAATGAGTTTAGTACGTCGCCGAAGGGCGAGTGCTGAAAGATATCCGTGGAGGTAAACTCCATGATCGGCGCCCAACCAGATTCGATAGGCATGGGCGTAGGCGGTTCGGAGTCCGTGGCCGGAGACGAGTCCAATAGTCTGGTGTCACAGCTCTCGTGAGGGGTAAGGTCAGTATTCGGCTCTATCACCACTGAGGGTGCAGCCTCCAAGGCGGGGTCTAACCGCCCGTTCTCGGATGGCGCAATCTGTTCCGGACTGAGGGCCGGAGTGATTGCTGGCGTGATGTCCCGAACACTGTCCGACGGCAGAGCTATATCGTGCTCGCTGTGATCGTGCGACACACCTGGCATGGACCCAAATCCGTTGAAGATCAAGTCTCCGCGGATATCAGCAGTGTAATTCAAGTTTCCAAACTTGACCTGATGGCTAGGGGCGTAGCTTTCGATCTGCTCCAGATGGCCAAGCGAGTTGGCCCGCAGTGCGAAGCCGCCGAATACAAAGATCTGTCCGGGGAGGAAGACCTCACCCTTGACCGCATCGTTGTCGATGATCCAAGGGGCCATCAAGCCTTACAGTGATGGCACAACGGAACTCTCAATGGAAGCACCAATGTCAGTGTCAAAACCGGCGGATCTCGGGTAGGGGGTCCCGAACTATGTGTCTAAGGCGGATGGTAATAGGAGGCAAGGGACACAATGTTTACCCAGGTTCGGGCCCTCACGATGGAGGTAATACCCTACTTCCTGCTTGATTGATCTTGATGATATGAGTAGTACAAGAGTTGATCTACCACGAGATCGTAGAGGCTAAACCCTAGAAGCTAGCCTATGGTATGATTGTTGTTGTCCTACGGACTAAACCCTCCCGTTTATATAGACACCGGAGGGGGCTAGGGTTACACAGAGTCGGTAACAATGGGAGGAGATCTACATATATGTATCGCCAAGCTTGCCTTCCACGCCAAGGAGAGTCCCATCCGGACACGAGACGAAGTCTTCAATCTTGTATCTTCATAGTCCAACAGTCCGGCCAAAGGATATAGCCCGGCTGTCCGGATACCCCCTAATCCAGGACTCCGTCAGTAGCCCCTGAACCAGGCTTCAATGACGATGAGTGCGGCGTGTAGATTGTCTTCGGCATTGCAAGGCGGGTTCCTCCTCCGAATACTCCATAGAAGATTTTAAACACAAGGATAGTGTCCGGCTCCACAAAACAAATTCCACATACTACCGTAGAGAGAATAATATTTTCACAAATCCAATCTGCTGATGTCATCACATCACGGCCCGGTCATTATTCGAACCGTTTTTCCCAACCAGCCAGAGCACGTATTGCGAGGCAGTTTCCTTGGCACGTCTTGTTGAAGCAGAGATCGTGTCCCTTTATTACGGGATTCTCATCAATACGGGTGTGGGTAACCCAGCCGCGCCATGAATTATGGCGCTTGGGAATAAGAGGTTTTACCAGGCAAGTGGGGAGGCGAAGAATCCCTGCTGCCTTTATAAGGGGATGAGGGATCCCTTTCGTACCCACGCCTCTTCCCGATTCATTCCCCTCCGCTCAAGCTCCAGCGCCCAAACGTTCATCTTCTCTGCCCACAAAAGGCCTTCCGAAGATGTCCGGATCCGGAGCAGGAGGCAAATGGATGGCCTCTACCGTCCGAGAGATGGATATCAAAAAGCTTCGGGAGGCCGGGTACCTGGCCAAGAAAATCAGCCACCGTCTCCCGACGGTGGGACAAGTCGTCCCTACTCCGGAACCCCACGAGAGGGTCGTATTCCTTCCTCATTTTATCCGCGGGCTAGGGTTTCCCCTCCACCCGTTCGTCCGCGGCATCATGTATTATTATGGGATCGATCTTCATGATCTGTCCCCTAATTCCTTCCTCAACATCTCGACATTCATTGTTGTGTGCGAGGCTTTTCTCCGCATTTCGCCACACTTCGATTTATGGCTGAAGATTTTTAGTGTGAAGCCCAAGGTGGTGGGCGGCGAGCATGCCAAGTGCGGGGGCGCCATGGTGAGCAAAATGCCCAACGTTATATGGCCAACGGGAACCTTTAATGATTCTGTCAAGGAGTGGCAACAGCAGTGGCTTTATATCACTGAGCCGCGCGGTACAAAGTGGCCGCCTCTCCCGAGTTCCAATCCAGCGCCCCCCTGCTGCTTACGTCCTGGGTCAAGAAAGGCCTGGACTGGTCCTCATCCGATGAACTATCGGCGCTCCAGACGCGCATTAAAGATATGGGAGGAAAGAACATTGAATTTGTTAATGTGGTCCAAGTGATGCTAGTTCGTCGGATCATGCCTTGTCAGCACCGGACTTGCAGTCTATGGGAATTCGATTCGGCCAGGCACCAAACCCTGCGAGAGCTCTTCAGCTCTTTGCACAAGGACATCTGGAAGGTGCTTTTCAAGTCCAGCAAATTGTGGCCAGACTCCGCCAAGGACCACGGGTACCAACTATCCCGCCCTGCAAATTCGGTGAGTTATCAAACTTTTCTATCCGCGTAACCCAAAGGAAGCGCTTAACGTGTTTTATACAACTTCCCCAGGGCTAGGCGAAGAAGGCGGAGCGGATCCGTTGTCCGGCCTTGCTGCCCGAAGAACTGGCCATCCCACTTCTGACGAAGATGCTGGTCCCGGCGCCTTACAAGGTGCCGAAGAAGACGGCCGAGAAGGAGGCCAAAAAGACCCGGGGCAGCCTTCGTCGCCGCGGCACCTCGGACACAATATCCGAAGGCTCCGATGCCCATTCCGCCTCCGAAGAGGACAAGGAGGAGGAGGAAGATGAATCCCCTACGGGGGGAAGAAGTAAGAGGACGGCCACCGTACACTTGGAGGCCGAGCTGCCCAAAAGGGGAAAGGCTCCTCTTCCGGAGGAGTCCACTGCCGCCGCCGACAGCGGCCCGACATGGGATCCCAGGGCCCAGCCCCTGGTGAACTCGTAAGTATATAAAGTCCGAGCACTTTTTAGGCGTCCAGACTTATCATGGCATAGTATTTCAACATAAGCCATATTTTTTGTATTCCGGCGAGGTCTCGTACCAAACAATCCTCATCAGAGGACTTGCTGAGCTCAAATGCTATGGAGAGCAGGGCGCCCCCAAAGGCCCCTTCCTCTAAACAGGTGCATAACACCAAGGTTTCGTCCTAGAAGGACCCTGGCCAAGGAGGAAAGGGAAAAACCATGAAGGCGGCGCCTGAAGGTCAAACCTCAGGAGCCGAACATGCGGGGGAAAATATTCCCATGGGAGCTGACGGCGGGGGCCATCCTGAGTTTGGCTCCCAGCCGGATGCGATTCCGGAGATCTATACGGCTCTAGAATCGAGCAGGCAGCCTCCCCCAGCTGGAGGGGGCGTGCCTGTTCCATTGGCGATCTCTGTCCAACCAGAGGTGTCGAATGCTTTGTTGGTGGCATTGAAGAACGCCTCCATCGTTGATGAACACCGTGCCCTTATGGGTGCGGTGATTGAGAAGATTTAGTCAACTGAGAGTGGACTGAACGAAGCCAGTATCAGCCTTATAAGAGGCTTTGAGGTATGTTTTACGAGTTTTCGAAGAGTGTCATAGTATAGATAGTAGCCCATGATACACTGTTCGGTGAAAGAACTGAGCAGGAAGACTCATTGAATGATATTGATTTCTCTTCTGTTGTAAGCAGGCGTGTGTAGCGGCTGCTGCCTCTCATACTGCGGAGATCTCCGGACTGAAACAAATTCTAGAGCGGGCCAAAGAAGAACTTGGCCAATTGAGAATGCAGTTGAGAGATAAACAAGGAATGCACAAGCCTTGCTCGCATTTATTGCGAATGAATTTTCAGTATGAAATAAGCTTCATGATTTGTGCTAGGGATTGTGACCAAAGTCGAGGCCCTTAAAGAGGCCGTGGCCGAGGGCGAGGAAAAGGCGGCCACAGAATAGGCTCTTCATGAGAAGCACGAGGCCAGGGTTATTAAACATGAGCAGGAGCTGCAAGAGGCCATGAGGAAGTGCGAGACCTTGGAGCAGAGTTTAATGGAGAAGGAATCCGAACTCACCCAGGCGCATCAGGCCGCGAGCGATGCCCGGGGGGAAACCCAAAGCGCCCTGCAGGGGATCCAAGAGGCGAGGAAGATCGCGGCGGGTAAGGATTTTTTCATGTAAAGCAAGTATTTGAGGGGAAAACTATATTTAAATCTTTTATTCCGGATTTCTCAGGGGTATTTGCCGAGCTACCCCGCAGCATATCAGATGCTGCCCAATTCTACCGAGCCAAAGAAAGGAACACCACGGATAAGCTCTTCTGGTCACAGTATTTTGCACCGAATTATCAGGTGCCTTTTGCCGATCAACTGAAACAGCTAATCGAACTGCATAAGGCGGCGGAACTAGCCATGAAAGATTTGATTATCCGGCTATGGCCTGCTGAGCCGATTCCAAGCAGCTACTTCGGGCTCGTGAAGCGGCTTGTAAGCGCTTGCCCTCGACATGACGTCATGAAGCGGTCGGTCTGTATAGAGGGTGCGTGAATGGCCTTTGCCCACGCAAAGGTGCACTGGGGGAAGATGGATGCTGAGAAGCTGATGACCGAAGGGCCGTCAGAGGGAAAGGAGCACCGCAAGCCCAAATTGTATTATGAGAGTGTCCGGAAAGGATCCTACCTTGCAGCGGAGCTATGTACCAAGGACATTATATTCCCATGAATGCACATCATGTTGTCCTTTGTAATGTTTGAACAAGGTCATTGATTTGTTGCTTGTCGTATAAAAGTTTACCCTCCTGTGCGGCCATTTTATATGTTAAACCTGAGAGTTGGCCAGTCGTCGGCTTCTGCCCCCATGTAAGAAGTACGGGGGTGTTCGGGATAAACCTGAGCACTCTTTATTCCAGTTTGGGGTCCTTTAAAGGAGGCGCTCAGCACAGCGAACCAAGCAATCAGACTATAGGGCTTTATCACTCTCACTTAGCCATAGGAGCTTTAGTATGGTAGACGCAGCCCCTGGTGTTCGGAAGACCGTACTAGGGGCTTTATAAGCACCTGGTCAGGAAAAAACCGATTAGTCACACGGTGCATTGGTTATGGCATTATGCGGGAGAAATCCTTAAAGATTTTGTGACCTCTCGAACAGCTGACCAGCTCTCGCCGTATCATGACAGTCAGTTTTCAGCTTTCTCTACTGAGGTGCTCGTCTGGAAGAACCGGGACACAATCGCAGTAGTTCTGCCAGTGCTACCTTAGCCGATATAGCGGAACGTAAGGTACCAAAATGTGGGAGCCGGGCAAACCCAACTATTGACCCAAGACATGATTCGGAGCTGATGCATATAATGTTATAGGTTCGGGGTGCCAAACTTCCATGAAGGTGTTCGGACCTTGTTGCCGTATTATGGGTAAAACGAAGCCCCTGGCATATTTTAAGGCATATCGCTGTGTACGGATGCCACTTGACATAAGAATTTCAATAAGAAATAACGGCAGGTAAACGTCATATAAATCCACATGTTGTATTTAATAGTACGTCTATGTGTATGAGTACAAGTAATCTGATAAAAAGGAAATATGATGGCGGAACCTGCTGAGACCAGGGGAGAAGCTTAGTGCGGATCCGTATTATAGCCGGATGGTCATTGCGGGGAATATCTAAGGATTCCCTTGCGCGTTCAAGCTGCCTCCGTATAGTCCGTCCTGGTCGGCGCAAAGGTGAACCTGCGAAGGAAACGTAAGAAATATTTGCGTGCCGAAGAGCGGTTGAGCCGCTGAGTTTGGCATGTCCTGGCCTTCGCCGGAGTGTTTAATTAAGCTCTAGACGAGCCAGGCTATCCTTCTGCAAAGCAGTTCGGAGTCCCTTGATGGTGTCTGGGAGCCTGGACGTTGACTCGAGGTTCGGCTGCAAGGTGCTGCTCGTTGCTTCTGCTGCTAAAGCAGTGGTATAATTGTTTGTGTCGGGGGAAGGTTAGGCCTTGACATTGACCGTGATGACGCCGCGTGGACCGGGCATCTTGAGCTTACCGTAGGCATAATGTGGCACCGCGTTGGATCGAGCGAACGCGGTTCGTCCGAGCAGTGCCTAATAATCACTGCGGAAAGGGACGATTTCGAAGATCAACTCTTCGGTACGGTAATTTCTGGTGATCCAAAGACTACCTTGAGGTCGATGGAACCTGTAGACCTGGCTTCCACTCCTGGTATAATGCCTCTGAAAGTGGCTTTAGTGGGTTTGATCGCCGAATGATCGATGCCCATCTTGCGCACTTTGTCTTGGTAAAGCAGATTTAGACTGCTGCCTCCGTCCATAAGGACTCGAGTGAGGTGGAACCCGTCTATTATCGGGTCGAGGACTAGTGCGGTTGGATTGCCATGATTGGCGTTAACCGGACGATCCGTGCAGTTGAAGGTGATCGGCCCGAGTTTATATTGTGGGACGACTAGTTCCGTTAAGTCGGCATCCCTAAGGGTGCGTATCCGGTCCGAGTTGGTAATTTGGGTGGTATTGACCACGTTCACTGATTGAATGTGCGGGGGAATTTCTGTTGCCCTCATGTGTTCAGTGATCTGGGCTCTTCATCGCCATCATCGCTTTGAGGCCCCCCTTCTTTGGTGCCTGCCCTGCCGGCTTGTTTAAAGACCCAGCATTCTCTGTTGGTATGGGTGGCTGGTGCTCCTGGGGTGCCATGGATTTGGCATTGGCGATCGAGTATGCGGTCCAAACTGGATGGACCCGAATTATTATTCTTGAGTAGCCCCTTCCGCTAACCGGACTTTGAGCCCCTGAACCCGGCATTGACTGCCGTATCTTTGGCGTTTTCACCATATTTGCGGCGCTTGTATTTGTTGCGTCGTGGTTCGCCGTTGCTATCCCTGGCCTTTGATGTTCCAGGTTTGCTTGTTGTATTGGTACGACGAGCCAACCAGCTATCTTCGCCCATGCAAAAGCGGTTCATAAGTGTTGTGAGGGCTGCCATTGATTTTGGCTTCTCTTGGCCGAGGTGTCGGGCGAGCCATTCGTCGCGGATATTATGCTTGAATGTCGCTAAGGCTTTTGCATCCGGACAGTCGATGATTTGGTTCTTCTTAGTCAGGAACCGGGTCCAGAATTTCCTCGCCGATTCCCCTGGCTGCTGAGTTATATGACTTAAATCATCAGCATCCGGCGGTCGCACATAAGTGCCTTGGAAATTGTCCAGGAATGCATCTGCCAGGCTCTCCCAGCTTCCGATGGAGTTTGTCGGCAAGCTATGAAGCCAATGTCGGGCCGGCCCTTTGAGTTTTAGAGGGAGATACTTGATGGAATGTAGGTCATCCCCGCGGGCCATGTGAATGTGGAGGAAGAAGTATTCTATCCATACAGCGGGATCTGTAGTACCATCATATGATTCAATGTTTACGGGTTTAAACCCTTCTGGGAATTCATGATCCATTACTTCATCAGTGAAGCATAGGGGGTGTGCGGTGCCTCTGTGCCGGGCTATATCACGACGCTGCTCATATGAGTCTTGTCTGCTGTGTTCGGCCCGGCCGGATTTGTTTTTAGTGTATCTGGCGTGACGATCATCGTCACGTGTTGGGGCGCGACCCCGTGATCCGTAGATCGACCTTGCATGTTTTGTTTTGTTTTCCAATACATCTCGCAGGTCCCGCGTGTTGCCCCGAGTCTCCTATGATATCACTTTCATATACTAGTGGGAATTTTTCATTATAGAACTTGGCTTGTATATTCCAATGATGGGCTTCCTCAAAATGCCCTAGGTCTTCGTGAGCAAGCGAGTTGGATGCACACCCACTTAGTTTCTTTTGTTGAGCTTTCATATACTTATAGCTCTAGTGCATCCGTTGCATGGCAATCCCTACTCACTCACATTGATATCTATTAATGGGCATCTCCATAGCCCGTTGATACGCCTAGTTGATGTGAGACTATCTTCTCCCTTTTTTGTCTTCTCCACAACCACCATTCTATTCCCCTTATAGTGCTATATCCATGGCTCACGCTCATGTATTGCGTGAAGATTGAAAAAGTTTCAGAACACCAAAAGTTTGAAACAATTGCTTGGCTTGTCATCGGGGTTGTGCATGATTTAAATATTTTGTGTGGTGAAGATAGAGCATAGCCAGACTATATGATTTTGTAGGGATAACTTTCTTTGGCCATGTTATTTTGAGAAGACATGATTGCTTAGTTAGTATGCTTGAAGTATTATTATTTTTATGCCAATATTAAACTTTTGTCTTGAATCATTCGGATCTGAATATTCATACCACAATTAAGAAGAATTACATTGAAATTATGCCAAGTAGCATTCCACATCAAAAATTCTGTTTTTATCATTTACCTACTCGAGGACGAGCAGGAATTAAGCTTGGGGATGCTTGATACGTCTCCAACGTATCTATAATTTTTTAGTGCTCCATGCTATATTATATTCTGTTTTGGACATTACTGGGCTTTATTATACACTTGTATATTATTTTGGTACTAACCTATTAAGCGAAGGCCCAGCCCAGAATTGCTGTTTTTTGCCTATTTCAGTATCTTGTAGAAAAAGAATATCAAACGGAGTCCAAACGGAATGAACCCTTCGGGAACGTGATTTTCGGAACGAACGTGATCCATAGGACTTGGACCCTATGTCAAGACATCAACCAGGAAGCCACGAGGTAGGGGGCGGGCCTACCCCCTGGGCGCGCCCTCCACCCTTGTGGGCCCCATGTTGCTCCACCGATGTACCCCTTCCTCCTATATATACCTACGTACCCCCAAACTACCAGATACAGAGCCAAAAACCTAACTCCACCATCGCAACCTTCTGTACCCGTGAGATCCCATCTTGGGGCCTGTTCCGGAGCTCCGCCGGAGGGGGCATCAATCACGGAGGGCTTCTACATCAACACCATAGCCTCTCCGATGATGTGTGAGTAGTTTACCTCAGACCTTCGGGTCCATAGTTATTAGCTAGATGGCTTCTTCTCTCTTTTTGGATCTCAATACAATGTTATCCCCCTTTCTCGTGGAGATCTATTCGATGTAATCTTCTTTTGCGGTGTGTTTGTTGAGACCGATGAATTGTGGGTTTATGATCAAGTTTATTTATGAACAATATTTGAATTTTTTCTGAATTCTTTTATGTATGATTGGTTATCTTTGCAAGTCTCTTCGAATTATAAGTTTGGTTTGGCCTACTAGATTGATCTTTCTTGCAATGGGATAAGTGCTTAGCTTTGGGTTCAATCTTTTGGTGTCCTTTCCCAGTGACAGTAGGGGCAGTAAGGCACGTATTGTATTGTTGCCATCGAGGATAACAAGATGGGGTTTATATCATATTGCATGAGTTTATCCCTCTACATCATGTCATCTTGCTTAAAGCGTTACTATGTCCTTATGAACTTAATACTCTAGATGCATGCTGGATAGCGGTCGATGTGTGGAGTACTAGTAGTAGATGCAGGCAGGAGTCGGTCTACTTGTCTCGGACGTGATGCCTATATACATGGTCATACCTAGATATTCTCATAACTATGCTCAGTTCTGTCAATTGCTCAACAGTAATTTGTTCACCCACCGTAAATACTTATGCTCTTGAGAGAAGCCACTAGTGAAACCTATGGCCCCCGGGTCTATTTTCCATCATATTAATCTTCTAACACTTAGTTATTTTTATTGCTTTCTATTTTACTTTGCATCTTTATCATAAAAATACCAAAAATATTATCTTATCATATCTATCAGATCGCACTCTCGTAAGTGGCCGTGTAGGGATTGACAACCCCTTATCGCGTTGGTTGTGAGGATTTATTTGTTTGTGAAGGTGCGAGGGACTCGTGCGTGGCCTCCTACTGGATTGATACCTTGGTTCTCAAAAACTGAGGGAAATACTTACGCTGCTTTACTTCATCACCATTTCCTCTTCAAGGGAAAACCAACGCAGTGCTCAAGAGGTAGCACTCACCGCCGTGTGTGAGTAATTCCATCGTAGGCTTGCTAGACTGTGATGGGTTGGATGAGATTTATCATGTAATTGAGTTAGTTTTGTAAGGGTTTGATCCCTAGTATCCACTATGTTCTGAGATTGATGTTACTATGACTTTGCTATGCTTAATGCTTGTCACTAGGGCCCGAGTGCCATGATTTCAGATCTGAACCTATTATGTTTTCATGAATATATGTGAGTTCCTGATCCTATCTTGCAAGTCTATAGTCACCTATTATGTGTTATGATCCAGCAACCCCGTAGTGACAATAATCGGGACCACTCCCGGTGATGACCATAGTTTGAGGAGTTTATGTATTCACTATGTGTTAATGCTTTGGTCCGATACTCTATTAAAAGGAGGCCTTAATATCCCTTAGTTTTCGCTGGACCCCGCTGCCACGGGAGGGTAGGACAAAAGATGTCATGCAAGTTCTTTTCCATAAGCACGTATGACTATATTCAGAATACATGCCTACATTACATTGATGAATTGGAGCTAGTTCTGTGAAACCCTATGTTATGATTGTTACATGATGAACCACATCCGGCATAATTCTCCATCACCGATCCAATGCCTACGAGCTTTTCACATATTGTTCTTTTCTTATTTACTTTTCCGTTGCTACTGTTACAATCACTACAAAACCCAAAAATATTACTTTGCTATCGTTACAGTTACTTCCATATTACTTTGCTACTAAATACTTTGCTGCAGATACTAAGTTATCCAGGTGTGGTTAAATTGACAACTCAACTGCTAATACTTGAGAATATTCTTTGTCTCCCCTTGTGTCGAATCAAGAAATTTGGGTTGAATACTCTACCCTCGAAAACTGTTGCGATCCCCTATACTTGTGGGTTATCAAGACTATTTTCTGGCACCGTTGCCGGGGAGCATAGCTCTATTCTTTGAGTCACTTGGGATTTATATCTTCTGGTCACTATGAAGAACTTGAAAGAAGAGAAAACAAAAGTTTATCCCTCAACTACGAGGGGAGGTAAGGAACCGCCATCTAGCTCTGCACTTGATTCGCCTTCTGTTTTGAGTAAGCTTGCGACACCTAAACCTGCTTCTGCTAGTCATTCTGATATATCGCATGTTATTGATGATGCCACTTCTGCTATGCATGATACTTATGATGAAGCTACCTCTATGCTTGATACTACTGTGCCACTTGGTGAATTTCTTGATGAACAACTTGCTAGGGCTAGAGAGAATGAAATTATTGAAACTGGTAATATTGATGATAGTGATGATGAAGACTCTCCCCCTAATAAATATGAATTGCATGTTGTGCCTGAGGGCTATGTTATGGATGAAGAAACTAAAAGAGACTTTCTTGCTTGCAATGATACAAGTGATCTTAAGAAATTATTAGCTAAGCTTAAACAAAAAAACTCTGAATGCTAGAATGAAATATGATCCTGCTTATGCTACTTCACCTATCTTTGTTACTGGTAAGGATTATGAATTCTCTATTGATCCTGATATAATTACTTTGGTTGAGTCTGATCCTTTCTATGGCTATGAATCTGAAACTGTTGTGGCACATCTTACAAAATTAAATGATATAGCCACTCTATTCACTAATGATGAGAGAACTCGCTCCTTAAAATATTTTCGTTCACATTAAAGGGTGAAGCTAAGATATGGTTTAATTCTCTTGATCCTGGTTGTGTGCGTAGTCCCCAGGATATGATTTATTACTTTTGTGCTAAATATTTCCCTGCTCATAAGAAACAAGCTGCTTTGAGGGAAATATATAATTTTGTGCAAATTGAAGAAGAGAGACTCCCACAAGCTTGGGGGAGGCTTCTCCAATTACTTAATGATTTGCCTGATCATCCTCTTAAGAAAAATGAAATACTTGATATCTTTTATAATGGACTAACCGATGCTTCCAGAGATTACCTGGATAGTTGTGCTGGTTCTGTTTTCAGAGAAAGAACACCGGATGAAGCTAATTCTATTGAATAATATGTTGAAAATGAAAATAATTGGACACTTCCTGAGCCAATTCCTGAGCCTATTCCTAAGCCAACTCCGAAGAAGAGGGGTGTTCTATTTCTCAGTCCTGAAGATATGCAAGAGGCAAAGAAATCTATGAAAGAAAAGGGTATTAAAGCTAAAGATGTTAAGAATTTACCTCCTATTGAAGAAATACATGGTCTTAATTTACCGCCTGTTGAAGAAATATATGATCTTAATCCATTACCTATTGAAGAAACTCATGGTCTTGATAACCCAACATAGGTAGTAAAGGTAAATTCTCTCTACAGATATGATAAAGCTGAAATCCCTCCTACTAAGTTTGCTAGCCAATGTTTGGATGAGTTTGATAATTTTATGGTTAAGCAAGAAGATTTTAATGCTTATTTTGGTAGACAATTAACACAAAATTCTTATATGCTTGAACACTTGAGTGATTATATGTATAGAGTTAAAGGTGAACTTAAACTCATTAGTAAATATGCTTCTATGGTCACCACTCAAGTAGAACAAGTACTTAAAGCTCAGAATGATTTGCTCAGTGAATTAAATAGTAAGAATAATGACTATGCTGTTAGAGTGGCTACTAGAACTGGTAAGATGACTCAGGAACCTTTGTATCCTGAAGGCCACGCTAAGAGAATTGAGCAAGATTCATAATATAGATGCACCTAGTCCTTCTAAAAATAAGAAAAAGAAAAATGATAGGACTTTGCATGCTTCTAGTGAACCTATTGCTGAACCACCTGAGAATCCAAATACTATTTCTATCTCTGATGCTGAAACACAATCTGGTAATGAACATGAACCTAGTGATAATGTTAATGATAATGTTCATGAAGATGCTCAACCTAGTAATGATAATGATGTAGAAATTGAACCTGTTGTTGATCTTGATAACCCACAATCAAAGAATCAACGTTATGATAAAAGAGACTTTGTTGCTAGGAAACACGGTAAAGAAAGAGAACCATGGGTTCAGAAACCCATGCATTTTCCTCCCAAACCATCCAAGAAAAAGGATGATGAGGATTTTGAGCGCTTTGCTGAAATGATTAGACCTATCTTGTTGCGTATGCGATTAACTGATATGCTCAAAATGAATCATTATGCTAAGTACATGAAAGAAATTGTTACTAATAAAAGAAAGATACCGGAAGCTGAAATTTCCACCATGCTTGCTAATTATACTTTTAAAGGTGGAATACCAAAGAAACTTGGAGATCCAGGAGTACCTACTATACCATGCTCCATTAAAAGAAATTATGTTAGAACTGCTTTATGTGATCTTGGAGCCGATGTTAGTGTTATGTCTCTTTCTTTATATCGTAGACTTGATTTGAATAAGTTGACACCTACTGAAATATCTTTGCAAATGGCTGATAAATTAATTGCTATATTTGTCGGTATTTGTGAGGATGTGCCTGTTGTGGTTGCAAACGTTACTATTTTAACGGACTTTGTTATTCTTGATATTCCCGAGGACGATAGTATGTCTATTATTCTTGGAAGACCTTTTTTGAATACTGCAGGGGCTGTTATTGATTGCAACAAAGGCAATGTCACTTTTCATGTTAATGGTAATGAGCATACGGTACAATTTCCGAGGAAACAACCTCAAGTCCATAGTATAAATTATATTGGATAAATTCCATCGATTATTATTGGAGGTTTTGAATTTCCTCTTCCTACTGTCAAAAAGAGATATGATATTCTTATTATTGGGGATGTGCATATTCCCGTTGAGGTAACATAGTGTTATTCGAAATTTCTCCGGTTCCATGTTATTTGGAATGAGTTTGTTAACAAGACTTGACCAACCTTGTTAGTGGATTCCTTTTGATGAGCATGAGACGGATGAAGTTAGAAAGCACAATCTTTTGTACCCTCTCTCTACTTTCTGTTATTTAGTTGAAATAAAGTAAAATAGTATTTTTTCTGTCTGTTTTCTGAATTATCCGTGCAATATAAAAATACCACGAAAATAAAAGTTCTCCAAATGCCCTGAAATTGAAATATGATTTTTTCTGGAATATTTGATAATATTTGGCACTGAGAACACATCAGGGGGAACTGGCACCTGGCCACGAGGGTCCAGGGCGCGCCCACCCCCTGGGAGCGCCCCCTGCCTCGTGGGCCCATGGTGGCTCTCCTCCACTTATTCCTGCACCCACACACTTCTTCTTCCTCCCAAAAAATCACCATCTAGCTCAAGCACGAGTTCTAGCTCATTTTGCTGCGATTTTCGATCTCCTTGCTCAAAGCACCTCTCACAAAACTGGTTTGGGGGATTGTTCCTTGGTACATGACTCCTCCATTGGTCCAATTAGTTTTCGTTCTAGTGCTTTATTCATTGCAAATTTGTGCTGCCTAGGTGACCATGTTCTTGAGCTTGCATGTCAAATTTATATGGTTCCAATTAGTTCTAATGCATGATATAGGCTCTAGGCACTTGTAGGAGTAGTTGCTATCAATTTTGTTGAGCTTGGTTCACTTTTATTTGAAGTTACTAAAAATTTCAGAAGTTTTCAGAAAATAATGAAGAGATTTTTGAGGGGCTCATCGAGCCGAAGTTCGAAGGAAAAACAAAGTGAAGATGCAGAGAAGCCCAAATATAATTTGCCTCGTACCGTGGAAGTTCGGCCGTGTGAATGGCCTTCCGATGATTTCTTGAGAGCAGCCGGGATTTATGATGATTTTTATGAATTGGCTGAGAATGCAGGCCTCACCGACTTCCTCCGCGACCAACGCGAACAGTATCTCTTACTCACCAATACTTTTGTGCAAAACTTCTACTATTATCCTAAAGAATCACCTCCTTTGGTAGAGTTTCATTTATATGATGTGGTTAAGAAGAT
This sequence comes from Aegilops umbellulata, assembly GCA_032464435.1. NCBI lineage: Eukaryota > Viridiplantae > Streptophyta > Magnoliopsida > Poales > Poaceae > Aegilops > Aegilops umbellulata. The sequence goes on along the minus strand of CP136055.1, from coordinate 369,722,733 downwards.
GTCATTATATGAATTTTGCAGGGTTTGCAAAATACCTTTCTAGGGTAGCTTAGAGGAACCACATCGTAAAGATGTGGACGGGTTTATTGATACTATTACTATAGGGGAAACTAGGACGGTTTCCGATGCAAGAATCACTAGCATACATTTTCCTGTTTTACGCTACTTTGCAATATTGCTAGTCGTTGCTTAATTGGTCGCGAAAACTGTGGAAACCTTAGTGTTCCTGATATTATTATTTTGTTCCATGGTTTGTTCTGTGATAACCCTGTTAGTATGGGCGGTATTATTGCCAAACGGTTAAGTCTGAACCGTACAAAGGGCCCCATCTTTGGAGGTTTCTATGCTTCACGCCATGCTGTATATTGTAACATACCTATTAGGCACTATGAAAAAGAAGAAGAATTGTTGCCCACTGTTTATTTAGATTATAAGAGTATGGTAGCGCATGATTTTATTGTTAAGAATAGGGAAAGGGCGCTTAAATACAAATTTCTCTTTGATAAACATAACCCTGAGACTATTACCTTGCCTGCTCCTTCCTTGTTTGATTTATCTGCAGGCCAGTATCTCGTTCCGTTGTAGGCCATTCACGCCTACCGGAACCCTACGTCAGCCACAGAGCCACAGCCGGAACCACAATTTGATCCTCCACGACAGTCTAATTACCAGTGGGATCCGGAGATGATTGCCAACCAGTGGCAATCAGGGGCTTCTTCATCTCAGTATGACCCCAACTACAACTTTGGATATCCACCAGGTCATCCGTGGCAATAAACCAACTTAGGCCAAAAGCCTAAGCTTGGGGGAGTACATATTTCTCACCGACGTTACATTTATGTTCACACACTCATTGCTGGATATCGGTGCTCATACTCTTTCATTGTACTATCCATGCTAGTTTATTTTCCTTTTTATGCTTACTTCTTGTGTGTTTGATAAACCTTAAGGAAAAAATAGTTGTAGTTTTAGCTAGTTTACTTTTCTTGCTGTAGTAGTAATAATTAAAAAGAAAACCCAAAAATATTTCTTGTTCTTCTTTTGCTTGTTGGGAGCTCTCCCGTGTAAATAGTTTTTATTTCTTTTCTTTTCTTTGGGGGTCGATAGGAGAATGCCATGATTATACTGTTGAAGTAGCTCTATTATGCATTATTGTTGATTTAACCAAGAGCCCATATTGCCTTGTCTTCTCTTGTTTATTGAATGCTCGCAGATTCCAGCTTAGTCCAGTGCACGTGCACTATTATTATTATTCACATCGTTCGGTCGTGCAAGTGAAAGGCAATAATGACGATATATGATGGACTGATTGAGATGAGAGAAGCTGGTATGAACTTGACCTCTCTTGTTTTTTGTAAATATGATTAGTTCATCGTTCCTGATTCAGCCTATTATGAATAAACATGTTTGCAATGACAATTAGAGATTATAGTTGCTTATGCCATGCTTAATTAGCTAGGAGCTTATAATGGTTTACCTTGCGTGCCAACATGCTATTAAAATGGTTGTGATGTGGTATAGTAGGATGGTATCCTCCTTTGAATGATTTGAGTGACTTGACTTGGCACATGTTCACACATGTAGTTGAAACAAAATCAACATAGCCTTCACGATATTTATGTTCATGGTGGATTATATCCTACTCATGCTTGCACTCAATGTTTATTAATTTTAATACATGTTCATGACTGTTGTCGCTCTCTAGTTGGTTACTTCCCAGTCTTTTGCTAGCCTTCACTTGTACTAAGCGGGAATACTGCTTGTGCATCCAATCCCTTAAACCTCAAAGTTATTCCATATGAGTCCACTATACCTTCCTATATGCGGTATCTACCTACCATTCCACGTAAATTTGTATGTGCCAAACTCTAAACCTTCAAATGAAATTCTGTTTTGTATGCTCGAATAGCTCATGTATCAACTAGGGTTGTCCTTATCTTCCATGTTAGGCGGGTTATTCTCAAGAGGAGTGGACTCCGCTTCTCACTCACGAGAAAAATGGCTGGTCACCAGGATGCCCAGTCCCATGCTTTATGCAAATCAAATCAAAATAATTGCAAACAAAACTCCCCCGGGGCTGTTGCTAGTTGTAGGCACTCGTTGTTTCGAGCCAGCCATGGATTGATGCTTGTTGGTGGAGGGGGGTATAAATTTTACCATTCTGTTTGGGAACCGCCTATAATGTGTGTAGCATGGAATATATCGCCATCTCTTGGTTGTTATGTTGACAATGAAAGTATGCCGCTCAAAATATTATTTATCTCTATTTCAAAACCGAGCTCTGGCACCTCTACAAATCCTTGCTTCCCTCTGCGAAGGGCCTATCTATTTACTTTTATGTTGAGTCATCACCTCTTATTAAAAGCACCAACTGGAGAGCACCGCTGTCATTTGCATCCCTTACTATTAGTTTATACTGGGTATGACTATGACTGGATCTCTTTTACCATGAATTACAATGTTTAGTCAGTCCTTGATCTTTAAAGGTGCTCTGCATTTATGTTTTGCGGTCTCAGAAAGGGCTAGCGATATACCATCTTGTCATATCATATCATGATTGTTTTGAGAAAGTGTTGTCATCCGAGATTTATTATTATTGCTCGCTAGTTGATTATGCCATTGACATGAGTAAACATGAGACCTAAGTGTTATTATGAATATGGTTAGTCATAATCTTTGCTGAAAACTTGAATGCTGGCTTTACATATTTACAACAACAAGAGCAAACAGAGTTTGTAAAAGTTTTTCTTTATCACTTTCAGTTTATCAACTGAATTGCTTGAGAACAAGCAAAGGTTTAAGCTTGGGGGAGTTGATACGTCTCCGTCGTATCTACTTTTCCAAACACTTTTGCCCTTGTTTTAGACTCTAACTTGCATGGTTTGAATGGAACTAACCCGGACTGACGCTATTTTCAGCAGAATTGCCATGGTGTTATTTTTGTGCAGAAATAAAAGTACTCGGAATGACCTAAAAATCAACGGAATATATAAAAAATACTGGAAGAAGAATCCACGTCAGGGGGCCTCCACCTGTCCACGAGGGTGGGGGCGCGCCTACCCCCTGGGCGCGCCCCCTGCCTCGTGGGCCCCCTGACGCTCCACCGACCTCAACTCCAACTCCATATATTCGTGTTCGGGGAGAAAAAAATAAGAGAGAAAGATTCATCGCGTTTTACGATACGGAGCCGCCGCCAAGCCCTAAACTCTCTCGGGAGGGCTGATCTGGAGTCCGTTCGGGGCTCCGGAGAGGGGAATCCGTCGCCATCGTCATCATCAACCATCCTCCATCACCAATTTCACGATGCCCACCGCCGTGCGTGAGCAATTCCATCGTAGGCTTGATGGACGGTGATAGGTTGGTTGAGATTTATCATGTAATCGAGTTAGTTTTTTTAGGGTTTGATCCCTAGTATCCACTATGTTCTGAGATTCATGTTGCTATGATGTTGCTATGACTTTGCTATGCTTAATGCTTGTCACTAGGGCCCGAGTGCCATGATTTCAGATCTGAACCTATTATGTTTTCATGAATATATGTGAGTTCTTGATCCTATCTTGCAAGTCTATAGTCACCTACTATGTGTTATGATCCGGCAACCCCGAAGTGACAATAATCGGGACCACTCCCGGCGATGACCATAGTTTTAGGAGTTCATGTATTCACTATGTGTCAATGCTTTGGTCCGGTACTCTATTAAAAGGAGGAGTTAATATCCCTTAGTTTTCGCTAGGACCCCGCTGCCACGGGAGGGTAGGACAAAAGATGTCATGCAAGTTGTTTTCCATAAGCATGTATGACTATATTCGGAATACATGCCTACATTACATTGATGAATTGGAGCTAGTTCTGTGTCACCCTATGTTATGATTGTTACATGATGAACCACATCCGGCATAAATCTCCATCACCGATCCAATGCCTACGAGCTTTTCACATATTGTTCTTTGCTTATTTACTTTTCCGTTGCTACTGTTACAATCACTACAAAACCCAAAAATATTACTTTGCTATCGTTACCGTTACTTCCATATTACTTTGTTACTAAATACTTTGCTGCAGATACTAAGTTATCCAGGTGTAGTTGAATTGACAACTCAACTGCTAATACTTGAGAATATTCTTTGGCTCCCTTTGTGTCGAATCAATAAATTTGGGTTGAATACTCTACCCTCGAAAACTGTTGCGACCCCCTATACTTGTGGGTTATCAACGCACACGTTCCTTTCCCCCGTGGTGTGCCCATCCGTTGCAACAGCCAGCCACCGTGGCGTCCCATTCAAACCGTCCCACCACTCACTGTTGTTAGAGATATATTTGGGATACATGTACTTCCTCCGTCCGAAAATACTTGTCATCAAAAAGGATAAAAAGGGATGTATCTAGAATTAAAATACGTCTAGATATATCTCTTTCTATCCATTTTGATGATAAGTATTTCTGGACGAAGGGAGTATTTGGTAGTCCAGGATTTGTAACCCATCTCCTACCTTATCTCTAGGAGAAGCTTTTTGCCCTCCATGTCTTGTACTCAATATATACTCGCCCTCGAGGCTCAATAATACATCCTTCATATTCCGCCAATCCCTCTATATTCCCTTCTAACATGGTATCAGCCTAACCGATCCAAACCCTACCGCTGCCCACTGCTTCTGCCCCCGGGGCGGTCGGCCTCCATGACCGCCGCCGGGGCCCGCGCTGCCCGTCCTAGGGTTCGTCCGCCGGTCGTGTTGACTGGTTGCCTTAGATGGGCTTTTTCCCGAGCCCTTGCTCCGCATTTTTTTATCTCTCCCGCCGGTCATCTTGATCGGCGTTTCTATTTTGGTTTTCTGATCTAAGATCGGTTTACGTCGCCTATCGCCGCCCTTGACCCCCGTGCGCCTCTACTTCAACACCGGTGCGACCGGCCGGCTCCGTCATCGACCCGGCGGCCTCGCACTACAGGCAGCCCTCATGGTCGTCGTTCGCGTGCCGGCCCGCCCGTCGATCTACGCCGCCCGTCTCCGCCCTGCTCCGACTAGGAATCCTGCAACGCCGCGACACGGCGGCCTCACGCCATGCGGCAGCCCATCATAGCCGTCTTTCGCGCATCGGCCCGCCCATTGATCCACACCACCCGCCTCTGCCGCGTCTACACGGCGGCCCTGTGGTCTACCTCACCGGCCTCGTCCCTGACTGCGTCAAGCTCGTTGGCTGCCTAAGATCGGGCACCGCTGCTATGTTGGTCGCTCTGGACTCGCTGCCCGAGCGCCGACGCTATTTTGGCGGCCCGGGTGCCGGTGCTGACGCACTCGTCCGCATGTCCTCCCACGCCGCCCTCATCGTTGGCCTCATCTTGCACTCCGCCGCCACCCCGCCTCCGCCGAGCGGCGTCCCCGACCTCGCGCATGATCGCCTTGTTGGACAATAAGCCGCGGCGAGCCCGGGGCGCGGTGTGCGCAAGGTGCGTGCGGTGGCCGCGTCGGGCTCGGCCCGTGGGAGGGTTCGGGTGCGTGCGTGCGTGCCCAACCGTAGGTGTGTGTGTGTGTGTGTGTGTGTGTGTGTGTGTGTGTGTGTGTGTGTGTGCGTGAGCTAGCGCGTGTGTGCGCGAGGCCACGGGGTCTGTTAGCTAGGATCCAGGGGAGTGGACCGCGTCGGGCGCGCGGGGAGGCCGTGGCGATCGCGTACGGGCGTGATGCGTGGGCGCGGCCGGAGCGCGCGGGACGTGGGTGAGTGGGGGAGCGAGTGGGTGCGAGGCGAGGCCTGGCATGTCAGTGCTCGCAGGTATAAATCCCCCTCTCCTCTGTGTAGCTGGGCGACACTGTCGAGTTCGTGCTCGAGGAAAGAAAAAGGTGTTCGTGCACCGGCAAAAACCCTATGTCCACTGACTACTCTGATCTTATTCCTCCTCCTGTTTCTGTCGTTGCAGCGAGAGTGCAAGTGAGGTATAGCGTGAGGGAGAGGTAGAGCTAGGGTTTAGGGCTAGGGCTAGCCACGGCTCCAACAATTGGCATCAGAGCGAGTGAGGAAGATCACCGGCGTCGATGGCTTTGGTTCCACACGGCGGAGGTAGCGCGGGCGGATTGGTGTCCATGGGGATGCCGATGCTCGCGCCGGATGGCTACACCGTGTGGGCGATCAAGGCGCAGGCGATCCTTGATGCCCACACGCGGTGGGAGGCGGTGTCGCCGGCGGGCGACACGGCGATGAACGGCAAGAAGTGCAAGACGGCGAGGGCACTGATCCTGTCGGGGCTGCCGGAGGATGTGCTGCCCTCGGTAGCGACGAAACCCACCCCCAGGGAGGTATGGGACTCCCTGAAGGTGAAGTTCGTTGGCCCGAGCGGGTGCGCGCGGCGAGGAGGGCGACGCTGCGCGGTGAGCTGGACCGGACGAAGATGAAGGACGGTGAGTCGCTGGACGTGCACGCTGGGAGGCTGGCGGGCATGACGGCGCGGTTCGCAAGCCTGGGCGAGACGCTGGACAACACGGAGCTGGTGAAGAAGCTTCTGGACACGGTGCCGGACCGCCTCTTCCCTGTCGTCGCCGGCGTTGAGCAGTTCTGCGCGCTCGAGGAGCTGACGTACGACGAGCTGCTCGGGCGTCTGCGCGCATGTGACGAGCGGGTGCGGCGCCGCGGGCAGAGCAGCGGCGAGCGGGCGGACGGCCAGCTTTTTTACACTGTGGCGCAGTGGCGGGCGCGGGAGCGACGGCAAGGCGGAGCACACGACGACGACGACGACGACGTGTGCAGCGTGGCGACGGCAATAGGAGCGGCCGCTGCTACAAGTGCGGCGAGCGCGGCCACTTCAAGCGGGACTGCCCGCAGCTAAGGAAGGGGCAAGCGGCGGAGCAGGCGCTGCTGGCGGACACCGACGTCGAGGACAATGGCCTCCTCTAGGCCACGGCTTAGGGGGAGAGTGTTGGGCAATAAGCCGCGGCGAGCCCGGGGGACGGTGTGCGCGTGCGTGCGTGCGGTGGCCGCATCAGGCTCGGCCCGTGGGAGGGTTCGGGTGCGTGCGTGCGTGCCCAACCATAGGTGTGTGTGTGCGTGAGCTAGCGCGTGTGTGCGCAGGGCCACGCGGGTCTGTTGGCTAGGATCCAGGGGAGTGGACCGCGTCGGGCGCGCGGGGAGGCCGTGGCGATCGCGTACGGGCGCGATGCGCGGGCGCGGCCAGAGCGCGCGGGACGTGGGTGAGTGGGGGAGCGAGTGGGTGCGATGCGAGGCCTGGCATGTCAGTGCTCGCAGGTATAAATCCCCCTCTCCTCTATGTAGCTGGGCGACTGTAACACCCTCGATGTGGCTATAGCTCCCACGTGTCGAGGCACGACTTAGAGGCATAACCGCATTGAAAGCAATGTCGCAAGTGAGGTAATCTTCACACAACCCATGTAATACATAAGGGAAAGAGATACATAGTTGGCTTACAGTCGCCACTTCACACAATACATAAATAAACATTCATCATCCCGATTACACTCAAGGTCCGACTACGGAACCAAAATGAAAGAAGACTACCCCAAATGCTACACAGATCCCCGAATCACCCCAACTGGGCTCCACTACTGATCATCAGGAAAAGACACATAGTAACGGCCGCGTTCCTCGTCGAACTCCCACTTGAGCTCGGTTCAAGCATCTGCACTGGCATCGTCGGTACCTGCAACTGTTTTGGTAGAATCTGTGAGTCACGGGGACTCAGCAATCTCACACCCGCGAGATCAAGACTATTTAAGCTTATAGGTAGGATGGGGTTGTGAGGTGGAGCTGCAGCAAGCGACTAGCATATATGGTAGCTAACAACGCAAAAGAGAGCGAGAAGAGAAGCAAAGCACGGTCGTGAAGCTAGAAGTGATCAAGAAGTGATCCTAGAACAACCTACGTCAAACATAACTCCAACACCGTGTTCACTTACCGGACCCCGCCGAGAAGAGACCATCACGGTTACACACGCGGTTGATGTGTTTTAATTAAGGTCAACTTCGGGTTTTCTACAACCGGACATCAACAAATTCCCATCTGCCTCATAACCGCGAGCACGGCTTTCGAAAGATAATACCCTGCAGGGGTGTCCCAACTTAGCCCATTATAAGCTGTCACGGTCAACGAAGGATATTCCTTCTACCGGGAAGACCCGATCAGTCTCGGAATCCCGGACTACAAGACATCTCGGCAGTAATAAAACAAGTCCAGCAAAGCCGCCCGATTGTGCCGACAAATCCTGATAGGAGCTGCACATATCTCGGTCTCAGGGCACATCCGGATGAACACTCCGTACAACTAAAACCAAGTCTCGAGTTGCCCCGAGGTGGCGCTGCAAAGGGCTCTAGTTTGGACCAGCAATCGAAGGAGAACTGGCCCGGGGGGGTTAAAATAAAGATGACCCTTGAGTCTGCAGAACCCAAGGGAAAAAGGCTTAGGTGGCAAATGGTAAAACCAATGTTGGGCCTTGCTAGAGGAGTCTTATTCAAAGCGAACTGTCAAGGGGGTCCCATAAATCATCCAACCGTGTAAGGAACGCAAAATCCGGGAACATAATACTGATATGACGGAAACTAGGGTGGCAAGAGTGGAACAAAACACCAGGCATAAGGCCGAGCCTTCCACCCTTTACCAAGTATATAGATGCATTAATTAAATAAGAGATATTGTGATATCCCAACAAGTAAACATGTTCCAACAAGGAACAACATCTCCATGTTCCAACAAGGAACAAACTTCATCTTCACCTGCAACTAACAACGCTATAAGAGGGGCTGAGCAAAGCGGTAACATAGCCAATCAACGATTTGCTAGGACATGGATGGTTAGAGGCTGACATGGCAATATGGGTGGCATGATATAGCAAGTGGTAGGTATCGCAGCATAGGCATAGCAAAAGAGCGAGCATCTAGCAAGCAAAGATAGAAGTGATTTCGAGGGTATGGTCATCTTGCCTGCAAGGTTCTCAGAGTTGTCGAAAGCTTGGTCCTCCTAAGCGTTCTCAACAGGTTCCTCGTACGCGTACTCGTCTCCTGGCTCTATCCAAAGCAAGAACACAAGCAAAGGGGACAAACATCAATCACGATGCAATGCGCAAGCAACATGATGCAAAACATGGCATGATATGCGAGATGTGATATGCAATGCATATGCGTGCTTCGGAAGGAAAAAGATGAACAAGGCATAATCTTGGCAAACCAAGTAAGCCACTGGATAGGTGAGGTGATTTCGGTTGAAATCGATATAAAGATCACCGGAATCGGATGCACGGTTTGCAAATGACAAGCAAAACAAGGACAAGAATCTGCCATTAATAGCATGATGCTACTTAGCAAGCAACAAGAAATTAAGCTACTGCACCCAAACATATCAACAAAGCATACGGCAGAACTCTAATCAAGATGCTTGACAAAATATGAACACTGAGCTATGGCTAAATCACACCATAACAGGTTCAAACAAGCATGGCAAAAGTGCAAAAGATAACAGGTTCACAGACTTGGTGAAAATAACAACATGCCAGAAATTAACATCAAGATGACATGTTTAGAGCAATGAAACAACATGCTACAGGATCAGGACATAGAAAAGTAAGGCATGGCATGAATCTACTCAAAGCACTTAACAAAAGTCCCTTACTGACCATAAGCCAAAAGGGATCAGAAAATACAATAACACCCATGTCAATTAAGCAAGTTTTGTTACAGGTTTCAGACAGCAGAAAACTGGACATGTCCAAAAATAGATAACAAGTACGCATGTTTACGAGCTCGATGCACTCACTACAGAGCATTGCTTGATAAACTAAGCATACACACATCAAGAAGACATGGCATAGAAGCCAGACATGGCAAGAATAACATCATAGAATGCAAGGATCAACTACAACAAGTTTGGCAAAATCGAATAACATGTAAACAATCTGCCATTAACATTTTATAGCAAAAGTAGAGCTCGATTGACTCAAGCTATGGCACTCCATAAATACAAACAAAGGCATGGATGGATAGAGCAAATCCATATGCTCAAAACACTCTTACTGATCATGCTCAAAAGATGCATAGATCTCTCTGAAACAACATGAACACATGGCATAAAAATAACAACAGGCAGGGACTTAGTGAAATTACTAAGTCTCTGAAATCAGCAACATTATGTACCCTAGTTTGCATGCTTGTGCTAGTCACCACAAAGATCCCAAAAATACATGGCATAAACCTATGGAAAGATAGCATGGCATATTACAAAACTCATGTAGGACTCAACTTCATAGGGTGCACACATCAATCATGGCAAAAATGACAAAAGTGCATGTTCTGAAACAGATCTAAAACTAACATCACATAGCCCTCTTCTAACAGCATTTCGGGCATCAATATGAGCTCAAATAAAAATGAGGCAATGAGATGAAATGATTTACTCATCGATACTAACAATTTGATATGCTATACGCCCAAAACGGAGCCACGGGTGCAGAGATATGAAGCGATGAAAAAGCAACAAAATACTGAATGTAAAAGACTTAGAAGAAATCGAGGGGGAGGAAGAAGTCAACCCTCGCGGACTCGCGGATCTGGTCCGGGGCACGAGCTCACCGGAGTTCGTCGGGGATGGGCGCCGGCGAGGGGAGGAGGCCACCGGCGACGGGATCCGGGCGCGGAGAGGTCGGCGGAGCGCGGGATCCGGCGACGGGGGCGGCGCCTGCGGGCGGCGGCGGCGTGCGGCGCGGAGGGCGCGGACGGCGGCGGCGACCGGCGACGAGGGCAGCGGTGGCGGCCGGCGACGAGGGCAGCGGTGGCGCGAGGCGGCGCGGGCGGGGGAGACGAGGCCCGGGGCGGCGGCGCGCGGTGCAGGGCGGCGGCGCGCGGTGCGGGCCGCGGGGGCCGCGCGCGGGCCGGCGGCTGCGGGCGCGGTCGGGTGCCACGTGGCGCGCAGCGACTGGACGGGGCGCGGTGGCGGACGTGTCCGGCGCCGTCCGGACGTGTCCGGCGGCGCGGAGAGGAGCGGGGCTAGGGTTAGGGTGCGAAATGATCCGGGTTTTCGGAGGGGGAGGTGTTTTTATAGGTAGAGGGGGCTAGGAAGCTCCAAATGGAGTGCGCTTTTCGGCCACGCGATCGTGATCGAACGGCGATGGACATGGGAGTGTCTTAGATGGGTTATTGGGCTGTTTTGGAGGGGTTTGGGGCTGCAACACACACGAGGCCTTCACGGTTACCCGGTTAACCGTTGGAGTATCAAACGACCTCCGAATGACCCGAAACTTGACAGGCGGTCTACCGGTGCTATACCAAGGCCGCTTGAAAAACCTCGGTCCATTCCGAGAAGGTTTAATACCCGCTCACGGAAAAAGGTAAAAGGGGACGCCGGGGGACATAGGAGCGCCGGATTGCAAAACGGACAACGGGGAAAATGCTCGGATTCATGAGACGAACACGTATGCAAATGCGATGCACATGACGACATGATATGAAATGCATGACAAGGACAAAATGCAAAATGAAGGAAAAACCCAACTACGGAGGAAATATCATATCACATAGCCGAAAATGGCAAGAGTTGGAGTTACAATTATGGCAAGTTACATCCGGGATGTTACAGCGACACTGTCGAGTTCGTGGTCGAGGAAAGAAAAAGGTGTTCGTGCGCCGGCAAAAACCATGTGTCCACTGGCTACTCCGATCTTCTTCCTCCTCCTGTTTTTGTCGTTGCAGCACAGAGTGCAAGTGAGGTATAGCGTGAGGGAGAGGTAGAGCTAGGGTTTAGGGCTAGGGCTAGCCACGGCTCCAACACGGCTTGATCACCCGCTCGTCGCCGCCACTCACTATCATGGAGTACGAAAAAATCTAGAAGAGGACCTTACCATTTTTGTGGCCGTGCGGCAGGCGTCATCGATGTGCATTTCAATTTAACAATATATTAGAATATGTTTTTATCATGTAAAGATCATGTCCATTTCAATTTAACGTACGCGACCCTCTGCTCTAGTTTGGCAGCTCATTCAACCCGCAGCCTGGTGACCTACTCCATGACGCCCTCGGCCGCACTATAAATTGCACCGCAGCAGTGCACTGAAAGCTCCAGACCTACTTACTCATCCGCCAATCATCAGTTCATCACACACGCAGCGCAGCTGCGCAGGCACGAACGACATGGCTGCTGCTCCGGTGGTTGTGCCGCGCATGAAGCTGGGCTCTCAGGGGCTGGAGGTCTCGGCGCAGGGCCTCGGCTGCATGGGCATGTCCGCTGTCTACGGCGAGCGCAAGCCCGAGCAGGACATGATCGCGCTCCTCTGCCACGCCGTCGCCGCGGGCGTCACCTTCCTCGACACCTCCGACATCTACGGCCCCCACACCAACGAGCTCTTGCTCGGCAAGGTAATTACTTTAGTATAGCCATCCCGACGTGCTCCTTGGCTCCCTGCTAGTAGTTGCCATATCATTCGCACGCGGATGTCTGACCGGCAAGAGTTCTCTGTGAGATAAAGCAGGCGCTGCAGGGAGGGGCGAGGGAGAAGGTCCAGTTGGCCACGAAATTCGGCATCACGCCGGCCCGGGAGGTTCGCGGCGACCCGGCGTACGTGCGGGCGGCGTGCGAGGGCAGCCTCGCTCGGCTCGGCGTCGACTGCATCGACCTCTACTACCAGCACCGCATCGACAAGAATGTCCCAGTCGAGATCACGGTCAGTACTGCGTACTCCCTCCGTAAAGAAGTAAAGAAATATAAGAGCGTCTAGATCACTATTGTAGTGATTGACATACTCCCTACGTATTACGTAGCACTTGTTCAACTTCGTTTCATTTATACAGATTGAGGGCTTGTAGGTATTGACCAGTCTATCTTCTTGACTTCCGTATGCATGGATGGGTGAGATCAAGAAGCTAGTCCAAGAAGGAAAGGTTAAATACGTCGGGTTGTCGGAGGCCTCAGCATCAACAATAAGAAGGGCACATGAAGTTCATCCCATCACCGCCGTTCAGCTGGAGTGGTCTCTGTGGTCAAGAGATGTTGAAGAAGATATAATCCCAACTTGCAGGTTTTTGCAACGACCACAGACCTACCTTTTTCTTTTCACAGTTTGTTTTCAAAATCAGGTTCATAGTACTAACGAAACGTCCTCAAAAAGAACTTAAAATATTTTCGGTTTCAGAGAACTTTGCATTGGAATTGTAGCGTACAGTCCACTAGGCAGAGGTTTTCTATCCACTGGACCTAAACTGATGGACACATTACCAGAGGACGATTTCCGCAAGGTAATGAACTACCCATGCCCATGATCCTTCATTCCTACATGCGGTTAGCTAGCTTACTTTTCTCCTTCCTCATTTTTCTAACAAATGCATCACATTGCGTTTCCAGAATCTCCCATGATTTCAACCCGAGATCATGGAGAAGAACGCGGCGATATTCGAGCGTGTGAGCGAGATGGCTGCAAGGAAGGCTTGCACGTCGTCGCAGCTCGCGCTGGCTTGGGTTCACCACCAGGGAAGCGATGTGTGCCCCATACCTGGCACAACCAAAGTTGAGAATTTCAGCCAGAAGGTGAGAGCATTGTCTGTGCAGCTCACGGCTGAGGAGATGGCTGAGCTGGAATCCTATGCCACCATGGATGCTGTCCATGGTGATCGGTACCACAGCGCGTATCTGATGAATCTAAACACCTGGAAGGACTCCGAGACCCCTCCCCTATCATCCTGGAAAGCCACTTAGTTGGGTATCATGGGAATCATTATGCTGATGCTTCGTTTCACTGTTTTGAAATAGTTGCAAATCAAATAATTTCATGACCACTCCGTGCATGGATGAAATCATGGAACCGCCAATTGTTTACTCATGCATCCGATCCAATTTTTTTTGCGGGTGCCTCCGATCCAAATTAATTGACACAACTCTTATACAACCTCTATACAATATTGTATAGAGGGCGCATCAGTTAATTCGAATAAGATGGAGTAGCGCAACCTCCCCATGATACGTTCACAACACTAAGAAGTAAGAAATACCCTTGTATTTGGACATGATGTATCCCCTTAGTTTCTAACTTTTTTACTATACCTATGGCTCTAATTCTCAAGCGACCTATTACCTTTCGATCACCCTAAATATTTACTTCATCAAATCAAAGAAAACATGCTAATATTCCCATTCGTTCCCTGCCCTACAACACCAGGGATATCATTCCTCGCGCGGGTCGTGGGATAGCGACAAAACATGCACCGTCGCCCCCAGTAATGGGCGGGGCTGTTAGTTTGTTTCTGTCCTTTTTCTTTCTTCCGCTTTTTTTTTAATTCATTTTTCACATTTATTTTTATTTTTTAGTTTCCAAATTTACGAACTTATTAGAAAAATAATGAACTATGTTGAAAATTACAAACTATTTTCATATTCATGATTTTTTTTAAATCGCAAACACTTTTAAAATTCATAAAATTTATTGAAAATCAATAAGAATTTTCAAATTCATCATTTTTTAAATAAGAGAATATTTTTCAAAAAAATAACAAGTTTCAAACTCGTGAAAATTATTTGAAATTCATGAACTTATTAAAACAGATGAACATTTTTTAAAATTTGTGGATATTTTTTGAACTCATGAATTCTTTGGAATCCATGAACATCTTTAAATTTAGGGACAATTTCGAAATACGTGAACTTTTATCGACTCTGTGAATTTTTTTTATGAATCAGTGGACATTTTTTTGAACTCGTGACATTTTCTGAACTGATAAACATTTTTTAATTGGGGAATAGTTTTTTTTTAATCCATGAACATATTTTGTATTCGCATTAATTTTTTTAGTCAAGGATTTCTTTGAAATAGGAACATTTTAGCAGTTGTGAATGTCCTTTTGAATTCATCAACATTTTGAAAATTTTGGCGCATTTTCAAATAAATTAATAATTTTTGAAATTCGTGAACATTTTTATAAAATATGAGAACAGTTTTTAACTTTGCATTTTTAAAATTCGATTTTTAAAAAGCAGGAACAGTTTTCATTTTGTGGACATTTTACGAAATTTGGAAGGAAAAACGAAAATCATGAGCAAATTTTTTATTTCAGAATATTTTTAAAATCCTTAACATTCTGTATATAAGCCAAAAGTAGAAAGTAGAAGTAAGAAATATAAAATGAAAAAATGAAAGTGAAAAGCAGGACCGCGTCCTCCCCACACATGGGCCGGCGTGAAGTGCGCGTCTGGAAGGGGGGTTGCGCATTTGTGCGTCACCCAGCGCCCTATGCGCTAAATAGGAGGTGCCTTTTAAAACATGTCCCAGCCTCCCAGGCAAGCAAACGGGCTGGCACAGTTTCTGGCTAGGACTTGCTATGATTCTAAG
This sequence comes from Aegilops umbellulata, assembly GCA_032464435.1. Taxonomy (NCBI): domain Eukaryota; kingdom Viridiplantae; phylum Streptophyta; class Magnoliopsida; order Poales; family Poaceae; genus Aegilops; species Aegilops umbellulata. Next base: position 369,707,438 of record CP136055.1, on the reverse strand, counting down.
ACTAGTTATGTTTGGATGGATTTTACTCCTGATTTATTATTACCTGTTGTACTTCTTGATGTAACATTGCCACGTTATAAATAAAAATGCCAACAAGCTTTCCCTCAAAGGAAAAACACGCCAGAAGCTCTGGCCTTTTGCTGGTGTGGGTGGCAAGAGACATGACAATGACAACCCTGACATATTGCAATTTCCCAAACGGATATGACTTTGTCCCTCCTCGCAAAAGAAAAAAGATATGTATGTCTCATTCGTGCATGCTCATAAGAGACATGACAAGTACTCCCTCCGTTCCCAAATACTTGTCTTTCTAGCCATCTCAAATGGTTACAACATACGGATGTATGTAGACATATTTTAGAGTGTAGGTTCATTCATTTTGCTTCGTATGTGGTCACTTGTTGAAATCTCTAGAAAGACAAGTATTTAGGAACGGAGGGAGTACAACCCTAACATATTGCAATTTGCCAAACCGATATCACTTTGTCCCTCCTCGCAAAAGGAAAAAGATATGACTCTGTCCCATTTCATGCATGCTCGGATTATCCAAATCAAGTAAGATGACAAACCCAGCTTTTGAATTTTACCACGGGCCAAACATATAAAATAAAAATAAAACATGCAAAATAGATGTTGATGAATTTTCAATATCAAACAACTAGCCGCCTAGGCAACACAGTCTAATTTAGGGCAATATATAGAACTATATGCAATGCCAGATTCAGTTTAGCCGCTAGTTAAAGCTGGTGCTATTCTTTTGATTGATGATCACTTGCCTGGCAACAACATTTAATTATCGATTTAGTCCGTGTTCAACTATGAGTAGCACCGCCCTATGGATGTAAACAAGTAAGAACTGCGTGGATGATTATTTAGATGATCGATTGCACAATTATTGGTGCCAATTGTATGAAAAGAATATTCCGATGACATGTTAGGGGGTACAGATTATAACTAACAATGCATGTTAGAGTCTTCAACTCTTAATCAATGGTGTCTGATAGCTAGAGTGGAGATTCATTACATTGTTAAATCAGTCGCGTGCGTAGGTACATTTCCCTGCAAAATATATTTAGGTATATCCAAAGAGGTTAAAAATTGCAAGACTGGAAGTTGATCTGCATGAAATGTCTATGTTCTTGATGAGCGCCAGTCGTCTCCGTGGTCGCTCCACCGCTACAAAGTTCTTCATCGATTTTTGTGTGTGTTATATCGTGAATCTGTGATGATGACTTGGCATGGCCACTAACTAATGGTTTTTTTGACGTCGATGGCAAGATGTAGGAGTAGTATATAAGAGACATGACAACAGACAGCATGTCACATTGCAATTGCATCATCCTGAGTAAACCTCTCTCGTGTGCCATGATTTGGTTGAGCTACCTAATGAGACGTTAATTAGCAAGGCATGAATGAAATTAACAAATGGCACATTGATGTGGATTCCTCCGAAAAAATGACTCATGTACTTGTTTGACATGCTCGTTATGGGCAAACTCCATCTGGACAGCTCGAAATAGGTTTTCGCTTCGCTTTATGTAAATAAAACTATAGTACCAAATGATAAGGCATTGAGAAAGTCCCGTGAAGTTGATCAATAAAAAAAACACGACAAAACTAACCGAGACTCCAAAAGCGCACAAGAGTACACAGTTAAACTCGTCCAGTGAGTCGCCGAGAAGAAGCGCACGAGACACACCATCGCCGTGGCTGCCCTACCAAGAGGGTCACGATACGAAGTGCAGCCGATGTCGCTACAACTCAGGCAGACAAAGTTTTTCACCCTCAGTGTCGGAACGTAAGGAAAGGACCACGACGTGGCCCCAAGAGGAACATGACACCCACATGCATCGCCCGCCGCCACCGCCGAGGCGCAAAGCTTTCGCTCGGCCCCACCCACCGTGTAGCCCGCCATCAGGGGATCGATGTCCTGGCATTATTGGCACCAAGACCGTCCCCACGCCAAGCCTGCATCCATCGAGCACCGCTGGGGAGGGCGAGAAGGACACCCCTTCCCTGCCCCTTGACAACACCTAGCCACGTGCCCACCATCGAGCACGGGTAGATCTAGACATCGGTGAACCCCACCCTAACAACCGCTGACTGCCACTTGCAGAGGTTGATGTCGAGTCCAAGGCCGAGGCCCACCTACTACGGTGGCCGGATGTGGTCGGGACACCCGTCCGCAGCACCATCTCGACCCTGTCCTGCCTGAGTAGAGAGCGAATCATGGGAAACCACGCCCACCAAACAAAAAAAAGGGGGGGGATGGTGGTCCGCTTGGCAGCAGATCTACACCCTCGACAATGGTCAAATCCGCATAAGATGTCTAACAGTTATCGTTCGGTGGTACGACAAAGTGAGTATGGGTAAGATCTTGTACTTCCTCCACATGTAGGTATGCCATCCATCATGGTTTGGGTTGTAAATGGATCACACTACTCTATATAGTCCGCTCAGCATGATGGATGAATCGTCGCGTATTAATGTAGTCCATGTAAGAGTACGCAATTCAGTGCAACTCTTCATGAACATTTTTTCTTCTTCAAAACGGAGGCATAAGATTTACTTAATCCTAATAAGAAGTGAATATAGTTTGCTTCACACATGCCCTTATTACAAAATCATCACTCTCATGATACTATTCCATCTAGTTTCTTGGCTCCCGTGGTAACCGAAAGATGAAAGCTTTGCCTCGTTTTGATGTTGTTGAGAAGGATTGGAGGCAGGGTACTCTTGTACAAAATCACCATTCCAGATGATCCAACTAATAAGCATTGTGAGGGAGGCCATGCCTTTCCATCGAGATGCTCTTGGCAGATAAAATGACCCGTCACTCGTTGATGGAGCGCTCCAAGTGGCAAGAGGCCGTGTCTATACGTTCCCAAGACGAAGCACCCGTTGACGCACGTATCTTGGCACGATGACATGGACCGGCTTGCGGAGGCTTGTCTACATGCATGCGCGCACATGCGGATGATCGAATTCGTGGTTCGTGTAGAATTGGCAACGGCCGTCTAATCAACGCCAGCCACTCTCGCTCGGTGGATTTGCCTATGATCGTGGTGGCGCCACTAGCACTGGTCTACGAGAAGAGAACCACCAGCACTAGCACTTGGTGTGCGTCGATTTCTCGGGTCGGTCAATGGATAGCAACAAAGCCGCTCTGCTTTTTGCGAAGATGACACATAGCGACGGACGTGATGTGTACCGTGTACGAGAAGGCAGCATTTTCCGATAATACCGTCGTACGTAGCCTGGTTAGACGTTGTGTGCCAGTATCACAACACGAAACTACTACTACATCCAACACGATCTGATCTAAGTAAAACAGCATTGACCTGACTCCTCACGGCTCACGCGCTATTCCATTGTCTGCATAGGCATTGGAATTCAGCTCTACCAGTTTACGTCATTGCATTTTGCGGAGTCGTCTGCTTGCCGACAGGGCAACTCTCAGAGCTTTGGAGACGTCCATGGCAAAATTAAACAATGGGATTTGCTTGTCTGAGAACCCCTGGAGGGTAGCTGCTGCTTCAGCACCAAGGCGAGAAAAGGGAGAGCCAGATGCCAAACACAGAGACATATTTTCTTGCAGTCCAAAATTTTATATACTTGTAACCGTTTGGCGTGGGGCGCTGTCCGTCCGGCCGTCGACGTCCCTCGTCAAGTCCGGCGATTTTGGTCCGGCTCGAGAGTGAAACAAAACCGTTGCCAGTAGTGGCGGAGCCAGGATTCAAGTAAGGGGGGGTCGAGTACATATATTGGTCTAATCTCATTGATAATTACTCGTTGCTCCTACTAAAATTGTCTAAAACTGTCTATCATTTGGGGGGTGGGGGGGGGGGAGAGCCCCTGCTCGTCCCCCCTGGCTCCGCCTTGCCGGTAGCGTGGACGGCCGGCGGATCGCCCTGTTTCTCGTTGGGTGGGCGTGCCTTCGTCGGAGTGGTATCTCGTAGCCGGCCGCGAGAGACCACCGAAGATAAAATACTCGGAATGAGCAAGGCAAAGCACGCCGTTCGAGGAAACGGCTACCGCTCCCTCGTGCTTCTCGCTTTGCGGCGCCAATGCGCGATCGGCGCGCCACTCAAGAGCTGCTGTTCCCTCTTTTTCCATTATTTTCCCTGTGTTTATCTGCACCAAAAGATAAGTCATGCTCTCATAGACGTTTTCTGACGCGAACGTACGTGGGAGACTTTTCAAACTTGCACAGAAGAAACAAAACAAAACTTTGTATTTTCTCTCCACAGCTCTAAAAAAATGGAACACCGAAGCTCGGGAGCAACAGAGCCGCTCGTCTCGGGTCCGGGGCGGGTGAATCCACCCAACGGGAAAAAATCCCGAGAGTTCCAGCCGAGAATCCAACAAAAAGATCGACCCGCGGTGCGCCGTGCGCGCCGTCCCCATCGGCCCTCGGTCAGCAGTAAATTACAGCGGCGTGCCGCTACGCGTCACCATCCCGACGTTGCCATGCCGTCTCGACGTATTGGTGGGGAAACAGACGGCTTCCCGGGAAATGAATCCACCCCAGGATCGCTTGGATCACATACCGCACGTCACGTCCGCAGGGAAGAGAAGATGCCCGCAGAAAATTCCCGGGCCTTGCACTGCACTTGCGTTGCGTCTCGGGACGGGAAGACGATGCGGTGCGAGCCGTGCGTCGTCCGATGAATTGCCCCGGTTGGTGGACGTGCTACGCCAGGGAAATGGATAATCTGCACTTTAAGCTGTTCGTGCACAATAAAGTTTGAGGCCAGTAGCAACAAACAGATTAGTAGACGCAACTTGGACGCCGTAAAGGAACCTGCCTTTGTGCCTTAAGGCACCGAAGCGCAGTCCACAAATAGATGATTGATAATGTGAAAGAAAGAAACCTGGATCGCTTGGTCGTGGAAGGGCATCCCCTCCCATGATTGTTACCCATGGCGTCCCGGCTTGTTCTACGTTATCCTTAGCCAGGAACTACGATGAGCTGGACGGACGCCAATCATACCCTGATGAATCTTTTAGCAGCCATGTGAATCGATGAAGAGAAGGAAATGGAGGCTTTCCACCACCAACAAGGCCGGCTCGCTTTTATGGAGCACTACTACTACAACAACAAACCGCTTGACCAAAACCAAACCAAGAAATGGAAACAACGAAACAGCATAAATTTCGACTAGTATAAAACCTAGGCAAGTAGGAGTACTATAAACTCTGTTTGTGAGATGGGCAAAAACAATGATGCTTGGAAGCATATTCCCTGGATGCCTATCCCATCCCATCCCAAGAGGAAGAGGAAGAGGAACATTGTGCGTGGCGCACGAGGCCTGCTGCCGCCCGCCGGTGCGGACAAAAGCGCTGGAGCCAGGCCACCCCAAACGGCTATAATTAGGCGGTTCGGGAGCGCAAACGCTCCAGCCCCCTGCACGTTTAACTTCACTCGTTCGTTGCGCAACGCGAGCAAATTACCCTCCTCTCCTCCAGAGAGAGCCCCACCCCAGCACAGCACGGCCCGACCGAGACCCCCGTAACGGGAAACGCCAGGACGATCCTAAAGGCCTCGAGAGAGCCACCCAACCAACCACCGGTGCGGAGCGGAGCGGAGTCGGAGCCCCCCCCGTGCGCGCAGCGGCGCAGCTCCCCGCCGGCGATCGCTCGGGATATTCCGGCGGCCCAACCGCGCGCGGCTCCGTCGCCCCGCGCGCTCCATTGGAGGAGCCCCCGCTCCAGCCCCGCGCGTGGTCGCCTTTGAGGGGAATTGTTTCCTGTCCCCCGCCACTTCTCTGCTTTGGTAGCGGGTTCCTCCTGGCCGCCGCGATGCCCGAGGCCGGCCGATACACCCACAAGAAGGACGACGGCATCTGCAACAGCGTCTGCGGCGAGGTGAGCCATTCCCCTTCCCCTCCCCTGCCCAGATCTGCCCTCTTCGCTGCGACAGCGTTGATTCCCTGGCCCCCGAGATGTGTGCTTCCCTTATCGGGATGCCCAGAGCATTAGGTCCGCGCCGCATGCTTGCTGCCTTGTACCTCGATTCGGTGTCGATGCGTGCTGCTGCTTTTTTTTTTTCCTGTGCTCCGATTTTCTGTTGGGATGCCGGTCGGAATTTGGTGGGATTGGGAGCAGAGGAGGGAGGCCCTCTGCTCTTCCATGCTTTTGCTTCGGATGATGGAGGGGATATTGTTAGGTGGTGGGAGCTACGGAGTTTGGATTCTTCACGCCTTTTTGGAGGTAGAAGAATCTCGCGACGTGTCGGAATTCCCGTGTTTTTGGGCTGCTACTCCCAACCGTGGCAGTACTAATATTACTTACAGTGAGCTTTTCTGCTTCTTTCTTCGTTCACGAGCACTTGTGCCGTGAAAACTTCGTGGGCCTGCGAAATTACAGGTTTGAGGTCGACTGTTGAACCCTAGAATTTGGTTAGGGAAAGGGCAGCTTTTGGTTAGTTATCACTACCGGTATGTCTGTAGCTATTGTTCTTGTCGGTAAAGCTGGTTTCGATTGTAGCTTGGACATTTTGATTTCCCACCGCTCTAGGTTCAGCTGTTGCTGTCTTGCATAATCTTGCCAACCCCGCGCTTCATTATTTGCGACTGATGTTGTCCTTATCCTTTTGGATTCGGGCGCTCTGGCGCTAGTTCTTCATTGGCTCGTTACTGTAGTAGTTTACTAGTTTTACACGCTGGTGGTCAGTCTCTGATGACCTTTTCATGCAACCTTTTATGGCTGTAGCATAACTTGTTGTGGAAAGGGAATGTTCTGCAACTGCTTTGGGAGGTTATATCCTTTTGGCAAGCAGGCTTTGGTTATTGCCGTGCAGGCATGTGTTTGTTCCTGCTTTAAGGATATATAGACTTTACAGAGTATACATGTGTGTGCCTGACTTTTAAATGGTTGCCTCAAGTAGTTGTGCTAGGTCTTCAGTTTGTGTCGAGCGGTGGAAACGCTCTGGTTGCTTAGTAAGTTACCTTGTTCTTGCTGTTTTTAATGGCGTGATCTGATGGTAACACCCTTTTGTCATCAGCAAGTGAAAAGTTGGATATCTGTGCTCACACATGAGCTTTTCAAAGCCATGTATTTTCCTTATATGCCTATCCTCGAATGCAAAATTTCCTAATTCAGTAATTTAGTCTGTTACCTCTGAACAAGAACGAACAGCATGCTCATCTTCTGTTCCGTGCATCGACGAGTTACTGGACAGTAGACCTGTTTTTCCTTGCATCCGAGCCTGTCCTCAAATGTGATTCACCAAATGATTCCCAATTCCGTGTAATATTTCCTGATGATTTTTAGGTAAATTGCTCAGCTTAAAATATCCCTTGGCAGCATCAAATTTATATTCAACCATCTGTTTTGCTACCTCTGAACCTGAATGAACCGATGTTAAAACGCTCCTTCAGTTATGTGTACCAGTATGTTTGACGTACCAGTATGTCAATGCCTGGTGTTCTTATTTCCTTCATGAATTTACTTATTTCTATTCTTGCTTTCTTATCTAATTTATGAATTCATTCAATTGCAGCCCACCTCAAAGGCAGTTATGGCCATGTCAAGGCTCAAGTGTGCGCTTCGGGGGTTTGATTTCAGGGTAATTCTGGCTCTCTTGATTGGTGTGCCACTGGTAATGTTAATGATATATGCACATGGTCAGAAGGTCACATACTTCCTCCGGCCAATCTGGGAATCTCCTCCGGAGCCCTTCAAGATAATCCCTCACTACTACAATGAGAATGTCACTATGGAGAACCTCTGCAAGCTACATGGGTGGAAAGTCAGGGAGACCCCACGCCGTGTTTTCGATGCTGTCCTCTTCAGCAATGAGCTTGATATCCTTGAACTCCGTTGGAATGAACTGAGCCCCTATGTGTCAGAGTTCGTCCTGCTCGAGTCCAACTCAACTTTCACTGGTGTGATAAAGCCCCTCTACTTCAAGGAAAACCGCGATCGATTTAAATTTGCTGAATCGCGGCTGACCTATGGCACATATGGGGGAAGATTCATGAAGGGGGAAAATCCATTTGTTGAGGAGTCATTTCAGAGGGTTGCCCTGGACCAGCTCATTAGGATTGCAAGAATTGAAGATGATGACATATTGATCATGTCAGATGTTGATGAAATCCCAAGTGGCCACACCATCAATCTCTTGAGATGGTGTGACGACACTCCTAAGATACTCCATCTTCAGCTCAGGAATTATCTGTACTCATTTGAATTTTTTCTGGATGACAAGAGTTGGAGGGCGTCAATTCACAGGTATGTGTCTGGGAAGACAAGATATGCTCATTTTCGGCAGACAGATGAGCTTCTTGCCGATTCAGGGTGGCACTGCAGTTTTTGTTTCCGGCACATCAGTGATTTTGTCTTCAAGATGAAAGCTTATAGCCATGTGGATAGGATTAGATTCAAGTACTTCCTGAACCCTGAGAGGATTCAAGATGTCATTTGCAGAGGGGCGGATCTTTTTGACATGCTTCCTGAAGAGTATACGTTCCAAGAAATCATTGCGAAGTTGGGCAACATTCCAAGCACATTCTCTGCTGTTCATCTTCCTAGTTACCTGCTTCAGAATGTTGACCGGTACCGTTATCTTCTCCCTGGGAACTGCAGGAGAGAAAGTGGCTAGGTTCTGTGGTTTACTTTGCAAGCTGCTGTGCATGGGTGCCACTGCCTAAGCTGCTTGAGAGTGGTTGGCTGTTGCAATTGCATCTGATATGATTGGCTAAGTTGGACGGTTGCTTGGGCTAGTGGTTATGGATAAGTTCATAATTTTCTGCCATGTAATGGAACATTGGAGGATATGACAGCATAGCGCATGCTTGATCGTTACCTTCCCAGAAGAGCTCAACGGTGTATGCTTACCACCAGAAGTCATTGCCATTCATATTTCCTCCCTGATTGATGTGTAAACTCAGAGCTGTAATGGAGAAATGAACACTATGTGAGATTTCAGATTTATATGCTGTACAAGTGGCCTTACCCTGCAGATAACTACATATGCATGTGTTCATATTTTTCACCTTGGTGCTCTGTTTCTTGTGTTGATGGCACCGTTGAAAATCTGATTTCCTGATTACTGGATTTCCTGATTCCCATCGAAAGAAGTTCTGGCTTCCAAGACTGTTTTGAAACTTAGGTGATCGGGTAAGTACAACTTCCACATTTTGCAGCTGTGAACAGACTTGAAAGGTGCCGTGGCAAAAAAAAGTTGCAGGGGAATGTTGGTAACCCTTGGACTGACATCTGTATCATCTGTTCAGTTTTTCCCGTGCATGTTTTCCTGCCCCTAGTTTTCCCAAGCTATCGCTTTTGTGTTACGGGGTCTTGTAAAAGGTCTTGAAGGCTTCTTGCTGAACAAACCTCCTTAAGATGTTTGGTCATTCAGCATTTCGTGTTTGGTTCCAGTGAATCAATTATGCTCTGTTTGTCTTATTTGTTTGATGCAGTTGACTCCATCGGGCTGGAATGTGCGAGTTTCCAAGTATCATGCAATAGATTTCTTTGTGTATGGACTTCTTTTGTTCTGAAGTTTAAAACTGAAGGAATAATCCCTCAGTTGTTTACGAGTTTTGTTCAGTTGCAAGGGTTTTTTGCACCTTTATATCATGCTTCTGTTGAATTTTCATTATTTGTAGCACCAATACCTTATCTGAAGCTAAAGACCCTTTTTGTTTATGTTGTGGTACCAATACATTTGTCTAATCTAAATGTATAGTAGATTAAAGAATGATGGTGTACCGAATCCTAATTGTGCATGTGGTTTAGGTATCTATTAACCTGCTGATCTTTTCAGAACTGCGGCTTGTAGAACAGCAAGTGTTTCATCTTCTGTGTAGGCATAATTGTTTTCCCTGTCCTGTGTGTGGCAAATATGTTCCTGTCAGTGTTCGATTATTTTGCTAGGCAAATTTTAGTTTCTTTTTGGGATAATGCTAGGCAATTTTTAGTGGCTTGTTTCGTCCCTGTCCCTGTAGTTACGCTTGACTGGGGCCAAATTGGTTAAACTTGGTATGTTCCTGTAGCTGAATACATTTGTGCTTTGAATGGTATCTAACAGCAGTGGGCTTGGCTGAACCCCAGTTTGTTATATTACTAATCTTTTCCAATTAGATAGTGACTATTTACTAGTTCCAAGTTATTGAGAAGCAATTATTTTTGTGAAGAAATAGTTTTGCAAATTACTTGTCTAAAACAACAATCAAATGAGAGACTCGATTATAGTTCTCTTATATGATCAAGTAGCGAAACAGAGGGAGTGATGATTAACAAACAATCTGTTAGAACACTGGGACATGTCCTCCAAACTAGAACGGGAAGAAAATGCAATGCTCAGTTATCAGTCATTACCATTTTGCTTTCTGTAATTCATTTATCTACTTTTTATTACCAGTCGCAGTCGTGATTTTGTAGAGGATGACAAGTTTACCAGTTTTTGGGTAGCTTCTTCATTCTTCGATCTCTCTTTCTTCAGTCCCCCAGTCCTCAGTTGCTCCTTTTCGCCAGTTTTAGTCTTTGTTTATAATTTAATCTCTTGTAGCGCTTGTATTATCAAGTTTATTGGTGCAGTATTTCAATAGTTTTGCTTTCAGTTTTGTCTTGTCAGTCGAGCTTTTCCTTTGATTTTTTTGGCCTCTCTTTCTTTATTTGCCTTCTTCAATTTCCATTTCTTTTATCTGCATATTCATTCTTGTGGCAAATTTGGTGTCTCATAATTTTCTTGCGCTTTCCTTGAGTCCTATATATCAGTCACTCATGCCTTGTCAGCCCATTTTCGTACCGTAGCTTTACAGAAGGTCAAGTGATACGTACAAGAGACAAGATTTGGCTCCCACCACACGCCACTCCTACACACTACACTATTGCATGCTGAACACACCAACTCATCGAAGATGAGCGCAGCAATGTCCAAGGCATTGACACTGCCCTGCTGGTGATAAAAAACGCAACCATTTCGTAGTTTCCCTAAGTTCCAACACACAGGGTGTCGAAGCCTTTGTGTTGTATATTGGGAATCTTCTTTCTTGTGGTAGTCCACCAGGTTTAGGGTCTGTCATTTTGATCTGGCGTCAAAGTTATATCGATTCTCGCCTTCTAATGCAAGAGTCCCACACCTGCCTGGATAGCACACACCGAAGAAGCAAATCATCCACGTTGTCCTCCTCCTGTTCACAAAGGTAACAAGGAGAAGGCAGCTCTTGCGGTCTGTGCCACTGTCTCCGATCCGAGGTCCATATTCTGTGTTGTATTGTGAGCCACGCGAAGATTTTGCAACGCTAGATGGCACTAGCATAAGAGACTCTAATGGCCCCTTCAGAGAGCATCCGATATGTTGATGCCGACGAGCAAGTGCCTCCCTACTGCAAGGATAGCTCGGTCATCTTGGTGTCTGGTCTGAGCTGCACCGTCAGCATGATCTCCTAGAGATGAATGGTATGAATTAATCCATCTGTGTCCAGGTCCAGCTTGCCCAAAATGTCTCAAGCACACCTTCTCTAACTGTTCTTTTGTTGATACACTGCAGCAACCTCCTGGACATTAGAGCCATCAATCCAGCGATCTTTCCATGATCTTATCTCCCATTTCTTCTTCTTCAGTCTTCATTTATGTACTCTCATGTTCAGCGAAGTCTCTATTTCTTTCAGTTCATTCCGTACAGGAGGTGTTTGGTTCGTCAGAGGTAAGGTAAACGTAATGAAATGACGCTGTTACTGAACATAATGAAATGGCACCGTTACTGTTAGCGTAATTGAAGAAAACACAAACTTGTTTGGTTGCAGACCGTAATGGCAATCAATTCCTCTCAAGAAAACGAACCTCCTTGGCCCAGACGGGCTGCACGTATGGCACGGGCACCGGAACGAGGTTTGACGGTAAACAGGTTACGTTATAAATCAGTGAACCAGACGCCACCATATTGCCAGTCACGTACCGATTTGCCGATGTGTGTAGGCAGAGAATGGGCGTCGTTATTGTCTAGAGTTGGTGCTTCAACTGTACTTGAAGACGCTTTTGACGAGTCATGTTGGTTTTCTGTCAGTAATTTCAGTTTTGTTTGTGCTTCTTGTCTTAGAGTCTAAGGTCAGTGCGATTCTTCCTGATTTCTCCAGGGAATCAATTAGGCTCTGTTTGTCCATCAAGTTCAAGTTCGGATAGAAAGATAGAACGAAATCAATAGTACAGTAATAAGAGAAGAGGTAAGAGAACCCATAAGGCCTATATAGAGAAAACAATTCAGGTAGAAAAATGCCCAAAGCCGAAAAAGCAGGCACCGGCTGGGAACACAGACCTGCCAGCTGTTGGGTACTGTTGGGCTTGTGGTCGCTGATCAAGAGAGGACACACGGGCGTTCATGAGCGGCGCACGTGAGTGAATGACAATCTGATTGTTAGCTTCTGTGGACCCGATGTTAAATAGACACTCCTTGTGTTAATCAGATCTTGATCAGAATGGCGATCCTGTGAGGCGTAGCTCTGTTGGCTGGCCCTGGGCGGTGCAGGCTGGACCCAACCCTGGGCTCGGGCTCCTCCCCTCACTCACGTGCGCCGCTAGCCTTGAGCTTGAAGTAGCTAGAGTCGTCTTTCTATAGGCCGGTCGCTGGGTAAAGAAGTCAATAACCAGTCAAAGCCAGGATCAAAGGACGGACTGGTCTGACTATGGGATCGCGTCTGAACTGGCTCGAGTAATCATCTCCCTCGCCGTATTTTTTTTCTAAAAAATACAGTACTCACGTACGTAATAATATCTCTCTCCCGTACTACGTATAATCATCATCACGACGTAGTAGCAGCTATATATGGGCCAGTTCTTTTAAGCTATGTTGTGGAAATAAGCTCATGTGAAAATAAGCTGAAGATAAGCTCATGTGAAAATAAGCTCCAGATAATAAGCTATCCAGTTCTTTTGAAGACCTGTTTTTCTAGCTTATCTATGATATGATCTGTGAAAAGTCTGTAATGCCCTTGGACTATATTATTGTCTCACGTATAAACAAAATGCTCAATGTCTACTGTCAAATATGGTCGTCTCAATTATCGTTCCAGTGTCTGTTTTCCCAGCTTATCAGTGGCATCAACATCATCTAGTACCAGTTTAGAGGGGTACATCTACATTGCATATGCATACACAGGATAACAAAATCAACATCTAACACCATATTTGCATCTAGCAGCACCGAATCAGCATCTAGCAGCACCACATGAGGGGTGTGTACATCCAATCTGAATGGGAAAAAATTATTCAAGGGGTGCTCTGCCGTGAAAGCTGCTGGCTGCTGCTTGGGTTGGCGGCGTAGGCCGCCGTAGTGAAGTGGAGCAGCGACGGAGTGAGGTGCAGCAGCGCCGAAGAAGAGGAATCGAGCAGCCGCCACTATCCGCCGTCCATGTCCGCGACGCCGGAGGAAGGCGAATCGAGCGGCACCGGGTGATGGTGACCGCCGCCGGCGGCGGCTGATGGACGAACGGCAGTGGCAGATGGCAGAATGGCGGCAGGTGGGAGAACGGCGGCGGCGGCTGATGGGGACCGGGAGAGGAACACAGGGGGAGGGAGGGGGCGCGCCAGGGGTCAGCCGGAGGAGCAGCGGCCGCGGAGTGGTCCTACTCGCCGGCCATGGCGCCTGAGATGGCCGCGTCGAGGAGCAACTGAGCCGGGGACCGGCGGCGCCGGCGGCTACCTGCAGAGGAACCCTAGGATCTGTTCGCTAGCGAGGGGAGTGCGAGAGGGTCGAGTTGTTTTTTCTTTGGACGCGTCTAGGCAGCAAACGCGTGCTCCCTGTAGTTCCCTGGCACACACCCCAAGATATCATCCCCGTCTAGAAAGAGGAACCAAAAAAGGAAAGTCCTAGCACCTGGTGCCCCCGCACACCAATCAGCAAAAAGAAAAAATCTCTCGCGCACCAACTAGCACCACTCCCCTTCCCCGATCACGTGCAGAAAAAGTCCCACATGTTGTCCTTCCCACCAACCCATCGCATGTCTCGTCTTCTCACTGGTCTTCTTCCTCCCAGATCTCGAACCACATGAAAGCTCATCTCGCCCCTGTCTCCTCTGATGGCCACCATGCAACAAGAACTGCATAAAAAATTAAGGAACTCACATCAATTTTGCGCTACAGGTACCCCTGCACATCCACCCCATCCATACATCCCCCCAACTCAGCAGTAAAATAGACATTAAAAATCCTAAGAAAAGATGATCTAATTGTTCAGGAAAAACAGGGATCCAACAAGAAAGAGTTGCCTACAGTAGTGAAGATCCTAGTAAAATGGTTGTGAGACACTTTGCTAGATTTGTCTGACACTCCTATGTGGCTTTTCGGTTAGACAAGTTCTGTCGTGTTGTAGGCAATTTTCATAATGCTTCCAGGAAACTTCTGTTTCTGAAAACAAAATCAACAGTAGGATAGTTTTCTTTTGGTTTGTTTACTATTTGGGCAATTTGTGCTTGCAGTGCAGGCAAATTTTATGAGTTGAAAACCAATTTATGCAGCTAGCTAATTTGTTTGTTGCCAAAAAAGTAGAAGGGGAAGTTAAAAGCAAGTCTTCCTGTAATGTAGGCAATATGTATATAAGTTTTAGGCAACTCATTTTTTTGTTGTAACAGGAAAGCTAACAGGGAGCTACTCAGGAGGCAGAAAAATACTACTCCCTCCGTTCCATAATTTAAGACATGTTTTGACACTACACTAGTGTCAAAAAAGTCTTACATTATGGGACGGAGGGAGTAGTTGCAAAGCTATTAGGGTTCTATGAAGTTTACCTAGAAGTGGCTGGCAAAGCTTCTTGCTTGCAAAGATGGAAAATACTACTCCTTCCGTCCCAAAATAAGTGACTCGACTTTTGTACTAGCTTGAGTCACTTATTTTGGGACGGAGGGAGTACTAAGAAGCAAGTACTTCTGGGATGCAGGCAAAATGCATATAAGTTTGAGCCAACTATTTTTTTGCTGAGAAATAAATTCGGTAGTTCTTTGTGGCTATTGAAGCTTCTTGCTATGGCATGTACACAAAACCTCGAAAACGTTGCTTTGATATTGTTTTAGAATTTAGTGCTCCCCCTGCAACAAAACAAGCAGAAAAAAGGAAACACGCCTCAGGTCCTGCACCCCCATCAGGTGCTTATGCACTCCAACCCGATCTCGGATCTCCTACACCCAAAGCTAGCCCTATGGTTCCTAGAGACCCCCAAAATCGATAAGTAAGGAAGAGCAAAGACTAAATGGACTCTGCATCAAACTCATTAGCTTGCTTGCCCCAAAGAAAAAAGATAAAATAAAGTGCAAGTAAGGAGCAACTACTAGTAGATACAGGCAATTGCCTACAAATTTCAGGCAAAAGAAATGTGGTCCTATATTCTGTGGAACATCAAGTTGGTGTCCCCCTGGGAAAATGCATTTGTGATTGGAAGCAAGTTGTGATATGATCTAAGCAATTTGCATAGTGTATCCAGGTAAACTCCTATTTTTTTTAAAAAAATACAAGATTGAAAAAGGTAGCAACTCGTACTGGGTTTGTAGGCAATTTCCATAGATTCTATAGCCAACTCATTAGCTTGCTTGCTGAAGAAAAGTAAAAGTAGTAGTCAAGAGCAACTACTATTGGTTTGTAGGCAATTTGCCTACAAGTTTCAGGGGAAAAAAATCTGAACCTCTATTGTGTTAGTTAATTGGCTGAAGAAACAACCTGCGTGATTTGAGAGTTTATAGAACACCCTAACTCTAGGGGGGTCAGTTAACTGGCTTGTAACCTAATGAGAACATATTGACAAGGGGTGGGGGCAGTGAGACATGCGCAAACCCCATCTAAATCCAGGCAAAAAACGAAGGGGGACAGAAAAAATAAGAGGCCATGGCCCCCGGATTATGCATAGTACATTGGGGCAAAATACTGTGTGATTGTAGGCAATATAGATATTAAATCGAGGCAAAAAAAGTGTGATTGTAGGCAAACTGTGTGTTTGATTGTAGGCAAAAAATTGTGCTGCCATGTAACATAGGGGCAAAGGAAAACTATTTCCTAATGGATGATAAAATAAAGCAAATATGTATGTAGCTTATAGGCAACTGTGATGTTGGTCTTAGGCAATTTTTTTACGTACACTCATGGGACTGTGCATATTCTCTGCTGGGGGGGGGGGCATTTAGGGGGAGTTGCTTATGCCAAAACAGTCTGACTTGCATTCTGGTCTCTCATGAGAAAACGACAAACAACTCTTCTACTTGTTTGTAGGCAACTCTAATTTTGATTGCAGGCAAGTCTACAATCGAAATACTGTCGACTTGATCTATTAGTTATTTAGGATAAAAAATGTAGACTTGATCTATTCGTTATTTTGATTGTAGGCAACATAGTTAGTAGTAGTATCAATTTATAATTGATTGATCTCGCATTGACGAGTTTAATGAGTACACAACCATTAAAGCAAAAAAAACTGAACCATGTCAGCCAAATAAATAACAAAAACATTAGACACAACTTTAGGATTGTTCATTATCAGAGTTATTTTGAGGCAACTACCTACAGTGTGTTGGGCAAGTTTTGGAAAAAACTCAAGCAACCTAAGTAACAACCATTAACGAAAATCTAAACCATGTCAGGCAATTAAGTAAACAAAAAACATCAAGCAAAAGTTTAGGATTGTTCATTATCTGAAGTATTTCACCCCAGACACAAAAAAGCTCAATCTCCGCTCAATGTCAAAAAACAGCTACCCCCGCTCATGTGTTATCTGAGGCAACTACCTACAGAGTGTTGGGCAACTTCTGAAAAAACTAACAACCCACTAGGATTGAGTTTCATCCAATCTTGTGCTGGTATGAAAGCTTCTAGGGCACTAACTGAAAACAACTAGCAAGTCCTGGAACCATGTCATGCATCCTAAGTAACAAAAACTAAAGCCCATTTGGGCAAATTCTGAACAATATCAGGCAATTCAGTAACAACCGGCAGGCAAGTTTTGTTACTTAGGATCAAAAACTACACAAAAAGCTCAAATTCTCAACTCGAGGATCAACAACTACGTACATTCGGGCCGATAAAAATATTCCTATTGTAAGCAATGCATTGGTGTGTCCGAGTTTTTTTGTACTCTAAAGTAAGCAAAAGTTGAATGCGTTGACTAGTAGCAAAACACCACAGTAGAAGGATCCGATAAGAGCTCATAGCAAGACTCTGACAACTCGCTCCAGAAATCCAAGCAACTAGGGCTAACACGCCTGCAACTCCACCATGGCACCCCCTTAAAAAGCCCTACAACTTCATCGTAAAGGGGATCTGGCAACACAATTCCAACAACTCGCGACACAAATTCAGGCAACTCGTACTCACGTCCCTGACCAAAAACCATCATGCCACCATAGTTCAGAACGATGAGCGGGGGAGATCTATCGTGAGATACTACACCGTGTGCGCCTCACCGTCGGCCACATACCCACGACCACATGCACACATGAAAACTGCCCCCACATCCCCTCGGTCCAATCTGACCTTGATTTGAGTGGAATAAAATGCATGTGTGAGGGAATCAATGACGCTTACCGGCGATTTGAGGCCCAATTCCTTGACTGCTGACAATGACTAAGGCAAGTTACCACTTCTCTCGGGCAACTAGAGGTTATCATTTAGCCACTTCATCGATATCCCCTAGACAACAAAATGGTGTGAAGTTTACCCGAAACAACTTCTTTCTTCATCCCTAGGCAACTACTGGTTGCAGTTTAGGCAGCATGCATCTTATACCAGACAAGAAAAGAAAATACTACAAAGTGTGCAGTAAGCAAACATCAACCATCTCTGAAAAAAATATGCCGAATAATCCATATGAATTTGCATATGTCGCTTATTACAAAAAAAATTAACAATGATTTTAAGTTCATATGTGGTTGTAAGCGACTAGAATTAAACATTGAATTAGCCAAGCACTAATGAATAGACAAAAAATAGGCTCTATGAGCCAACTTGCCACAGGATGAAGATATGTCGGCATTGTACTGTCTCGTACAGCCGCCTTAAACCTGTAGGCATGATTCATGCTGAAAGAAAGAACTAGGGATCATGGTGAGCAGATTTTGCGGAAAAAATTGGTAGGCTCATTCATCAATCAGATCATCATGTATAACACTCAATTCAACCCCTCACCACCTCCGTGAGTGAGCCAGACCAAACCAAACTCGCGTAAGGAAAAGTCATCGCTGAAAATACTGAATATTGCGACTAACCAACTCTTGAATCCCTAGTTTTGATTTTGAGGCACCCACAACAGTACGCCAGAATCATTGTTTTGTCTCTGGGCAATAACCAAATGTGTGATGGTGCGAGCAACACGTATTGGGGAAAATCTTACCTCTGTTCGGTCCGTGTACGAGAACTGGAGCAGTTGCCGGCATAGCAGTTCGTCCCCAATCCCCAGTTCACCCGTCGACCGCCCTCCGTCTGTCCACCCCAAACCAAGCTCGGCGACGGACAACTTGGGACCGGAGTGAAGGGTCCCGCGGCTGCTTCCGTTGGTCAGAGCTCTTGGGATCACATGGCGGCGTTGGCCCGGATCTGGCGCCTCCCACTCCTGCACGCGAGGTGGTCGTGTTGCACGGACGCGCGGGTACCTTCTCGAGCCCTCGCTCCTGCACGAGCGCGGCGCACGGAGGAGCGACGCAAGCCAGACCCTCTCTCTCCTACCTCCGCCTGGTGGTGACCGCGCGCGGATGGCGCTCTGGCCCCTCTCTCTCCGCAGAGTGGTATTTCTCCTCCCTCTTCTCCACGCCTCCCAAAATCTAGTAATCTCCGGTAGCTCCGCCACGGAATCGATGAACGCGGCGGTGGATTTGGGAGAAGAAGCTGCCATGGGTCGCATTTTACACCCTTGTAGCCGCAGACGAGGTGGGTGTGCTTGGCGCAGCGCGCGGCGTCGGGAGTTGGCTGGAGGATAGAGGCGGCGGAGCGCGTAGCCGGGGGGATGAGCGCGGCTGGCGGGCACGTGGCCAGGAGGAGGAGCGGGGCGGCGGCCGCGTATGGAGGAGGCGCGGGGCTTGAGTAGAGTGGATAAGGTGCGGGAGACTTGTCGTAGGGCGTTCGTAGACGTTTCGCTCCGCAAACCGACAGTGCGGCACCTGGCGATCGGATCCTGATCCGACGGTTCGGAAGGGTGTGTGCTCCGGACGACTAAACAGCAAAGCTTTGCTTTTAAGAATTTAGGTTTTTCTTTTCGTCGGGCAAAGGTGGGAACCGGGCTGGCCAGTGGCAGTTTTGCTGTAATTTCTTCAAAGAACAGGGCTGCATAGCTATACCCCTTCGGGGTTAAGTGAGAAGCTGCGGGAAGCTCCTCTCCTCCAGCTTTTTTCCATTATGAAGAAGAGGGTGGTGGAAATAAGTTGAGCCAGCTTATTAAAAACGAGTTCTTTTGCACTTTTGGCTTATTTTGACAATAAGCTGAAATAAGCTGGATAAGAACTGGCCCATAGCAAGCCTGCACGCAAGCCATGGCGAGACTTTGACCACAGTCGAGTAAAGTCAAGTTGACTGGACTTTATCGACGCAAAAGAGAGAAAAAAAACTTTGGGATCGGAGACAGCGGTCTATCTGTGGGCTGTGGCCACCGCGTTGCTGTGGTTGTGCAGATGGAACATGCAGGGGATTTGCCACGATGTTGCCGCGTGCTGTCTCGCTCGTCCAGCAGTAGCAGCCAGTAATGTCTCTTGGTTTCCATAGACCCAGCGGACAGTACAGGCGTAGGGATACGTACGTTTTTTTTTCGAAACGGAGTAGGGATACGTACGTAGTGAACAGGATATTCAGTTTTACGACAGTGGACAAGGCAAGGCATGGCCACGGCGTGGAGGTCTTGTCTTCAGCAGGAGTCAAACTAAGTGTCATGTCACCGTTAAATACATGTACTTTTCTCAGACTATTATAAATACATGTACTCGCAGCAGGTATCCCATATACTTATTCCGTTGATGATCCAACTCCTACAGTTCTTACCCACAATGCCAGTCATAATACAAAATCGAGTTCTTTTTAGGGACACAAAGCAGATTTTTTTTTTGAGACAATGGGACACAAAGCAGATAAAAGGAAATGTGCACAAATAGCGTCCATCATACACACAAAATCGTCACTTGCTTCTTAATCCCTCCCCGCCCAGATAAGACTGGGCTGGGCCTTAATGCACGGAGAACTGTTGGAGTCATCATCAGGGATGGGACCGTCTAACACAACGAATGGCGTAAATTGTCCTTCGACAGGAAGGACTGGGCAAAATTCAGGGCAGCATGCCATGCCATGCCATGCCAGTCACTGTACACCATGCCGCCGCGCGTGGTTCCATGTTTGGGGCGACACGTCGGGCCTGGGAAGAGGAACCAGGTGGCATCTTTACCTTCTTTGCCTTGGAGAGGAAGACATGAGGGGACGCTTTGGTGATGTGAGACGGTAACGCAAGAAACAAGGCCAGGAAGCGAGGGTCCCACCCGAGCCTCCTGTCACTGCTGGGGCTGGCTGTGCATGCCGAGTCCAGTACAAGGCTGGTCCCATCCCGGGGTGGTCTACTGCCCGTGCATATCCGTCTCCATGCCTGGAAAATCATTTTGGGAAGCTGGCCTGATCTAAAAAGGAGATTGTGTACAGTTTGACCAACAGAAGATCAAACAACAAAGAAGGACTCACGTATCACATGGGTCTGTAAATGACACATCTAGATATGACATAGTTATGTCACATCTAAGTTGATGTCCACTTTGTTTGTGATCTATTTTTTTGTTCTAGTTTTTTTAATTTCTTATTGCTACATTATATACTTGCGAGAGTTTAGATGTGACATCCTTAAAAAATATCTAGATGTGAATTAGACAAACTGTACCACATACATGAACAAAACCTTGCTCTCTGTCTCGCCCGCCCGAGCGCCAAACGTGGATTAGAGTGTGTCTAGAAAAGTCAAGGCCGTGCTTTGTAGCCCTTGGAAAATCTCTACCCGCAACCAAACATAGCCTTAATCTCTCTTTTTCTAACAAGAAAACCCAACTACTTAATCAGGAAACGCTTCTGGTCGGAAACCGAGCACTCCGACGCTCGCGGGCGCGTTATAGCCACGTCTTGCAGTAGCTAGACGCCTAGACTTGTCTTTCCCATAGGCCGGTCGCTGGGTAAAAAACCAGTCAAAACCAGGATCAAAGGACGGGCTGGGCGTCTGGCTCGAGTAATCATCTCTCCTTTTTGACGAACTGTAATCATCTCTCTCGCCGCACGTATATAGTATTATTCATCAGGGCGGAGGTCTGCTGTTCTGTCTATCGTTCGTTCATCGGTTCTGCTGTGTCTCTATCTTTCGTTCATCGGTTTTACTAAAGTTAGTATAAAGTTGAGTCATCTAGTTTGAAACGAAGGGAGTAGCAACTTGCACATAAGCCATGGCGAGACTTGACCACAGTCGCGTCAGGCCAAGTTGACTGGACTTTATCCACGCAGCCGCCCGTGGTGTACCTGTAGCCGCCCGTGGCTGTGCAGATGAAATAGGCAGTGGATTTGCAACGATTTCTTCTCGTGCTGTCTTGTCCGGCAGTACCAGCGAGCTAATGCCTGCTGCGAATCATTTGGGTGCGTTTGGATCGCAGCGAAAATCAGTTACAGCCTTGCCAGGCGAGGGAACGCGTTTGGTATAGCCATAAAGTATCGCTTTTGACGGCAAGAAAATCCTCGCCGGCTTCGGAGAGCTAGCTCTCAACGGCAAGACACACCACACCAAAAAAAAAAAAAAAACTCCGAGCCAAACGTGCAGCCAGATACCTGCGCTAGCTGGGCTAGCTATAGCTAGGCTATGGCCCGTCGGGGCAAGGAAGCCGAACGCACCTGGTTTCCATAGACCCAGCAGAAGGGACAGTGCAGGCGTAGGGCCACGTACGCAGTGAACAAAATATTCAGTTTTACGACCAGAGGAGCAGGAAGTCTTGGTCTTGAGCGGGCACAAGTCAACGTAAGTGTCATGCCACCGTTAAATACATGTACTCCATCCCTCGCAAAAAAAGATACATGTACTCCGTGATGGTTATAAATACTTCTTCCATCTCAAAAATCTTGTCTAAAATGAATGTATCTAACATCAAATTAGTGCTAGATACATTTATTTCAGGAGCAATTGAGGAACAAGTTTTTTCGAATGAAGGGAGTACTACATGTACTTGCAGTAGGTATCCCATATCCTTAGCCAATTGATCCAACTCCTACAGTTCTTCCCCACAATGCCATCCAAAAATACACTCAATAAAAACCCCACAATAAAATAAAATACACTCAATACGCAATATTGAGCTTTTTTAAGGACATAAAACAGTTTTTTAGGGGCTAAACAAAACAGTTTTTAAAATAGAATGTGCGGTTTCATTCGCAAAAGAAAGCCCCGAGCTGTGCACAAATGGAGTGCATCATGCACACGAAGTCACCTGCTTAATTCCTCGCCTGCCAGATGAAAATGTGCTTGGCCTTAATGCACAGAGTGACGGGCAATTAATTGTTTGATTAAACACAAATGATGGTTTTTCTCAAAAAAAAAAACACAAGCAAAGGATGGCGTAAAGGAAAAATCCAACACACTAAACCTTTTTTTTTTCTTGGACACAAAGGGCTCGGCAAGACTAGAGGGGCGACTCTGCCCGCTCCATCTCTCACTGTACATGTTTACGCGTGGTTCCATGTTTGGGGCAACACGTTGTGCCCAAGTGTGTTCTTTCCTTGTTTGCCTTGGAGAGGAAGATTAGGGGGGCAGAGGAGCAGCGGGCTTGAAGCCTTGAACCATTGGACGCTTTGATGATGTGACGGCAATGCAATGCAAGAAAAATGGCCAGGTAGGGAGAGGGTCCCACCCGAGCCCCCTCTCACCAGGGGCTGGCTGTGCATGCCGATGCCGACCGAGACCGGGTATACCAGGGAAGGCTGGTCCGCGGGTGGCCTGCTGCCGTGCATGCCTCTGATAGGTCGTATCCATTTCCATGCCTTCCAAAATCCTTTTGGGAAGTTTGCCTCATCTAAAAAGCAGATTTTGTAGTACAGTTTGACCAGTAGAAGACCCGTGCACATACATGGTAGTACATGAAGAAAATCTTGACAAGATTCTTCCCGAGTTCGGTAAAGCAGTAATCCCAAATACAGTACGTACGTACTAGTGGATACTACTTCCTCGTATCTATGCCCTGAAAACCAGAATCAGGTAAAATCTGAAAAGTTCCCTTTCTCAGCGTTGGATGGGCAACGGTTGGCTCAGATCAGGGCAGGCCAGCCCATTCACTTTTCTGCATTTTTTTTTCCGGTGAGACCGTGTGAAATCGCCAAGCTCTTGTTCGTGCCCTCTGTGCCCTTCGTCCTCCTCTTGACTGGCTACGTTCTTGAGATTGAGTCCATGGAGGCTGAACCATGATGTTGACACTCAACCTATACCAAAGGCTTAACATAAATACATGTTCTCCTGCCCGATCGAACCAATGTAGTACAGTACAACTGAACAAGATTTCAGAACAAATCAGTTTTATTTGGACCAAGGGAGTGGTAGACCGGACATTTTTTTTGAATAAAATCTTTTTTCTGAATAAAGGTACACCGGATACTAATGGAGGGCCTTTTTGCGAGCGGGTTGTGCAAAGTCTTGTTTCACTGGACTGGATCATCCTCTCGCTTACCACAAAACGCAGCGCAAAGCACTCTCGTTTTAGGGTCCGTGCAGAGTGCTGATCGCCAAAGCGTATAGAAAAAGTTTCCTCTCGTAGAAAAGGAGGGCCAGCCGAGTCCACGCCGAGCCTGGGAAGGGAGGGCAGGGGGGTTTGGTTGCTGGGCTGGGGAAAACGTTTCGGACAGGCGGCCGCTGGTCACGGTGCGCGTCTTCTGGCCCCTCGCCTATTTAAGGGCGCGCGCATCGGAGGCTCGGACACTCCCAACTCACTTCCCCACAACCTCCCCCCTCGGATGCTCGTCCGCTCTCTTCCCCCTCACCACTCTGCTCTCAGTTGTCTCACCACCGTTCCCGAGCCTCCGCAGCGCAGCCGGGCGCCCGCCATGGCAGAGTAAGCGAGCCGCGTCTGGACTCTGCTTCTACTCTCGACTCGGTCTCTCTCTCTCTCTCTCTCTCTCTCTCTCTCTCTCTGCTGCTCGGGTGATTTTTTTTCACACGCGGTTTGGGGTATTATCTGCTTTTGTGTTGAGAGGGGGCTGGGGATTTTGATGGTGTGAGAGGGTTTCGGCTTGATTCAGAGAGGCGTCGGTCGCCGGTTGATCGGCGAGCGGTGGATTCTGGTGCGTGGTTCTGGAGGAGACTGGAGAGGGCCAATGCTCCTCAGGAGCTTGAGTGCGCGGCAGAGGAGGTGTCAGTCTGACGGACCAAACGCGCGCGAGATCCTCGGAGAGCAGACTGGTGTAATTGTTAGAATAAATCCGAGGCGCTCCGTCGATCTATCGAGGACCAAACAATCACACAAGCACAACACCGAGATTTGTTAACGAGGTTCACCATCATGGCTACATCCCCGGGGCCTGACTACGGGCGCTCCTCCCTGTGACACCGTCACAATACCGCACCCCGGCCGCCCGGGCACCGGCACACGCCGCCGGTTCCCCCGCGTGCCCGTGCTATTATGTTGGCATAGGTTACATCGTGTGTCTACCCCCGATATATATGAGAGGCCTAGGATACGGGTGTCCTATTAGGACACAACTCCTACCCTGTCTACACACAGTCCAAAACCAAGTCCAACTATAACCTACCTTGTACAATAATATTCGACACAATTCTAACAAACTCCACCTTGACGAATATTCTCCACCATCTTGAATTCATCCGTGCGTCGAACCTCCATGTACATTGAACTTGAGATACACCATGAGCACCACTGCTACTTCCAGACTCCACATGACTCCACCTGCAACTGTAATCCCTTCTCGTCTCCTCCACAGTCAACACTCGAGCAAAAATAAGTTCCCCATTACTCTACTTTGTGCTCCCAATTTCTGAAGAATCCGTTCAACGTCATCACATACCGACCATTGTCTGTGTGAAAATGAACAACTTACATATTGGACGCCACATGTAAGAGTTACCTGAACTCAACGTCGCCGCTCTTTCTTGACCGTCTGTCTGAAACTTGAAGGAATTTCACTCTCACCCTGTGTCACCCTGAGTCAAGTTCGCAGTTGTCTCACCCTTTTTTTCGGATAGTCTCTGACATGTCCCACAGCTATAGCACTCCGCCTCCTTCTGTATTTATCATCCGCACTTTGCCATGTGCACTGAACACCACAGAATATACGGTCATGTACTCTCTCAGCTTTTGACAATTTCAGACTTTCCGTCACTTTCTCAGATTCTCCATGGTCAACTCCTGTCCATCAACTAGCACCGATAGACCCAGTCACCAACTTGAATCTGGTACTCGTCAACACTGCTTCAGCACCCCTTGCACAATTTGTCTGACCACCAGTGCCTTAGCCTGTCGTTGTGTCCCATGCTTACCGCACGCCTCGCCGCTTTCACCGCGTCGAGCCTCTGCTGTCCTAGTCGAGTCTCCCGGGTAGCTAGCCCCCACTGCCTCAACCCCCACTGCAGAGAACCACCGATCATCACCGACCGATGCCGAGTATCACGCCTCCATCATACAACTGGTACCCAATCCGATCCACGTGTCTCTCGCTATCGCTGAAATAGGCTTCAATTCTCCGATATCTTACACCGTAGCCCTTCCATCAGCACAGAGTGAAATCTTCTGCCAGACTCCATCTCCACCTTCAACATGACTCTATGTAGCTGGCCGTGCTACCCCTGCGCCCTGTCGACTTCAAGCTCTCATGTGTGCACCATCTTGAATCAACCCCGTGCCAAAGTCTGTCGAAGCCGCACAAGCCCTCAGGCCTGCACCACATGTTTCCACGCTCCAGAAGTTGGCCACCATCAGCATCACGCTCTTATGTCGTCGTCGCTGTAATCACCGCCGTCTTCTGCTTTAACCAACATCCACGTCAGTCCATCAGACTGTCCAGTCCGACCCAGCCGAAATAACCCGACTGCAACCATGCTCTACCCTGCATCATGTCCGCCCACACTCCGTGCCTTGCTTGACGCCTGTAGAACATGATCCTCTTTGTGCAACGCATTCCAGGCTCCCAAATCATCTTTGACGAATTCCCATCCATCACACAATACTTCCATCTTAACTGGCTTAAATTCTTGCAATGACCTCATGCATCCTTGTTGCACCAATAAATCTCGCATCCTTATCTGCCATACCCTGAAGCTTTCGGTCCCGACGAACTTCTGCGCTTCAAACCTAGTACCCTATTGGTGCTACGGTCATTGTATGGCCGACCCATGAAAGATAACCAAGTTGCAGTAACTCCCGTGATGCTTTTGATCAACAATGCTCCACCTACTGCTCCACTTCAAGCACAACTCCCGATGCTTTTTTTGTTTCGCTGATTGATTTGCCTCTTGCCTGAACGCACCACGCCACGACAGGTCTGCCCCTGACGTTTCTTTTTTCTTCAAAAACAAATCTCCAAGAGTCACGTAATCACGATCCCTTCTGGCCTCTGCCCGCGATGCACTGGGTCAGGCCTAGATATCTGTAGACTGTAGCCGGCCATTAGGGCACACGGGCCTCCGCCTAAGCGCCTTGCACTTGCGCCTCTGCCGTGAGCCGCCCCGCTCGCTCAGCGGTCGCACGCGCCTAAACGCGTAGGATACGGGTGTCCTATTAG
The DNA here is from genome assembly GCA_032464435.1 of Aegilops umbellulata. Classification (NCBI taxonomy): domain Eukaryota; kingdom Viridiplantae; phylum Streptophyta; class Magnoliopsida; order Poales; family Poaceae; genus Aegilops; species Aegilops umbellulata. Next base: position 369,680,741 of record CP136055.1, on the reverse strand, counting down.
GACACAACTCCTACCCTGTCTACACACAGTCCAAAACCAAGTCCAACTGTAACCTACCTTGTACAGTAATATTCGACACAATTCTAACAGTAATTCCGCCGACGTGATTCCGACCAGTTTCCTCTTCCCCTCGTTGGTCGCTACGGTGGCAGACAGTGCTGGGGGTTTTGGCTTTGGGACAGTTTGTGGTGCTGTAGGGGGCTTCCTCCCGAAGGAAGCACATAAGTTGTCAAAAAAAGGACGGAAGCAGCGCAGGGTAACACCGTCGTGAATCCAGCCTGGTTCTACTCGTCGTTGCAGCGGCAGTGCAGGGGCTACGCGGTGTGCTTGAGGTGGTGCTGGAGGAGGAGCCAACCTCTCGGAGGAAGCAGAGAAGGGCTCTGTTCCATTGCCTTCTATTCTTTCAAGCAGGGACTGATTTGATTCTGATCTCGTGGTGCTCTTCGGTCGAACCAGTCTGTCTCGTGGTGCTCCACTTCATATGGTAGAGATTGCTGATTTGCGCTGCTGGATGCCTGGACCATCGAACTGCTGCTACTGCTAGTATCTGATGGTGCAGGTGCGGCGTTCAGGTTCAGTACTGATGTCTGATGCAATCGCACCTCTTTGGAAGAAATATCACTGGTGGGTCGATCACACAAGACGTTTCTGTATGCCATCTCGGACATGTTCGGTGCTGGGCTTTCTATTTGCCAGCAGAAATGATTATTCAGAACCAGTAATACGTAATGCTTGTTCAGTGCCGAGCCTTCCTCTCTGAAAGCTGTCAGGCGGGCTGAATTCCAGTGATTCTCGCTGAAAGCTGTCGATTGCATTCTGTTGGAAATATGAGCAATTTACCAAATGATTTTATTAACAGAAATAGTAGATAAATCATGACTAGTATAGTAGAGATAAAACAAGTCATACGTTCTGACAGAGAGAAGGTAAATAGCTTCTGTATATATGAACCGTAGGCTAACATATCTATAGCAGACAGTAGAACTAGTTGCATATATGAAGAAGAACCTAACATGTGTAGGGCAAGTAGTAGTACGAGAAACTATGGCATGACATCTAACAGAAAGAAGAACACATACGGGACAACAACAGCAGTAGCACTAGACTTGGGTTCGGTGTCCTCGCCAGCCATGTCGTCGAGGAGGTAGTCGACGTCGGGGAAGAAGTCGTCGTCGGGGAAGTAGTCGTCGGAGTCCGGAGCGTCCGTGATGAAGGAGTCAGTCAGTAGTCGCGCAGAGCGCTCCCCAAAAGCTGTCTCTGGCTACATACGCTAAAAATAGAAATGCAGGGCAAAAGATTTGCAAATAAGTGCTAATCTATCAGAATTAGTACATAACTGACTATCTTCATTCCTAGGATTTTTCTCCGAGTTTGTGAACATGACCATTCTTGACTACTCCCTCTGTCCCATAATATAAGATGTTTTTGCAAGCTATTTTAGTTTGTAAAAACGTCTTATATTATGGGACCGAGGGAGTAGTTGGCTTTAAGTCTGTTTACCGTAGTTAATATCCTATGACTGAACATAGAAATTCAGATAGATGTCTCTGTGTACAAATCCATTCATACATTCCCATTTAGTTTAGTTGCTGCATTGTGAATCTAAAAAAAGGGAGATAGCTTTTTGTTGACACAAGTGGGGTCTCTACCATACATCATTAATTAAATTCTTTATCTGTTAGGCATCAAACGATGCTTCCAAAAATAGATTTATCTCACACGTTTCTACTTTAGGCCATTCATTGTTACTAGCAAGATAATTGCTACGATAATAAGAAACGGGGAATTGGTTCTAGAAGCAGGGGTGGAGTGCCCAAACTGCGAACATCGCATTGATAATAGTGATGTAAGTACCATTAACTATTTAATATGACTGTTTCATTTACTTTTATGCCCCTCTGTTTCCAAATAGTGGTATGGTGGTCTTTTCTTCCTCTTGGTTAAAGTGTAAAATGCTGAACCCTCATGTCTTCATATTGCAGGTCTCATCACAGTGGCCAGGACTCCCTACTGGTGTTAAATTTGATCCAACGGATCTTGAACTGCTTAGACATTTAGAAGGCAAGATTGGCAGGGCAGTGTCCCATGTACTAATAGATGATTTTATTCCAACCATAGAGATGGCGGAAGGAATCTGCTATACACATCCGGAAAATCTCCCTGGTACATGATACTTATTTTGGAATTGTTATCAGGGCTTTCTGAATTAGAAAGTTAGCTCATACTACGCAGAGTAAGTGTTCGTTGGCTAATTCATATAAGTCTGCAGGTGTCAAATTAGACGGGATTGCCAGTCATTTCTTCCACAAAATATGCAATGCCTATGATGTTGGCACGCGCAAGCGTCGCAAGATTAGCAACAACGACTACAATGTTTGTGATGAGAATCTCAGATGGCACAAGACTGGAAAATCCAGACATATCCTAGATAATAACGGTGACATAAAAGGGTGGAAGAAAATAATGGTTCTTAGGAAAGGAGGTGCCAAGGCAGAAAAGACTAATTGGACGATGCATCAGTATCACCTTGGGGTAGATGAAAATGAAAAGGACGGGGAGCTTGTTGTTTGCAAAGTCTTCTGTCAGTTGCCATCAGAGAAAGTTGGAGAGTCTCTAATGCTCACTGTTTATGAAGAATCCGATTCATTTGCTGGGAAAATCGATCCTATAACCCCAATGACATACCCTCCACAGCCTTTTCGCCCAAACGGTAGTCCATTCGAAACCGAGCAGAATCAGGTAAATCTTCATTGACCAATGAAACTATCATCAACTTTGTGGAAGGTTTTGTCTAACTTTATGGACCATCTGAAGCTTCAGTATACCTCTTCTGCTGCCAAGATAACCCCCTGAATTTATGCCTTTTTCGTCCAGAATTAATAATATTGTGCATATACTGAGCACAACAGTCAGCACTTAGCAGATTATGTCACCTTCATTTCACTTTCATTCATGTTACGTGACAGGAGGAGGAAGAGTTCCGCCTATCTGCTGTTCGGGGAGTCGCGGAATGGCTCGCTGGAACCTCATCGCATGCTGTTGATGAACACCCGTCACGCGACGGAACCCCGGACGCTGCCTACGCTGAGAAGCAACATTTGCTTCTTGTTGACACGGACGCGCTCCAAGGGTTCCCTGACCTCGGAACGTCTCCACACTTCTCCTCTCTGGCTGTAAGCGTTGCCGCGTTCATCATGCTCGTTTCGTTTCTCGGTGCATATTTCTCATGGCTCACCTCCTTTTCTCGTGTGTGTTTACGACAGGACATGCAACTTGACTCGCTGGATAGCTTCAACAGCTGGCTGGAGCGCATGTAGCATAGATCGTAGAGGAGCTTTTTTATTTGTAAACGGAGGCCAAACTCATTGATGACCCAGAAGTATAGGGGATCAATTGTAGCTCTTTTCGATAAGTAAGAGTGTCGAATCCAATGAGGAGCAGAAGGAAATGACAAGTAGTTTTCAGTAAGGTAATGTCTGCAAGTGCTGAAATTGTAAGTAGCGGAGTAGTTTGATAGCAAGATAATTTGTAACGATCAAGTAACGGTAGTAGTAGCAAAAGTGCAGCAAGGTAGCCCAATCTATTTGAGGCAAATGACATGCCAAAACGGTCTCTTATGATAAGCAAATCATTCTTGAGGGTACACGGGAATTTCATCCAGTCACTTTCATCATGTTGGTTCGATTTGTGTTCGCTACTTTGATAATTTGATATGTGAGTGGACTGGTGCTTAGGTTCTGTTCTTACTTGAACAAACCTCCTACTTATGATTAACCCTCCCGCAAGCATCCGCAACTACGAGAAAAGTATTAAGAATAAATTCTAACCATAGCATTAAACTTTTGGATCCAATCGGTCCCTTACGGAATAGCACATAAACTGGGGTTTAAGTTTCTGTCACTCTCGCAACCGCCATCTAATTGCTACTCCACAATGCATTCCCTTAGGCCCAAATATGGTGAAGTGTCATGTAGCCGACGTTCACATGACACCACTAAGGGAATCACAACATACATAATATCAAAATATCGAACACATATCAAGTTCACATGATTACTTGCAACATGGTTTCTCCCTGACCTCAAGAACAAAAGTAACTACTCACAAATGATAAACATGCTCATGATCAGAGCAGTATTAAATAGCATATTGGATCTGAACATATAATATTCCACCAAATAAACCATATAGTAATCAACTACAAGATGTAATCAACACTACTAGTGACCCACAAGCATCAATCTATAGTTCCGGTAACAAGATTGAACACAAGAGATGAACTAGAGTTTGAGATGAGATGGTGCTATTGAAGATGTTGATGGAGATCGCCCTCCCCAAGATGAGAGAGTTGTTGGTGATGATGAGGACGATGATTTCCTCCTCTAGGAGGGAAGTTCCCCAGGCGGAATCGCTCCGCCGGAGGGCAAAAATGCTCCTGGCCAAGTTCCGCCTCGAAGCCACGGCGCTCCGTTACGAAAGTCCTCTCCTTATTTTTTCTAGGTCAAAATGACCTGTATACCAGAAGATGTGCACCGGAGGTGGGCCGAGGAGGGCACAACCCACCAGGGCACGCGTGGGGGCTCTGGCGCACCCAGGTGGGTTGTGCCCATCTGGTGGGCCTCCTCTAGTAGTTATTTGCTCTAGTAATTCTTATATATTCCATAAAAAATCCCCGTGAAGTTTCAGCTCATTTGGAGTTGTGCAGAATAGGTGGCCTGACATAGCTTTTTCAGGTCCAGATTTCTAACTGCCGGAATTCCCCCTCTTGGTGTGTACCTTGCAAATTATGAGAGAAAAGGCATTAGAATTACTCCAAAAAGCATTATTATGGATAAAAACTTTATAAATAACAGTAAGAAAACATGATGCAAAATAGACGTATCAACGTCCCCAAGCTTAGACCTCGCTTGTCCTCAAGCGAAAACCGAAATCGAAAAACATGTCCACATGCTTTGAGAGAGAGGTGTCGATATAAACAAAATACAGACATAGAAGCATCATGTTGATTATTATAACATCAACAAAATTAAACATAGGACTTTTATCATATAATTCTCAACAATAAGTAATAGTTCATCACACAATCGAAGTATAAAGGAAAAACTCTATTAGAAACCAACAAACTATGTTCCCAGTCAACTTTGCAACTACACTTCATTATCTTTTCAGGAAGGGTCACGTGTCGGAGCCTTTAGGCAAGTCCACATACTCAACCATCATATAGTCTTCTATGATTGCTAACACTCACCTTGTACCCTTGAGCAAAACGTTTCAACCGGACACAAAGAAAGATAAGGGCTTATAGTTTCGCCTCCCAACATATTCACCTCACATGTGGTGTCAACAATAATAATTCATGCTATCCATATTCAACTGGACATATGTGCCTAGATCTTTTCTCACCACATGATGCTTGCCAAAGGAGAAAATAAAAAGGAATGGAAGGAAAACTTTGACTCTTTGCATAAAGGTAAATACATAAAAGTAAAAGATAGGCCCTTCGTAGAGGGAAGCAGAGGTTGCCATGCGCTTATTTGTTTGTATGCTCAACCCCTTAGTGCAAAAGAACGTCACGTTACATCGCCCCTTGTGATAGCGACCTTTATTTTGAAGTCTGTCGGTTTTATTCTTCACCATCACAAGTTCGTGCAACGCTCAATTTTCTCTTACACTAAATGATCTCACACTTTTAGAAGCAATTTTTATTGCCTTTTTGGACCGATGACAACTTACTTGAGGGATCTTGCTCAATCCCTAGGTAGGTATGGTGGACACTTGAAAATAAAATTTGGGTTTAAGGGTTTTTGGATGCACAAGTAGTATCTCTACTTAGTGCGGAATTTTTGGCTAGCAAAGATAGGGGGCAAGCACCTCATGTTGAAGGATCTATAACAATATGACTTCTATGTGAATATAAACAAACATAAATCATTAAGTTGTCTTCCTTGTCCAACGTCAACAATTTTGGTATATAATATTCTGATGAGGGCTCACAATCACAAAAGATTTCTAGGATAGTATATTTATATGTGAATCTTCTCTTCTGTTATTAATTCTTTCATGAGTTGCATCATTGACTAGTGCTATGTTTCTCAATCTCTAATAAATTTTTCTAATTATACTTTTCCTTATGTGGTGCCATCACCTACCATAGGATTAGTATATAATCTTATTGATTTATTTCTTTCCTTTCATTTTTCCTTTCTCTTTTTCTTTTTTTATTTCTTTTATTTTGTTTGCACATGGAAATAAAGAAAGCAAAAACTCAAACTAAACTGTACTATATAACTTGCACATGATTACAATAAGCAAACTCTCAAATAAGAAATGATCGAACTAAACTTTTACTCATCTAATGCAAGAGATCGAACTAAAATAAGTAAAAGCAATAAGATAGTGGGATGATACAATACCGGGGCACCTCTCCCAAGCTTGGCGAAAACCAAGGGGAGTGCTCATACCCAATATTCAATTCTCCTTTGGTGGTGAAGAAGATGATGGTGATGAACGAGAGATCTTGTCCTCGGATTTACATGGCAGTGGTCCACCATCATAAGAGGAGGAGTGAGTCTCACGAGTCCTACAACTAGCAGCCAAACTCATACCTTTGAACCTCGCCTCATATTCAAAGACTTGGTTTTGGAGGTCACATATTTGGCTTTGGAGGAAGTTGATTTGCTCGTTGAGGGTGAAGACAATGTCCTTCATAGGCTTGCCATCCCCAACTTGAGATCACGGGAAAGGTCCATGATCATGAGGTGATTGGAATTGAGCCCACGCTCCACCATCCCCTTGCACCGGAAGACTTCCTGCTCCATGGCTTCAATCATGTCATCCATGGTCCCCGTGCCCTTGGGACCTTGCTCATCACGGATGTACAACACCCCCTCATGCATCTGGATGGTTTGAGGGTGCTGCACCACCTCCCGCAGATAAGGGTTGATAACGTTCTTGAAGAACTTGTCCTTGGAGGAGCTTGAAGAGGCCATGGTAGATGGGATCTGACAGAAAACAACAAGGAAAAAGAGAACAGAGGTTTCTTTGCGATACGGTGACTAAGAGGTTCGGGAAGTATATATAGATTTTTTTATCTTGGAGGACAAGCATACGGGAGAAAAACGGAGTACGGAAGGTGTCCCAGGTGGGCACAACCCACCTGGGCGCGCCAGGCTGGTGTATTGTGCCCACCAGGGCACGCTTCCTGGAAGTTTCTTTATTCCCAAAATTCTTAAATATTTCAAAACTGATAAAACATATTTTTGCGGATTTTTTGGAGTCCATTTACTTACCGTATCACGTACCTCCTTATTTTCACGATTCTGGAGTGTTCCGGAAGGACTCTTTTATGTGTTCTTCTGGTGTCAAAGTTTGGATAATATTACTTTCAACGTTAATAGGCGTACCTGAGATATAATGCTTTATTCGTTGCCCATTGACAACCTTCGGGTTAGTACCTTCGGGATTATTTATTTTGATGACTCCAGACCGATAAACCTCCTCGATGACATATGGGCCTTCCCATTTTGAAGGAGTTTTCCTGCAAAGAATCTAAAATGAGAGTTGTACAAAAGAACATATTCTCCAACTTTAAACTCATGCTTTTGAATTCTTTTGTCATGCCATCTTTTGACTTTTTCTTTAAATAATTTTGCATTTTCATAAGCTTGGATTCTCCATTCATCTAGAGAGCTAATAACAAATAACCTCTTTTCACCAGCAAGTTTGAAATCATAATTGAGTTATTTAACTGCCCAAAATGCTTTATGTTCTAACTCAAGAGGCAAATGACAAACTTTTCCATAAACCATTTTATATGGAGACATACCCATAGGATTTTCATATGCTGTTCTATAAGCCCAAAGTGCATCATCTAATTTCTTAGACCAATTCTTCCTGGACCTATTAACAGTCTTTTGCAAAATTAATTTTATTTCTCTATTGCTAAGTTCAACTTGACCACTAGACTAAGGATGATAGGGTGATGCAATTCTATGGTTAACATCATACTTGGCAAGCATTTTACGGAAAGCACCATGAATAAAGTGTGAACCACCATCAGTCATTAAATATCTAGGGACTCCAAACCTTGGGAAAATAACTTCCTTAAGCATTTTAATGGAGGTGTTGTGATCAGCACTACTAGTTGGAATAGCTTCTACCCATTTAGTAACATAATCAACAACAACCAAAATATGTGTATACCCATTAGATGAAGGAAAATGTCCCATGTAATCAAATCCCCAAACATCAAATGGTTCAACATCAAGTGAATAATTCATAGGAATTTCTTGATGCTTACTGATATTACCTATTCTTTGACATTCATCACAAGATAATACGAACTTACGGGCATCCTTGAAGAGAGTTGGTCAATAAAATCCAGACTGCAATACCATATGAGCAGTTCTATCTCCAGCATGATGCCCTCCATAAGATTCGGAGTGACATTTCCGTAGGATTTGTCCCTGTTCATGCTCAGGTACACAACATCTAATAATACCATATACTCCTTTTTTATAAAGATGTGGGTCATCCCAAAAGTAATGTCTTAAATCATAGAAGAATTTTTTCTTTTGTTGGTATGTAAAGCTAGGTGGTAAATATTTAGCAACAATGTAATTAGCATAGTCAACATACCAAGGAGTACTATGAGCAACATTTATTGCAGCAAACTGCTCATCAGGAAAACTATCATCAATAGATAGTGGGTCATCAGGCAAATTTTCAAGCCTAGACAAATTATCAGCTACTGGGTTCTCAGCTCCTTTTCTATCAACAATATGTAAATCAAATTCTTGCAACAAGAGAACCCATCGAATAAGTCTATGTTTAACATCTTTCTTTTCCATAAGATATTGAATAGCAGCATGGTCTGTGTGAACAGTTACTTTGGAATCAACAATATAAGATCTAAATTTATCACAAGCAAACACCACTGCTAAGAATTCCTTTTCAGTAGTAGCATATTTTCTTTGAGCACTGTCTAGAGTTACTAGCATAATGAATAACATTCAATTTCTTATCAACTCTTTGTCCTAGAACAACACCAACAACATAATCACTAGCATCACACATAATTTCAAAAGGCAAGTTCCAATCAGGTGGTTGAACAATAAGTGCAGAAATTAAGGCTTTCTTGAGTGTTTCAAAGGCTTCTAAACAATCATCACCAAAAACAAAGGGAATATTCTTTTGCAAGAGACTAGTGAGAGGCCTAGAAATTTTAGAGAAGTCTTTGATAAATCTCCTATAGAAACCAGCATGACCTAGGAAACTATGAATACCTTTTATATCTTTAGGACATGGCATTTTCTCAATTGCATCAACCTTAGCTTGGTCCACTTCGATACCTCTTTCAGAAATTTTATGACCCAAGAAAATGCCTTCATTAACCATAAAGTGGCACTTCTCCCAATTCAAGACAAGATTTGCTTGTTCACATCTCTGCAAAACTCGCTCAAAATTGCTTAAACAATCATCAAAAGACTTCCCATAAATAGAAAAGTCATCCATGAAAACCTCAACAATCTTTTCACAAAAGTCAGAGAATATAACAGTCATACATCTTTGAAAGGTAGCAGGTGCATTACATAAACCAAAAGGCATACGTCTATAAGCATAGGTTCCAAAGGGACAAGTAAAAGTGGTCTTCTCTTGATCAGGTTGAGAAACATGTATTTGTGAAAAGCCAGAATATCCATCAAGCAAGCAAAAGTGTGTGTGCTTAGATAATCTTTCAAGCATTTGATCAATAAAAGGCAGAGGGTAATGATCTTTTCTAGTTGCTTTGTTTAATTTTCTAAAATCAATTACCATTCTATAGCCTGTAACAATTCTTTGTGGAATAAATTCATTCTTATCATTAGGAACAATAGTAATACCTCCTTTCTTAGGGACACAATGAACAGGACTCACCCATCTACTATCAGCTATAGGATAAATTATACCCGCTTCCAGAAGTTTTAACATTTCCGTTCTTAGCACTTCTTTCATCTTCGGATTTAACCAACGTTGGTGATCAACAACGGGTTTAGCATCAGGTTCCATATTAATTTTGTGCTGACATAGAGTGGGACTAATGCCCTTTAAATCATCAAGAGTATATCCAATAGCAGCTCGATGCTTCCTTAGAACTTTCAATAATCTTTCTTCCTCATGTTCTGAAAGGTTAGCACTAATAATAACAGGACATATCTTCTTTTCATCAAGATAAGCATATTTCAAAGTGTCTGGCAATTGCTTTAATTCAAACACAGGATCACCTTTAGGTGGAGGAGGACCTCCTAGAGTTTCAATAGGAAAATTGTGTTTAAGCAGAGGACGTTGTTCAAAGAAATTTTTCTCTATTTCATTTCTTTCATGCATATGTAAACCATTTTCATGGTCTAAATATTGTTCTAAAGGATCAGCAGGTGGAACAACAATAGAAGCAAGACCAATTAATTCATCCTTACTAGGCAATTCCTTTTCATGAAGATTTCTACTAAACCTGGAAAAATTAAACTCATGAGACTCATCACCAAAGCTAACACAAACAATTTGTTTCTTATAGTCTATCTTAGCATTAACTATATTCAAGAAAGGTCTACCAAAGATAATGGGACAAAAGTCATCTTGTGGGGAACCAAGAACAAGAAAATCAGTCGGGCATTTTATTTACCCACACAAGACTTCAACATCTCTAACAATCCCAATTGGTGATATGGTGTCTCTATTAGCAACTTTAATAGTAACATCTATTTCTTCTATTTCTGCAGGTGTCTTTCATAATTTCTTGATATAAGGTGTAAGGAATAGCACTCACACCAGCACCTATGTCACATAAACCATGATAACAATGATATCCTATTTTAACTGAGACAACTGGCATGCCAACAACAGGTCTATGTTTATCCTTTTTATCAGGTTTGGAAATTCTAGCAGCTTCTTCACGGAAGTAAATAACATGCCCATCTATATCTTCTTCTAGGAGATCTTTAACCATAGCAATACTAGGTTCAAGTTTAATTTGTTCATCAGGTTTAGGTGTTCTAATATAGCTTTTGTTAACCATAACTGAAACTTTAGCATGTTCCTTTATCCTAACAGGGAAAGGTGGTTTCTCAATATAAGCAAAAGGAACAACTGGATCAACATTATAAAGTATAGTTTCTTCTTTAACTGGTACTAGTTCTTTAATTTATTCTTTAATAGGTGGGTGATATTTAAACCACTTCTCTTTAGGGAGATCAACACGAGTAGCAAATGATTCACAAAAGGAGGCAACTATCTCAGAGTCAAGTCCATATTTAGTGCTAAACTTTTGCAAAGCATCGGCATCCATAAAAGATTTAACACAATCATATTTAATTTTAATGTTGGGGAACGTAGTAATTTCAAAAAATTTCCTACGTACACACAAGATCATGGTGATGCATAGCAACGAGAGGGGAGAGTGTTGTCTACGTACCCTCGTAGACCGAAGCGGAAGCATTGACACAACGTAGAGGAAGTAGTCGTACGTCTTCCCGGTCCAACCGATCCAAGCACCGTTACTCCGGCACCTCCGAGTTCTTGGCACACGTTCAGCTCGATGACGCTCCCCGGGCTCCGATCCAGCAAAGCTTCAGGGAGGAGTTCCATCAGCACGACGGCGTGGTGACGATCTTGATGTTCAACCGTCGCAGGGCTTCGCCTAAGCACCGCTACAATATGATCGAGGTGTAATATCGTGGAGGGGGCACCGCACACGGCTAAGGAACTATCACGAAGATCAACTTGTGTGTTCTAGGGTGCCCCCTGCCCCCGTATATAAAGGAGCAAGGGGGGAGGCCGGCCGGCCCTATGGGGCGCGCCAAAGGGAGGGGGGAGTCCTCCTCCTAGTGGGAGTAGGACTCCCCTTTCCTAGTCCAACTAGGAAGAGAGAGGGGGAAGGAAAGAGAGGGAGAGGGAGAGGGAAAGAGGGGCCGCGCCCCCCCTCCCTACTCCAATTCGGACTCCTCATGGGGGGGGCGCCACCTCCTGGGCTGCTGTCCTCTCTCTCCCCTCAGGCCCACTAAGGCCCAATACTTCCCCGGTGGGTTCCGGTAACCCCTCCGGCACTCCGGTTTTCTCCGAAATCACCCGGAACACTTCCGGTGTCCGAATATAGTCGTCCAATATATCGATCTTTATGTCTTGATCACATCCGGGACTCCGAACAACCTTCGGTACATCAAAATACATAAACTCATAATGAAACTGTCATCGTAACGTTAAGCGTGCGGACCCTACGGTTCGAGAACAATGTAGACATGACCGAGACACGTCTCCGGTCAATAACCAATAGCGGAACCTGGATGCTCATATTGGTTCCTACATATTCTACGAAGATCTTTATCGGTCAGACCGCATAACAACATACGTTGTTCCCTTTGTCATCGGTATGTTACTTGCCCGAGATTCGATCGTCGGTATCCTATACCTAGTTCAATCTCGTTACCGGCAAGTCTCTTTACTCGTTTCGTAATACATCATCCCGCAACTAACTCATTAGTTGCAATGCTTGCAAGGCTTAAGTGATGTGCATTACCGAGAGGGCCTAGAGATACCTCTCCGACATTCGGAGTGAAAAATCCTAATCTCGAAATACGCCAACCGAACAAGTACCTTCGGAGACACCTGTAGAGCACCTTTATAATCACCCAGTTACGTTGTGACGTTTGGTAGCACACAAAGTGTTCCTCCGGCAAACGGGAGTTGCATAATCTCATAGTCATAGGAACATGTATAAGTCATGAAGAAAGCAATAGCAACAAACTAAACGATCAAGTGCTAAGCTAACGGAATGGGTCAAGTCAATCAGATCATTCATCTAATGATGTGATCCTCATTAATCAAATAACAACTCTTTGTCTATGGTTAGGAAACATAACCATCTTTGATTAATGAGCTAGTCAAGTAGATGTATACTAGTGACACTCTTGTTTGTCTATGTATTCACACATGTATTATGTTTCCTGTTAATACAATTCTAGCATGAATAATAAACATTTATCATGAAATAAGGAAATAAATAATAACTTTATTATTGCCTCTAGGGCATATTTCCTTCAGTCTCCCACTTGCACTAGAGTCAATAATCTAGATTACACAGTAATGATTCTAACACCCATGGAGTCTTGGTGCTGATCATGTTTTGCTCTTGGAAGAGGCTTAGTCAACGGGTCTGCTACATTCAGATCCGTATGTATCTTGCAAATTTCTATGTCTCCCACCTGGACTAGATCCCAGATGGAATTGAAGCTTCTCTTGATGTGCTTGGTTCTCTTGTGAAATCTGGATTCCTTCGCTAAGGCAATTGCTCCAGTATTGTCACAAAAGATTTTCATTGGACCCAATGCACTAGGTATGACACCTAGATCGGATATGAACTCCTTCATCCAGACTCCTTCATTTGCTGCTTCCGAAGCAGCTATGTATTCCGCTTCACACGTAGATCCCGCCACGACGCTTTGTTTGGAACTGCACCAACTGACAGCTCCACCGTTTAAAGTAAACACGTATCCTGTTTGCGATTTAGAATCGTCCGGATTAGTGTCAAAGCTTGCATCAACGTAACCACTTACGATGAGCTCTTTGTCACCTCCATATACGAGAAACATATCCTTAGTCCTTTTCAGGTATTTCAGGATGTTCTTGACCGCTGTCCAGTGATCCACTCCTGGATTACTTTGGTACCTCCCTGCTAGACTTATAGCAAGGCACACATCAGGTCTGGTACACAGCATTGCATACATGATAGAGCCTATGGCTGAAGCATAGGGAACATCTTTCATTTTCTCTCTATCTTCTGAAGTGGTCGGGCATTGAGTCTTACTCAACTTCACACCTTGTAACAGCGGCAAGAACCCTTTCTTTGCTTGATCCATTTTGAACTTCTTCAAAACTTTGTCAAGGTATGTACTTTGTGAAAGTCCAATTAAGCGTCTTGATCTATCTCTATAGATCTTAATGCCCAATATGTAAGCAGCTTCTCCGAGGTCTTTCATTGAAAAACTCTTATTCAAGTATCCCTTTATGCTATCCAGAAATTCTATATCATTTCCAATCAGTAATATGTCATCCACATATAATATTAGAAATGCTACAGAGCTCCCACTCACTTTCTTGTAAATACAGGCTTCTCCAAAAGTCTGTATAAACCCAAATGCTTTGATCACACTATCAAAGCGTTTATTCCAACTACGAGAGGCTTGCACCAGTCCATAAATGGATCGCTGGAGCTTGCACACTTTGTTAGCTCCCTTTGGATCGACAAAACTTTCTAGTTGCATCATATACAACTCTTCTTCCAGAAATCCATTCAGGAATGCAGTTTTGACATCCATTTGCCAAATTTCATAGTCATAAAATGCGGCAATTGCTAACATGATTCGGACAGACTTAAGCATCGCTACGGGTGAGAAGGTCTCATCGTAGTCAATCCCTTGAACTTGTCAAAACCCTTTTGCAACAAGTCGAGCTTTGTAGACAGTAACATTACCGTCAGCGTCAGTCTTCTTCTTGAAGATCCATTTATTCTCAATTGCTTGCCGATCATCGGGCAAGTCAACCAAAGTCCACACTTTGCTCTCATACATGGATCCCATCTCAGATTTCATGGCTTCAAGCCATTTTGCGGAATCTGGGCTCACCATCGCTTCATCATAGTTCGTAGGTTCATCATGATCTAGTAGCATGACTTCCAGAATAGGATTGCCATACCACTCTGGTGCGGATCTTACTCTGGTTGATCTACGAGGTTCTGTAGTAACTTGATCTGAAGTTCTATGATCATCATCATTAACTTCCTCACTAATTGGTTCAGACGTCACAAAAAACGGTTCCTGTGATGTGCTATTTTCCAATAAGGGAGCAGGTACAGTTACCTCATCAAGTTCTACTTTCCTCCCACTCACTTCTTTCGAGAGAAACTCCTTCTCTAGAAAGTTTCCGAATTTAGCAACAAAAGTCTTGCCTTCGGATTTGTGATAGAAGGTGTATCCAACAGTCTCCTTTGGATATCCTATGAAGACACATTTCTCCGATTTGAGTTTGAGCTTATCAGGTTGAAGCTTTTTCACATAAGCATCGCAGCCCCAAACTTTAAGAAACGACAACTTTGGTTTCTTGCCAAACCATAGTTCATAAGGTGTCGTCTCAACGGATTTCGATGGTGCCCTATTTAACGTGAATGCAGCCGTCTCTAAAGCATAACCCCAAAACGATAGCGGTAAATCTGTAAGAGACATCATAGATCACACCATATCAAGTAAAGTACGATTACGACGTTCGGACACACCATTACATTGTGGTGTTCCGAGTGGCGCGAGTTACGAAACTATTCCGCATTGTTTCAAATGTACACCAAACTCGTAACTCAAATATTCTCCTCCATGATCAGATCGTAGAAACTTTATTTTCTTGTTACGATAATTTTCAACTTCACTCCGAAATTCTTTGAACTTTTCAAATATTTCAGACTTATGCTTCATTAAGTAGATATATCCATATCTGCTTAACTCATCTGTGAAGGTGAGAAAATAACGATATCCGCCACGAGCCTCAACATTCATCGGACCACATACATCTGTATGTATGATTTCCAACAAATCTGTTACTCTCTCCATAGTACCGGAGAACGGTGTTTTAGTCATCTTGCCCATGAGACACGGTTCGCAAGTACCAAGTGATTCATAATCAAGAGGTTCCAAAAGTCCATCAGTATGGAGTTTCTTCATGCGCTTTACACCGATATGACCTAAACGGCAGTGCCACAAATAAGTTGCACTATCATTATCAACTCTGCATCTTTTGGCTTCAACATTATGAATATGTGTATCACTACTATCGAGATTCATCAAGAATAGACCATTCTTCAAGGGTGCATGACCATAAAAGATATTACTCATATAAATAGAACAACCATTATTCTCTGATTTAAATGAATAACCGTCTCGCATCAAACAAGATCCAGATATAATGTTCATGGTCAACGCTGGCACCAAATAACAATTATTTAGGTCTAACACTAATCCCGAAGGTAGATGTAGAGGTAGCATGCCGACCGCGATCACATCGACTTTGGAACCATTTCCTACGCGCATCGTCACCTCATCCTTAGCCAATCTTCGCTTAATCGATAGCCCCTGTTTCGAGTTGCAAATATTAGCAACAGAACCAGTATCAAATACCCAGGTGCTACTGCGAGCATTAGTAAGGTATACATCAATAACATGTATATCACATATACCTTTGTTCACCTTGCCATCCTTCTTATCCGCCAAATACTTGGGGTAGTTCCGCTTCCAGTGACCAGTCTGCTTGCAGTAGAAGCACTCAGTTTCAGGCTTAGGTCCAGGCTTGGGTTTCTTCTCCTGAGCAGCAACTTGCTTGCTGTTCTTCTTGAAGTTCCCCTTCCTCTTTCCTTTGCCCTTTTTCTTGAAACTAGTGGTCTTGTTGACCATCAACACTTGATGCTCCTTCTTGATTTCTACCTCCGCACGCTTTAGCATTGCGAAGAGCTCGGGAATTGTCTTATCCATCCCTTGCATATTATAGTTCATCACAAAGCTCTTGTAGCTAGGTGGAAGTGATTGGAGAATTCTGTCAATGACGCTATCATCCGGAAGATTAACTCCCAGTTGAATCAAGTGATTACAATACCCAGACAAATTGAGTATATGCTCACTGACAGAACTATTCTCCTCCATCTTGCAGCTATAGAACTTATTGGAGACTTCATATCTCTCAATCCGGGCATTCTTCTGGAATATTAACTTCAACTCCTGGAACATCTCATATGCTCCATGACATTCAAAACGTCGTTGAAGTCCCGGTTCTAAGCCGTAAAGCATGGCACATTGAACTATCGAGTAGTCATCAGCTTTGCTCTACCAGACGTTCTTAACGTCGTCAGTTGCATCAGCAGCAGGCCTGGAACCCAGCGGTGCTTCCAGGACGTAACTTTTCTGTGCAGTAATGAGGATAATCCTCAAGTTACGGACCCAGTCCGCGTAATTGCTACCATCATCTTTCAACTTTGCTTTCTCAAGGAACGCATTAAATTCAACGAAACAACAACACGAGCCATCTATCTACAATCAACATAGACAAGCAAGACACTATCAGGTACTAAGTTCATGATAATTTAAGTTCAATTAATCATATTACTTAAGGACTCCCACTTAGATAGACATCCCTCTAATCCTCTAAGTGATCACGTGATCCATATCAACTAAACCATGTCCGATCATCACATGAGATGGAGTAGTTTCAATGGTGAACATCACTATGTTGATCATATCTACTATATGATTCACGCTTGACCTTTCGGTCTCTGTATTCCGAGGACATATCTGTTATATGCTAGGCTCGTCAAGTTAAACCTGAGTATTCCGCGTGTGCAACTGTTTTGCACCCGTTGTATTTGAACGTAGAGCCTATCACACCCGATCATCACGTGGTGTCTCAGCACGAAGAACTTTCGCAACGGTGCATACTCAGGGAGAACACTTTTACTATGATAATTTAGTGAGGGATCATCTTATAATGCTACCGTCAATCAAAGTAAGATAAGATGCATAAAAGATAAACATCACATGCAATCAATATAAGTGATATGATATGGCCATCATCATCTTGTGCTTGTGATCTCCATCTCTGAAGCACCGTCATGATCACCATCGTCACCGGCGCGACACCTTGATCTCCATCGTAGCATCCTTGTCGTCTCGCCAATTTGATGCTACTACGACTATCGCTACCGCTTAGTGATAAAGTAAAGCATTACATGGCGATTGCATTGCATACAATAAAGCGACAACCATATGGGTCCTGCCAGTTGCCGATAACTCGGTTACAGAACATGATCATCTCATACAATAAAATTTAGCATCATGTCTTGACCATATCACATCACAACATGCCCTGCAAAAACAAGTTAGACGTCCTCTACTTTGTTGTTGCAAATTTTACGTGGCTGCTACGGGCTTAAGCAAGAACCAATCTTACCTACGCATCAAAACCACAACGATAATTTGTCAAGTTAGTGTTGTTTTAACCTTCGCAAGGACCGGGCGTAGCCACACCCGGTTCAACTAAAGTTGGAGAAACTGACACCCGCCAGCCACCTGTGTGCAAAGCACGGCGGTAGAACCAGTCTCGCGTAAGCGTACGCGTAATGTCGGTCCGGGCCGCTTCATCCAACAATACCGCCGAACCAAAGTATGACATGCTGGTAAGCAGTATGACTTATATCGCCGACAACTCACTTGTGTTCTACTCGTGCATATAACATCAAACCATAAAAACCTGGCTCGGATGCCACTGTTGGGGAACGTAGTAATTTCAAAAAATTTCCTACGCACACTCAAGATCATGGTGATGCATAGCAACGAGAGGGGAGAGTGTTGTCTACGTACCCTTGTAGACCGAAGCGGAAGTGTTGACACAACATAGAGGAAGTACTCGTACGTCTTCCTGGTCCAACCGATCCAAGCACCGTTACTCCGGCACCTCCGAGTTCTTGGCACACGTTCAGCTCGATGACGCTCCCCGGGCTCCGATCCAGCAAAGCTTTAGGGAGGAGTGCCGTCAGCACGACGGTGTGGTGACGATCTTGATGTTCAACCGTCGCAGGGCTTCGCCTAAGAACCGTTACAATATGATCGAGGTGTAATATCGTGGATTGGGGCACCGCACATGGCTAAGGAACGATCACGAAGATCAACTTGTGTGTTCTAGGGTGCCCCCCTGCTCCCGTATATAAAGGAGCAAGGGGGGAGGCCGGCCGGCCCTATGGGGCGCGCCAAAGGGAGGGGGAGTCCTCCTCCTAGTGGGAGTAGGACTCCCCTTTCCTAGTCCAACTAGGAAGAGAGAGGGGGAAGGAAAGAGAGGGAGAGGGAGAGGGAAAGAGGGGCCGCGCCCCCCTCCCTAGTCCAATTCGGACTCCTCATGGGGGGGGCGCCACCTCCTGGGCTGCTGCCCTCTCTCTCCCCTCACGCCAACTAAGGCCCAATATTTCCCCGGGGGGTTCTGGTAACCCCTCCGGCACTCCGGTTTTCTCCGAAATCACCCGGAACACTTCCGGTGTCCGAATATAGTCGTCCAATATATCGATCTTTATGTCTCGACCATTTCGAGACTCCTCGTCATGTCCGTGATCACATCCGGGACTCCGAACAACCTTCGGTACATCAAAATACATAAACTCATAATGAAACTGTCATCGTAACATTAAGCGTGCGGACCCTACGGTTCGAGAACAATGTAGACATGACCGAGACACGTCTCCGGTCAATAACCAATAGCGGAACCTGGATGCTCATATTGGTTCCTACATATTCTACGAAGATCTTTATCGGTCAGACAGCATAACAACATACGTTGTTCCCTTTGTCATCGGTATGTTACTTGCCCGAGATTCGATCGTCGGTATCCTATACCTAGTTCAATCTCGTTACCGGCAAGTCTCTTTACTCGTTTCGTAATACATCATCCCGCAACTAACTCGTTAGTTGCAATGCTTGCAAGGCTTAAGTGATGTGCATTACCGAGAGGGCCTAGAGATACCTCTCCGACATTCGGAGTGACAAATCCTAATCTCGAAATACGCCAACCGAACAAGTACCTTCGGAGACACCTGTAGAGCACCTTTATAATCACCCAGTTACGTTGTGACGTTTGGTAGCACACAAAGTGTTCCTCCGGTAAACTGGAGTTGCATAATCTCATAGTCATAGGAACATGTATAAGTCATGAAGAAAGCAATAGCAACAAACTAAACGATCAAGTGCTAAGCTAACGGAATGGGTCAAGTCAATCAGATCATTCATCTAATGATGTGATCCTCATTAATCAAATAACAACTCTTTGTCTATGGTTAGGAAACATAACCATCTTTGATTAATGAGCTACTCAAGTAGAGGCATACTAGTGACACTCTGTTTGTCTATGTATTCACACATGTATTATGTTTCCGGTTAATACAATTCTAGCATGAATAATAAACATTTATCATGAAATAAGGAAATAAATAATAACTTTATTATTGCCTCTAGGGCATATTTCCTTCATTTAATACCCGACTCTTTACCTTCGTCGTGTTCCCAATCTTCAGAGTTGTGTTTAATTCTTTCCAAAAGATCCCACCGAAATTCAATAGTCTTCTTCATAAAAGAACAAGCACAAGATGTGTCAAGCATGGTTTGATCATTAAGAGAAAGCCGAGCATAAAAATTCTGGATAATAATTTCTCTTGAGAGCTCATGATTGGGGCATGAATATAACATTAACTTAAGCCTCCCCCAAGCTAGAGCGATACTTTCTCCTTCATGAGGCCAAAATTATATATATAATTCTGATCATGATGAACTAGATGCATAGGATAAATTTTTGGTGGAACTCCAATTTCAAACGATTCCAATTCCATGATCCAATATCATTGCATAGCCTATACCATGCTAATGCTTTTCCCTTTAAAGATAAAGGGAAAACGTTTTTCATAACTTGATCCCTGGGTAAACCTGCAAGCTTAAACAATCCACAAATTTGTTCTACATATATCAAGTGCGTATCAGGATGTTCGGTTCCATCCACTGCATAAGGATTAGCTAGCAGTCGTTCTATCATACCCGAAGGAATTTCATATTCAATATTTTTAGTAGGTGGAGTAGGTTGAGGGGTAGCTAATTGTGGTTCCGGATGAGGTGAAGATACCCCGAACAAACCCCTCAAATGATTGTTTTCCATAGTAACTAGTAACAATAAATTTCAGCACACTATATAAATGTTTCCTTACCAAATTCCCTTACTAAAGGCGCTTCACTCCCCGGCAACAACACCAGAAAATAGACTTGATGACCCACAAGTATAGGGGATCAATTGTAGCTCTTTTTGATAAGTAAGAGTGTCGAACCCAACGAGGAGCAGAAGGAAATGACAAGTAGTTTTTAGTAAGGTAATGTCTGCTAGTGCTGAAATTGTAAGTAGCGGAGTAGTTTGATGGCAAGATAATTTGTAACGAGCAAGTAACGGTAGTAGTAGAAAAGTGCAGCAAGGTAGCCCAATCTATTTGAGGCAAAGGACAGGCCAAAACGGTCTCTTATGATAAGCAAAGTGTTCTTGAGGGTACACGGGAATTTCATCTAGTCACTTTCATCATGTTGGTTCGGTTTGTGTTCGCTACTTTGATAATTTGATATGTGGGTGGACCGGTGCTTAGGTGCTGTTCTTACTTGAACAAACCTCCTACTTATGATGAACCCTCCCGCAAGCATCCTCAACTATGAGAAAAGTATTAAGAACAAATTCTAACCATAGCATTAAACTTTTGGATCCAATCGGTCCCTTACGGAATAGCACATAAACTGGGGTTTAAGTTTCTGTCACTCTCGCAACCCACCAACTAATTGCTACTCCATAGTGCACTGCCTTAGGCCTAAATATGGTGAAGTGTCATGTAGTCGACGTTCACATGACACCTCTAAGGGAATCACAACATACATACTACCAAAATATCGAACACGTATCAAGTTCACATGATTACTTGCAACATGATTTCTCCCGTGACCTCAAGAACAAAAGTAACTACTCACAAATGATAAATATGCTCATGATCATAGGAGTATTAAACAACATATTGGATATGAACATATAATCTTCCACCAAATAAACCATATAGTAATCAACTATAAGATGTAATCAACACTACTAGTCACCCACAAGCACCAATCTATAGTTCCAGTAACAAGATTTAACACAAGAGATGAACTAGGGTTTGAGATGAGATGGTGTTGTTGAAGATGTTGATGGAGATTGCCCTCCCCAAGATGGGAGAGTTGTTGGTGATGATGAGGACGATGATTTCCCCCTCCGGGAGGGAAGTTCCCCTGGTGGAATCGCTTCGCCGGAGGGCAAAAGTGCTCCTGCCCAAGTTCCGCCTCGAAGCGGCGGCGCTCCGTCCTGAAAGTTCTCTCCTTATTTTTTCTAGGTCAAAATGACCTATATACCAGAATATGGGCACCAGAGGTGAGCCGAGGAGGGCACAACCCACCAGGGCACGCTTGGGGGCCCTGGCGCGCCGAGGTGGGTTGTGCCCACCTGGTGGCCCTCCCTCTGGTAGTTATTTGCTCTAGTAATTCTTATATATTCAATAAAAAATCCCCATGAAGTTTCAGCTCATTTGGAGTTGTGTAGAATAGGTGGCCTGACGTAGCTTTTTTAGGTCCAGATTTCCAGCTGTCGGAATTCTCCCTCTTGGTGTGTACCTTGCAAATTATGAGAGAAAAGGCATTACAATTACTTCGAAAAGCATTATTATGGATAAAAACACTATAAATAACAGTAAGAAAACATGATCCAAAATGGACGTATCACTCATCGAGGAGGGGTTCTGAAGTAGCGGGGCAACGCGAAGAGGCTGGTTTTTTTCTCGTGATGTACGTATGTTGTACTATATCTGTGTATGTATGATGGATCTCAGAAAATTTTATATATATGATCTTGCAACTTGCTGATGAACATAGCTCAGCTATGTCTACTTTTGTAGTGGTAGCATACCCTTTTTTTGCCCAACTTAGGAGTGTTAGAGTTGTGTCGAATAATGTGTACAAGGTTGGTTACAGTTGGACTTGTAGTTGTATTATGTCTTGATAGGATATGGAGTCGTGTCCTAGTAGGACACTTGTATTCTATTGTGACTGAGCCTGTACAATGGGCCTCTACACCTGGTATGACGCCTTTGAAGGTCGTTTTTGTGGGTTTGATCCTTGACGGGTCTATACCCATTTTGCGCACTGTGTCCTGATAAAGCAGGTTCAGACTGCTGCCACCGTCCATAAGGATTTGTGTGAGGTGAAATCCGTCAATGATTGGGTCTAGGACCAGTGCGGCGAATCCGCCATGACGGATACTAGTGGGGTGGTCCCTGCGATCGAAGGTGATTGGACAGGAGGAACATGGGTTGAACTTTGGGGCGTCTGGCTCCAACGCATATACGTCCCTTAGCGCACGCTTCCGCTCCCTCTTGGGGATGTGGGTTGCGTATATCATGTTCACCGTCCGCACTTGTGGGGGAACCTCTTCTGTCTTTCGGTGTTCGGCGACCGGGGCTCCTCCTCGTCATCGCTATGTAGCCCCTTGTCCTTGTTTTCGGCATTTAACTTGCCGGCCTGTTTGAACACCCAACATTCTCTGTTGGTATGATTGGCTGGCTTGTCGGGGGTGCCATGTATTTGACACGAGTGATCGAGTATTCGGTCCAAACTGGACGGGCCCGGAGTGCTTTTTCTGAATGGCTTTTTCCGCTGACCGGGTTTAGAGCCTCTGAATCCGGCATTGACTGCTGTATCCTCAGTATTGTCGCTGTTGATGCGGCGCTTGTATTTGTTGCGACGTGACCCGCCATTGCTATCCTTGGTATCCGAAGTACCAGGGTTCTTTGATATGTTATTGTTGCGAGCCAGCCAGCTGTCCTCTCCCACGCAAAAGCGGGTCATGAGTGTCGTGAGGGCTGCCATAGACTTCGGCTTTTCTTGGCCCAGGTGCCGGGCGAGCCACTCGTCGCGGATGTTATGCTTAAAAGCTGCTAGGGCCTCTGCATCCGGATAGTCGATGATTTGGTTTTTCTTGGTTAGGAACCGTGTCCAGAATTGCCTGGCTAATTCCTCTGGCTGTTGAATTATGTGGCTCAAGTCATCGGCATATGGTGGTCGCACATAAGTGCCCTGGAAGTTGTCGAGGAATGCGGCTTCCCGATGTTCCCAACAGCCAATGGATTCTGCTGGCAAGCTGTTCAGCCAATGTCGAGCTGGTCCTTTGAGTTTGAGTGGAAGGTATTTGATGGCGTGTAGATCATCACCGCGGGCCATGTGGATATGCATGAGGTAGTCCTCGATCCATACCGCAGGATCTGTTGTACCATCGTATGATTCGATATTTACGGGTTTGAAACCCTCTGGGATTTGGTGATCCATTACTTCATCTGTGAAGCATAGGGGGTGTGCGGCGCCTCTGTACTGGGCTATATCGTGACGCAGCTCATATGAGTCTTGGCCGATGTGTTCGGCCCGACCGGATTTACTTTTACTGTATTCGGCATGAAGATTATCGTCTCGCGTAGTGGCGCGCCCTCGTGATCCGTAGATCGATCTTGCGTGTTTTGCTTTGTCCTCCAATACGTCTCGCAGGTCTAGCGTGTTCCCTCGTGCCTTTTTATTTGAGTAGCGCCGGGGTGCGGGCTGGGCCTTCGACAGAAATGCCGTTCTGTCGCGGCCACGAGGTGGCCGATCAGCCGCATCATACGCTGGAGATGTAGGCTTTAATGCTTCCTCCTCTAACCAGGGTAGCAGCCTGCGCTTTGGGTAACTCTTGGAGGGGCGTTCGAGTTCATATTCCTCGGCCGCCAGGACTTCAGTCCATCTGTCGGCTAGCAAATCTTGATCAGCTCGAAGCTGCTGTTGCTTTTTCTTAAGGATACTTGCCGTGGCTATAAGCCGGCGCTTGAAGTGCTCTTGTTCAATGGGATCCTCAGGCACGACAAATTCGTCATCGTCGAGGCTTGCCTCGTCTTCGGAGGGAGGCATGTAATTATCATCCTCTGCCTCTCCATCTGCCGCTCTCTCAGGAGGGGTGGCTTCTCCATCCTCCTGCTTTGAATCTTGCTGGAGGGGATTGTCGTTATCTTCGGCACTGTCCGGAGTGTTATTATCTCCTGTGCCGGTATCACCGCTTTTGCTTTGGCGAGACTTAGAGCGGCGCCGCTGACGTCGACGCTTTGGTTGCTTCTTGGAGGGGTCATCCCCCGCTGTCCAGTCGCCATTGCCTTCTTTGGATGTGTCCACCATATATATATATTGTATGATGAGATGGCTATGCAGTGCCCTGTGGGCAGTGGTTCCTGTTCGTCTCCTGCATCGTCCATACCGTCGATGTCTCCGGAGTCGAAGTCGAGCATGTCGGTCAAATCGTCGACAATGGCTACTAAGTGGGTTGTGGGTGGGCGATGAATTTCTTCGTCATCCGCATCTCGATCCTGCCGGACATAGTTCGGCCAGGTTTCTCCTGACAAGGAGAGGGACCTTAATGAGTTTAGTATGTCGCCGAAGGGCGAGTGCTGAAAGATATCCGCGGAGGTGAACTCCATGATCGGCGCCCAGTCATATTCGACACGCACGGGCGCAGGCGGTTCGGAGTCCGTGGCCGGAGAAGAATCCGGCAGTTTGGAGTCACGGCTCTCGTGAAGGGTAAGGTTGGTATTCGACTCGATCGCCACTGAGACTGCGGCCTCCATGGCGGGGTCTAGCCACCCGTCCATGGATGGCGCAATTGGCTCTGAATTGAGGGTCGGAGCGGTTGTAGGTGTGATCTCCTGAACACTGTCCGACTGCAGAGCTAAATCATGCTCATCGTGACCGTGCAGCGCACTCGATAGGGGCTCGAATCTGTCGAAGATCAAGTCTCCGCGGATATCGGCCGTGTAGTTTAAGCTTCCAAACCTGACCTGGTGGCCAGGGGCGTAACTCTCGATCTGCTCCAGATGGCCAAGCGAGTTGGCCCGCAGTGCGAAGCCGCCGAATACAAAGATCTGTTCGGGGAGAAAAGTCTCACCCTGGACTGCATCGCTATCGATGATCGAAGGAGCCATCAAGCCTAACGGTGACGACACAGAGGAACTCTCAATGAAAGCACCAATGTCGGTGTCAAAACCGGTGGATCTCGGGTAGGGGGTCCCGAACTGTGCGTCTAGGCGGATGGTAACAGGAGACAAAGGACACGATGTTTTTACCCAGGTTCGGGCCCTCTCGATGGAGGTAAAACCCTAGTCCTGCTTGATTGACATTGATGATATGGGTATTACAAGAGTTGATCTACCACGAGATCGAAGAGGCTAAACCCTAGAAGCTAGCCTATGGTATGATTGTTGTATATTGTTGTGTCCTACGGACTAAACCCTTCGATTTATATAGACACCGGAGGGGGCTAGGGTTACACAGAGTTGGTTACAAGGAAGGATATCTACATATCCGTATTGCCAAGCTTGCCTTCCACGCCAAGGAGAGTCCCATCCGGACACGGGACGAAGTCTTCAATCTGGTATCTTCATAGTCCAACAGTCCGGCCAAAGGATATAGTCCGACTGTCCGGATATCCCCTAATCCAGGACTCCCTCAGTACACATCAATAACATGAATATCAAATATACCTTTCACTTTGCCATCCTTCTTCTCCGCCAAATAATTGGGGCAGTTCCGCTTCCAGTGACCAGTCCCTTCGCAGTAGAAGCACTCAGTCTCAGGCTTAGGTCCAGACTTAGGCTTCTTCACTTGAGCAGCAACTTGTTTGCCGTTCTTCTTGAAGTTCCCCTTCTTCCCTTTGCCCTTCTTCTTGAAACTTGTGGTCTTATTGACCATCAACACTTGATGCTCCTTCTTGATTTCTACCTCCGTAGCCTTTAGCATTGCGAAGAGCTCAAGAATCGTCTTATCCATGCCTTGCATATTATAGTTCATCATGAAGCTCTTGTAGCTTGGTGGCAGTGATTGAAGAACTTTGTCAATGACACTATCAACTGGAGGATTAACTCCCAGCTGAGTCAGGTGATTGTGGTACCTAGACATTCTGAGTATATGCTCACTGATAGAACTATTCTCCTCCATTTTGCATCTGTAGAACTTATTGGAGACTTCATATCTCTCAATCCGGGCATTTGCTTGAAATATTAACTTCAACTCCTGGAACATCTCATATGCTCCATGACGTTCAAAACGTCGTTGAAGTCCCGGTTCTAAGCCGTAAAGCATGGCACACTGAGTAGTCATAAGCTTTGCTCTGCCAGGCGTTCACAACGTCCGACATTGCTCCTGCAGCGGGTCTTGCACCTAGCGGTGATTCAAGGATGTAATTCTTCTGTGCAACAATAAGGATAATCCTCAAGTTACGGACCCAGTCCGTGTAATTGCTATCATCGTCTTTCAACTTAGCTTTCTCTAGGAACGCATTAAAATTCAACGAAACAACAACATGGGCTATTTATCTACAACAACATAGACATGCAAAATACTATTAGGTACTACGTTCATGATAAATTAAAGTTCAGTTAATCATATTACTTAAGAACTCCCACTTAGATAGTCATCCCTCTAATCATCTAAGTGATCACGTGATCCACATCAACTAAACCATGTCCGATCATCACGTGAGATGGAGTAGTT
The DNA here is from genome assembly GCA_032464435.1 of Aegilops umbellulata. Classification (NCBI taxonomy): domain Eukaryota; kingdom Viridiplantae; phylum Streptophyta; class Magnoliopsida; order Poales; family Poaceae; genus Aegilops; species Aegilops umbellulata. The sequence continues at coordinate 369,653,529 of CP136055.1, read as the reverse complement.
GGTGATATGTGAAGGAAATATGCCCTAGAGGCAATAATAAAGTTATTATTTATTTCCTTATATCATGATAAATGTTTATTATTCATGCTAGAATTGTATTAACTGGAAACATAATACATGTGTGAATACATAAACAAGCAGAGTGTCACTAGTATGCCTCTACTTGACTAGCTCATTAATCAAAGATGGTTATGTTTCCTGGCCATGAACAAAGAGTTGTTATTTGATTAACGAGATCACATCATTAGTTGAATGATCTGATTGACATGACCCATTCCATTAGCATAGCACCCGATCGTTTAGTATGTTGCTATTGCTTTTATCCATGACTTATACATGTTCCTTTAACTATGAGATTATGCAACTCCCGTTTACCGTAGGAACACTTTGTGTGCTACCAAACGTCACAACGTAACTGGGTGATTATAAAGGTACTCTACAGGTGTCTCCGAAGGTACATGTTGGGTTGGCGTATTTCGAGATTAGGATTTGTCACTCCAATTGTCGGAGAGGTATCTCATGGCCTTCTCGGTAATACACATCACATAAGCCTTGCAAGCATTGCAACCAATGAGTTAGTTGCGAGATGATGTATTACGGAACGAGAAAAGAGACTTGCCGGTAACGAGATTGAACTAGGTATTGGATACCGACGATCGAATCTCGGGCAAGTAACATACCGATGACAAAGGGAACAAACGTATGTTGTTATGCGGTCTGACCGATAAAGATCTTCGTAGAATATGTAGGAGCCAATATGGGCATCCAGGTCCCGCTATTGGTTATTGACTGGAGACATGTCTCGGTCATGTCTACATTGTTCTCGAACCCGTAGGGTCCGCACGCTTAAGGTTTCGATGACAGTTATATTATGAGTTTATGAGTTTTGATGTACCGAAGGAGTTCGGAGTCCCGGATGAGATCGGGGACGTGACGAGGAGTCTCGAAATGGTCGAGACATAAAGAATTATATATTGGAAGCCTATGTTTGGACATCGGATGCATTCCGGGTGAAATCAGGATTTTACCGGAATACCGGGAGGGTTACCAGAACCCCCCGGAAGCATAATGGGCCAACATGGGCCTTGGAGGAAAGGTGAGAGGGCAGCCCTAGGGGCTGCGCGCCTCCCCCCATTCCCTAGTCCTATTAGGACTAGGAGAGGTGGGCGCCCCCTCTCTCTCTTTCTCTCCCCCTTGGAGCAATCCTAGTCCAACTAGGATTGGGGGGGGGGGGAATCCTACTCCCAGAGGGAGTAGGACTCTCCTGGCGCACCAAACCTGGCCGGCCAGCCCCTCCCCCTTGGATCCTTTATATACGGGGGCAGGGGGCACCCCAAAGACACACAAGTTGATCTACGGATCGTTCCTTAGCCGTGTGCGGTGCCCCCTTCCACCAAATTCCACCTCGATCATATTGTTGCAGTGCTTAGGCGAAGCCCTGCGCCGGTAACACATCAAGATCGTCACCACGCCGTCGTGCTGACGGAACTCTTCCCCGACGCTTTGCTGGATCGGAGCCCGGGGATCGTCATCGAGCTGAACGTGTGCAGAACTCGGAGGTGCCGTACGTTCGGTGCTTAGATCGGTTGGATCGCGAGGAGAACGTACGACTACTTCCTCTACGTACGACTACTTCCTCTACGTTGTATCAACGCTTCCGCTTCGGTCTACGAGGGTACGTAGACAAACACTCTCCCCTCTCGTTGCTATGCATCACCATGATCTTGCGTGCGCGTAGGAAATTTTTTGAATTTACCGCGTTCCCCAACAGTGGCATCCGAGCCTAGGTTTTATGGTTGATGTTATTTGCACGAGTAGAACACAAGTGAGTTGTGGACGATACAAGTCATACTGCCTACCAGCATGTCATACTTTGGTTCAGCGGTATTGTTGGATGAGACGATCCGGACCAACCTTACGCGTACGCTTACGCGAGACCGGTTCCCTCGACGTGCTTTGCACAGAGATGGCTTGCGGAAGACTGTCTCTCCAACTTTAGTTGAACCGAGTGTGGCTACGCCCGGTCCTTGAGAAGGTTAAAACGGAGTCTATTTGACAAACTATCGTTGTGGTTTTGATGCGTAGGTAAGATGAGTTCTTGCTTAAAGCCCGTAGCAGCCACGTAAAACTTGCAACAACAAAGTAGAGAACGTCTAACTTGTTTTTGCAGGGCATGTTGTGATGTGATATGGTCAAGACGTGATGCTAAATTTTATTGTATGAGATGATCATGTTTTGTAACCGAGTTATCGGCAACTGGCAGGAGCCATATGGTTGTCGCTTTATTGTATGCAATGCAATCGCGATGTAATGCTTTACTTTATTGCTAAACGGTAGTGATAGTCGTAGAAGCATAAGATTAGCGAGACGACAACGATGCTGCGATGAAGATCAAGGTGTCGCGCCGGTGACGATGGTGATCATGACGGTGCTTCGAAGATGGAGATCACAAGCACAAGATGATGATGGCCATATCATATCACTTATATTGATTGCATGTGATGTTTATCCTTTTTATGCATCTTATCTTGCTTTGATTGACGGTAGCATTATAAGATGATCTCTCACTAAATTATCAAGAAGTGTTCTCCCTGAGTATGCACCGTTGCGAAAGTTCTTCGTGCTGAGACACCACGTGATGATCGGGTGTGATAGGCTCTACGTTCAAATACAACGGGTGCAAAACAGTTGCACACGCGGAATACTCAGGTTTAACTTGACGAGCCTAGCATATACAGATATGGCCTCGGAACACAGAGACCGAAAGGTCAAGCGTGAATCATATAGTAGATATGATCAACATAAATGATGTTCACCATTGAAACTACTCCATCTCACGTGATGATCGGACATGGTTTAGTTGATTTGGATCACGTGATCACTTAGAGGATTAGAGAGATGTCTATCTAAGTGGGAGTTCTTAAGTAATATGATTAATTGAACTTTAATTTATCATGAACTTAGTACCTGATAGTATCTTGCTTGTCTATGTTGTGTAGATAGATGGCTCGTGCTGTTGTTCCGTTGAATTTTAATGCGTTCCTTGAGAAAGCAAAGTTGAAAGATGATGGTAGCAATTACACGGACTGGGTCCGTAACTTGAGGATTATCCTCATTGCTGCACAGAAGAATTACGTCCTGGAAGCACCGCTGGGTGCCAGGCCTGGTGCAAGAGCTACGCCAGATGTTATGAACGTCTGGCAAAGCAAAGCTGATGACTACTCTATAGTTCAGTGTGCCATGCTTTACGGCTTAGAACCGGGACTTCAACGACGTTTTGAACACCATGGAGCATATGAGATGTTCCAGGAGTTGAAGTTAATATTTCAAGCAAATGCCCGGATTGAGAGATATGAAGTCTCCAATAAGTTCTATAGCTGTAAAATGGAGGAGAATGGTTCTGTCAGTGAGCATATACTCAGAATGTCTGGGTATAACAATCACTTGATTCAACTGGGAGTTAATCTTCCAGATGATTGCGTCATTGACAGAATTCTCCAATCACTGCCACCAAGCTACAAGAGCTTCGTGATGAACTATAATATGCAAGGGATGACCAAAACTATGCCCGAGCTCTTCGTGATGCTAAAAGCCGCGGAGGTAGAAATCAAAAAGGAGCATCAAGTGTTGATGGTTAACAAAACCACTAGTTTCAAGAAAAAGGGCAAAGGGAAGAAAAAGGGGAACTTCAAAAAGAAAAGCAAGCAAGTTGCTACTCAAGAGAAGAAACCCAAGTCTGGACCTAAGCCTGAAACTGAGTGCTTCTATTGCAAGCAGACTGGTCACTGGAAGCGGAACTGCCCCAAGTATTTGGCGGATAAGAAGGATGGCAAGGTTAACAAAGGTATATGTGATATACATGTTATTGATGTGTACCTTACTAATTCTCGCAGTAGCACCTGGGTATTTGATACTGGTTCTGTTGCTAATATTTGCAACTCAAAACAGGGACTACGGATTAAGCGAAGATTGGCTAAGGACGAGGTGACGATGCGCGTGGGAAATGGTTCCAAAGTCGATGTGATCGCGGTCGGCACGCTACCTCTACATCTACCTTCGGGATTAATATTAGATCTAAATAATTGTTATTTAGTACCAGCGTTGAGCATGAACATTATATCTGGATCTTGTTTGATGCGAGACGGTTATTCATTTAAATCAGAGAATAATGGTTGTTCTATTTATATGAGTAATATCTTTTATGGTCATGCGCCATTAAAGAGTGGTTTGTTCTTACTTAATCTCGATAGTAGTAACACACATATTCATAATGTTGAAACCAAAAGATGCAGAGTTAATAATGATTGTGCAACTTATTTGTGGCACTGCCGTTTAGGTCATATCGGTGTAAAACGCATGAAGAAACTCCATACTGATGGACTTTTGGAGTCACTTGATTATGAATCACTTGGCACTTGCGAACCGTGCCTTATGGGCAAGATGACTAAAACACCGTTCTCCGGTACTGTGGAGAGAGCAACAGATTTATTGGAAATCATACATACTGATGTATGTGGTCCAATGAATGTTGAGGCTCGTGGCGGATATCGTTATTTTCTCACCTTCACTGATGATTTAAGCAGATATGGGTATATCTACTTAATGAAACACAAGTCTGAAACATTTGAAAAGTTCAAAGAATTTCAGAGTGAAGTGGAAAATCATCGTAACAAGAAAATAAAGTTTCTACGATCTGATCGTGGAGGAGAATATTTGAGTTACGAGTTTGGTCTACATTTGAAACAATGCGGAATAGTTTCGCAACTCACGCCACCCGGAACACCACAACGTAATGGTGTGTCCGAACGTCGTAATCGTACTTTACTGGATATGGTGCGATCTATGATGTCTCTTACCGATTTACCGCTATCGTTTTGGGGTTATGCTCTAGAGACGGCCGCATTCACGTTAAATAGGGCACCATCAAAATCCGTTGAGACGACACCTTATGAACTGTGGTTTGGCAAGAAACCAAAGTTGTCATTTCTTAAAGTTTGGGGCTGCGATGCTTATGTGAAAAAGCTTCAACCTGATAAGCTCGAACCCAAATCGGAAAAATGTGTCTTCATAGGATACCCAAAGGAGACTATTGGGTATACCTTCTATCACAGATCCGAAGGCAAAATTTTTGTTGCTAAAGTCGGAAACTTTCTAGAGAAGGAGTTTCTCTCGAAAGAAGTGAGTGGGAGGAAAGTAGAACTTGATGAGATAACAGTATCTACTCCCTTATTGAGAAGTAGTACATCACAGAAATCTGTTTCTGTGACACCTACATCAAATAGGGAAGAAGCTAATGATAATGATCATGAAATTTCAGATCAAGTTTCTACTGAACTTCGTAGATCAACCAGAGTAAGATCCGCACCAGAGTGGTACGGTAATCCTATTTTGGAAGTCATGTTACTAGACCATGGTGAACCTACGAACTATGAAGAAGCGATGGTGAGCCCAGATTCCGCAAAGTGGCTTGAGGCCATGAAATCTGAGATGGGATCCATGTATGAAAACAAAGTGTGGACTTTGGTTGACTTGCCCGATGATCGGCAAGCAATTGAGAATAAATGGATTTTTAAGAAGAAGACTGACGCTGATGGTAATGTTACTGTCTATAAAGCTCGACTTGTTGCAAAGGGTTTTCGACAAGTTCAAGGAATTGACTACGATGAGACTTTCTCACCCGTAGCGATGCTTAAGTCTGTCCGAATCATGTTAGCAATTGCCGCATTTTATGATTATGAAATTTGGCAAATGGATGTCAAAACTGCATTCCTGAATGGATTTCTAGAAGAAGAGTTGTATATGATGCAACCAGAAGGTTTTGTCGATCCGAAGGGAGCTAACAAAGTGTGCAAGCTCCAGCGATCCATTTATGGACTGGTGCAAGCTTCTCGGAGTTGGAATAAACGCTTTGATAGTGTGATCAAAGCATATGGATTTATACAGACTTTTGGAGAAGCCTGTATTTACAAGAAAGTGAGTGGGAGCTCTGTAGCATTTCTGATATTATATGTGGATGACATATTGCTGATCGGAAATAATATAGAATTTCTGGATAGCATAAAGGGATACTTGAATAAGAGTTTTTCAATGAAAGACCTCGGTGAAGCTGCTTATATATTGGGCGTTAAGATCTATAGAGATAGATCAAAACGCTTAATAGGACTTTCACAAAGCACATACCTTGACAAAGTTTTGAAAAGGTTCAAAATGGATCAGGCAAAGAAAGGGTTCTTGCCTGTGGCACAAGGTGTGAAGTTGAGTAAGACTCAATGCCCGACCACCGCAGAAGATAGAGAGGAAATGAAAAATGTTCCCTATGCTTCAGCCATAGGCTCTATCATGTATGCAATGCTGTGTACCAGACCTGATGTGTGCCTTGCTGTGAGTTTAGCAGGAAGGTACCAAAGTAATCCAGGAATGGATCACTGGACAGCGGTCAAGAACATCCTTAAGTACTTAAGAAGGACTAAGGATATGATTCTCATTTATGGAGGTGACAAAGAGCTCGTCGTAAACGGTTATGTCGATGCAAGCTTTGACACTGATCCGGACGATTCTAAATCGCAAACCGGATACGTATTTACATTAAACGGTGGAGCTGTCAGTTGGTGCAGTTCAAAACAAAGCGTCGTGGCGGGATCTACATGTGAAGCTGAGTACATAGCCGCTTCGGAAGCAGCTAATGAAGGAGTCTGGATGAAAGAGTTCATATCCGATCTAGGTGTTGTACCTAGCGTATCGGGTCCAATGAAAATCTTTTGTGACAATACTGGTGCAATTGCCTTGGCAAAGGAATCCAGATTTCACAAAAGAACCAAACACATCAAGAGACGCTTCAACTCCATCCAGGATTTGGTCCAGGTGGGAGACATAGAGATATGCAAGATACATACGGAGCTGAATATTGCAGACCCGTTGACTAAGCCTCTTCCACGAGCAAAACATGATCAGCACCGAGACTCCATGGGTGTTAGAATCATTACTTTGTAATCTAGATTATTGACTCTAGTGCAAGTGGGAGACTGAAGGAAATATGCCCTAGAGGCAATAATAAAGTTATTATTTATTTCCTTATATCATGATAAATGTTTATTATTCATGCTAGAATTGTATTAACTGGAAACATAATACATGTGTGAATACATAAACAAGCAGAGTGTCACTAGTATGCCTCTACTTGACTAGCTCATTAATCAAAGATGGTTATGTTTCCTGGCCATGAACAAAGAGTTGTTATTTGATTAACGAGATCACATCATTAGTTGAATGATCTGATTGACATGACCCATTCCATTAGCATAGCACCCGATCGTTTAGTATGTTGCTATTGCTTTTATCCATGACTTATACATGTTCCTTTAACTATGAGATTATGCAACTCCCGTTTACCGTAGGAACACTTTGTGTGCTACCAAACGTCACAACGTAACTGGGTGATTATAAAGGTACTCTACAGGTGTCTCCGAAGGTACATGTTGGGTTGGCGTATTTCGAGATTAGGATTTGTCACTCCAATTGTCGGAGAGGTATCTCATGGCCTTCTCGGTAATACACATCACATAAGCCTTGCAAGCATTGCAACCAATGAGTTAGTTGCGAGATGATGTATTACGGAACGAGAAAAGAGACTTGCCGGTAACGAGATTGAACTAGGTATTGGATACCGACGATCGAATCTCGGGCAAGTAACATACCGATGACAAAGGGAACAAACGTATGTTGTTATGCGGTCTGACCGATAAAGATCTTCGTAGAATATGTAGGAGCCAATATGGGCATCCAGGTCCCGCTATTGGTTATTGACTGGAGACATGTCTCGGTCATGTCTACATTGTTCTCGAACCCGTAGGGTCCGCACGCTTAAGGTTTCGATGACAGTTATATTATGAGTTTATGAGTTTTGATGTACCGAAGGAGTTCGGAGTCCCGGATGAGATCGGGGACGTGACGAGGAGTCTCGAAATGGTCGAGACATAAAGAATTATATATTGGAAGCCTATGTTTGGACATCGGATGCATTCCGGGTGAAATCAGGATTTTACCGGAATACCGGGAGGGTTACCGGAACCCCCCGGAAGCATAATGGGCCAACATGGGCCTTGGAGGAAAGGTGAGAGGGCAGCCCTAGGGGCTGCGCGCCTCCCCCCCTTCCCTAGTCCTATTAGGACTAGGAGAGGTGGGCGCCCCCTCTCTCTCTTTCTCTCCCCCTTGGAGCAATCCTAGTCCAACTAGGATTGGGGGGGGGGGAATCCTACTCCCAGAGGGAGTAGGACTCTCCTGGCGCACCAAACCTGGCCGGCCAGCCCCTCCCCCTTGGATCCTTTATATACGGGGGCAGGGGGCACCCCAAAGACACACAAGTTGATCTACGGATCGTTCCTTAGCCGTGTGCGGTGCCCCCTTCCACCAAATTCCACCTCGATCATATTGTTGCAGTGCTTAGGCGAAGCCCTGCGCCGGTAACACATCAAGATCGTCACCACGCCGTCGTGCTGATGGAACTCTTCCCCGACGCTTTGCTGGATCGGAGCCCGGGGATCGTCATCGAGCTGAACGTGTGCAGAACTCGGAGGTGCCGTACGTTCGGTGCTTAGATCGGTTGGATCGCGAGGAGAACGTACGACTACTTCCTCTACGTACGACTACTTCCTCTATGTTGTATCAACGCTTCCACTTCGGTCTACGAGGGTACGTAGACAAACACTCTCCCCTCTCGTTGCTATGCATCACCATGATCTTGCGTGCGCGTAGGAAAATTTTTGAATTTACTGCGTTCCCCAACAATATGAACATCACTATGTTGATCATATCTACTATAAGATTCACGCTCAACCTTCCGGTCTCAGTGTTTCGAGGCCATATCTGCATATGCTAGGCTCGTCAACTTTAACCCGAGTATTCTGCGTGTGCAAAACTGGCTTGCACCCGTTGTATGTGAACGTAGAGCTTATCATACCCGATCATCACGTGGTGTCTCGGCACGACGAACTGTAGCAACGGTGCATACTCAGGGAGAACACTTATACCTTGAAATTTAGTGAGAGATCATCTTATAATGCTACCGCCGTACTAAGCGAAATAAGATGCATAAAGGATAAACATCACATGCAATCAATATAAGTGATATGATATGCCCATCATCATCTTGTGCCTTTGACCTCCATCTCCAAAGCACTGTCATGATCACCATCGTCACCGGCTTGACACCTTGATCTCCATCGAAGCATCGTTGTCGTGTCGCCAACTATTGCTTCTACGACTATCGCTACCGCTTAGTGATAAAGTAAAGCAATTACATGGTGATTGCATTTCATACAATAAAGCGACAACCATATGGCTCCTGAAAGTTGCCGATAACTGTGTTACAAAACATGATCATCTCATACAACAATTTATATAATCACGTCTTGACCATATCACATCACAACACGCCTTGCAAAAACAAGTTAGACGTCCTCTACTTTCTTGTTGCAAGTTTTACGTGGTTGCTACGGGCTTAGCAAGAACCATTCTTACCTACGCATCAAAACCACAACGATTTTTCGTCAAGTTTGCTGTTTTAACCTTCAACAAGGACCGGGCGTAGTCACACTCGATTCAACTAAAGTTGGAGAAACATACACCCACTAGCCACCTGTGTGCGAAGCACGTCGGTAGAACCAGTCTCGCGTAAGCGTACGCGTAATGTCGGTCTGAGCCGCTTCATCCAACAATACCGCCGAATCAAAGTATGATATGCTGGTAAGCAGTATGACTATTATCGCCCACAACTCTTTGTGTTCTACTCGTGCATATAACATTTATGCATAGACTTGGCTCGGATGCCACTGTTGGGTAACGCAGTAATTTCAAAAAAATTCCTACGCACACGCAAGATCCATCTAGGTGATGCATAGCAACGAGCGGGGAGAGTGTGTCCACGTACCCTCCACTACAAAAAAAAAGACACATCCGTGACATTTTGGGCCGAACGATTTTTTTTTCTGTCATACATATGACACTTCTATGACGATAATTGTGACAAAACCCGGTATCATCATAGATGTGGTGGGCTCCTGCTTCTATGACAAAAAATCATGACAGAAAATGGGCTTTTTGTCCTGGGTGGGCCAGAGACGCAGCTGCATGACATTCTTTTGGCCGTCCATGACGGAAAAAAACCGTGGTAGAAGCGAGGGGGAGGAAAATTTCGGGGAGTTCCCGGTTACGGTGGGAGGTCGGGGGCCGAGCGATGCGTGTTTGTCTCATACACGTACGCGCATGTGTGCGAGGCGTTGGCTCTAACTGAACCCGAGCGAGGCATTGGGATCTAACTGAACCCAAGCGATTGCACTGCAGGCTACGCGTTACGGAACCCGAGCGATCGATCGATGGCCGTTAACTGAACCCGATCGAGTGATTCCTTGGCTACTGCTACTAACTGAAGCCGATCGATGGGATGAACAGTGAGCGTTGCAGGGGGGGGGTTGGATGAATAGTGCGCGGTGGCGTTGCCTCTGGATGAACAGGACCCCGTGGTGTGGTGGTGGGCTGGATGAACAGTAGACGGTGGAGGGGTGCCCGTGGAGGTGTGGATGAACAGGACCCCGTGGTGTGGAGGGAAGGATGAATAGTAGACAGTGGAGGGGTGCCCGTGGAGGGGTGGTTGAACAGGATCCCTTGGTGTGGAGGGCTGGATGAACAGTAGACGGTGGAGGGGTGGTTGAACAGTAGCCGGTGGAGTAGCGCGCGGTGGAGGCTGGATGAACAGGAGCCCGTGGAGGCTGGAGGAGGTCGACGGTGGATGAACAGTAGCTCGTGGAGGCTGGAGTGGGTCGACGGTGGAGATGAACAGTATCCCGTGGAGTCCCATTTTGCGGTACGCCACACCCCTCCCGATGAACAGGACCCCCGTTTCGACCGTAGCGCTCCAACACAAGTCCGTTTCCTCCGTTTTGCGGTATGCCACACCCCTCCCGATCAACAGGACCCCCGTTTCGATCGTAGGAGGTCCGTTTCCTCCATTTTGCGGTACGCCACACCCCTCCCGATCAACAGGACCCCCGTTTCGACCGTAGGAGGTCCGTTTCCTCCGTTGTGCGGTACGCCACACCCCTCCCGATCAACAGGACCCCCGTTTCGACCGTAGGAGGTCCGTTTCCTCCTACGGTCCAAGCCCTCCCGATGAACACGACCACGCATTCCGTTCCGACCCAGCCGCGTTGCCTCCCATGAACACGATGCATTCCATTGCCTCCCCATGAACACGACGACGACGCTGTTTCTCCGTTCCGACCCAGCCATGTACACGAGCCCTCGCCGTATGTATGCGCGAGTAGGCGTTCGAGACCCCGCCCGTATGTACACATACGTGGCCGTATTTTCTTTCTTGCACCCTGGCTGCCTCTACTACGACACGTGCGCGCCTCTACATCCACCAGTATATATGTACGTACACGTTCGCAACCAGAATGACAATGCTACGTACGCTTCGACCAGGTGGGTCCCGACTGTCAGGAACTTCCTTGCCTGCGAATATGTAGCTGGTGGGTCCCAGCAGTCAGGGGGCGAATCATTTTTTGCCCGGACGCACTTACTTGCGTGCGAAGATGTAGCTGGTGGGTCCCAGCAGTCGGGGGGCCGGTGGGTCCCAACAGTCAGGGGGCAAATCGTTTTGGTTTTCTTTTTTTGCCAGAACGCACTTCCTTGCGTGCGAAGATGTAGCTGGTGGGTCCCAACAGTCGGGGGCCGGTGGGTCCCAGCAGTCAGGGGGGTGAATCGTTTTGGTTTTCTTTTTTTTGCCCGGACGCACTTCCTTGCATGCGAAGATGTAGCTGGTGGGTCCCAGCAGTCGGGGGGGGGGGCATCGTTTTTTTTGCCCGGACGCACTTCCTTGCGTGCGAAGGTGTAGCTGGTGGGTCCCAACAGTCATCAGGGAAACATTTTTTTCGCAAAATACGGTGGCCCGTCCGGTGGGTCCCTGCTGTCCGGTGGAGGAATCATTATTTTCTGCGTAATAAGGAGGCACTTCCTTGCTGCCGCCATGGATCCAGCTGTCAGCCTCTCGACATACAGTCCACGTCCGATGGAAGTCGTTCCTTGACCACGTTGACCATGCTGCGTCGAGAGCACCAGGGCGGTGGACGACGGCGAGGCCTAGGAAGGGGACGACGCGGAGTCGGTGAAGACGCGGCAGTGGATGCCCACGCGGAGAGGAGTATGAGGGTTCACTCGTTCGGCTGCGGTGTGAGGCTGCCGTCGCCACAGGGCCTGGCCAGCGGTGGGAATAGTAGGGGCGGTGAGGCCTCCGCGGCAGCACAGCCGGCCATGGGAGGCAGGAGCAGGCGGCCCGACCGGCGCTGCTTTGGGCGGATGGAGCAAGAAGACCAGAGGTTGAAGAAGCACTACGGCCGTTGGATGGACATCATACGGTCACTGCAGCTAGAATCGTTTATATTGACTAAGTTGACAAAGCCCTTGGTACGTCAACTTAGTAGGCCCACAGGTCAGCTTCCGAAATGGTGCGCCCCATATGTTAGGGGGAGGAATCATTTTATGGGCGGGTGAAGCTAGAATATCCGAGATTGAAGAAGAAGCACGACATCCGTTGGATGGACATCCAACGGCCACTGCTGCTAGAACCGTGTGTTGACTATAAGTTGACAAAGCCTTGCATACGCGTCAACTCTGTTTTTTTAGGGGACGCGTCAACTTAGTAAGGCCAGAAGTGTGTGGCAGAGAACTTATAGCCCATTTGAGATTTGTAAGAATGTGTAGCCCATTTTTGAATTCTAATGGAATTTACTACAGCCCATTTACAGTTTGTTAAAAGTACAGCCCATTTCAACCAACCGTTCAAAACAGAATTCAATAAAATTTCCCACATTTTGATGGGATCCGAAATATTTTTATCCCGAAATTTCTAGTGAGATTAAATAAATTTATATTACGTAAAAATCCAACGAAACATTGCGCTCGCCACAATTAATGAAATTAAAATTTTCAATATCCAAAAATAATATTTTATAAAGTAATCACGTGTTTGGTGCATTTTTTATAGTTACTGCCCAGTTTTTATAATTACATCCCATTTACTATTTGTTAAAGCCCATTTTCTTGTTAAGCCTAATGCATCCCTCCTAGGAAAGATTTGCAGCCCAGCGGGGCGGAGAATAACAACTTGACCTTGCCTGGGTATTCCAAAAAAAAGTATAGCTGGGCTAGCCATTTTCAGCTTGAAAAAAATTAATATCTGGGCTGGATATCTGGCCTGGGCTAGACGGGCCACAGCCCGCCCAGTTAATACCTGCAGCGATGTTTTCGCTGTTGTTCAGAGGAGAAAAATTAATATATGGGTTAAACATCGAAAAACTCTGCAGTGCTCACACCTCAAAAACACAAATACTGCTCGAGCTGCTTGGTCCCAGCTGTCGGCCGCTTCTTGTACAATTCTCTCGTTTATTTACTACTACATAGGTTGACAATGGTGTGGGACCGTGATGTTAGGAAACCAGGGGGAAGCAAAATAAATTACTCCAGCGAGCGCTTCCACCTCTGCCTCGTTGTCTCCCGTGGAAACCCCTTTCCTCTCATTTTTTTGCTCGGGCAAGGACCAATGCATGCAACACGTCCATGCGGTTATTAGGCAAGAAATAAAAGCACTTTGCATGCTATGAATTACGACGGCCTGCATGCAGTGACGGAGCTAGCCGAAGATCATTGGGGGGGGGGGGCGAAACAAAAATCTTCAGTGTTTGGGGGGGGGGGGCAAATGCTAAAAAAAGTCTAATCCAGGCCTCTCTAAATATTTTTTCTTCAGGAATTGATTAAAGGCTGGGGGGGGGGCAGCGGCCCCCCTGGCCCCAACAATGCTCCGCCAGTGCCTGCATGGGTAGCTAATAAGGCATCCTCTTAACTGCTGTGATTAAATTTTGTGTTTAGAAGAGAGAAATATTCTTCTTTTCCACCAATCTGCTTGCACCTAGGTCGTGATGCACCATCTAATACGACTTATTCACCTAGACGGAGGGAGTATAGTTATATATATATATATATATATATATATATATATATATATATATATATAATAAGGAGGCACTTGCGTACATGAGGCTATGGACCTGGTGGGTCCCCATTGTCATCCTCTCCAAGTAAAGTCATCTCCTCGCCCGCGCACGCTTTCCGCCCGAAACAGTCAGCGCCGCCCGCCCCGCTTCCGGTGCAGGCGGTTGCTCCGCCTTCAAACGACACAAGTGTCGTCCGTTTGTCCATCTGCCGCCCACATTAATGATACGCGGTTGCCGAGGCGGCTACTCCAGCGCCACATGTCCGTCCCTTCGCCCGCCCACCATTGCTATATAAACTGCTGCGCCGACCGTAGCCGCAGTCATCCGCATCCGTTCCCTTTCTCCTGTCCACACCACTACTGCCCACCATGGCTTCCTTGCGCTCCAGCGCTCTTCGGAACGGGCGGACGAAGGACCACAAGGAGATGGCAGCCATTGCTGCCGACCGGCTGGCCGGCAGGCAGCCGGAGGACGACGACGTCTGAGGGAGTCCTGTATTAGGGGGTGCCCGGGTAGCCGGACTATAACCTTTGGCCAGACTCCTGGACTATGAAGATACAAGATTGAAGACTTCGTCCCGTGTCCGGATGGGACTTTCCTTGGCGTGGAAGGCAAGCATGGCGATACAGATATGTAGATCTCCTTCTGTTGTAACCGACTCTGTGTAACCCTAACCCTCGCCGGTGTCTATATAAACCGGAGGGTTTTAGTCCGTAGGACGAACAACAATCATACCATAGGCTAGCTTCTAGGGTTTAGCCTCTCTGATCTCGTGGTAGATCTACTCTTATACTACCCATATCATCAATATTAATCAAGCAGGAGTAGGGTTTTACCTCCATCGAGAGGGCCCGAACCTGGGTAAAAACATCGTGTCCCTTGTCTCCTGTTACCATCTACCTAGACGCACAGTTCGGGACCCCCTACCCGAGATCCGCCGGTTTTGACACCGACATTGGTGCTTTCATTGAGAGTTCCTCTGTGTCGTCATCTTTAGGCCCGATGGCTCCCCCGATCATCAACAGCGATGCGGTCCAGGGTGAGACTTTTCTCCCCGGATAGATCTTCGTATTCGGCAGCTTTGCACTGCGGGCCAATTCGCTAGGCCATCTAGAGCAGATCGAAAGCTACGCC
The DNA here is from genome assembly GCA_032464435.1 of Aegilops umbellulata. Classification (NCBI taxonomy): domain Eukaryota; kingdom Viridiplantae; phylum Streptophyta; class Magnoliopsida; order Poales; family Poaceae; genus Aegilops; species Aegilops umbellulata. The sequence goes on along the minus strand of CP136055.1, from coordinate 369,638,350 downwards.
CCTGTCCATCAGGTCAGATTTGGAAGCTTGAACTACACGGCTGACATCCGCGGAGACTTGAACTTCAACGGATTCGAGCCGCAGCCGAGTGCGCCGCACTGTCATGATGGGCATGACCTAACTCTGCCACGGAACAGTGCCCTGGAGGCTGCACCCGTGTCTGCTCCGACCCTTAGCTCGGAGCCGACTGCGCCAATCGAGGACGGGTTGCTGGACCCCGCCTCGGGGGATGCAATCTCTACGGTGATCGAGCCTTCTCCGTCGAGCTGCTCTCCTCGGCTCGGTAGAAGGCGGCGGCATCGGACACGCTGCGGGGCAAATCTGCGAATGCTCCTGGAGAGCTCCGGATTCGGGTAAGTAACAAGTAATTCACTTTCACATGCTTGCTTTGCATAAAGAAAGCCTTACCCGCTGCTATCTTCTTCATCGCCTCAACTTCCTGGAGGGCTTTCTGGGCTTCGGCCTTGGCAGATTTGGCGCTTTCAAGGGCCACTGCGAGCTCGGACTCTCGCGTCTTTGAGTCAAGCTCCAAACTCTCGTGTTTTTTAACGAGAGCCTGGAGCTCTTGCTGCACCTCGCCAACCCGCGCTTCATGCTTCTCCCGCTCGGTGCGCTCCGTGGCCGCCTTCTTTTCGTCCTCGGACATCGCTTGCTTAAGGGTCGCCACCTCAGTCGTGGCCCCTATGACACCAATAGCGATCATGTCATTGTTTGCAACTGCATCTTTTTATATTATACTCCACAAGGTATTACTTACCTTCTTTTACCCCGAGCTCCTTCTTGGCAAGGCCGAGCTCCTGCTCGGACCGCTCAAGGCTCTGCTTCAGCGCATCCACCTCCACAGTCAGTGCGGCGGAGGCTAGCAGCGAAGCCTGCGTACGCATATTGACTTAATTCCGTTAGACTCCTGCGAATGTTATTAGATCCTCTATTCGGCTTTTCTTTCCGAACGCCAAACAGAGCATCAGGGGCTACTGTCTATGCGGTAATATTTTTACATATTTTTTTACATAACTCAAAGCCTGTCAACAGGCTGGCACAGGCTTCGGTCAGCCCGCTCTTGGCGGACTGAACCTTCTGAATCACCGCACTCATAATGGTGCGGTGCTCCTCGTCGATGGAGGCGCCGTTAAGAACCTCCAGCTAGTTATCCGGTGCCTCCGGTTGGGCGGAGGTCACCGGCGTCATAGGCTTGCCCTTCTTCTTAGGGGGCCGCCTGCCAGACTCCGGATCCTTTGAAGGTTCCGGTGCGGTGTACGGCCTGGGGCCAGACTTAGAGCCCTCGGGGGTCTTGTCCCCTTGGCGCCTGGAGTCCGGGAGGTCGCCTTGCGGCGCCTCCGGGACCACCTCCTCCTGACTTGGAGCCTCCTGGGCCTACACCTCACCATTATCCGTAGGGTGAGGGAGGAGGCGGCCGGAAGTGAAGTGCTGTTCACATCCGACGAATCCAGGGAACCGCTCGACGACAGTCGAGCCGGTCTTTGGGCGGACTGCATAAATATATTTGACGTCAGGAAAAACTATGCAATAAAGGAATGCCATGAGTCATTCTGGTATCCGAACACTTACGATTTTGCCAGGGGCTTGGCCCTGTGCGGCCACTCCTCTTCGCTGTCGTCGGTGTTGGTGGAGTAGTCTGGAGGGAGGGTCCTTCCTTTCTTGGACCCTCCGGCCTCCCCCATTGGGGCGGCCTTCCTTTTCTTCTCTCCCCCCGCTGGGGGAGAGACCTCTCTTTCCTCCTCCTCATCTTCGTGGGAGGAGTCCGCCTCAGAATCATCGGACGACGAGTCCGATTCCACCGGGCGCCGGGAACTCTTCTGGGTTCCCGTGGCCTTCTTCTTGGCCTTCTGCTCCGGCACCACATAGGGGTCCGGAACCAGCAGCTTTTCCAAGCGAGCGTCTGCTGGGTCTTCGGGAAAAGGAGCCGGACAGTCGATCTGTCCGAACGTCTCCTGCCAATCCTGTCAAAGGTAAGGGAGCTTAGATCCCGCATAGAGTCAAACTATGAAAGATGAATATCCTATAAGAGGTAAAAACAGCTTACCACGCTGGCTTGACGCTGCGTGCTGAATCCGTGATCCTCAGTAGTGGATGCGGGAGCTTCGGCACCCTTGAATAGCACCTTCCAAGCATCTTCGTACGTTGTGTCGAAGAAACTGCTTAGAGTTTGGTGCTGGGCCGGATTGAACTCCCACAAGCTGAAAGCCCGTTGTTGGCACGGGAGTATCCGGCGGATGAGCATGACCTGGACTACATTGACAAGTTTGAGCTTCTTGTTCACCAGGGTTTGGATGCATGTTTGGAGTCCGGTCAGCTCTCCTTTTTTGCCCCACGGCAGGCCCTTCTCTTTCCAGGAGGTGAGCCGCGTGGGGATTCCGGATCGGAACTCTGGGGCTGCGACCGACGCAGGGCCGCGCGGCTCGGTGATGTAGAACCATCCCGATTGCCACCCCTTTATGGTCTCCACGAAGGAGGCCTCGAGCCATAGGACGTTGGGCATCTTGCCCACCATGGTGCCTCCGCACTCCGCCTGGCGGCCGCCCACTACCTTCGGCTTCACATTGAAGGTCTTCAGCCATAAGCCGAAGTGGGGCTGGATGCAATGGAAGGCCTCGCACACGACGATGAACGCCGAGATGTTGAGGAGAAAGTTCAGGGCCAGATCGTGGAAATCCAGGCCGTAGTAGAACATGATCCCCCGGACAAATGGGTGGAGAGGGAAACCTAGTCCGCGGAGGAAATGGGTGAGGAACACCACCCTCTCATGGGGCCTAGGGGTGGGGATGAGCTGCCCCTCTTCGGGAAGCCGGTGCGCAATGTCGTCAGACAAGTATCTGGCCTTCCTCAACTTTTTGATGTGTCCCTCCATGACGGAGGAGACCATCCACTTGCCTCCCGCTCCGGACATGGCTGGAGAAGGTTGAGGTGGGGAGTGCGAACTTGGGCGCTGGAGCTCGAGTGTGCGAAAATGGATGAGCAAAGGAGGAAGAAGGTGTAGGTGAAAAGGTGGATCCTTATCCCCTTATATGGGCGGACGAAACTGCGTGCCCCCACCAGCCTGGTAAAACTCGCTTATCTCCCAAGCGCTGTAATCAATGGCGTGGTTGGGTTACCCACGCCCGTATTGATGAGAATCCCGGAATAAGGGGACACGATCTCTGCTTTGACAAGACGTGCCAAGGAAACCGCCTCGCCGAACGCGCTGAGGTGGGACAGTAAAATGATTCGAATAAAGACTTGGCCGTGGTGTGATGTCACACTACGGAGTACGTCAGCAGATTAGATTTGTGTAAATATCATTCTCTCTATGGCAATATGTGGAACTTATTTTGCAGAGCCGGACACTATCCTTGTGTTCAAAATCTTCTACGAAGTATTCCGAGGAGGAACCCGCCTTGTAATGCCGAAGACAATTTGCGCGCCGGACTCGTCGTCATTGAAGCCTGGTTCAGGGGCTACTAAGGGAGTCCTGGATTAGGGGGTGTCCGGGTAGCCGAACTATAACCTTTGGCCGGACTCCTGGACTATGAAGATACAAGATTGAAGACTTCGTCCCGTGTCCGGATGGGACTTTCCTTGGCGTGGAAGGCAAGCTTGGCGATACGGATATGTAGATCTCCTTCCGTTGTAACCGACTCTGTGTAACCCTAACCCTCTCCGGTGTCTATATAAACCGAAGGGTTTTAGTCCGTAGGACGAACAGCAATCATACCATATGCTAGCTTCTAGGGTTTAGCCTCTCTGATCTCATGGTAGATCTACTCTTGTACTACCCATATCATCAATATTAATCAAGAAGGAGTAGAGTTTTACCTCCATCAAGAGGGCCTGAACCTGAGTAAAAACATCGTGTCCCTTGTCTCCTGTTACCATCCGCCTAGACGCACAGTTCGGGACCCCCTACCCGAGATCCGCCGGTTTTGACAACGACATTGGTGCTTTCATTGAGAGTTCCTCTGTGTCGTCATCTTTAGGCCCGATGGCTCCCCCGATCATCAACAACGATGCGGTCCAGGGTGAGACTTTTCTCCCCGGACAGATCTTCGTATTCGGCGGCTTTGCACTGCGGCCAATTCACTTGGCCATCTAGAGCAGATCGAAAGCTATGCCCCTGGCCATCAGGTCAGATTTGGAAGCTTGAACTACACGGCTGACATCCGCGGAGACTTGATCTTCAACGGATTCGAGCCGCAGCTGGGCGCGCCGCACTATCACGATGGGCATGACCTAACTCTGCCACCGAACAGTGCCCTGGAGGCCGCACCCGTGTCTGCTCCGGCCCTTAGCTTGGAACTGACTGCGCCAATCGAGGCAGAGGACACCGCCGGCTCCGCCGAGGCCCTGCCCCGCCAACAACGAGGCAGAGGACATCGCCGGCTCAGCCAAGGCCTCACCCTACTGGCAACACGGGGGAGGATTTCGACCGCTCCGCTGAGGCGCCGCCCGCCGGCAACGAGATAGAGGACATCGCCGGCTCCGCCGAGGCCCCGCCCCGCTGCCAACAAGGCCGCGCCACACAGAAAACGAGGAAGAGTAGAACACGGTAGGTCGCCGCTGCTCGGGTCCAAGTAAGGCCACCGCTGCTACCCTCCTGTTGAAGCCAAGCTAGGCGGGTTGACCATTGACGACCGGTTAGCTTCTTGGCGGCGGTGACGTGGAGTCGGTAAGTTGTGCTGGAGAATAACGCTGCTGATCATTGGGCTCCTAGTTGCCCTAATCGCTATGACAAGCTAGGCCGGTTAATTAATTATACATTCAGCGCACCCCTTTATAGTTGAAATGTAATGAAATCCGACATGTTTATATGAAATCCGACCGTGTATGAATGAATTTATTTCGATTAGTTTGAATTCCTGTAGCACTGGCAGTGGATGAACATGCAAAACAATACGTACTAGCATTATTCCCAGGGTGACCACCTCGTTTGCAGCAGTTTCACATGTACTCCCTCCGGTCCTTTCTAGTCTGCATACAAGTTTTGTCTGCAGTCAAAGTATCTCTACTTTGACCAATCTTATACAAAAAAGTATGCACTTACACAATGTGCGAAGTAAAAAGGAACAAAAGGAGTACAAAGAGTTTGAGAAGCTTTTTAGCATTTTTATACATTGCAATCAAACACACAGGCCTGGCAATCCATAGAGAACATTCAAAACAATCGATGATTATGCATCTCAGCGACTCACATGTCAGAGGCAATATTTACTTCACAACTAAAGAATAAAGAAAAAATTGATCGACACTGCTGACAGCAAAGGGCGTCCCATTCAAAAATATCAAACACATGTCTTGCTAAAATCAATGAGCAAAATTCGACAAGGTTGTCCCATTCCAAAATATCAAATGCCTGCGATTGTGGAATGGGTAGGGTTTGCCATCAGTTCGGACATTGACATGGCACCTCGTGCTAAATAAACCAGCTGTTCTTTTTGTGCAGTTCCACCAAAATCAACCAAATTCGCGCGTAGCTTGTATGATTTGCCCTTATATGTTGCAACGCCTTGAACTTATCAGCACCTCCTTTCTTGTGGTGGAAATGAATGATTCGAGCTGAGCACCCCTGTTTGCACAAATACAAAAAAGTGATTAGTATAGAGCAAACTGTATTATGAATTGACAGTTTCAACAGGCACATACATGGTCCATGTAGAGCACACTTTTATAAAAATGGAACTCACCAGAAAGAATCCTAGAACAACAACAAAAAAATGGAGATTTTAGCAGTCCTTCTGAGCTGAAGTTAGTTTGGTCTTGTGGGGAGTAATGTAACCATCCTTCAACTGCTCCTTCTGATGATAAGATAGACAGGGCTTCTTCATCCTGGCATAATCGGAACTAGTCACTTCACATACTCCATATTCTTCTTCAGGGGAAGATGATCCTGTTGTGCAATGACAAGAGGACTACTAAATGCTAGCATCACTGTTTGCTCGAAAAAAAGGAAAGGAAATATTTAAAACAACACAGATGAAGCACTTCTCAAGGACAATACCACTTTTTCATGACAGTATCTAAACAATAGCACAACACCAATAGAGATGACAAAGCTCAATCATATGGATGAAATCAGTATGCGAGTACCAACTTTGTCAGGAGGCTTATTGTGTAGAGCATACAGATGAAGCATTTCTCCGAAACCATCTGTTGCTATCTACGGTGGTGGCCAAGCTTACTATATACTCCTCGATTAGTTTAATGCTCCCAACATCTTCTTGTGCAGTTCCACTAAAATATATGGTATCTTCAAAGAAGATCCCAATTTGCATAAGTAGAGATAATGTAACGTCCCAAAATTCTAAATTTTGGAATGTTATAATAAATAGATAGACTTGATTGATTGTTTGATTGATTGACTGAAAGTGAGTGAAATTCGAAAAAATTTGAAAGTTAAATGAGAGGGAATAAAAGGACTTTCCCAAAATTTCATGTTTGCATTTTTTTGCTCTCCGTGAATTCAAATACTTTTCATCACAAAACCCTGGAGAGAAGATGACATGACTTCTTCTATTTTTTTAAATGAAAAGGGGTGTCGAAAATATTTGAATTTCATTTGAAATATTTCCAATTATGAAACTTTATGCAACTCAATGATTTTCACGAGTGAAGATAAAATGACTTATTCAAATTATACGAAATATGAGTTGGGAGTTTCAAAGAAACTCAAATTTAAATCCATTTGAAATTATTTTTCAATTTGGGTTATTTGAGTTTTATTCAAATTATTTTTCTCCAAAAATAAAATACATGGAAAATAGGGTAACATGATTCCCTACATCAGAAAATTGGAGAGAAATAAATTTGAAATCCATTTTGGTATTTTTAAAATGATTTTTATTGGATTTTATTAGACCAGTAGAACACTTTGAATTATCTGAACTTGTGTGGATTTTATCTGAATCTAGAAAAATGTTGGGATTGTAGGAAATCTTTTTCTGAAAATTTTGATATATAACATGCCTATATAAAGTTTTACTGTATTTTCGTTTTTCAGTTTTCCATTTTGTTTCTACAAAAAAAACTGTGCGTGCGGCCCATAATTATTTGTCGCCCAAATACGCAGCATAGTAGACAGGCCGGTCCGTATTTTTTTTCTCTTAAGGTTAACAATTTTACTTTTTATTTTTTTTTCGAAAAAAAAGTATTTCAAAAAAAAAACCAACGCGTGCGCGCGGCCGGCCGAACCGCCTAAGGCCTTTAGGCCCATGCGAGGCGCCTTCTCTGTTTTGTTTATTTTTTGTCTACGTTTAGTCCCACATTGCCTAGGCTTTGACCTTTAAGCCTCTCTTCCACCAATAAATATAGACCCATAGAGCCTCCAAAAATCATCCGATTCGGGTTAAATCAATATTTTGATTTGACTAGATTCATTTAAGAAAAATATTTTTCTCCTCTTCGGCGTGACTTTTGGAAATTGTCTACTTTCTCTAAAGTCATCTTTTCTCCGCCTTATAAAGGTATCTTTCTTTGTTTTTTTCTTTCCTTTTATATGTCCGTAGTTTATTATTTTCTAGACTAGTACGATACAATAATTAGATTACAAATTTGTCTCTGTATTTATATATTAGACCTAAAATTCTTTTAGCCATACCTATTTTTCTTCCGTAAAACAGCTTGGCCCTGATTTTTTAAATAGCCATAACTTTTTATTCGTTCATCCAAATTAGATGAAACCAACGCCCACATCTTCGTTATGATCCCCTCTATCCAGTAATCCAACTCAAACATGTTTTTGAAAGTTTAAAATTTGAATTAGATGATTTGTATTCAAACTTCGTTTGATCGTAACTTGAGTTCTATAACTCCGTTTGAGTTGATTCTTTCTGCAAATCGATGCTCTTGACCTAAACTTTCTGATAAGGCCAAATTCACCTAATTTTGGTACTGTTAGAAATTTTTTATGTTGCAAGAGTGATTTGCTTGGTTTTGATGTTTTCCGAATTGTCTTCTTCGGTCTTTCCAATCTTTTGAGTGATTGCTTATGTGTGGTTACTCTTGCTTGCTTACGATAGATTGACCGGAGTGTGATGAGTAGATCTATCAAGAGTTATGAGTGCGAATCATCTTCATAAACATTGCAGGCAAGTTCACACTTAGATCATATCCCTTTCATACCCAGTTTTATGCATTAGTTTCACCCCTTAAACATTGCATGATTAGGATGTCATTAACATGTGGGTATTGGTAAGTAGTTGATGAGGTAGGAACCTATTGCCCTGTTATATCAAACCCTTGGGAGTTACTTCCGCGCGTTGCTTATATTGTAATGCTATGCTTGTAGACGTGGATTGGGTTTTGAGAGTATCCATGACAGATGTGAGATTGTTAATTAATGGTTTATTTAAGGCGGCAACTTAAACACACATCTGGGTGGATTGAGGTACCTGGGTATTCCAGGATTGCCTGTCTAGGTACCTAGGTACTCCAGGATTGCCTGTTTTTTTATGGACCGCCACCCAGGCTCAAAGGGATCATGAGATTATTCATACTAGAAACTTCCGTGTGCAGCCACAAGCCATTATGGGCTCTGGCATAGCTGATTAAGTCGTGTGAACTCTTACAGTGGTAGACTAGCAGATGTAGGGGATGTAGGTTGGTATGGTCTATCACATCGTAAGGTGCTAGCGCTTCTGAAAGACTATGTCTCGGTCATCCGTTTCTCAAACAGCATGTAGTGCGAGAATCCCAACGGAGGAGATCGAGTCTCGTGGGGAAAAGTGCGCAAACCTCTACAGAGTGTACAAACTAATCATGGTTAGCCATGTCCCCGGTTATGGACATCTTGCGTATCTAGTTCTTGGATTATCCTGTTGATCTCATCACGTTACTTAAATAATTTTGTTGGGTTTAATGATGTTACTTAATTGGGATTGAGAATGCTGTCAACCATTCTCAATGTTTAACAACCACCATGATAGTTAAATAAAATTTATTCCTTTGCAGTAGGGAAAAATTGGCTTTTCGCAAAAACCTTAACCATAGAGCTTTACCACCAGCCATATATGCATGTAGTGATAGCCATTGTTCAACATTCTCTATGGTGTGAATTTGCCTGTACATTCAATGTACTGACCCTTTGTGGCTGCAACGTCTCATGTTGCAGGATTATCTTACGACGAGTAAGTGATACGTTAGGGTTACGATTTCTACACTCAAGTTTGCCGTTGGTGTTAATGGGAATCCACAACCTTGTTGCTTCTGCTATATTTGGATTGAGGTAATAGTATTTATGTTACTTTATACATGTGATTTACCTCTATTATAAATCCCTCGAGTACTGTGTGTGTCAGCATACCGATCCAGGGATGACACTTAAGCACAGAGACTTGATCCATTCGGGTCGAGTCGCTACAGATAATTACATATTACATTAAGAGTGGCATCAAATCAGTGGCAAAACAATTGCTCGTTCCAGCCATAGCAATAAATTAAGATGCAAACCTATATCATTACTTGTGCCATCACAGTTCCAGTGCTCTATTACAGCACCGGGAGTTGATTTTTATTTTTCTTCCCCTTGTTCTTCCCCTTCATCACTTGGTTCAATAACAAACAAGCTTCGCCTTCAATGTAAGATTTGGCATGTCAATTAGGGAGCACAAGTATTGTACTAAACTTAATTTTCTGATGAAAGTGGCAAAATACAGGCCAGCAGCTGTGAAATATCCTTATCTTACCTCAATGGGATATTACCATGCACATCCAGATTGGAAGTCTTGTCTCCATTTGTGCAGTTCACTAAAATCAAGCAACATTATCGTACAAGTAGCACAACATATGAATGCACACTGCAGAATCATGTGAAAGAAGGCTAGTACTAGCCTCTCATGATGCGGAATTCAAACAACTCACAAGAAGAAGATCTGAACCAAATTCGCCTTAACGGATAGGAAGTAAGATCTCCTCTTGTGCAGTTCCACTAAGATCAAGCAATCAAACAACGTTGTCGGTGTGACATTTTGGTTGAACTGCACAAAACACTCTTAAAACAAAAGTGTTTTGTGCAGTGCAACAAAAGTTCGCAATGGCAACGAGGTGCAGCAGATAACCCTATTTACACAGGGGTGCAAAGGAAACAATTAGTGGTCAATAACGGTGGATGACACAGAAGCCAACAAAAAGAAGCATCTACCTTATCTAAATGGGAAAGAAAGCAGGACAGTAGCATTTCTCAAACGGTGGCATTGATTAATATTAACATAGAGATTATATTAACAATAAAATTCGTCAAACATGTAATTTGCTTTTAACTGTGGCATTGCATCAATTTTGCAACGGCATTATTAGAGGGTGTTTGTTTACAGGGACATTTTGGTGTAGGGACTAAAAAAAACTCCGCGTCAGTCCGTGTTGGTCCCAGTTTTGTTATCAGAGGCCTTTCCCTATGTGAGCGCAGCAAATCTAGTCCTGCTCAAACTCTACAGCCTTGTCCCTTCCTTTCCTTTTTGAACTAGTAGTACTTTCGCCCCTTCCTTTCCGTTTTGAATCACATCCTAGATTTATGCGATACAACTTTCCCCACTACTTTCCCCCAATCCATTCCTCTTTGAACCACGTCCTAGATTAATGCTATACAACTTTCCCCCTTCATTTCCTCTTTGAACCACGTCCGAGATTCATGCTATATACAACTTTTCCCACTCCTTTCCTCTTTGAACCACGTCCTAGATTCATGGTATACATGCAGCTAGAGAAATGCATGTGGAGTAAGTAAATTATACCTTAAGGTTCTTGGGGCGTGGTTCGGCGGGCGACAGGACGACGGCGAAGAAGAAGGGGTCGGAGGCCCTCCTGCGCCGCCGCTGGGTGGAAGGTGAACAGCTGCGCCGGTAGTCCCTCGCCGACGGCGACAGTTTTAAGCCTCCTTCCCTTCCCGGCAGACAGATCCTGCCGGCTCTTTGAGCAGCAGTGAGGGGAGAGAGAGGCCAACGAAGTCTTGTTTAGATCTGGAGAGGGTGAGAGAGTGTGAAGAGAGCAACTACAAACGTTGAGGCTCCAGCGTGTATATATATATATATATATATATATATATATATATATATATATATATATATATATATATATATATATATATATATATACTGGAGAGAGAGTGTGAAGCGTGCAAACCCTAGAAAACATTTTGACCAGTCAAAGAATCTTCCTGGCACAAATTATGCTCAAGTGTAGTTATCGAACCCGAGACCTCAAGTTCGATGAGCGAATAGGCTAACCAGCTACACAACCCTCCCATTATGTTCAACGAGATGGAAATAACCTTTTATACATTCCTGAATCCTTATTATAACATGCACACAAATTTTGGGCACTTATATTCGACTTAAGTCAGTGTGCCACCGTATCTCGTATACTTACTACTCCCTCCGTCCAGGTGTAATAAGTCACGTTAGAAGGTGCAACGGGACCAAGGTGCGTGCGTGTGCGTGTGTGTGTGTGCGTGTGTGTGTGTGTGTTTAACAGCATGTGTGTGTTAGAGAGAGCGACAGATCGACCTACTCCTACAGAGAGATGTTGTGTAGTGTACAATTTTAGCCGCGAGACTCGGTGCATCCTCTCGTTTCCGGGCGTGTCCGGTAGGGACATGCGGACAGCTGCCACGGCCGCTCCTAACCAGCCTGGCCCACCCAAAGCCCCTCCATCGCCCGCGCGCGCTTCCCGCCCGAAACGGTCAGCACCGCTCCAAAGAATCGGTGCCGCATTCATGCCCGGGCAGAGCGGACGAGACCTCTCACTGGCGCAAGAGTGATGGTTGCTTCGTCCGTCCAACTTACTGCTGGGTCTATGTGATTTGACGGATCATTGGTCTTTATTACTGAGGTCGTAGTACTGCTGGATGTCCCACGCTTTCGGCGAAAGGAGGTATACCTACTAGATTACAATTTTCTCCATTCTTACAGCGGAGGCGTGCAAGAGCAGTGAAACACGCAGGCTCAGTGATCTGCATGTGGTTCATGGTGAAATCTCTACAAAGACTTATATTTAGGAATGGAGGAAGTACTAGTATAGTATGTACTGTAATTTATCAGCGAGATAAATTTGTACAATGCTATGAAGCTTCCAGCTTCTGTTACATGTATCTTGCGTCCAAGGTTGCCCGTTGCAACATTTCATCAAATACAAAGGAGACTAACATGCATGCGATTGCATCTCAATGATTGACAGATCATAACAAATATGTACTCCCTCCATTCCAAAATAAGTTTCTCAACTTTGTGCAAACTTTGGTACCAAGTTGTACTACTACTAAAGTTGACACTTATTTTGGAACATAGGCAACTAAAGAAAAAAACGATCCATGCAGTCCCTAGCCCTTGAACCGTGAACCCTAACCAGGCTTCAATTTGCTGGCAACGTTCGAGCTTCCTAATAAATGAAGTTTGCAACCTTTTGACCATTGGATCATTTTGTGCAGTTTCACCAAAATCGAGATGAGCATCCCTGTGGCAAAGAAATTGAACAAGCGTGTTAGAATAAGATTACTGGGACTAGTTGATGAGACATAAACTCATCACAAAATACAGTACGTAGAAGCCAGTAGAGGTATGTGCGGGGCAAAGAAGTAGAGAAATGTTCACAGGGAGTGATGTGGGCAGCTGGAGCAGTGGTGCAAGCCGGATGTAAAGGGAGTTGTACCTGAGGGACGTAGCTCAAACTTGAGGAGGGCGGCGGGAGGCGGCAACTTCCCATGTCGTGGCAGTGAGCAAGGGACGAAGGCAACCTCACCGGCTTTGTGAGAGAGAACAGCGGGGACCCCTGATCGGGACGTGCCGACAGTGGTTTTTTGCCATCAGTGACGGCCACCGCATCTACACTAAGCATCCACCCCTTCCCCAAGCGGACGTGATCCGCTGGGATGTTAGAGATGTGGCCACAGTCGTTTTGTGCGAGAGAGTGTGAAGAGAGCAACCCCATCAAGTAACCGTGTAGGCTGGCTCGTCCTGGCTATGTATATAGTGGAGCGGTTTCCTTTTCTCTCCATATGAACCTATCATATTGTGTATGTGCCACTGAAGAAAAAAACTTTATTTATAAATGACACGGCACCTACTAATCGTTCTCCTATAACCTTGCGCTTGGCATCTCCAAGATATTAATCTTGCGATTGGCTCTTCGCCTCTTCGGGAAGTCAAGCAATAATGGTAATGCAGTATATATCGTTATGGCTATATGAGACCGAATGAATTGTTGCACGTCCACCACGTGGTCGAGGGTCGAGGGGCGAGGGAGAGTGATACATACGGAGCAAAATGAGTGAATCTACACTCTAAAATACTTCTATATACATCAGTGTTTGGAGTATGTACTAGTAGTTCATATTGAAATCTACTAAAGGACATATATATTCCAAACAATATGATAGTATAATATCTATAACCAAGGTAGTAGGGACGAGGAGTAAACGGAGGGAGTAGTAAAATTTTCTCCTCGGGCTGCGAGCCACCACGCGCGTGGGCAAGAGAGCGGGCGTAAGGCGTGGTATGCAAGCTTCACCTCATCCTGCGAGCCACCGCGCCCGTGGGCAGGGGAGATGGCGTACTAAGCAAGCTTCTCCTCGTTCTGCGAGTTGACGGGACACATCAAAAGTACTCCAGTGTATAGAGCCTTGCCTCTAAGGTAGGCCCCACATGGTTTGCCTCTTTTTTTAATTTAACATAACGCGTCAATTTGCTATTTGTTTATTCACCCGTGGTAGACGATCCTCCCTCCAGCAAGTGGACAACCAGTACACATGCCAAATTACCACGTGGGCTGCCTTTTTCGTACAGAAATGAGCTCCACCGTGTACCCGCGCGGGTGTGGTTGGGAAAGAGACGGGAGTACGTGCGCCATGCATGCACCTCTTCTCTTCGTGCACGCCCCCACCTATGTGGGGTGTGTGTGAGAGATACAAACCACGTTCATGAGTGTTTTTTGTTTTAGGGTGGGGGTGGGGTGGGGGTGGGGTGGGGGGTTGATTTAGTGAAATATTTGTGGGAATATGTGTCGATGAAATCTCAAACAAAATTTTGCATGCAATGTGTGTGAAATGGAGGCCTATCCATATCATACATAGAGGGTCGGGCAATCCACGAGAAGAGAGGGAGGGGTCATAGCTATCGATAGAGTCAAAGAGAGGATCAAGTGGGTGGGTGCGAGATCGATGAAGAGAGCCATCGAAATTGTTTGTGTGTACAAGTCAAAGATATAGGGCGACTAGCCTACCGGAACGTTAGAGGGCACACGTCAAGTTTGTGTGTGGCAGGGAGACATGACTAGAGCGCTTGATGTATCGGTGTGTGTGTGTGAGGGGGGGGGGGAGGGTGGTGGTGGGAGGGGTAGGCAGAGGCCTAACTATAGAGGTAGAACGACTCGTATATGTGTTGAGAAGGAGAGACCCAGCTATGTCTTGAGGGAGATAGGTCGACATCCATACATAACTGAAGGACGGGAAATATGATGGGACAGAGAGAGAGAGAGAGAGAGAGAGAGAGAGAGAGAGAGAGAGAGAGAGGGAGAGAGAGAGAGGAGGGAGAGAGGGAGGGAGAGGGGTAGAGTGCTGGATGGGTGATGGAGTTGCTTCTCAAAGATGGTGGGAGAGGCCTACTAGACAAACTAAGGGTGGAGCTGCAATGTTATCAATAAGAGTGGGGATGTGTTTCTGTGTGTGCCTGTGCGTGATAGATCTGTCGGGACGCATCCATAGATGATGAAGGGGAACCATGTGCTTGGTAAGCAAACCTAACTAGATCGGTAGATCAATTGTTGTTTGTCGGAGGAAGGAAGAGACACAACTAATGAGGTAGATCAATTGACGTGTGGGTAAAAACGAGTTATAATGACCTAGCTAGCTATATGTATAGCGAGAGATCGGTCGGTGTACGTCCATTTGTTAGAGGCAAATAAGGCCCAGCGAGACGGATAGACAGAGAGAATGGAGCTAGGAGGTGGTGCGAGAGGCCCAACTACTAGCTAGATAGGGGGAGGAGTGTGCGGTTGTGAGAGCGATGAAAAGAGGGGCGAGAGTTCACACGTGTGTCTGACCGTATGAGAGACACGAGGCAAGGACACATAAAGGAGGAGATTGAATGTGTGTTTGTATGTTGTCGGTAGGCACCGCTGGAGAGGTTTATCGATCGGTGTGTGTCAAAAAGGAGTTGTGGAGACTCTGGGAGAACGACCTAAGGAAAAAAATGAATGTGCCAGGTGGATAGAATGCCGAGGGAGGGGGAGGGCGAGGAGGGCATGTGCATGCACGAGAGAAAGTTAGTGGTAGCTACAAAGGTTAGAGGATTGTGTGGGTGTAAGAGACTAACAAAGATCATAATTTGATATGAAAGCGGATTCATATATTTGAATAGGAGATCATAGTGTTTTAAACATTGCATGCATGAATATAGCGGTGATACACGTGCTGTGCACATGTTATAACATAATGTGATAATGCATGGCGTTTGCAACTCACAGCTAAATGCCGAACAATCTAAACCATACTATACATCAAACAATCTCACATTTTATTTGAATTTGTGATAATGTGTGGCGTTCGCAGCTTACAACTAAATATCAAACAATCTAAACAATACTATATATCGAACATTCTCACATTTTATTTGAATTTGTGGTAATGTGTGGTGTTTGCAACTCACATCTAAGTACTTGTAGGCGTAGGGGGTGGGGCACCATACATAATGTGATAAACACATTATACATATGAGACATGGTTTAGATTATGAAGATCTAGCTAGAGCTAGAAATGTAATGTGATTTGAAATCAAAATAAAGTGCATTCAGAAAATCTAGTTGGAGTTCATATAGGAGTACACATAGTTCATATGTAACTCAAGACTAATCATGTGGTGTGCTGTGAAGATAATACACAAACGATGGTTTAACTTGACAATAATGATGATTGTAGATCTTATTAAAACAGAGAAATGAATTCAAATGCTTTGACTTCACAACAACCATTACTGTAGATCTTATTCAAATAGAGAAACGAATTCAAATTTAGTTCATATTGAAGCGGTAGTATATACGTTTGGAATTGACTAAAACGTTCATTTGAGTAGTAGGTTGCATGCATTATACACGTAGCGAAATATTTTAATTGAACATAACATGAATTCAAAGTTTTGAATGACATTTGTAGGGCGCATTGATTTGGGACAGTACACGTTAGGCTTGTCCGGAAATTTCAACCCGCGCCTTGTTAGCTCAAAATATTTAAGATATATCTTTGTCTCGTTGTGCTCCGACAACTCCCTCCATGTCAACCCGCGCCTTGCCATTCCGAAATTACAACGCGCGCGAAAATTCCCACCTCCTGTGAAACCCATACACGCGAAATGCCCGTGGTACCCCTGAACCGAAAGAACCGCCTCAAATCGGTGGGGGTACTTTCGTAACTTACCCACATTTCGGACAAGTGCGTCTCTAAGCCATGGTTCCCCACTTCCATCCCATCCGCCCACCCATTCGTACACCGAGGCCGCGAAAACCCGTGACGAAACCCCACACCCTGCTCCGTCAGCCACCCAGCCAGAGCCTCTTCCCCGATGACGTCGTCCACAGCAACACCTCGACGTCCCTCATCCACCGTACCGGATGAGGATCCGTCGTCGATCTCATCGTCCCGCCGGTTCAGCCACCCCGTCCTCCACCTCCAAGGAGCTGCCCCGATGTTTCCGTCGTCTTTTGCGCCACCTCCATTCCCACACCGCCGTTTTCACGTGCACCACCGGAAGAGCATCATCATCAACGTTTCCTCGGATGAAGCTGCGGCCTAATCGGCGGCACCAAAGAGGTTGTACACTAATCGCCGCATTTTCTTCTTGATTCGATCTCACGGTGCTGCCGGCGCTCGGTCCCGAGCCGACACGGCGGGGCTCCATCCACGGCGGCGTTGCCAGCCACTTCCTCCACGACGTCGCTCCCTCGGCGGCGACGTCCACATTAGTAGGACCTGCTGCTGCTTTAGCTCTCGCTCGCACTGCTGCTCTGCTCTTGCTCTCGGTCCCATGCCTGGTCTGCTCTTGCTATTGCTCTTGCTCGCGCTGCTGCTCTCACTCTTGCTCTTGCTTGCGATGCTGCTCCGATTTAGCTACACTTCAGTCGACTGGATCGACTTTTGGGTCACTCGAATTTCAGGTGGTGGTGGGGGGGGCTCGCCGGGGTGAAGGAAGAACCAGCCACAACGGTGAGGGGGGCTCGCTGGAGAGATACCCCACTATCTATCTTAGGGTTCAGGATGGGGGCGGTGGTCCCCGGCAGTGGCAAGGCGTTGGCGGGTCGGTGGCGTGGGGTTCGCCGGAGAAAAAGCTCGGCACGGGGTGGCCTAGAGGGATGGCCGGGGCGGCGGCGGACCGGCGGTGGGGAGTGTTTCCGGGGCGGGCGGGGCGGCGGGGGGCTGCTGTTTGGCCGGCTCAGGGGGGTGGAGGTTGAAGATGAACCACAGGCCCTTGATTTCGTATCCACCGGCTGCAAAATCGACTGACCAGAGATGAAAAAGTCAGTCGACCGACGTGTAGCCTCACCTTGCTAGTGCGTGCAGTTTCGACAGAAAAATTCAGTTTCGACAGTTAAGTTCAGTTTCGACAGTTAAGTTCAGTTTCAATAGTTAAGTTTAGTTTTGACAGTTAAGTTCAGTTTCGACAGTTAAGTTTAGAGATGAGCGGCTGATGTATTTTACATCTAGCACTTTGTGGTTATGTATTTTACGTCATGTATTGGAGATGCTATTAGAATTCCACTCAGGTTAACGTTGTTCGTTGTCTCTCTTGTCCTGCTTCAGCCTCAGCGTCGTACAACTCACCGGAGCTGCTCCAACGACGAAACCCTCCATCACAGCGGAGCAGTACCTCGGGCTCCATCTCCAGACGCCTAAGATCTTCTTCCCCTCCCCTGACAACCAAGTCAGCTGGAGCATCCTCACCGGCCAACCCAATCACGCTGAGATCGACATGGCTTCGCCAAAGAGGTTCCACACTTGTTGCATCTCTTTTTTACTCTACATGTTATATATATTGTCCATTGAGCACACGGATTTGTTCCTTTAGTGTCTCCTTGAAAGAAAAAACATAGGAATTGTAATTTTCACTTGTCCTCCTTTTCAAATTCCTATTCATGAAGCACAAGACTAAGAGATAGTAGCATAATAGCATTATAACCGTACATTTTCTTGTGGTTTGACTTAATGTCACCATGCTTCTTTGCATCCTGTGATCTTCCAATTGTTGTGAATCAAACACCCAGATTGGCAGAAATCCTGTGTTTTTAAATTCTCTATTTTGCACGTGCATTCCTATCCCATTCCTGTCTATTTTCTATCCCTGCATTGTTGGAATCCTCCAATTCAAATGAGCCCTTACAGAATTACTTCTCTTACAGATAGTTGTCAAAGAAAACCTTGCGTTGTTTGTCCCGCTCCTGCTGCGCCGTCGTCCACCCCAGCTCAGCAGCTCCAACGACAGAAGGGTCCAGCACAACAGGGATCCGGCCTCCAGACTATCTTTCGCCGCCTCAGATCTTCTTCCCCGCCGCTGGCAGCCATGAAAACTGCACTACCATCATCAACCGAGCAGATGACCTCGAGGACTACACGGGTCCGCAAGAGAGGTCTCACTCTTTCGTGTCTGCTTACGTTATGCATCGCTTAATATTACATGCTACTTTATCGTCCTGTTCACTGATTAGACTCTGAGGCAGCTCCAAACTAATGGTCAAACTTGAGTTTTTAAATGGTTGTGGGGTACATATCGGGGCCGCTATCAATAGTATCTATCTACTATCTGGTTAATCTCCGGTGTCTACTATGAGTTTCATGTTGGGTGGGAAACAAACAGTAAAGAAGCCATTATGTGTATTTTTTTAACTGAAGCCATTATCTGCCTGCTATTATTGGTTTTGGGTCTATCCACAGGTTGCTACCATCACTCTGGATTTCTGCATGCACTCCTTACATAATCTCACTATGTTTTATTCCTATGCATGACTGTTATTGTAAACAATGGAACTGAACATGTAGAGCAAAAGAGACGAGCCTTGCGTGGCAATAAAATTTCATGCAGACGTCGCTCCATGGGAGGCGCAAAGGCAACCCCCCTCCACGCATTTCAGATTGTAATCGAGAGGAAGATATCTGTTCTGAGGGGGATTCAGAAGGAGAAGACAACTCCTATTTACCCCCTGAGGTCTTCGCTCTAACCTGGCATGCTGATGTTGGTTATATCATGCATATGGTGTCTTGCATTGCTTACTTTATACATCAAATATGTCATCTGCTTAGTTTAGACATCCTTTGTGCGAATGCCATCTGTTTAGTTTATTCATCGTTTATGTGAATTATGCAACGCCATCTTGTTTAGCCAGGCATCATATATGTGAATTTTGCAATGCCATCCTGCTTAGCCAGTCATCTTATATGTAAATTATATCAGGCAATCCTTTTTTTGGTTACATATTACATTTGTCAAAAATGTTATTACATTCAACTGCTCTTCGTGTGCATCAGCCATTTGACACGGTGATGGCAAATTCTGGAGTGAAAACAAGGTCTTTAGAGCAGACTATGCTATCTGACGAAGCGCATATCTCGCTGGTTACGGATAGCTCCTCAGAGGAGGATTCAGAGACAGATGACCAGTCCTATTCCCCCCCGAGGTGTATGCTCTAACTTGGCAGGGTTATGTTGCTCATATCGTGCATATGGTGTCTCGCATTGCTATGTCATTTGATTAGTTTAGACATGCTTTGTGTGAATGCCACCTGTTCAGTGTCTAATTACCATATATGTGAATTATGCATTGCCATCTTGTTGCAAGACATTATATATGTGAATTATACAATGCTATATTGTTGCAAAGGCATTATATATGTGAATTATGCAATGCCATGTTGTTTAGCCAATCATCATGTATGTGAATTATATCATGCTATCATTTTTTTGTATTACGTGTTCCATTTGTCGACAACGTTTGTATATTCAACTACTCTTCATGTGCATCAGCCATTTGAAGCGGTGATGGAAGTATCTGGAGTGAAAACAAGGTATTCAGAGCATACAATGCTACCTGCTAAAGCAGACATCTTGCTGGTTACAAAGAGCTCCTCAGAGGAGGATTCAGAGACTGATGACTAGTCCTATTTTCCCCCTGAGATCTATGCTCAAACTTGGCAGGGTTATATTACCCATGTCATGCATGTTGTCTTGCATTGCTTAGTTTTTACATCATATATGGATTACCATCTGCTTACTTGCTTACTATATAAATCATATATTTGAATTATATCATGCCATCATGTTTACATAATACATACACATCATCTATCTAAATTATGGCATGAAAACCCATTTAATAAAGACATCATATAGTTATATCATCTCATCCTGTTTAGTGTTTACAGTCATCATATTTTGAATTATGGCATTCTATCCGTGAATGTATGTGAATTATGGCATGCCAACCTATTTAATAAACACATTATATAGTTATGTCATGTCATCCTGTTTACATAGTCTCATATTTTGAACTATGTCTTTCCATCTTTTTTAGTTAGCCATCATAATGTGAAATTGTGTCATGCTATCCTGTTTAGTTAGCCATCATATATGTGAAATTGTGTCATGCTATCCTGTTTGGTTAGACAACATAGATATTAATTATTTCATGCCCTCTTTTATTCCCCACTATCCATTGCACCTGTCTATCATACAATGTCTATACTTTCAATTTCTTTTATTGTTTATCAGCCATTTGAATTGGAGAGCGTGATGGCAGTATCTAAGGGAGTAACAACACGGTCTTCAGAAAAGATAGTGCTACCAGTTGATGCAGATAGAACCACGGTTGTACTTGCCCAAGGACCAGATCCACCGCACATAACCCAGACTCTCGCAGATTGTACCCCTACCCAGTTGGACACAGAACCAGCTACACCCCTTCTAACCCCAACCCCGGCAGATAGTAACCCAGTTCCAATTGACACATCACCGTCTCCACCACAGAGCACCCAAACATGAGAAGTTAGTAAGGGAACTGCAGTGCCCAAAGCACGAGGACCACCACTCCGAATCCCAACTCAACGCTTAAAGGAGAAGAAGATTCGTTCTCAGGTCTGGTTCTGCAGCTATGGTTCATACTCCTCTGCTCTTGCATGACTGTATTTACTCATACCAACTATTTTCAAATTTGAAGGATGGAATTGAAACTCCAATGGCGCAACAGGTATGTTTTAAACCTGTTTCTTTAACTGGTTTGCTGTTGTAACCTGCTCTATGTTGATTTCAGTTTCAATTGAATAAAGGTTATGTTCTCATGTCATGCACATTACAAGTGTTGTTATTGCTCTATAGTTACCCACACTTATATTCTGTCTATTCTGCTTTGTCTTGAACAAATATTATTTGAACTGTGTCTCTATCTTAATTTGGCAACAAAAACTAGAATGATATAGACCATAAAGTGACCATGGTACATAGATATATGTTTGTTTCGTGCTGTTATCCTGTCCACTTTACTACTGAACTCATTTACCAAAATGAGTTTCATATACAACATGGTAAACATGTGATGTGTCTGCTTGTTTCTCTTTTAAAATGCGGATAAAATATTGGAGAACAGTACCGCGTTATCCAATGGTAAAGGAAGTAATGCAGATTAGGTTCCAGATAGTGAGACATCCCTGTTGGTCTCCAAGAAAGCTGATAAAAACTATCTTGACGACAGTGAGGGAACCCAAAAGTCCTGCCTTGATGTAGTGTTCGAGTTATTGGCCACTACTGCTGGCACAAGCTCTTCGAACTCGCTGCCTGAATCAGTTCATCTTATTGAGTCTCAACTTCAAGTTGAAAGACGTCGATCAGATGTGCTGCGACGGGAAGCTGAAGGACTGAGGAAGTCCCTGCAGAATTAAGATGCATATTTTCTGGTGCAACAGCAAGCACTGGAGGATTTAAGCGCCAAACAAGAGATATTGTTTCTTGAGATCTTCTGAAGTGGTTTCAGTTCTGGATTTGTTTTGCTACGACGTTTATTTGCGCTGGTCGCCAACTTTGACAACCAGTGTATATGATATGCTGCTTTGTTCCCTATATTTGCACTGGTGGCGAACTTTGATGCCCAGTGGATGTAATATGTGTAATAGCCGTGATAGCCTAGCGTTAGTTGCTTGCGTATTTATTTCCTTGTTGTATTGTTTATTTGTTTGCTTGTAGTCATTGCAGTTCTTTTTCCGCGGTTAGCTAGTGGCTGCAATAACCTAATTTTTAAAACTAGGCCACTATAACCATGGGCTAATATTTAGTGTAGTGACACTGGGCCTCCTACTAGCCGTAGAAACAGTGGGCCTTCTACGGGCCATAGAAACAATGGGCCTTCTACGAGCCGTAGAAACAATGGGCCTTCTGCGGGCCATATTATCAATGGGCCTTATACGGGCCATATAATCGATTGGCCAAACATGGGCCAAAAAGACCGCATTATGGCCGTAAACGGGCTAGAGTTGGAATCGTCCGTTCATGGGCCGACCATATCGGGCCATCGTTAATAGGCTGTATTTGATGACGCTATGAAATCGGCCCAACATATTAACGGACCACAAACGGGCCGACTGTAACCACGGGCTGAATTTGGCCCACAAGCAGAAAATGACAGTAACGGGCCATAAGTAAACGGATGCTGGAAATGAGCCCAAGAATAAATGGGCTCTGAGAAGGCCGAAAGATAACATGGGCTAGAAACGGCCCAACGGAATAACAGGCCGTTAATGGGTATAAAGTGATACACTATTCATTACGGGCCAGTTTCACCACGGGCCGTTAATGGGTGTAAAGTGATACACTGTTCATTACGGGCTAGTTTCACCACAGGCCGTTAGTAGGCCAAGAGTTACATAGGGCCTCATATGGGCCGAAAGACGTCATGGGCCATACATGGGCCAGAAGTGAAAACGGGCTGGAGTCATATTGGATGGCCCAGATGACGCTACTGGGCCTAATTCGGATAGGGCGTAACGGGCCTTGGGTTAGCGGGTTGTAAATGGGATATATTCGAACAGGCCATTAACAGGCTTTCCATGGGCCGGCCCGCCAGCTTTTGACCAAGTCAAACGGGCCGACCTTTTCACAGGAATGGGCCTCCGTTGGGCTGTGCCACGTGTCGACGTATCATAGGCGCCTATCTAACCCACTGACGTGCTGACACGTGTTTCGTCCGGCCAATAAGAATTTTACACGTGGAAATTTCCCATTGGTCAGGGCTGTTAACGGGTTATCGGATCCAAAACCCGACCCGATAGCTTAACGGTGTTCCGTTACGGTGGATGCCACGTGTCGGTCACCCTTGACGAAAGCACTTCTGTGACGCGCGATTTATCGTCATGGAAGTGGACACTTCCGTGATGATAATTTTGGTAATGTCATGGAACACTTCTACGACAGCACAGGTATGACTATCTTGATTCTGTCATAAATTTGTCATGGATGTACATGCATGACAAAAAAAGCGACCTACTGTGACAAACACGTATCATCACGGAAGTTTATTTTTTTTGTAGTGCTCGTA
This sequence comes from Aegilops umbellulata, assembly GCA_032464435.1. Taxonomy (NCBI): domain Eukaryota; kingdom Viridiplantae; phylum Streptophyta; class Magnoliopsida; order Poales; family Poaceae; genus Aegilops; species Aegilops umbellulata. The sequence goes on along the minus strand of CP136055.1, from coordinate 369,614,813 downwards.
GACCAAAAGCGGAAGCGTTAAGTAACGCGGTTGATGTAGTCGAACGTCTTCGCGATCCAACCGATCGAGTACCGAACGCATGGCACCTCCGCGATCTGCACATGTTCAGCTCGGTGACGTCCCGCGTACTCTTGATCCAGCTGAGGCAGAGGGAGAGTTTCGTCAGCATGACGGCGTGGTGACGGTGATGATGAAGTTACCGACGCAGGGCTTCGCCTAAGCACTACAACGATATGACCGAAGTGGAAATCTATGGAGGGGGGCACCGCACACGCCTAAGACAAATGTCAACTTGTGTGTTCTAGGGTGCCCCCTGCCCCCGTATATAAAGGAGCAAGGGGGAGGCCGGCCCTCATGGGGCGCGCCCCAAGTAGGATTCCTACTAGGAATCCTATTACTAGTAGGTTTCCAACAAGGGAAGAGAGAGGGGGAAGGAAGGAGAGGGAGAGAGGGAGAGGGAGAGAGGGGGCGCCGCCCTCTCCTAGTCCAATTCTGACTCCTCAGGGGGGGACCAGCCCTAAGGGCCTCTCCTCTCTCTCTCACACACAAGGCCCATGTTGGCCCATTAGTTCCCCGGGGCTTCCGATAACCCCCCGCCACTCCGATATTTATCCGGTGACCGCCGGAACTCATCTGGTGTCCGAATAACATTATCCAATATATCAATCTTTATGTCTTGACCATTTCGAGACTCCTCGTCATGTCCGTGATCATATCTGGGACTTCGAACTACCTTTGGTACATCAAAGCACATAAACTCATAATACCGATCGTGATCGAACGTTAAGCGTGCGGACCCTACGAGTTCGAGAACTATGTAGACATGACTGAGACTCATCTATGGTCAATAACCAATAGCGGAAAACTGGATGCTCATATTGGTTCCTACATATTCTGTGAAGATCTTTATCGATCAAATCGCATAACAACATACGTTATTCCCTTTGTCATCGGTATGTTACTTTCCCAAGATTCGATCATTGGTATCTCAATACCTAGTTCAATTGTGTTACCCACAAGTCTCTTTACTCATTCCGTAATGCATCATCCCGTAACTAACTCATTAGTCACATTGCTTGCAAGGCTTATAGTGATGTGCATTACCGAGAGGGCCCAGAGATACCTCTCCGACTCGGAGTGACAAATCCTAATCTCGATCTTTGCCAACTCAACAAACACCATCGAAGACACCTGTAGAGCATCTTTATAATCACCTAGTTATGTTGTGACGTTGGATAGCACACTAAGTGTTGCTTCGGTATTCGGGAGTTGCATAATCTCATAGTCATAGGAACATATATGAGTTATGAAGAAAGTAATAGCAATAAACTAAACGATCATAGTGCTAAGCTAACGGATGGGTCAAGTCAATCACATCATTCTCTAATGATGTGAGCCCGTTCATCAAATGACAACTCATGTCTATGGCTAGGAAATTTAACCATCTTTGATTAACGAGCTAGTCAAGTAGAGGGATACTAGTGACACTCTGTTTGTCTATGTATTGACACATGTACTAAGTTTCCGATTAATACAATTCTAGCATGAATAATAAACATTTATCATGATATAAGGAAATATAAATAACAACTTTATTATTGCCTCTAGGGCATATTGCCTTCAATAATAGCATCAAAACGCAGGGGAAGCCGGTGGCATGTGCCGACGTCCAGGGCAACAGGGTGCGGTATTGTAGCGGTGTCATGGGGAGGAGCGCCCATAGTCAAGTTCCGGGGATGTAGCCATATCTGCGAACCTCGTCAACAAATATCGGTGTCGTGCTCGTGTGATTGCTTGGTCCTCATATGATCGACAGTATGCCTCGGATTTTATTCTAACAAGTGGTATCATGAGCAAGGTTCAATTTGAGGATGCAGATCGTTGATCTAGAGGAGAGAAGCGCTCAACATGGATTAACATTGTTCGTATGGACGTCGCAACAGAGCGACATGTACGAACAAGGGGTGATCCGAACATCAGAGTTTTTTGGAATAGCAATCGGAAGGAGGCACAGTTCTCGGCGAGATCAAACTACGCGGTTGCATCGGATTGATGGAAGCAACGTCGCATACGCTTGGAGCTGTAGGTGCGATGGATTGATCCAGAGGCTATGGGCAAGCAGGACAGGTGCTGGCTAGCTGCAGGCCGAAGCATTAGCAGCGTAGACGGCCGGCCTAGGCAAGACCCGAGCGTGGGAACAAGGCCCATCAAGGCATGATGCGATGAGCTAATCGATCGCAATGAGCAAACTGCTGGTGTTGACCAGGAAAGAGATCACAGGATTTATTTTGAGAAAATAAAAGGGAGGTCGAGTCTCCACGTGACACGGAGATAGGCAAGCAAATCAATTAGCGGAAAGAGAAAATCCATCAGGTGTATGCATCCATTGAAACAGGGGCTTGGCAAAGCAATAGCTAGCGTCGGAAGTTGTGCCCAGGAGCTACGTGAAAGACCAAGTTTGGTTGGATTTTGCTATTAGTACATGGGGGTGTACCTCATCAGGTTTTGCTTGTGTACTTGGGGCATTGCAGTGTAAGCTCGGTCAATTTTTCACAGCGTCAGTCATACAAAGAATCATGACGTCATCGGGCATCGAGTTTGAGGTGGAGAAGTTCAACGAAACTGAAAACCTTGGGTTATGGCAGACAAGTGTGAAAGATTTGTTGGCACAATGGGGATGCTTGAAGGCATTGCTCGATGTCATGTCAGCTAAGATGTAATTATCAAGTGATGGATTAGAATTCGCGGAAGACGATTTTGGAGCCTTGAGCATGTCGTGCAGCCGGAAAAGTTCCGCTGGGTCAGACTAGATTGTCTGACGGATCAACGTGAGTCGGCCGGTACAGAAGATGGTTGTGGGATCGGCAACGACGACATTGGAGCATGATGCTAATGGTGGCCGACTTCTGGGCGTGGAAACACGTGGCACAGGCCCGAGTGCTTGTGTGGCTTCAACAAGGCTATGACGCGAGGTTGATTCAAGACAGTGCACCTCAGAGCTTGAAGTCGACGGGGCGCGGGGTGGACTGTGTTGGGGAACGCAGTATTTTAATTTTTTACCTACGATCACGCAAGATCTATCTAGGAGATGCATAGCAACGAACGGGAGAGTGTGTCCATGTACCCTTGTAGAACGAAAGCAGAAGTGCTTAGTAACGCGGTTGATGTAGTCGAACGTCTTCGTGATCCAACCGATCCAAGCACCGAACGTACGGTACCTCTGTGTTCAGCACACGTACAGCTCGATGACGTCCCTCGAGCTCTTGATCTAGTTGAGGACGAGGGAGAGTTCCGTCAGCACGACGGTGTGGCGACGATGATGATGATGTTACCGGCGGAGGGCTTCGCTTGAGCACTACGACGATATGACCGAGGTGTGTAACTGTGGAGGGTGGCACCGCACACGACTAAGAGAATACTTGGTGTGCCTTTGGGGTGCCCCCTCCCACGTATATTGCTACCTATTGAGCACTGCGTTGGATTTCCCCGAAGAGGAGAGGATGATGCAGCAAAGTAGCGTAAGTATTTCCCTCAGTTTTTGAGAACCAAGGTATCAATCCAGTAGGAGGCCACGCTCAAGTCCCTCGTACCTACACAAAAACAATAGCTCCACGTAACCAACGCGATTAGGGGTTGTCAATCCCTTCACGGTTACTTACGGGGGTGAGATCTGATAGAGATGATAGATAATATTTTTGGTATTTTTGGTATAGAGATGCAAAGTGAAAAGTAAAAAGGCAAAGTAAAAAAGCAAACAAGATTAAAGTGATGGAGATTAATATGATGAGAATAGACCCGGGGGCCATAGGTTTCACTAGTGACTTATCTCAAGAACATAAGTATTCTACGGTGGGTGAACAAATTATTGTTGAGCAATTGACAGAATTGAGCATAGTTATGAGAATATCTAGGTATGATCATGTATATAGGCATCATGTCCGAGACAAGTAGACCGACTCCTGCCTGCATCTACTACTATTACTCCACTCATCGACCGCTATCCAGCATTCATCTATAGTATTAAGTTAAAAACAGAGTAACGCCTTAAGCAAGATGACATGATGTAGAGGGATAGTTTCATGCAATATAATAAAAACCCCATCTTGTTATCCTTGATGGCAACAATACTATACGTGCCTTGCTGCCCCTTCTGTCACTGGGAAAGGGCACCGCAAGATTGAACCCAAAGCTAAGCACTTCTCCCGTGGCAAGAAAAACCAATCTAGAAGGCCAAATCAAACTTATAATTCGAAGAGACTTGCAAAGATAACCAATCATACATAAAATAATTTAGAGAAGATTCAAATATTATTCATAGATAGACTTGATCAGAAACCCACAATTCATCAATCTCAACAAACACACCGCAAAAAGAAGATTACATCGAATAGATCTCCACGAGAGAGGGGGAGAACATTGTATTGAGATCCAAAAAGAGAGAAGCAGCCATCTAGCTAATAACTATGGACCTGTAGGTCTGAGGTGAACTACTCACACTTCATCAGAGGGTCTAGGATGATGTAGAAGCCCTCCTGATGACGGCCCTCTCCGGCGGAGCTCCGGAACAGGCCCCAAGATGGCATCTCGTGGGTACAGAAGGTTGCGGCGGTGGAATTAGGTTTTTGGCTCCGTATCTGATCGTTTGGGGGTACGTAGGTATATATAGGAGGAAGGAGTACGTTGGTGGAGCAACAGGGGACCCACGAGGCAGGGGGCGCGCCTTAGGGGGGTGGGCGCGCCCCCACCCTCGTGACCGCCTCTTTTATTCCTTGGAGTAGGGTCCAAGTCTCCTAGATCACGTTCATTGAGAAAATCATGTTCCCGAAGATTTCATTCCCTTTGGACTCCATTTGATATTCTGTTTAAACTCTGAAATAGGCAAAAAAAACAGCAATTCTGGGCTAGGCCTCCGGTTAATAGGTTAGTCCCAAAAATAATATAAAAGTGGAAAATAGAGCCCAATATAGTCCAAACGAGTAGAATAGCATGGAGCAATAAAAAATTATAGATATGTTGGAGACGTATCAGGCATCCCCAAGCTTAATTCCTGCTCGTCCTCGAGTAGGTAAATGATAAAAAGAGAATTTTTGATGCGGAGTGCTACTTGGCATAATCTCAATGTAAAACTTCTTAATTGTGGTATGAATATTCAGATTCGAAAGATTCAAGACAAAAGTTCATATTGACATAAAATAATAATACTTCAAGCATACTAACAAAGCAATTATGTCTTCTCAAAATAACATGGCCAAAGAAAGTTATCCCTACAAAATCATATAGTCTGGCTATGCTCTATCTTCACCACACAAAGTATTTAAATCATGCACAACCCCGATGACAAGCCAAGCAATTGTTTCATACTTTAACATTTTCAAAACTTTTTCAATCTTCACGCAATACATGAGCGTGAGCCATGGATATAGCACTATATGTGGAATAGAATGGTGGTTGTGGAGAAGACAAAAAGAGGGGAAGATAGTCTCACATCAACTAGGCGTATCAACAGGCTATGGAGATGCCCATCAATAGATATCAATGTGAGTGAGTAGGGATTGCCAAGCAACGGATGCACTAGAGCTATAAGTATATGAAAGCTCAACAAAAGAAACTAAGTGGGTGTGCATCCAACTTTCTTGCTCACGAAGACCTAGGGCATTTGAGGAAGCCCATCATTGGAATATACAAGCCAAGTTCCATAATGAAAAATTCCCACTAGTATATGAAAGTGATATCATAGGAGATTTTCTATCATGAAGATCATGGTGCTACTTTGAAGCACAAGTGTGGTAAAAGGATAGTAACATTGTCCCTTCTCTCTTTCTCTCTCTTTTTTTATTTGGGCCGTTTCTCTTTTTTTATGGCCTCTTTTTTTTCGTCCGGAGTCTCATCCCGACTTGTGGGGGAATCATAGTCTCCATCATCCTTTCCTCACTTGGGACAATGCTCTAAAAATGATGATCATCACACTTTTATTTTTCTTACAACTCAACAATTACAACTCGATACTTAGAACAAAATATGACTCTATATGAATGCCTCCGGCGGTATACCGGGATATGCAATGATTCAAGAGTGACATGTATGAAAGAATTATGAATGGTGGCTTTGCCACAAATACGATGTCAACTATATGATCATGCTAGCAATATGACAATGATGGAGCGTGCTATAATAAACGGAACAATGGAAAGTTGCATGGCAATATATCTCGGAATGGCTATGGAAATGCCATGATAGGTAGGTACGGTGGCTGTTTTGAGGAAGGTATATGGTGGGTGTATGATACCGGCGAAAAGTGTGCGGTATTAGAGAGGATAGAAATGGTGGAAGGAAGGAAAAAGTGCGTATAATCCATGGACTCAACATTACTCATAAAGAACTCATATACTTATTGCAAAAATCTAGAAGTTATCAAAGCAAAGTATTACGCGCATGCTCCTAGGGGGATAGATTGGTAGGAAAAGACCATTGCTCGTCCCCGACCGCCACTCATAAGGAAGACAATCAATAAAAAAATCATGCTCCGACTTCATCACATAACGGTTCACCATACGTGCATGCTACGGGAATCACAAACTTTAACACAAGTATTCTTCAAATTCATAACTACTCAACTAGCATGACTCTAATATCACCATCTTCGTATCTCAAAACTATTATCATGCTTCAATCTTTTCTTAGTATTCAACGCACTCAAAAGAAAGTTTCACAAATCTTGAATACCAAGCATACTAATATTAAGCAAATTACCATGCTATTAACGACTCTCAAAATGATCTAAGTGAAGCATGAGAGATCAATAGTTTCTTTAAAACAAATCCACCACTGTGCTCTAAATGATCTAAGTGAAGCACATAGAGCAAAATTATAAGGCTCAAAAGATATAAGTGAAGCACATAGAGCAAAATTATAAGGCTCAAAAGATATAAGTGAAGCACATAGAGTATTCTACCAAATTCCAATTCATGTATGGCTCTCTCAAAAGGTGTTTACAGCAAGGATGATTGTGGCACACTAACATACAAAGACACAAATAATACAAGACACTCCAAGCAAAACACATATCATGTGGTGAATAAAAATATAGCTCCAAGTAAAATTACCGATGGAAGTAGACGAAAGAGGGGATGCCTTCCGGGGCATCCCCAAGCTTTGACTTTTTGGTGTCCTTGGATTATCTTGGGTGTGCCATGGGCATCCCCAAGCTTACGCTCTTGCCACTCCTTGTTCCATAATCCATCAAAAGAATTTACCCAAAACTTGAAAACTTCGCAACACAAAACTCAACAAAAATCTCGTGAGCTCCGTTAGCGAAAGAAAACAAAAGACTACTTCAAGGTACTGTAATGAACTCATTATTTATTTATATTGGTGTTAAACCTACTGTATTCCAACTTCTCTATGGATTATAAACTATTTTACTAGCCATAGATTCATCAAAATAAGCAAACAACACACGAAAAACAGAATCTGTCAAAAACTGATCAGTCTGTAGTAATCTGTAACTAACGCAAACTTAGGGAGCTTCAAAAACTCTATAAAAGTAGGACGACCTAGAAAATTTATTTATTGATCAGAAGAAATTGGAATCAGTATTTTATCACGTTCTGGTGATTTTGAACAAATGTTTTCGTGAACAGAAAGATTCTGGAAATTACAGCAAGATCAAATAACTATCATCCAAGAAGATCCTATAGGTCTAACTTGGCACAAACACTAATTAAGTTACAAAACCACATCTAAACAGAAGGTATATAGATTATTTATTCCTAAACAGAAGTAAAAATAAAAAAAGTAAAATAAAATTGGGTTGCCTCTCAACAAGCGCTATCGTTTAACGCCCCTAGCTAGGCATAAGAACGAGAATATATCTAGGTATTGCCATCTTTGGTAGGCAATCCATAAGTGGCTCTCATGATAGATTCATATGGAAACTTTATTTTGTTTCTAGGAAAGTGTTCCATGCCCTTTTTTAATGGAAATTGAAATCTAATATTCCCTTCCTTCATATCAATAATTGCACAAACCGTTCTAAGGAAAGGTCTACCGAGAATAATAGGGCAAGAAGGATTGCGATCTATATCAAGAACGATAAAATCTACGGGCACATAATTCCTATTTGCAACAATAATAACATCATTAATTCTTCCCATAGGTTTTTTAATAGTGGCATCCGCAAGATGCAAGTTTAGAGAGCAATCATCAAAATCATGGAAATCTAGCTAATCACACAAGGTTTTGGGAATAGTGGAGACACTAGCACCCAAATCACACAAAGCATAAAACTCATAATATTTAATTTTGATTTTAATAGTAGGTTCCCACTCATCATAAAGTTTTCTAGGGATAGAAACTTTCAACTCAAGTTTTTCTTCACAGGATTGCATCAAAGCATCAACGATATGTTCGGTATAGGCTTTATTTTGACTATAAGCATGAGGAGAATTTAGCACGGATTGCAACAAGGAAATACAATCAATTAAAGAGCAACTTTCATAATTAAATTCCTTGAGTTCCAATATAGTGGGTTGAGCAACATCTAGATTTTTATTTCTTTCAATCCCACGTTTATCAATTTCATCATCAAGATCTAAATACTCCGAATGTTTGGAACGCCTTCTAGGTAAAGGAAGATCATATTCAGTTTCATCAAGATTCATATTGCAAAACAAAGATTTAATAGGGGACACATCAATAACTTTTAGAAATTCATCTTGATTTTCATAGGAATCCGGTTTAGCGGCCATCTTATTGACTAAGGTAGCTTGCATATCCGAAATTTCAGTAGTTAATTTTTCAAGACGGGCAATTTGAGATCTTACACCATCAAATTGTTTAGACATATCATCAAGCTCTTTGTTCATATAACTCATAAAACTTTTTTGTTCCTTCAGCTCGTTTCTTAAAAAATTATTATGCTCAAATTGCAAAACCATAAACTTCCTGACGTTATTTTCAATCTCCTCTAACCTTTTAAGGTGAAGATCACCAAATCTGGGTAGAGCCATCGCGGCAATCAAGCAATCCAACACACGAGCAAACAGAAGGCAAGCTAGAAAAAGGCAAACAAAAGAGAGAGGGGGAATAAAACGGCAAGGGTGAAGTGGGGGAGAGGAAAACGAGAGGCAAATGGCAACTAATGTAATGCGGGAGATAGGGATTGTGATGGGTACTTGGTATGTTGACTTTTGCGTAGACAACGGCGCCAGAAGTGGCTTGTTGTCGGGAGTCCAAATTTTGACTTTTGCGTAAGCCTCCCCGGACACGGCGCCAGAAATTCTTCTTGCTACCTCTTGAGCACAACGTTGGATTTCCCCGAAGAAGAGAGGATGATGCAGCAAAGTAGCGTAAGTATTTCCATCCGGGACTCTGAACAAACTTCGGTCATCAAATCACATAACTCAGAATACAAATCGTCATCGAACGTTAAGCGTGCGGACCCTACGGGTACGAGAACTATGTAGACATGACCGAGACAAATCCCCGGTCAATAACCAATAGCGGAACCTGGATGCTCATATTGGCTCCTACATATTCTATAAAGATCTTTATCGGTCAAACCACACAACAACACACGTTGTTCCCTTTATCATCGGTATGTTACTTGCCCGATATTCAATTGTCGGTATCATCATACCTAGTTCAATCTCGTCACCAACAAGTCTCTTTACTTGTTCCATAATGCATTGATACGTCTCCAACGTATCTATAATTTTTTATTGTTCCATGTTGTTTTATTATCAATCTTGGATGTTTCATAATCATTTTATATAACTTTTTGGTACTAACCTATTGACATAGTGCCAAATGCTAGTTGATGTTTTCCCATGTTTTTTACATCGCAGAAAATCCTTATCAGACGGAGTCCAAATGCCACGAAACTTTAAGGAGATTTTTTATGGACTAGAAGGAAGATATTGGGCCCTGGTTGCACCTAGGGGGAGTCCTGAGGAGGGGACAACCCACCAGGGCGCGCCAGGAGGCCCAGGCACGCCCTGGCGGGTTGTGCCCACCTCGGGTGCCCCCGGATTGCCTCTTTGCTCTATAAATACCCCAATATTCATGAAACCCTAGGGGAGTCAACGAAATATTCATCCAGCCGTCGCAGAGTCTAGAACCACCAGATCCAATCTAGACACCATCTCGGATGGGGTTCACGACCTCTATTGGTGCCTCTCCGATGATGGCTTTCTCTCTCTCGCTGAATTCTCAATACAATGGTCTCTTGGAGATCCATATGATATAACTCTTTTTGCGGTGTGTTTGTTGGGGTCTGATGAACTATGAGTTTATGATCAGTCATATCTTTTTATATCCATGAAAGTTATTTGAGTTTCTTTTATCTCTTATATGCATGATCTCTTATAGCCTCGTATTTCTTCTCCCATATTTGGGTTTTGTTTGGCCAACTTGATCTATTTATCTTGCAATGGGAAGAGGTGCCCGGTAGTGGGTTCGATCTTACGGTGCTTGATCCCAGTGATAGAAAGGGAACCGACACGTATGTATCGTTGCTACTAAGGATAAAAACATTGGATCTATATTTAACGCAATAGATAAACGGATCTTGTCTACATCATGTCATCGTTCTTATTGCATTACTCCGTTTTTCCATGAACTTAATACACTAGATGCATGATGGATAGATCTTGTCTACATCATGTCATCGTTCTTATTGCATTACTCCGTTTCTCCATGAACTTAATACACTAGATGCATGTTGGATAGCGGTCGATGTGTGGAGTAATAGTAGTAGATGCAGGCAGGAGTCGGTCTACTAATCTTGGACGTGATGCCTATGTAATGATCATTGCCTGGTGATGGTAGCTGCAACTACGTCGATATTTCCCTGGAGAGGGAAGGATGATGTAGCACAACGACGATAGGTATTTCCCTCAGTTATGAAACCAAGGTATCGAACCAGTAGGAGGACCAAGTAACACAACATAAACAACAACTCGCAACCCGACGAGTTAAAGGGGTTGTCAACCCCTTCCGGGGTACGACGCCTCAAGATAGTCAAGCAGACGTGAGGTAAATTGTAGTAGATTGATAGATCCAACGCCAAATAAAATAAATAAAGATAAAACACAGCAAGGTATTTTGTATTTTTTGGTTTAATATATCTGAATAAAAATGCAAAGGAAAAGTAGATCGCAAGGCAAATATATGAGAAAGAAGACCCGGGGGCCGTAGGTTTCACTAGTGGATTCTCTCGAGAAAAATAGCAAACGGTGGGTAAACAAATTACTGTTGGGCAATTGATAGAACTTCAGATAATTATGACAATATCCAGGCAATGATCATTCCATAGGCATCACGTCCAAGATTAGTAGACCAATTCCTGCCTGCATCTACTACTATTACTCCTCACATCAACCGCTATCCAGCATGCATCTAGTATATTAAGTTCATGGGAAAACGGAGTAATGCAATAAGAACGATGACATGATGTAGACAAGATCTGTTTATCTATATGGCGGTAGATATAGATCTCGTCTTTTTATCCTTAGTAGCAACGATACATACGTGTCGGTTCCCTTTCTGTCACTAGGATCGAGCACCGTAAGATCGAACCCACTACCGGGCACCTCTTCCCATTGCAAATAAATAGATCAAGTTGGCAAAACAAAACCCAAATATCGGAGAAGAAATACGAGGCTATAGGAGATCATGCATATAAGAGATCAAAGAAACTCAAATAACTTTCATGGATATAAAAAGATATAATTGGTCATAAACTCAAAGTTCATCAGATCCCAACAAACACACCGCAAAAGAGTTACATCATATGGATCTCCAAGAAACCATTGTATTGAGAATTCAGTGAGAGAGAGAAAGCCATCTAGCTACTAACTATAGACCCGAAGGTCTACAAAGAACTACTCATGCATCATCGGAGAGGCACCAATGGAAGTGGTGAACCTGTTGGGGAACGCAGTAAATTCAAAAATTTTCCTACGCACACGCAAGATCATGGTGATGCATAGCAACGAGAGGGGAGAGTGTTTGTCTACGTACCCTCGTAGACCGAAGCGGAAGCGTTGACACAACGTAGAGGAAGTAGTCGTACGTAGAGGAAGTAGTCGTACGTTCTCCTCGCGATCCAACCGATCACAGCACCGTTACTCCGGCACCTCCGAGTTCTTGGCACACGTTCAGCTCGATGACGATCCCCGGGCTCCGATCCAGCAAAGCGTCAGGGAAGAGTTCCGTCAGCACGACGGCGTGGTGACGATCTTGATGTGTTACCAGCGCAGGGCTTCGCCTAAGCACTGCAACGATATAATCGAGGTGGAATTTGTTGGAAGGGGGCACCGCACACGGCTAAGGAACGATCCGTAGATCAACTTGTGTGTCTTTGGGGTGCCCCCTGCCCCCGTATATAAAGGATCCAAGGGGGAGGGGCTGGCCGGCCAGGTTTGGTGCGCCAGGAGAGTCCTACTCCCTCTGGGAGTAGGATTCCCCCCCCCCCAATCCTAGTTGGACTAGGATTGCTCCAAGGGGGAGAGAGAGAGAGAGGGGGCGCCCCACTTCTCCTAGTCCTAATAGGACTAGGGAAGGGGGAGGCGCGCAGCCCCTAGGGCTGCCCTCTCACCTTTCCTCCAAGGCCCATGTTGGCCCATTATGCTCCCGGGGGGTTCCGGTAACCCTCCCGGTATTCCGGTAAAATCCTGTTTTCACCTGGAATGCATCCGATGTCCAAACATAGGCTTCCAATATATAATTCTTTATGTCTCGACCATTTCGAGACTCCTCGTCACGTCCGTGATCACATCCGGGACTCCGAACTCCTTCGGTACATCAAAATGCATAAACTCATAATAACTGTCATCGTAACGTTAAGCGTGCGGACCCTACGGTTCGAGAACAATGTAGACATGACCGAGACACGTTTCCGGTCAATAACCAATAGCGGGACCTGGATGCCCATATTGGCTCCTACATATTCTACGAAGATCTTTATCGGTCAGACCGCATAACAACATACGTTGTTCCCTTTGTCATCGGTATGTTACTTGCCCGAGATTCGATCGTCGGTATCCAATACCTAGTTCAATCTCGTTACCGGCAAGTCTCTTTTCTCGTTCCGTAATACATCATCTCGCAACTAACTCATTGGTTGCAATGCTTGCAAGGCTTATGTGATGTGCATTACCGAGAAGGCCCTGAGATACCTCTCCGACAATCGGAGTGACAAATCCTAATCTCGAAATATGCCAACTCAACATGTACCTTCGGAGACACTTGTAGAGCACCTTTATAATCACCCAGTTACGTTGTGACGTTTGGTAGCACACAAAGTGTCCCTACAGTAAATGGGAGTTGCATATTCTCATAGTTGAAGGAACATGTATAAGTCATGGATAAAAGCAATAGCAACATACTAAACGATCGGGTGCTATGCTAATGTAATGGGTCATGTCAATCAGATCATTCAACTAATGATGTGATCTCGTTAATCAAATAACAACTCTTTGTTCATGGCTAGGAAACATAACCATCTTTGATTAATGAGCTAGTCAAGTAGAGGCATACTAGTGACACTCTGTTTGTCTATGTATTCACACATGTATTATGTTTCCAGTTAATACAATTCTAGCATGAATAATAAACATTTATCATGATATAAGGAAATAAATAATTATTGCCTCTAGGGCATATTTCCTTCAGTCTCCCACTTGCACTAGAGTCAATAATCTAGTTCACATCGCCATGTGATTTATCAGCAATAGTTCACATCGATATGTGACCAACACCCAAAGGGTTTACTAGATTCAGTAATATAGTTCACATTGCTATGTGATTAACACCCAAAGAGTACTACAGTGTGACTTTTGCTTGTGAGAGAAGTTTAGTCAACGGGTCTGCCACATTCAGATCCGTTACGTATTTTGCAATTTTCTATGTCTACAATGCTCTGCACGGAGCTACTTTAGCTAATTGCTCCCACTTTCAATATGTATCTAGATTGAGACTTAGAGTCATCTAGATTAGTGTCAAAACTTGCATCGACGTAACCTTTTACGACGAACCTTTTTGTCACCTCCATAATCGAGAAACATATCCTTATTCCACTAAGGATAATTTTGACCGCCGTCCAGTGATCTACTCCTAGATCACTATTGTACTCCCGTGCCAATCTCAGGGTAGGGTATACAATAGGTCTGGTACACAGCATGGCATACTTTATAGAACCTATGGCTGAGGCATAGGGAATGACTTTCATTCTCTTTCTATCTTCTGCCGTGGTCGGGCTTTGAGTCTTACTCAATTTCACACCTTGTAATACAGGCAAGAACTCTTTCTTTGACTGTTCCATTTTGAACTACTTCAAAATCTTTTCAAGGTATGTACTTATTGAAAAACTTATCAAGCGTCTTGATCTATCTCTATAGATCTTGATGCTCAATATGTAAGCAGCTTCACCGAGGTCCTTCTTCGAAAAACTCCTTTCAAATACTCCTTTATGCTTTACAGAATAATTCTACATTATCTCCGATCAATAATATGTCATTTACATATACTTATCAGAAATACTGTAGTGCTCCCACTCACTTTCTTGTAAATACAGGCTTCACCGCAAGTCTGTATAAAACTATATGCTTTGATCAACTTATCAAAGCGTATATTCCAACTCCGAGATGCTTGCACCAGTCCATAGATGGATCGATGGAGCTTGCATATTTTGTTAACACCTTCAGGATCGACAAAACCTTCTAGTTGCATCATATACAACTCTCCATTAAGGAATGCAGTTTTGTTTATCCATTTGCCAGATTTCATAAAATGCGGCAATTGCTAACATGATTCGGACAGACTTAAGCATAGATACGAGTGAGAAATTCTCATCATAGTCAATACTTTGAACTTGTCGAAAAACCTTTTTCGACAATTCTAGCTTTGTAGATAGTAACACTACTATCAGTGTCCGTCTTCCTCTCGAAGATCCATTTATTCTTAATTGCTTGCCGATCATCGGGCAAGGCAACCAAAGTCCAAACTTTGTTCTCATACATGGATCATATCTCAGATTTCATGGCCTCTAACCATTTTGCGGAATCTGGGCTCATCATCGCTTCCTCATAGTTCGCAAGTTCGTCATGGTCTAGTAACATGACTTCCAGAACAGGATTACCGTACCACTCTGGTGCGGATCTCACTCTGGTTTACCTACGAGATTCGGTAGTTACTTGATCTGAAGTTTACATGATCATCATCATTAGCTTCCTCACTAATTGGTGTAGTAGTCACAAGAACAGATTTCTGTGATGAACTACTTTCCAATAAGGGAGAAGGTACAATTACCTTATCAATTTTTCTACTTTCCTCCCACTCACTTCTTTCGAAAGAAACTTCTTCTCTAGAAAGGATCCATTCTTTAAGCAACTATTTTGCCTTTGGATCTGTGATAGAAGGTGTACCCAACATTTTCCTTTGGGTATTCTATGAAGACGCATTTCTCCGATTTGGGTTCGAGCTTATCAGGATGAAACTTTTTCACATAAGCATCGCAACTCCAAACTTTAAGAAACGACAGCTTAGGTTTATTGCTAAACCATAGTTCATACGGTGTCGTCTCAACGGATTTAGATGGTGCCCTATTAAACGTGAATGCAGCTGTCTCTAATGCATGATCCCAAAACGATATTGGTAAATCGGTAAGAAACATCATAGTTTGTACTATATCCAATAAAGTACGGTTATGACGTTCAGACACACCATTATGCTGTGGTGTTCCAGGTGGCATGAATTTTGTGAAACTATTCCACATTGTTTTAATTGAAGACCAAACTCGTAACTCAAATATTTGTCTCCGCGATCAGATCGTAGAAACCTTATTTTCTTGTCACGATGATTTTCACTTCACTCTAAAATTCTTTGAACTTTTCAAATGTTTCAGACTTATGTTTCATCAAGTAGATATACCCATATCTGCTCAAATCATCTGTGAAGGTTAGAAAATAATGATACTTGTCGCGAGCCTTAATATTCATCGGATCATATACATCAGTATGTATGATTTCCAAAAAATCTGTTGCTTGCTCCATTGTTCCGGAGAACGGCGTTTTTAGTCATCTTGCCCAAGAGGCATGGTTCGCAAGCATCAAGTGATTCATAATCAAGTGATTCCAAAATCCCATCAGCATGGAGTTTCTTCATGCGCTTTACACCAATATGACCTAAACTGCAGTGCCACAAATAAGTTGCACTATCATTATTAACTTTGCACCTTTTGGCTTCAATATTATGAATATGTGTATCACTATGATCGAGATCCAACAAACCATTTCGTTGGTGTGTATAACCATAGAAGGTTTTATTCATGTAAACAGAACAACAATTTATTCTCTTACTTAAATGAATAGCCGTATTGCAATAAACATGATCAAATCATATTCATGCTCAACGCAAACACCAAATAACACTTATTTAGGTTTAACACTAATCCCGAAAGTATAGGGAGTGTGCGATGATGATCATATCAATCTTGGAACCACTTCCAACACACATCGTCACCTTGCTCTTTAACTAGTCTTTGTTCATTCTGCAACTCCCGTTTCGAGTTACTAAATTTTAGCAACTGAACTAGTACCAAATACTGAGGGGTTGCTATGAACACTAGTAAAGTACACATCAATAACACGTATATCAAATATACTTATGTTCACTTTGCCATCCTTCTTATCCGCCAATCACTTGGGGTAGTTCCGCTTCCAGTGACCAGTCTCTTTGCAGTAGAAGCACTTAGTCTTAGACTTAGGACTAGACTTGGGCTTTTTCACTTGAGCAGCAACTTGCTTGCCGTTCTTCTTGAAGTTCCCCTTCTTTCCTTTTGCCCTTTTCTTGAAACTAGTGATCTTGTCAACCATCAACACTTGATGTTTTTCTTTGATTTCTACCTTCGTCGATTTTAGCATCGCGAAGAGCTTGGGAATATTTTCCGTTATCCCTTGCATATTATAGTTCATCACGAAGTTCTACTAACTTGGTGATGGTGACTAGAGAATTCTGTCAATCACTATCTTATCTGGAAGATTAACTCCCACTTGATTCAAACGATTGTAGTACCCAGACAATCTGAGCACATGCTCACTAGTTGAGCGATTCTCCTCCATCTTTTAGCTATAGAACTTGTTGGAGACTTCATATCTCTCAACTCGGGTATTTGCTTGAAATATTAACTTCAACTCCTGGAACATCTCATATGCTCCATGACGTTCAAAACGTCTTTGAAGTCCCGATTCTTAAGCCGTTAAGCATGGTGCACTAAACTATTAAGTAGTCATCATATTGAGCTAGCAAAACGTTCATAACGTCTGCATCTGCTCCTGCAAAAGGTCCGTCACCTAGCGGTGCATCAAGGACAAAATTCTTCTGTGCAGCAATGAGGATAAACCTCAGATTACGGATCCAATCCGCATCATTGCTACTAACATTTTTCAACACAATTTTCTCTAGGAACATATCAAAATAAACACAGGGAAGCAACAATGCGAGCTATTGATCTACAACATAGATATGCTAATACTACCAGGACTAAGTTCATGATAAATTAAAGTTCAATTAATCATATTACTTAAGAACTCCCACTTAGATAGACATCTCTCTAATCCTCTAAGTGATCACGTGATCCAAATCAACTAAACCATGTCCGATCATCACGTGAGATGGAGTAGTTTCAATGGTGAACATCATTATGTTGATCATATCTACTATATGATTCACGCTCGACCTTTCGGTCTCTGTGTTCCGAGGCCATATCTGTATATGCTAGGCTCGTCAAGTTAAACCTGAGTATTCCGCGTGTGCAACTGTTTTGCACCCGTTGTATTTGAACGTAGAGCCTATCACACCCGATCATCACGTGGTGTCTCAGCACGAAGAACTTTCGCAACGGTGCATACTCAGGGAGAACACTTCTTGATAATTTAGTGAGAGATCATCTTATAATGCTACCGTCAAACAAAGCAAGATAAGATGCACAAAAGATAAACATCACATGCAATCAATATAAGTGATATGATATGGCCATCATCATCTTGTGCTTGTGATCTCCATCTCTGCAGCAGCGTCATGATCACCATCGTCACCGGCGCGACACCTTGATCTCCATCGCAGCATCGTTGTCGTCTCGCTAATCTTATGCTTCTACGACTATCACTACCGTTCAGCAATAAAGTAAAGCATTACATCGCGATTGCATTGCATACAATAAAGCGACAACCATATGGCTCCTGCCAGTTGCCGATAACTCGGTTACAAAACATGATCATCTCATACAATAAAATTTAGCATCACGTCTTGACCATATCACATCACAACATGCCCTGCAAAAACAAGTTAGACGTTCTCTACTTTGTTGTTGCAAGTTTTACGTGGCTGCTACGGGCTTTAAGCAAGAACTCATCTTACCTACGCATCAAAACCACAACGATAGTTTGTCAAATAGACTCCGTTTTAACCTTCTCAAGCACCGGGCGTAGCCACACTCGGTTCAACTAAAGTTGGAGAGACAGTCTTCCGCAAGCCATCTCTGTGCAAAGCACGTCGAGGGAACCGGTCTCGCGTAAGCGTACGCGTAAGGTTGGTCCGGATCGTCTCATCCAACAATACCGCTGAACCAAAGTATGACATGCTGGTAGGCAGTATGACTTGTATCGTCCACAACTCACTTGTGTTCTACTCGTGCAAATAACATCAGCCATAAAACCTAGGCTCGGATGCCACTGTTGGGGAACGCAGTAAATTCAAAAATTTTCCTACGCACACGCAAGATCATGGTGATGCATAGCAACGAGAGGGGAGAGTGTTTGTCTACGTACCCTCGTAGACCGAAGCGGAAGCGTTGACACAACGTAGAGGAAGTAGTCGTACGTAGAGGAAGTAGTCGTACGTTCTCCTCGCGATCCAACCGATCACAGCACCGTTACTCCGGCACCTCCGAGTTCTTGGCACACGTTCAGCTCGATGACGATCCCTGGGCTCCGATCCAGCAAAGCGTCAGGGAAGAGTTCTGTCAGCACGACGGCGTGGTGACGATCTTGATGTGTTACCGGCGCAGGGCTTCGCCTAAGCACTGCAACGATATAATCGAGGTGGAATTTGGTGGAAGGGGGCACCGCACACGGCTAAGGAACGATCCGTAGATCAACTTGTGTGTCTTTGGGGTGCCCCCTGCCCCCGTATATAAAGGATCCAAGGGGGAGGGGCTGGCCGGCCAGGTTTGGTGCGCCAGGAGAGTCCTACTCCCTCTGGGAGTAGGATTCCCCCCCCCCCCCAATCCTAGTTGGACTAGGATTGCTCCAAGGGGGAGAGAGAGAGAGAGGGGGCGCCCCACTTCTCCTAGTCCTAATAGGACTAGGGAAGGGGGGAGGCGCGCAGCCCCTAGGGCTGCCCTCTCACCTTTCCTCCAAGGCCCATGTTGGCCCATGATGCTCCCGGGGGGTTCCGGTAACCCTCCCGGTATTCCGGTAAAATCCTGTTTTCACCTGGAATGCATCCGATGTCCAAACATAGGCTTCCAATATATAATTCTTTATGTCTCGACCATTTCGAGACTCCTCGTCACGTCCGTGATCACATCCGGGACTCCGAACTCCTTCGATACATCAAAATGCATAAACTCATAATAACTGTCATCGTAACGTTAAGCGTGCGGACCCTACGGTTCGAGAACAATGTAGACATGACCGAGACACGTTTCCGGTCAATAACCAATAGCGGGACCTGGATGCCCATATTGGCTCCTACATATTCTACGAAGATCTTTATCGGTCAGACCGCATAACAACATACGTTGTTCCCTTTGTCATCGGTATGTTACTTGCCCGAGATTCGATCGTCGGTATCCAATACCTAGTTCAATCTCGTTACCGGCAAGTCTCTTTTCTCGTTCCGTAATACATCATATCGCAACTAACTCATTGGTTGCAATGCTTGCAAGGCTTATGTGATGTGCATTACCGAGAAGGCCCTGAGATACCTCTCCGACAATCGGAGTGACAAATCCTAATCTCGAAATATGCCAACTCAACATGTACCTTCGGAGACACTTGTAGAGCACCTTTATAATCACCCAGTTACGTTGTGACGTTTGGTAGCACACAAAGTGTCCCTACAGTAAATGGGAGTTGCATATTCTCATAGTTGAAGGAACATGTATAAGTCATGGATAAAAGCAATAGCAACATACTAAACGATCGGGTGCTATGCTAATGTAATGGGTCATGTCAATCAGATCATTCAACTAATGATGTGATCTCGTTAATCAAATAACAACTCTTTGTTCATGGCTAGGAAACATAACCATCCTTGATTAATGAGCTAGTCAAGTAGAGGCATACTAGTGACACTCTGTTTGTCTATGTATTCACACATGTATTATGTTTCCAGTTAATACAATTCTAGCATGAATAATAAACATTTATCATGATATAAGGAAATAAATAATTATTGCCTCTAGGGCATATTTCCTTCAGAACCCCTCCGTGATGGTGTCTAGATTGGATCTGGTGGTTCTGGACTCTGCGGCGGTTGGATGAATATTTCGTCGACTCCCCTAGGGTTCTGGAAATATTGGGGTATTTATAGAGCAAAGAGGCGGTCCGAGGGGCACCCGAGGTGGGCACAACCCACCAGGGCGCGCCTGGGCCTCCTGGCGCGCCCAGGTGGGTTGTGCCCCCCTCGGGGCACCCCCCAGGTGCAACCAGGGCCCGTTGCCTTCCTTTTGGCCCCTAAAAAATCATCATGAAGGTTCGTGGCATTTGGACTTCATTTGATATTGATTTCCTGCGATGTAAAAAACATGGAAAAACAGCAACTGGCACTTGGCACTATGTCAATAGGTTAGTACCAAAAATGATATAAAATGATTATAAAACATCCAAGATTGATAATAAAACAACATGGAACAACCAAAATTATACATACATTGGAGACGTATCACCTGGTTATCGTCATAATTATTTGAGGTTCTATCAATTGGCCAACAGTAATTTGTTTACCCACCGTTTGCTATCTTTCTCGAGAGAAGCCACTAGTGAAACCTACGGCCCCCGGGTCTTATTTCTCATATATTTGCTCACGATCTACTTTTCCTTTGCATTTTTATTCATATCTATTAAACCAAAAATACAAAAATACTTTGTTGCGCTTTATTTATTTGTCATCTATTATTTCAATGTACTACAATTTTCTGGCATCGTTACCCAAAAGGGATTGACAACCCCTTTAACACATCGGGTTGTGAGGTGTTGTTATTTGTGTGCAGGTGTTGTTTATGTTATGTTGCTTGGTTCTCCTACTGGTTCGATAACCTTGGTTTCTTCACTAAGGGAAATACCTACCGTCGCTGTCCTGCATCATCCCTTCCTCTTTGGGGAAATACCGATGTAGTCCTAGAAGACATGAGCTTTTCTGGTGCTATAGTCAAAGAGCGATCATGCATCATCCCATAACTAACTCATTAGTCACATTGCTTGCAAGGATCATAGTGATGTGCATTACCAAGAGGGCCCAGAGATACCTCTCTGATACATGAAGTGACAAATCCTAATCTCGATCTATGCCAACTCAACAAACACCATCAGAGACACCTGTAGGGCATCTTTATAATCACCCAGTTACATTGTGGTGTTTGATAGCACACAAGGTGTTCCTCCGGTATTCGGGACACTCTAGCAGAGGCATACTAGGGACACTCTGTTTGTCTGTGTATCCACACATGTACTAAGTTTTCGGTTAATACAATTCTAGCATGAATAATAAACATTTATCATGATATAAGGAAATATAAACAACAACTTTATTATTGCCTCTAGGGCATATTTCCTTCAGTCTCCCACTTGCACTAGAGTCAATAATCTAGATTACATAGTAATGATTCTAACACCCATGGAGTCTTGGTACTGATCATGTTTTGCTCGTGAGAGAGGTTTAGTCAACGGGTCTGCAACATTCATATCCTGGTGTATCTTACAAATCTCTATGTCTCCCTCCTTGACCTTATCGCAGATGGAATTGAAGCGTCTCTTGATGTGCTTTGTTCTCTTGTGAAATCTGGATTCCTTTGCCAAGGCAATTGCACCAGTATTGTCACAAAAGATTTTCATTGGACCCGATGCACTAGGTATGACACCTAGATCGGAAATGAACTCCTTCATCCAGACTCCTTCATTTGTTGCTTCCGAAGCAGCTATGTACTCCACTTCACATGTAGATCCCGCTACGACGCTCTGCTTCGAACTGCACCAACGGACAGCTCCACCATTCAATATAAATACGTATCCAGTTTGTGACTTAGAGTCATCCGGATCACTGTCAAAGCTTGCATCAATGTAACCGTTTACAACGAGCTCTTTGTCACCTCCATAAACGAGAAACATATCCTTAGTCCTTTTCAGGTATTTCAGGATGTTCTTGACCGTTGTTGAAAGGATCGAGAAGAGGTGTCTAGAGGGGGGGGGGGTTGATTAGACACTTGGTGCCAAAAGTTGCAGTTTTTAATATTCTTAAGTTTAAGTGGAGTTTGAGCACAAGTTTAACAAACACAATACATATCAAGCAAGCATGCAATGAGTATATGAGCAGCGGAAAGTAAAGCATGCAACTTGCAAGAATGTAAAGGGAAGGGTTTGGAGTATTCAAACGCAATTGGAGACACGGATGTTTTTGTCGTGGTTCCGATAGGTGGTGCTATCGTACATCCACGTTGATGGAGACTTCAACCCACTGAGGGTAACGGTTGTGCGAGTCCACGGAGGGCTCCACCCACGAAGGGTCCACGAAGAAGCAACCTTGTCTATTCCATCATGGTCGTCGCCCATGAAGGACTTGCCTCACTAGCGGTAGATCTTCACGAAGTAGGTGATCTCCTTGCCCTTACAAACTCCTTGGTTCAACTCCACAATCTTGTTGGAGGCTCCCAAGTGACACCTAGCCAATCTAGGAGACACCACTCTCCAAGAAGAAACAAATGGTGTGTTGATGATGAACTCCTTGCTCTTGTGCTTCAGATGATAGTCTCCCCAACACTCAACTCCCTCACACAGGATTTGGATTTGGTGGAAAGAAGATTTGAGTGGAAAGCAACTTGGGAAAGCTACAGATCAAGATTCATATGGTTGGAATGGAATATCTTGACCTCAACACATGAGTAGGTAGTTCTCTCTCAGAAAATGTGTATTGGAAGTGTAGATGTGTTCTGATGGCTTTCCCCACGAAAGAAGAGTGGGTGGATGGGTATATATAGCCTTCACACAAAATCTTCATCTTCATCTTGGCGTGTCCCACTTGTGGATGCTTCCGTATCGACTCTTGGTTCACCTTGTCATGAGGTAGAAGCTTCCACTTGGATGGACGAGGTACTCTCCTTCACTTCCATTGGACGAATCTTGCCAATGGACAAGTCTTGAATTGCTTCCGAAGGGTCTTTGTCTCCTACATCAAATGGCAATTGCTCTACTTGCGAGCCGTTAGATTCATCAAACTTCACATCTACCGTCTCTTCAACCTTTCGGGTGAAATTGTTGTAGACACGGTAAGTGTGAGAGTTTGAGCCATAACCAAGTAGGAAACCTTCATGAGATTTAGGAGCAAATTTAGAATGACGATGCTTATCAAGAATGTAGCACTTTGAGCCGAATACTCGAAAGTATCCAACTTGGGGTTTGTTACCGGTGAGGAGCTCATATGCCGTCTTGCGGAGTAGCTTGTGAAGATACAAGCGATTTGTTGCATGACAAGCTGTCTCAACCGCTTCCGCCCAAAAGTGCTTTGGCGTTTTGTACTCATCAATCATCGTTCTTGCCATCTCGATAAGAGTCTGATTCTTCCTCTCAACAACTCCATTTTGTTTAGGTGTGTACGTAGCCGAGAACTCGTGTGAAATCCCTTCTTCGTCAAGAAAGGTGTCCACATTTGCGTTCTTTGAACTCCGTTCCATTGTCGCTCCGAACCTTCTTGATCTTCACGTGAAACTGATTTTGGGCCTTTCTAGCGAAGTTTTTGAGGATCTTTTGGACCTGCGATTTGTCATCAAGAAAGAACACCCACGCAAATCTTGAAAAATCATCAACTATGACTAGACCAAATGAGTTACCACCAAGACTCTTGTAGGCATTTGGACCAAAGAGATCCATGTGAAGTAGCTCGAGTGGTCTTCTTGTGGTCATGATGTTCTTCACGCGGTGACTTCCTCCAACTTGTTTTCCTGCTTGACAAGCACTACAAAGTCAATCCTTGTCAAATATGACATCTTTTATTCCAAGGATATGATCACCTTTAATAAGCTTATCAAGATTTCGCATTCCAACATGACCTAGTCTTCTATGCCACAACCAGCCTTTAGAAGATTTAGCAATTAAGCAAGTTTTAGGTTGAGCCTTTTTAGTGAAATCAACAATGCAAAGATCTCCTCTACGTATACCGGTAAAGACCATTTTATAATTGTCTCTATGAAACACTTGGCAATCTACTTCAGTGAATAGGACATTGAAACCGAAATCCGCAAGTCTAGAAACTGAAAATAAATTGTATCCAAGGGATTCAACGAGCATGACATTTTGTATGGAGCTATCATGTGAGATGGCCACCTTACCAAGACCAACCACCTTACCCTTTGAATTATCACCAAAAGTGACATATTTTCGAGGGCCGTCGTTTTCAGCAAGCTCATTAAACATATCTTCATTTCCGGTCATATGATCAGTACATCCACTGTCAAGGACCCATTCCTTTCCTCCAGCCATGTAGCCACAAAGATTTGCCATAAGACCAAAATGTCTCATTGCATCATCGAGATCATAGTCACTATCATCATCCTCATCATAGTATCCATGTTCAACATCCTCTTGTGATTGATCAATTCGTAGAGAGGGTAATTCATTAGATAAATGATCATCAAAATGGTTACCTTTATGAATTCTAATAGCTTCGGATATGATATCGCTAATGATTCCAACGTTTCCTTTAGCACGCATGAGATTGGTAAGCTCAAATAGACAATCACCAAAGCTAGGATCACTAGAGTTCATCTTACTCAAGGCAATAGACTTATGGAGAATTTTGTCTAAGTTTTTCAAGGAATAACTTGGAAATCGCTCCTCAAGAAATTTCCATATAGTATTGGCACAATCAAGAGTAGGCAAACTAGCAATCAAATTTTTGGGCAATCCTCTTATGATAAGATTGATGGTTCTAAGATTGCGAATTATGTCAAGATCTTCATCTAGGGTAGGGTGCAAAGGATCAACATGAGGTGCACAAGGGCTAGCAATGTACTTGTTCAAATGGTATTCATTGAAAAACTCAAGCATTTCATTTTTCCACTCATGAAAATACTCTCCATCAAGAATAGGCACTCTATGTCTAAGACTTCCCAAAGTAGACACATCCATCTTCCTCCAATGGTGTTTAAACCAAGGCAATGGAGACCAAAGCTCTGATTCCAATTGAAAGGATCGAGAAGAGGTGTCTAGAGGGGGGGTGATTAGACACTAGGTGCCAAAAGTTACAGTTTTTAATATTCTTAAGTTTAAGTGGAGTTTGAGCACAAGTTTAACAAACACAATACATATCAAGCAAGCATGCAATGAGTATATGAGCAGCAGAAAGTAAAGCATGCAACTTGCAAGAATGTAAAGGGAAGGGTTTGGAGTATTCAAACGCAATTGGAGACATGGATGTTTTTGTCGTGGTTCCGATAGGTGGTGCTATCGTACATCCACGTTGATGGAGACTTCAACCCATGGAGGGTAACGGTTGCACGAGTCCACGGAGGGCTCCACCCACGAAGGGTCCAGGAAGAAGCAACCTTGTCTATTCCATCATGGTCGTCGCCCACGAAGGACTTGCCTCACTAGCGGTAGATCTTCATGAAGTAGGCGATCTCCTTGCCCTTACAAACTCCTTGGTTCAACTCCACAGTCTTGTTGGAGGCTCCCAAGTGACACCTAGCCAATCTAGGAGACACCACTCTCCAAGAAGTAACAAATGGTGTGTTGATGATGAACTCCTTGCTCTTGTGCTTCAAATGATAGTCTCCCCAACACTCAACTTTCTTACACAGGATTTGGATTTGGTGGAAAGAAGATTTGAGTGGAAAGCAACTTGGGAAAGCTAGAGATCAAGATTCATATGGTTGGAATGGAATATCTTGACCTCAACACATGAGTAGGTAGTTCTCTCTCAGAAAATGTGTATTGGAAGTGTAGATGTGTTCTGATGGCTTTCTCCATGAATGAAGAGTGGTTGGATGGGTATATATAGCCTTCACACAAAATCTAACCGTTACACACAATTTGCCAAACTCGATGGGACCGAATGGTTAAACTCGGTCGGACCGATTCAGCAAACCTAGTGACCGTTAGGATTTTCGGTGAGACTGAGATGCAACTCGGTAGGACCGATATGGTTAGGGTTCGGGCATAACATAATCTCGGTGTGACCGATTACACAAAATCGGTGGGACCGATTTTGGTAATAAGCTAACCAGAGAGTTGGTCAGGCAAACTCGGTGAGACCGATTACACAAACTCGGTGGGACCGATTTGGGTGATAAGCTAACCAGAGAATTTGCATTGTAATCTCGGTAGTACCGATTGCTCAAACTCGTGAAACCGATTTTGGTAATGGACATACACAGAGAGATTACAATCCCATCTCGGTGAGACCGAGATCCCTATCGGTGAAACCGATTTGCTAAGGTTTGTGGCAGTGGCTATGACATTTGAAACTCGTTGGCTCCCGATAGAAAGAACCGGTGGGGCCGAGTTGGACTTTTGGTTTAGGTCATATGTGGATGTGGGAAGGTAGTTGAGGGTTTTGGAGCATATCACTAAGCACTTTGAGCAAGCAATCCATTAAGCAACACCTCATCCCCTCTTGATAGTATTGGCTTTTCCTATAGACTCAATGTGATATTGGATCACTTAAATAGAAAATGTAGAGTCTTGATCTTGAAGCTTTGAGCCAGTCCTTTGTCCTTAGCATCTAGAAGGGGTTCCACATCCTCTAGTCCATGCCACTCCATTGTTGAACTTATCCGAAACATACTAGGTAAAAGTGTTAGTCCAACAAGAGATATGTTGACATTAATTACCAAAACCACCCAGGGAGCACTTGTGCTTTCAATCTCCCCCTTTTTGGTAATTGATGACAACATACATCAAAGCTTTAGATAAAGATATAGAGAATAGCAAGTAAAGCTTTGGAAAGACATGTAACATGCATAGGCTCCCCTTACATGTATGCAAACATGTGAAGATGGAATATAGGAGCATGTGCATGCATAAACATGACAGAGTAAGCAATGTGTTACATGTATCTTGGCTATATGCATCAGAGCAAATGATGTGAATATGAGAAATGTACCTTCATGCTCATGAGTCCTTCTTGCAAACAGTATGTACATCAGCAAGAACTTCTCATTCACATGACTGAGATGCATATACTTACCTTGTGGTCTTGAGTTGGCTTAGGATGGGATGAACCTGCGCAAACAAGGTTAAATAACACAGATACACCTACTGACCAGAGCAAACAAGAGAAACCACAAGAGAACCAAGACTGGGATGACATATAGAGTGAGTACTAAGTACCACATTGGATATAGACATGTCCCCAAAGGTAAAGATATGCAATAAAATCAGAGATTTCCTTCCCTTAGATGTCTTGCTCCCCCTGAATCTGCATGGGATATTGGGAGAAGATAGGGAACAGAAAATCAGAGAAACAGAAAAGAAACAACAGAGCTTGAGCCAAAGCAAGCAAACAAACATGTCTTTCCCCTCTTAAAGACATGTGACATCTCTCCTCTTGAACGCCAAGCATCTGGGGTCTTTGATGATATTACTTTATCCTTGTTGAGAAACTCTCTCCCCCTGAGTATTCTCTCTTTCTCCCCCTATAGGAAATATTAGGCTTTGATGTGATCTCTCTCTCCCCCTTTGACATCAATTTCCAAGAAGGGCTCTTGTGGACATGTGATACAAATGGGTTGGTCCTTGAGTCACAGAGCAAAGCAGCATGTCTAATATGATGCTGGTAGAGGACAAGAATCATTGAGTGGAGCTGGAGCAAACAGAAATTAGGAATAAGTGGCAAGTTGGTTGTCCTGTGGTGGAATCGATGACTCTGAGTTGTGTGCTTTGGTTGCACCAAAAGGTTTCGGTTGAGCCGAAGAAAGCAAACCGGTGGGACCGAGTTCATCAGAGTGAAACCACCTGTCACCTCAGCTCACTGGACAAGTAAGATCTCACAAGGAATTGCAAAGAATTAACTGAAAGATTTGCAATGAATTGGATGCAGAAAATGCAGAACAAAAGCAAAGAAAAGAAACTAAAAGATCTAGATGAAGTTAATTTTTTTTGAGAAAGGGGAAACAAATATGCAAGAGACAAATGCAATAACATAGAAAAGAACACACGAGAACTTCATCTAGAGTTGGGCGGCGACAAAGTCACCTATGTTAGAGTATATTGACTTAGGAGTCAAGTGAGATCACTTGATCATAGGTCATACTCATCGTTTAAGCTCAAAATGGGGTTACCATTTTTCGTTTAAGCCTTTTGATGTATTCACATCTTGTCGAGTTGCTTTGACTCGTGACTTGGAGTAAAGCTTCTCTAAGATGGAATAACATACCTTGGGTGGTGGTGTTGATCTTGCTCATGTACTTGAACTTGTGTGGGTTGCTCAAGGTTGATGTAGTTTCATCAAGAGTTGGGAGCACCACTTGGAGTTTGAGTTCATCTACCTACATGGGTTAGTCTTGCAAGGAAGAGCACTTGTGTATCCAAAATGACAGTTATAAGATTTAATCATAGAATTTGTCAAAGGATATGTTTGAATGGTTTCGTGCTTCCTTGTCCTCAACCACCATTGTGTAGAGACTTGGTGATGTAGAGATTGCTCAAGATGTGAGTGAGTTGCAATCTCATATATTTCGATTCAACCAAGTACCTACACGGGTTAGATAACATGCAAGGTACAAATATATCCAAGACATATGAATAGTATCATAAGAGAAATATCGAGGATTAGTCATAGGCTCATGCCCCGCATGTATCAAATGGAGTTCCTACTCCAAGTTTGAAGCATCAATGATGTTCATATTCACCTCTCAACCTGCAAAACACTTTCTCATCAAGTGGTTTAGTGAAAATATCCGCCAATTGCTTATCGGTGCAAACATGCTTAATGTTAATGTCCCCTTTTGCAACATGATCTCGAATGAAATGATGACGAACTTCAATATGCTTAGTTCGAGAGTGTTGCACGGGATTGTGAGCAATCTTAATAGCACTTTCATTGTCACATAGCAATGGAACATGTTTCACATATATCCCATAATCTTTAAGAGTTTGGGTCATCCAAAGTAATTGAGCACAACATGAACCAGCGGCAACATCTTCCGCTTCGGCGGTGGATAAGGATACCGAGTTTTGTTTCTTGGAAGACCAAGATACAAGAGATCTACCAAGGAATTGACAAGTACCCTAAGTGGACTTTCTATCAACCTTGTCTCTGGCATAGCCCGAATCGGAGTAACCAACAAGATCAAAAGAGGACCTCTTAGGATACCAAATGCCAAAATTTGGTGTATGGATTAGGTATCTGACTATCCTTTTCACAGCCTTAAGATGACATTCTTTAGGAGCAGCTTGATATCGTGCACACATGCACACACTTAGCATAATATCGGGACGTGAGGCACATAGATATAACAATGAACCAATCATAGAGCGATAAACCTTTTGATCAACCGGTTCACCACCTTTGGTCAAATCAAGATGTCCACTAGTAGGCATGGGTGTAGTCATACCTTTGCATTCTTGCATACCTTCAAATATTTTGCTGCAGATAGTAAGTCTTTCAGGTGTGGTTGAATTGACAACTCAACTGCTAATACTTGAGAATATTCTTTGGCTCCCCTTGTGTCGAATCAATAAATTTGGGTTGAATACTCTACCCTCGAAAACTGTTGTGATCCCCTATACTTGTGGGTTATCACCTCCAACCCTAGTCCAATTTGGTTTGGGCTTGGGGGTGCGCGCCTCCACCTGGTCGCCGCCTCCTCTCTCCACTAAGGCCCATGAAGGCCCATTAACTCCCCGGGGGGGCTTCCGGTAACCCCCGGTACTCCGAAACTTCATCCGAGATGACCCAAACTATTTCGGTGTCTGAATGTAACCTTCCAATATATGAATCTTTACCTCTCGACCATTTCGAGACTGCTCGTCATGTCCGTGATCTCACCCAGGACTCCCAACAAACTTCGGTCATTGCTACCTCTTGAGCATGCGTTGGTTTTCCCTTGAAGAGAAAAGGGTGATGCAGCAAAGTAGCGTAAGTATTTCCCTCAGTTTTTGAGAACCAAGGTATCAATCCAGTAGGAGGCCACACGCAAGTCCCTCATACCTACACAAACAAATAAGAACCTTGCAACCAACGCGAGAAAGGGTTGTCAATCCCTTCACGGCCACTTGCAAAAGTGAGATATGATAGAGATGATAAGATAATATTTTTGGTATTTTTATGATAAAGATTAAAAGTAAAGATTGCAAAATAAACGGCACAAAAAATAGCTAGTTGACGGAAGATTAATATGATGGAAAATAGACCAGGGGGCCATAGGTTTCACTAGTGGCTTCTCTCAAGATAGCATAAGTATTACGGTGGGTGGACAAATTACTGTCGAGCAATTGATAGAAACGTGCATAATTATGAGAATATCTATGCATGATCATGTATATAGGCATCACGTCCGCAACAAGTAGACCGACTCCTGCCTGCATCTACTACTATTACTCCACACATCGACCGCTATCCAGCATGCATCTAGAGTGTTAAGTTCATAAGAACGGAGTAACACATTAGGCAAGATGACATGATATAGAGGGATAAACTCAAGCAATATGATATAAACCCCATCTTTTTATCCTCGATGGCAACAATAAAATACGTGTCGTTTCCCCTTCTGTCATTGGGATCGAGCAACGCAAGATTGAACCCAAAGCTAAGCACTTCTCCCATTGCAAGAAAGATCAATCTAGTAGGCCAAACCAGACTGATAATTCGAAGAGACTTGCAAAGATAACCAATCATACATAAAAGAATTCAGAGAAGATTCAAATATTGTTCATAGATAATCTTGATCATAAACCCACAATTCATCAGATCTCGACAAACACACCGCAAAAAGAGTTACATCGAATAGATCTCCAAGAAGATCGAGGAGAACTTTGTATTGAGATCCAAAGATAGAGAAGAAGCCATCTAGATAATAACTATGGACCCGAAGGTTTGTGGTAAACTACTCACACATCATCGGAGAGGCTATGGTGTTGATGTAGAAGCCCTCCGTGATCGATCCCCCCTCCGGCAGAGCGTCGGAAAAGGCCCCAAGATGGGATATCATTGGTACAGAAGGTTGCGACGGTGGAAATAGGGTTTCGTGGTGCTCCTGGTTGGTTTCGGGGTATATGGGTATATATAGGAGGAAGAAGTAGGTCGGTGGAGCTGCAAGGGGCCCACGAGGGTGGGGGCGCGCCTAGGGGGGTAGGCGCGCCTCTCCGCCTCGTGGCCTCCTCGTTGATTTCTTGATGTCCACTCCAAGTCCTCTGGATCACGTTTGTTCCAAAAATCACGCTCCCAAAGGTTTCATTCCGTTTGGACTCCGTTTGGTATTCATTTTCTGCGAAACACTGAAATAGGCAAAAAAACAATTTGCACTGGGCCTTGGGTTAGTAGGTTAGTCCCAAAAATAATATAAAAGTGTATAGAAAAGCCCATTAAATATCCAAAACGGAATATATAATAGCATGGAACAATAAAAAATTATAGATATGTTGGAGAAGTATCAAGCATACCCAAGCTTAATTCCTGCCCGTCCTCGAGTAGGTAAATGATAAAAACAAAATTTTTGATGTGGAATGCTACCTAACTTATTTATCAATGAAATTTTCTTTATTGTGGCATGGATGTTCAGATCCGAAAGATTCAAGATAAAAGTTTAATATTGACATAAAAATAATAATACTTCAAGCATACTAACCAAGCAATTATGTCTTCTCAAAATAACATAGCCAAAGAAAGCTCATCCCTACAAAATCATATAGTTTGGCCATGCTTCATTTTCGTCACACAAGATGCTGTCATCTTGCACAACCCCAATGACAAGCCAAGCAATTGTTTCATACTTTAGTAATCTCAAACTTTTTTCAACTTTCACGTAATACATGAGCGTGAGCCATGGATATAACACTATGGGTGGAATAGAGTATGATGATGGGGGTTGTGTGGAGAAGACAAAAAAGGAGAAAGTCTCACATTGACGCGGCTAATCAACGGGCTAGCGAGATGCCCATCAATTGATGTCAATGCAAGGAATAGGGTTTGCCATGCAACGGATGCACTAGAGCTATAAATGTATGAAAGCTCAACAAAAGAAACTAAGTCGGTGTGCATCCAACTTGCTTGCTCACGATGACCTAGGGCATTTTAGGAAGCCCGTTGTTGGAATATACAAGCCAAGTTCTATAATGATTCCACTAGTATATGAAAGTGACAAAACAAGAGACTCTCTATCATAAAGATCATGGTGCTACTTTGAAGCACAAGTGTGGAAAAAGGATAGTAGCATTGTCCCTTTTTTCTCTTCTTTTTTTTCTCTTTTTTGGGCCTTTCTCTTTTTTGGGGGACAATGCTCTATTAATGATGATCATCACACTTCTATTTTTTTACAACTCGATACTAGAACAAAATGTGACTCTACACGAATGCCTCCGGCGGTGTACCGGGATGGGAAATGAATCAAGAGTGACATGTATGAAATAATATGCATGGTGTCTTTGCCACAAATACGATGTCAACTACATGATCATGCAAGGCAATATGACGATGATGATGCGTGTCATAATAAACGGAACGGTGGAAAGTTGCATGGCAATATATCTCAGAATGGCTATGGAAATGCCATAATAGGTAGGTATGGTGGCTGTTTTGAGGAAGATATAAGGAGGTTTATGTGTGATAGAGCGTATCGTATCATGGGGTTTGGATGCAGCGGCGAAGTTTGCACCAACTCTCAAGGTGAGAAAGGGCAATGCACGGTACCGAAGAGGCTAGCAATGATGGAAGGTTGAGAGTGCGTATAATCCATGGACTCAACATTAGTCATAAAGAACTCACATACTTATTGCAAAACTACAAGTCATCAAAAACCAAGCACTACGCGCATGCTCCTAGGGGGATAGATTGGTAGGAAAATACCATCGCTCATCCCCGACCGCCACTCATAAGGATGACAATCAAAGAACACCTCATGTTTCAAATTTGTTACACAATGTTTACTATACGTGCATGCTAAGGGACTTGCAACCTTCAACACAAGTATTTCTCAAATTCACAACTACTCAACTAGCACAACTTTAATATTAATATCTTCATATCTCAAAACAATCATCAAGTATCAAACTTCTCCTAGTATTCAATGCACTTATATGAAAGTTTATATTATATCCAACTTGGATGCCTATCATATTAGGATTAATTTTATAGCCAAAGCAAATTACCATGCTGTTCTAAAGGACTCTCAAAATAATATAAGTTAAGCATGAGAGATCAATAATTTCTATAAAATAAAACCACCACCGTGCTCTAAAAGATATAAGTGAAGCACTAGAGCAAAATTGTTTAGCTCAAAAGATATAAGTGAAGCACATAGAGTATTCTAATAAATTCCGATTAATGTGTGTCTCTCCCAAAAGGTGTGTGCATCAAGGATGATTGTGGTGAACTAAAAATCAAAGACTCAAATCATACAAGACGCTCCAAGCAAAATTCATATCATGTGGTGAATAAAAATATAGCTCCAAGTAAAGTTACCGATGGACGAAGACAGAAGAGGGGATGCCTTCCGGGGCATCCCCAAGCTTAGGATTTTTGGTTGTCCTTGGATTTTACCGTGGGGTGCCTTGGGCATCCACATCCTTAGGCTCTTGCCACTCCTTGTTCCATAATCCATCAAATCTTTACCCAAAACTTGAAAACTTCACAACACAAAACTTAACAGAAAATCTCATGAGCTCCGTTAGCGAAAGAAAAGAAAACACCACTTCAAGGTACTGTAATGAACTCATTATTTATTTATATTGGTGTTAAACCTACTATATTCCATCTTCTCTATGGTTCATAACCTCCGATTCTAGCCATAGATTGATGAAAATAAGCAAACAACACACGAAAAACGGAATCTGTCAAAAACAGAACAGTCTGTAGTAATCTGTATCAAACGCATACATATGGAACTCCAAAAATTCTAAAATAAATTGCTGGATGTGAGGAATTTATCTTTTAATCATCTGCAAAAATATTCAACTAAATAGGACTCTCCAGTAAAAAGTAGTAGCTAATCTCGTGAGCGCTAAAGTTTTTGTTTTTTACAGCAAGATCAAAAGGACTTCACCCAAGTCTTCCCAAAGGTTCTACTTGGCACAAACACTAATTAAAACATAAAAACACATCTAGCCAGAGGCTAGATCAGAGATTTATTACTAAACAGAACCAAAATGCAATAAACAAAAATAAAATTGGGTTGCCTCCCAACAAGCGCTATCGTTTGACGCCCCTAGCTAGGCACAAAGGCAAGGATAGATCTAGGTATTGTCATCTTTGGCATGCAATCCATAAGTAGCTGTCATAATAGATTCATAAGGTAATTTAATTTTCTTTCTCGGAAAGTGTTCCATGCGTTTTCTTAACAGAAATTTAAATCTAATATTCCCTTCTTTCATATCAATAATTGCACCAATCGTTCTAAGGAAAGGTCAACCAAGAATAATAGGACATGAAGGAATGCAATCTATATCAAGGACAATGAAATCTACGGGCACATAATTCCTATTTGCAACAATAAGAACATCATTAATTCTTCCCATAGGTTTCTTAATGGTGGAATCCGCAAGGTGCAAGTTTAAAGAACAATCATCAAATTCACGGAAACCTAACATATCACACAAAGTTTTTCGAATCATGGAAACACTAGCACCCAAATCACACAAAGCATAGTATTCATGATCTTTAATTTTAATTTTAATAGTAGGTTCCCACTCATCATAAAGTTTTCTAGGGATAGAAACTTCCAATTCAAGCTTTTCTTCATAAGATTGCATTAAAGCATCAACGATATGTTTAGTAAAAGCCTTATTTTGACTATAAGCATGTGGAGAATTTAGCACGGATTGCAACAAGGAAATACAATCTATTAAAGAACAATTATAATAATTAAATTCCTTGAAATCCAAAATAGTGGGTTCATTGCTATGTAAAGTTTTGATCTCTTCAATCCCTCTTTTACAAATTTTTGCATCAAGATCTAAAAACTCAAAATCATTGGGATGCCTTTTAACTAAAGTTAACTCATCGCCATTCCCATCATTATCAAGATTCATATTGCAAAAAAAAATTAATAGGAGACACATCAATTACTTTTAGATCTTCATCCTTATTACCTTCTAAATCTTTCGGTTTAGCGGCCATCTTATTGACTAAGGTGGCCTGCTTATCCCAAATTTGGGCTATTAATTTTTCAAGATGAGCAAACTGAGATCTCAAGCCATAAAATTCCTTAGACATATCGTCAAGCTCTTTATTCATGCATTCCATAAAGCTTTTTTGTTCTTTAAGCTCGTTTCTAAGGAAATTATTATGCTCAAATTGCAAAGTCATAAAGCTTCCGATGTTGTTTTCAATTTCTTCCAACCTTTTAAGGTAAGGATCATCGTTTTTAGGCAGGGCCATTAGGGTAAATAGGCAAAAAAGAGGCGAATGGAAAGAGAGGGCGAATAAAACGGCAAGGGTGAAGTGGGGGAGAGGAAAACGAGAGGCAAATGGCAAATAATGTAATGCGAGGGATAAGAGTTTGTGATGGGTACTTGGTATGTCTTGACTTGAGCATAGACTCCCCGGCAACGGCGCGAGAAATCCTTCTTGCTACCTCTTGAGCATGCGTTGGTTTTCCCTTGAAGAGGAAAGGGTGATGCACCAAAGTAGCGTAAGTATTTCCCTCAGTTTTTGAGAACCAAGGTATCAATCCAGTAGGAGGCCACACGCAAGTCCCTCGTACCTACACAAACAAATAAGAACCTTGCAACCAACGCGATAAAGGGGTTGTCAATCCCTTCACGACCACTTACAAAAGTGAGATTTGATAGAGATGATAAGATAATATTTTTGGTATTTTTATGATAAAGATTAAAAGTAAAGATTGCAAAATAAACGGCACAAAAAATAGCTAGTTGGCGGAAGATTAACATGATGGAAAATAGACCAGGGGCCCATAGGTTTCACTAGTGGCTTCTCTCAAGATAGCATAAGTATTACGGTGGGTGAACAAATTACTGTCGAGCAATTGATAGAAACGTGCATAATTATGAGAATATCTATGCATGATCATGTATATAGGCATCACGTCTGCAACAAGTAGACCGACTCCTGCCTGCATCTACTACTATTACTCCACACATCGACCGCTATCCAGCATGCATCTAGAGTGTTAAGTTCATAAGAACGGAGTAACACATTAGGCAAGATGACATGATATAGAGGGATAAACTCAAGCAATATGATATAAACCCCATCTTTTTATCCTCGATGGAAACAAAACAATACATGTCGTTTCCCCTTCTGTCACTAGGATTGAGCAACGCAAGATTGAACCCAAAGCTAAGCACTTCTCCCATTGCAAGAAAGATCAATCTAGTAGGCCAAACAAAGCTGATAATTCGAAGAGACTTGCAAAGATGTCCAATCATACTTAAAAGAATTTAGGGAAGATTCAAATATTGTTCATAGATAATCTTGATCATAAACCCACAATTCATCGGATCTCGACAAACACACCGCAAAAAGAGTTACATCGAATAGATCTCCAAGTAGATCGAGGAGAACTTTGTATTGAGATCCAAAGGGAGAGAAGAAGCCATCTAGCTAATAACTATGGACCCGAAGGTCTGTGGTAAACTACTCACACATCATCGGAGAGGCTATGGTGTTGATGTAGAAGCCCTCCGTGATTGATTCCCCCTCCGGTGGAGCGTCGTAAAAGGCCCCAAGATGGGATCTCACGGGTACAGAAGGTTGCGGCGGTGGAAATAGGGTTTCGTGGTGCTCCTGGTTGGTTTCGAGGTATATGGGTATATATAAGAGGAAGAAGTAGGTCGGTGGAGCTGCGAGGGGCCCACGAGGGTGGGGGGCGCACCCAAGGGCAGGCGCGCCTCCCTGCCTTGTGGCCTCCTTGTTGATTTCTTGACGTCCACTCCAAGTCCTCTGGATCACGTTTGTTCCAAAAATCACGCTCCCGAAGGTTTCGTTCCGCTTGGACTCTGTTTGGTATTCCTTTTCTGTGAAACACTGAAATAGGCAAAAAAAATAGCAATTTGCACTCGGCCTTGGGTTAGTAGGTTAGTCCCAAAAATAATATAAAAGTGTATAGTAAATCCCATTAAACATCCAAAACAGAATATATAATAGCATGGAACAATAAAAAATTATAGATACGTTGGAGACGTATCAGTCATCAAATCACATAACTCATAATACAAATTGTCATCGAACGTTAAGCGTGCGGACCCTACAGGTTCGAGAACTGTGTAGACATGACCGAGACAAATCTCCGGTTAATAACCAATAGCGGAACCTGGATGCTCATATTGGCCCCTACATATTGTACGAAGGTCTTTATCGGTCAAACTGCACAACAACATACGTTGTTCCCTTTGTCATCCGTATGTTACTTGCCCAAGATTCGATCGTTGGTATCATCATACCTAGTTCAATCTCATCACCGGCAAGTCTCTTTACTCGTGCAGTAATGCATCATCCCGTAACTAACTCATTAGTCGCATTGCTTGCAAGGCTCATTGTGATGTGCATTACCGAGAGGGCCCAGAGGTACCTCTCCGGTACACAGAGTGACAAATCCTTTTCTTGATCTATGCCAACTCAACAAACACTATCGGAGACACCTGTAGAGCATCTTTATAATCACCCAGTTAGGTTGTGACGTTTGATAGCACACAAGGTGTTCCTCCGGTATTCGGGAGTTGCATAATCTCATAGTTAGAGGAACATGTATAAGTCATGAAGAAAGCAACATCAATAAAACTAAACGATTATAATGCTAAGCTAACGGATGGGTCTTGTCCATCACATCATTCTCTAATGATGTGATCCCATTTATCAAATGACAACACATGTCTATGGTTAGGAAACTTAACCATCTATGATTAACGAGCTAGTCTAATAGAGGCATACTAGGGACACTTTGTTCGTCTATGTATCCACACATGTACTATGTTTCCGGTTAATACAATTCTAGCATGAATAATAAACATTTATCATGATATAAGGAAATATAAATAACAAATTTATTATTGCCCCTAGGGAATATTTCCCTCAGACTGATCATCTACCATGGAGTCATGTTGAAGGTGGAGATGGATTGAGGGGCTATGATGTAAGGATCTAGGGAATCGAAGCCTATTCAGCAAGGGGGGAAAGTGAGTGACATGCAGTTCAGACTGGAGCCCAGTGATTCGATGGAAGCGTGAAACTCGTCATCGGTCGTCGATGATCGATGGTACTCTGAAGTGGGGGTTGAGTGGTGTGGGTTCGCGACCCTTGACTCGACCGGGACAGTGGAGGCTCGACGTAGTAGTAGCAGCAAGGCGTGCGGTATGCGGAGGGCATGGAGACGGGCCAAGGCTCTGGTGGCCATACATGTGGTGAGATAACTGCGAATTTGACTCAGGATGACTACATGCAATGGTGAAATTCCTTCATGTTTCAGACAGACGGTCAAGGAAGACCGGTGATGTTGAGTTCAGGTAAAACTTATGTGTGATACCCAATATGTGAGTTGTTCACTTTCGCGCAAGTCAGTGATCCGTGTGTGATGGCGTTGGACTGATGCTCTAGAAGTTGGGAGTGCAAACTAGAGTAATGTGGAACTTAATTTTCGCTCGAGCATTGACTGTGGTCAAGAAAAGAAGGGACTACAAGTTGCAGGTGGAGTCATATGGAGTCTTTGGAGTAGCAGCGGTGCTCATGGGATAACCCCAGGTCCAATGTACATGGAAGTTTGACGCATGGACGAATTCAAGGTGGTGGTGAATATTCGCCAAGGTGGAGTTTGTTAGAGTTATGTCGAATATTGTGTACAAGGTAGGTTACAGTTGGACCTATAGTTGTATTGTGTCTTAATAGGATATGGAGTTGTGTCCTAGTAGGACACTTGTATCTTAGGCCTCTCATATATAGCGAGGGTAGACACACACTGTAACCTATGCCAATATAATAGCACCGGAACACAGGGGAAGCCGGCGGCATGTGCCGGCGTCCAGGGCAACCGGGTGCGGTATTGTAGCGGTGTCATGGGGAGGAGCGCCCATAGTCAAGTCTCGGGGATGTAGCCATATCGGTGAACCTCGTCAACAAATCTCAGTGTCGTGCTCCTGTGATTGCTTGGTCCTCGGATGATTGACAATGGCCTCGGATTTATTCTAACAAGGAGCACCGCTTCAAATTTCATATCCATGAAAGTGACGAACAACAGCCAGACAATCCCTCAAAAGGGTTTGAAACTTATTAGTACTCCCTCTATACATTAGTTAGTTACTAGGCTTTGGTTTTTCTTGCTTTTTAGTTTGCAACAATCATACTTGTTGTACACACCTTTTGAGAGGACACGCATGAATCGTGATTTATTATATCTTTTTAGAGCACAGCGGTGGCTTTATTTTATAGAAATTATTGAACTCTCATGCTTCACTTATATTATTTTGAGAGTCTCTAAACAGCATGGTAATTTGCTTTGGTCATAAATTTAGTCCTAATATGATAGACATCCAAGAGGGGTATAATAAAAATCTTTCATATAAAGTGCATTGAATACTAAGAGAAGTTTGATTCCTTATGGTTGTTTTGAGATATAAAGATGGTGATATTAGAGTCATGCTAGCGAGTAATTGTGAATTGGAGAAATACTTGTGTTAAGGTTTTGAGATATAAAGATGGTGATATTTGTGATTCCACACTTGTGCTTCAAAGTAGCACCGTGATCTTCATGATAGAGAATCTCCTATGTTGTCACTTTCATATGGTAGTGGGAATTTTTCATTATAGAACTTGGCTTGGATATTCCAACAATGGGCTTCCTCAAATTGCCCTAGGTCTTCATGAGCAAACAAGTTGGATGCACACCCACTTAGTTTTCTTTTGAGCTTTCATAAACTTATAGCTCTAGTGCATTCGTTGCATGTCAATCCCTACTCACTCACATTGATATCTATGGATGGGCATCTCCATAGCCCGTTGATATGCCTAGTTGATGTGAGACTATCTCCTTCTTTGTGTCTTCTCCACAACCACCATATTCTATTCCACCTATAGTGCTATGTCCATGGCTCATGCTCATGTATTGCATGAAAGTTGAAAAAGTTTGAGAACATCAGAAGTATGAAACAATTGCTTGAATTGTCATCAGGGTTGTGCATGATTTGAACATTTTGTGTGATGAAGATGGAGCATAGCTAGAATATATGATTTTGTAGGGATAAGCTTTCTTTGGCCATGTTATTTTGAGAAGACGTAATTGCCTTGTTAGTATGCTTGAAGTATAATTGTTTTTATGTCAATATTAAAGTTTGTTTTGAATCTTATGGATCTGAACATTCATGCCACAATAAATTAAAATTACATGGATAAATATGTTAGGTAGCATTCCACCTCAAAAATTTTGTTTTTATCATTTACCTACTCGAGGACGAGAAGGAATTAAGCTTGGGGATGCTTGATACATCTCCAACGTATCTATAATTTTTATTGTTCCATGCTATTATATTATCTGTTTTGGATGTTTTATATGCATTAATATGCTTATTTGTATTAATTTTGGGACTAACCTATTGACCTACAGCCCAGAGCCAGTTTCTGTTTTTTCCCTGTTTTTGAGTTTCACAGAAAAGGAATACCAAATGGAACGAAATCTTCGCGATGATTTTTCTTGGACCAGAAGACAACCCAGAGAC
The DNA here is from genome assembly GCA_032464435.1 of Aegilops umbellulata. Taxonomy (NCBI): domain Eukaryota; kingdom Viridiplantae; phylum Streptophyta; class Magnoliopsida; order Poales; family Poaceae; genus Aegilops; species Aegilops umbellulata. The sequence goes on along the minus strand of CP136055.1, from coordinate 369,573,720 downwards.
TTGGAGGTCAAGTTGGAAGAGCCACGAGGCGGCCACAAGGGGGGAGGGCGCGCCAAGGGGTGTAGGGTGCGCCCCCTGCCTTGTGGGCCTCTTGTGACTCCCCTGACCTAATTCTTCGGCCTATATATTCACATATATTCCCAAATCACCAGAAGTATCCACGAAAACACTTTTCCACCACCGCAATCTTCTGTTCCCGTGAGATCCAATCTACGGGCCTTTTTCGGCATCCTGCCGGAGGGGGATTCGATCATGGAGGGCTTCTACATCAACTCTATTGCCCTTCCGATGAAGCGTGAGTAGTTTACCACACACCTACGGGTCCATAGCTAGTAGCTAGATGGATTCTTCTCTCTCATTGATTCTCAATACCATGTTCTCCTCGATGTTCTTGGAGATCTATCCCATGTAATCTTCTTTTGTGGTGTGTTTGTAGAGATCCAATGAATTGTAGATTTATGGTCAGCTTATCTACGAATATTGTTTGAATCTTCTGTGAATTCTTTTATGCATGATTTGGTATCTTTGTAATTCTCTTCGAACTATCGGTTTGGTTTGGCCAACTAGATTGGTTTTTCTTGCAATGGGAGAAGTGCTTAGCTTTGAGTTCAGTCTTGCGGTGTCCTTTCCCAGTGACAGTAGGGGCACCAAGGCACGTATTGTATTGTTGCCATTGAGGATAAAAAGATGGGGTTTACATCATATTGCTTGAGTTTATTCCTCTACATCATGTCATCTTACTTAATGCGTTATTGTATTATTCATGAACTTAATACTCTAGATGTAGGCAGGAGTCGGTCGATGTGTGAAGTAATAGTAGTAGATGCAGAATCGTTTCGGTCTACTTGACAAGGACGGGATGCCTATATTTCATAATCATTGCCTTAGATATCGTTATAACTTTGCACTTTTCTATCAATTGCTCGACAGTAATTTGTTCACCCACTGTATTATTTGCTATCTTGAGAGAAGCCTCTAGTGAAACCTATGGCCCCTAGGTCTATTTTCCATCATATAAGTTTCCGATCTACTATTTTGCAATCTTTTACTTTCCGATCTATAAACCAAAAAAACCAAAAATATTTACCTTATCATTTGTTTAGTTTCATCTATCTCTATCAGATCTCACTTTTGCAAATAACCGTGAAGGGATTGGCAACACCTTTATCATGTTGGGTGCAAGTTGTTTGATTGTTTGTGCAGGTATTGGTGATTTGTGCATTGTCTCCTACTGGATTGATACCTTGGTTTTCTAACTGAGGGAAATACTTATCTCTACTTTGGTGCATCACCCTTTTACCTCTTCAAGGGAAAAACCAATGCAAGCTCAAGAAGTAGCAATGCCCATATTGGCCCCTACATATTCTACGAATATCTTTATCGGTCGAACCATTATGACAACATATATACGTAATTCCCTTTGTCCATCAGTATGTTACTTGCCTGAGATTCGATCGTCGGTATCTTCATACCTTGTTCAATGTCTTTACCGGCAGGTCTCTTTACTCGTTCCTTAATACATCACCTCGCGGACAACTCCTTAGTCATTTGCTTGCAAGCTTATGATGTGTATTACCGAGAATGCCCAGAGCTCCGATACTCGGAGTGACAAATCCTAATCCGATCTATGCCAACTCAATAAACACCTTCGGAGATACCTGTAGAGCATCTTTATGATCACCCAGTTATGTTGTGATGTTTGATAGCACACAAGGTATTCCTCCGGTATCTGGGAGTTGCATAATGTCATAGTCGAAGGAATATGTATTTGACATGAAGAAAGCAATAGCAATAAAATGGAATGATCATTATGCTAAGCTAACGGATGGGTCTTTCCCATCACATCATTCTCCTAATGATGTGATCTCGTTATCAAATGACAACTTATGTCCATGGTTAGGAAACCTTAACCATCTTTGATCAACAAGCTAGTTTAATACAGGATTACTAGGGACACGGTATTTGTTTATGTATTCACACATGTATTTAAGTTTCCAATCAATACAATTATAGCATGAATAATAAACCTTTATCATGAATAAGGAAATATAAAACAACAACTTTATTATTGCCTCTAGGGCATATTTCCTTCCGTTCTTACAGGAGACTCGCATAGTGGCCCAGTATTCAATGTCGTGCGAGCCTCAATAAAATGGAGTAGTTGAAAGGCGTAAGCGTACACTTATGGATATGGTGCGCAACATGATGACTTACTCGACCTTGCCATTGGGGTTATGGATGGAGGTGCCTAAAAGCGCCATTCACATTCTCAATAGAGTACCAAGCAAGTCGGTGCCCAAAACACCGTACGAGTTGTGGACAGGAAGAGTGCCCTCCCTACAACACTTAAGGGTGTGGGGGAGCCTAGCTGAGGCCAAAGTGTTTAATCCAAATATTGCAAAGTTAGATCCCAAAATAGTCAGTTGCAATTTCATTGGCTATCCTGATAGATCAAAAGGTTTTCGTTTCTACTGTCTAGAGAGATACACAAAGTTTGTAGAAACAAGACATGCAATCTTCTTTGAGGACGAAATGATGAGGGGAGCATATGGTAGCTTGGAAAATTGATCTTGAGGAGAAGAGGGTGCATGCACCTAATCCGATGATTCGGGAGCCATTTTTCTCACTACCGGTTGTGCCTGCACCAACAATCCCTGAGGTTGCGTCGCAATCACCTATTGTAACTCCACCCATGACACCTACGGGAGAAGATACGGAACCTGTCCGTTAGGAGCTGACTTAACTCGTTGTTGAGCATGAGGGGGGAGCAGCAACCACTTTTAGAAGATATGCCAGAAGTTGAGGCACAGAATGAGCATAGGAGTGAGACCCTTAGAAGGTCTACAAGAACCAAAAAGTCAGCTATTTCTACTGATTATGAAGTTTATAACACAGAAATAGTTCATGTGGAAGGTGATCCCACTTGATATGAAGAAGCCATGAGAAGCCCTCACTCATCAAAGTGGTTGGAGGCAATGGAAGACGAGATGAAATCGATGAGTTCCAAAGATGTTTGGGACTTAGAGAATATTCCTAAAGGAGTCAAAACAGTAGGTTGTAAATGGGTCTACAAAACTATGTATGACTCTAATGGGAATGTAGAAAAGTATAAATTGATAACCCACAAGTATAGGGGATCGCAACAGTTTTCGAGGGTAGAGTATTCAACCAAAATTTATTGATTCTACACAAGGGGAGCCAAAGAATATTCTCAAGTATTAGCAGTTGAGTTGTCAATTCAACCACACCTGGATAACTTAGTATCTGCAGCAAAGTATTTAGTAGCAAAGTAGTATGGAAGTAATGGTAACGGTGGTAAAAGCAACAGTGATAGTATTGTAGTGATTGTAAAAGTGGCAACGGAAAAGTAAATAAGCGAAGAACAATATGTGATAAGTTCGTAGGCATTGGATCGGTGATGGAGAATTATGTCGGAGGCGATTACTCATGCAACAGTTATAACATAGGGTGACACAGAACTAGCTCCAGTTCATCAATGTAATGTAGGCATGTATTCCGAATATAGTCATACGTGCTTATGGAAAAGAACTTGCATGACATCTTTCGTCCAACCCTCCCATGGCAGCGGGGTCCTAATGGAAACTAAGGGATATTAAGGCCTCCTATTAATAGAGTACCAGACTAAAGCATTAACACATAGTGAATACATGAACTCCTCAAACTACGATCATCACCGGGAGTGCTCCCGATTATTGTCACTTCGGGGTTGCCGGATCATAACACATAGTAGGTGACTATTGACTTGCAATATAGGATCAATAACTCACATATATTCATGAAAACATAATAGGTTCAGATCTAAAATCATGGCACTCGGGCCCTAGTGACAAGCATTAAGCATAGCAAAGTCATAGCAACATCAATCTCAGAACATAGTGGATACTAGGGATCAAACCCTAACAAAACTAACTCGATTACATGATAAATCTCATCCAACCCATCACTGTCCAGCAAGCCTACGATGGAATTACTCACGCACGGTGGTGAGCATCATGAAATTGGTGATGGAGTATGGTTGATGATGATGATGGCGACGGATTCCCCTCTTCGGAGCCCTGAACGGACTCCCGATCAGCCCTCCCGAGAGAGATTAGGGCTTGGCGGGGGCTCCGTATCATAAAAGGCGATGAATCCTTCTCTCCGATTTTTTTTCTCCCCGAACGTGAATATATGGAGTTGGAGTTGAGGTCGATGGAGCACCAGGGGGCCCACGAGGCAGGGGGCGCGCCCAGGGGGGTAGGTGTGCGCCCACCCTCGTGGACAGGGTGTGGCCCCCCTGGCCTTGATTCTTTCGCCAGTATTTTTTATATATTCCAAAATAATTCTCCGTTGATTTTTAGGTCATTCCGAGAACTTTTGTTTATGCACAAAAATAACACCATGGCAATTCTACTGAAAACAGCGTCAGTCCAGGTTAGTTCCATTGAAATCATGCAAGTTAGAGTCCAATATAAGGGCAAAAGTGTTTGGAAAAGTAGATACGACGGAAACGTATCAACTCCCCCAAGCTTAAACCTTTGCTTGTCCTCAGGCAATTCAGTTGATAAACTGAAAGGGATAAAGAAAAACTTTTACAAAGTCTGTTTGCTCTTGTTGTTGTAAATATGTAAAGCCAGCATTCAAGTTTTCAGCAAAGATTATGAACTAACCATATTCACAATAACATTTAGGTCTCATGTTTACTCATGTCAATGGCATAATCAACTAGCGAGCAATAATAATAAATCTCGGATGACAACACTTTCTCAAAACAATCATAATATGATATAACAAGATGGTATCTCGCTAGACCTTTCTGAGACCGCAAAACATAAATGCAGAGCACCTTTAAAGGTCAAGGACTGACTAAACATTGTAATTCATGGTAAAAGAGATCCAGTCATACCCAATATAAATTAATAGTAATGGATGCAAATGACAACGGTGCTCTCCAGCTGGTGCTGTTTAATAAGAGGATGATGACTCAACATAAAAGTAAATAGATAGGCCCTTCACAGAGGGAAGCAGGGATTTGTAGAGGTGCCAGAGCTCGATTTTGAAATAGATGTAAATAATATTTTGAGCGGCATACTTTCATTGTCAACATAACAACCGAGAGATCTCGATATCTTCCATGCTACTCACATTATAGGTGATTCCCAAACAAAATGGTAAAGTTTATACTCCCCCTCCACCAACAAGCATCAATCCATGGCTTGCTCGAAACAACGAGTGCCTCCAACTAACAAGAGTCCCGGGGCAGTTTTATTTGCAATTATTTCGATTTGATTTGCATAAAGCATGGGACTGGGCATCCCGGTGACCAGCCATTTTCTCGTGAGTGAGGAGCGGAGTCCACTCCTCTTGAGAATAACCCGCCTAGCATGGAAGATACAGACAACCCTAGTTGATACATGAGCTATTCGAGCATACAAAACAGAATTTCATTTGAAGGTTTAGAGTTTGGCACATACAAATTTACTTGGAATAGCAAGTAGATACCACATATATAGGAAGGTATAGTGGACTCATATGGAATAACTTTGGGGTTTAAGGGATTGGATGCACAAGCAGTATTCCCGCTTAGTACAAGTGAAGGCTAGAAAAAGACTGGGAAGCGACCAACTAGAGAGTGACAACAGTCATGAACATGCATTAAAATTAATAAACATTGAGTGCAAGCATGAGTAGGATATAATCCACCATGAACATAAATATCATGAAGGATGTGTTGATTTTGTTTCAACTAGATGAGTGAGCATGTGCCAAGTCAAGTCACTCGAATCGTTCAAAGGAGGATACCACCCCATCATACCACATCACAACCATTTTAATAGCATGTTGGCACGCAAGGTAAACCATTATAAACCCCTAGCTAATTAAGCATGGCATAAGTAACTATAATCTCTAATTTTCATTGCAAACATGTTTATTCATAATATGCTGAATCAGGAACGATGAACTAATCATATTTACAAAAACAAGAGAGGTCGAGTTCATACCAGCTTCTCTCATCTCAATCAGTCCATCATATATCGTCATAATTGCCTTTCACTTGCACGATCGAACAATGGGAATATTAATAATAGTGCACGTGCATTGGACTAAGCTAGAATCTGCAGGCAACTGACATATAGGAGAAGACAAGATAATATGGTCTCTTGGTTAAAACAACAATAATGCATATAAGAGCCACTTTAACAATTTCATTATGGTCTTCTCCTATTGACCCCCAAAGGAAAGAAAAGAAATAAAACTATTTACACGGGAAAGCTCCCAACAAGCAAAAGAAGAACGAGAAATCATTTTGGGTTTTCTTTTAATTATTACTACTACAACATGGAAAGTAAACTAGCTAAAAGCTACAACTAAATTTTTTTCTTAAGGTTTTTCAAACACACAAGAAGAAAGAGAGAGAAAAGAAAATAAACTAGCATGGATATTACAGTGCAAAAGTATGAGCACCGACAACTAGCATGAGTGTGTGAGCATGAATGTAATGTCGGTGAGAAATACGTACTCCCCCAAGCTTAGGCTTTTGGCTTAAGTTGGTCTATTGCCATGGATGGCCTGGCGGATATCCGAAGTTGTAACTGGAGTCATACTGAGATGCAGCGGCTATTGCATCATGGGCTGCAGCTTGGAGGTGAGTTGTCTCAGTCCTCCTCTCGTACTCGTTCGCCTCCTCGCTGGTTATAACATGTCTCCCTTTTGCCTGAAAGTCAAAGAAAGTAGGAGCAGGGAGAGCAACGTGATAGGTGTGTCGTCTGTCAAAGATTAGTCAGTACTGGAGGAACTAATCGTTCCTCTCAAAAAACTGATGACGAACCATAGCCTCATAATCTAAATAAACAGGAGGCAACTCAATATCATACACACATATGGGTATATCAAGAAAATTAGCTAAACGGGTTGCATAAATTCCACCAAAGAAATCTCCATTAATTCTATTATTATGCAACCTACGTGCAACAATGGCTCCCAAATTATAATGTTTATCTCCTAATACAGCACTCCTGAGAACACTGAGGTCAGGGACACACATGTGACATGCTTCATCCTTACCATTTATGCACCTACCTATGAAGAGAGCAAAATAATGTATAGCGAGAAAATGAATGCTCCCTATGGTAGCTTGTGTTATATCTCCAGACTCCCCCACAGTTATACTAGCAAGAAAATCTCTAAACTCAGATTTGCGAGGCTCACTAGTGCTACCCCATTATGGAAGTGTGCAAGCAGTATTAAAATCCTCTAAGTCCATAGTATAAGAATTTTCATAAAGATCAAATAGGACAGTTTGAGAATTGCGTGATGATGAAAATTCAAACCTTCTCACAAAGGAATCAATGAGATAGTGGTACTGACGGCACTTATCTACCTCGAAGCTCTCAAGATTAGCATTACGCACATATGCGTCAAATTCGTCCTTGATACCTGCTCGAACCATAAAGTCATCTGACGGCCATTCACAAGCCCGCACTTGAGCTTCCCTCGGTGGTTCATCATCCGCATCGCGTATTGCGAGCCTGGGTCCTTGCCTCCTTGAAGGGCCACCTTGGTACATTTTCCTAAACATATTTCTTCCTCTGAAAAATTTAGTAACTCAAAATAAAAGTGAACCAAACTCAACAAAATTGATAACAACTACTCCCACAAGTGCCTAGAGACTATATAATGCATTAGAACTACTTGGGGCCAAATAAAGTTGACATGCAAGCTCAAGACAGGGTCACCTAGGCAGCAAAAATTTGCAATGAATAAAGCACTAGAACAAAAACTAATTGGACCATTGGAGGAGTCACATACCGAAGAACAATCCCCCAAAGCAGTTTTGTGAGTGGAGCTTTGATCAAGGAGATCGAAAATCGCAGCAAAATGAGCTAAACTCGTTCTTGAGTTGGTTGGTGATTTTTTTGGGAGGAAGAAGGAGTGTGTGGTTGCTAGAATAAGTGGAGGGGAGCCACCATGGGTCCACGAGGCAGGGGGCGCGCCCAGGAGGGGTGGGCGCACCCTGGACCCTCGTGGCCAGGTGCTTGCTCCCCTGCTGTGTTCTTAGTGCCAGATATTCTCAAATATTTTAGAAAAAAAATCATATTTCATTTTCGGGGCATTTAGAGAACTTCTATTTTCGAGGTATTTTTATGGCACGGGTAATTCAGAAAACAGACAGAAAGTACTATTTTTTTTGCTTTATCTAATCTAATTTACCGAAAGTAAAAGGAGGGTACAGAAGGTTGTGCTTTCTAACTTCATCCATCTCATGCTCATCAAAAGGAATCCACTAACAAGGTTGACCAGGTCTTGTTAACAAACTCATTCCGAATTGCATGAAACCGGAGAATTTCGAATAGCACTAGGTTACCTCAACGGGGATATGCACATCCCCAATATTAAGAATATCATATTTCTTCCTGACAGTAGGAAGAGTAAGTCCAAAACCTCCAATAGTAATCGATGCAATTTTTCCAATAGAATTAATACTGTGGACTTGAGGTTGTTTCCTTGAAAAGTGTACCGTATGTTCATTACCATTAACATGAAAAGTGACATTGCCTTTGTTGCAATCAATAACAGCCCCTACAGTATTCAAAAAGGGTCTTCCAAGAATAATAGACATACTATCGTCCTCGGGAATATCAAGAATAACAAAATCCGTTAAAATAGTAACGTTTGCAACCACAAAAGGCACATCCTCACAATCACCGACAAGTATAGCAGTTGATTTATCGGCCATTTGCAAAGATATTTCAGTAGGTGTCAACTTATTCAAATCAAGTCTACGATATAAAGAGAGAGGCATAACACTAACACCGGCTCCAAAATCACATAAAGCAGTTCTAACATAATTTCTTTTAATGGAGAATGGTATAGTGGGTACTCCTGGATCTCCAATTTTCTTAGGTATTCCACCCTTAAAAGTATAATTAGCAAGCATGGTGGAAATTTCAGCTTCCAGTATCTTTCTCTTATTAGTAAGAATATCTTTCATATACTTAGCATAATGATTCATTTTAAGCATATCAGTCAAACGCATACGCAAAAAGATAGGTCTAATCATTTCAGCAAAGCGCTCAAAATCTTCATCTTCCTTTTTCTTGGATGGTTTAGGGGGAAAGGGCATGGGTTTCTGAACACATGGTTCTCTTTCTTTACCGTGCTTCCTAGCAACAAAGTCTCTCTTATCATAACGTTGATTCTTTGATTGTGGGTTATCAAGATCAACAGCAGGTTCAATTTCTACATCATTGTTATTACTTGTTTGAGCATCAACATGAACATCATCATTAACATTATCACTAGGTTCATGTTCATTTCCAGATTGTGTTTCAACATCAGAGATAGAAATATCATTGGGATTCTCAGGTGTGTCAACAACAGGTTCACTAGAAGCATGCAAAGTCCTATCATTTTTCTTTTTCTTCTTCTTAGAAGGACTAGGTGCATCAACATTATTTCTTTGAGAATCCTGCTCAATTCTCTTAGGGTGACCTTCAGGATACAAAGGTTTCTGAGTCACTTTACCCCCCTCTAGTTGCAACTCTAACAGCAAAGTCATTATTCTTACTATTCAATTCATTGAGAAAATCATTTTGAGCTTTAAGTACTTGTTCTACTTGAGTGGTGACCATAGAAGCATGTTTACTAATAAGTTTAAGTTCTCCTTTAACTCTAGACATATTATCAGTCAAGTGTTCAATCATATAAGCATTGCGTTTTAGTTGCCTACCAAAATAAGCATTAAAATCTTCTTGCTTAACCATAAAGTTATCAAACTCATCCAAACATTGGCTAACAAACTTAGTAGGAGGGATTTCAGCTTTATCATATCTATAGAGAGAATTTACCTTTACTACCTGTGTCGGGTTATCAAGACCGTGTGTTTCTTCAATAGGCGGTAAATTAAGACCAAGTATTTCTTCAACAGGAGGTAAATTCTTAACATCTTCAGCTTTAATACCTTTTTCCTTCATAGATTTCTTTGCCTCTTGCATATCTTCAGGACTGAGAAATAAAATAATCCTTTTCTTTGGAGTTGGCTTAGGAGTTGGTTCAGGAAGTGTCCAATTATTTTAATTAGTAAACATATTATTCAATATAATTTAAGCTTGATCAACAGTTCTTTCCCTGAAAACACAACCAGCACAATTATCCAGGTGGTCTCTGGAAGCATCGGTTAGTCCATTATAAAAGATATCAAGTATTTCATTTTTCTTGAGAGGATGATCAGGCAAAGCATTAAGTAATTGGAGAAGCCTCCCCCAAGCTTGTGGAAGACTCTCTTCTTCAATTTGCACAAAATTATATATTTCCCTCAGAGCAACTTGTTTCTTATGAGCAGGGAAATATTTAGCAGAGAAGTAATAAAACATATCCCGGGGACTACGCACACAACCATGATCAAGAGAACTAAACCAAATCTTAGCATCACCCTTTAATGAGAACGGAAATAATTTAAGGATATAATAGTAGCGAGTTTTCTCATCATTAGTGAACAGGGTGGCTATATCATTTAATTAAGTAAGATGTGCCACAATAGTTTCAGATTCATAGCCATAAAAAGAATCAGATTCAACCAAAGTAATTATATCAGGATCAACAGAGAATTCATAATCCTTATCAGTAACAAAGATAGGTGAAGTAGCATAAGCAGGATCATATTTCATTCTAGCATTCAGAGATTTTTCTTTCAGCTTAGCTAATAATTTCTTAAGATCACTTCTATCATTACAAGCAACAAAGTCTCTAGCAGTTTCTTCATCCATAACATAACCCTCAGGCACAACAGGCAATTCATATCTAGGGGGAGAATCTTCATCATCACTTTCATCAATATTATCAGTTTCAATAATTTCATTCTCTCTAGCCCTAGCCAGTTGTTCATCAAGAAATTCACCAAGTGGCACAGTAGTATCAAGCATAGAAGTAGTTTCATCATAAGTATCATGCATAGCAGAAGTGGCATCATCAACAACATGCGACATATCAGAATTAATAGCAGAAGCAAGTTTAGGTGTCGCAAGTTTACTCAAAATAGAAGGTGAATCAAGTGCAGAGCTAGATTCAGTTCCTTACCTCCCCTCATAGTTGGGGGATAAATTTTGGTTTTCTCGTCTTTCAAGTTCCTCATAGTGACCAGCAGATATAAATCCCAAGTGACTCAAAGAATAGAGCTATGCTCCCCGGCAACGGCGCCAGAAATAGTCTTGATAACCCACAAGTATAGGGGATCGCAACAGTTTTCGAGGGTAGAGTATTCAACCAAAATTTATTGATTCGACACAAGGGGAGCCAAAGAATATTCTCAAGTATTAGCAGTTGAGTTGTCAATTCAACCACACCTGGATAACTTAGTATCTGCAGCAAAGTATTTAGTAGCAAAGTAGTATGGAAGTAATGGTAACGGTGGTAAAAGCAACAGTGATAGTATTGTAGTGATTGTAAAAGTGGCAACGGAAAAGTAAATAAGCGAAGAACAATATGTGATAAGTTCGTAGGCATTGGATCGGTGATGGAGAATTATGTCGGAGGCGATTACTCATGCAACAGTTATAACATAGGGTGACACAGAACTAGCTCCAGTTCATCAATGTAATGTAGGCATGTATTCCGAATATAGTCATACGTGCTTATGGAAAAGAACTTGCATGACATCTTTCGTCCAACCCTCCCATGGCAGCGGGGTCCTAATGGAAACTAAGGGATATTAAGGCCTCCTATTAATAGAGTACCAGACTAAAGCATTAACACATAGTGAATACATGAACTCCTCAAACTACGATCATCACCGGGAGTGCTCCCGATTATTGTCACTTCGGGGTTGCCGGATCATAACACATAGTAGGTGACTATTGACTTGCAAGATAGGATCAAGAACTCACATATATTCATGAAAACATAATAGGTTCAGATCTGAAATCATGGCACTCGGGCCCTAGTGACAAGCATTAAGCATAGCAAAGTCATAGCAACATCAATCTCAGAACATAGTGGATACTAGGGATCAAACCCTAACAAAACTAACTCGATTACATGATAAATCTCATCCAACCCATCACCGTCCAGCAAGCCTACGATGGAATTACTCACACACGGCGGTGAGCATCATCAAATTGGTGATGGAGGATGGTTGATGATGATGATGGCAACGGATTCCCCTCTCCGAAGCCCCGAACGGACTCCAGATCAGCCCTCCCAAGAGAGATTAGGGCTTGGCGGCGGCTCCATATCATAAAACGCGATGAATCCTTCTCTCCGATTTTTTTCTCCCCGAACGTGAATATATGGAGTTGGCGTTGAGGTTGATGGAGCACCAGGGGGCCCACGAGGCAGGGGACGCGCCCAGGGGGGTAGGCGCACCCCCACCCTCGTGGACAGAGTGTGGGCCCCTGGCCTTGATTCTTTCGCCAGTATTTTTTAAATATTCCAAAATAATTCTCCATTGATTTTCAGAGCATTCCGAGAAATTTTGTTTCTGCACAAAAATAACAGCATGACAATTCTGCTGAAAACAGCGTCAGTCACGGTTAGTTCCATTCAAAACATGCAAGTTAGAGTCCAAAACAAGGGCAAAAGTGTTTGGAAAAGTAGATACGACGGAGACGTATCATAAATCATGACTTGTGGCAAAAGGATTTACACAAAGAGAAGGGATAGATTACAATGAGACATTTTCCCCAGTCTCATGTAAGGATTCCTTCAAAATCATAATGGCATTAGTTGCACATTTTGATTTGGAGTTACATCAAATGGATGTAAAGACGACATTTCTCAATGGATTTAAAAGGAACTTTTTACATGAAACAACCCAAGGGTTTAATCATGGAAGGCAAGGAAGATATGGTATGCCGCCTTAAGAAATCTATTTATGGATTAAGGCAAGCCTCTAGACAGTGGTATCTAAAGTTTAATGAGACAATTAAAAGATTTGGATTTAAAGAGAATGTTGAGGACAACTGCGTTTATGCAAAGTTTAAAAATGGGAAATATATTTTCCTAATCTTGTATGTGGATGATATCTTGCTTGCTAGCAGTGATGTTAGTCTGCTACAAGAAACGAAGAAGTTCTTGTCCTCAAATTTTGATATAACAGATCTTGGTGAAGCGTCATATGTCTTGGGCATAGAAATTCACCAAGATAGGAAAAATGGAGTTTTAGGACTATCACAGAAGGCATATTTAGAAAGGTTCTTAAAAAGTATAATATGCATGCGAATAAAGCCACACCTGCTCCTATAATCAAGGGCGACAATTTTGGGAAATTCCAATGTCCCAGGAACCAGTACGAGATCGATCAAATGAAAGCGGTACCATATGCTTCGGCTGTGGAAGTTTACAGTATGGACAAGTGTGCACTCGCCCTGACTTATCTTTTGTCACCGGGGTACTCGGTAGATATCAAGAGAATCCAGGCACAGAGCACTGGAAGATGGTAAATAAAGCATTGTGTTATGCGCAAGGCATGAAGGACCACATGCTAACATACATGAGATCTGATTCCCTAGAGATAAGAGGGTATTCAGACACAGATTTTGCGGGAGACAGAGATGATAGAAAATCCACATCAGGATACGTGTTCACTCTCCCTGGAGGGGCTATTTCATGGAGAAGCTTTAAACAGTCAACAGTTGCATCGTCCATGATGTATGCAGAGTTTATAGCATGTCATGAGGCCACGGGGCAGGCGATATGGTTAAAGAAATTCATACCCAACTTGAAAGTGGTAGATTGTATTGACAAACCACTAAAGATGTACTATGATAACCAGCCCGCAGTATTCTATGCTCACAACAATGATAACCCACAAGTATAGGGTATCAATTGTAGCCTCTTTCGATAATTATGAGTGTCGAACCCAACGAGGAGCTAAAGGTAGAACAAATATTCCCTCAAGTTCTATCGACCACCGATACAACTCTACGCATGCTTGACGTTCGCTTTACCTAGAACAAGTATGAAACTAGAAGTACTTTGTAGGTGTTGTTGGGTAGGTTTGCAAGAATATAGAGAGAGTGTAAATAAAAAGTAGGGGTTGTTTAGGTAAAGACACAATAAAGTAAATATAGCGAGTGTGTAAAAGTGGTGGTAGGAGTTGCGAAATTGTCCCTAAGCAATTGACTACTTTACTAGACCGAAAGCAAGTTTATGTGGGAGAGGCCACTGCTAGCACGGCATCCCTGACTTGGAATTCTATGAACTTATGATTGGAACTATTAGCAAGCGTCCGCAACTACTAACGTTCATTAAGGTAAAACCCAACCATAGCATTAAGTTATATTGGTCCCCCTTCAATCCCGTATGCATCAATTTCTAGGGTAGGTTGAAGCTTCTGTCACTCTTGCCCTCCAATACATAGTCCCATCAACATACAACTAACCCTATGGTGTGATCCACGCGCGCGCTCATATGATGGGCACCAAAGGACAGCAACATAACCACAAGCAAATTAAATCAATCATAGCAAGTCATCAACCACCGATAGGACAATGAAAATCTACTCAGACATCATAGGATGGCAACACATCATTGGATAATAATATGAAGCATAAAGCACCATGTTCAAGTAGAGGGTACAGCGGGTTGCGGGAGAGTGGACCGCTGTAGATAGAGGGGGGAAGGTGATGGAGATGTTGGTGAAGATGGCGGAGGTGTTGGTGAAGATCGCGGTGATGATGATGGTGGCCACATCAGCGTTCTGGCGCCACCGGAAGAGAGGGGGGAGGGGCCCCATCTTCTTCTTCTTCCTTGACTTCCTCCCTAGATGGGAGAAGGGTTTCCCCTTTGGTCCTTGGCCTCCATGGCATGGGAGGGTCAAGAGCCCCTCCGAGATTGGATCTGTCTCTCTGTCTCTCTCTATTTCTGCGTTCCCAGATCTGGCCTTTCACCGTTTCTTTTATAACCGGAGATCCGTAACTCCGATTGGGCTGAATTTTGGACACGATCTCTATCCAGAAGTTAGCTTTCTTGCGGCGAAAGAAGAGCTCCAACCGCCTTACGGGGTGGCCACGAGGGTCCAGGGCGCACCTGACCCCCTGGGGGCGCCCCCTGCCTCATGGCCCCCTCAGGCATCGTATCGCGTTGATTCTTCTTCCCAAAAATCACATATATTCCAAAAAAATCTCCGTCAGTTTTTATCCCATTTGGAGTCCGTTTGATATGGATTTTTTGCGAAACAAAAAACATGCAACAAACAGGAACTGGCACTGGGCACTGGATCAATATGTTAGTCCCAAAAATAGTATAAAAAGTTTCCAAAAGTATATGAAAGTTGTAGAATATTGGCATGGAACAATCAAAAATTATAGATACGACGGAGACGTATTAGCATCCCCAAGCTTAATTCCTGGTCGTCCTCGAGTAGGTAAATGATAAAAAAAGATAATTTTTGATGTGTAATGCTACCTAGCATAATCTTGATCATGTATCTAATCATGGCATGAATATTAAGACACGAGTGATTCGAAGAAATAGTCGATCATTTCACATTAATACAATAATACTTCAAGCATACTAGCCAAGCAATTATGTCTTATCAAAATAACATAGCCAAAGAAAGCTTATCCCTACAAAATCATATAGTCTGGCTATGCTCCATCTTCACCACACAAAGCATTCAAATCATGCACAACCCCGATGACAAGCCGAGCAATTGGCTCATACTTTTTAACGCGCTTCAGCCTTTTCAACCCTCACGCAATACATGAGCGCAAGCCATGGATATAGCACTATAGGTAGAATAGCATATGATGATGGAGGTTGTGTGGAGAAGACAAAAAATGAGAAAGTCTCACATCAACGCGGCTAATCAACGGGCTATGGAGGTGCCCATCAATTGATGTCAATGTGAGGAGTAGGGATTGCCATGCAACGGATGCACTAGAGCTATAAGTATATGAAAGCTCAAACTGGAAACTGAGTGGGTGTGCATCCAACTTGCTTGCTCATGAAGACCTCGGGCATTTGAGGAAGCCCATCATTGTAATATACAAACTAAGTTCTATAATGAAAATTCCCACTAGTATATGAAAGTGATAACTCAAGAGACTCTCTATATGAAGAACATGGTGCTACTCTAAAGCACAAGTGTGGTAAAAGGATAGTAACATTGCCCCTTCTCTCCTTTTCTCTTTATTTTTTGTTTTCTCTCTTTTCTTTGGTGGGCTTCTTTGGCCTCTTTTTTTATTTGGGCTTCTTTGGCCTCTTTTATTTATTTTTAAAGTCCGGAGTCTCATCCCGACTTGTGGGGGAATCATAGTCTCCATCATCCTTTCCTCACTGGGGCAATGCTCTAATAATGATGATCATCACACTTTTATTTACTTACAACTCGATACTAGAACAAAGATATGACTCTATATGAATGCCTTCGGCGGTGTACCGGGATGTGCAATGATCTAGCGTAGCAATGACATCAAAAAACAGACAAGCCATGAAAACATCATGCTAGCTATCTTACGATCATGCAAAGCAATATGACAATAAATGCTCAAGTCATGTATATGATGATGATGGAAGTTGCATGGCAATATATCTCGGAATGGCTATGGAAATGCCATGATTGGTAGGTATGGTGGCTGTTTTGAGGAAGATATAAGGAGGTTTATGTGTGATAGAGTGTACCGTATCACGGGGTTTGGATGCACCGGCGAAGTTTGCACCAACTCTCACGGTGAGAAAGGTCAATGCACGGTACCGAAGAGGCTAGCAATGATGGAAGGGTGAGAGTGCGTATAATCCATGGACTCACATTAGTCATAAATAACTCATATACTTATTCAAAAAAAATATTAGCCCTCGAAGCAAAGTACTACTACGCATGCCCCTAGGGGGATAGATTGGTAGGAAAAGACCATCGCTCGTCCCCGACAACCACTCATAAGGAAAGCAATCAAAGAACACCTCATTCTCCGACTTCATTACATAACGGTTCACCATACATGCATGCTACGGGACTTGCAAACCTCAACACAAGTATTTCTCAATTTCACAATTACTCAACTAGCACGATGATACGTCTCCAACGTATCTATAATTTTTGATTGCTCCATGCTATATTATCTATTGTTTTGGGCAATATTGGGCTTTATTATCCACTTTTATATTATTTTTGGGACTAACCTATTAACCGGAGGCCCAACCCAGATTTGCTGTTTTTGCCTATTTCAGTGTTTCGAAGAAAAGGAATATCAAACGGAGTCGAAACGGAACGAAATCAACTGGAGAAGTTATTTTTGGAAGGAAAGCTACCGGATGGACTTGGACCCCACGTCGGGAGAGAAGGGACATGCCCACGAGGGTGGGGGCGCGCCCACCCCCTAGGGCGCGCCCCCTACCTCGTGGGGCCCCCGAAGCTCCACCGACGTACTTCCTGCACCCATATATACCTATGTATCCTAAAACTTCCAGAACGGAGAATAGATCGGGAGTTCCACCGTCGCAAGCCTCTGTAGCCACCAAAACCCAATCGGGACCCTGTTCCGTCACCCTGCCGGAGGGGGTAACCCTCACCGGCGGCCATCTTCATCATCCCGACACTCTCCATGACGAGGAGGGAGTAGTTCACCCTCGGGGCTGAGGGTATGTACCAGTAGCTATGTGTTTGATCTCTCTCTCTCTCTCTCTCTCTCTCTCTCTCTCTCGTGTTCTTGATTTGGCACGATCTTGATGTATCGCGAGCTTTTCTATTATAGTTGGATCTTATGTTTCTTCTCCCCCTCTTCTCTCTTGTAATGGATTGAGTTTCCCCATTGAAGTAATCTTATCGGATTGAGTCTTTCAAGATTTGAGAACACTTGATGTATGTCTTGCCGTGCTTATCTGTGGTGACAATGGGATACCACGTGATTCACTTGATGTATGTTTTGGTGATCAACTTGCGGGTTCCGCCCATGAACCTATGCATAGGGGTTGGCACATGTTTTCGTCGTGATTCTCCGGTAGAAACTTTGGGCACTCTTTGAGGTTCTATGTGTTGGTTTGAATATATGAATTGAGATTGTGTGATGCATATCGTATAATCATGCCCACGGATACTTGAGGTGACATTGGAGTATCTAGGTGACATTAGGATTTTGGTTGATTTGTGTCTTAAGGTGTTATTCTAGTACGAACTCTAGGGCTGTTTGTGACACTTATAGGAATAGCCAACGGATTGATTGGAAAGAATAACTTTGAGGTGGTTTCGTACCCTACCATAATCTCTTCGTTTGTTCTCCGCTATTAGTGACTTTGGAGTGACTCTTTGTTACACTTTGAGGGATAGTTATATGATCCAAGTATTTTATTATTGTTGAGAGAACTTGCACTAATGAAAGTATGAACCCTAGGCCTTGTTTCCTAGCATTGCAATACCGTTTACGCTCACTTTTATCACTAGTTACCTTGCTGTTTTTATATTTTCAGATTACAAAAACCTATATCTACCATCCATATTGCACTTGTATCACCATCTCTTCGCCGAACTAGTGCACCTATACAATTTACCATTGTATTGGGTGTGTTGGGGACACAAGAGACTCTTTGTTATTTGGTTGCAGGGTTGCTTGAGAGAGACCATCTTCATCCTACGCCTCCCACGGATTGATAAACCTTAGGTCATCCACTTGAGGGAAATTTGCTACTGTCCTACAAACCTCTGCACTTGGAGGCCTAACAACGTCTACTAGAAGAAGGTTGTGTAGTAGACATCACACGACTCTAATATCACTACCTTTATATCACAAAACTATTGCAAGGAATCACACATATCATATTCAGTGATCTACAAGTTTAATGTAGGATTTTATGACTAACCATGTGAATGACCAATTCTCGTCATCTCTCTAAATAAATATAAGTGAAGCAAGAGAGTTTAATTCTTTCTACAAAAGATATGCACATGCTCTAACAAGTATAAGTGAAGCAAAAGAGCATTCTACAAATGGTGGTTTTCCATGTGAAGAGAAACAGGCAATCCAAACTTC
Organism: Aegilops umbellulata; assembly: GCA_032464435.1. Taxonomy (NCBI): domain Eukaryota; kingdom Viridiplantae; phylum Streptophyta; class Magnoliopsida; order Poales; family Poaceae; genus Aegilops; species Aegilops umbellulata. Next base: position 369,554,758 of record CP136055.1, on the reverse strand, counting down.
AAATGATATAAGTGAAGCACATGAAGCATTCTATAAAGCCATACTCAAAAGATTTTAGTGAAGTGCAAAGAGCATTCTATAAACCAACCAAGGACTATCTCATACCAGCATGGTGCATAAAATAAAAGTGAAAACTAAGTGCAAAAGACGCTCCAAGATCTGCACATATCACATGAATGAAACGAATCTGAGAACATACCGATACTTGTTGAAGAAAGAGGGGATGCCTTCCGGGGCATCCCCAAGCTTAGAATGCTTGAGTCTCCTTGAATATTTACTTGGGGTGCCTCGGGCATCCCCAAGCTAGATCTCTTTCCTCTCTTCCTTCTTCTCACATCGAGACCTTCTCGATCATCGAACACTTCATCCACACAAAACTTCAACAGAAAACTCGGTAAGATCCGTTAGTATAATAAAGCAAATCACTACTCTAATTACCGTTGCAAACCAATTCATATTTTATTTTTGCATTGTGTCTACTGTAATATAGCTTTTTTATGGCTTAATCCACGGATATAAATTGATAGTTTCATCAAAACTAGCAAACTATGCATCAAAAACAGAATCTGTCTAAAACAGAAAAGTTTGTAATAATCTGAACATTCACCATACTTCTGATACTCCAAAAATTCTACCAAAATTAGGAAAAATAAAAAAAAATGTATAGAAATACAGTGCAAAAATAATCAGAACCATTTGACGTTCCAGTAAAAAATGTAAAATCGCGCACTACAGCCAAAGTTTCTGTCCTGCACCGCACAAACCAACAAGCATTGTAAACATCCTAAAGGCAAACCTTGGCACATTATTTTTATAATACAATGGAATTGTACAAGGGGATAATTATTTTTGTTGAAAAGTTTCTATAATCAATATTCACAAAGTTTTCGTGAGCATGAACAAAGTTCAAGGAGCTCCCCCATTTCAACAATGCTTGTCTTTCTCACTTTCACTTTCCTTTTTGAAAAAGTTTTGGGTTCCCCTCTTTATTTTTTTTATTTTTTAAACTATATGAAAGCACTCAACAGAAAGAAATGACTCTCGAAAACTTCCGGGTTGTCTCCCTGGCAGCGCTTTCTTTAAATCCATTAAGCTCGGCATAGAGTGCTCAAGTAATGGATCCACCCGGAGCTCAAGGTATATCAAAGCCAATTTGAATTAGAAATGATTTGGCATTTAATAGTGAGCACAAAGCAACATATATCAAGCAATGACGAAGTCTAACTCTCTTCCTATGCATCGGCATGTCATGAAAGAACAATTCATGCACACATAGTAAAGGCCAATGCATAGTATAAACAGTTCCTTGCAATTTTTTCGTGTTGGAAACATGGAGAGGCGGAGATGTAGTTCCTCTCTCATAATAATTGCAAGTAGGAGCAGCAAGAACATGCGTATTATATTCATCAAAATCATCATGTGCAACGGTAAAAGGCAACCCATTAATATAATCCTTAATAAAAGCAAACTTCTCGGATATAGTGTAGTTTGGAGAATTCAAAAAGATAATAGGACTATCATGTGTGGGTGCAATAGCAACAATTTCATGTTTAACATAAGGAACTATAGCAAGTTCATCTCCATAAGCATAATTCATATTGGCATCTTGGCCACAAGCATAGCAAGCATCATTAAAAAGGGATATTTCAAGAGAATCAACGGGATCATAACGATCATCATAGCATTCATCCTTCGGTAAGCACGAAGGGAAATTAAACAATGTATGAGTTGAAGAGTTACTCTCATTAGAAGGTGGGCACGGGTAGCTAATCCGCTCTTCCTCCTTTTGTTCTTCGCTCTCCTCGTCATCTTTTTCATCCAATGAGCTCACAGTTTCATCAATTCCTTCTTCCATAGACTCCTGCAAAATATTAGTCTCTTCTTGGACAGCGGAGACTTTCTCAATAAATGCATCAATATTAGAATTGAATTCAAAATTCTTATAGCAATATTTAAGGATAGCTAAATTTTCAGGTCTATAAACTGCATCATAAAGATTTTCACACTCTTTGAACAAAGATTCAATTTCATAAGCACCCATAAAAGCAAATTCTTCTATTTGTTCCACATCATAGTAATCATATATACCATTAGCATAAGAAGCCAAGGTTTTATTATCATTAAATTTACATGAAAAGGAAAGGTGTGGAGCCTTCATCCTAGAGCAACAAGTATAATCATAACTCAGGCATACTTGCTGAGCATACCACTTCAACATATAAATTTGATCCCATAATAGTTTCCCTTTTTGAGTCAAGTGATAATACCTAAAGTATTCACGTTGATCCAACGTGTCTCCCATTATAAATTTGAATGGGGTTTTCTTAGGATTATCAAAGTAGTACATAATATTTTTCACATGATGAACATCGAGGGTTTTAGGAGGTTCCCCATCTCCATGCGTAGCAAGTACACCTAATTTTTTTGGTATTTCGTGTTCCATATCCATAACTAAAGATAGAGAACAACTAAGAACAACAAATAAAAATTACTTAGTGATAAAGCGAACAAGCACACACGAGAATATTCACCCCACGCTATGACTCCGCGGCAACGGCGCCAGAAAAAGGTCTTGATAACCCACAAGTATAGGGGATCAATTGTAGCCTCTTTTGATAAGTAAGAGTGTCGAACCCAACGAGGAGCTAAAGGTAGAACAAATATTCCCTCAAGTTCTACCGATCACTTAGACAACTCTATGCACGCTTGACGTTCACTTTACCTAGAACAAGTATGAAACTAGAAGTACTTTGTTGGGTAGGTTTGCAAGAATATAAAGAGAGCGTAAATAAAAAGTCAGGGTTGTTTAGGTAAAGACACAATAAAGTAAATATAGCGACTGTGGAAAAGTGGTGGTAGGAGTTGCGAAATTGTCCCTAAGCAATTAACTACTTTACTAGACCGATAACAAGTTTTATGTGGGAGATGCCACTACTAGCATGTCATCCCTGACTTGGAATTATATGCACTTACGATTGGAACTATTAGCAAGCATCCGCAACTACTAACGTTCATTAAGGTAAAACCCAACCATAGCATTAAGTTATATTGGTCCCCCTTCAATCCCGTATGCATCAATTTCTATGCTAGGTTGAAGCTTCTGTCACTCTTTCCCTCCAATACATAGTCCTATCAACATACAAACAACCCTATGGTGTGACCCACGCACGCGCTCATATGATGGGAACCAAAGGACAGCAACATAACCACAAGCAAATTAAATCAATCATAGCAATTCATCTACCACTGATAGGACAATGAAAATCTACTCAGACATCATAGGATGGCAACACATCATTGGATAATAATATGAAGCATAAAGCACCATGTTCAAGTAGAGGGTACAACGGGTTGTGGGAGAGTAGACTACTGTAGTTAGAGGGGGGAAGGTGATGGAGATGTTGGTGAAGATGGCGGAGGCGTTGGTGAAGATTGCGGTGATGATGATGGTGGCCACGGCAGCGTTCCGGCGCCACCGAAAGAGAGGGGGAGGGGCCCCCTTCTTCTTCTTCTTCCTTCACCTCCTCCCTAGATGGGAGAAGGGTTTCCCCTCTAGTCCTTGGCCTCCATGGCATGGGAGGGGTGAGAGCCCCTCCAAGATTGGATCTATCTCTCTGTCTCTCTCTGTTTCTGCGTTCCCAAATCTAGCCTTTCACCGTTTCTTTTATAACCGGAGATCCGTAACTCCGATCGGGCTAAATTTTGGACACGATCTCTATCCGGAAATTAGCTTTCTTGCGGCAAAAGAAGGGCTCCAACCGCCTTACGGGGTGTCCATGAGGGTCCAGGGCGCGCCTGACCCCCTGGGGCGCGCCCCCTGCCTCGTGGCCCCCTCGGGCATCGTATCGCGTTGATTCTTCTTCCCAAAAATCACATATATTCCAAAAAAATCTCCGTTAGTTTTTATCCCGTTTGGACTCCGTTTGATATGGATTTTTTATGAAACAAAAAACATGCAACAAACAGGAACTGGCACTGGGCACTGGATCAATATGTTAGTCCCAAAAATGGTATAAAAAGTTGCCAAAAGTATATGAAAGTTGTAGAATATTTGCATGGAACAATCAAAATTATAGATACGACGGAGACGTATCAAACAACAAGTCGAGTAATGCTGCTAAAACAGTAGAGATAAAGTATTATGTTGTGAAAGATAAAATTCAGGATCACACTATAAGTCTCGAGCATATAAGGACAAAGGATATGCTTGTGGATCCGCTTACGAAAGTCTTACCACCCAGTGTGTTCATGGAACACTTAGCCGACATGGGTTTAATGGAAAACCTATGATTCTTGGATCATGAGAGGCCCAAAAGGAACATAACTTGTTTCAAAACAAAGAGGTATGTTGTAGCTGTCTGATTCTATCGGCAATTGAGCTATGATGATGAAACATGCTCTATGTACTAATCGGTGATGAAGCTAGTAAAGTATAAAGTATGAAAGGAAAGTTGAGATCAAGGGGGAGAATGTTAGGTTGATCTCCTCCTAATCGAGCCCAACGGTTCGACGGGTCCTTGACTCGCGCCCTGATCGGGGGCGCCCATCCGAACTCTGGTTGGTGGGCCCGTGTCGCCGCTCTAAATAAAGAGGTGGGGGACGCACACGGTACGAGGTTCACCGTGCGCCGCAGCCCCCCACCGACATCCCTAACAATCTAGGGTAGAGTAGGCCGACGGGAAGCACCTCCACCGCCGCTGCTCTCGCACACACACACCCACGCTGTTGCCCCTCCACCATGGCCACCGGCTCGGGCTCCTCGATCCAAGGAGAAGATAGCCTACCGTTAATCTCTAACCTACCCGGTCCATAGGATCTATCAATGGTTTCAGAGCCAGAGTTGCTTTATAATTTTTGGTAGCAAACAAATCAAAGAATTCTTTTCCCCTCCCGAAGAACCCTAATCACATGGCAATGGAACTCACCGGCAAAGCGCCTCGGGCTCGCCGGCAAAGTGCGCCGCCACTGAGGCTGCGTCGTTCCTCTCGATCTCGATGCACACCGGCACACTACTAGGGAAAACCTTATACACCGAATCTTACCAGCAGCGCGGTTTAAAATAAGGTGCTACTGTTACTTAGCAGTAGCGCATGTAAAAAACAGCACTACTACTACCCTCGTAGCAGTAGCGCGTTAGCAAAAAATTGCGCTACTACTACAAATGCCACAATGTTGCCGCCGGAGTAGGTTTAGTAGTAGCGCCGGTTTTCCAAGAGCACTACTGCTATAGAACTTAGCAGCAACACTTTTCTCCCACCCTCGCTGCTGCTAAGTTTAGTCCACTCGTTGCAACTAATTTAGTCCCACCTCGCTCCGCGAATAGGGTGTTTACCACCTTAAATACGTTACTTCTCAAACCATCACAACCACTTAGACTTCATTGAACTCTATGTGTAGGATTTGTGGTCGCAATAGGAATCTTCACCGGTTCTTAAACCGGGGAAGATTTCTATTGACAATTTAGATTCTACACAAAAAGATCATTGATGAGCAATGTATTTTTGATTTTTTTAGATGCTTAGCCTTAGCAGTAGCGCGTTTTCTCACAAGGCGCTACTGCTACAGTGATAGCAGTAGTGTTGCTGTGGTAAAAGGCGCTACTGCTAAGGCGTTTAGCGGTAGCGCTTTATCGCAAAGCGCGCTGCTCTTAAGCCCATCCTATCTTCTCGAACTGGCCGCCCCTCACTCTTCCCTCTCCACTCCCAGTCTCACTCTCTCGTGCGTTCCTGTCACAGCCCCAGTTTAGGCCTTGCCTGCCTTTGTTTTTTTTTTGCATCCTTGCATCATGATTTAAATTCCATTTAAATTTGAAATGGGGATGACAAACCCTAGCACCAAATGGAATGCAATTAGGATCAAATAAAAATATTTTCAATAATCCCAATTGCCCTTTAGAAAAGCTCATGATTTTTGTTAAAGGTGAAAACCTCTGCCAAAAGTCATGCACATATTTCTAGGCTATTCTGGATTTTTGAATTAAATCATATGCTATTTGAATTTGGGCATTTAAATGCTATAAAATATTTTAAATGCTCAGATAATCATGAACTAAAATCTTTACTATTGGAAATATTCCAAACAGTAGCCTTGAGCAGTTTCATGTTTTATGGGTTAGTTTTAGTATTTTAATAAAAGCCCTAAAGACTACAGAATAATAGAAAACGGAATTAAAAGAGAGAGAGAGGAACTTACCTGGGAAGCCCACCTGGCCTGGCACTGTAGCCGCCCAGCTGGGCAAAGCCAGCCCAGCCCATCTCCACCTCCCCTGTCGTCTTCCTCCTCTTGCCAGGAGGACGAAGGGCGCGTGGCCACCGCTCGCGAGCACGCGCCTCGCCAGCTCCTGCTTGCCGCCGACGCCCTGGACGCGCTGTACGACGCCACGCACACCCCGACCCCCTCGTCCTCTCCCCTCTCTCCCTGGATCTCTTTTCCCTCCCCTGCTCTCTCTCACGCGCGCACCGAACGCAGCCGTCGCCGCCGCTCGCTGTTGCCACAGCCACCGGCCCTCCCTCTGCCATCCAACATGCTCGAGAGCTCCGCCTACTCGCCATCAACCTCTACGACGACCCACGCAAGCCGGGACGCCCTGCAGAGCTGCCCCTGACGTCGTCTTCCTCGTCGGTGCCGCGGCTCGCCGCCGTCAAATCCGCCGCCGTCCGTGCCTCCCCGAGCTCGCCGAGAAGCTCTTCGTGACCGCGGTGAGCCCCCGGTCATTTCCCCCCTAACCCTGCCCCTGTTTGGTCGCCGTAGCCGCCGCCCCCTTGCTTATCGTAGCCGTCGCCGCGCGGGCTCGTCGCCGGCGAAGCCCCGGTGACCAAATGGCCCCGCGCGTGCGTCCGTTGCACTCGCAACGACCCATGGAGCAACGCTAGCGTGACACCCAGCTCGTTTGCAAGCCGCAGCGCTAACCCCGCACCCACCCGAGCTCCGGCCGCCGCCAAACACGTCGCCGGCGCCCCCGAGCCCAACTGCCTGCACCACCCGCCGCGGCTCACTCCCAGCTAGCCATAGAGCCCAACGGCGCCCCGAATGGTGCCCTGTAGGTGAAACCCGCACCTGCCCCGCCGCGTTTGGCCTCGCCGGCGGCTAACCGCCGGCGAGTTTGACCCCTTTTGACCACGTTTGACCCGTGTGGGCCCCGGTTGACTTCCCCCCCCCCCAAGTCTATGACAGGTGGGTCGGCCTGTTAATTAGATTAGGATTAGTGTTAATTAAATATTAGCCAGACTAATGACCTGACACGCGGGACCCACAGGTTAGAGTTGACCGTGCTGACGTGGCTGTTGACTTGACCCCACATGTCTGTGACTCAGACAGCTCCGTGTCACTGACCAGTGGACCCCATTGGTCAGATTTGACCTGAACCGTGCCCCGTTGACCTGCTGACGTCATGATGATGTCAGGCTGACGCAGTAATCCTTTTCTGGAATTTAAATAAATCTCAAATGATTTGTTTAATTCAGAAAATATCCAAAACTTTGAAAAATCATAGAAAATAATCTATAGCTCAGAATGAAATAATTTATATATGAAAAATTATCAGAAAAATTCAAGGAATCCATCTGTACCATTTTGATGCATGTTAGAACAACTTATAGTTGCTGTTTAGCACAAATCTTATAATGGCATTTAAATATCCACATATGGAGTTTGAATTTGAATCTTGGATTCAAATCAACTTCATTTAATCTGGTTGCTAGTTGCATTAGCTCAAACCACATCATATTGCCATGTCATGATCATGCATCATATTGTCGCATTGCATTGATTGTATTCTTTCTCTGTTGCCGGTGATTGTCCCCGCTCGATAGACGTGGTTTCGACGATGAGATCGATGACACCGATGAAGAACTATAATATCTTCAGAAGTGCCAGGCAAGCAAAACCCCCTTGTTCATTCCGATACAATCCCACTCTCTCGCTCCTGCTCTCTTTTACTGCATTAGGACAACAACGATTCAACTGTTACATGCTGCGGTAGTTGAACCCCTTATCCTCTGCATGACCTGTCATTGCCACAGTAAATAGATGAAACCCACTAGCATGAGTAGGAGTTGTTTGAGCCCTGATGTGCCTACTCATTCATGCTTGTTTGTCATGCCTGCTATTGCTTAGAGTTGAGTCGGGTCTGATTCATCGGGAATGAATTGGAATGTGGTGAACATGTCCTACTGTTGAGAGCTAGGTGTGTGAACACGATTTGGTAAAGGTAGCGGTGAGAGGCCATGTAGGAGTACATGGTGGGTTGTCTCATTGCAGCCGTCCTCAGGAACTGAGTTCTGTGTTTGTGATCCATGAACAGCTACTACCACACATTGGAATGCTTAAGTGCCCCTCTCGACTTATTAATCAACCCGATCTCTGTCCAGGAATTGCAACTAGTTTCTGGTGTTTGTAGGTAGTGTTAGTAGTCTACCAAGTGGTACCCTGTACAGGTGGGCTTGGGACAGACTAGGCACCGTGGCACGGTGTACCAAGCGTAGATCTACCCGTCGAGGTGGGCTTGGGAACCCTGCACACATCGTTTGGGGCCGTGAGCGACACCCCGGCCGGATCTCCTTGCGGATGGAACCCGAATAGGCGATAAACCTGGACTAGAGACTTGCGTGGTTAGTCAGGTCGTGGCCGACTCCCTCGCCCGGCTTCCGCTTGAAGGTTGCCGAGGTACATGACGTGTACAGGGCGATAAGTGGCGAAAGCGTGTGTGAAGAAGTACACCCCTGCAGGGTTATCATTATCTATTCGAATAGCCGGATTCCTCGGATATGGAAACTTGGACCCCTTGCATAGTTCATAGACAAGTGAAAGTGGATACTCTAAAATGTGCAAGATAAGCGTGAGTGCTATGGATGGCGTCCCCGTAGGGAGACGGGAGCGGATCCATAGTGGTGTATTGATATGGTGAATATGTGGACTCGTGTGCGCCACCTCAAAAGAGTTACTTGCAATCGTAGTTCAGGATAGCCACCGAGTCAAAGCTGGCTTGCTGCAGTTAAACTCCACTACCCCTTTTTGATACTGATGCATACGTAGTTAGTTCTGATGTAAGTCTTGCTGAGTACGTTTGTACTCACGTTTGCCTATTTTATGTTTTTGCAGAGAGACGTCAGTCTCGCTAGTAGTTCCGTGTGGACTTCGACGTTTAGCTTGATACCTCAGCTACGATCTTGTGCCCTCGGCAGGATCTGATAGATAGTCAGGCTTCTCAGCCTTTTTCATTTGTAGATGTCTGTACTCAGACATGTTTAGCTTCCGCATGTGCTTTGCCTTGTATGCTCTGAATGTTGGGTCATGAGACCCATGCTTGTAATATCTCGCTCCTCGGAGCCTAATGAATAAATACTTTGAGTCGTAGAGTCTTGTTGTGATGCCATGTTGTATTTACACATATCGAGCATATTGTGTGTATGATTGAAATGCTTGGTATGTGTGGGATCCGACCATCTAGTTGTTTATCCTTGGCAGCCTATCATATGGGGAAATGTAGTCTAGTGCTTCTGAGCGATAGTAGTCCGCTACAGCCCGGTTCACCGGAGTCCTGCTAGCCCAGCACTACTGCTCAGGACACTTGACTGGCCGGCATGTGTTTCACTTCGTTCCTGTGTCTGTCCCTTCGGGGAAATGTCACGCGGTGACATCCGGAGTCCTGCCTAGCCTGCTACAGCCCGGGTTACCGGAGTCCTGTTAGCCCAGTGCTACAGCCCGGATTCACACGCTGATGACCGACATGCTCGATGTGATTCATGTATGCCTGTCCTCATGGGTTAGCGCCGCTTTGGGTTCACGACTAGCCATGTCGGCCCGGGTTCTTTGTCATACGGATGCTAGCGACACTATCATATACGTGAGCCAAAAGGCGCAAACGGTCCCGGGCCAGGTAAGGTGGCACCCGTAGGAATACCGTGCGTGAGGCCGCAAAGTGATATGATGTGTTACATGCTAGATCGGTGTGACTTAGGATCGGGGTCCTGACAGTTCCGCCGCCGCCAACGTTCGGCCCTCCCCCACCGCCGCGTTGCCGTCGCCCCCAAGGTATCCTCTCTCTCCTCCTCCCTCCGGTCTCCCTCCTCTTTCCTCCCTCCGGCGGCCCTCCTCCCTTCTCCCACCACCTCCTCCCTCTCTCCTCCCTCCGGTGGCCCTCCTCCCTCCTCCCACCACCTCCTCCTCCCTCCACCTCCCTCCCTCCTCCTCACTCCTCCTCCCCTCCTCCTCCCTCCTCCTCCCCCTCCAGTCACTGCCCTACCTCCATACGCCACCCCTCCTCCCTCCTACCTCCCCCTCCATCTCGGCCTCCTCCCTCTCTCCTCCCTCCCTCCCTCCCTCCTCCCTTCCTCTACAAGTTTGTAATTAGGTATAGAAATAGTTTTAGTAATAGAAAGTTTTAGTAATATAATTAGGTATAGAAACGAAAATCCATTTCTGCACCCGAGCTCATCTCCACCCGCGCCGACGAAAAAAATCAAATCAAATACTAGAAAAATTTAAAAAATCCAAAAAAATTTGTGGAGTAGAAAATTTGATGCGTGAGTGTAACACCCTCGATGCGGCTATATCTCCCACGTGTCGAGGCACGACTTAGAGGCATAACCGCATTGAAAGCAATGTCGCAAGTGAGGTAATCTTCACACAACCCATGTAATACATAAGGGAAAAAGATACATAGTTGGCTTACAGTCGCCACTTCACACAATACATAAATAAACATCCATCATTCAAATTACACTCGAGGTCCGACTACGGTACCAAAATGAAAGAAGACTACCCCAAATGCTACACAGATCCCCGATCACCCCAACTAGGCTCCACTACTGATCATCAGGAAAAGACACATAGTAACGGCCACGTTCCTCGTCGAACTCCCACGTGAGCTCGGTCGCGTCATCTGCACTGGCATCGTTGGTACCTGCAACTATTGTGGTAGAATCTGTGAGTCACGGGGACTCAGCAATCTCACACCCGCGAGATCAAGACTATTTAAGCTTATAGGTAGGAAAGGATTGTGAGGTGGAGCTGCAGCAAGCGACTAGCATATATGGTGGCTAACAACGCAAAAGAGAGCGAGAAGAGAAGCAAAGCACGGTCGTGAAGCTAGAACTGATTAAGAAGTGATCCTAGAACAACCTACGTCACACATTACTCCAACACCGTGTTCACTTCCCGGACCCCGCCGAGAAGAGACCATCACGGTTACACACGCGGTTGATGTGTTTTACTTAAGATCAACTTCGGGTTCTCTACAACCGGACATTAACAAATTCCCATCTGCCTCATAACCGCGCGCACGGCTTCCGAAAGATAATACCCTGCAGGGGTGTCCCAACTTAGCCCATTATAAGCTCTCATGGTCAATGAAGGATATTCCTTCTACCGGGAAGACCCGATCAGTCTCGGAATCCCGGACTACAAGACATCTCGACAGTAATAAAACAAGTCCAGCAAAGCCGCCCGATTGTGCCGACAAATCCCGATAGGAGCTGCACATATCTCGTTCTCAGGGCACGTCCGGATGAGCAGTACGTACGGCAACCGAGGATACCCCAAGTTGCCTCAGGGCGGCACCGCAAGTGGCTCTAGTTTGGACCAGCAATCGAAGGAGAACTGGCCCGGGGGGGTTAAAATAAAGATGACCCTCAGGCTCGCGAAAACCCGGGGGAAAAAGGCTTAGGTGGCAAATGGTAAAACAAATGTTGGGCCTTGCTGGAAGAGTCTTATTCAAAGCGAACTGTCAAGGGGGTCCCATAAATCACCCAACCATGTAAGGAACGCAAAATCAAGGAACATAACACCGGTATGACGGAAACTAGGGTGGCAAGAGTGGAACAAAACACCAGGCATAAGGCCGAGCCTTCCACCCTTTACCAAGTATATAGATGCATTAATTAAATAAGAGGTATTGTGATATCCCAACAAGTAAACAAGTTCCAACAAGGAACAACAAGTCCATGTTCCAAAAAGGAACAAATTCCATCTTCACCTGCAACTAGCAACGCTATAAGAGGGGCTGAGCAAAACAGTAACATAGTCAAACAACGGTGTGCTAGGACATGGATGGTTAGGGGCTGACATGGCAATATGGGTGGCATGATATAGCAAGTGGTAGGTATCGCAGCATAGGCATAGCAAAAGAGCGAGCATCTAGCAAGCAAAGATAGAAGTGATTTCGAGGGTATGGTCATCTTGCCTGCAAGGTTCTCAGAGTTGTCGAAAGCTCGGTCCTCGAAAGCGTTCTCAACAGGTTCCTCGTTCACGTACTCGTCTCCCGGCTCTACCCAAAGCAAGAACACAAGCAAAGGGGACAAACATCAATCACGATGCAATGCACAACCAACATGATGCAAAACATGGCATGATATGCGAGATGTGATATGCAATGCATATGCGTGCTCCGGAAGGACAAAGATGAACAAGGCATAATCTTGGCAAACCAAGTATGCCACTGGATAGGTGAGGTGATTTCGGTTGAAATCGATATAAAGATCACCGGAAACGGATGCACGGTTTGCAAATGACAAGCAAAACAAGAATGACAAGAAACTGCCATTAACAGCATGATGCTACTTAGCAAGCAACAAGAAATTAAGCTACTGCACCCAAACATATCAACAAAGCATATGAAAGTAATCTACTCGAGATGCTTGACAAAAGTACGGCTAAATCACACCACAACAGGTTCAAACAAGCATGGCAAAAGTGCAAAAGATAACAGGTTCACAGACTTGGTGAAAATAACAACATGCCAGAAATTAACATCAGGATGACATGTTTAGAGCAATGAAACAACATGCTACAGGAACAGGAATAGCAAAATAAGGCATGGCATGAATCTACTCAAAGCACTTGACAAAAGTCCCTTACTGACCATAGGCCAAAAAGGATCAGAAAATATAATAACACCCATGTCAAATAAGCAAGTTTCATGACAGATCTCAGACTTAGCAGAAAACGGGACATGTCAAAAACAGATATCAAGTAGGCATGTTCGTGAGCTCGATGCACTCACTACAGAGCATTACATGATAAACCAAGCATACATACATGAAGAAGACATGGCATAGAAACTATACATGGCAAGAATAACATATAGCATGCAAGGATCAACTACACCAAACTTGGCAAAATCGAATAACATGTAAACAATCTGCCAGCAACATTTTATAGCAAAAGTAGAGCTTGATTGACTCAATCTATGGCCCTCCATAAATACCAACAAAGGCATGGATGGATACAGAAAATCCATATGCTCAAATCAATCTTACTGATCATGCTCAAAAGAGGCATAGATCTCTCTGAAACAACATGAACACATGGCAAAAAAATAACAGCAGGCAGGGACTTAGTGAAATTACTAAGTCTCTGAAATCAGCAACATTAAGTACACTAGTTTGCATGCTTGTGCTAGTCACCACAAAGACCACAAAAATACATGGCATAATTCTCTGGAAAGATGGCATGGCATATTACAAAACACATGTAGGACTCAACTTCATAGGAGGCACACATCAATCATGGCAAAAATGACAAAAGTGCATGTTTTGATAAGAATCAGAAACTAACATCACATAGCCCTCTTCCAACAGCATTTCGGTCATCAAGATGACCTCAAATGAAAATGATACAATGGAACGAAATGATGTACTCATCGAGGCGAACAATTTGACATATTATACGCACGAAACGGAGCAATATACAGCAAGTTATGATGCGATGAACATGCAACAATAATGCAAAATATCTGGGACTTGGAAGAAATTGAGGGGGGAAGAAGTCAACCGACGGGATCCAGATCGGATCGGGGCGCGGGACCCGAGGTGGCGGCGGTCGGCGGCGGATCCGGGGCGGCGCGCGGCAGATCCGGTGAGGCGGGCGCGGGCGGCGCGGGACGCGGCGGCGGCGGCGCGGTGGCGCGGGGGCGGCGCGGCGCCGGTCGGGCGGGAGACGCGAGCGGCGACGGGCTCCGGCGCCGGCGCGGATCCGGCGCGGGCGGAGTGGAGGCGAGGGGCGGCGCGCGGGGCGAGGAGGCGAGGCGCCCGGCGGGCGGCGGCGCGGGCCGGGGAGGGCCCCGCACGGGCCGCGGCGGGCCTGGCGGCGGCGCGCGGGCGAGACGCGGCGGGGAGGCCACGTGGCAGCGGCTGATTGGCCGCGGGCGGCGGCGCAGACGGTGTCCGGTGCGGCCCGGACACGTCCGGTGGCGGCGGGGACGAACGGGGCTAGGGTTAGGGTGGTTTGATCCGGGATTTTCGGGAGAGGGGTATATTTATAGGTAGAGGGGGCTAGGAAGCTCCAAATGGAGTGCGGTTTTCGGCCACGCGATCGTGATCGAACGGCGAAGGACATGGGAGTGTCTTAGATGGGTTATTGGGCTGCTTTGGAGGGGTTTTGGGCTGCAACACACACGAGGCCTTTACGGTTACCCGGTTAACCGTTGGAGTATCAAACGACCTCCGAATGACCCAAAACTTGACAGGCGGTCTACCGGTGCTGTACCAAGGCCACTTGACAAACCTCGGTCCATTCCGAGAAGGTTTAATACCCGCTCACGGAAAAAGGTAAAAGGGGACGCTGGAGGACGTAGGAGCGCCGGATTGCAAAACGGACAACGGGGAAAATGCTCGGATTCATGAGACGAACACGTATGCGAATGCGATGCACATGATGACATGATATGAAATGCATGACATGACCAACATGCAAAAGGAAGGAAAACCCAACCACGGAGGAAATATTATATCACAATGCCGAAAATGGCAAGAGTTGAAGTTACAATTATGGCAAGTTACATCCGGGGCGTTACAGTGAGGTCCGCTCCAATTTTCAAATCATTTGGACATCTGAGGAGCTCTCAGCAAAAAAGAAAAATTGGGGTTTGTAAAAATGTTTACTGTTCATGTACTGTTTTGGCCCAATTTGTCTTTTTTTGCTGAGAGCTGCTCAGATGTCCAAATGACTTAAAAATTGTTGCGGACCTCACGCATCAAATTTGCTACCACATCAATTTTATCTTGAATTTTTTACGATTTTTTTCTAACCAAGTGCAGATGAGCCTGTGCACCAAAATGCCCTACTCGGTATAGAAATAGTTTGTAATTTTAGTAATATAAAAAATTTTTAGCAATAGAAAATTTTAGTACACAAAATCTCAACAAAATTTTTGTAATAGAAACCTAGTGAATATGCATTTGATGATCTAATTAAAATTTTACTATAAAAATAGTTTATTTTTAGTAAGAAAAATAATAGAACTAGTTTATTTTTAGTAAGTGCTTAGTTGAACTAGTTGAATTTATGTCATTATCACTTTGTCAACAAAGAATTCTATATGAGATTTGATGATCTAAATAAAATTATACTCAGTAGAATATGCAGGCTTTGTAGAGTCGTGTCTCCTTGGAGTGATCGTCATCCGAGCTACCACTACTTCCTCTACACCCGAGTCGGTGAGCTAAAAGTCCACCTCCTCCTTCTCTACTCCTTGGTGTTGAATAGAGTAGAACTAGGGTATTTAGTTATGCTTCTTAACCAAATGAAATGTTTGAGTTATAAGATATATTGAAATGTTCTGGTGCGATGCTTATGATAATTGATTCGGATATATGAGAGAAGGGACATATTTGTATCGCAGGGAAAATCCGAGTGGCGTATGTTTTGCCGGAGTATTGATTCATTTCCGTTCTGGCAAATTTCAGGCGCTCGATAAGTCCTATTTTAGCAAAGGTCATGCCAGATCTTTCTGCGAATTTAAGCATGACTTGTGCTAGAATATGTAGGAAATATCGAGTGCCCCGGATTTGCTAGAAAGAAAATTAAACGACATTTCGAGTTGACTTCAAGTCTGTCGGGGCTAAATACATGACAGTCAAAAAATCGGTGAGGGAGAGTCTCCACAATATATGAGAGAAGAAGAATGCCGACTGTTGTCGTGGGAGTTGCTTCTCCTTCTTCTCTTTTTCTGCTAGACCTTTGTTATGCACTTGGGGAAGGAGGAGTAGCAACCATCATCGACAGTCAAAAAATCGGTGAGGGAGTGTCCACCATATATGAGAGAAGAAGAATGTCGACTGTTGTCGTGGGGGTCGCTTCTATTTCGTTTCCTTGTGCTAGATAATTGTAATGCACTAGGGAAAGGAGGAGTAGCGACCATCACCGACGGTCGCAATATCAAAGAGGAGGGAAGACTCGACAAACCTAAAGTCAACCCGCTGCATATTGAGTAATAGTGATCTGTGTGTTGAGTTTCCTGGTAGTTGCCTTCGAGCGATTTTCAATTAATGTTTCAACTATGAACATAGGAAATGTCTGACGACAAAAAGGATTTCGGTATGTGCGAATACTGTGAAGACGAGCGCGGCCTGTGCGATAGGCCTCACCTAGTTGGTTGTAGGCGCTTCAGTATCAAGCTGGATGAGACTTTCGAAGTGGATACAGTAAGTCACAACGACAAGTCTTTTTTTAATTAAGCATGACTTCTGCTTCTTTTGCTTCAGGTTGTAATTTTATTTTTTTTACTATTCTACTAGCGTATCTCCTGCCATGCAAGAATGTATGTCTTGGATAAGATTGGTTTCAGTACTATGGAGAGTATGGAGGTAAAGAGAGTTCACTTGAGGACCGAGCATGGTTATACTTTTGCCGTAAAATTATACAATGCGGACACCTACACCTATTTTGAATGCAAAAATTGGAGACTACTATGTAAGGCTTATGCATTTGAGCCTGATATGCTTATCACCTTTTATATTCGTCCGGAAGATGAAGTTGAAGGTAATATCGACATCTGGGTCAATGTGCAGACGCCTCCAGTTCAACCATTATGTGAGTTTCTCAACCATATTTATGTCTTGGATATTGTTTATTCAAAAATAGTTGACAACTGATTTCTATTGACAGCTTATTTCCATTCAAGCAAACATGTCCGGCGCTTGGTAGACATGACCTACTACTGTCCCGGGGCTGAACTAAACTGCGAGGAGATAAGTCATTATGTTTCATGGCTTGAGGATCTTGATACTGTCAAGACAAGTTATTTTCGTGGACTTCGAGATATTAGTACTCAAAACATGCGACCACTAGTGTCCGTATTGAACTACGGTCACATCTATTTAGGAAAGATGGTAAGATTTTTACTATTTGTCCCCAGTGCATCTTTTGCATACATTATTTTTTAAGCTAAAATTCATTGCTAAGTATGTTACTACGATGTTCTTCAACAGGGACTCCCGATGATAGTTGTGCCTCATTGGGCCGAGGCTAAAGGTCGCATGAAAATGGTTAGCTTATGGCCAAGACATCCTACATTGCACATGAGTGCATTTAGGATTTCATGAAGCGAGTAAGTCTTAATAGTCAAAGACTGGAGCAAAATTGTGAAGGATCGCAGGAGAGAAGTACTAGGGGACAGCAATCAGAAGCGCGGCCCACAATTAGGAGACAGGTTCATCTGCATGCTCCAATATGATGAACCAGGAATGCTACACATGTTCTATGCTATTTTATCTGAGAGGGAGCAGAAGGAGTGATTAGCTAGCTAGAATGAGTTTGAAGATGATGATGTGCTACACTATGACTATGATGATTAAATAGCTAGTGTTGGTGGTAATGACTATGATGATTATTATTAGCTAGTGTTGGTGGTGATTAGATAGCTACACTATGACTATGATGATTAAATAGTGTTGGTGGTAAGGACTATGATGATTATTAGCTAGTATTGTTGGTGATGATATGATGCAAGAGTTTTTATATTAATATGATGATGATGATGATGATGATGATGATGATGATGATGATGATGATGATGATGAGTTATTATATCATTAGGTGAAAGAACCGCGGATTAGTTTCAAGTGGATGGATCCTAGGTGACCAAGTCATGGATTATCACACAGTTCTTTCACCTAGTGATTTAATAACTCATTATAATGTAAAAACAATTTCTAAATTGCTACTGTATGAAAACCTGTATGAAGGTGTATGAATATGACATCAAATAAAAAAGAAATAGAATACGGAATAATAGTAGTAGCGCGTGCAGTGAGACGCGCTACTAGTAATTAACAGTAGTGCCTTTTGCAGGAAGCGCTACTACTAAGTAGATTTAGCAGTAGCGTTGGTGAACCAACGCTACTGCTAACCTTTAGTTGTAGCGCCGTAGGAGTAGCGCGGTCACCGCGCTACTGCTAGGCCAAAATCCCGCACTACTACTAGGCTTTTCCCTAGTAGTGGCAAGCCGAGGTGTCGGAAGAAGAACACGGACAGTGGGGGGCACCACGCCTTAGCCACCGCCGAAAGGAGGTACCCCAAAGGGGCAAAGGGCACCGCTGCTATGCCTCTTGACAGCAGCGCGCTCTCCTTCGGGAGCTCGCGGACGCCGGCAAGGGTGACAGGGGGCGCCGCCGCATCGCGCGCGCCGTCGAGCGCAGGGGAGCACAGAAGGTCGCAGTTGCGTCCCTCTCTCTCTGCCACAAGAGGTGAAGGATGGATGTAGAGGAAGAGTGGGAAGGGGAAGGGGGCTCGCACGGCGCGGTGTTTCAACGCCATCGCCGGCGGCTGGCGTTGCCCTTACCCGCTGTGCGGGTGAGAGACAGACGAGAGGGAGAGAAATGGACTAGGGTTCCCCCGAGCTGCGCGGTGGGGTGGTTTTGTTCGACCTAGATGCACGGGTGATCGTCCGATCAAATGGACGGCCACGATGAAGCGGCGCTCAGCCCAATGGGCCTTTGGGCCGAAAGAGAGGCGAGGTTGGCAGCGGCGGCGCGTGAACACGCACTGGGCCATTTTCGCCGTAGCCGCGCGCGCTGGGGTGAGGCTGGGTCAGCTGCCATTTTTATTCAACTTTTGTCCAAGTTTTTGGGAAAAATCTATACAGTTTTCTCTATTCAAAATTATCCAACAAGAATTTTTTTTAGAAAATAGAAAAATAAAATAAATGCTTCTGAAAAGTATAAAGTTCATGAATTTTTTATTCATGTTTTTCCGCTGCAAATAAATAAAAGTTTTTTTTTCTAAAAGTAAATAAAACTAAAGTGAGAATTAAATTTTAAGAGCAGGTTAAAGTAATTATTGAAACAATTATGATCCTGTTATTTTATGACCAACGTTGTTAATAACATAATCATGATTTATTATTATAAAAGGTGCATTTATTTCTACTTTTGTCCAACACTGATATAGATTTAATTGCATAAATAGTTGTATGTTTAATTTTGACCAATGTTGGATTAATGCATGCAATTGTTGTTATGATCTCACTTCATTGTGGTTTCAGGAGGATACCACTTGATGAGCTGTCTCAAGGATATTCCAACCCTCGGAGGCGATAACTAAGGCCAACTCCATCGCGCGACCCCATTTTGTCCGCGTACGTCTGTTTGGGGTAAAACAGACATATCACATGACCCAGCGTGTGACCTCATCCTAAAATATGTCCCTTTTTTGTCCGCTTCGCCCCATCATGGGACCAAAATTGGGCTGATTTTGCGTCTGATACGGACATGAGCGGACGCTCTCTGCGTCGTCCTCGTCTCAGGCGTGTCCTTTTGCATCTGACCTTGGCCCGCCTGTCATTGGCCCACACACCCACCCACCCACCCTCTCTCTCTCTCCTCCTTCTCTCTCCCTGGCCTACCACACCCGCACACCACCACGAGGCAAAACAGCCGCGGCCACCGAGGAGAACGCGGCGCGGTGGCGCTCCCGTCGGCCGGCCTCGCCTCGCCGTCGTTGAGGCCCCGCCGCTGCGGCCAGCGAGCATGCGCAGGCGGGGACGTAGGGTGCGCGGTCAGCGGCCAGCGCGCAGGCGTCGAGGCGGTTGGGCGAGCGGGTGCGCGTGCGCGGGCAGCGGCGAGCGAGCGCGCAGTCGAGCTCGGGCCGCGCCGGGGGCGCGGGCGGCCGAGCTCGCAGCCGCCGGTGCCGGGGCGCGGCAGTGCAAGGCGGAGGGCGCGGCGCGAGCTGCTGCGGGGGGGCAGGGCGTGCATGCGGCTCTGCGGGTGGGGCCGGGGCGCGGGTGCGGCGCAGTGCAGCGCGGTGGGGCGGGGATGGCGTGGCGGGGGCGGCCGGGCCGCGGCCAAGGGCGGGGATGGCGAGGCCGCGGCGATGGCGGGGTTGGCTGCTGCTGTTGCCGGCGAGGCGGTGTGGACTCGGGGACGGCAAGCGCGTGGCTGAGGGCTGGGACGGACAATTTGGGCTTGGGCGCCGCGGTGGGCGCATCAAACATAAGCCGGACACATATGTTCGTTTTGGCATCCATCTTCATCCCAAACGGACGAAATTCGGATAAAACGGACGTTCGTTTGGAGTCATGGGGTGAAGTTGGCCTAATTGAAGATCAGGTAGATCCGATGTTAAAGAGACACTCCTTCTCTTCCATCAGATCTCGATTAGAATGGCGATCTTGCGAGCCGTGTGGCTCTGTTGGTTGGCCTTGGGCGGTGCAATGGAGGTCGGACGAAACCCTGGGCTCACGTGCGCCGCTAGT
Organism: Aegilops umbellulata; assembly: GCA_032464435.1. Taxonomy (NCBI): domain Eukaryota; kingdom Viridiplantae; phylum Streptophyta; class Magnoliopsida; order Poales; family Poaceae; genus Aegilops; species Aegilops umbellulata. The sequence continues at coordinate 369,534,288 of CP136055.1, read as the reverse complement.
CTTGAAGGAGACTAGATCATTGATGGCGCGCGTTGCCGCGCCCGTTCATTTTTACAATGAAAAGGTAGGTATTGCCAAAATTGCGTAAACTGACCCATAACATGGTATTTGTCAATAAACAGAAGAATAATTTTATTTGGGTCTGCAGGGATAGTGGTAGAGGGTCATATTAGTAATGAAATTGCAGGTCAGGACTGGTAGTGGTTCCAGATTACAGGATTGAAATATTGGTATTCAACTTGGAGCATCAACGCCGAGACAAGGTTTAGAGTAGAATACTACTACACAAATAATCATGGCTAACATAGATTGCTTCCATATTCGGTCCAGGAAACCAATCTTTTGCTCTTAACTAACCAAGAAAAATATATGGCCTTATTAATTGTAAACTTCTATGTCAAACACAAAGCAATAGCAAAATCAGCAGAAAGTAATGAAGATATGATATGTTGGGAAAAAATAGGTGGCATTACATGTAGAATCATACCACTTGTTATGCACAAGTCATGACAGCCATATATTGTAAATTTGTAACACAAGAATTCTCCTAAGCTTCTTATTTAGGATCAACATTCAACTTAACTACTTAAGAACATGTTTGTGGGGATATATGTGAACAAAGCCTAACATACCACATACATGAGCATGCATGATTGACTTGAGAATTTCTAAGATTTTTGCTGAGCTTCTTGCCACAAGAATGTTTCTTGATAATATTGTACGTATGTAGAACTGCTCATCTTGGGCTAGGTATGAGAAAAGTCCTTGATACAGAAGCATACATGATCTGGGTATTCTCACCAACCACCTTGTCTCCTTTATCCAACTTTTTTACAAAAACAACAAAAAAGAACCAAAAATATTTAGAACAGTTACACAACTCAGGATCTCAATCCTCGCATATTTCATTCATTCTAATTATATTTAATCTGCAAAGCACTCACTTCTTGTTTTGGAATAGGCACGACAAAAAATAACTCTGTCGTCTTTTCTACTCAAGAAAGCCAAGCCAGTCTGATGTTAAGTTCCATGAACAACTTTGGGTGTTGGCCTTACCTAAATGATACCTAGAAATAAACCACAATGAAACAACAGTGAATTCCAAAGTCCAAAGCCATAATCATATTTAAGAAAGGAGATGGCCGTATATGGCGGATCCTATCAGTAAGTTATTATAGTTTTCAACACCCGATGATTAATACTTAAAGATTTGAAATGCATAATGATTTTCAGATCATGACAAGTGCAACCTATTGGTAAAAAGGACACTCAAATGATGTTTGGTAGAGAAAGGTAATGTGATGTGAGGAAAGGTATACTGGCGAACCTTCTGTCAATTATTGCAGAATGAACAACGCCCTATTTTGTTGCGTTAAAAACCTTGCGGCAAACTTTGTACCATCACAACATTATGCTACATAATTCAACAGTTAAACGCTTGCTCTGTCTAGTCTGATATATATGCAGCAATATATTATGCTAAGTGTCCGGAGTCCTGACAAGAATATGTTGCGACCATACAACTTTATTTTCAGAAGTGTGCATACAAATCCAATGCGAATTGGGATAGTGCTAATAAATAGAACAAACCAAAATCGTATTTCTAGAGAAGCTAAGAAATTTTTCTAATGTAGATACATACTTTCTCGTGTCTGGAGATTCCCTGTACCAGGAAAATAAAGGTTATGTGCGATTGTTGTGGTGCATTAATTAACACGATCAAGCTTAGTTTTACATTACATACCATTTGGGTAAGATTTAATTCGAGGGCAATAGATATCATATACATATCCAGTAGCATCAATCATGGGCGCACATGCTTGGATAATAAGATGATACTGTATATGTGAGAACATGGAAACTAACCTGGTCAACAGACATTGCAAATCATGTGCTCTATGATTCCAATACCTCAACGGAGATGTGAGAGCACATGCAGAAATTTATAGTTGGAACCCAATGGTATGCCTCCACCGGCAAGGGATCTGCCTGTCCCTCCCGCATAACACCTTCTTCTCATCCACCTGGGATGTGACGACTGATTCACCAAATCTTCCACGACGAAGGCAAGAAAGGATGTGATGCCCGTAAAAAAAGGATGTGAGCGTCTGGCCATCACACCTCCGTCGATGCCTGATCCGCATCGCTGGGAGGGGTGTGGTTCGCCGTACCCCCGTCCTTGCCTGATCCGCATCGCTGGAAGGGGTGTGGTTCGCCATCGTGGCCGCTAACTTCGCCGTCGCCGGTGGGGCTAGGCTAGGGGCCATCCGGCCGCGCGCTAGGGTCCGTGCCCCATCCGGCCGCGCCGCTCGCGTCGGCGCGCAGCCGCCAATGCAACCCGAGGCCATGTCAGGCGGCGCAATAGGAATAGAGCAGGGTCCCGAACATGGTTTAGGGTTCGTGTGTTGAGTTTCACCCTATGAACAGGATGATAGAAAAGGCTCCTAGAAAAGGGGCCAGTAGGCCGAATTGAACGTGAGACACCCAAAAAAGCCACCGGAGCAGCGGGCCGAAAAGGGCAGCGCAGCCTGACGCGCGAGTTAGCCTGCGGACGAGATTTAGGCGGGACTAACAGCGAATCCGACGGCCAAAAATGACTAAAAGTGACGATCTAACGGCTAGAAATGCTGATGGCTTGAGAGGGCTGGGAGGGTGCGCAGTTTTAATATATCTAAATAGACTGGTCTTTCCATAGGCCGGTCGCTGGGCCAAAAAGTCAAAAACCAGTCAATGCCAGGATCAAAGGACGGACTGGCCTCGCTATGGGATAGCGTCTGAACTGGCTCGAGTAATCATCTCTCTTTTTCGACGAACTGTAATCAGTACGTATTCATCATCAGGACGGAGGTCTGCTGTTTCGTCTCTGCCGTTCGTTCATCGGCTCTAGCAACCAGTAGCAGCCTGCACACAAGCCATGGCGAGACTTGACCACAGTCGCGTCAAAGTCAAGTTCACTGGACTTTATCCCACATGACCTCTACTCTCTCTGAAAGGGACTCCCGTGTCGCTCCTCGCAGCGGCCCGGGAGAAAACCTAAGCCGCCGCCACCCGACTCACCAAACCCTACACCCCCTTGCCGCCGCCGGAAGGCGCCGCCGGGCAAAGCCCGTGCCGCGTCGGCGGCGGCGGGGCCTTCCTCATCCTGCAAGGAGCACGAGCGGCGCGAGGGCGGCTCGCCGATGCAGATGGGAGTTCAGCTTGGCGCGGGCGGGCTGCTGGCTGCTTGCTGGCGGTGCGGTGGACGGTCTGCGTCTGCGCGTCGGCGGGAGAGCGCGGCTCCGCTGCTTTCTGGCGCGGGGCTGGGCGGATCTGGCGCGGTGGCCGCGAGGCAGAGAGGAGGCGAGGTGCTGCGCGCGTGCGGGCGCGGTCGCCGCGAGGCGGAGTGGGGGCGAGGTGTTGCGCGCGTGCGGGCGCGGTGCAGTGCGCGGTCGGCGGCTCACTACCGCGGCGAGCGCCCTTGGCGGTGGCGTGGCAGGCTCACTGCCGCGGCAGCGGCCGGGGTTGCAGCAGGCGACGACGGATCTGAAGAGCGTGCTGGTGCTCGCGTTGGTGCGGCGGTGGCGTGAGGTCGCGGTCGTGGTGTCTGCGGGCGGGCTGGCCAGATCTGGGCCCGTCCAGGACACGGGAGTCTTCGTTCGTGCTCGCGGATCTGCAAGTGGAAGATCGCCGAAGCGGAGGCTGCGAGGCGATGTTGCGCGGCGTGCTGGCCGTGTGGAAGGCGGTACACGGCCGGTGGCGCGTGCGAGTGTGGCTGCAGCTGATGCATGGTGTGCCGGATCTGACCAGTCACGGTTGGATCTGGCTGCTGTGGTGGTGGTCTGGCTCGGGTTGGTGGTTGGAGGTGCAGCGCCGGGTGAAGACCTTGCTGCCGGCTTTTGGACCGGGGCAGACGACGACGCCTGCGGGCGCCGCTTCCTTCTTGAAGGCGCCGCTGAGGTGTTTTCCTGCTCGCTCCACTACACAAGGATGCTTGGGGGAAACCCATAAACCCATGATCCCCTGGGATCGGACGATGGCGGCGACGTGCGTCGCACCTCTTGGGGCATCGTTCTAGGAGCTCCTTACCGGCCAGAGGGACCAGTGGTAGGTGGGGATATCGCTTGTGCTGCTTGGTAGTGTCTGTCCGACAATGAGGACAGTTTGGCTTCTGTGGCAACGATGATGGTAATGAGCATCGTCGGAGGCGTGGCATTGGTCGTGATAGTCGACTCTTCTCCGGCATGTCCGTAAGATTACCTCGGCTGCTTGTTGCTGTGAAGTCGAAACTGCGGTGCGGGGCATTGGTGGTGTACGATGACGGGCGGCAAGCGGTTCGTTCGGTGATATTCTATGACGCCAACCATGCTTTGTTCTCCTTAGTTCTTTGTCGAAGTCGGAGCTGTGTTGTCTTGCCATGGGTGGATGGCGTTCCACCTTGTAAGAGTAGACTTTATCCCACGCAAGAGAAAAAGACTTTGGGATCGGAGACACAGCGGTGTATCTGTGGCCGCCGCGTTGCCGGGCCCGTGGTTGTGCCGATGGAACATGCAGGGGATTTGCCGCGTGCAGTCTCGTCCGGCAGCAGCAGCAGCAGCGAGCAAATGTCTCCTGCGAATCATTTTTTTTTTTGCGGGAGTCAACTTAATGTGTCATGTCACCGTTAAATACATGTACTCCGTGATGATTGTAAATATAGTACATGTACTGGCAGCGATATCCTTGGTCCATTGATCCAGCTCCTACGTTTCTTCCCCACAATGCCAGCCAGAAATACACTCAATACACAACATCGAGCTTTTCTAGGGACACAAAACAGTAATTAAAACGCGACCTGCACCTTCATTCGCAAAAGAAAGAAGTATTATTTTCACCCTCAAATCCATTCCAATGTTTCCATATCCCCCCGAAGTCAATTTTGGTCTGAATTAGACACCAAATTTTTTAATACCGGTTTAATCTAGCCCTGAGCCGTTTAGTGCCACGGTAAGAGCGGTTTTGCATGATTAGGCATTAATTTTGTTGGCGACTTGGCATGCTGATGTGGCATCAGGTCGCTGAAATAAGTGGGCCTCTTATTCGTCTCGCTTTTGTTTCAGAGAGAAAATTTGAATCACAAGGGCCGCAACGCCGTCCACAGGGTCGCCGTCGTTTCGTTGTAGCGGCCGCCGCCACCGTGGTAGTTGTCGCCGCCGTCGTCCGCCACCGTCTTTCTCGCTCGGCGTCGCCTTGGCATGGAATAGAGGTCGGCTCGCGCAGCTCCGCGTCCGATCGAAGCATCGTCCTCGTCGCTCTCTCCCTCGGCCTCCTCACACACGCTTGGCTCCAGCCCCATCCCGCAGCCCCGCGACCGAGCCCCCAATCCAACTGTGCGCAAATGGAGCCCATCGTCGCTTGCTTAATTCCTCGCCAGATAAAAATGGGCTGGGCCTTAATGCACGGACTGACGGGCAATTAACTGTTGGATTAAACACAAAGGATGGCGTAAAAGAAAAATCCAACACACAGAACCTTTTTTTTTTTAACTTGGACACGAAGGAGTGGGCAAAGACCACAGGGCGGCTCGCCAGTCACCTCTCCCCACTCCTCCCTCTCTCACTGTACCTGTGTACGCGTGGTTCCGTGTTTGGGGGAACACGTTGGGCTTACCCTCGGGAGAGGAGCCAGGTGCCCAAGTGTGTTCTTTCCTTGTTTGCCTTGGAGAGGAAGATTAGGCATGGAGGCAGGGGCCGCGGGCTTGAACCATTGGACGCTTTGGTGATGTGACGGCAATGCAAGAAACAAGAACAATGCCAGGAAGGGGGAGAGGGTCCCACCCGAGCCCCTCTCACTGGGGCTGGCTGTGGATGCCGACCGAGTCGGAGTGTACAAGGCTGCTCCCGGGGTGGCCTACTGGCCGTCCATGCCGCTCCCTGATAGTAGTCCAATACTAGGCCATATCCATTTCCATGCCCAGGAAATCCTTTTGGGAAGTTTGCCTCATCTGAAAAGAAGATTTTGTTGCACAGTTTGAGGAGCACAAGATCCTTGCACACACATGAACAAAACCTTGACGAGACTCTTCCTGGGTTCAGTAAAGTAGTAAATCCCAAATAGATAGTACTTCCTCCGATCCGATCTAAAAAGGGCAGTGAAATCTGTAAATGTTGGCTTTCTCAGCGTTGGATGGGCAACGGTTGGCTCAGATCAGATCAGGGCAGGCCAACCCATCCACCTGTGTGCGCGTTTGTTTTACGACCGAGACCATGTGAACATCGCTGCACTCTCGTTCGCGTCCTCTGTTCCATTCGTCTCTGAGCCAGGTGCGTGCATTCCTCTGATACCAACGACTTCACATGGCAACGCTGGTACATCGGATACTGATGGATGGTCTTATTCTGACGGACTTGCACAAAGTCTTGTTTCTTTTTTTATTGTGCGAATAAACGGGTTCACTTGGCGAGCCGAGTCCACAAAACACCTCCGTTGCAGGGCTACAAAGCACTCTTATCCCACGGTCTCATTTTGGGTCAGTGCAGAGTACTGATCGCAAAAGGCGTCTCGGAAAAGTTTCCTCTCGCGGAAAAGAATCTGAGAGCAAGCAGCCAATGCAACCATGGCAAGCCGAGTCCACGCCGAGCCTGCACCGACCCGAGCTTAGGACCATACCCAAAGCTCCCCTGCCGAGCCTAGCGGAGCGGAGCAGCGGGGTTTGCTTGCTGCGCCGGGCAAAACATTTTGGACGGTCGCCGCTGGTCACGGTGCGCGTCTGCTCGCCCCTCGCCTATATAAGGGCGCGCGCATCGGAGGCTCGGACACTCCCATCCCACCTCACTTGCCCAGAAGTTCCCACCCTTCCTCCTCGCCTCCCCATCGGATGCTCGTCCGCTCTCTTCTCGCCCACCACTCCGCTCCCGAGCCTCCGCAGCGCCGCCGGGCGCCCATGGAAGAGTAAGTGATCCGCGTCTGGGCTCTGTCTCTCTCTTTTTCCTGCTCGAGATTTTTTTTCATGCGCGGTTTTTTTTTTTTGCTTTGTTTCACACGCGGTTTGGGGTATTATCTGCTGCTGTGTTGCGAGGGGGGCTGGGGATTTGATGGGGTGGGAGGGTCTCGGTTTTGATCCAGAGGAGGGGCGTCGCGGTTGATCGGCGACCGGTGGATTCCGGCGCGTGGTTTTTGGCGGAGACCGGAGGGTGCTGGTGTTCATCCGGAGCTTGAGCGCGCGGCAGAGGAGGTGTCAGTCTGATCGAGCAAATGCGCGCGAGATCGTCGGAGAGCAGACCGGTGTGACGCCGCCGACGCGATTCCGGCCAGTTTCCTCTCCCCCTCGTTGGTCGCTACAGTGGCAGTGCTGGGGGTTTTGGATCAGTTTGTGGTGGGGGTCTGATGGAGGAGCCTTCCTCCCGAAGGAAGCAGAGAAGTTCTAAAAAAAAGACCGAAACAGAGCAGGGTAACGCCGCCGCGCCGCCGTCGAGGAATCCGGCCTGGCTCTACTTGTTGTTGCAGCGGCAGTGCAGGGGCTTCGTGGTGTGCTTGAGGTGGTGCTGGAGGAGGAGGAGCCGACCTCTTGGACTCGGAGGAAGCAGAGACTGATCTGATTCTGATCTCCTGGTGCTCTACTTCATCGTATGGTAGAGACCGCTGATTTGCGCTGCTGGATGTGTGGATCGTCGAACTACTGCTGCTAGTATCTGATGGTGCAGGTGCGGCGTTCAGTTCAGGTTCAGTACTGATGTCTGATGCATCGCACCTCTTTGGAAGAAATATATTTGGTGAATCACAGAAGGCGTTTCTGTATGCCATCTCGGACATGTTCGGTGCTGGGCTTTCTATATGCTAGTGGAAATGCTTATTCAGAACCCCTCTGTTCAGCCTCCAGGTTCCCGTTTGCTCGCAGTGCCACAAAAATGACAGACGCGGTTTTCAGGGGGGCGTGGTGAATCCCAGTGTTTCTCGCAGGAAACTGTCGATTGCATTCTGCCAATCTGAATATCTGATCATGATTGGACATGTTGTCACCAAGTGCATGTTGCTTAAATCACTGGCTGTTCAGATCAATCAATAGGCATGCCCTGCATCAGGCTCCTCTTGCTTCAGAAACAGAGGATAAAACAGAGATCGATGATCTGTATTTGTCTCTGGCTACATACGTTGAAAATAGACATGCAGGGCAAAAAATCTGCAAACAAGTGCTAATCTATCAAATTTATCAGAATTCATAACTGGTTATCTTCATTCCTAGGATTTTTCTTCGAGTTTGTGAACATTACCATTCTTGACTAGTTGGCTTTAAATCTGTTTACCGCAGTTAATATCCTATGACTGAACATAGAAATTCAGATAGATGTCTCTGTGTGTACAAATCCGTTCATATATTCCCATTTAGTTTAGTTGCTACATTTGTGAATCTAAAACAAGTTAGATAGATTTTTGTTGAGACACGTGGGGTCTCTACCATACATCATTAATTAAATTCTTTATCTGTTAAGCATCAAACGATCCTTTTCTAAAAAAATAAATAAGAATCAAACGATGCTTCTAAAAATAGATTTATCTCACACGTTTCTACTTCAGGCCATTCATTGTTACTGGCAAGATAATTGCTACGATGATAAGAAACGGGGAATTGGTTCCAGAAGCAGGGATGGAGTGCCCAAACTGCGGACATCGTATTGATAATAGTGGTGTAAGTACCATTAACTATTTAATATGACTGTTTCATTTACTTTTATGCATGCTTCTCAAGTAGTTATCTTTTCGCCCATTAAAATCTGGTGCGTAAAGTTCAACCTTGATCTTCACAAATGCACTAGGTCCAAACAAAACATCAGATGCAACACCAGTACTTCATTCATGCACATACAATTTGTTTTTTAAATTGATGGGCTCTTGTTAAAACCTAGCTGCATGGCAAATGACATGTAGTAAGTAATAGTTTCATTGTATCCGTTATCGCACTTGATAAGCTTGTTCAAACATTATGTTCTAAACTACATAGATGCTTATAATTTGTAACCTCGTCATTATGAGCAAGCAAATAAAAACCAGAATGGTGGTCCTGCAGTTAATACAACATATTAATACACGTTGTTTATCAGGGCAAGTAAAAACCTGATGGAACCTGGTCTTATGATCATATGGGATGAAACAAAACCAGGTTTCGCATTGAAGTGTAAAATGCTAAAAACTCATGACTTCATATTGCAGGTTTCATCACAGTGGCCAGGACTCCCTACTGGTATTAAGTTTGATCCTACTGATCTTCAACTGCTTGGACATTTAGAAGGGAAGATTGGCAGGGCAGTGTCCCATGTACTAATAGATGATTTTATTCCAACTATAGAGATGCCAGAAGGAATCTGCTATACACATCCGGAAAATCTCCCTGGTACATGATTCTTATTTTGGACTTGTTATCCGGGCTTTCTGAATTAGAAAGTTAGCTCATACGATGCAGAGTAAGTCTTCATTAGCTAATTCATATACGTCTGCAGGTGTGAAATCAGATGGAATCGCCAGTCATTTCTTCCATAAAATTTGTAATGCCTATGATGTTGGCACGCGCAAGCGTCGCAAGATTAGCAAAAGTGACTACAATGTTTGTGATGAGCATCTCAGATGGCACAAGACTGGAAAATCCAGACATATCTTAGATAATAACGGTGACATAAAAGGGTGGAAGAAAATAATGGTTCTTAGGAAAGGAGGTGCCAAGGCAGAAAAGACTAATTGGACGATGCATCAGTATCACCTTGGGGTAGATGAAAATGAAAAGGATGGGGAGCTTGTTGTTTGCAAAGTCTTCTTTCAGTTGCCGTCAGAGAAAGCTGGGCAGTCTGTAATGTTCGCTGTTGATGAAGAATCCGATTCATTTGCTGTGAAAATCGATCCTACAACCCCAATGACGTACCCTCCGCAGCCTTGTCGCCCAAACGGTAGTCCATTCGAAACCGAGCAGAATCAGGTAAATCTTCATTGACCGATGAAACTACAAATCAACTTTGTGGAAGGTTTTGTCTAACTTTATGGACCATGTGAAGCTTCAGTTTATCTATATCTATCAAATACGTAAAATCTTATGTACACCCGATAAACTTTGTTTATAGGACTGTAGAGTATTGACTTGCAATACTGATCTGTGGTGTGGGTGAATTATTGGAAGGCCCAGAACAAAGCCTTGTTGCAATACTAGGATCCCACCGTTTGAACAATTCCTTCTCAACTGTAGGTTTCATGTAGTACAGATGCTATACTGCACAAAAATAACTAGATACTCCTACTAGATAGGAGAGTTTTCTCTGCTTGCAAGAGTGCATCCAACTGTTCCACAAATACTACTAAAGATCCATGCATAGCAACTTGTAGTAGTATATTATCCAGCCTTCTGATTCCTTCACAACCGAATTCAATACATAATCGATCCTGATCGCTACACAATAACTTTGAGCTTGTGAGCCAAGCTTTTCATGAACCGAAATCACATCTTGAATAGGACATGCATTTTACTTTTTCTGCTGCCAAGATAACGTCCTCAAGTTGCCTTTTTCTTCCTAAATTAATAATATTGTGCATATACTCAGCAGTCAGCACTTAGCAGATTGTATCACCTTGTAAACTGTTATAACTTCTTTCATTTCATTGTCATTCATGTTACCTGACAGGAGGAGGAAGAGTTCCGCCTATCTGCTGTTCGGGGAGCCGCGGAATGGCTCGCTGGAACCTCGTCGCATGCCGTTGATGACGTAGCGCTGCCTGGCCTGGATGAACACCCGTCACGCGGCGGAACCCCGGACGCCGCCTACCCTGAGAAGCAGCATCTGCCTCTTGTTGACACGGACACGCTCCAAGGGTTCCCCGAACCCGGAACGCCCCCGGACTTCTCCTCTCTGGACGTAAGCGCCGCCGCGTTCATCATGCTCGTTTCGTTTTCCGGTGCATATCTCTCATGGCTCATCTCCTTATCGCGTGTGTGTTTACGGCAGGACTTGCCGATCGGGTCGCTGGATAGCTTCAACTGGCTGGACCAAGAGTAGGGGATCTCAAGTGGCGGCGCAACGCGAAGAGGCTGTTTTTCTCGTGATGTATGTTGTACTATATCTGTGTATGAGTGATGGATCTCCGAGAAAATTTTGTATATGAGAGATCCTTCAGCTTGCTGATGAACGTAGCTCAGCTATGTTTACTGTTGTAGTGGTAGCAGACCTTTTTTTTTCTGCCAACTTAGGAGCACCGCTCCAAATTTCATATCCATGAAACTGACAAACAACAGCCAGTCAGTCCCTCAAAAGGGCTTGAAACTTATTGGTACTTCCTCTGTACATAAATTTAAGACGTTTTAGAGACTTGTCAGTTCAAAATTAACCGACAACGGCTGTAAAAGTCTTGGGCACAACACCTTTGAAAACCGAAACTTGCTACATAACAGGAAGCTGATCTGCGCCGCTAGTCTTCAAGTAGTTGTCTTTCCATCAGTCTAGAACTCTAGCTGACTCAAAAGGTAGTAAAAACTAGCAAAACGGCTTGTGCGTTACAACGGGAGAAAAAAAATCATAAACTTCAATTGCCATGACCACATTTTGAAGCATCACCAAGATACATTACCACTCTCATTTTCGTGAAATCGTGATCAAAATTTTAAAATCATGAACATTTTTAAACTCATGAACATACCTGAAATCATGAACATTTTTACAGATTTTTGAACATTTTCTAAAATCATGAACATTTTTGAATTCATGAGCATTTTATACTATTTGCAAACATATTTTAAAAAATTGCGAACATTTTTAAAAACATTTTTATTGAAAAGGCAAACATTTCTAGAATCGACGAACATTTTTTTGGAAATTAGTGGAACAATTTTTGAAATTCACAAACATTTTTTTGATTTAACGAATATTTTTTGAAATGCATGATCATTTTTTGAATCAGCGAACATATTATGAGTGAATAAACTATTTTGTAAGTCACGAACAGTTTTTCAATTCTTAAGACAGTTTCCAATTCATGAACATTTTTTGAATTGGCAAATTTTTGTTCAATTTTCATTAACATTTTTTAATACACAAACTATTTACAAAATCATGAATATTTTTTCCCAAACATTTGTTTTCATAATTGCAAACATTGGTTGAACATGTGAACATTTTTTATAGATCCTGAGCATTTTCTGAATTACTAAACATTTGTTTTAATTTTTTTAATATTTGAAACTTTTTTGAATTCTCAAATTACTTAGGCCCTGTTCGGAGACCCGCCACCCCACCACTTCGCTCCTGGAGCTGGAGTTAAAAAGTACGGAGCTGGGAAAGGGATGCTCCGCAGCTCTTCATATTTCTAGGAGCTGGAGTGACTCCGAACAGGGCCTTAAAGTAGAAAAAATGAAGACGAAAAACAAAAAACAAAAAACAAACGAAATTAAAAAAAGGTCGTCCGGACATGGACCGGCCCAAACAGGCGCGTCGCGTCTTCTTCCGGCGCGCATAGCCCAATATTAGAAGGTTCCTACTGCATGGGCTGGCCCAGGCAGGGATTCCCATGTGTGGAACGTGTTTTTATCACTTATAGGCATCAGTGGGTAACATTTTGCAACTTTTGGGGGCAGTTTCGATGACGTACTGACAAAAGCAATAACCCTTTTATTATTAGGTATAGATATAGATTTTGAGGTATGTGGTACGTTACACTAGTGCAAAACAAAATAAACTAGTGCACGTGGTACCGCCTGAACTATGAACATGCTGTGGAGATAGGCCACGAGATTAGATGGATTTTACGACTAGACGCAATCACGACAGTGTCGCGGGGATTTCGGGCAACACTCATGATTTGGAATTTGTGTAGCAAGCCACAAGATGAGGATTTAGACACGAGATTCACATGAGGGATTTACCCGCGTTCAGTCCCTCTGTCGTAGAGGTAACACCCTACACGTGCCATGTCTTCTAACGAAGCATCGTGTCAAGATATTTGGTACAAGTGTTAGAGTAATATCGCTGGATCTTGTGCGTATCTACCATGATCTGCTCGCGCAAGGGGATCTTAGCTTCTCCTTATATAGGCCGAAAAGGCTGAGCATTACATCGGCTGAATCGGCCTTGCAGTAGGAACATTGCATTGCATTGATCTAATGTCATTACACCCTGTTTAATCCACCGTAGTAACACTCGGGTGATGGCATCGTGATAACGCCTCATTGAAGACTACGCGTGTAACCAACCATTTTGATTACATGTAGAATCACTAGATTGCCTTCCTTCAACTTAAACATGCCCTTGAGGAGTCTCGATCATATATAAAGCCTCTGTGTTCTCAATATATGCAAGCATGAGACAATTGATTTCATTCATCGCATGATCCCCTGTAGACATTTTTAACAACACAAATTGCATCATCAGCCAGTTCATCTGAAACTGGGTTCTCCAAAAACATGTTCCGTTTTATCGTACACGAGAACAAATTCTCAGATTGCGGTAACATGTTGTGAAGTTTGTTTCATTAGGTTTATCCTTTTCAAGGACTCAACGTAATACAAAACTGGATTAAGATGGAGTGGTTAGTACCATTGACCAATAGCCGTGTATTCAAAAACACCAAGATACGTCAACATGTCAACTAGTGAGTTTTTGCGTCACCGCTAGAAGACTAGATAACTTGGTAAGCAACACTTGCTAATCAAACCTCTATACGAGTCTTGTTTATTGGGTTGCATCACATGCCCCGGCTCCCAACTCTTATGCCTCGAGCTCTCAAGGCCCAAAACTGTTTTGATAGCCTCTATAAGTTAACCAGTGCTTTACATGTAAGTGTCTGACACGAACTCACAACGTCTACCAGAAATAGTACCCTAATTTCATAGGCCCACCACTAAATATATACACTTCACTTGTGATGTTGCAACAATTGAGGAGGAAATTTTACTTGACATTCTTTGAGGGGTGACCCTACTTAAAATATCTACCATACAAAAGAAGGGTGCATAAAAGGGATAAACTTTTAGAGAAATTTTATATAAGCATGATATGGTATAGCCCTTTTGGCAGCCCATGGTGATCTCCATCTCCATGTAAGCGATTGTCCCATGATGTTCTCCATCTCCATGTATGGTTGTCCTCGTGGTGATCTCTATCTCCATGACACTCATGTCAACCGCCAAGTGTTACAGAAGATACTATGCGATTATTAACTAATACAACTATGAAAGTAAATTCCAGTACAAGGCTTCTCATGTTGACTCGTAGGTCATTAAAAAAATTAAAAGAACAACCATATGGCTCTGCTCGGCTGTCGTACTCCCGACACGTGGGTATGCATGCAATCTCATGTGATATACCAAATCGCAAGCATATATTCTTCATAAAAACAAGTTAGACGTTCTAACACCGAAAATTAAGGCATCCAGAAATCTATTTTGTAAGGGGAATTGGGCCTTCGAAAATTTGTCAAAACCGACGAACAAGGTCATGGCCAGATACATTTTTACTTTTGAGTGTTTTGGCGGGTCTTATAGCTTAAATGGAGTTCGACCAAGTGATGGTGATTTTGCCGAAACAACTCAAACGGATTTCTTCATTAGGCAAATTATATCTACCCAGTTTCAAGCTTCATTCTGATTCATCATTTATCTTCGCGTGCTGCAACTGGTTTGATGCTCCACAATTTACCCTGATGGCGGAAACTGGCCGTTAGTGGTATATTGTGTAACAACCTTTGTCGCACGATTGCAGAAACCATATCATCAATCCAATCCACAAACGCCATGTATAGTCGATGACATCGACCAGTACAAGAACCAATCTACGTATCAGTGGTATCACCATATGCAAATTACCCGAACCTGAAATCACGCAACATAGTCTCTGATGGCATTGTTGGCGCACACGGTACATTACACTAGTGCAAAAGAAAATCTATCACGCAAACCAGGGTCATGCTGTGGGGATAGATCACGGGATCAAGTTTTACCATTGGACGTGCAATCATGAAAACAAATGTGAGTTCGCGAAGTGCGTCTCCCATTTTGTCCTCATGGATCTATCGAACAGTTCCTCGCGGTTCCCTCAAATGGTTCATCCAAGTATCGTAGATGAAAGACCTCCAAGGTATTCAGACGTGCATGGGGAACGCTGGATTATAATTACTATATCCGATCGCATGATAACCCATAAGTATAGGGGATCGCGACAATTTTTGAGGGTAGAGTATTCAACCCAAATTTATTGATTCGACACAAGGGGAGTCAAAGAATATTTGCAAGTATTAGCAGTTGAGTTGTCAATTCAACCACACCTGAAGACTAAATATCTGCAACAGAGTGATCAGTAGCATAATAGTATGGTAGTTTGATAGCAAGAGCAATGATAGTAACAGTACCAGTAGCGGCAACAGCAATAATTTTGTAGCAATTGTGACAGTAGCAGCAACAATAGTAACTTAGCAAAGAACAATATGTGAAAAGCCCATAGGCATTGGATCGGTGATTTTGTTGGATAACATTCATCATGTAACAGTTATAACCTATGGCGATACAGAACTAACTCCAATTCATTAATGTAATGTAGTCATGTATTCCGTATATAGTCATGCATGCTTATGATAAGAACTTGCATGACATCTTTTGTCCTACCCTCCCGTGGCAGCAGGGTCCATAAGGAAACTAAGGGATATTAATGACTTATTTTAATAGAGAACCGGAACAAAGCATTAACACATAGTGAATACATGAACTCCTCAAACTATGGTAATCACCAGAAAGAATATCAATTATTGTCATCTTGGGGTATGCGGATCATAACACGTAGCAGGTGCGTATAACTTGCAAGATAGGATCAAGAACACAAATATATTCATGAAAACATAAAGGGTTTAGATCTGAAATCATGGCACTCGGGTCCTAGTGACAAGCATTAAGCATAGCAGAGTCATGGCAACAACAATCTCAGAACATAGTGGATACTAGGGATCAAGCCCTAAGAAAACTAACTCGATTACATGATAAATCTCATCCAACCCATCACCGTCCAGCAAGTCTACGAAGGAATTACTCACCCCCGACGACGACCATCATGAAATTGGTGATGGAGGATGGTTGATGATGATGAAGACGGAGGATTCCCTTCTTTGAAGCTCGACTGGACTCCAGATCTGGCCTCCTAATGAAGAATAGGAGGTGGCGGCGGCTCTGTATCGTAAAACGCGATAAAACTCCCTCCCTGTTTTTTTCTCGAGAAATAGGAATTTATAGACTTGAGATTAGGGTCAGCGGAGCCATGAGGGCCCCACACGCCATGAGGGCACGCCCGGGCGTGCCCTGGTGCCTCGCGGGCAGCAGGTGGCCCCCTCCAGGGTCATTATTGCTCCAGTATTTTCTTATTTATTCCATACATTTTTTCCAAAAAGTTTCGTCCAATTCTGAGAACTTTTATTTCTTCACAAAAAACAACACTATGGTAGTTCTGCTAAAAACAACGTCAATTCGGGTTAGGTTCATTCAAATCATGCAAATTAGATTCAAAGAGCAAAAGTGTTTGGAAAAGTAGATACGACGGAGACGTAACATTGCACCGCGTGGTAGCTAGGTCGTGGGACTATGGAGCCCTTTCCAGGGTCTCGCCCCTCCACCGATATATAAGTCAGAGATGGTCTCAATACTTGAGGCTAGTTAGGACTCTAAGTCCAATTCCACTCGGATCCAATCTAAGTGGGTCTCTAGTCTAGCATATTTATACCCCCACATATCCCATGTGTTCACTCGAAGGAAACTCGAATCCCATCATATTTTTCTGAGAGAGAACACCACCTTCTTATGATGAGTTCAAAGATATTTATAATCTAACCATCAAGCCAAGTCTTCGATATCTGATCCCCTCCTTGCTTTCCACTCCTACCTCTCCAATCCAAAAACCCTATCTTGAGAGTATTTTGAAGCACAATAGCAAGAGATTCATCACCAAGCAACTCAACCTTGTTATTTTTGGAAGGTGTGCGCCTCGTAGATCGACTAGGTGCTTGGAAGTCTTCAAGTTGTGAACAAACCAAGAATTTTGTATGGTCTTGAAGATTGCCTACTTTGTGAAGATCTACCCCGAGTGAGGCTAGACGTTTGTGGTCGTAAGCCATGTTGGCATAATCAACCAAGGGGTTGGTTGCTCCTTCATGGATCCTTAGTGGGTGGTAATCCGGCACGAGCTCGTTCACTTGTGGAAGTCGAAACCGGGATCTCTGTGATTCTAGAACATTTGTGGCTCAAAGCCACCATCAACGTGGAGTATGGCAACGCCAACTATCTGAACCACTGGAAAAATCTTCATCGGGCCACCCCATGTTCTCATTCCTGCAACTACTCTTACTTACACTTGTCAAAGTGTTTGCCTTCCATTGTTATACTCTATTAGACTTGCATGTGTAGGGTTATTGATAGGCTACCTATAGAAAATCATAAAATTGCGTAGGAAACTTAAAATTGAGAAAATAGTCTCTTTGATTTGCTTGTAGTATATTCAACCCCTCTAGACTATACTAAGTGGTCCTACCTGAGGTATCAGAGCTTGGGTGTCCTTAATGAGGTCCTTTATTAGTTAATCCTTGGTAAATTAACTGTTGCATTGGCTTCACAATTTAAGGAGAGTAGTATGTCCAGTAAGGAAAGATATCACTATAATGGTGCCTACTTTGAAGGAATAGAATATGCTAGTTGGAAATGCACGATGATTAACAAGTTTCTTCAACTAGGACCAGACATAATGAACTCATTGAGAATGACTACGTGCCTCCATCAGGTCCTCTTTACCCAACTTCCCAAGAAGAACATGACTTACACCTCAATGCCCAAACTACCGATGCTATATTGAGAGGTATAAGTTACGATGTGTTGGAGAGAATCTACTCATTTGACAATGCTCATGAAGTGTGAAAGTTGTTCATCCTCATCATCCTCAAGTCAAGGATGAGGAAACTCACTCCTTGGATGAATTGAGGGCCATTTTCCCTCATGCCATGTCAATCATTAAGAATTTCGATGCCGATGATCCCAGCCTTAGGAAACAAGTTGATGACTTGTATGGAGCCATTGGTAAAAAGGGTGACGTTAAGAACATAATGACTATTCTATCTTGTGCTATTGAAGCTAACCTTTTGAAGGATACAAAAGATGAAAGTGAAGACGACAAACCCAAGTGCAATATGTGAAGAGGACATAAAAGCTCTTTTTCAGTGGAAAAGGATGGGTATTCGATAGTGGGTGTACCGACCACAAGACCGGACATAGAGATATGTTCCATGGATTTGAAAAACATGGCGCCCCCAAGCGAAGTGTCACATTCAGAGATAGATCCAAAGGGAAGGTATTAGGTGTTGGTAAGGTGGACATCTTGAAAGACTCAATGAGGGAGAGGGGGGGTGCTTGTAGCTGTGGGAAAAATACTTTGGACAAGCGTCAATTGTCATGGTCCACAGATAAATCCATGGATCATCTCGCTTGTCATGAAACATTTCGTGGTAGGAACTATTCTTCTTTACGGTGTTGTACAAAGTACTAATCACAAAGGACTCTCGTAAACGTTTCACGCGAACTCTGCAAAAGAGGGTGCTAGGAGTTCGTTTCAGGATTTCATTTGCGTATTGCTAAGAATAGCCTCCTCTTCCGTTTCCCCGCTCACCAATCCTGAAAATTCGCACGTTACTACCCATCATTTTGTACTGCTGAAAATAGCCTCCACTCCCCGGTCTTAAAAATTACCCCTGGCGACGACTTGCACGTTACTACCTAGCCCCGCCGCGCCCCTTTACCCTCCACGTGTAGTGACGGTTTGTTGGAATTGAGGAGAGCGATTAATTGCGTCCATTTAAACATGGGTAAAGGACAAGCCTTCCCTTCCCACACACTCCCTCGGTCTACAAAAGAAAAAAATTGCACCTTTTTTTCTGAATGGTGGGAGTTGTACATCAGATACTGATGTACAAGTGTTAAAAAATACTGTTGTACATACTTTTTTTTTTCTTTCGAGAGGGAGAGAATTGCACAAAGTCTCGTTTTTATTTCATGGTGCAACTATTTTCCCTTGTTTGCCAGGAGATAAAACCTCTTCTCTGGGTTTGTGCAAACTGCAAAGTACCTAGCGCAAAGAGACATCTCAGAAAGTTACCTCTGGTAGAAAAGAATCTGAGAGGAAGCAGATACCCAGGCAAGCCGAGGCTGCACCCGAGCCGAGTTCCCCACCGAGCGACACAACCCAACCCAGCTCCCAAGCCTAGCGAAACACGTCCAGGGGCGTTGCTTGCTTGTTCTGGTGGGCAAAACATTTTGGACAGGCGCCGGTGGGCACGGTCCGCGTCGTCTCGCCCCTCGCCTATTTAAGGCGGGACACACCCACCTCACTTCCCAGAAGTTCCCCCTCCCCCTCCTCGCCCCTCTCCCCTCTCCCCTCGGATGCCCGTGCGCTCTCCTCTGCTCCACACTTCGCTCTCAGTCCCTCCCAACCCTCCCGTTGCAGCGCAGCCGCGGCGGGCGGCCATGGCAGAGTAAGTGAGCCGCGCTTGGGCTCTGTTTCTACTCTCTGACTCGGTCTCTCTCCTACTTTTATGCTGCTCGGGATCCTTTTTGTTTTATTTTCTCACGTGGTCTGCTCTGGCGGTATTATCTGCTTCTGGGGTCTGGGTTTCGGTTTGATCCGGAGGGGCGTCGCGATTGATCAGCGAGCGGTGGCTTCTGGTAGGTGGTTTTTAGAGAAGATCGGATGGCGATGACGTTTATCCGGACTTTGAGCGCGTGGCAGAGGAGATGTCGGTCTGACGGGGCGATGAGTGTGAGATAGTCGGGGAGCAGCCCGGTGTGACGCCACTGGCGTGATTCTGGCCAGGTTCCTCTCTTCTTCTTCTTTTTTCTTGGAGGAGTGGTGGTGGTGGACTGCCATGGCGGATGAGGAGCCTTCCTCTCGAAGGAAGCAGAGAAGTTGAAGAGAAAAAAGACGGAAGCAGAGCAGAGAAGGGTAGCGCCTCCGCGCCGTCGTCGTGAATCCGGCCCGGTTCTGCTCTTCGCTGCAGCGGCGGTGGTGCAGGGGTTTCACGATCGACCTGCTTGAGGTGGTGGTGGAGGAGGAAGTAGAGAAGGGTTCTGTTAACTGGAGACTGATCCGTTCCGCTCTGTTCTGTTCTGTTTAGTAGTCACAGTCTCACAGAGCAGAGTAGGGATCTCATACTTGTGCTGTTGGATCGTCGAGTTGCATCACACCTCGTTTGAAATTCTTTAGTTTAGCCTCCAGGTCTCCATTTGTGTGTAGTGACACACAAATGACAGCTGCAGGTTTAAGAACAGAGCACCTGTTCTTAAATTCCAGTGCTTCCTGCTGGAAACTGTTGGTGGCATTCTGCGAACCTGATCATGACTCCACATGTTCTTTACATCATTGGCTTTGGCTGTTAAGATCAATGGGCATGCTCTGCAATCTGCATTAGTCTCCTATTTCTTCTGAAACAGAGTCCAGTGATTTATATCTGTCTTTGGCTTAATACGTTGAAAGTAGCAATGCAAGGCAAAAGATCTAGAACTAATCATTTACTGCCTCTGTTCACTTTTATAAGACGTTTTAGACATCCAGACACTGTCCAAAACAGTACAAAACAAGCACTCTGAAACGTCTTATAAAAACAAATGGAGGGAGTATCTATCAAACTTACTGAGAATTGGTACATAATTAATTATCTTCATTCCTATGATTTTCCGGAGTTAGTGAACAGTGACTATTTTTAATAGCCTATGACTGAGATAGAATACATATAGATATCTCTGTCTGTGTAAAAATTGCTTCACATAATTCCATTTAGCTTAGCTGCTACATTTGTGAATCTAAAAAAGGTAGATAGCTTTTTGCTGAGACAAGTGGGATCTCTATCATGTCTAATTAATTGAATTTCTTATCTGTGAGGCATCAAAAGATCATTCCTAAAATAAGTTTATCTCACAGATTCTTCAGGCCATTGATCGTTACTGCCAAGACAATTGCTATGATGATAATTCGTCCCTCCCTTTGCCAGATTGAGGAATTGCTTGCATGGATGGAGTGCCCAAATTGCAAATACCACATTGACAATACTGACGTAAGTTCCATGCACTTTTTGCATTTACTTTGATGCTCGATTTTCTAGTAGTTTAACCCCCATTAAAATCTGGTGCATCTTGCACTCACTCTGTTTCTGATTTCTGGGCATCTTGTGGTTGCACTTCATTCTTTCTGTTGCAGGTTTTATCACAGTGGCCAGGACTCCCTGCTGGTGTTAAGTTCGATCCAACTGATCTCGAACTGCTTGAACATTTAGAAGGAAAGGTCGGCAGGGCAGCGTCCCATGTACTAATAGATAATTTTATTCCAACCATTGAGGAGGCCCAAGGAATCTGCTATACACATCCGGAAAATCTCCCTGGTACATGATTCCTATTTTGGATTTGTTATCAGGGCCTTCTGAATTAAATAGCTAGCTCATACTATGTAGAGCAAGTCCTGGTTAGCTAATTCATTCATTCATATACCCCTGTAGGTATCAAGATGGACGGGAGCACCGGTCACTTCTTCCACAAAGTATCCAATGCATACATTGTTGGCAAGCGTAAGCGTCGCAAGATTAGCAACAGTGACCACACTGTCTGTGATGAGAATCTCAGATGGCACAAGACTGGAAAATCCAGATCTATCTCAGATAATAACGGTGTCATAAAAGGGTGGAAGAAAATATTGGTTCTTTACATAGGTTATCGGAAAGGAGGTGGCAAGACAGAGAAAACTAATTGGAGAATGCATCAGTACCACCTTGGGGTAGATCAAGATGAAAAGCAGGAGGAGCTTGTTGTTTCCAAAGTCTTTTATCAGGTGCAGTCAATGAATGCTGGGCAGTCTCTAGTGTGCGGTGTTAATGAAGAATTCGATTCATTTGCTGGGGAAAACGATCCTACAACCTCAATGCCATACCCTCTGCAGACCCGTTGCCCAAACGGTAGTCCATCCGGAACCGAGCAGAATCAGGTACATGTCCATTGACCTATGTCAAAGATTTTGTCTATTATGGATCATATAAAGTTTCAGTTTTCCATATACAGTTCATGAAATAAATAGTATGTACATCCAATGAACTCTGTTTTAGGATTCCTTCTCAGAGTATTGGATTAATGGTACTGATCTCGATATACAGTCCCTGAAACAAGGCCTTGCAATAGTAGAACCCCACTGTTGCAATTCTTTCTCAGCTGTATACTGCACAAAAATTTATAAGATTCTCCTACTACAGAGGAGAATTTCCTCTGCTTGCAAGAGTGCATTCAACAGTCTCACAAATATACCATAAGCTTTTAAGTCCTCTATGTAAAGATTCACATTATGCATTTTTCTTCCTAAATGAGCACCTGTGCATACACTCAGCAGTCAGCATTTAGCAGAGTACAATGTCGCCTTGTAAATTTGTACAACTCCTGCATCTCACTGTCATTCATGTTACCGCTGCGATTGTGACAGGAGGGAGAGTCCCGCGTGTCTACAGTTCGGGAAGCCGGGGAATGGCTCGCGGGAAGCTCGACGCATGCCGTGGAGGACGCAACGGTGTCTGGCCTGGATGAACACCTGTCACACGGTGGAGCCCCGGACGCCACCTACCCTGACCCTGAGGGGCAGCCTCTGCCTCTTGACGCCGAGGCGCTCCAGGAGTTCCCCGACCTCGGAACGCCTCAAGATATCTCCCTTCCGACTGTAAGTGCACCGAGGGCTCGTTTCGTTTCCCGGTGCAAATATATTTCTGATGGCTCATCTCCTTGTCTCGTGTGTGTTTACAGCAGGACATGCAGCTCGAGTCGCAGGATAGCATGGAGATGTGGCTGGCCAGCGTGTTAACAGAGGATGAGGAGGGGTTTGAAGCAGTGGAGCAATGAGAAGAGACCGGTTTTTCTCCATGATGTAGTAGTATGTTGTATCTCTGTGCATGAGTGATGGATCTCCGAGAAAAATTTGTATTATGATCCTGGAGCTTGCCAACTGAAGTTAGCTCGGCTATGTTTAATGTTTGTAGTAGTAAGTAGCAGACATTTGTTTTAAAAAATGTAAATGTGGAAGCACCGCTCCCAATTTCATAGCCATGAAAGTCTGAATGATATACAACAGTCAGTCCTTCAAAAATGTGCTTGTTCCTGAATACCAGACCAACTGACCAAATATGCCCGCCAAAAAAGAAAGAAAGAAAGAATACCAGACCAAACAGTGCCTGTTCCTGAATACCAGACTCGCGGGACGACTAGGTTTTCCCTCCGCCGCCTCCCCATCCCGCGCCCTCCCTCGCTGCCGCCGCCGGTGGCTACCGGCCCGCGGCGGCGGTGAGGCCTCCCCCGCCTCCTTCTCTTCCACCTCTGCTTCCTCCCCTCCGGTGGCCCCCTTCCCGTGCGCGAATCGACCGCAGCTGCAGCTCTGTGCTTCAACTTCTTTGCGAGCACGTGGCTCGTTGCTGCTTTGATAGCCGTCCATCGTCCATCCAACGCTCGCCGTTCCTCCATACCACTTCGCGTGTTACATAGGATCGGACGGTTGGGAGGACTCAAAGCGTCGTTGTTTACTTTTTGGCAAAAGAGCAACTGTGCCCAACTGCCATGTTCTACTTTTTTTTCGTTTCGATTTTTTCCTTTCAAGTATATAAAGCCAAGGATCGAGAGACCTCTAGGATATTTTGCTTGTATTGGGGTAAACCCTTGCCGCCAGTGTTCTTGGTTAACACTTAGGTGTATGCGAACTCCTCCAAAATTCCTTGCAATACAAGCAAAATATCCTAGAGGTCTCTCGATCCTTGGCTCTAGTTTCGCTAAGTTTTGTTATTGAGTGCTAGTCTGAATTTAGTTCTTCGGACCACGTTGGGTTTGACAAGTGGTAATTAGAGCTTCTTTTTTTAAGGAAGAAAAACCCTCGGCCTCTGCATCAATCAATGCATGCAGCCATATTATTAAAAAAAGTGTAATAAAGTCTTAGGGTCGCAAAAGGCCCATAATCTTAGTGCAAAACGAAAGAAAACATTAAAAAGATGCCACATCCGGCGATACATAGCAGGTTATGATGCCTATACACCTAGCCTATGATTAACTCGCCATCCAAATCGGCTGAAGATAGCCCGTTCTACCGTCTCCCAGCGGTTGCATCCAATAACCAAAAGCTCCCTGTAGTCCGCATGAATGAGTAATGACCACATACGGATCGACATTATAGCTCTGTAGATAACCTGCAAAAAATTCATGAAGTTTGTCCCATTAAAAACCAAATCATTTCAAGTATTCCATATCGCCCAAAATAGTGCACATATCTCTATCCGAATATGTTTCGCTATATGTATGTCCACTCCATTGAGGCACGTCCCAAATAACGTGTTTATGCTCGTTGGGGTATGGACGTTAAAAGCTACATGTATTGAGCGCCATAATAATTTTGCAAGTGGACACTCGAGAAAGAGGTGTTTGATCGTTTCATTGTGATCACAAAAACAACATTTGGAATTACCAATCCAACCTCTTTTAGCAAGTTATCTTTGGTCAATATGACTCCTATGTGAACGAACCACATGAAGATTTTAATTTGGAGCGGAACTTTAATCTTCCATTTGTGCAATAACCTAGACTATGGCCCGAAATCAATTAGATCCAGATACATAGATTTCACTAAGAAGGTTCCATTCACAACTAACTCCCACCGAATCGTATCCTCATAGTCCGATAGTTGAATTTCCATCAACCTGCGGACTAGGTGCAACCACTCGTTCCAACGTTTTCCCCCACGAGGGATCTCCTAAATTGGATATTAAGCGGTACTGAATTTAATAATGTGGCGACATAATCTTCCTTACGTTGCACAATATTATATAGGGATGGGTATTGCAGAGCCAGAGGCATCTCCCTAGCCATGTATCCTCCCAAAATCTAGTAGGGGTACTTTACCTACGATGAACTTCACCCATTGAAAGAAGGTGACATTTGTCTTCATTAACCCTTTCCAAAAAGGCGAGTCTGTAGGCCTACCTGTAACCTAGGCCAAAGTCATAGTGCGTAGGTACTTATTCCGCAAAATTTGTACCCACATACCCTCGGTCTCAACCGATAGCATGTATATCCATTTGCTAAGCAAGCATATGTTCTTTACCTCTAAGTTCACGATCCCTAACACACCTTGGTCCTTTGGTCTGCATATAATATCCCATCAAGCCAATCGGTATTTCTTCTTAGCCTCATCACTTTGCCAAAAGAAGCGGGATCGATAGGAGTCTAATCTTTTCTGTACCCCTACACACACTTCAAAGAAAGATAAAAGGAACATCAACAGGCTCGTCAAAACCGAATTTATCAAAACCAGCCGACCTCCGTAAGACATTAGCTTGCCCTTCCAGCAGCTTAGTCTTGTTTCAAATCTATCTTCTATACATTTCCATTCCTTTTTTGTTAAATGTCGATGGTGAATTGGGATCCCTAAGTAACTAAACGGTAGGGATCCCATTTCGCATCCGAACAATTGTCTGTACTCATCCTGTTCCTCTTTCGCTCTCCTGAAACAGAACAGTTCTCTTTTGGTAAAATTTATTTTTAGTCCAGAAAATTGCTCAAATAGGCAAAGCACAAGCTTCATATTCCTGGCTTTCGCGAGATCGTGCTCCATGAAAAGAATGGTGTCACCAACGTATTGTAGAATGGATACTCCCCCCTCTACCAGGTGGGGAACTAGTCCTCCTACTTGGCCATTCTCTTTAGCCCGATCGATGAGGACTGCCAACATATCCGCTACTATGTTGAAAAGCACATGGGACACGGAGTCCCCCTGTCTTAGCCCCTTGTGTGTCTGAAAATAATGCCCCGTGTCATCATTTACTTTTATTCCAACACTACCCTTATGTATGAATGCGTCCACCTGAGATCTCCAGGACTCATTGAACCCCTTCATATGTAAGGATTGCTGGAGGAAGGGCCATTTGACCTTATCATACGCTTTCTCAAAGTCCACTTTGAATATAACATCATTTAGTTTCTTCATGTGGATTTCATGGAGAGTTTCATGTAGGACGACAACCCCTTCAAGGATGTGTCGCCCTGGCATAGTTTGGGTTGGTTGAACTACCGAATGAGCTATCCGCATTAACCTATTCGTACCGAGCTTGGTAAAGATCTTGAAGCTTACATTGAGAAGACAGATCGACTAGAATTGCTTAATGCTAGTAGCCTCCACCTTCTTTGGCAACAATGTTATTATTCCAAAATTTAAGTGGAATAACTGTAAGTGACCGTCAAACAAGTCCCGAAACAAAGGCATAAGATCTCCCTTGATGATATGCCAACATTACTTATGAAATTCCACGGGGAACCCATCTGGTCCGGGGGCTTTATTTTGTTTCATTTGTGTTATTGCATCAAACACCTCTTTCTCAGTGAATGGAGCAGACAACACCTCATTCTCATCGGAGCTGAGCTAGGGTCTATCCCCGATTGCGCTCTCATCTAGAGACATAAACTTTTCTTCGGGTGCTCTGAAAAGCTTCTTATAATATTTAGAGATGTACAGTTTGAGGTTTTCATCCCCTACAATTGTACCCTCATCTTATTCAAGTTGAATAATTTTATTTTTTCTACGTTTCCCATTAGCTATCAGATGAAAAAATAGGGTATTATCATCCCATTGGATGATCTTATATACCTTCGCTCTAAGTGCCCATTTCATCTCCTCCTCTCGCAGAAGAGCTTGTAACTTCTTCTCCGCCTCATTCTTAGTGTTCTGGTCAGACATACTAAGAGTTGTGGCTTCCGCTCTCAAATCAAGCTCATTAATAATTTTTATCAGTCTCTCCTTTTCAACTTTATGTAAACTACTTTGATTCTTGGCCCATCCTCTCAGGAACTGGCGCAGATGTCTAATTTTGTTTTGCCATCTATCAATATTTGAGATCCCTCCCGACTCCTTGGCCCATTCTGTTGCAATGAGATGTGGGAATCCTTCCCTGTCGAACCATCCTAATTCGAAAGAGAAAATATTTCTGTTTCCCACATGTGTCGCTTCCCCAGAATCGACCAACAATGGAGTATGATCAGAAATGGCCCTTCGTAGGCCGTGAACTGTTACCAAAGGAAATTTCTGTTTCCAGTCAACACTAGTGAGAGCCCAGTCCAATTTCTCATAAGTAGGGATTGGTAATGAATTAGCCCATGTGAGTTGTCTCCTAGTGAGGTCAATCTCCCTCAAATCAAGACTTTCAATGATCGTATTAAACATGAATGACCATATCCCATCGAAATTGTAATTTTTTCGTCTTGTCTTCTAATAATATTAAAGTCTCCCCCACCAGAATGGGAAGCCTTTCATCACCACAAATTCTCACCAAATCTACAAGGAAATCCGGTTTATGCTCTGGCCGGGACGCACCATATACGGCCACCAAAGCGCATCTAAACCCATCAACTACGTTTATGTTAGTCCTCGGCGGCAACTGGATCCGGGTTCGCAAGAGAAGTTGGAGGAGCTGTAAAATCCTTCTCTTCTCCCTTGATATCGGCAGTGGTGCAAGATCGACAGTGTTGGCGGCGGCGATTCATTAGGGTACAGGTTGGCTCAGGCGATAGTTGCTAAAGCTCATTGTCTTGCTTGTATAATCACACCCTCCCTCCCAGATTCGGTGTACCTTGGGCATCGTAGCATTAGCTGTGGTGCTCGGTGGTCTTATGGTCTATTCTACAAGGCCTAGTTGTAGTTGTGCTATGGTAAAATCCCCTTCTTGTCTTACATATCATTGGGCAGCGAGGTGACAAGGTACACTACTTTTTCTAAAACCCTCACTGCTAGCTCCTAGTCTGAATCATGGGAGGAGATAACGAGTCACAAGTCACAACAAGTTTGGAGTTTTAGTCCTTGCAACTGGATGTTAAAACACTGCACGGAAATGAGAGAGTGACAAACAATATTTATGGATTTTAGAGATCATGTAAACTCAAACTTTCAGAGTGTGCAAAAGACACTAGCTGAGTTGCAGAACACCTTGACATGATTTGTTACTGGTTTCCCTAAACCTATAGATAACCCACCCAACACACCTAAAGTAGCACAACACAGTTCTCATAACATCACCCCTCAAGGCCTTGTCAAACAACCCATGGAAATTGCACAAACACCTATCACTATACGTTTTGTAGTTCTACATGATCTACAAATAGGGAAATGACTTCAATTGGATGGCAGCTCCAAGGCCCCTTACAAGCATTCCTATTTGAGCAAACACTGAGGTGGTTGTACAAGAAGTGATCCATGTAGAACAAGATAATGTAGATGAACAAATACTCCAACAAAAGAAAGAGCATTGCAGGACAATAGAACACATCTTGCTTTGTGATCCGTCTCAAAGGTATCTATAATTTTTGTATGATGCACATGTTATATTGCTATCAATTATAAACATGGGCATACAATTTATTGAATTTTATTGGACTAACATATTAATCCATTGCTCAGTTTTGGTTTATGTTTTCTTGTGCTTTCGTATTTTTCGTATTTTTAGGAAAATACCCAGAAAAGTCTAAGGAAAAATAAAACAAAAATAGTTCAGGAAGTTTCGAGGATCCAGAAGACCCTGGAGGCTTGGCCCCACACCAGGTGGGCCCTTAGGCGCCCTAGGGTTGACAACGCCAACAGGTTGCGGGCCCCTTGGCTGGCCTCCGGTGCCCGATGACTTATCTATAGCCCCATTTTCGTCCACTTATCAAGCATTTTTCGTCGCCACCACATCACGTTTTCAAGGAGATCTTTGTTTCCAACCCTGATCAAGAACTCCACTGAAGGGGGAATTCATCTCCATCATCACCAACCTCGATCTTCGTGCTCCAAGATGAGTTAGGAGTAGTCCACCCCTTGGATTATGCATTCATGGCAGTAGTCAAAGTTGTAATCCCTCCATCTAGATGTTGTTTCTGATGTTCAATACAATAGCCATATGAGCTGCCCAACATGATTATGGTTTATCTGATGTATTTATGGTGGTGATATAGATCATGTGATGAATTATCTCTCTATGTTCAGATCTGTGTATGCAATATGTTTGATATATAGATGTTTCTTTCTTTTTATTGTTTGTCTTCTCTTGGCCAATTTAGATCGCTAATCTCAAAATCAACTATCGCCTTCTCGGGACTCAACCTGAAACTTAGTGAAAGAGGTGTGCATTAGTTGGGTTCATTCTTACAAGTAATCTACCATAGTGACAAAATGCAAAAGGCTTGTAATAGTTTGTTTCTACTAAGGGCTAAGGGTTAGTAGAGGATTATTAGTCCCCTAACTATAACAACATGTCATCTTGCTTACTGCAATTACCCACATTTACACTTAATGTCCAGATGATGTAGAGTGTTCTAGATCTATGGACGAGCTATTAGCTATAAAATGCGTGAGAAGATATCGGTCTAATAGTATTTGGGTGTACTGCCTACATGTATTATTACACATTCACAAATCTTACATGAGCATGAGAGATTTCATGGTGCACTTTTCACATGATAAAGTTACTTACTGCACTTTTATGGTTTGGAAAGTTACACTTGGTGAACCTATGAACCCCGGTCCAATTTTTAGCATAAGAATCACCTTCCAAAAAAAATTACACAATGTTTTATTTCTAGTTTTGTTTATTCCAAAAATATTTATCCCACATTATCTTTTAGTAGCCTTGTGAAACTAGCAAGGCTGGCAAGGTTGACACCCTTGTCAGAACTGTTGGGGTCACAAGTGAAGTTTTATTTGTGTTGCAGGATACCGGTACCTCCATGGATTGATATCTTAGTTTCTCACAAAGGGACGGCTTGATGTGTACCGCAAACTCCTACGATGAGGAGCCCAACACATGTTACGTTCTGTAACAAGCACTTTTTGGTTAAACCTGCCAAGTATAAAATAGTTGAATTTGGTGGAATAGGAACTGATTCATGGATGCAAACTTTATATAGAAATGTATTTTGATGCTGCCAGAACATTTGTAGAGAAAAAGACCAAGATTGTTATCACTTATCCAGATGGACATGCAATAGAGTGGTGGAAAGGAATTGGAATGATAGCAAATACCATTCCATGGTACAAGTTCCACAGATACATTGGATACAAGTTCTCTAAAAAAGTTGTATGTGACAATGTGAGAACCTTCCGTGACCTCACACCCAATGAGTGCTATAAAAACAGTTTCATCTCTATTCTCAATGACAATATTCAGCACCATGCCCAATGTCATGAACCTGCAGATTTGCAGAAAGCAATATGGCTTCCTAGAATAATGGGGCAAGATCAACCCCTTAAGAGGCAAACTATCGAGTACAATGCACCCCACTCCCCTTGTTAGGAGGCAAGTTCAGTTCGAAAACTTCAAACTCACTACCACTAACACAACATCTATAATCCAACATGCAAGAGTGAAAGAAATCTGCTATAAGTGTAACAAACCTTGGTTTCCTAGACACAAGAAAGAGTGCAAATTAGCAGACAGGGCTCATATACTAGCATTGCAGGAGACGTATACAGAAGATGCAGAAAGGGTGTATTTTTTTACTAAATCTCCTGAAGAAAATGACACTGAAACTACTAATAAGACAGTGGATCAAACTTCACACATATCCCTACATGCTCTCATGGGGATCATGTCCTCCGAGACCATCTTCACTGCCATAGTTATGTTTGAAAATATTATTGGTACTGCCCTCATTGACAGTGGTGGTATAATAACTTTTATTACCCGACGATGGCCCAGTAAGAAAAATGTGCACCAACACCCACAAAAAGGAGAAAGGTAATGGTAGCAAATGGAGGAACACTATGGATGTAATTCACTTCCCTATAGTGCCCTCTTGGGCTGAGTCAGCTACTCGGCAGTCGAGGTCCCAGCCGATCGCCATTCTATGATGGGACAACTAGCGCTCAGGAATATACGGGTTTGTCGGAATCGGGGCTCCGTGGACCCAAAATAAGGTTCAAACTCTGGGGCATGCGCGAAGGACTCCGCTAGGCTATGGCTTGCTGCCCACTACCTCACGTCCTAGCTTCATCGTCCTTGAGCGAGCGGGAGAGGAAAGGAACATGAGATTTACCCAGGTTCGGGCCACTTTGCGGTGTAAGACCCTACTGGTGCTTTGTGGTGGATTGCCTCGCGAGGAGGATGCGTATGAACTAGTACAAGGGGTGAACTGCCTCGGGAGGGCTCAAGGATCGATCTCTAGGCATGCCAAGACTCGGTCCCTTCTATGATGGAGACTAACCTATACTTATACTGGCCTCGGTCCTCTTCCCCTAAAGCTCTAGGCGGGAAGGGATACCACAGCGGCCAATTTGAAGGGGGACAGGAGTACATCCTATCCTGACTAAAGTTGGTCTTCACCTGCAAAGCTTCTGGTCATGACGCGCAGGTGGGCTTGGTGATGACCTCCGTCCTGGCATCCGTGGTCTTGGTCTCGTTGCACTGGAATGGCAACCTTCGGTGGATTCCTTGGGAACCCCGTACGTCCTTGCCTCTTTAGCACCGAAGAGGAAAGTGCCCTTTCCTGCGCCCGCTGGCGCCCTCCTGGCTCCGCTTGTCATGGCTTACGTCACCATATGCCCCATGAGGCTAGGTGATGAGCCTAGAAGTATCTGCTCCTCGGGAGGGTTTCGTGAGGTAACCTCAAGAGACCGCCCGGCGGGGGGCCCTCGAGAGGCCCTGATGTAGTTCGCCTCACGAGGCGGGGGCCCTCGTGAGGGTCTTGCTCGTGAAGTCTTGATGTTGGGCCGTACCGGGCCTTTGACGATGCCACGCAGTTTCTCTATCATACCCGAATGAATTTCAAAGTAAAAAATTTCAGTAGGTTCAGTAGGTTGAGGAGCAACTCTTTGCTCTACTGGTCGGGGTGAACATATCCCGAACAAGCCCCTCAAAGGATTACTTTCCATAGTAACAAGTGACAGTAAATTTCATCACACTATATGAAATTTTCCTTACCAAATTCCACTTACCAAAGGCGCTTCACTCCCCGGCAACGGCACCAAAAAAGAGTCTTGATGACCCACAAGTATAGGGGATCTATCGTAGTCATTTCGATAAGTAAGAGTGTTGAATCCAACGAGGAGCAGAAGGAAATGACAACCGGTTTTCAGTAAGGTATTCTCTACAAGCACTGAAATTATCGGTAACAGATAGTTTTGTGATAAGGTAATTCGTAATGGGTAACAAGTAACAAGAGTAAATAAAGTGCAGCAAGGTGGCCCAATCCTTTTGTAGCAAAGGACAAGCCTGGACAAATTCTTATATAAAGGAAAGCGCTCCCGAGGACACATGGGAATTATCGCCAAGCTAGTTTTCATCGTGCTCATATGATTCACATTCGTTACTTTGATAATTTGATATGTGTGTGGACCAGTGCTTGGGTGCTGCCCTTCCTTTGACAAGCATCCCACTTACGATTAACCCCTCTTGCAAGCATCCGCAACTACAAAAGAAGTACTAAGGTAAACCTAACCATAGCATGAAACATATGGATCCAAATCAGCCCCTTACGAAGTAACGCATAAACTAGGGTTTAAGCTTCTGTCACTCTAGCAACCCATAATCTACTTATTACTTCCCAATGCCTTCCCCTAGGCCCAAACAATGGTGAAGTGTCATGTAGTCGACGTTCACATAACACCACTAGAGGAAAGACAACATACATCTCATCAAAATATCGAACGAATACCAAATTCACATGACTACTTATAGCAAGACTTCTCCCATGTCCTCAGGAACAAACGTAACTACTCACAAATCATATTCATGTTCATAATCAGATGGGTATTAATATGCATAAAGGATCTGAACATATGATCTTCCACCGAATAAACCGACTAGCATCAACTACAAGGAGTAATCAACACTACTAGCAACCCACAGGTACCAATCTGAGGTTTTGAGACAAAGATCGGATACAAGAGATGACTAGGGTTCACTACAAGAAATATGTCAACTTATGACCTTCTGTCAGTGACCCTCGAAGAATTGGTCATAAATTTATGACCATTTCAGACCAATTGGTCAAAAGCTGTTCGGGGGGCTCCAAACCCTAAACCATTGCGATCATTTTGGTCAGAAAGGTCGTAATTTCCTCACACGAAAAGGTCATAAAGCAAACAACGCTAGTCCACCGCCTTATTTCTAGTTGTTAACGACCAATATAGATGGTCATAGCCTTGTAAATTGTGGTGGGTTGCTATGACTAGGCGCCACCTCATCAGTTTTGCCTATGTGGCATGTCCACGTGGCAGTTTTTGCCCTAGGTTGTGAAGCAACCTATATTTCTGTCATTCCCAAAATTCCCAAAAAAATCTCATAAATTCTTTGGGTCATATCTTCGTCAAATATGTAAAAACCTTCCTTGCCTAGTTCAAAAATAATTAAAAAATATTCATTTTCCTATTCTGTTCAGAGTAACAGTTTGTGAAGGAAGTACCACTTTGGCATGTCCAAATAGTATCCATTTTCTGCAGTGCTTTCCTATGCCCAAATAACCATCCTCCACCAAATGCCAGCTCAATCCATTCATTATTTTGAGCCGAGCTTCAACATTCGTATTTATGTCCAGTGTGGTGGTTTGCAAAGCAAGTACCAGCTAGGCTCCTCCTTTTGAGCTGAAAATTTGTGAAGACGGTCTTCTTAGTAACTGATCATCCTCAGCCAAAACTCACGCCCATTAGCCATGTACATTTCCTGTACCGCTAATCAAACACTTGGCTGCTTATTCATGTTTGAGCATCGATCGGTCTCATCGTGAGAATCTTATGTTGTAATTTTCTTCCTAGCACCTACATGGGGAGTGCCCAACCCACTAGACACGCCTAGGCCACCCAGAACACATGGCAACGCCACGGTCACGCGGTGACCACGCGGCGGGCATGCGAGCTTACGCGCTCTAGAGTTGGGGCCCTCGGCCACCGTCCAAACCTCGACGTATCGCCACCAAACCATGTATTTATGATTAAATAGATACTTATGTACCTAGAAATGATTTTTGGAAAAAATAAATAGCAAACTATGAGGCAGCTGCAGTTCAAATTTGACCCGCTTCCAGCTGAATCGACGGGAATTTGTCTTTTTCACCAGAGGTGGATAAAAACTTTTTGCACCCAACCATTTTGTCAATTATGCATTAAATATGGCCTAGTATTTTATAAAATTGATTAGGTCCAATTTTGTAACAAATATATGGTAGGTCCTTCACAAAAAAACCTCCTTTCAGGCACTCGGAAAATGAAAAATGGTTTTTTCGTCCAAAGAAAATGAAAACTTCCTTAGGCAACATTGTTTGCCATTTCAATATGCACCCTTGTGCACAATATGAGATCATTTGAACAAACTATGCCATGAATGTGGCCATAAGATTGATCATTTGGCTTGAAAGCCATGAATCTTCACACTTGATAGCTCATTTCTGAGAACACTTTTTTAAAATAATTGCCGTATTACAAGTTTGTTATTTTTCCTGGGAACTTGGCCACATATAATGACACAATGCGAAGGTTTCCCAATTATTTGATTTTTTTTGAATTTTTTATGCCCGTTTCAAAATGCGGTCAAAATGGCGGGCTTGACCGTTCCTAGCTGGTGGTTGAATCTTGGACTTTTTTGGTGTTTCTCTGATTAAATAGATACTTATGTACCTAGAAATGATTTTTGGAAAAAATAAATAGCAAACTATGAGGCAGCTGCAGTTCAAATTTGACCCGCTTCCAGCTGAATCGGCGGAAATTTGTCTTTTTCATGAGAGGTGGATCAAAAACATTTACACCCAACCATTTTGTCAATTGTGCATTAAACATGGCCTAGTATTTTAGAAAAATGATTTGGTCCAATTTTGCAACAATTATTTGGTAGTTCCTTCACACAAAAAACCTCCTTTCGGGCACTCGAAAAATGGAAAATGGTTTTTTCGTCCAACGAAAATGAAAACTTCCTTAGGAAACATTGTTTGCCCTTCCAATATGCACCCTTGTGCACAATATGAGATCATTTGAACAAACTATGCCATGAATGTGGCCATAAGATTGATCATTTGGCTTGAAAGCCATTGATCTCCACACATGATAGCTCGTTTCTGAGAACACTTTTTTTAAAATAATTGCCGTATTACAAGTTTGTTATTTTTCCTAGGAACTTGGCCACATATGATGACACAATGCGAAGGTTTCCAAATTTTTTGATTTTTTTTAATTTTTTATGCCCGTTTCAAAATGCGGTCAAAACGGCGGGAATGACCATTCCTAGCTAGTGGTTGAATCTTGAAATTTTTTTGGTGTTTCTCTGATTAAATAGATACTTATGTACCTAGAAATGATTTTTGTAAAAAATAAATAGCAAACTATGAGGCAACTGGAGTTCAAATTTGACCCGCTTCCAGCTAAATCGGCGGAAATTTGTCTTTTTCACGAGAGGTGGATCAAAAAAATTTACACCCAACCATTTTGTCAATTGTGCATTAAATATGGCCTAGTATTTTATAAAAATGATTTGGTCCAATTTTGCAACAATTATTTGGTAGGTCCTTCACAAAAAAAACTCATTTTGGGCTCTCGAAAAATGAAAAATGTTTATTTTTGCAAGAAAACTCATTTCTCACTACACCTTTTTGAAGATATTTATATTTTTCCATGTTTGGTATTTTTTCTGTAACTCGTTCACATTTTGGTGACACAATGAGAAGGTTTTCTATTTTCTTTTTGAATTTCTCAGGTCAGATTTTAACATATTATTTTTAGACAACTATGACCAATTTAGATGGTCATGGCATCATACTGCATTCTGATTGGTCTGTAGACGTTTCACACGGGTCGTGCATCATACGCCATCGGATGCTCGCGGATCCAACGGCCGTCCTCAACCCTTCCACACCAACCCCGAAACCCTAGATGGTCATTTCGCATCCACCCCCCCGCCTCCTTTCTTTCCAGTTTCCACATCCATCCCATTCCAGATCACCCGTCTCCTCGCTATCTCGCCCGATGGAGAGACCTCGCCTCCTCCCTTCCAGATCCATCGC
Source organism: Aegilops umbellulata (assembly GCA_032464435.1). Classification (NCBI taxonomy): domain Eukaryota; kingdom Viridiplantae; phylum Streptophyta; class Magnoliopsida; order Poales; family Poaceae; genus Aegilops; species Aegilops umbellulata. Next base: position 369,498,281 of record CP136055.1, on the reverse strand, counting down.
CGCCGCCGCCACCTCCCTCCGGCGGAGCTCGCCATCGTTCATGGCCTCCCCCACGCCCCCCTCCTCTCGCCCCTCCCCTTCCCTCACCACCCAACCGAACCAACCAGCCCACCACACGCCCTCACCTCGTTACCAAGCGCCGCCGCCGTCCCCCATGAATGGTGCTGTCCCCATGATCTGGATCCCCTTCCCTCACCGGCGCCACCTCCCCTCCCTGGCTAGAGGTCCCCTCCCCTCCAAGGGCCCGCCACCGATGAAGTCTGTCAAGGCCGGCTTCGAGTGCCCGCAGGAGGCGCAGCACCGCATCCGCATCACCCTCTCCTCCAAGAGCGTCAAGAACCTCGAGAAGGGTGATGATGATGGGTGGATCTCGTCGATCCGCACCTCCTCACCCACCACATCGCCGGAGCCGCGACATGGGAAGGTGTTCACGAGCTCCGCATCTCCCCTCTGCATCGACTATGACCACGAGTTCAAGCTGGGCGCCCCCACATCGCCGGATCCGAGCTTCTTCCCCGTCGGCCACCGCGCGCCCTCCCCCATCGATCCGTGTCGCCCTTGCTGCTCCGACGTCTCCGGCCTCCCTGAGCTCGTCATCCGCACCGCAGTGAGCCCCTCAGTCGATCCCCGTGTTTGGCGCCCTCGATCTGTCGCCATATGTTGCCCGCGCTCATCGAGGCCGCATCACCCATCCATCCACCATCATCTCGCGCCACCGCGCCACTCAATCAGCACCACACCATCCAGCCACCACTCCGTCTTCGCCGCCATCACCTTGCGCGCTCCACTTCGTAGCCGTATAGATTTGGGTCCTTTATGCAGGACGGATGTGTTCTGCAATTCTATAAATTTTCTGGCCAGTCTCTTGTTTGCTTAATAATTCCATCTCCATCTTGTTTCATCCTACCCAGGAATGTTAGCAGTGACACTTGATCTAGTGTTTTAAATTTGTGCATCTAGATGTCTGATAGATAGTTGGTTGCGAACTCTGCTTTACCTAGGATGATTTGCATAGTATATTGAATCAGTGTCCAAATTAGAAATATTTACATGGGTTGGTTGGTGGATTCCATTAGGTATTGGAGACCAGTAACACATTATGATTTCCATAGTTAGGTTGAATTCTTATACTGTTGCTCTAGTGATATAAGTGCATTTGTTTGGAGGATAGAAGAGAACAGAGATGGGCATTTGTGTTTCCTCAAGTTCTCAAATGGGTTGTTTGTTATGAATAGAGACCAGTCTAATTAGAGGTGTGGGGCGATGCGACGCATCAAGAAAAACTTAAAACATCCATTGCAATCAACTGAAGTGCATGAGATACAATGCCACTGAATTTGAGGCAGGCATTCCATTTCCCCACTGTTTAATATGCTCTAACTGATATTTTCCAGGGCAGGAGGCTGCTGCTTGTTTTGTTAACAAACATGAATTGTTAAGTCATCTATTCCTGGCTGTTGCTTTTGTTCAATATATATGTGTGCTTTCAGTTTTTTTGCAATGTCCACAAACTATTCTGTTTTGTTAATTATATGTTCGATGAGCAACCAGAGCTTATAGTGCTGATTATGATGATTATGTATGTTCGTAGGGATATGAAAGAGAGGTTGCAAAGGCTGCAACCGAGGAACATAAGAAGAAGCCAGTGGTACTGCACCCAGCCCTCTACTCCTGCTTGGAATCTCTGCGGCGCGTGTGATCTGACTGGGTTGGGTTGGTGTCTGGTTGCAGGACCTCCACCGGTTCGTCAAGTGGCCCAAGCTCGTGCGCATCCAGCGCCAGCGCCGCATCCTCAACTTCCCAGTAAGTTCAGAGATGCTATTGGTCTTAGATTGCTGATTTTATTTAGAGTGAAGCTTACTAAGATTGGGTTGCGATGGGTGCAGGTGGACACGTACATGCAGGAGCATGAGAGGATGCAGCGGGTGACACGGGAGGAGTACCGACTCCGGCCGCCCCGACGACTCCCTCGCCTTCGCCAACCTCCACTCCTCCATGAGGTACGCATGCATTTCTGTTCCTTGTAGTCACACTAAACTGTTACTTTATTTGTTCTGAAGTGTTTACTTCTAGCTACACTGAACTAGCTAAGATAAGAGGGTGGCAATTATGTCACCAATTGCTGAACACCACCTGTGTGTGTTATGAACTTGTGGTGCTGCTCACTGTCAGGAAGAAAAACATGTAGTACTACTGATAAAATTCAGTGAGAGATTTGGCTCCCTTCATTGACTTTCTGTTTCTCTGCTGCTCATTCATGTTCGTGTATTTTTTTACAGTGGCAGTTTGTATGCACCATGTGTGTAATAAAATAGAAATGGAATTGGGGGGCTGCTTTCTTTTAATTTCCTCGGGTGTTGTTGCTCAATCGCAAAAGAAGGGCTGAATCCTGTCTTGTGTACTAATCATGAGTTACTAGCATTTGGCTTCTCTGTGTTAATTAAACCTGATAAGTATGTGTACTTCTTTGAGATACAAATTCCACATTGCATGTTTATGTGCTAAATAAACCTGATAAGTATGTATACATCTTTGAGATACAAATTCCACATTGCATGTTTATGAGTTCCGCTAATGCTTACCAGTGAATTCAAGTCTCCTTATTTGAAGGTCCAACACTTGTGCATACTGATTTGTGTGCTTTCTGGTTTAGGGAGGAGCTGCATGCTCTGTACCAGCTCATCCTTGTCCTGCTCGAGGAGCAGGAGGAGGAGGGGCGCATCTAGCCAGCCACAAAGGGCCTGCTCTGTACGACCACGTCATCGGCCTGCTGCAGCATCGAGTTCAATATGTCAGGTGACCCTTCCTATCCTGATGATGTCTAGTAGATAGTTTGATGTATACCTGCTGCTGATTGATGCTCTTGTGGTTAGCATTATACTCCTGGAATCATATTCTACTATACCTAGTGTTCTTGTGGTTCTCGAAGATGCATCACAAACATCTAGTGTTCTGATATAAAATTGGTCTCTAAAATATGTTTCTAAAATTGGTCTCTAAAATATTATACTATACCTGTTGTTGATTGATGCTCTTGTCGTCTCTTGAAGTTGGCTGAATCTGTTGCTTTATCATATATTTGGTCCAACCAGAATCTGTTCTTGAAGTAATCAAATATTATACCCACTAGATAATTGGTCTCTAACCAGAATCTGTTGTTGTTATTGTGTCATCTGCTGATTACTTCTTCTATTAATCGCCTAGTGCTCTTGTTAGTGAGATTCATCTAGTATTTTCTTTGCAAAGCACGGAATGGTTTTGAGTAGTTGATCATTGCTTGATGGAACCTTCATGTCGTTAGCTTGCACTACAGTAACCAGATGCAATCCATTTTTATTAAATGCATTCTGGTTAGGATTTTGTCGTGGCTGTTCTGTTTCCTATAGATCTAGATCTGGTCACTACTGAAATTTCATTCTAGGACTTCATCATGTGATTATTAGTTATTTTTAACCAATGCTATTCCTAGCATGTGTACACTCTAATCTCTAATGATGTTTGTCTTTGTGTTCAAGAGCTCGAGGTCTACAAAATTTGAAGATCGAAACCATATAGCTTTACTCAGCAAAGAGCCATCTCTTCTGTTTGATTGTAATAGAATGTAAATATTGCAATATTGTAATAGTAGGCATATCTGGGTTGTAATAACTATGTACATATTGTAGTAGACTTAGTGTTATTTGACGTACTACATCTGTACTGTTCTGTTTGAAATAATGATTATGTATGTGATTTGAAAACGTGTGGAATGGAAACCTGACTTGTGGGATCCACTTATGAAAATAATCTGAGCATTTTTGAATTTTCTGTCAAGTGGGCCCAATGTGTGAGAAGATGACAAGTGGGACCAGCTTCAAAATATAATGGCCCAAACAATGTTAAAAGACCCGGCCCAGAAATAAATAAAAGGCTGAAATGGGCTTGGCCCGTGTAACTTACAGAAAAAAATACATTAAAAAATACATTAAAATGGAAAAGGCTTATTAAACAAAAAACACCATGTTGGGCTAGGCCCATGTAGCTAGCGAAAATTAACTGAAAAAAACATAAAATGGGTTGAATTAATAGGCTCGGCCCATGTAAAACCCCCAATTGGACCGGGCTGATTTTAACCAACGACCTTTCCAATTCGTCGCAATTTTGCCACGTCAGATTGCCACGTCGGATCCGACATGGCCTGGGGAGAGAGCTAGCGACCAAAACAGAAGGTCATAGGATCAACGACCTTTTGTTAAAGGTCGCTATAGTCAGTTTACGACCGCCAGCTTTTGACCTTCTATTTTTGGTCACAAAAAGGTCGTAAATGGAAATTTGTGACCTTTCAGTGACCAATAGTGGAGGTCACAAGTTGACATATTTCTTGTAGTGGTTTGAGAGGAGATGGTGCTGGTGAAGATGTTGATGGAGATTGAACCCCTCCCGATGAGAGGATCGATGGTGATGACGATGGTGACGATTTCCCCCTCCCAGAGGGATGTTTCCCCGGCAGCCGGAGCCCTAGATTGGTTTTGCCCAGGTTCCGCCTCGAGACGGCGGTGCTTTGTCCTGAAAGCTTCCTCTTGATTTTTTCCAGGGCGAAAGACTTCATATAGCAAAAGATGGGCACTGGAGGCCTGCCAGGGGGCCCACGAGGCAAGGGGGCGCGCCCAGGGGGTAGGGCGCACCCCCCACCCTCGTGGACAGGTTGTGGCCCCCCTCTGGTTCTTTCTTCGCCCAATATTCTTTATATATTCCAAAACTGACTTCCGTGGAGTTTCAGGACTTTTGGAGTTGTGCAGAATAGGTCTCTAATAGTTGCTCCTTTTCCAGCCCAGAATTGCAGCTGCCGACACTCTCCCTCTTCATGTAAACCTTGTAAAATAAGAGAGAAAAGGCATAAGTATTGTGAAATAATGTGTAATAATAACCCATAATGCAATAAATATCGATATAAAAGCATGATGCAAAATGGACGTATCAAGGTTGCATCATATTATTGATCATCTTTATAATATCTTTCTTGCAAATGATGGATTGGAAAATTCTGCTCAATTGTTAGAAGAAGAAGTCAATAAAATGTTTGGCACAAAATATCTGAATGATGAGCATGATTGGAATGTCGTTAGTATGAATTCTTTGAATATCCAAAATGCTAATGATTATTGCACAAGTCATGACAAAAATATTTCTTATAAGCATGTCAATTTTTGTGGAGTGCATAAAGTTTGTGAAGACGTGCCTTATAGGGAAGATAGATTTTGTACGAAGAATAAACATGATAAAACCAATTCTTTGCTCAAAGTGATAGATGAATTTGCTACAAAATTATGTTCTCTTTGTCCTATTACTTGTGAACTTTGCAATAAGGATGGTCAACTTATTTTCCAATGCAAACTTTTTCATGGCCGTATCATGGCCAAATATTGTAATGATTTGATCACCCTTGAACTTTATAATGAGCTTTTTCTATTCTTGGGGAGTGAAGAATTGACACATAAATATAGTTGGTTTGAAGTATTCACTCTCACGGACGATATTAAAACTAAGCTAAAAAATATCTATATGTTTTGCATGGTAAATTGCAATGAGTATGCTTATATTGCCAACTATTGAAATGGGGAAACCAATGAAATATAAAAGGAATACTAATGAAAGGGTAAAGATTTCCACTTTCCCTCCTATTGCCTCTCATGATGAAATAGGTAAGGAGGAGGAGCTTCCTATCCAACCAATCTCATCAATAAGAAGCTTAAAAAATTAATTAAACCCACACATGATGTGGTGAAGAAGAAGAAGAAAAGAAGAAAGAAAGAGGTAAAAGGTATCTCTCCCAAATAATGTTGCTCCTATTATTGTTGTGCCTCATGAAAATGAATCAAAAATAATTGTGGAAGATGATGCACTTGATGATGATTTTGTTATGCCTATTTCCTATTGTGATTATTATGATTTGGGAAGATAATGATACTTCTTATATCTTGGAAATATTTTTGGCACCAACTTGGGAAATTATCATGATAGCAATTGTTATAGCATTGGTGCTATTCATACTATTAATGATGAGAGTGATTATGCTTATGATATGCCAAGCCACAAGCTTGGGGATGCTATGTTTGATGAGAATGACATGTTTGAGAATTTATTTGCTACAATTAATGTTTGTCCCAAGCTTGGGGATGATATGCTTAATGAAAATGATCTTTTAGACCCCCTACTTTGAATGATCAAATTTGCTATGATGGTTGCATGCCTCCTATCTATGATGAGAACAAAGTTGTAACTTATGATGATTATTGTGATGATACTTATGTTCTAAAAAGTTATGATGATTATGTTTATAAAACTTGTCATAGTTATGACTACCCTTTTCCTGAACATTACTCATTTCATGTGTAAACAATTTATAGTATTTGAGTTTCATATGATACTCCCACCATTGTGAATGAGATGAAATTTTCTTATGTGGAGAGTAATAAAATTTCTATGCTTGTGGATCATGAAAAGAATGCTTTATGTGATGATTATATTGATGAATCTATTCATGATGCTACTGAAAATTATTATGAGAGAGGAACTTATGATTCATGATGCTCTCTTTATGTTTCAATCCTTATCTTTTGTGCGAGCATCATTGAACTCATCATGCCTAGCTAAAAGGCATTAAAGAAAAGCGCTTGTTGGGAGACAACCCAACACTTTTACCTAATGTTTTTTGTGTGTTCACATGATTATGCTACTGTAGTAATCATGTTTTATTGCTTCTGTTTCAATAAAGTGTCAAGTAAAGCCTTTGGGATAGTGTGGATGATAGCTGACTTGAATCTGTGCAAAAACAGAAACTTTTGCTTCCAGAAACAGAATTGTTTAAATTCACTGGAACGTGATAAAATTCTTAAATTTTTACAGATGATTGATATGAAAATTCTCTATGTTGTCCTAATTTTTCAGAATTTTTGGTAGCATAAGTGTGGTTTTTCTGCAGATCATTACAGACTGTTCTGTTTTCGATGCATAGTTTGATTGTTTTCTAGTTTCTACGGATTATATTGCTCAATATTAATTGTGGAAATGATATGCTTCAGTAGGCATTCTGTGGAAACAATTATGAATCTTGTCATTGACAGTACCAAAGTGAAATGGTTTTGTTGTTTATCATACTATCCCATCTCACGAAGTCCCGTTAAGTTTTGTGTGATTGAAGGTTTCAAGTTTTGGGTGAGACATCGATATGAGGAGAATAAAGAGTGACAAGACCCTAAGCTTGGGGATTCCCAAGACAGCCCAATTTAATATCCAAGGAAGATCCAAGCAACTGAGCTTGGGGATGCCGCGGAAGGCATCCCCTCTTTCGTCTCCAACATCATAGGTAACCTTACTTGGAGCTATATTTTCATTCATCACATGATATATGTTTTGCTTGGAGCATCATTTTAATTTGTTAGGATTTGCTTGATGTTAGTTAGAATAATGTTTTGCATCATTCTTTTCAATAAAAATGTCAAGGACAGCCTTTACCTTGCTTATTTTGCAAGTCTATTAGTTGCTGTTTGAAAATAGAAAGTTTATCGATGTTACAAAAATTCCCTAGAAAATTCAAAATGTGATAAAATGCTGAATTTTTTGCATAATAAACTATGATAAATTTTCTAAAGTGTGGTAATTTTTCATAATTTTTGGAGTTAAAGAAGTATTGATACTCTTGCATTCTTTACAGACTGTAGTGTTTTGGCAGATTGCTGTTATGTTTGCATTGTTTGCATATGTTTGCTTGTTTAATGATTCTATTTGAGGATAGGAGTATTAAATATGCAGAGGCATTTAGTATGCAATATTGAATAATAATTTTAGTGATTTGCTACAGTAGAGAATGATAAGGTTTTTGCATCGGTTTATACTAACTTATCTCACGAGTTCTTGTTGAGTTTTGTGTGGATGAAGTTTGTAAGATTCAGGGAAACTGTGATATAAAAGGAATTAAGGAGACACAAAATCTCAAGCTTGGGGATGCCCAAAGCATCCCAAGATAATATTTCAAGAAATCTCAAGCATCTAAGGTTGGGGATGCCCCGGTAGGCATCCCACCTTTCTTCATCAATAATTATTAGTTAGTATCGGTTGAGCCTAAGTTTTTGCTTCTTTACATGAGTTGTGCTATTCTTGGAATGTCATTTTGTTTTTTTGCTTGCTGTTTTAACAAAAAAGTTAGATCTGAAAGTTTTAAATAAGAGAGAGTCCTCACATAGCTATCTATTTACTTAAGTACTCGCTTGATCTTCACTTATATCTTTTCGGAGTAGTTTGTCATTTACTCTCGTGCTTCACTTATATCCTATGAGTAAATTGTTGAGTGAATTGAATATCATGAAGTTGAAATTATATGTTCATATCATTCCTAGTGGTAGCTTCACATTGGGTTTAGAAAGTGAAATCTTTTGAGGCTTGACAATCACAAGATTGGTCATACAAGCAATTCATGAATGATTAGTAGAAGGAAGAGAACTTTCACATGCAAATACACTATTTTGGAAATCTTTTGTGATTGTGAGACCCCATCAAAATATTATATGCCAAAATTGTTGACGTTGGACAAGGAAGACAATGTAATGATTTATGTTTGTTCATATTCAGATAGAAGTTATATTGTCATAGACCCTTCAACATGTGTTGCTTGCCCCCCATCTTTGCTAGCCAAAAATTCCGCACCAAGTAGAGATATTACTTGCGCATCCAAAAACCCTTAAACCCAAATCTTATTTTTAAGAGTACACCATGCCTACCTAAGGTTTGAGTAAGATCCTTCAAGTAAGTTGTCATCGGTGCAATAAGGCAATAAAAATTGCTTCTAAAAGTGTTAGATCATTTAGTGTAAGAGAAAATTGAGCGTTGTATGAACTTGTGATGGCAAAGAATAAAAGCGATAGACTGCATAATAAAGGTTGCTATCATAAGGGGCAATATAACATGACGTTCTTTTGCACTAAGGGGTTGAACATACAAACAAAAAGCGCATGGCAACCTCTGCTTCCCTCTACGAAGGGCCTTTCTTTTTTACTTTTAAGTATTTACTTTCATGTAAAGAGTCAAAGTTTTTCTCTCTATTCCTTTTTATTTTTCTCTTTTGGCAAGCATCATGTGTTGAAGAATGATCTAGGCACATATATCCAGTTGGATATGGGTAGCATGAGTTATTATTGTTGGCATCACCCTTGAGGTTAACACATTGGGATGCGAAATTATAAGCCCCTATCTTTCTATGTGTCTGGTTGAAACGTTTTGTTCATGTGTATGCGGTGAGTGTTAGCAATCATAGAAGACTATATGATGGTTGAGTATGTGGAGTTCTTACTTAGACTCTGTTGAATAAGTTGAATTACAATTGTTTGGTGATTAAGAATCTAGGTTGTTGAGTTTCAAGAGAATTCAGTGTTTGAACCTTAACATGTGAATTGGTTGCTACTTTGTCATGATGAGTTTTATGAGAAAGAGTTGCTGTTATGATGCTAGGGAAAGTGATTTAAATTATCATTGATCAAACTTATGCACTTTGGTAGCATTCACACTTCATAAATTATTTCTTTTATCATTTACCTACTCGAGGACGAGTAGTAATTAAGCTTGGGGATGCTGATACGTCTCCAACGTATCTATAATTTATGAAGTATTCATGCTGTTATATTATCATTCTTGGATGTTTTACAATCATTTTATAGCAACTTTATATCATATTTTGGGACTAACCTATTGACCAAGTGCACATTGCCAGTTGCTTTTTTTGCTTGTTTTTTACATCACAGGAAATCAATATCAAACGGAGTCCAACGACCGTGAAACTTTTTGTGGATTTTTTCTGGACCAGAAGACATCCAGTGGGCCATAAAAGCACCTGGGAGTGCCTCGAAAGGGGCACAACCCACCAGGGCGCGCCTGGGGGCCCAGGCACGCTCAGGTGGGTTGTGCCCACCTCGGTGGCCTCCCGCACCCCCTCTTTGCCCTATAAATCACCAAATATTCCAAAAACCCTCGGGGTTACCCTAGATCAGAGGTTCTGCCGCCACAAGGCTCTGCAGCCACGAAAAACCAATCTAGACCCCGTTTCGGCACCCTGTCGGAGGAGGGAATCATCACTGGTGGCCATCTTCATCATCCCGGCGGACACCACGATGAGGAGGGAGTAGTCCACCCTCGGGGCTGAGGGTTTGTACCAGTAGCTATGTGTTTAATCTCTCTCTCTCTCTCTCTCTCTCTCTCTCGTGTTCTTGAGATGTCACGTGTTGATGTATCGTGGGCTTTGTTAATATAGTCGGATCATATGGTGTTTTCCCCTCTCTATCTTGTTGTGATGAATTGAGTTTTCCCTTTGAGATTTTGTTTTATCGGATTGAACACTTTTATGGATTTGAGAGCACTTGATATATGTATTGCATATGAATACTCGTGGTGACAATGGGGTATCGTATTGATTCACTTGATATATGTTTTGGCAGTCAACTCGCGGATACCTGAGGTGACATTGGGGTAATTTATGCATAGGGTTGATGCGCGTTCTTGTCTTTTTTTCTCCGGTAGAAATCTTGGGGCACTCTTTGAGGTTCTTTGTTTTGGATTGAGTATTATGAATCTGAAATTATTTTGTGTTATTTTAGTATGAATCTTGGATAGATCGATCGGAAAGAACAGCTTCGAGGTGGTTTTGTACCCTACAAATAATTTCTTCTTATGTTCTCTGCTAGATAGGAACTTTGGAGTGATTCTTCGTCGCACTTTGAGGGACGGTTATATGATCCAATTATATTAGCATTGTTGAGAGATTGCACTAGCGAAAGTATGGACCCTAGGCCTCATTTTCAAGCATTGCAATACCATTTGTGCTCATTTTTGTTACTTGCTACCTTGCTGTTTTTTATTGTTATTATTACAAAAATCAATATCTACTATCCATATTACACCTGTATCACCATCTCTTCGCTGAACTAGTGCACCTATACAAATTACCATTGTATTTGGTGTGTTGGGGACACAAGAGACTTTCTATTATTTGGTTGCATGGTTGTTTGAGAGAGACCATCTTCATCGTACGCCTCCCATGGATTGATAAACCTTAGGTCATCCACTTAAGGGAAAATTTCTACTATCCTATAAAACTCTACGCTTCGAGGCCCAACACATGTCTGCAAGAATAAAGTTACATAGGTGATTCTGGTGGATTTTCTCACGAGGAGGATGAGTATGAACTAGTACAAGGGGTGAACTGCCTCAGGAGGGCTCAAGGATCGATCTCTAGGGATGCCAAGACTTGATCCCTTCTACGGTGGAGATTAACCTATACTTATACTGGCCTTGGTCCTCTTCCCCCAAAGCTCTATGTGGGAAGGGATACACAGTGGCCAAATTGAAGGGGGACAGGAGTACATCCTATCCTGACTAAAGGTGGTCTTCGCCAGCAAAGCTTGTAGTCACGCCTAGGTGGGCTCGGTGATGACCTCTGTCCTGGCATCCATGGTCTTGGTCTCGTTGCACCGGAATGGAAACCTTTAGGGGATTCCTTGGGAACCCGTGTTCGTACTTGCCTCCTTAGCACTAAAGAGAAAAGTGCCCTTGCCTGCGCCCGCTACCGCCCTCTTGGCTCCGCTCATCATGGCTTACGTCACCACGCGCCTCGTGAGGCTGGGTGGCGAGCCTATAAGTATCCACCCCTAGGGAGGGCCTCGTGAGGTAACCTCGGGAGACCGCCCGACGGGGGGCCCTCGGGAGGCCCTGATGTAGTTCGCCTCGCGAGGCGGGGGCCCTCGCGAAGTCTTGACGCTGGGCCGTACCGGGCCTTTGACGATGCCACACGATGGGCCGCAGGCAGACGGGCCTGGGTACCCCCGGTCCGAGAGCTCTGACAGGGTTAGTCCAGGCCGTTCTAGTGGTGCAAGCCCATCTTGGACTGGACCGAGTGATGTAACCCTAGCTCGACCGAGTATATAATGTGACCTGGGATAGGAACCAAGAGAGGGACATGGCATTTTAGAGCCATCTGCCTAGGATTTTTCACCTACCTCTCATCTTCCTCCTTGTCCGCTGCCATGTCCGAGCTTGTAACACAGGAAACATCGACCGCTATGAGCAATCGAGCAATACAATCACCAGAGGCAGGAGTAGGGTGTTACCTCCCTAGGGAGTGCCCGAACTTGGGTAAACATACTGTCTTATGTGCTAACGTCTTGATTTGTCACTTGCATCCCCTCCGAACAAATCTGTCATCTCCCGATGGTACTGCCGGTCTCACAACATCAACATGCTTCTTATGAGTAGTAGTGGCACATGGACACAACGACAACGGAATTTGGTTTTTTGTGGTGGCGAACTGAGATTAGACTTTGCAAGCACACTTCCTCGACCACTTGAGGGGGTTATCGGCAAAGTCACATTAAGCATTACAGAGCCTCTCCGCACAAATCACTATCATTGAGAGGATGGAAACTCAGGTTTTGACTGAATACTTATCCCTAAAGAGGCATGAAACGTTCCACGCGAATTACGCAAAATAAGACACTCATGAGTCCATTTCAGGATGCATTTATATACTGCTAAAAATAGCACCCGCTTCTATCTTCCCGCTCCCCGATCCTAAAAACGCGCACGTTACTCCCGAACCTCGCCCCGCCCAATCGGTCATCCACATGTACGACGACTACTCCCCCCCTCCGTTGCGCACGTAGTTTTTGCAACTTCTTTTGGAATGAAGTAGTATGGATGGACCACTTTTGAGGGAATTGGACAAAGTCTTGTTTTTATTTCATGGCATAACTCACTTCCCTTGCTTACCAAGAGATAGATAACCATGTCTTGTCATGAAAACACTGCCTTGTAGAGCAAAAAGTATTACTCTTTTTTAGCCTGTCAAAAAAGTATACTGTTATTTTTAGGGTTTATTAGGCAAAAAAGTACTGACCACAAAAGGCTTCTCAGAGAGTTCCCTCTTGTTGAAAAGAATCTAACAACAAGCAATACACCCATGGCAAACCGAGTCCACGAGCCCAGTTTCCCGCGGAGCGACATAACCTAGAGCTCTCAGTCATCCCAAGCCTATGGGGCAGACCAAGGGGGCTTTGCTTGTTGCAGTTGACAGAACATTTTGCTATGGATTCCCCTCTCCGGAGCCCCGAACGGACTCCAGATTTGCCCTCCCGATGAAGAACAGGAGGTGGCGGTGGCTCCGTATCGTAAAACACGATGAATCCTTCTCCCTGATTTTTTTCTCCCCGAAAGTGAATATATGGAGTTGGACTTGAGGTCGGTGGAGGTCCAGGGGACCCACATGGCAGGGGGCGCCCTCCACCCTTGTGGTCAGCCAGTGGGTCCCCTCTGATTGATTCTTTCGCCAATATTTTTTATTTATTCCAAAAATATTTGGGGTGCCTTGGGCATCCCCAAGCTTAGGCTCTTGCCACTCCTTATTACAAAATCCATCAAATCTTTACCCAAAAACTTGAAAACTTCACAACACAAAACTTCAACAGAAAATCTCATGAGCTCCGTTAGTGTAAGAAAAAAAATGACAACTTTAAGGTACTGCAATGAACTCATTCTTCATTTGTATTGGTGTTAAACCTACTGTATTCCAACTTCTCTATGGTTCATACCCCCTGATACTATCCATAGATTCATTAAAATAAGCAAACAACGCACGAAAAACAGAATCTGTCAAAAACAGAAGAATCTGTAGTAATCTGTATCAAACGTATACCTATGGAACTCCAAAAATTCTGAAATAAATTGGTGGACGTGAGGAATTTATTTATTAATCATATGCAAAAATAATCAACCTAAAAGTACTCTCCAGTAAAAAATGGCATCTATTCTCGTGAGCGCAAAAGTTTCTGGTTTTTACAGCAAGATTGCAAAGACTTCACCGATGTCTTCCCAAAGGTTCTACTTGGCACAAACACTAATTAAAACATAAAACCACATCTAACCAGAGGCTATATGAATTATTTATTACTAATAAAGAACAAAAAGCAAGAAACAAGAAACAAAAATAAAATTGGCTTGCCTCCCAACAAGCGCCATCGTTTAACGCCCCTAGCTAGGCATTGCTAATTTTAATGATGCTCACATCAAAGACAAGAATTAAAGAACAAAGAGAGCATCATAGAACACGTGATAAACACATCTAAGTATAACATACTTCCTATGCATAGGCATTTTATAAGCAAACAAATTATCATAGCAAGCAAAAATTAGCATATGCAAGGAAGAAGAAAGAGACGATAGCAATCTCAACATGACGAGAGGTAATTTAGTAAGATAAAAATTTCTACAACCATATTTACCTCTCTCATAATAATTACATGTAGGATCATAGGCAATTTCAAGAAAATAGCTATCACATAACATATTCTCAACACAATCCACATGCATGCGAAGTTGACACTCTTCCAAAATAGTGGGATTATCATTAACTAAAGTCATGACCTCTCCAAACCCACTTTTATCAAAAATACCATAAGATTGAACATTCTCCAAATATGTGGGATCTAAAGTTGAAACTCTTCCAAACCCACTTTCAATTATTATTGCAAACACTATTATCAATCTCATATTCATCATGGGGCTTAAATAAATTTTCAAGATTATAAAAAGAATCACCCCAATCATGATCAGTGCAACAAGTAGTAGAAATAGCAAAACTAGCATCCCCAAGCTTAGGGTTTTGCATATTATTAGCACAATTGACAACAAGAGAATTTATAGTAAAATCATTGCAATCATGCTTTTTTATTCTAGGAGCTATCTTGAATCTCTTCATAAATTTCTTCATCACAATTTTCAGATTCACGAATTTCAAGCAAAACATCATAAAGATAATCTAGTGCACTCAAATCACTAGAAATTGGTTCATCATGATTGGATCTCTTAAAAAGATTTGCAAGGGGATGAGGATCCATAAACTTCTAGCAAGCGAAGATGCAAGCAAAAAGAAGGCACATGGTAACACAAGATTGAACGGAAGGAGGGCAAAGAAAAGGCAAAGGTGAAGTGGGGGAGAGAAAAACGAGAGGCGAATGGCAAATAATGTAATGTGAGGGAGAAGAGTTTGTGATGGGTACTTGGTATGTCTTGACTTGTGCGTAGATGTCGTGGTGGGCGCACGGCAGATGCCAAGGGATGGCTAAAGATAGGAGGAGGCTCGAGGGCACTGGTGGGCTCCAGAGGCGAGGTCGGCATGAGCGGGCACAGGACGCAAGACATACCCAGGTTCGGGGCTCTCTGGAGAGATAACACCCCTAGTCCTGCCGAGTGTGGTTTATAGGTAACAATACAGAGTTGCTCCTAGAGCTATATGGAGGAAGAAGGAGGTCAGGCCAAGGCTTAGGCTGCTCCCTCTCCTCGGGTGTTGGTTGCTAGATGAGTGAGTGGGTGGATGGGTGAGTGTGTTGCATCGCTTGCCCGTATGAATGAGGGATCCTGCGGGGTTTTATAGGTCAACCTGAAAGTGCAACTATCCCTAGGTGGTTTTGGTAATTCATAACAACATATAGCTCATTGAGCTAATGCAATTCCAAGACAATTATTTCAGGAAAGCTCAATGACTGGCATGGCATGGATGGTGAAAGTGGAACCCTCAAAATGCTAAGGACAAAGGATTGGCTCAAGCTCAAGCTCAAGACTCTTCATTTTACACTTTTAGTGATCCAAGATCACATTGAGTCTATAGGAAAAGCCAATACTATTAAGAAGGGATGAGGTGTTGCTTAATGAGCCTTTTTCTCTATGTGCTTAATGATATGCTCCAAAATCCTCAACTACTTTCCCACTTCCACATATGACCTAAACCCTAAGACAAACTCGGTCCTACCGATTCTTTCTATCCGGCGCCACCGAGTTTCTCATATGTCATAAGCCACTGCCAAACCCTAGCAAATCGGTTTCACTGATAGGGATCTCGGTCTCACCAAGATGGGATTGCAACCTCTCTGTTTCCTTTTCGTAACTTTTCGGTCTCACCAAAAGAGCGGATCGGTCCCACCGAGATTGCAATGCAAACTCTCTGTTTCCCTTTTGTAACTTTTCGGTCTCACCGAAAGATCAAATCGGTCCCACCGAGTTTGCCTGACCAACTCTCTGGTTAGCTAATTACCAAATCGGTCTCACCGAGTTTGTGTAATCGGTATCACTGAGATTACGTTATGCCCAAACCCTAACCATATCGGTCCTACCGAGTTGCATGTCAGTCCCACCGAAAATCTCTAACGGTCACTAGGTTTACCGTTTCGGTCCGACCGAGTTTGTTGATTCGGTCCCACCGAGATTGGTAGATTGTGTGTAACGGTTGGATTTTAAGTGGAGGCTATATATACCCCTCCACCTCCTCTTCATTCGTGGAGAGAGCCATCAGAACACACCTACACTTCCAACTCATATGTTCTGAGAGAGAACCACCTACTCATGTGTTGAGACCAAGATATTCCATTCCTACCATATGAATCTTGATCTCTAGCCTTTCCCAAGTTGCTTTCCACTCAAATCTTATTTCCACCAAATCCAAATCCTGTGAGAGAGAGAGTTGAGTGTTGGGGAGACTATCATTTGAAGCACAAGAGCAAGGAGTTCATCATCAACACACCATTTGTTACTTCTTGGAGAGTGGTGTCTCCTAGATTGGCTAGGTGTCACTTGGGAGCCTCCGACAAGATTGTGGAGTTGAACCAAGGAGTTTGTAAGGGCAAGGAGATCGCCTACTTCGTGAAGATCTACCGCTAGTGAGGCAAGTCCTTCGTGGGCGATGGCCATGGTGGGATAGACAAGGTTGCTTCTTCGTGGACCCTTCGTGGGTGGAGCCTGCAGGGGAACGTAGTAATTTCAAAAATTTCCTACGCACACGCAAGATCATGGTGATGCATAGCAACGAGAGGGGAGAGTGTTGTCTACGTACCCTCGTAGACCGAAGCGGAAGCATTGACGCAACATAGAGGAAGTAGTCGTACGTCTTCCCGGTCGAACCGATCCAAGCACCGTTACTCCGGCACCTCCGAGTTCTTGACACACGTACAGCTCGATGAGGCACCCCGGGCTCCGATCCAGCAAAGCTTCGGGGAGGAGTTCCGTCAGCACGACGGCATGGTGACGATCTTGATGTTCAACCGTCGCAGGGCTTCGCCTAAGCACCGCTACAATATGACCGAGGTGTAATATCGTGGAGGGGGGCACCGCACACGGCTAAGGAACGATCACGAAGATCAACTTGTGTGTCCATGGGGTGCCCCCTGCCCCCGTATATAAAGGAGTGGAGGAGGGGAGGGCCGGCCCTCTCTATGGCGCGCCCTGGGGAGTCCTACTCCCACCGGGAGTAGGATTCCCCCTTTCCTAGTCCAACTAGGAGTCCTTCCAAGTAGTAGGAGTAGGAGACAAGGAAGGGGAAAGGAGAAGGGAAGGAAGGAGGGGGCGCAGCCCCTCCCCCTAGTCCAATTCAGGCTAGGCCTTGGGGGGGCGCGCGGCCTGCCCTAGGCAGCCCCTCTCCCTTTCCCGTATGGCCAAATAAGGCCCAATACTTCTCACCCGTATTCCCGTAACTCCCCGGTACTCCCGAAAATATCCGAATCACTCAGAACCTTTCCGATGTCCGAATATAGTCGTCCAATATATCGATCTTTACGTCTCGACCATTTCGAGACTCCTCATCATATCCCCGATCTCATCCGGGACTCCGAACTCCTTCGGTACATCAAAACTCATAAACTCATAATATAACTATCATCGAAACCTTAAGCGTGCGGACCCTACGGTTCGAGAACAATGTAGACATGACCGAGACACGTCTCCGGTCAATAACCAATAGCGGGACCTGGATGCCCATATTGGTTCCTACATATTCTATGAAGATCTTTACCGGTCAGACCGCATAACAACATACGTTGTTCCCTTTGTCATCGGTATGTTACTTGCCCGAGATTCGATCGTCGGTATCTCAATACCTAGTTCAATCTCGTTACCGGCAAGTCTCTTTACTCGTTCTGTAATACATCATCTCGCAACTAACTCATTAGTTGCAATGCTTGCAAGGCTTATGTGATGTGCATTACCGAGAGGGCCCAGAGATACCTCTCCAACAATCGGAGCGACAAATCCTAATCTCGAAATACGCCAACCCAACATCTACCTTTGGAGACACCTGTAGAGCTCCTTTATAATCACCTAGTTACGTTGTGACGTTTGGTAGCACACAAAGTGTTCCTCCGGCAAACGGGAGTTGCATAATCTCATAGTCATAGGAACATGTATAAGTCATGAAGAAAGCAATAGCAACATACTAAACGATCGAGTGCTACGCTAACGGAATGGGTCATGTCAATCACATCATTCTCCTAATGATGTGATCCCGTTAATCAAATGACAACTTATGTCTGTGGCTAGGAAACATAACCATCTTTGATCAACGAGCTAGTCAAGTAGAGGCGTACTAGTGACACTCTGTTTGTCTATGTATTCACACATGTATCATGTTTCCGGTTGATACAATTCTAGCATGAATAATAAACATTTATCATGAAATAAGGAAATAAATAATAACTTTATTATTGCCTCTAGGGCATATTTCCTTCAGTCTCCCACTTGCACTAGAGTCAATAATCTAGTTCACATCGCCATGTGATTTACCAGCAATAGTTCACATCACCATGTGATTAACACCCATAGTTCACATCAATATGTGATCAACACCCAAAGGGTTTGCTAGAGTCAGTAATCTAGTTCACATCGCTATGTGATTAACACCCAAAGAGTACTAAGGTGTGATCATGTTTTGCTTGTGAGAGAAGCTTAGTCAACGGGTCTGCCAAAATTCAGATCCGTATGTATTTTGCAAATTTCTATGTCTACAATGCTCTGCACGGAGCTACTTTAGCTAATTGCTCCCACTTTCAATATGTATCTAGATTGAGACTTAGAGTCATCTAGATTAGTGTCAAAACTTGCATCGATGTAACCTTTTACGATGAACCTTTTTGTCATGTCCATAATCGAGAAACATATCCTTATTTTACTAAGGATAATTTTGACCGATGTCCAGTGATCTACTTCCTAGATCACTATTGTACTCCCTTGCTTAACACAGTGTAGGGTATACAATAGATCTGGTACATAGCATGGCATACTTTATAGAATCTATAGCTGAGGCATAGGGAATGACTTTCATTCTCTTTCTATCATCTGCCGTGGTCGGGCTTTGAGTTTTACTCAATTTCACACCTTGTAATACAGGCAAGAACTCTTTCTTTGACTGTTCCATTTTGAACTACTTCAAAATCTTGTCAAGGTATGTACTTATTGAAAAAACTTATCAAGCGTCTTGATCTATCTCTATAGATCTTGATGCTCAACATGTAAGCAGCTTCACCAAGGTTCTTCTTCGAAAAACTCCTTTCAAATACTCCTTTATGCTTCGCAGAATAATTCTACATTATTTCCGATCAACAATATGTCATTTACATATACTTATCAGAAATGCTGTAGTGCTCCCACTCACTTTCTTGTAAATACAGGCTTCACCGCAAGTCTGTATAAAACTATATGCTTTGATCAACTTATCAAAGCGTATATTCCAACTCCGAGATGCTTGCACCAGTCCATAGATGGATCGCTGGAGCTTGCATATTTTGTTAACACCTTTAGGATCGACAAAACCTTCTAGTTGCATCGTATACAACTCTTCTTTAATAAATCCATTGAGGAATGCAGTTTTGTTTATCCATTTGCCAGATTTCATAAAATGCGGCAATTGCTAACATGATTCGGACAGACTTAAGCATAGATACGAGTGAGAAACTCTCATCGTAGTCAACACCTTGAACTTGTCGAAAACCTTTTGCGACAATTCTAGCTTTGTAGATAGTAACACTACTATCAGCGTCTGTCTTCCTCTTGAAGATCCATTTATTTTCTATGGCTTGCCGATCATCGGGCAAATCCATCAAAGTCCATACTTTGTTCTCATACATGGATCATATCTCAGATTTCATGGCCTCAAACCATTTCGTGGAATCTGGGCTCATCATCGCTTCCTCATAGTTCGTAGGTTCGTCATGGTCAAGTAACATGACCTCCAGAATAGTACTACCGTACCACTCTGGTGCGGATCTCACTCTGGTTTACCTACGAGATTCGGTAGTAACTTGATCTGAAGTTACATGATCATCATCATTAGCTTCCTCACTAATTGGTGCAGTAGTCACAGGAACAGATTTCTGTGATGAACTACTTTCCAATAAGGGAGAAGGTACAATTACCTTATCAAGTTCTACTTTCCTCCCACAAACTTCTTTCGAGAGAAACTCCTTCTCTGGAAAGGATCCATTCTTAGCAACGAATGTCTTGCCTTCGGATCTGTGATAGAAGGTGTACCCAACTATCTCCTTTGGGTATCCTATGAAGACATATTTCTCCGATTTGGGTTTGAGCTTATCATGATGAAACTTTTTCTTATAAGCATCGCAACCCCAATCTTTAAGAAACGACAACTTTGGTTTCTTGCCAAACCATAGTTTATATTGTGTCGTCTCAACGGACTTAGATGGTGCCCCTTTTTAACGTGAATGCAGCTGTCTCTAATGCATAACCCCAAAAACGATAGTGGTAAATCGGTAAGAAACATCATAGATTGCACTATATCCAATAAAGTACGGTTATGACGTTCGGACACACCATTATGCTGAGGTGTTCCAGGTGGCATGATTTTGTGAAACTATTCCACATTGTTTTAATTGAAGACCAAACTCGTAACTCAAATATTCGTCTCTGTGATCAGATCGTAGAAACTTTATTTTCTTGTCACGATGATTTTCCACTTCACTCTGAAATTCTTTGAACTTTTCAAACGTTTCAGACTTATGTTTCATCAAGTAGATATACCCATATCTGCTCAAATCATCTGTGAAGGTCAGAAAATAATGATACTTGCCGCGAGCCTCAACACTCATCGGATTGCATACATCAGTATGTATTATTTCCAATAAGTCAGTTGCTCGCTCTATTGTTCCGGAGAATGGCGTTTTAGTCATCTTGCCCAAGAGACATGGTTCGCAAGCATCAAGTGATTCCAAAATCCCATCTGCATGGAGTTTCTTCATGCGCTTTACACCAATATGACTTAAACGGCAGTGCCACAAATAAGTTGCACTATCATTATTAACTTTGCATCTTTTGGCTTCAACATTATGAATATGTGTATCACTACGATCGAGATCCAACGAACCATTTTCATTGGGTGTGTAACCATATAAGGTTGTATTCATGTAAATAGAACAACAATTTATTCTCTTACTTAAATGAATAACCGTATTGCAATAAACATGATCAAATCATATTCATGCTCAACACCAAATAACACTTATTTAGGTTCCACACTAATCCCGAAAGTATAGGGAGTGTGCGATGATGATCCTATTAATCTTGGAACTACTTCCAACACACATCGTCACTTCACCCTTAACTAGTCTCTGTTTATTCTGCAACTCCCATTTCAAGTTACTAATCATAGCAACTGAACTAGTATCAAATACTTAGGGGTTGCTATAAACACTAGTAAAGTACACATCAATAACATGTATATCCAATATACCTTTGTTCACTTTGCCATCCTTCTTATCCACCAATTACTTGGGGTAGTTCTGCTTCTAGTGACCAGTCCCTTTGCAGTAGAAGCACTCAGTCTCAGGCTTAGGTCCAGACTTGGGCTTCTTCACTTGAGCAGCAACTTGCTTGCCATTCTTCTTGAAGTTCCCCTTCTTCCCTTTGCCCTTTTCTTGAAACTAGTGGTCTTGTTAACCATCAACACTTGATGTTTTTCTTGATTTCTACCTTCGTCGATTTCAGCATCACGAAGAGCTTGGGATTTGTTTCCGTTATCCCTTGCATATTATAGTTCATCACGAAGTTCTACTAACTTGGTGATGGTGACTAGAGAATTCTGTTAATCACTATTTTATCTGGAAGATTAACTCCCTCTTGATTCAAGCGATTGTAGTACCCAGACAATCTGAGCACATGCTCACTAGTTGAGCGATTCTCCTCCATCTTTTATCTATAGAACTTGTTGGAGACTTCATATCTCTCAACTCGGGTATTTGCTTGAAATATTAACTTCAACTCCTGGAACATCTCATATGGTCCATGACGTTCAAAACGTCTTTGAAGTCCCGATTCTAAGCCGTTAAGCATGGTGCACTTAAACTATCAAGTAGTCATCATATTGAGCTAGCCAAACGTTCATAACGTCTGTATCTGCTCGTGCAATAGGTCTGTCACCTAGCGGTGCATCAAGGACATAATTCTTCTGTGCAGCAATGAGGATAAACCTCAGATCACGGATCCAATCCGCATCATTGCTAGCAACATCTTTTCAACACAATTTTCTCTAGGAACATATCAAAATAAACACATGAAAGCAGCAATGCGAGCTATTGATCTACAACATAGATATGCTTATACTACCAGGACTAAGTTCATGATAAATTAAAGTTCAATTAATCATATTACTTAAGAACTCCCACTTAGATAGACATCCCTCTAATCCTCTTAGTGATCACGTGATCTAAATCAACTAAACCATAACCGATCATCACGTGAAATGGATTAGTTTTCAATGGTGAACATCTTTATGTTGATCATATCTACTATATGATTCACGCTCGACCTTTCGGTCTCCGTGTTCCGAGGCCATATCTGCATATGCTAGGCTCGTCAAGTATAACCCGAGTATTCCGCGTGTGCAACTGTTTTGCACCCGTTGTAGATGGATGTAGAGCTTATCACACCCGATCATCACGTGGTGTCTGGGCACGACGAACTTTGGCAACGGTGCATACTCAGGGAGAACACTTCTTGATAATTTAGTGAGAGATCATCTTAAAATGCTACCATCAATCAAAGCAAGATAAGATGCATAAAAGATAAACATCACATGCAATCAAAATATGTGACATGATATGGCCATGATCATCTTGCGCCTTTGATCTCTATCTCCAAAGTACCGTCATGATCTCTATCGTCACCGGCATGGCACCATGATCTCCATCATCTTGATCTATATCAATGTGTCGTCACATGGTCGTCTCGCCAACAATTGCTCTTGCAACTATTGCTATCGCATAGCGATAAAGTAAAGCAATTATTTGGCGCTTGCATCTTATGAAATAGAGATACAACCATAAGGCTTTTACCAGTTGCTGATAACTTCAACAAAACATGATCATCTCATACAACAACTTATATCTCATCACGTCTTGACCATATCACATCACAACATGCCCTGCAAAAACAAGTTAGACGTCCTCTACTTTGTTGTTGCAAGTTTTACGTGGCTGCTACTGGGCTTAGCAAGAACCGTTCTTACCTACGCATCAAAACCACAACGATAGTTTGTCAAGTTGGTGCTGTTTTAACCTTCGCAAGGACCGGGCGTAGCCAAACTCGGTTCAACTAAAGTTGGAGAAACTGACACCCGCTAGCCACCTGTGTGCAAAGCACGGCGGTAGAACCAGTCTCGCGTAAGCGTACGCGTAATGTCGGTCCGGGCCGCTTCATCCAACAATACCGCCGAACCAAAGTATGACATGCTGGTAAGCAGTATGACTTATATCGCCCACAACTCACTTGTGTTCTACTCGTGCATATAACATCAACACATAAAACCTAGGCTCTGATGCCACTGCAGGGGAACGTAGTAATTTCAAAAATTTCCTACGCACACGCAAGATCATGGTGATGCATAGCAACGAGAGGGGAGAGTGTTGTCTACGTACCCTCGTAGACCGAAGCGGAAGCGTTGACGCAACATAGAGGAAGTAGTCGTACGTCTTCCCGGTCCAACCGATCCAAGCACCGTTACTCCGGCACCTCCGAGTTCTTGACACACGTACAGCTCGATGACGCACCCCGGGCTCCGATCCAGCAAAGCTTCGGGGAGGAGTTCCGTCAGCACGACGGCGTGGTGACGATCTTGATGTTCAACCGTCACAGGGCTTCGCCTAAGCACCGCTACAATATGACCGAGGTGTAATATCATGGAGGGGGGCACCGCACACGGCTAAGGAACGATCACGAAGATCAACTTGTGTGTCCATGGGGTTCCCCCTGCCCCCGTATATAAAGGAGTGGAGGAGGGGAGGGCCGGCCCTCTCTATGGCGCGCCCTGGGGAGTCCTACTCCCACCGGGAGTAGGATTCCCCCTTTCCTAGTCCAACTAGGAGTCCTTCCAAGTAGTAGGAGTAGGAGACAAGGAAGGGGAAAGGAGAAGGGAAGGAAGGAGGGGGCGCAGCCCCTCCCCCTAGTCCAATTCGGACTAGGCCTTGGGGGGTGCGCGGCCTGCCCTAGGCAGCCCCTCTCCCTTTCCCGTATGGCCCAATAAGGCCCAATACTTCTCCCCCGTATTCCCGTAACTCCCCGGTACTCCCGAAAATATCCGAATCACTCAGAACCTTTCCAATGTCCGAATATAGTCGTCCAATATATCAATCTTTACGTCTCGACCATTTCGAGACTCCTCGTCATGTCCCCGATCTCATTAGGGACTCCGAACTCCTTCGGTACATCAAAACTCATAAACTCATAATATAACTATCATCGAAACCTTAAGCGTGCGGACCCTACGGTTCGAGAACAATGTAGACATGACCGAGACACGTCTCCGGTCAATAACCAATAGCGGGACCTGGATGCCCATATTGGTTCCTACATATTCTATGAAGATCTTTATCGGTCAGACCGCATAACAACATACGTTGTTCCCTTTGTCATCGGTATGTTACTTGCCCAAGATTCGATCGTCGGTATCTCAATACCTTGTTCAATCTCGTTACCGGCAAGTCTCTTTACTCGTTCTGTAATACATCATCTCGCAACTAACTCATTAGTTGCAATGCTTGCAAGGCTTATGTGATGTGCATTACCGAGAGGGCCCAGAGATACCTCTCCAACAATCGGAGTGACAAATCCTAATCTCGAAATACGCCAACCCAACATCTACCTGTGGAGACACCTGTAGAGCTCCTTTATAATCACCCAGTTATGTTGTGACGTTTGGTAGCACACAAAGTGTTCCTCCGGCAAACGGGAGTTGCATAATCTCATAGTCATAGGAACATGTATAAGTCATGAAGAAAGCAATAGCAACATACTAAACGATCGAGTGCTACGCTAACGGAATGGGTCATGTCAATCACATCATTCTCCTAATGATGTGATCCCGTTAATAAAATGACAACTTATGTCTATGGCTAGGAAACATAACCATCTTTGATCAACGAGCTAGTCAAGTAGAGGCATACTAGTGACACTCTGTTTGTCTATGTATTCACACATGTATCATGTTTCCGGTTGATACAATTCTAGCATGAATAATAAACATTTATCATGAAATAAGGAAATAAATAATAACTTTATTATTGCCTCTAGGGCATATTTCCTTCAGAGCCCTCCGTGGACTCGCGCAACCGTTACCCTTCGTGGGTTGAAGTCTCCACTAACGTGGATGTAGGATAGCACCACCTATCCGAACCACGGGAAAAACATCCGTGTCTCCAATAGTGTTTGAATTCTCCAAACTCTTCCCTTTACATTCTTGCAAGTTGCATGCTTTACTTTCCGCTGTCTATATACTCTTTGCATGCTTGCTTGAATTGTGTGATGATTGCTTGACTTGTCCTAAAGTAGCTAAAATCTGCCAAGAACTAAAATTGGGAAAAGGTTAAGTTTTTATTTGGTCAAGTAGTCTAATAACCCCCATCTAGACATACTTCCGATCCTACAAGTGGTATCAGAGCTTTGGTATCCATTTGCTTTGATTCCCATAGCTTTTGGTGGTCATAGCCTTGGTTTCACAACCTAGGAGAGTATGGCATCTAGTGAGGGAAATTATCACCGTAGAGGTCCTTACTTTGATGGCACTAACTTTGCTAGTTGGAAGCATAAAATGAAAATGCATATTCTTGGACATAACCCTGCCATTTGGGCGATTGTGTGTGTTGGTTTGCAAGGTGACTTCTTCGAAGGGAAAGAACCAAACCGTGAAGCTACCGCGGATGAGTTGAAGGTGCTACAATACAACGCTCAAGCTTGTGATATTCTCTTCAACGGATTGTGCCCCGAAGAATTCAACAAAATCAACCGTCTTGAGAATGCAAAGGAAATTTGGGATACTTTGATTGATATGCACGAAGGTACCGACTCCGTCAAGGAATCTAAATTGGATGTGCTTCAAAGTCAACTTGACAAGTTCAAAATGAAGGATGGTGAAGGTGTCGCTGAAATGTACTCTAGGCTTGCTCTCATCACAAATGAGATTGCCGACTTAGGGAGTGAAGAGATGACCGACATATTCATCATCAATAAGATCCTAAGAGCCTTGGATGGAAAATATGATACTGTGTGTACATTGATCCAAATGATGCCCAATTACAAAAATCTCAAGCCAACGGAAGTCATTGGAAGAATTGTTGCTCATGAGATGTCGCTCAAGGACAAAGAGGAACTTCACAAAAAATCAAGTGGTGCTTATAAAGCCTCATGTGAAGCCCCCACATCATCAAGTGAGAAACAAAACTTAAATGAAGAATTGAGCTTAATGGTGAAGAACTTCAAAAAGTTCTACAAGAGTAGAAGCAAAGATAGAAGCTCCAAGTCAAGGTCCTACAATGACAAAAGATCTTCTAGTCGAGAGCGAAACTGTTGAGGAACGTAGTAATTTCAAAAAAACATTTCTTACGCACACGCAAGATCATGGTGATGCATAGCAACGAGAGGGGAGAGTGTTGTCTACGTACCCTCGTAGACCGAAGCGGAAGCATTGAAGCAACGTAGAGGAAGTAGTCGTACGTGTTCCCGATCCGACCGATCCAAGTACTGTTACTCCGGCACCTCCGAGTTCTTAGCACACGTTCAGCTCGATGACGCTCCCCGGGCTCCGATCCAGCAAAGCTTTGGGGACGAGTTCCGTCAGCACGACGACGTGGTGACGATCTTGATGTACTACCGACGCAGGGCTTCGCCTAAGCACTGCAACAATATGACCGAGGTGGAATATGGTGGAGGGGGGCACCGCACACGGCTAAGGAACGATCACGAAGATCAACTTGTGTGTTCATGGGGTGCCCCCTGCCCCCGTATATAAAGGAGCAAGGGAGGAGGGGGCGGCTGGCCTAGGAGGGGCGCGCCAAGGGGAGTCCTACTCCCACCGGGAGTAGGACTCCTTCTTTCCTAGTCCAACTAGGAGAAGGGGGGAAAGGAGGGAAGTGGAGAAGGAAGGGAGAGGGGGGCCGCGCCCCAAACCCCTTGTCCAATTCGGACTGGGCTTGGGAGGGGCGCGCGCCACCTCCTGGCTCCTTCGCGCTAAGGCCCAATAAGGCCCAATACTCTTCCCCGTATTCCCGCAACTCCCCGGTACCTCCGAAAATACCCGAACCACTCAGAACCTTTCCGATGTCCGAATATAGTCGTCCAATATATCGATCTTTACGTCTCGACCATTTCGAGACTCCTCATCATGTCCCCGATCTCATCCGGGACTCCGAACTCCTTCGGTACATCAAAACTCATAAACTCATAATATAACTGTCATCGAAACCTTAAGCATGCGGACCCTACGGTTCGAGAACAATGTAGACATGACCGAGACACGTCTCCGGTCAATAACCAATAGTGGGACCTGGATGCCCATATTGGCTCCTACATATTCTACGAAGATCTTTATCGGTCAGACCACATAACAACATACGTTGTTCCCTTTGTCACCGGTATGTTACTTGCCCGAGATTCGATCGTCGGTATCCAATACCTAGTTCAATCTCGTTATCGGCAAGTCTCTTTACTCGTTCCGTAATACATCATCTCGCAACTAACTCATTAGTTGCAGTGCTTGCAAGGCTTAAGTGATGTGCATTACCGAGAGGGCCCAGAGATACCTCTCCGACAATCGGAGTGACAAATCCTAATCTCGAAATACGCCAACCCAACATCTACCTTTGGAGACACCTGTAGAGCTCCTTTATAATCACCCAGTTACGTTGTGACGTTTGGTAGCACACAAAGTGTTCCTCCGGCAAACGGGAGTTGCATAATCTCATAGTCATAGGAACATGTATAAGTCATGAAGAAAGCAATAGCAACATACTAAACGATCAGGTGCTAAGCTAACGAATGGGTGATGTCAATCACATCATTCTCCTAATGATGTGATCCCGTTAATCAAATGAAAACTCATGTCTATGGCTAGGAAACTTAACCATCTTTGATCAACGAGCTAGTCAAGTAGAGGCATACTAGTGACACTTTGTTTGTCTATGTATTCACACATGTATTATGTTTCCGGTTAATACAATTCTAGCATGAATAATAAACATTTATCATGAAATAAGGAAATAAATAATAACTTTATTATTGCCTCTAGGGCATATTTCCTTCAGAAACTGCTACAATTGTGGAAGACCCGGACACTATTCCAATGAGTGTACGGCTCCCTACAAAAGAAGAGAAGATTCTCCAAAAAGAAGAAGCAAAAGAGAGGAATCACCATCACGAGAGAGAAGGAGTAGAGATGATCGTTATGAACGAAGACACTCACGGAGAAGCAAGGATTCGGAAAGGAAGGAAAAATCATCAAGGAGCTACACAAAACGAAGACATCAAGCTCATGTTGGTGAATGGGTATCCGGCTCCGACTCCGACAACCACTCTGAGAGAAGTTATCACTCCGACTCCGAATATACTCAAGATGAAGGTGTTGCCGGACTAGAACTTGTGTCAACCAACTCCTACGACATATTTGATTCACCCAATGAAGGAATTGGAAGATGCTTCATGGCCAAAGGTCCTAAGGTAACTCACCCTGAGTATGTTGATTATAATAGTGATGAAGATGACTTGTTAGGCGATGATGATTTACTTGTTCACAACTCTAGTGATGAATCCTATGATGAAACGACAATTAATCATGCTAAAACGAATGACAATGATAAGGAGAAAATTGAGGCTCTAACTAAAGAACTAAACACTCTTAAGTTAGCTCATGAAACTATCTTCGAAGATCATCGAGAACTCTTAAGGGCTCATGAGAAGTTACGCTTTGAAAAGCTCAATCTTGAGCAAGAGCATGAGCTTTTAAAGGCAATCAATGATGATCTCTGCAAGAAAAGTTCTTCTTACATTGCCAAACGTTTACTCTTATCCACTTACATGCCTCAAGTCAAGTCTAGTAACAAAAACAAGAAAGATTCTTCCTCTAGTAGTAACAATGATCATGTTAAATCCAATATTGTTGCTTCTAGTAGTTCTCTTGATTCCACTAATGATTCTCTTAGCCAAGTTACACTTGAGCAAGAAAATAGCATATTGAAGGAAATCATAGAGAAAGGAGTGTACAAAAGCCTTGCCGGAAGTAAGCAATTCGAGGAGATTGTACGCAAGCAAGGAAGGTACCGGAAGAATCAAGGTGTTGGTTTTGAACGAAAGTTCAATGCCAATGGAGTTGAGTGGGAAGAAGATCAATACCCCAAGACAAAGTTTGTTCCTCAACAAGAGAAGTATGATCCAACTTCTTTCAAAGGGACACAAACTCAAGATGATCTTCCACCACAAGACTACAAGCAAAAAGGCAAGGACAAGCTCAAGAGGAAATAGATGCATTTGAAGAAGCTCCTAAGACCTTAGTCAAGTGGATTCCCAAGACTACTTCAAGTTCCACTTCATCAAGTACGACTACAACTCCAAGGATTCCCATCAAGATGGTGTGGATCCAAAAGAAGAAGAACTAGAGAGTTCTTGAGGGTGACTCCGCCAACATACTTCACTCTTATCATTTTGGCAAGAACAAGTGCAATCAACTTCCACATCTTGCACTAGTTCAAGGAGTCACAAACCCTCTTGTTGGTAAGTCAAGGGACAAGGTAATCTAAAAGCTTTCATAGACATCTTCTTGTATGTGCATCACTCTGTGTCTATGGATATACTTGCTTGTTCATTGTGGGACTAACCCATGTAGGTATTGAAAGTGCAATTAACTCAAAAGGATAGCTCCAAGTGATCTACATCAATATTGAGCATCCAAATCTTCAATATCTAGATGAAGTCATCATCGACAAAACCCAAGGTTAGTTCATCCCTCTTAGGGGGGATATCACATCTAGGGGGAGCTTTACTCTAAGAATTGAGCTAAAGCAACTCTAATGATGTGAACACAACAATGCTTTATGTAAAAGTGGTAACCCCACTTGAGCTTAAACGATGAGTATGACCTATGATCAAATGTTCTCATTTGACTCCTAAATCAATATACTCATATATAGATGACCTAGTCATCGCCAATTGCTTGATAGATGCTAGAATTGATTGTACATGCTTTGTCACATATTTCTATTGCCATTTTATTGTGTGAGCATGCTGGTTGCATATCTTACTCATTCGAGGACATCCACTTGTTGTTTTGATTGTTTGGCTTTATCTTTTCTTTTGCCAAGTGGATGGACAAGAATGCCTAAGAACCTCCTCTAGCTATCTATGCTTTTCTCGTCTCAAACTCTATTCATGCTACATCACAAAATTGATCAAGTCAAATTCGAACCACTCTGTGTGAGGAGCACTCGGAGTCCCCGATTCGTCATAGACTTAAACTTCCAAAACCTCTTTGTGATTCTCGGTCTGACCGATACCCCACTTTCGTTCCTACCGAGGTCATCAAGTTGATCTATGTTTTCAATCTCGGTGCAACCGACTTGAACTATTCGGTCACACCGAGTTGCAATAACTGTATACAGTTTTGCATCTCGGTGCCACCGAGTCATTCCACTTGGTCACACCGACAGGGTCGGGGTATATATAGACACGGGCAAAAAATTGGGAATTTCTCCGAACCCCTTCGCCCACGCCATAGCTCGCTCTGCCGAAGTGGTCTCCGGATCGTCTTCTCGCCGCCAGCAGCCTCTAGTCGCTGGTCTCCGTCGCCATCAACGAAAATCACCTCCGCCGTTGCCGCCGTAGTGAGTCTCCGCCGAACTAGGGTATGGACTCGATCTTTGTGCTATTCCCAATCCGATTCCTAGCACATTGTGATCATAATGATTCTTGCCACGTTTGATAAACTTCTATCCAGTCAAAGAACTCGTAGATTAGGTTTGATTCAAAAAATTTAGGGTTTGGTTTCCGCTGAAACCATCTCGAACCCACCGAGTTGAAAAACTCGGTCCCACCGATTTGGCCTATGCCATTGCACAAGTGAAACTCGGTCTGACCGAGTGTAACTAATCGGTGTGACCGATTTTTGAACTTTGTGAAACCCTAGCAGTCTTGGTGCCACCGAACTGTGACTCGGTCTGACCGAGATCACTAGTTTAGGTTCTAGATGCTGCTTCGGTATCACCGAGTTTAGAAATCGGTAGATCCGAAATGCTTTCTGTGGGAAACTAAAACTAAGTTTTTGAATCATTCTTTTGCAAAAATCTCTGCTTTTTGTGATGCTCATCCATTCTACCTCATCTATAAACTATTCACAGGGCCAGCAGTCAGCAGTCAGTTCAACATGTCAGACCAGAGTGACAGTCAGAATCAGTCAGAGCAGCTTGTGCATATGAGTGAGGGCACTAGTCCCTCAAGTTCCTCAGATGATGGCAGCAGGAGCACTCCAAGCAATCTGCCAAAGGCTGCCACCAGACAGAGAAAGAAAAGAACTTCAAATTCAGAAGATGAAGACTATGTGGCAGAGGAGGAGGCAACCTCCAAGAAAATTGAGCTCAAGAAAGAACATGGTTCAAGGCAGAGCACCAAGCCAGGCTTGAAGGTCAAAAGACCAGCAGGCAGGAAGCCAATGCCAAAAGCCAGAGCCTCAACCAAGATTCCTGACAAAACCACTTCCAAGGAGCCAGTTGTTGCTGTAGAGAATAAAGAGAGGAAAAGAGGCAGATGGTGCAAGAAAGTAGATCCTATGGCTGAGTTTGAACAACATTGTTCTGATGAAGAAGAAGAGGAAGAGGAAGGTGCTGCACCAGCACCCAAGGCACACAAGCTGATGGGTGATGCCATTAGATCAGGGGGAGCTGCATCCAAGCCCAAGGAAGCCCCTAAGACAGCTCCAAAGCAAAAACCCAAGAGGAATACAAGAAATATTCCAGCTGCTGAGAAGAACAAGGCCCCAGTGCCTGATGTTGCTGAAGAAGAAGAAGGACAAGTTTTGAGGAAATTGAAGCCCAAGATCCCAGACCACAATGATGCTCATCCTGTGGCTGAGGATATGAATATCAGGAGAGACTCTGGATTGAGAAAATGGAGAGCAGAAGATCCCTATGCTACCAGGAGAAGAACTGCTGTAGACTACAGGTTCCACACTAAGGAACATCAGGACTTCTATGAGACAATCCTGTTAGACAAGAAGCCAATTGTCTGTGACATGAAATGGGTCGATTGGCAATACGTAAAGGACAATGAAGAGCACTTCCCAGGAGTGCAGGACAGCTTCAAGGCTTGTGGAGTAGCAGACTTTGCTGGGCAAAAGCTCACAAAGTGGAACGAGGAACTTATCATGCAGTTCTACTCCACAACACACTTTTACCCCGATGGGAGGATTGTCTGGATGTCTGAAGGTACGAGGTACCAATCAACTATTGCAGAATGGGCTCAACTGATCAATGCCCCAGAAGAAAGTGAAGATGACTTGGATGTCTATTCCAAGAAGAAGATGGACCACAACTCAATGATCAACATGTACAAGGAGATCCCTACACTTGAAACTTTCAAGTATGGATCTGTACATTATTTTCTGTCAGGATTGCCAACAATCAACTGGATCTTAAGGCACACTCTGCTACCCAAGTCTGGAGATCACAAGATAATCAGAGGCCATGCTATCAACCTACTTCATATCTTTGATGTGCCTCAGAAGTTCAAGGTCATGAGCCTGATGATAGAGACAATCAAGAGGACAGCAGCAGACCAGAAGAGAAGCTGTGGATATGCTCCTCAGATCCAAGAACTGATCAACTCCAAGATGGGCACTGGCATATATCTTTTGGATAAGGAACATCTTCCTATTCATCCTGAGTTTGAAGACAATGAAGTTGTGATGAACAAGGATGAACCATCTTCAGCCCATGCCCAAGCACAAAAGGAGAAGGCTAGAAAGGAGAAAGCTGCTAGGATGCCAACTCAAGAGGAGGCATCAGAATACTTCTTGAAGACCAAGAAAGAGCAGCTCAGTTACCTGATCGCATCCACCCTGCGCATTGAGAAAGGTTTATCCAACCTAACTCAGAACCAGGCGAGCTTAGAGAGGATCGTAGAACAGAAGTTCTATGACTTGGATATCAAGGTGATAGAGATACAAACAGCAGTGGAGCAGCTCCAGGATGACATGCAGGAGAGGAGAGGGAAGACAACTATAGATGCATTTGCTAGAGTTCCACGAGCTCAGAGGTCCAGTGCAGTGCCAGTTCCTGACACAAGAGCAACCACCTCAGCTCCAGCCGCAGTATCAACCCAACCTGCTCCAGCATCCACTTCAGCTCCAACTCCATCAGCATCAACAGAAGCCTTCGTCCTTGGAGTGATCCAGACTCCACCACCTCCTGAAGATCAAGCCTGAGTGTCGATATAGCACTATGCACTTTCTAGGAACTTTTTGGTAACTTGTTGCCAAAGGGGGAGAAGATGTATAGATCATAGGCTTCGAGAGAGAGGGAGTGTTGCTTTTCTCTCTTGTTTTATTTGGTTTTATTTGATGGTCTTTGGTACATTATTTGCGTTTGGTTGAGATACTTCGATATGCTTGTGAGACATTGATGATCATGTGTTTGATCATAAGCTACACTTATGCATACTTGATATATCTTATCTATCTTATGTGGTCATTCACTTTTGCCTTGGTGATGAGTGCATGCATTTCATTATTTATCATATTGAGCGCCCCACCAAGATGTATGTGACATGGAAGAGTAACCCATGATTCTAACTCTTTGTGCATTTGCAGTCCAAAGCAAATTTTAAATATGCACAAATTTAGGGGGAGCTCTTACTTATCACATACTTCTCAAAGCGACGATGTAATTCATTCTTATTATCATTTGTCGAAGCTTTGATCTATATGTTGTCATCAATTACCAAAAAGGGGGAGATTGAAAGTGCAACTATCCCTAGGTGGTTTTGGTAATTCATAACAACATATAGCTCATTGAGCTAATGCAATTCCAAGACAATTATTTCAGGAAAGCTCAACGACTGGCATGTCATGGATGGTGAAAGTGGAACCCTCAAAATGCTAAGGACAAAGGATTGGCTCAAGCTCAAGCTCAAGACTCTTCATTTTACACTTTTAGTGATCCAAGATCACATTGAGTCTATGGGAAAAGCCAATACTATTAAGAAGGGATGAGGTGTTGCTTAATGAGCCTTTTGCTCTATGTGCTTAATGATATGCTCCAAAATCCTCAACTACTTTCCCACTTCCACATATGACCTAAACCCTAAGCCAAACTCGGTCCTACCGATTCTTTCTATCCGGCGCCACCGAGTTTCTCATATGTCATAAGCCACTGCCAAACCCTAGCAAATCGGTTTCACCGATAGGGATCTCGGTCTCACCAAGATGTGATTGCAACCTCTCTGTTTCCTTTTCGTAACTTTTTGGTCTCACCAAAAGAGCGGATCGGTCCCACTGAGATTGCAATGCAAACTCTCTGTTTCCCTTTTGTAACTTTTCGGTCTCACCGAAAGAGCAAATCGGTCCCACCGAGTTTGCCTGACCAACTCTCTGGTTAGCTAATTACCAAATCGGTCTCACCGAGTTTGTGTAATCGGTCTCACTGAGATTACGTTATGCCCAAACCCTAACCATATCGGTCCTACCGAGTTGCATGTCAGTCCCACCAAAAATCTCTAACGGTCACTAGGTTTACCATTTCGGTCCGACCGAGTTTGTTGATTTGGTCCCACCGAGATTGGTAGATTGTGTGTAACGGTTGGATTTTAAGTGGAGGCTATATATACCCCTCCACCTCCTCTTCATTCGTGGAGAGAGCCATCAGAACACACCTACACTTCCAACTCATATGTTCTGAGAGAGAACCACCTACTCATGTGTTGAGACCAAGATATTCCATTCCTACCATATGAATCTTGATCTCTAGACTTTCCCAAGTTGCTTTCCACTCAAATCTTCTTTCCACCAAATCCAAATCCTGTGAGAGAGAGTTGAGTGTTGGGGAGACTATCATTTGAAGCACAAGAGCAAGGAGTTCATCATCAACACACCATTTGTTACTTCTTGGAGAGTGGTGTCTCCTAGATTGGCTAGGTGTCACTTGGGAGCCTCCGACAAGATTGTGGAGTTGAACCAAGGAGTTTGTAAGGGCAAGGAGATCGCCTACTTCGTGAAGATCTACCGCTAGTGAGGCAAGTCCTTCATGGGCGATGGCCATGGTGGGATAGCCAAGGTTGCTTCTTCGTGGACCCTTCGTGGGTGGAGCCCTCCGTGGACTCGCGCATCCGTTACCCTTCGTGGGTTGAAGTCTCCACTAACGTGGATGTAGGATAGCACCACCTATCCGAACCACGGGAAAAACATCCGTGTCTCCAATAGCGTTTGAATTCTCCAAACCCTTCCCTTTACATTCTTGCAAGTTGCATGCTTTACTTTCCGCTTCCTATATACTCTTTGCATGCTTGCTTGAATTGTGTGATGATTGCTTGACTTGTCCTAAAGTAACTAAAATCTGCCAAGAACTAAAATTGGGAAAAGGTTAAGTTTTTATTTGGTCAAGTAGTCTAATCACCCCCCTCTAGACATACTTCCGATCCTACACAACCCCCTAGGGATACAAGGGCAATGTTACAAGGCCATAGGGCCGGGTTGTGAGTGTCCAGGAACCCGGTGCTGGGACCCGCCGGGTTCCTAGGGCGCGGGCCCCATGCGCCTAGGGGGCACTGTGTGCCGTCTTGTCGATCGTCAGGGCGTGGCCGAGTCGAGTCGGCTAAAGTGGCGCTCTGTCAGGTCACTGCTTGCTGGCGTCATTGGTGACATCGGGCGCACTGTTGCCACGCCATCCCTGGTCTGCGGGTAGGTGGGGGGCACTGTTGCCTCGTCTGGCTGACTAGAGGCATGAGCGGGGCACTGTGGCTTCGGTCATCAGTTGGTGAAGACTCGTCCCATCGTACAACTGGGATGGGACGACAGTTGACCCTTGGCCGGGTTTGGAGAACACGCCAAGGGCAGTGCTAGCTTGTTGGTGAAGTCTTGAGCTTGGTTGTTGGGGCTGAGTTGAGGAATCTGGCCGGGTTGGAGGGCTTGGACGGGTCGCGGGGCTTGGCCGGGTTGAGCAACCCGGCCAAGTGCGAGCCGGATCGAGGGGCAATGCTGGCCCCGTTATTTTTGAAAAGGATATGGGTTCCGTTGCCTGCCTGGGGTTCATTCCCCTAGAAGTAGTCCCCAAAGCTGTGAAGGTCCGCCGTCTCCGGATGGGAGGTCCTTCGTAGTTTCCCTCCTTGCAGAGGCGGATTTTGATGACCTCTGGGTCCGGCAACACCCACTCTGTGCTGGCTTCCGGAAGCCGGATCGCAGCATCCCGCCCGTGGCGGGAAACCATTGAGTTCGACGAATCTTTGGCAATCTTTTGGGCTTCGCGTGGCCGCCACATGGCGCCTGGGAGCCGAGGGGCCTGACAGGCCACACGCGTGACGGGATGGGGCGACGGCCTAGGTCCTGCCGCTGTGCACCCTCGGCCCACGCGCGTGGATTTGTTGCAGCGTCCGCGGGTCGGTTGCCATTCTCCAGACAGTTACTGCGTGCGTACGTGCGCACTTATTGCGGGGAAGTGGGAGGGGCGAGCGCAAACGACCCCACTTCTCCATGTTTCAAATCGTGGCCTATAAATTGGGGGCGAAGGGAGCGGCGGAGATCATTCACTCTCGCGCTCCCCTGCTTCTTCATCCTCCCTCTGCTTCTGCCGACCGCCGCTAGCTGCAACGCCCGCTGACTTGAGCACAACTCTCTTGCCATTCTTCTTCCTTCTCTCTTCCTTCTTTCTTCTGCGCTCGGGGCGATGGCGCTGCCGTCAGGATCATGGATGGGTTCGACCATCACTCTTGACGACATCGCCTAACTCCGCGACACCAGGCGCATGCCGAGGGCGGAGGAGGTCGAGGCATGCCTCCCGCAGGGCGAGCGGGAGCCGCGGCCCGAGGGCTTGGACCGGGTGGTCTGCCTGCCACACTTCAAGCACGGGTTTATGCTTCCCGCGAGCGGCTTATTCCGCGATTTTCTGGAGTTCTTCGGGCTCCAGCCCCACCATCTCGGCACCGACGCCATCGTGCAACTGTCCGGCTTCGTCACCCCCTGTGAGGGGTACCTGGGGGTCGAGCCTTCGATCGACCTCTGGGTGCGCTTCTTCTCCCTGAAGTAGCAGGGGCCGAAGGCCGGAGAGATGTCCGAGTGCGGGGCAGCCGTCATCACCAAGCGGTCGGGCGCTGACTGCGCGAGGATGCCGCTAGAGGATTCTTCCAAGAAATGGCTGAACTCCTTCTACGTCCGCAACCTCGGCGAGGACTGTATCAACCTTCCATCGTTCATCAACTCGCTGTCGTGGGGGAAGCAGAATTGGGGGTACTACCCCAAGCACCCGTCGCAGGAGGTGCTCAACCTGTGTGAGCGGGTGTCGGTGATGAAGGAGCGGGAGAGGCTCACCGGCATTGACCTCATCACCGCCTTCATCGTCCAGCGGGTGCTGCCGCTGCAGCAGCGCGGCCATCTCATCGGTCAGATGACTGGCCTCCAGGACCCCAACCGCATGGTGAACACGCGGCTGGCAGTGGACCAGGTCGCGCGTCGGGTCAACGACATCTCCAAGGCCAACTTGGGGACCGACTGGGAGTTCGGGAAGGCCCCGTACAGCCACGCGAACCCGACACTGTTGGTGAGTCCCTGGTCTCCGTACTTTGTTGCTGCTTATCTTCTCGTTCGCCCTGACGTGACGCGGGAGGTGCTTCTGAACGCAATCTGGCATCCTTATGACAGGGCGCGGGCGCAGGTGGTGCGGGTTGCCTCGGAGGAGCCCGAGGCTCATGGCGGCGGGGAGGCGGCGGCCGCCGACACGGGCGCAGGGCGCCGAGCAAGTGAGTCTTGTTTTTATTTCTTGAATCGCCGGTTGTGTGATGGCTTTGGGGGTGCTGACGTGGGCCGCTGGTGTAGAGGTGCCGGGTGGAGGAGGTGCCGGCGTGGCCGGAGCCGGGTCGTCACGGGGGGCGGCAACGGCGAGGCGCCCGCACGGGAAGGACAGTGTCCCGCCGCTGGCCCCATCCACAAAGCGCGCGGCGGACCCGGCTGGAGGTGCGAAGCCGCCCGCCAAGAGGAGGCTCGGTGCCCCACAGGAGAGGGCGGCAAGGCCCGCCATTCCGGTGGTGCCGGTAAGTGGCCCTTTTTGTTCGAGCCGAGTTGCTGAGCGGCTCCACTCGACTCGGCCTAATCATTTTTATCTTGTGCTTCAGGTCACCAATCTCGTCGGCACTGTGTTCCGGAGGAGCCAGTCCGGCACCGTCGACCGAGACAAGGAGGAGGCGCCGGTGGATCCGGATCATGGTCTTGACCCGGCCGATGCCGAGGGCCTGGCCCGACGAGACCGGAACCGGGCCAAGGCGGAGCTGGGGCGGCGTCGACCCAGGCCTGGGTTAGCGCTGCGGCAGCGTGGGCGCGAGCCGGCGTGGCCAGAGATGCCGGCGGGGACGGCGATGGTCTTCGTGCCGGCCTCGGAGGGGGAGCACGACCAAGGCGGCCAGGCGGACATGATGGACCTTGACCGGGAGGTCGTGGTTGTCGAGGACGGCACCCCACCGCGGACCAACGTGGTCGAGCGGGAGGGGGGCGATGGAGGCAACGGCGACGCAGTTTTGGAGGAGGCGGCATCCCGGATGCCGGCGAGTGAGGAACCGCCGGTGGTGGAGCCTCAAGCCGCTCCCCCACCGAGCCGACGTCGGTGCTCGAGAGGGCGCTGGAGAAAGCGCCGGCTTCAGGGGAGGCAGCTGGTGGAGAGCACGCCCTAGTGCTCAGGCCCAGAGGACGCCGGGTCGCCGAGCCGGGGCCATCGCGGAGCGGGACCCGCGAGGTCCCCTTCGGTCCTCCGACCCAGGAGGAGGCGGCGATGGCCGCCGTGACCCGTCGCCTTCGAGGGTGGACGGACAGGATCCAGGCCTTCGCCCAGGCCGAGGTCGAGGCGACGCAGGAGCTGGAGGGCGCCATCTTCGTAAGTTTTCATTTGTGCTCTGCCTTTCTTTTTTCATTGTTTTCTCCTTCGTGGGGCGTGCCAGCGCACCCACTGGGTGTAGCCCCCGAGATTCGGGCCAACTGCGTAATAGTTGGGTCGAATCTTATCTTGTTGTCTTGCGCTGATCGTTGCCTTCCGCAGCAACTGGACTCCTACCGGGTCAGCGTCTTCAACCGGCTCCTTGAGACGCACCAGCGTCTCAAGGAGAGGCTCACCGCCAAGGAGGAGGAGCTCCGCATCGCGGTAGGTACTTCTCTTTCATGCTCTTTTCAAGTGGGGGCGCGCTAGCGCACCCACTGGGTGTAGCCCCCGAGATTCGGGCCAACTGCGTAGCAGTTGGGTTGAATCTTAAAATAATACTTTGTTGCTGAGTTCTTCTTCTGTAGCCGAGGTGCTGTCTTGGAAGACCCGGCTGATTCGGGCCAGTTTTAACTATGGCCGGCTTATCGCAGACGTCGGCCAGCTTGGGGCCAAGGTGGAGAAGGCGAAGGTGGAGGCGACGGTAGCCTGGAAGGCGCTCGACGAAGCCAGCCGGCTACGGGAGCAGCTGGCGGGCGACAAGAGCCGCCTCGAGGCCGAGGTGGAGCGCCTTAAGGCGGAGGCCGGCAAGGTTGTGGACGCGCAGCAAGCCCTTGCCGAGGCGGACCAGCAACGCGGCAAGTTGGTCGACGACAAAGGGTAGCTCCAGACCAAGGTGGAGCACGTGAAGGCGCTGGTGGCCACGACGGAGGAGACCCGGCAGGGGGAGACCCAGCGGTGCGAGGAGGCCGTGAAGGCGGCCGAGGACAAGGACGCCGAGCTGAAGGCGGCTGACGGAGTCCTGGATTAGGGGGTGTTCGGGTAGCCGGACTATACCTTCAGCCGGACTCCTGGACTATGAAGATACAAGATTGAAGACTTCGTCCCGTGTCCGGATGGGACTTTCCTTGGCGTGGAAGGCAAGCTAGGCGATGCGGATACTCAAGATCTCCTACCATTGTAACCGACTCTGTGTAACCCTAACCCTATCCGGTGTCTATATAAACCGGAGGTTTGTAGTCCGTAGGACGAACCATCTTCATACACAATCATACCATAGGCTAGCTTCTAGGGTTTAGCCTCCTTGATCTCGTGGTAGATCTACTCTTGTACTACCCATATCATTAATATTAATCAAGCAGGAGTAGGGTATTACCTCCATCGAGAGGGCCCGAACCTAGGTAAAAACATCGTGTCCCTTGTCTCCTGTTACCATCCGGCCTTGACGCACAGTTCGGGACCCCCTACTCGAGATCCGCCGGTTTTGACACCGACATTGGTGCTTTCATTGAGAGTTCCTCTGTGTCGTCGCCTTTAGGCCCGATGGCTCCTCTGATCATCAACAACGATGAGGTCCAGGGTGAGACCTTTTCTCCCCAGACAGATCTTCGTCTTCGGCGGCTTCGCTCTGCGGGCCAATTCGCTTGGTCATCTGGAGCAGATCGAAAGCTACGCCCCTGGCCATCAAGTCATGTTTGGAAGCTTAAACTACACGGCTGATATCCGCGGAGACTTGATCTTTGATGGGTTCGAGCCACAGCCAAGCGCGCCGCACTACCTCGAGGGGCATGATCTAGCTCTGCCTCCGAACAGTGTCCTGGAGGCCGCATACGCACCGGCTCCGACCCTTAACTCGGAGCCTATTGCGCCAAGCGAGGATGGATGGTTGGACGTCACCTCAGGGGCTGCGATCTCAAAGTCGATCGAGCCGAACGCCAGCCCCGCACTCCGCGTGACCCGTGACCCCGAGGGTCCGGACTCCTCCCCGGACTCTGAACCCCCCGCGCCCCTGCCGGTCGAATCCGATTGGGCGCCGATAATGGAGTTCACAGCCGCGGACATCTTTCAGCACTCGCCTTTTGGCGACATCCTTAATTCTTTCAAGTCTCTATCTTTATCAGGAGAGCCCTGGCCGAATTACGGTCAGCGAGGATGGGATACGGACGATGAAGAAATTCAAAACCCACCCACCACCCACTTGGTAGCCACTGTTGACGATTTAACCGACATGCTTGACTTCGGCTTCGAAGACTTTGACGGTATGGACGACGAGGTTGGAGATGAACAAGAACCAGCACTTGTAGGGCGCTAGACAACCACCTCGCCATATGACATATATATGGTGGATACTCCAAAAGATGGAGATGGCGAGGGAACAACGGGGGATGACACCTCCAAGAAACAGCCAAAGCGCCGGCGTCAGCGGCGCCGCTCTAAATCCCGCCAAAGCAAAAATGGTGATTCCGGCACCAGAGATAATAGTACCCCGGATAGCGCCGAAGAACACCCTCCCCAGCAAGATTCAGCGCAGGAAGATGGAGAAGCCAGCCCTCATGAGAGAGCGGCAGACCGAGAGGTTGAGGATGATAAATATATGCCTCCCTCCGAAGACGAGGCCAGCCTCGATGACGATGAATTCATCGTACCATCAGACCCCGCCGAACAAGAGCATTTCAAACGCAGGCTTTTAGCCACGGCGAACAACCTCAAGAAAAAGCAGCAACAGCTTAGAGCTGATCAAGATCTGCTAGCTGATAGATGGACTGAAGTCCTTGCAGCTGAAGAGTATGAACTCGAACGCCCCTCCAAGAGCTACCCAAAGCGCATGCCGCTACCCCGATCAGAGGAGGTAGCGCCTACATCACCAGCGCACGACATGGCAGACCGGCCACCTCGTGGCCGCGACAGAGAGGCCTCTCGGCCCTCCACACAAGCCATGCCCCGACGCCGCTCAACTAAGGCACGTGAAAACGCGCCAGACCTGCGAGATGTACTGGAGGATAAGGCAAGGCAAACAAGATCGATCTACGGATCGCGCAGGCGCCCTAGGACACGTGACGATGATCTTCACTCCGGATACAACAAATCCGGTAGGG
Source organism: Aegilops umbellulata (assembly GCA_032464435.1). Taxonomy (NCBI): domain Eukaryota; kingdom Viridiplantae; phylum Streptophyta; class Magnoliopsida; order Poales; family Poaceae; genus Aegilops; species Aegilops umbellulata. The sequence goes on along the minus strand of CP136055.1, from coordinate 369,456,142 downwards.
CCGAACACAACAGACATAGCACCTCTGAGCTGCGTCGTGACATAGCCCAATACAGGGGCGCCGCACACCCACTATGCTTCACAGATGAAGTAATGGATCATAAAATCCCAGAGGGTTTCAAACCCGTAAACATCGAATCATACGATGGCACGACAAATCCGGTGGTATGGATCGAGGATTATCTCCTTCACATCCACATGGCACGCGGCAGTGATCTACACGCCATCAAATACCTCCCGCTCAAACTCAAAGGCCCGGCCCAGCACTGGCTTAACAGCCTGCCAGCGGACTCAATCGGTTCTTGGAGGACCTGGAAGCCGCATTCCTCGAAAACTTCCAGGGCACTTATGTGCGACCACCGGATGCCAACGACCTAAGCCACATAATTCAGCAGCCAGAGGAATCGGCCAGGCAATTCTGGACACGTTTCCTAACAAAGAAAAACCAGATAGTCGACTGTCCGGACGCAGAGGCCCTAGCAACCTTCAAGCATAACATCCGCGATGAGTGGCTTGCCCGGCACCTGGGACAGGAAAAGCCGAAATCTATGGCAGCCCTCACGACACTCATGACCCGCTTTTGCGCGGGCGAAGATAGCTGGCTAGCTCGCAGCAACAACTTATCAAAGAACCCTGGTAATTCGGATACCAAGGACAAAAATGGCAGGACACGTCGAAATAAGCAAAAGCACCGCGTTAGCAGCGACAACAATGAAGATACGACAGTCAACGCCGGATTCAGAGGCTATAAATCCGATCAGCGGAAAAAGCCATTTAAAAAGAATACTCAGGGCCCGTCCAGTTTGGACCGAATACTCGACCGCTTGTGCCAGATCCATGGCACCCCCGAAAGGCCAGCCAATCACACCAACAGGGATTGTTGGGTGTTCAAGCAGGCAGGCAAGTTAAGAGCCGAAAACAAAGACAAGGGGCTACATAGCGACGATGAGGAGGAGCCCAGGCTGCCGAACAACAATGGACAGAAGGGGTTTCCCCCAGAAGTGCGGACGGTGAACATGATATACGCAACCCACATTCCCAAGAGGGAACGGAAGCGCGCGCTACGGGACGTATACGCGATGGAGCCAGTCGCCCCAAAGTTCAACCCATGGTCCTCCTGCCCGATCACTTTTGATCGAAGGGACCACCCCACTAGCATCCGTCATGGCGGCTTTGCCGCATTGGTTCTCGACCCAATCATCGACGGCTTTCACCTCACAAGAGTCCTCATGGACGGCGACAGTAGCCTGAATCTGCTTTACCAGGATACAGTGCGGAAAATAGGCATAGATCCCTCAAGGATTAAGTGAAACGCCCTCGTTGCGGCTATATCTCCTACGTGTCGAAGCACGACTTAGAGGCATAACCGCATTGAAAGCAATGTCGCAAGTGAGGTAATCTTCAGACAACCCATGTAATACATAAGGGAAAGAGATACATAGTTGGCTTACAATCGCCACTTCACACCATACATGAGTAAAGCATTACATCATACAGATACAATCAAGGTCCGACTACGGAACCAAAATAAAAGAAGACTACCCCAAATGCTACACAGATCCCCAAATCACCCCAACTGGGCTCCACTACTGATCATCAGGAAAAGACACAATGAACAAGATCTTCATCGAGCTCCTCCTTGAGCTCGGGTGCGGCACCTGCACGGTTTCATCGGCACCTGCAAACTAGTTTGGTAGAATCTGTGAGTCACGGGGACTCAGCAATCTCACACTCGCGAGATCAAGACTATTTAAGCTTAAAGGTAGGACAGGGTAGTGAGGTGGAGCTGCAGCAAGCGACTAGCATATATGGTGTCTAACATATGCAAATGAGAGCGAGAAGAGAAGGCAGAAGCACGGTCGAACAACTATGATCAAGAAGTGATCCTGAAACTACTTACGTCAAGCATAACTCCAACACCGTGTTCACTTCCCGGACCCCGCCGAGAAGAGACCATCACGGTTACACACGCGGTTGATGTATTTTAATTAAGATCAACTTCGGGTTTTCTACAATCGGACATTAACAAATTCCCATCTGCCACATAACCGCGGGCACGACTTTCGAAAGATCAAACCCTGCAGGGGTGTCCCAACTTAGCCCATGATAAGCTCTCGCGATCAACGAAGGATATTCCTTCTCCCCGGGAAGACCCGACCTGTCTCGGAATCCCGGCTACAAGACATTTCGACAACAATAAAACAAGTCCAGCAAAGTCGCCCGATGCGCCGACATCCTGATAGGAGCTGCACATATCTCGTTCTCAGGGCAACACCGGATGAACACTCCGTACAACTAAAACCAGACCTCAAGTTTCCCTGAGGTGGCGCTGCAAAGGGCTCTAGTTCGGACCAGCACTTAGAGAAGCACTGGCCCAGGGGGGCTGAATAAAGATGACCCTCGGGCTGGCCGACCCAAGGGAAAGGGGTAGGTGGTAGGCAAATGGTAAAACCAATGTTGGGCCTTGCTGGAAAAGTCTTATTCAAAGCGAACTGTCAAGGGGGTCCCATAAATCACCCGACCGCGTTAGGGACGCAAAATCCGGGAACATAACACCGATATGACGGAAACTAGGGCGGCAAGAGTGGAACAAAACACCAGGCATAAGGCCGAGCCTTCCACCCTTTACCAAGTATATAGATGCATTAATTAAATAAGATATATTGTGATATCCCAACAAGTAAACATGTTCCAACAAGGAACAACATCTCCATGTTCTAACAAGGAACAAACTTCATCTTCACCTGCAACTAACAACGCTATAAGAGGGGCTGAGCAAAGCGGTAACATAGCCAAACAACGGTTTGCTAGGACAAGGTGGGTTAGGGGCTTGGTTTGACAATATGGGAGGCATGATAAGCAAGTGGTAGGTATCGCAGCATAGGCATAGCAAAAGAGCGAGAAAATAGCAAGCAAAGATAGAAGTGATTTCGAGGGTATGGTCATCATGCCTGAAATCCCGCAAGGAAGAAGAACGAGTCCATGAAGAAGACAAACGGACGAAGTCGAATGAATCCTCACAACTCTGGAACGAAACCGAAGCTAACGAGAGAAGCAACCCGGAAAGAAGCAAACAACATAGTAAACAACCATCACATAAACATGGCATGATGCACAACCAAGTATGATGCATGTCCGGTTTAAATAAGCATGGCATGGCAAAGTGCAACAAGCAATACTACAAGTTAAGTGGAGCTCAATATGCAAAGGGTTGCATATTGGAGAAACACCACATCAATTATTTAGTTCTCTCTCGATTATGTACCCAACAATATTAAATGTTATTAAACATGGCAAGGGGTGAAGCATATGAAAACTACCTATTTAGGCAAGTTTAAATGAGGCCGGAACAACAAACAAACAATTCCGGAAAATCCTCATGTACATATTTCGAATTTGGTACCGTTCTGCCATAAACACAATTCAATGTTGTTAAACAGGAAAATAAAGTGCACCATGTTAAACTAGGCGTTTTTCTACCCCTTTTACATATATAATTTATTTAAATCCGAGCTACGGTTATTTAGGTATGAAATAAATCATTTTAGCATGGCATTTAAGCAAATTTAAACAAACAATATTTTAAACATTTTAATTGTTGTTATCATGATGCGGATGACATATGCAAGTTTTAAGCAATTTTATGAAAATGTTGACAAGATCATTATGAAGCATTTGTCATCGTGGCGGAAACGAAAGGGGTGCCACGGCAACGACAACGGAAATGATGCCACGACAACATTCCAGTTCCGACAACTCATTGAGATATCGATGCAAAAGAAGCAAACGCGCGGATGTGGGGAACATGCTAGAGATGGTGGGGTGATCCCGATAACCGGGTTCCCACATGTCAATGGCATGGGAAAACGAGGAACGTGTAAAGACAACTCGGACACGGTGCAAACATGAGCATCTCATGCATCGTAAACATTCGTTCTCGGAAGGGCATCTCGGCGGTTATACCTTCGAAGCGTGCATTTACGGAACGAGTCGAGTTCGTAGTGGAAGTAGACGTTCTCACGGCGGTAGTGGAAGTAGTGGTACACGGCGATGGTAGAGGTACTCGTTGATAGCCGTACACGTTTTTGTAGAGGTTCGGGGTCAACGACACGGAACTTGACGTCCACGAGGTCTTCGAGGGTCGACGGTAGTGGTACTCGGTCGTTTTGAAGAGGTACTTGGGGTCTTCGAACTTGCCGGTCTTGTTCGCTTGACGGCGGTGGACGAACTTGACGGTCCCCGTCGTCCTGGTACTTGGCGTTACCCGGTTCGGTGACCGTTCTCGGCATCGGACGTCGAGGTACTTGGCGGATCCGTGGAGCTCGCGGTCTGTCGTGGTACTTGACGGTCTCGCACGGGGCAGCAACATGGCAGTCTTGGCGGCCAACAAGGGGCTTGAGCTCCTGGCTTCCTGCTGCTGGTCGGGACGGCGAGGGGAAGCGAGGGAGTGGCTTGGGGCGGCGACGATGGGTGCAGGCGCGACGCTGAAGAAGGAAGGCCAAGGAGGACGGCGGTGCGGAGGCAGGGACCTTGAGGCGGGGCAGTCCGGCGAGCCGGGGCTTGGCGAGGCCAAGGCAGAGGAGGGACTGCGCGAAACAGGCCCAGAATGGGATGGAGACGGCGGGTCCAAGGCCAAGGTCGCCGGATCTGACGAAGAACATGGCCGGAGCGGCGGCGTGGCTCGCTGTTGACGAGGAAGAAGCAAGGCGCCGGACTCGCAGCAGGGGCTGCCAGAGGTTGGGGGCTCAGCGGCGGCGGCCATCACCGGAGGCGCTGGTGGAAGGAGGAGGCGGGGCGCGGGACTCGCGCACCAAGGCGAGGTGGAGGAGGAGCTGAGGACGGGGAGGGCGACGGGAAAGAGGTGGTGGGTGACTGCAGGGGCAGCGCTGACCGTCGAGGGAGAGGGGCGATGGGATCGAGCGCGTCCTCCTGGCACTGGCTGTGTGTGGCGGCGGCGAGGGAACGAGAGGGAGAGAATGGAGAGGTCGACATATGGGATCGATCGGGCTAGGGTTAGGTTTAGGTGGGGCGGCTGGGCTGCTGGGCCAACTTGGTTGGTAGCTGGGCTGCAAGGTTGGGCTCTCTCTCTCTCTCTAAAGAAAAATCAAAACAAAACAGAGAAATAAGAGAAAGGAAAAGAGAGAAGAGAAGGTTAGAGGAAGAATTTGGGCATGAGGTTGATTTTCTTGGAGTCGCAAAAATGTGCTTGTTTCGAGAAAAAAATAGAAAAGGCCAAGATTGAGATATTTAAATTCAAACTCATTTGATTTAAATTCAAATGATTTGAATAGGAAGTGAGGGTTGGGAAGGTCCAAAAATGTTGAGAATTTTGGTAGAGCTCCGGAAAATGATGAAAGGACAAGTTGCAAAGTTAGAGGGCAAGAGTTGAAATAATAAAAGGCATTGGGATTTTTGCAAGTGTGTAAAGGTGAATTTCAAATTAAAGAAATATTGAATATAGCCCCCTACTATCGGGAAGATAGGTTATAAAGATAAACCACCATGTGAGTTCCCTCGATTTAAATGGACCGAAGATCCATGCAATTTATTTAGTTGAGTTGCAAAAGATTTATGAGATGATGTCATGATGCAATATAAGAGATGACATGATGAATCCAACAAAGCAATTGAAACACACGGCGAAACTCGAAATAGCTGGAAGTCTTCTGGAGCGTCGGTCTCGGGGCGTTACAACACTCCACCACTACAAGAGGATCTCGTCCCGAGATCTAAGAATGGCACCGGTGAGAAATGGAAAAGGAGGAGGTAAAACAAAGTTGCTTCTTTGACAAACGAGTGAAACCATGAACTTTGAGAGGTTGAAAAGTTGAAAGAAAGAACACAACGGAGTTGAACGGACTTGAAAACACTCCGTTAGATAAGAAGAACATGGGATACGACAAGAACCAAGAGGTTTAGTGACAAGACAGGTATTGAAACCACTCCGGTTAAAACAAGATAGAGAAGGAATACGAATGAAATAATTTGTACAGCACTCTGACTGAAAGAAGAAGGAAAAACTTGATAAGATGAAAAGAACTTGAAGAGATGATACAACACTCCGGTTGGAAATGGAGGAATAGCATTTGAACTTGGCAAAATGAACGCACTTGGATGAGACTCCGGTTAAAAGAGGAACGATAGACACAACACTCCGGTTAAATCGATAAGCAAGCAAAAGGACATGATCTTGACAAAACAAGATGATGGGTCGAAGAGAGCAACATCACAATGCCTCCGGAAGAAAAATTGAAGAAAGATCATTGGAATAAAGGAATGGAGAAGAAAATGACAACTTCTACCACAAATGAGTTTGGAAAGCACCCTTAAAAAGAAGGATAGAACGGAGTTGTTGGAAAAGCAACAACAACAAAAGAGTAGGCTTGATGTGGGCTTATGAAAAAACTTCTCAAAACTATGAGGTGAGCTTCTGCCACCAACGGAAACAAATGATTGGATTGATATCAACAAGGAGACGAGAAACTTATTTCACCGGGAGGACAAATGAAGAACTTGGGTCACTTATGAGCACCATAAATAGCAACAATCCTTAGGGAAGGCTTTAGGTGAAATATAACCCAAGATAACTCCAAGGAAGAAATTAATGGATTTAATATGCCTCATTCTTGACAACATGTGAATCATGAAACACGAAGGGAAATTATCAAGAACGACATAACACCACCTCAAAAGATAAGGTAGAAAGGATTGCACTTCGGAATGCAAGATGAAGAATGCTTGAACTCCTCAAAACAAAACATGTGTTGAGCACCATGTTTATTTTTTAGAGTAACGCTTGGCTGATCTTAACTTCAAGAGAAAACTTGAAGAACAATTGAAGAATGAAAAGAATCCTTTATGAACCACTATGTAGAGCCTCCATGAAGAACTCCGGTAATAAAAGGATGATAGAAAGACACAAGAAGTTGAAAAAAAAACACAAGGTGGAACCTTGCAATGATTTAGATGTAGCTTCGTGGTGATGAGAGCTTGGAACTCCGGGAAAAGAAAAGATGAAACAACATAAAACTGAGAAATTGATACCATTACGAACTCCGGAAGAATGAATCAATCACTTGGATGAAACAAGAACAAGAATTATGTTATGCGTATCCTTCACCAATTTAGATTGATGACAAACAACGGATTTGGCATACTACTTATTCTCGTAGAAAGGATCAAGAGAGATATAGCACAAACTTGGGAAGGTATTGATGGAACCACCGGTGGAATTTGGAAACAACGAATGAATTAATATGATAACGAAGGAAGTGAAATCTTGAACGAACCACCGTAAGAATTGAAATGAACGAAGATACTTGAGAGAATTTAGATACAAGTGAACGCAGAGGTCCCGAGCTGATTAGGGAATACTTGAATGATGCACCGGTAAGATTTGGAGAACGAGAGCTGAAAGCTTGAATGAATAATTCTGAGATGATGGGCTCCGGAGAATCAAACTGAAAAGTCTCCTGAATTGCTCCGGATGGGTATGAAAAGAATTCTCGCAATCGAAAACAATTATGAGAGGATGGCATCAAGCTAGAACCATGAATCTTGAAGAGAATGGAGCAAGATTTAAGAGAAACTCTTCTTCGGTCTTCAAATGTTGAGAATGATGACGAGAAACACCACCATGAATTGTTGAGGCACTCCGGAATAATGAAGAATAGAAAGATTGCACCAATGATGAAAAGAATTTGAAAGATCTTGGGGAAAGACATATGACTGATGATAATTCATTCTTACGTCAAACTTTGAAAAGAATTTGAGAAGCTCCAGGCAAATTAGACGAGTCATGTAAGATCCTGGAAAAAGACCTGTGGGTTAGGGCCCACTCAAAAGAAACACCGTTGAACGATTACTTGAAAGGAGAGATTGCATCGGTTGATTTAAATGGCTTGAATGAGATAACATCCTCAAAAGAAATTGAGTGAATTGAGAATGGAAACTTGTATCTTCTAAGATATCTTCATCACTCCGGAACAATTGAATAGCGAGAAGTGAATGATTAAGAGATACCCCGGCATGAGACAACATTTGAAACAAGGAAAGATATGATCGACAAAGCTTGATTTGAGTCCACCGGAGAAGAAAAACTAGCAAAGAATGATGAGCTTGAAGTTGTTGCGCATCTTCATAGAAAATCACCGGATAAGAACATTGAAAGAAAAGAATGAAGAGACTTCTCATGAATAAAATGGATACTTGATTAAGAAATCCGCGTCCTTGAAGAAATAAGGGTGGGAGGGCGGGAAAACAAAGACAACTTGGGACGAATGAAACAAACACCTTTGAGAATACTTAGAGTTGATCTTGCGGATGATGAAAATGATCGGATTTACTTGGAGAAAAGCACACCAGTTGGAAAGAATTGAAAAGACAACCTCAGTGATCAAGAAGGATTAGTATTCACATAGAAATATGAGAACACTGGTTAGAAAAGGTATGGATTCAACATTTGACTTCGAAGCAACTCGAATACCACAAACCAAAACAAAATAAAGGATTGGCTTGTAGAATAAGCCAGAAACAAACATATGATAGATCCCATATTGTATCATGTGTCTGTTGGAAAGAATTCCTACGTGATACTTGAATTCCCACTTATAAACTCCCAAAACTTTCTGGTTATGCAATCAGGTGTTGGGGATATAGGGGACACAAAATATATCACCCAAACTAACAATACCTAGATCCACCTGTATCCATCCTTCAACACATAACCAAGAAAACTCCGGAAATCGTCTACCTCAACCTTCGAAAACCATCCGTTATACGAGTTATGGATACTCCCGCACTCGCCTCAGTACTGGGCTATCAGGGTTATCTCACCAACAACTGCACAAAAGAGAATTTCGATGTCGGCGTACTAAACTCAGGTATTCCAGAACTGCAATGATAAGATTATGACGACAACACCTCGGAGCTCAACTCCCCGGGACACCTCCACTAAACCCCTGCTGATGGGAGGCACCAAGACAATGTTGTCATCATAAAACCATCGGAACGATTCTAAGATACCCGCGTGATCCTAATTTTTTTTTAGTGAAATTTGAGAAGAGAAGAGTCAAAACTCTACGTCAGGAGGCCTCACCAGAGCGACGAAGGGACTGAGGAGTAAAAAGAATTCCTAAACTCTGCGATACATAATTCCTAAATGACTCAAAACATTTTTTCTAGACACCACTCGGCCGCTAAAAATGATCAATCAGTGGGGGCTCCTAAGGTCGGGGAAGGCTCTGATTACCAACTTGAAACGCCCTCGATGCGGCTATATCTCCTACGTGTCGAAGCACGACTTAGAGGCATAACCGCATTGAAAGCAATGTCGCAAGTGAGGTAATCTTCACACAACCCATGTAATACATAAGGGAAAGAGATACATAGTTGGCTTACAATCGCCACTTCACACCATACATGAGTAAAGCATTACACCATACAGATACAATCAAGGTCCGACTACGGAACCAAAATAAAAGAAGACTACCCCAAATGCTACACAGATCCCCGAATCACCCCAACTGGGCTCCACTACTGATCATCAGGAAAAGACACAATGAACAAGATCTTCATCGAGCTCCTCCTTGAGCTCGGGTGCGGCACCTGCACGGTTTCATCGGCACCTGCAAACTGGTTTGGTAGAATCTGTGAGTCACGGGGACTCAACAATCTCACACCCGCGAGATCAAGACTATTTAAGTTTAAAGGTAGGACAGGGTAGTGAGGTGGAGCTGCAGCAAGCGACTAGCATATATGGTGTCTAACATACGCAAATGAGAGCGAGAAGAGAAGGCAGAAGCACGGTCGAACAACTATGATCAAGAAGTGATCCTGAAACTACTTACGTCAAGCATAACTCCAACACCGTGTTCACTTCCCGGACCCCGCCGAGAAGAGACCATCACTGTTACACACGCGGTTGATGTATTTTAATTAAGATCAACTTCGGGTTTTCTACAACCGGACATTAACAAATTCCCATCTGCCACATAACCGCGGGCACGGCTTTCGAAAGATCAAACCCTGCAGGGGTGTCCCAACTTAGCCCATGATAAGCTCTCGCGATCAACGAAGGATATTCCTTCTCCCCGGGAAGACCCGATCAGTCTCGGAATCCCGGCTACAAGACATTTTGACAGCAATAAAACAAGTCCAGCAAAGCCGCCCGATGCGCCGACATCCTGATAGGAGATGCACATATCTCGTTCTCAGGGCAACACCGGATGAACACTCCGTACAACTAAAACCAGACCTCAAGTTTCCCTGAGGTGGCGCTGCAAAGGGCTCTAGTTCGGACCAGCACTTAGAGAAGCACTGGCCCGGGGGGGCTGAATAAAGATGACCCTCGGGCTGGCCGACCCAAGGGAAAGGGGTAGGTGGTAGGAAAATGGTAAAACCAATGTTGGGCCTTGCTGGAAAAGTCTTATTCAAAGCGAACTGTCAAGGGGGTCCCATAAATCACCCGACCGCGTTAGGGACGCAAAATCCGGGAACATAACACCGATATGACGGAAACTAGGGCGGCAATAGTGGAACAAAACACCAGGCATAAGGCCGAGCCTTCCACCCTTTACCAAGTATATAGATGCATTAATTAAATAAGATATATTGTGATATCCCAACAAGTAAACATGTTCCAACAAGGAACAACATCTCCATGTTCCAACAAGGAACAAACTTCATCTTCACCTGCAACTAACAACGCTATAAGAGGGGCTGAGCAAAGCGGTAACATAGCCAAACAACGGTTTGCTAGGACAAGGTGGGTTAGGGGCTTGGTTTGACAATATGGGAGGCATGATAAGCAAGTGGTAGGTATCGCAGCATAGGCATAGCAAAAGAGCGAGCAACTAGCAAGCAAAGATAGAAGTGATTTCGAGGGTATGGTCATCTTGCCTGAAATCCCGCAAGGAAGAAGAACGAGTCCATGAAGAAGACAAACGGTCGAAGTCGAACGAATCCTCACAACTCCGGAACGAAACCAAAGCTAACGAGAGAAGCAACCCGGAAAGAAGCAAACAACATAGTAAACAACCATCACATAAACATGGCATGATGCACAACCAAGTATGATGCATGTCCGGTTTAAATAAGCATGGCATGGCAAAGTGCAACAAGCAATACTACAAGTTAAGTGGAGCTCAATATGCAACGGGTTGCATATTGGAGAAACACCACATCAATTATTTAGTTCTCTCTCGATTATGTACTGTCGGTGTACTAAAGTAGGGGTACCTTAGTACCCCGAACTTGTGCACGGGCAGTAGTAGCGTCCCGCGGTAAGGCTTGCCAGGGGAGCGACAAGAGTCTCCACGGCCCTTTCTGGGCCGGACGAAGGCCAACTGATCGAGCCGAGAAGACCAAGCCCCGGCAAGAGGAGCTTGCCGGGCCGAGAAGGCGAGGTCCGGCAAGAGGAGCTTGCCGGGCCAAGGCGACAAGGCCCCGGCAAGAGGAGCTTGCCGGGACGACTAAGCCGAAGCACCAAGGCCCCAGTGGGGGGAGCTCGCCGGGACGGCCGAGCCAAGGCACACCAAGAGAAGCCCGCCGCGGCGCTCCGCGCGCCCCGACAAGGCCTGACGAGCGGCAAGCTCTCAGGTGCTACAAGACAACCACCGCGGCAAGAGACTTGCCGCGGCAAACCACCACCTCAGGCATGCGCTCCAGCTCACCTGCCCACGCGTCACTCTGGAGCTTCCCCGGAGACACGTGGCGGGGCGCCGCGCAACCTGGGGCGCGCGCATGGCATGCGACGTTGGCAGAGTCGCCCCCGTGGCAAGCGGAGGCGCCCCTAACGGTCCGCCTCGGCACTGTTCAGGCGATCTAGACGGGCATTTAATGCCTTTGTCCCCCGCCGTCAGAGTTAGGTGCGATAGCACTGTGCGGCCACTATTCGCACAGTTCCTTGCCATTTTTACCCTCACCTGCGTCGCTACCTGTGGGAAACCCCTTAGCATATAAAAGGAGGCCCATGCGCACGTAGGGGGGGGGGGAACCCTAGAGAGATCGAACCCTAGAGGAGGAGAGGGATCCAGACCCGAAGAAGGACGCCCGGTAGACCCTCGTCTACGTCCAGCTCCAACTTACTGTAGCTTCTTGCGCTCCGGAGCAAGAGCTCGAATCAACCAGACAAGCAGCAGTAGGGTTTTACGCATCCATGCGGCCCGAAGCTGGGTAAAATCGTTGTGTGTGTGTCGCCTCGATCTGCTCTTTGTGCAACCTCCGCCCCCCGCCGAACCGACAAGGGGCTCCGTCCCCATAGGTGCTCGTGGAGGTCGATATCCCCCGACATCTTTGGCGCACCAGGTAGGGGGTGCGTCGAGGTTGTGCGAACCAGATTTGGCGACCACAGGCAAGCTCAGGTATGGCCAGGTACCTTTCCGCTCCGACCCGCGAAGCGGAGGCACTCCCCCCCACGGACTCGTGCACGGCCCTCCTCGAGTACCCACTCACGCAGAGTCCGGGCAAGAGCAGCTGCTCCTTGAGGAGGACCGCCTTCCGGCCGCTGAGCGAGTTTCTCGCCTCCAGCAAACTCTGCGCCGCTCCCGTAGCCGCAGAAGTTAGCGCCAGAAGTTGCGGGAAAGGCGACCCCATTCTTCAGCGAGCCCAGGCCGCCAAGATCCAAACGAGTCGACGCCGACCGTGGGAGGAACCTTGCCAGCACGGCAGTCGGAACCCGTTCCGTCGGCCATCCTCTCTGTCCAAGTCTTGCCGCAGTTGCATGTAATCCTTGGTACAGAGACGGGCGCAGATCCCGAGCATAGCTTATGTGCCTCGCACATCTTGTCGATTTCGTGCCTCTCCACTTGGCGCATGCATTATTTGACGCGATTGTGCAGCACTCGACTCCGGCAAGCGATGGCGGGCCGCGAAGCCCCGAGCCTTCGTTATTCCCTTACCTCGAGTAGGGGGGATGACAGGATAGGCTGGGCGTCGCCCGAGGAAGCTGCGCCTTGCCGGAAGGCGAACAACAGAAAAGCTAAGTTGCCAAAGTTTGAGCAATTAAGCTCCTTTTTATCCTTAAGTTATCTTCCTCGAACGGCCGAGCTTCGTATGGGAAACCTGTGCGCGGAGGGGCCGGCTCGTGGCTGGTTGCGCCCTTATTTCGTTTCGAGTCCGCTCAACGACTTAAGTGTGCTACATCCCGAGTGGCGTCCAACTTTGTTTCGAGCTTGCTCAGCAGCTTGAGCGTGCCGCGACTGCAGTTGCCGCGCTTACCTCGCCCTGAGCCTACTCAACATTGTAAGTGAGTTGCGCCAGCCGCGGCAAGGTTTCTTGCCGGTGGAGGCTCCGCCAGCGGGTTGCTGATGTCCCGCACTCGGCACCCGTGGCAAGGCGGAGGCTTGCGCCGACAAGTTCCCGGGAGCGTAGGGCGTGAACGTACGAAGCACAAGGTCGAACGAGGGAGATAACAGCACAATGAACTGCCTAAGATAAAAGTTATATTCCAAAATGACTTGCCGCTGCTCTAATCAGCTGTTTCTATGGCATGCTCAGCAGCGACAAGGGAAGAAAAGAAAGAGGTGGGCGGCCTAATCCGCGCGGTCGCCCTCGACCCGCCTGATCCCGGCCACCCTTTCCACAATGGGGGTGACGAGGGCTCTGATCTCCGTCAGGTCAGCGTCTTCCGGCAAGTGCCTGAGGACGTTGGTGAGCCTGATGGTGGGGTTGCGGAAGATGATCTTCACCAGCACCCTCTCGAGGGCCCCGGAGACAGCTTCCCGCGTCTCCTCGGCCAACTGCTCCGGGATCTTTTTCCGGAGATGCTGGAGCACCCCCACCAAGCCCTTGAAGAAGGAAGTGAGCTTGGCGCTCGGCGGGACGTTCTCGCCGGAGGGGTACTCATGGCCCTCCATCCCCAGCAGCTTCAGCTCCTTGTCGATGGTGGTGGCGATGTCGACGAGGCCTTCGGTCCACCGCTCCACCGTCTCCTGGAAGGCGTTCTGGGTAACGGCGGCGCGCTTCAATATCTCCTCGTTGCCAGCTACCTCCTTCCGCAAGGTCGCTTCCTGCCCCTTGGCGCTCTCCAGCGCCTTGGCCAGGGTGTCCAGCTTCAGCTCGAGGTCAGCCTTGGAGTCCTTGGCGGCGTCGAGCTCCTGGATCTTCTTGGCGAAGCGGCCCTGCAGCTCGCCAAGGGTGTGAGCGCCCTTCTCGTGCTCCTGTTTGAGCGCGGCAAGCTCCTCGCCGCTCGCCTTGAGGTCGCTGACGAGCTGCGCCACCCTCGTCTCCAGCTCCCCCTTGGCGACCTCGGCGGCCGCGGTAGCGTCCTGCGCTTCCCACAGGGCCCCGCCAAGCGCCTGCTCGCGCGCGGCAACCTCCTCCTCGTGGCTGGCGAGGCTGGCCTTCTGTTGCACCAGTTCGCTTTCCCGCGCGGATAGCCCCGCAGCGGCAAGCCTCTGCTGCTCTTCGGCCTCTGCCTTCTCGAGGAGAAAGGCCGTCCGCGCCTCGTCGAGCAGCCTCCGCTCCTCTGCCAAGGACCGGAGAGCCTCCTGGTTGAGCTCCCGGAGCTCCCCGGCGCGCTTCTCCATGTCCGCGCCGGCCCTCGCGACGAGCGCCTCCTGGCGCTCCACCTTAGCCTGCCGGGCGCGGTAGAGCGACACAAGCTTCCAGAGCAACCGTTCCTCCTCGGGCTCGCCGCTGCTGGTGCTCGGCGCGTCGACCACTGTCAGCCCGACGGAGGCGAGCACTTCTCCGTCCAAGGCCTCCCCCTCGACCGGCGCCCTGGAGCTATGCTCCCAGGGGAGCCTGATGAAGACGCCATCGCCGGCGTTCAGGTAGGCACCCGCCGGGGGCTCCTCAAGGCCCGACGCGTCGGCAGCCGCGGGATCGCCGGACGGCGGAGTGCTTGACGCCCCTGCCTCCTCGGGGCCGTCGGCACGGTCGCCGGTCCCCTCGCAGTCTGCCGCCGCGGCGGCCTTGGCGGCTTTGGCCTCCCCGCCGCCTGCGGGGTCGTCGGTGTCGTCCGCCTCTTCGATGACGACGACGTCGTCGGCGTCGCCATGTGCGCCCTCCCCGACGACGACCTCAATCTCCATCGGGTCCGCGGTGGGCGGGTCTGATGGCCGGAAGAGGGGAGAAGAGTCAACCGAGCAGCCGACAAAAAAAGGGCTCATAAGGAAAGATAACCCGGGACAGATTTCCGTGCAGGGGGGCTTACCGGTGGCAGGGTCCGTGGCCGCGGCCTCCGCTGCCGGGGGATCGCTGGCCGCGTCCTCCGCTGCCGGGGGATTGCTGGCCGCGTCCCTCGCCGGAGATCCCTCCCTTGCCGGAGAGGTCTTCCTTGCCGGGGGCTCCTCCCTTGCCGGGGAGGTCTCCCCTGCCGGGGGCTCCTCCCTTGCCGGAGATTTCTCCCTAGGCGGGGTGGTCGACGCAGACGGCACGGCAGGAGTGCCCCCCGGGGTCGCCTGCTGGGGCTGCTCTGCTCCTACCCAACAACAACAACAACAACCACATGTCAACAGGGAGAAGGGAAGCTCACGCGCGCGCCAAGCGGCAAGAGCTAGCCGTGCACTCACCCTGGAGGCTGCGCTGTGGGCTGCCCTGCGGACCCGCTGTCGAGTCCGGCAAGGTCGCCTCCGGCACCTCCCCAGTTGCCGGGGGAGATTCGCCCTCAAGGACGACCAGCGGGACCTTGGCCCTCTTCGCCCTCCTATGGGCCAGGCTCCTGAAAGGGAACGGTTTCGGGGGAGGATGAGTGGGCTGCGAAGCAAGACGAAGCAACAGAAATCAAGAAGATACAAGCTCTACCAGGAACTTACTCTTTATCCTCCTCTTCGTCGTCGGAGCTAAGCGCGGAATAGTCAAAAACCGGCTTGCTCCAGGCGCGAGGAGACAGGGGAGTGGGTTCCCGGGACCGCTTGGCGGGGGCGGTGGACGACCCCGCCCCCGTTGCCGCCGCGGTACGGGGAGCGGCAGGAGCAGGAGCCGTGGCCCGTGAGGACCCCGCTCCCGCTGCTTCAGAGGCGCGCGTCACGCGGGGCTGCGGTTGCTGGTCGGCCTGCCGCACCACCTCTCCGGCCCTGCGGAGACGCCTCCTCGGCTGGGCAGGGGGCTCCGCCTGCGAGGAGCTGCCCGGGAGCTGCGAGGAGGGCGCGTCAGCCTCCGGCAAGCCACTCGCGTCCTGGGCGGGCTCGCCCACGCCACCGTGCCCGGCTGGTTCCTCCGCGCCGGCGAGCTCCATTTGGTCGGCGAGGCTCTCCGCCTCCGCCGCGTCTGCTTCGGCCAGGGTGAAGCCAGACTCGCCCGCGGCCGCGGCGGCCGCCGCCTCCTCCATCCTGGAGGCGATGTAGGCCAGCTCCTCGGGGGTGGTGTCCCGCGTGAGGCCCCTCTTCTCGTCGGGGTCGACCGGCACCTCCTCCAAGTTGTCGAAGAAGGCCTGCACGACGTCGTCCGCCGGCTCCTGCCAGGTCGCGTCGATCCCGTGCGAGTCGCACAGCGGCATCATCGCGAGGATGCGGCTGAGCGCCGAATTGTTGCACAGGGGGACGACGCCCGGCGGCAACCTGAACCATTCTGGGTGCTCGGAGTCGTACTTGAACAGCTCCTTCAACATTCCGACGAGCTCCAGAACGGTGAAGTTGTAGTTAAGGCCCGGGCGCAGCCTCATGATGTCCGCCGCATTTTGGAATTCCCAAGCCGGCTTCCCCCTCTCCTGCAGGTGGGCGATACGCCGGCGAAGGAAATCCGCGCCGACGGCACCGACGGTGAGCCCGGCAAACCTGAGGCGCATGACTCGGGTGGCGGCAATCTTCAGCTTGGCGTCGTCTGGGGCCAGGTCGCTCCAGTCGCGGCCGCGCACCACTGGAGTTCGCCGCACGGCGGTGAACGGCGGTGGATTCTCCTCGACGATCAGGCACCACTCGGCCCTCCACTCCTCCCATCTGCCACGGAGTTCCCCCTCCAAGTAGACCTCTTTCTTGCCGGTCCTGGAGACCCAGGCGACTCCACCGGACAGCGGCTCTCCTTTCTCCACCCGAGGAGTAAAGAAGTGGCGGAAGAGGGCTACGTTGGGGCGGACTCCGACAAAGTTCTCGCAAAGGTGTGCGAAAAGCGCCATTGTCAGAACGGCGTTGGGGGTGAAGTCAAGGAGGTGGAGGTTGTAGGTGTGCATGATGTCGCAGAAGAACTCGGAAAAAGGCGGGCAGAGCCCGCAATAGAAGAACACGGCGAAGAAAGGGTACCCGGTCGGGTACAGCTTCTGGGCGATGGCGGGAAGAACTCGCATGCGCGGATGCGCTCGCGTCGCCGTCGACCAGAAGAGGCGGTATTCGTTCTTCAGCCTCAGCGCATCAAGCTGAGGGAGGAACGTCGTCGTCTCCTTCCGAAGCGCTTCCAGCCGCAGCGCCTCGGCCGACTTCATGGCCTTCCCCTTCGCCTTGTCGCTCTTCGGGGCCATGGCAGAAACGGGGAGGGGGAGTTGTCGGCGTGGGCGGCGCCGGTGGCTGCGAAGGCGAATCGCTGCTTTCTCTAGTGAGGAGGAAGTGGCGGAGATTTTCGAGGAACAACAACCGGCGGAATGGCGAGCTGCCCCTGTTCCCCTCCGCTTATAAAGGGGGGAAGGAGTGGGGGCGGATGTTCCGCCTTTCCAAATGAAGAGGTCGTGCCCGACGTGACGTGTGCCTGCGGCCCTCATGCCCCGCGCACGCCACCCACGTCACGCACGTCTCGCACGCCTCGCCCCCCCCACGGCGCCGCGATAAGCGCGCACCACTTGGGGAGGGCGTGACGGGCACGGAGTTAAGGAGCAGCGCAACCCAGGCCACGCGTGCCCGTGCACTGTTAGGGCCTGGCCCAACAACGCTCGGCACCGTGTATGGCCCAGACCCGGGGGCTCCTGTCGGTGTACTAAAGTAGGGGTACCTTAGTACCCCGAACTTGTGCACGGGCAGTAGTAGCGTCCCGCGGTAAGGCTTGCCAGGGGAGCGACAAGAGTCTCCACGGCCCTTTCTGGGTCGGACGAAGGCCAAGTGATCGAGCCGAGAAGACCAAGCCCCGGCAAGAGGAGCTTGCCGGGCCGAGAAGGCGAGGTCCGGCAAGAGGAGCTTGCCGGGCCAGGGCGACAAGGCCCCGGCAAGAGGAGCTTGCCCGGACGACTAAGCCGAAGCACCAAGGCCCCGGCGGGGGGAGCTCGCCGAGACGGCCGAGCCAAGGCACACCAAGAGAAGCCCGCCGCGGCGCTCCGCGCGCCCCGGCAAGGCCTGACGAGTGGCAAGCTCTCAGGTGCGACAAGACAACCACCGTGACAAGCCACTTGCCGCGGCAAACCACCACCTCAGGCATGCGCTCCAGCTCACCTGCCCACGCGTCACTCTGGAGCTTCCCCGGAGACACGTGGCGGGGCGCCGCGCAACCTGGGGCGCGCGCATGGCATGCGACGTTGGCAGAGTCGCCCCCGTGGCAAGCGGAGGCGCCCCTAACGGTCCGCCTCGGCACTGCTCAGGCGATCCAGACGGGCATTTAATGCCTTTGTCCCCCGCCGTCAGAGTTAGGTGCGATAGCACTGTGCGGCCACTATTTGCACAGTTCCTTGCCATTTTTACCCTCACCTGCGTCGCTACCTGTGGGAAACCCCTTAGCATATAAAAGGAGGCCCATGCGCACGTAGAGGGGGGGAACCCTAGAGAGATCGAACCCTAGAGGAGGAGAGGGATCCAGACCCGAAGAAGGACGCCCGGTAGACCCTCGTCTACGTCCAACTCCAACTTACTGTAGCTTCTTGCGCTCCGGAGCAAGAGCTCGAATCAACCAGACAAGCAGCAGTAGGGTTTTACGCATCCATGCGGCCCGAAGCTGGGTAAAATCGTTGTGTGTGTGTGTCGCCTCGATCTGCTCTTTGTGCAACCTCCGCCCCCCGCCGAACCGACAAGGGGCTCCATCCCCATAGGTGCTCGTGGAGGCCGATATCCCCCGACATGTACCCAACAATATTAAATGTTATTAAACATGGCAAGGGGTGAAGCATATGAAAACTACCTATTTAGGCAAGTTTAAATGAGGCCGGAACAACAAACAAACAATTCCAGAAAATCCTCATGTACATATTTCGAATTTGGTACCGTTCTGCCATAAACACAATTCAATGTTGTTAAACAGGAAAATAAAGTGCACCATGTTAAACTAGGCGTTTTTCTACCCCTTTTACATATATAATTTATTTAAATCCGAGCTACGGTTATTTAGGTATGAAATAAATCATTTTAGCATGGCATTTAAGCAAATTTAAACAAACAATATTTTAAACATTTTAATTGTTGTTATCATGATGCGGATGACATATGCAAGTTTTAAGCAATTTTATGAAAATGTTGACAAGATCATTATGAAGCATTTGTCGTCGTGGCGGAAACGAAAGGGGTGCCACGGCAACGACAACGGAAATGGTGCCACGACAACATTCCAGTTCTGACAACTCATTGAGATATCGATGCAAAAGAAGCAAACGCGCGGATGTGGGGAACATGCTAGAGATGGTGGGGTGATCCCGATAACCGGGTTCCCACATGTCAATGGCATGGGAAAACGAGGAACGTGCAAAGACAACTCGGACACGGTGCAAACATGAGCATCTCATGCATCGTAAACATTTGTTCTTGGAAGGGCATCTCGGCGGTTATACCTTCAAAGCGTGCATTTACGGAACGAGTCGAGTTCGTAGTGGAAGTAGACGTTCTCACGGCGGTACTGGAAGTAGTGGTACACGACGATGGTAGAGGTACTCGTTGATAGCCGTACACGTTTTCGTAGAGGTTCGGGGTCAACGACACGGAACTTGACGTCCACGAGGTCTTCGAGGGTCGACGGTAGTGGTACTCGGTCGTTTCAAAGAGGTACTTGGGGTCTTCGAACTTCCCGGTCTCGTTCGCTTGACGGCGGTGGACGAACTTGACGGTCCCCGTCGTCCTGGTACTTGGCGTTACCCGGTTCGGTGACCGTTTTCGGCATCGGACGTCGAGGTACTTGGCGGATCCGTGGAGCTCGCGGTCTGTCGTGGTACTTGACGGTCTCGCACGGGGCAGCAACATGGCAGTCTTGGCGGCCAACAAGGGGCTTGAGCTCCTGGCTTCCTGCTGCTGGTCGGGACGGCGAGGGGAAGCGAGGGAGTGGCTTGGGGCGGCGACGATGGGTGCAGGCGCGACGCTGAAGGAGGAAGGCCAAGGAGGACGGCGGTGCGGAGGCAGGGAACTTGAGGCGCGGCGCTCCGGCGAGCCGGGGCTTGGTGAGGCCAAGGCAGAGGAGGGACTGCGCGAAACAGGCCCAGAATGGGATGGAGACGGCGGGTCCAAGGCCAAGGTCGCTGGATCTGACGAAGAACATGGCCGGAGCGGCGGCGTGGCTCGCCGTTGACGAGGAAGAAGCAAGGCGTCGGACTCGCAGCAGGGGCCGCCAGAGGTTGGGGGCTCAGCGGCGGCGGCCATCACCGGAGGCGCTGGTGGAAGGAGGAGGCGGGGCGCGGGACTCGCGCACCAAGGCGAGGTGGAGGAGGAGCTAAGGACGGGGAGGGCGACGGGAAAGAGGTGGTGGGTGGCTGCAGGGGCAGCGCTGGCCGTCGAGGGAGAGGGGCGATGGGATCGAGCGCGTCCTCCTGGCGCTGGCTGTGTGTGGCGGCGGCGAGGGAACGAGAGGGAGAGAGTGGAGAGGTCGACATATGGGATCAATCGGGCTAAGGTTAGGTTTAGGTGGGGCGGCTGGGCTGCTGGGCCAACTTGGTTGGTAGCTGGGCTGCAAGGTTGGGCTCTCTCTCTCTCTAAAGAAAAATAAAAACAAAACAGAGAAATAAGAGAAAGGAAAAGAGAGAAGAGAAGGTTAGAGGAAGAATTTGGGCATGAGGTTGACTTTCTTGGAGTCGCAAAAAATGTGCTTGTTCCGAGAAAAAAATAGAAAAGGCCAAGATTGAGATATTTAAATTCAAACTCATGTGATTTAAATTCAAATGATTTGAATAGGAAGTGAGGGTTGGGAAGGTCCAAAAATGTTGAGAATTTTGGTAGAGCTCCGGAAAATGATGAAAGGACAAGTGGCAAAGTTAGAGGCCAAGAGTTGAAATAATAAAAGGCATTGGGATTTTTGCAAGTGTGTAAAGGTGAATTTCAAATTAAAGAAATATTGAATATAGCCCCCTACTATCGGGAAGATAGGTTATAAAGAGAAACCACCATGTGAGTTCCCTCGATTTAAATGGACCGAAGATCCATGCAATTTATTTAGTTGAGTTGCAAAAGATTTATGAGATGATGGCATGATGCAATATAAGAGATGACATGATGAATCCAACAAAGCAATTGAAACACACGGCAAAACTCGAAATAGCTGGAAGTCTTCTGGAGCGTCGGTCTCGGGGCGTTACATTAAGCCCACAAAAACGACCTTTAAAGGCGTTATACCAGGTGTAGAAGCCAACTATACAGGCTCCGTAACACTTGATGTGGTCTTCGGATCTCCGGATAACTTCCGAAGCGAAGAGTTAATCTTCGACATAGTCCCGTTTCGCAGTGGCTATCACGCCCTGTTCAGACGAACCGCATTCGCAAAGTTCAATGCGGTGCCGCACTACGCATATCTCAAGCTCAAGATGCCAGGCCCTCGAGGAGTAATCACGGTCAACGGAAACACCGAATGCTCCCTCCGTACGGAGGAGCACACAGCGGCTCTCGCAGCGGAAGTACAAAGCAGCCTTTTTAGGCAACTCTCCAGTCCGGCCGTTAAAAAGCCAGACACTGCCAAGCGCGCCCGGAGTAACCTACAACAAGACCGCCTGGCACGTTCTGAGCAGGCGTAGCAATGCGGCCCCAACCCCAGCCATCGCGACATAGCGAAGCTAGTACCTCGCGTACATAATTACGCCCTTGAAATACCATGGGCACATGGGAAGGGGGCACAGTAACGGTATGCCCGAAATACGGCTTAAAACGTACTAGGGGCTGCCGGATTCTTTTTTTACTTTCAGGACTCCACACTTTGGACGACCTGTTCGGCAATTCGACTGCCACAGAAACGATGCAAGATCCAGGGAAGCAGACAAAGCTACGCCGCATTATGGAACTCCCAGGTGGTCTCTATTACGAGCGGTATAACTGTTTCGAATACAATTCCGCGGCCTGCCCCTGGTCAGGACATGTTAAATAATCTAATATCTTTTTGCTTATCGCACTACTTGTATCGCTCGGCTTTGATAAATAGCCTCTTTATAAACAATGCATAGCTTTTTGTCTATTTTTTGCATTATCCTCTTTTAATATATATGTTTATTAAATAACATGATCGCACCCATACACCATGGTATGGCAAACACGCCAGGGGCTTCAGTACCCTTCGATCTGGTGTGAGAAGTCCGTACACTTTCACAAGTGCGGCACTCCGAACTTATAGCACTATATGCATCGGCTCCGAATCATGATTTGGGTGAATAGTTGGGTTTGCCCGGCTCCTATGTTTTGGTGCCTTACGTTCCGCTATATCGGCTAAGGTAGCACTAGGAGAACCACTGCGATTGTGCCCAGGTTCAGCTGGGTTAAGCACCTCAGTGGAGAAAGCTAAAACTGACTGTCATGATAAGGCGAGAGACCGGTCGCTGTTCGAGAGGTTTTTTGAGTCCCTAAAGACTTATGCCGCTTCGAGCGAGGAGCTGGCTTTGTCCGGCCAAAGGTGTGGATAGCGCCCCGAATTCGGTCTTCCGAACTAGGGGCTTCGCCGAAATTTAAAATTGTAAAGTTCTATGGCTAAGTGAGAGTGTTCAAGCATTATAGTCCGATTGCCTGGTTCGTTGTGCTGAGCGCCTCCCTCGAAGGACCCAACCATGGGAAAAAGAGCGCTCAGGTTTATCCCGAACACCCCAACACTAGTGGCATGGGGGCAGAAGCCGACGACTGGCCATCTCTCAATTTTTGATAAACGGCCGCATAGAAAATAATATTTTAAATTCAATAAGCATTGCTTAGCGCATATGAACAAGTTTTCAGCGCACAGGATAAACACGAGCGAGTTCATTCAAAAATTACATCTTTGGTACATTCATCCGCAATAAGGCGGGCACCTGCAAGAACATCCTTGTAGTAGTTCTCGGGCTTGCGATGCTCCTTCCCCTGCGGCGGCCCGTCCTTCACCAGCTTCTCACCGTCAAGCTTACCCCAGTGCACCTTTGCACGAGCAAGGGCCCTCCGGGCACCTTCGATGCAGACGGAACGCTTGATGACCTCAAGCCTTGGACAGGCCTCCACCAGCCGCCGCACCAGCCCGAAGTAGCTCCCAGGCAGGGCCTCTCCGGGCCACAGCCGAACTATGAAGCCCTTCATGGCTTGTTCGGCCGCCTTGTGGAGCTCGACCAGCTGTTTCAGCTGGTCGCTCAAGGGCACAGGGTGTCCGGCCTCAGAATACTGAGACCAGAACAAACTCTCCATCGAGCTTCCCTCTTCAGCTCGGTAGAATGCGGCGGCGGCGGATACGCTGCGGGGAAGATCTGCGAACGCCCCTAGAGAACTCCGGATTCGGGTAAGTGACAAGTAGTTTACTTTTATATTTCTACTTTGCATTAAGAACGCCTTACCCGTTGCTATCTTTTCATCTCCTCCAACTCTTGGAGGGCCTTTTGGGCTTCGTCCTTGGCACCCTTGGCGGTCTCAAGGCCGACGCGAGCTCAGATGCTTGCGCCTTTGACTCAAGCTCCAAGCTCTCATGTTTTTTCATGAGAGCCTGCAGCTCTTGCTGCACCTTGCCAACCTGAGCCCCAAGTCTTTCTCGCTCGGTGCGCTCCTCGGCCGTTTTCTTTTCGGCCTTAGATAGCGCCTGCTTGAGGGTCGCCACCTCAGTTGTGGCCCCTACAATAAGCAGTACGATCCTGTTATTCTTTGCAATCACGCCTCTCTATAGGCACCTTTTTCTGTAGGGTATTTCTTACCTTCTTTTTCCTCGAGCTGCCGTTTGGCAAGGCCGAGCTCTTGCTCGGTCCGCCCGAGGTCCTTTTTTAGGACATCCACCTGTGCAGTTAGTGCGGCGGTGGATAGCAGTGAAGCCTGCATACGCATATTGGCTCTTTATTGTTAGACTCCTGCGAAAATTAATAGATCCTCTATTCGACTTTTCTTTCCGAACGCCAAACAGAGCATCAGGGGCTACTGTTTATGCGGTAATATTTTGACATATTTTTACTTACCTCGAAGCCTGTCAGAAGGCTAGCGCAAGCTTCAGTCAGTCCGCTCTTGGCAGACTGAACCTTTTGGATCACCGTACTCATAATAGTACGATGCCCCTTGTCGACGGAGGCGCCGTCAAGCACCTCCAGCAGATGGTCCAGCGACTCCGGTTGGACGGAGGTCGCTGGCTTAGAAGGCTTGCTCCTTTTGGAAGGAGTTCGCTTACCGCAGCTCGGAACTATTGAAGATTCCTGCGCGGTGTCCAACACAAAGCTGGACTTGGAGCCCTGGGGGGTCTTGTCCCCTTCACTCCTGGAGTCCGGGAGGTTGCCTTGCGGCTCCTCCAGGACCACCTCTTCCTGCCCCGGAGCTTGTCGCGACGCCACTTCGGCGTCATCCGTGGTGCAGGGGGAGACAGCGGGCGGAACGGAGTTCACGTCCGATGAGTCCAGGGAGCCACCCGATGATTCGTTGTATTCGGCCTGGGGCGGGCTGCATATTCACATTCGACATTAAGGAAAGTTGCGCAACAAAGGAACATCATGAGTTACTCTGATGTCCGAACTTACGATTTCGCCGGACGCTTGGCCCTGTTCGGCCACTCCTCTCCGCTCTCTTCGGCGTCATGGGAGTAGTCCGGCGGAGGGGTCTTCCTTTTCCTAGACCCCTCGACCTCCCCTGATGGGGCAGCCTTCTTCTTCTCTTCTCCCTCCGCTGGGGGGGGGGGAGAGCTTTCTTCTTCCTCCTCCTCGTTTTCACGAGAGGAGGGCGTCTCGGACTCGTCAGATGACGAGTCCGACACCACCAAGTTACGGGCACTCCTTCGAGTTCCGGTGGTCTTCTTCTTCTTGACCTTCCTCTCCGGCACCACATAAGGTGCCGGAGTCAGCAGCTTCACTAGGAGAGCTGGGGCTGGGTCTTCGGGCAGGGGAGCTAGACAGTTAATTGGTCCGGATATCGCCTGCCAAGCCTGTCAAAGGTAAGGGAGTTTAGATCCCGCATAGAGTTAATCTATGAAAAAGAGCTTAATAATCCTGTCAAAGGCATAGATAGCTTACCTCGCTAGCGTGACACTGCGTGCTGTATCCGCGGTCCTCGGAAGCGGATGCGGGGGCCTCGGCGCCTTTGATTAGCACCTTCCAGACGTCTTCATACGACGTGTCGAAGAGCCTGTTGAGGGTTCGGTGTTGCGCCGGGTCGAACTCCCACAAATTGAAATCCCGTTGTTGGCACGGGAGGATCAGACGAACGAGCATGACCTGGACTATATTGACAAGCCGTATTGGCTTGTTTACTAGGGACTGGATGCAGGTCTTCAGTCCGGTCACCTCTTCCTCGTTGCCCCACGACAGGCCCGTCTCTTTCCTAGACATAAGCCGCGTGGGGGGTCCGGATCTGAACTCGGGGGCTGCGACCCATTCCGGATCGCGTGGCTCGGTGATGTAAAACCACCCAGCTTGCCACCCCTTTAGGGTCTCCACAAAGGAGCCCTCGAACCAGAGGACGTTGGCTATCTTGCCAGCCATAGCGCCTCCGCACTCCGCTTGGCTGCCGCGCACCACCTTCGGCTTGACGTTGAAGGTCTTGAGCCAAAGGTCAAAATGGGGGCGGACGCGGAGGAAGGCCTCACACACAGCGATAAACGCCGAGATGTTGAGGATGAAGTTCGAGGACAGATCGTGGAAATCCAGGCCATAGTAGAACATGAGTCCCTGGACAAATGGATGGAGTGGCAAACCTAGTCCGCGGAGGAAGTGGGGAAGGAAAACTACCCTCTCATGGGGCCTTGGGGTGCGGAGAAGCTGACCCTTCTCGGGAAGCCGGTGCGGTATGTCCTTGGACAGGTATCCGACCTTCCTTAGCTTTTTTAGTTGAACCTTCATGACGGAGGAGACCATCCACTTGCCTCCCGCTCCGGACATTGCTGGAGAACGTTGAGGTGGGAAGAGCGGGCTTGGGCGCTGGAGCTTGAGTGCGCGAGAGATGGATTGGCAAAGGAGGAAGAAGGCGTAGGTAAAAAAGGTGGATCCTTATCCCCTTATATGGGCGGATGCGGTTATGCGTCCCCACCTACCTAATAAAACTCGCTTGCCTCCCAAGCGCCGTGGTAAATGGCGCCGTTGGGTTATCCACGTCCGTATTGATGAGAATCTCGTTAAAAGGGGCACACGATCTCTGCTTGGACAAGACGTGCCAAGGAAACCGCCTCGCTAAACGTGCTGAGGTGGAAAAGTGAAAACAATTTGTATAAAGAGCTTGGTCGTGGTGTGATGACGCACTGCGGAATACGTCAGCAGATTAGATTTGTGTTAATATTATTCTCTCTATGGCAATATGTGGAAACTTATTTTGCAGAGCCGGACACTATTCTTGGTGTCTACAATCTTCTATGAAGGACTGGGAGGAGGAACCCGCCTTGCAATGCCGAAGACAATCTGCGTGCCGGACTCGTCGTCATTCAAGCCTGGTTCAGGGGCTACTGAGGGAGTCCTGGATTAGGGGGTGTTCGGGTAGCCGGACTATACCTTCAGCCGGACTCCTGGACTATGAAGATACAAGATTGAAGACTTCGTCCCGTGTCCTGATGGGACTTTCCTTGGCGTGGAAGGCAAGCTAGGCGATGCGGATACTCAAGATCTCCTACCATTGTAACCGACTCTGTGTAACCCTAACCCTATCCGATGTCTATATAAACCGGAGGTTTGTAGTCCGTAGGACGAACCATCTTCATACACAATCATACCATAGGCTAGCTTCTAGGGTTTAGCCTCCTTGATCTCGTGGTAGATCTACTCTTGTACTACCCATATCATTAATATTAATCAAGCAGGAGTAGGGTATTACCTCCATCGAGAGGGCCCGAACCTGGGTAAAACACCGTGTCCCTTGTCTCCTGTTACCATCCGGCCTTGACGCACAGTTCGGGACCCCTACCCGAGATCCGCCGGTTTTGACACCGACAGCGGCCCTTGTGATATGTCTCCAACGTATCTATAATTTTTGATTGCTCCATGCTATATTATCTACTGTTTTAGACATTATTGGGCTTTATTATTCACTTTTATATTACTTTTGGGACTAACCTATTAACCGGAGGCCCATCCCAGAATTGCTGTTTTTTTGCCTATTTCAGAGTTTCGCAGAAAAGAATACCAAACAGAATGAAACCTCCAGGAACGTGATTTTTAGGAAGAATATGATCCGGGAGACTTGGACCCTATGTTAAGAAACAAAGGAGGAGGCCACGAGGTAGGGGGGCGCGCCTACCCCCCAGGGCATGCCCTCCACCCTTGTGGGCCCCCTGTTGTTCCACCGACGTACTCCTTCCTCCTACATATACCTACGTACCCCCTAACGATCAGAAACGGAGCCAAAAACCTAATTCCACTGCCGCAACCTTTTGTACCAACGAGATCCCATCTTGGGGCCTGTTCTGGAGCTCTGCCGGAGGGGGCATCCATCATGGAGGGCTTCTACATCAACACCATAGCCTCTCCGATGAAGTGTGAGTAGTTTACCTCAGACCTTTGGGTCCATAGTTAGTAGCTAGATGGCTTCTTCTCTCTTTTTGGATCTCAATACAATGTTCTCCCCCTCTCTCGTGGTGATCTATTCGATGTAATCTTCCTTTTGCGGTGTGTTTGTTGAGAATGATGAATTGTGGGTTCATGATCAAGATTATCCATGAACAATATTTGAATCTTCTGAATTATTTTATGTATGATTGGTTATCTTTGCAAGTCTCTTTGAATGATTAGTTTGGTTTGGCCTACTAGATTGATTTTTCTTGCAATGGGAGAAGTGCTTAGCTTTGGGTTCAATCTTGTGGTGTCCTTTCCCAGTGACAGTAGGGGCAGCAAGGCACGTATTGTATTGTTGCTATCGAGGATAACAAGATGGGGTTTTTATCATATTGCATGAATTTATCCCTCTACATCATGTCATCTTGCTTAAGGCGTTATTCTGTTTTCATGAACTTAATACTCTAGATGCATGCCGTATAACGATCGATGAGTGGAGTAATAGTAGTAGATGCAGGCAGGAGTCGGTCTACTTGTCTGGGATGTGATGCCTATATACATGATCATACCTAGATATTCTCATAACTATGCTCAATTTTGTCAATTGCTCAACAGTAATTCGTTCACCCACCGTAAAATACTTATGCTCTTGAGAGAAGCCACTAGTGAAACCTAAGGCCCCCGGGTCTATCTTCATCATATGAATCTTCCAACACTTAGTTATTTCCTTTGCTTTTTAATTTTCTTTTATTTTACTTTGCATCTTTATCATAAAAATACCAAAAATATTATCCTATCATATCTATTAGATCTCACTCTCGTAAGTGACCGTGTAGGGATTGACAACCCCTTATCGCGTTGCTTGCGAGGATTTATTTGTTTGTGTAGGTGCGAGGGACTCGCGCGTAGCCTCCTACTGGATTGATACCTTGGTTCTCAAAAACTGAGGGAAATACTTACGCTACTTTGCTGCATCACCCTTTCCTCTTAAAGGGAAAACCAACACAGTGCTCAAGAGGTAGCACCTTGCCAAGGTCGCCGACCTGGAGAAGGCGCTGGAGGAGCGTGACCGCACTATTTCCCGGGAGCGGCGCAGTACGTTGCTCGAAGCACAACACCTGGAAGAGTCCTTCTCCAGTAAGTGCTTTCCTTTGGTTTTGTTGTTGCCGGGTTGGGACCTCGGCTTTGATTTCTTAGTAATATTCTTCTGACTTGCTTTCCTTCTTGGTAGGGACCTTTCCGGAGACGCGCCAACTAGCGGAGGAGGCGGTCCACTTTCAGCGCGACCCGCAAGGGATCGTCGGCTCCTGGACGGACCCGCGGGTGGCCTGGACCTTCCCGGAGATTGTGGCCGCTGCCGAGGCCCATCTGTGAGTCTTGGGCGAGCAGATGAGGCATCTCTCCGAGGCCGGCACGGCGATGACGGAGGCCCTCTGGCCGGGTTCCGTCACGCCAGGCAGCTTCACACGGCTGGCGCGCTGGCTGGAGGCGGGTCCTGAGCGGCTCCATGACTGGCGGGTCTCCGCCGCTCGTGCTGGCGCCGAGATGGCGCTCAGGTTCGCGATGTCTTGGCATCCGGACTTGTTGCTGGACGCGCTGATGGGGCAGCGAGCCGGTTCAGAGAGTCAGCTACAGGCGGAAGCCGGCCGGATTGCTGCTCGGGCCAACTATATCGCCGGGTTCGCCTTCCATGATGAGTTCCGACCGGAGCGGGCGGAAGACGACTGAGTCGTGCCAGCTGACGACTACGGCTTGCTTCTGGACGACTCGGAGGGCAGCTCTAAGGAGATGGGCATCTACCACGACGTGGACGCCGGAGAGGAAGATACCGGCACCTCAGCGGACCCGGGGGCTACGCGATCCGGCGATGAGAACGCCTGATTTTTTAACTTATAAAAAATTTCTGTTAGGTAGCAGGTCCAGCCATCCACTGGGGGTTGACTGGGTGTAATGAACTCTGGCCTTGGGCCTATTTGAATTTATGATGTATGAGCTGCGTGAATGTCTGCGCCTTTGCTTTTCGTTTTTGGAGCCGTTTTCTTGCAACCTTCCCCCTTTGGGCCTCCCCCCCGCGAGTCTGATGGCCGAGGCTCCGGTCTGTGACAAGGCGTTCGACCTTTGAGAGGAGTGTACAGTACTTAGGCTTTCGAAACGTTGAGTGTGAGTGAAACACCTACTGGGCCGGCTGGCGGCAATCCGGCGGGGTCGGGTTGGCGAGCAGCCGGTCGTGCGGCGACTTAAAGTGGTAGGGCCGAGTTGGGCGACCCGGCGATAAGCAGAAACTTCGTGGATGTCTGCGCCTTTGCTTTTCGTCCTTAGAGCCGTTTTCTTGCAACTCTCCCCCTTTGGTCTTCCCTCCTGCGAGTCTGACGGCCGAGGCTCTAGTCCGTGACAAGGGGTTCGATCTTTGAGAGGACCGTGCACTACTTAATCTTTTGAAACATTGAGCGTGAGCGAAACACCCAATGGGCCGGCTGGCGGCAATCCGGCGGGGCCAGGTTGGCGAGCAGCCGGTCGTGCGGAAACTTAAAGTGGCAGGGCCGGGTTGAGCGACCCGGCGACCCTTGACTTAGTGTTCGTGGCGCGTTGGTGCTTTTGGTCTCACGTGCTTGCCAGCCAACAGCCGAGTACCGGTTCTGCGGCTTAGGGCGAAGTGAGAGGCCATGGCGATCCAACGCGTCAGGAGCCGCTAATGGGAACGGCGGGTGGCCAAGCCGGCCAGCCCCCGAGCCCCCGGGTCGAGCAGGTTGACGCGTTGGCCGGGTTGGTTTCAGAGTAAAGCAATGCACAAATGTAGGAGACACAATAACTTGGTCGCAAAAGGGGCAGCCCTCGAGCGTCGTTCGGGGACCCCATAGTTTCCGGATGATTACAAAAGGCAGTGATACATGCATGCACACGTCTAACTGTAAAACGGGCAGAGGAGCTCCGCATTCCATGGCTGAGTTGTTTCTTCGCCGGCAGTGTCCCTCTTGCGCTTGTTCGTCTTGCGCGCGTCGATGAGGTAGTATGCGTTGCGGTCGCACAAGGCCTTGCTGAGGATGAAGGGGCCCTCCCATGGGGAGGACAACTTGTGTTGGCCGGTCTGCTCTTGGACGAGTCGGAGGACGAGGTCTCTCTCTCTCTCGAAAAGCGAGGGGCTTGATCTTCTTGATGTGGTAATACGTCAAACCTTGCTGGTAGATGGCTGAGCGACTGAGCGCTAGGAGACATGCTTCTTCGAGCAAGTCGACACCGTCTTCGCGGGCTTCCTTTGCTTCGGCTTCCGTGTACATCATGACGCGCCGCGAGTCAAACTCGACGTCGGTCGAGATGACGGCTTCTGCTCCATAGACGAGGAAGAACGGGGTGAACCCGGTCGACCTGTTTGGCGTGGTGCGGAGACTCCAGAGGACGGCCGGCAACTCGTTAAGCCAACTGCTAGGTGAACGGATGAGCGGCTCGACGAGTCGCGGTTTGATGCCGGACAGGATGAGGCCGTTAGCCCGCTCGACCTGGCCATTGGACTGCGGATGTGCAACGGAAGCGAGGTCGAGGCGGATGCCGGAGACGAAGCAGTACTGCGCGAGCGCGCACTTAGCGAAGTTGGTGCCGTTGTCCGTGATGATGCTGTTCGGCATGTCGTAGCGCACCGTGATGTCCTTGACGAACCGGACGGTCATTGGCCCGTCCAGCTTCTTGATCGGCCTAGCCTCGATCCACTTGGTGAACTTGTCCACCGCCACCAGCAAGTGCGTCATGCCGCCTCAAGCGGTCTTGAAGGGCCCCACCATGTCGAGTCCCTAGACCGTGAAGGGCCAAGCGATCGGGATGGTCCGGAGTGCCGACGCCGGCTGGTGGCTGCATTTGCTGAAGCATTGGCACCCCTCGCACTTGAGGACGAGCGACTCTGCGTCTTCGAGTGCCGTGGGCCAGTAGAAACCATGGCGGAAAGCCTTGGCCACCAGGGATCGTGAGGCGGCGTGGTGCCCGCACTCGCCCTGGTGTATGTCGAGGAAGATCTCGATGCCCTTGTCTTGTTCGATGCAGTGTTGGAATACGCCGGTCGAGCTGTGCTTGACAAGCTCGTTGTTGATGATGCTGTAGGCGGACACTCAGCGCTGCACTTGCCGGGCTTCGGTCTCATCCATGTTGAGGACCCCGTTCTCCAGGAACTCCGAGATGGGCAGGGCCCAGGATGGTGCCGAGACCCCAGCAAAGACAGCCATCACGGCGGGTTCCGGGGCGGTAGCCCCCGAGCCGGGTTCAGCAGCCCCCGGGTCAGGGACGGCGGTGGCCGGGTCAGCTGGAGTAGTCCCCGGTCCGAGTTGAGGCGCGGCTGGGTCGGCTGGAGCAATCCCCGGGCCGGGTTGAGGTGCGGTCAGGTCGGCTGGAGCAGTACCCGGGCCGGGTTGAGGCGTGGCCGGGTCGGCTGGGACGTGGATGGACTCGGAGTCCGGAGACGGCTTGACGTACGGCTTGTGCAGATGCTCAAGGGAGACGCCAGATGGGATGGACTGCCGGGACGAGGCGATCTTAGCGAGCGTGTCGGCCACCTCATTCTCTGCGCGTTGGACGTGGAGGAACTCGCAGCTCGCAAAGAATCCAGACAACTTTTGAACGAAGAAACGGTAGCTTGCCATGTTGGAGTTGTGGGTGTCCCACTCTCTGGAGCACTGCTGCACAACTAGGTCGGAGTCGCCGTAGCACATGATGCACCAGATGCCGATTACCTTGGCAAGCCGGAGGCCGTGCACAAGGGCTTCATACTCGGCGACGTTGTTGGAGGCGGCGAAGTGGATCTGCAGTGCGTACTTGAACCGGTCGCCCTTGGGGGAGGACAACACGATGTCGGCCCCCAGGCCGAGTCGCATCTTCGAACCGTCTAAGTGTATGCGCCAGTGTGTTGAGTCCGGTGTCGGCGGCAGGTACTGGGTCTTGGTCCTGTCGACGAGGAAGTCGGCCAAAGACTGGGACTTGATATTGGTGCAGGGCTCGTAGAGGATGGTGTGGCCGGCTAGCTCGAGCGCCCACTTGGCGACCCGGCCAGAGGCATCCCTGCACCCGATGATCTCGCCGAGGGGGGCCGTGCTGACCACGGTGATGACATGCTCTTGGAAGTACTGCTTCAGCTTCTTGGCGGCGAAGTACACGCCGTAACACATCTTCTGGTAGTGCGGGTAGTTCTGCTTTGAGGCAGAGAGCACCTCGCTTAGGTAGTAGATGGGACGCTGGACAGCTTGGACCTTGTCCTTCTCTGGTCGCTCGACCACCGTCACCGTGCTGACCGACCGCGAGGTTGCGGAGATATAGAGCAACAACGGCTCCTTCTCGGCTAGTGCGACCAGGACTGGTGCGGTGGAGAGCATGCGCTTGAGATCGCGGAAAGCTTCATCCGCCTGGTCGTTCCACTCGAACGACATCGTCTTCTTCATCAGCTGATATAGGGGCAAGGCCCTCTCGCCCAGCCAGCTGAGAAACCGGCTGACCGAGGACAAGCAGCAGGTGAACTTCTGGACATTGCGCAGCCGAGCCGGCTTGCGCATGCGCTCGATGGCCTTGATCTTCTCCGGGTTTGCCTCAATGTCGTGCTCCGAGACGAGGAAGCCGAGTATCTTTCCGGCCGGGACGCCGAAAATGAATTTCTCCGGGTTGAGCTTGACCTTGTACTCGCGCAGGTTGGCGAAGGTCTCCTTCAAATCATCGAGGAGCATGAGGTGCTGCTTCGTCTTCACCATGATGTCGTCCATGTAGACGTGAATGTTGCGGTAGCAAGCATTTCTGTATGCGGCAGTGGAAAGTGGCGCCGGCGTTCTTCAGGCCGAACAATATGGTGATGTAGCAGTATGCCCCGAAGGGCGTGATGAAGGACGACTTCAGGGCATCGGCTGGGTCCAGCTTGATCTGATGATAGCCAGAGTAAGCGTCCAGGAAGGACAAGAGCTCAATCCCGGTTGTGGAGTCGATGACTTGGTCGATCTGCGGGAGGGCGAACGGGTCTTTGGGGCAGGCCGTGTTCAGGCTGGTGTAGTCGATACACATGTGCCAGGTCTTATTCTTCTTCAAGACGAGGACTGGGTTGGCTGGCCACTCGGGGTGAAACACTTCCATGATGAAGCCGGCCGCCAAAAGCTTGGTGACCTCTTCACCGATGGTCCTTCTCTTCTCTTCGGAAAAACTTCGTAGGGGTTGACGGACGGGCTTTGCGTCCTTGCGGATGTGGAGTTTGTGCTCGGCGTACTTCCTCGGGATACCCGGCATGTCCTTGGCGGTCCATGCAAAGATATGCGATTCTCACGGAGGAAGTCGACGAGCTCGCCTTCCTATTTGCTGTCAAGGCGGGTGCCCACGACAACGTACTTGCTGCAGCTGGGGTCTTCCGAGTTCAGCTTCACCTTCTTGGTCTCCTTGGAGGGCTTGAACGCGGCCTCATCGGCCGGCTCCTCGGCAGGGACCTGCGCGGACGACGCCTCTTGGGCCAAGGCAACGATCCGGTCGAGTTGGCGCCGCTCCTCGGCTATAATCAGCGACTCGGCCAGCTTGGCTCCATCTCGGGCGCAGTCCAGGGACTTGTGGTAGTCGCCGGTGATGGTGATGAGGCCCTTTGGACCCGGCAGCTTTATCTTCAGGTAGGCGTAGTGGGGGACTGCCATGAACTTGGCGAGCACGGGCCAGCCCAGCAGCGTGTGGTACGCGCTGGTCAGGTCCACCACCTCGAACCAGATCGGCTTGCGTCGAAAGTGGCTGATGTCGTCGAACAGGACGTCGAGGCAGATCCGGCCGATCGGAGAGCAGGAGAGGCCGGGAACGATGCCGTGGAAGATCATCCGAGTCGGCTCCAGGTCTTTGGCCTCGAGGTCGAGCTTGGTCAGAGTGTCGCGGTAGAGGATGTTGATGCTGACGCCGCCGTCGACGAGAACTCGGGAGAATTTGCACATGCGTTGGGGCGCGATGATAGTAGGGTCGAGGGAGAGGGCATAACCACCCGTGTTCGGCGTGATGGCCTGGTGGTCCTCCCGGGTCCAGGTGACCGGGTGTTCTGACCAATGCATGTATTCTGTCTTGGCCGGGATGACGGTGTTCACCTCCTGCCGATGGAGGCGTTCATTGCGCTTGTCGTCGCCGAGGCTGGTGAAGACAACGTAAGTCGCATTCTGGCCGGGTAGGGGTCGTCACGCATCACGCCGCTGGCTAGTGGCGGAGGCGGCTACCCTACTCCCGGAGCCGGAGCCAGAGGAGGCAGGATGTTGCCCCTCGTGATGCGCTTGGTGATGGCGCACTGTCGGAGCGTGTGCGTGGACGGCCTCGCGCCGCTGTGGTGCTTGCAGGGAGCTTCGAGCATCTCCTTGAAGCTCATGGAGGGCTGCGATGTCATCTTGCCGGTATTCCGGTGTTTGGCGGCCGGCTCGGCCGTGGGCGCCTGCTCGGTGGCCGCGACGAGCCGGATGTCGTAGCGCTGAGCCGGCTGATCGGCTTTGCGCTTGTTGTTCTGCTGGTTGTGCTGCTGCCGGCTTCCTTCGCCGGCCGGCTTCGGAGGGGGAACCGGCTTTGCTTTGCCGGCTTCATCCAGCGCCACCTGGATCTTCATGAAGGAGTAGGCGTTGGCGTACTTGTCCGCTGTCACCATAAGCGCGGCCATGGTGGCCGGCTCAGAGCGTAAGAGATTATGCTTGAGGAGGGTGCCGTCTCGGCACCCGTTGATGAAATACTGGATCGCCTGGACTTCATGGATGCCCTCGCAGCTGTTCCGGAGCTCGGTCCAGCGTGCAGGTATTCGCGGCCGATTTCCGCCGGCCCCTACACGCACGTGGCGAGCTGACTGGGGCGGCCGGGTCGCTTGTAGGTGCCACTGAAGTTGCGCACGAAGGCTTGATCGAAATCGACCCACGTGTTGATGCTGCCAGCCGGCAGACTGTTCAACCAGGTGTGGGCCGACCCCTGGAGCATGAGGGGCGCGTAGCGTACGGCGAGGCGGTGGTTACCGCCAGCGATGCCGTTGGGGTGGTGTAGTCGGTGAGCAAGTCCTCCGGCTTCACGGTGCAGTTGTACTTGGGGGTGTCGCGGGGGAGTGTGAACCCTTTAGTAAAGGGCTCGCCCCGGTTGCGTGGCCCAAACCAAGCCGGCCCGACCGGGCCGGTTTCCTCCAGTTCCAGGGAGAGAGCAAGTGGGTCGAGGCGGTGGTGGGCGTCAGTGTCTGAAAGTGCGTTAAGTCGACTAGAGGGGGGTGAATAGGCGATTTTTATGAATTCTTCACTGAGGAATTTCAGGGTGATGAAATTCCTAAGTGAAGAACTACTTGCAGTGGAATAAGTACTCAGATGCAAACATAACAGAACATAACCATGGTCATCATGATGAAATGAAGACAAGCACAGAGTACAGTAAGCGTAAACACATGACAAAACAGGAAGAAGACAAACAGACTGAAGAAATTGAACTAAGAAAATTGAGAAAGTCTTTAGTCAAAGTCTTCAAACAGAAATGAACAGGCACACAACACAGTAATGGGGAAATGAAAGAGTTGAGGAAATAGAACCAGTAAGCTTGGTGAAGACAATGATTTGGTAGACCAGTTCCAACTTCTGTGTCAGTTGTACATCTGGCTGGAGCGGCTAGGTATTTAAACCTTAGGACACACAGTCTCGGACACACGGTCCTAACCGTATTCTCCTTGAGCTAAGGTCACACAGACCTCGCCCAATCACTCGTGGTAAGTCTTCAGGTGACTTCCAAACCTCCACAATTTCCTCTTGGATGCTCTAGACCATGATGTCTAACCATCTGGAAGAAGCATAGTATTCAAAGGCAACAAGCATCGGATCTACACAAGATCAATCTCTTCAGTGATGCTCAATCACTTTGGGTTTGTAGGTGTTTGGGTTTGGGTTTCCTCACTTGATGATTTTCACTCAAAGTCCTTGGAGGATGGGATGCTCTCAAATGACAATTGTCAGTTTCTCTCAGAGCAGCCAACCAGCTAGTGGTTGTAAGTGGCGGCTATTTATAGCCTAGGGAGTAGCCTGACATGATAAGACATAAATGCCCTTCAATGATATGACCGTTAGGTGGGTAGATATTTTGGGACAGCTGACGCATAGCACAACAACGGTCGGAATTTTGGGTATCAAACTCCTCAGGGCTATCATGTTCCTCATTGCGTAGGCAATCCGTGCTGGCAAATTCCTAACCCCTCAGTCAGAACAAATTCCTCAGAGACCAGAAGAACTTTGTCTCTATCACTGAAGAAATTGACTGAGCTGTATGAGATTTCCAATGGCTTCACTCGAAGGGACTGGTAGGTGTAGGATTTGAGTTGAGCATCACTTGGAAATTTTTCCTTAGTATTTCCTCAACCCCCTTTAACGGTGTTTCCTATGACTCAAGAAAGAGAAAAAGAAACTACGAAAACAAAAGTCTTCACGCTTCATGTTCCTCGAATGAATACCAAGTCTTCAAGCTCACACCAATTTTTTGAAGGAAATATGCCCTAGAGGCAATAATAAAGTTATTATTTATTTTCTTATAACATGATAAATGTTTATTATTCATGCTAGAATTGTATTAACCGGAAACATAATACATGTGTGAATACATAGACAAACAGAGTGTCACTAGTATGCCTCTCCTTGACTAGCTCGTTAATCGAACATGGTTATGTTTCCTAACCATGAACAAAAGAGTTGTTATTTGATTAACGGGATCACATCATTAGAAGAATGATGTGATTGACATGACCCATTCCATTAGCTTAGGACCCGGTCGTTTAGTATGTTGCTATTGCTTTCTTCAGGACTTATACATGTTCCTATGACTATGAGATTATGCAACTCCCATTTGCCGGAGGAACACTTCGTGTGCTACCAAACATCACAACGTAACTGGGTGATTATAAAGGAGCTCTACAGGTGTCTCCAAAGGTACATGTTGGGTTGGCGTATTTCAAGATTAGGATTTGTCACTCCGATTGTCGGAGAGGTATCTCTAGGCCCTCTCGGTAATGCACATCACTTAAGCCTTGCAAGCAATGCAACTAATGAGTTAGCTGCGAGATGATGTATTACGGAATGAGTAAAGAGACTTGTCGGTAACGAGATTGAACTTGGTATTAAGATATTGACGATCGAATCTCGGGCAAGTAACATACCGATGACAAAGGGAACAACATATGTTGTTATGCGGTCTGACCGATAAAGATCTTCGTAGAATATGTAGGAGCCAATATGAGCATCCAGGTTCCGCTATTGGTTATTGACCAGAGATGTGTCTCCGTCATGTCTACATTGTTCTCGAACACGTAGGGTCCGCACGCTTAACGTTACGATGACAGTTTAATTATGAGTTTATATATTTTGATGTACCGAAGGTTGTTCGGAGTCCCGGATGTGATCACGGACATGACGAGGAGTCTCGAAATGGTCAAGACATGAAAATTGATATATTGGAAGCCTATGTTTGGACATCGGAAGTGTTCCGGGTGAAATCGGCATTTTACCAGAGTACTGGGAGGTTACTGGAACCCCCCGGTAACCTAATGGGCCTTAATGGGCCTAGTGGAGGAAGAGGAGAGGAGGCCTAGGGGCTGCCGCGTGCCCCTCCCCCCAAGTCTGAATTGGACAAGAAGGGGGGGGGGGGCGGCGCCCCCCCCTTTTCCTTTCCCCACTATCCTCCTTCCCCAAGTCCTAATCCAACTAGGGAAAGGGGGGGAATCCTACTCCCGGTAGGAGTAGGACTCCTCCGACGCGCCTCCTCCTAGGGCCGGCTGCACCCCCTTGCTCCTTTATATAACAGGGCAGGGGGGCACCTCTAGACACACAAGTTGATCTTCATGATCGTTCTCTTAGCCGTGTGCGGTGCCCCCCTCCACAATAATTCTCGATAATATTGTAGCGGTGCTTAGGCGAAGCCCTACGATGGTAGAACATCAAGATCGTCACCATGCCGTCGTGCTGACAGAACTCATCCCCGACACTTTGCTGGATCAGAGTCCGGGGATCGTCATCG
Organism: Aegilops umbellulata; assembly: GCA_032464435.1. Taxonomy (NCBI): domain Eukaryota; kingdom Viridiplantae; phylum Streptophyta; class Magnoliopsida; order Poales; family Poaceae; genus Aegilops; species Aegilops umbellulata. The sequence goes on along the minus strand of CP136055.1, from coordinate 369,417,517 downwards.
AGCTGAACGTGTGCTAGAACTCGGAGGTGCCGTAGTTTCGATGCTTGATCGGTCGGGCCGTGAAGACGTACGACTACATCAACCGCGTTGTTATAACGCTTCCGCTTTCGGTCTACGATGGTACGTGGACAACACTCTCCCCTGTCGTTGCTATGCATCACCATGATCTTGCGTGTGCGTAGGAATTTTTTTGAAATTACTACGTTCCCCAACAGTGGCATCCGAGCCTAGGTTTTATGCGTAGATGTCATATGCACGAGTAGAACACAAGTGAGTTGTGGGCGATATAAGTCATACTGCTTACCAGCATGTCATACTTTGGTTCGGCGGTATTGTTGGATGAAGCGGCCCGGACCGACATTACGCGTACGCTTACGCGAGACTGGTTTTACCGACGTGCTATGCACACAGGTGACTAGCGGGTGTCAGTTTCTCCAACTTTAGTTGAACCGAGTGTGGCTATGCCCAGTCCTTGCGAAGGTTAAAACAGCACCAACTTGACAAACTATCATTGTGGTTTTGATGCGTAGGTAAGAATGGTTCTTGCTAAAGCCCAGTGGCAGCCACGTAAAACTTGCAACAACAAAGTAGAGGACGTCTAACTTGTTTTTGCAGGGCATGTTGTGATGTGAAATGGTCAAGACGTGATGAGATATAAGTTGTTGTATGAGATGATCATATTTTGTTGAAGTTATCGGCAACTGGCAAAAGCCTTATGGTCGCCTCTTTATTGCATAAGATGCAAGCGCCAAATAATTGCTTTACTTTACCGCTACGCGATAGCAATAGTTGCAAGAGCAATAGTTGGCGAGACGACCATGTGACGACACATTGATATAGATCAAAGATGATGGAGATCATGCTGTCATGCCGGTGACGATGGAGATCATGACGATGCTTTGGAGATTGAGATCAAAGGCACAACATGATGATGGCCATATCATGTCACATATTTTGATTGCATGTGATGTTTATCTTTTATACATCTTATTTTGCTTAGTTCGACGGTAGCTTTATAAGATGATCTCTCACTAAATTATCAAGGTATAAGTGTTCTCCCTGAGTATGCACCGTTGCGAAAGTTCTTCGTGCTGAGACACCACGTGATGATCGGGTGTGATAGGCTCTACGTTCAAATACAACAGGTGCAAAACAGTTGCACACGCGGAATACTCAGGTTAAACTTGACGAGCCTAGCATATAACAGATATGGCCTCGGAACACTGAGACCGAAAGGTCGAGCGTGAATCATATAGTAGATATGATCAAGATAGTGATGTTCACCATTGAAACTACTCCATATCACATGATGATCGGACATGGTTTAGTTGATTTGGATCACGTGATCACTTAGAGGATTAGAGGGATGTCTATCTAAGTGGGAGTTCTTAAGTAATATGATTAATTGAACTTAAATTTATCATGAACTTAGTGCCGATAGTATTTTGCAAATTATGTTGTAGATCAATAGCTCGCGTTGTTGCTTCCCTATGTTTATTTTGATATGTTCCTAGAGAAAAATTATGTTGAAAAATGTTAGTAGCAATGATGCGATCGGATCCGTGATCTGAGGATTATCCTCATTGCTGCACAGAAGAATTATGTCCTTGATGCACCGCTAGGTGACAGACCTATTGCAGGAGCAGATGCAGACGTTATGAACGTTTGGCTAGCTCAATATGATGACTACTTGATAGTTTAGTGCACCATGCTTAACGGCTTAGAATCGGGACTTCAAAGACGTTTTAAACGTCAAGGACCATATGAGATGTTCCAGGAGTTGAAGCTAATATTTCAAGCAAGTACCCGAGTTGAGAGATATGAAGTCTCCAACAAGTTCTATAGCTAAAAGATGGAGGAGAATAGCTCAAGCAGTGAGCATGCGCTCAGATTGTCTGGGTACTACAATCGCTTGAATCAAGTGGGAGTTAATCTTCCAGATAAAATAGTGATTTACAGAATTCTCTAGTCACCATCACCAAGTTAGTAGAACTTCATGATGAACTATAATATGCAAGGGATAACGCAAACGATTCCCAAGCTGAGGTAGAAATCAAGAAAGAGCATCAAGTGTTGATGATTAACAAGATCACTAGTTTCAAGAAAAGGGCAAAGGGATAGAAGGGGAACTTCAAGAAGAACGGCAAGCATGTTGCTGCTCAAGTGAAGAAGCCCAAGTCTGGTCCTAAGCCTGAGACTAAGTGCTTCTACTGCAAAGGGACTGGTCACTAGAAGCAGAACTACCCCAAGTATTTGGCGGATAAGAAGTATGGCAAAGTGAACAAAGGTATATTGGATGTACATGTTATTGATGTGTACTTTACTAGTGTTTATAGCAACCCCTCGGAACTTGATACTAGTTCAGTTGCTAAGAGTAGTAACTCGAAATGGGAGTTGCAAAATAAACATAAACTAGTAAAGGGCAAGGTGACGATGTGTGTTGGAAGTAGTTCCAAGATTGATATGATCATCATCGCACACTCCCTATACTTTCGGGATTAGTGTTGAAACTAAATAAGTGTTATTTGGTGTTTGCATTGAGCATAAATATGATTTGATCATGTTTATTGCAATACGGTTATTCATTTAAGTTGGAGAACAATTGTTGTTCTGTTTACATGAATAAAACCTTCTATGGTCATACACACCAACAAAAATGGTTTGTTGGATCTCGAACGTAGTGATACACATATTCATAATATTGAAGCCAAAAAGATGCAAAGTTAATAATGATAGTGCAACTTATTTGTGGCACTGCCGTTTATGTCATATTGGTGTAAATCGCATGAAGAAACTCCATGTTGATGGGATTTTGGAATCACTTGATGCTTACGAACCATGCCTTATGGGCAAGATGACTAAAACTCCGTTCTCCGGAACAATGGAGCGAGCAACTGACTTATTGGAAATAATACATACTGATGTATGCGCCGATGAGTGTTGAGGCTCGCGGCAAGTATCGTTATTTTTTGACCTTCACAGATAATTTGAGTAGATATGGGTATATCTACTTGATGAAACATAAGTCTGAAACATTTGAAAAGTTCAAAGAATTTCAGAGTGAAGTGGAAAATCATCGTAACAAGAGAATAAAGTTTCTACGATCTGATCGTGGAGAAGAATATTTGAGTTACGAGTTAACAATGCGGAATAGTTTCGCAACTCACGCCACCTGGAACACCACAACATAATGGTGTTTCCGAACATCATAACCGTACTTTATTGGATATAGTGCAATCTATGATGTCTGTTACCGATTTACCACTATCGTTTTGGGGTGATGCATTAGAGACAACTGCATTCACGTTAAAAAGGGGCACCATCTAAGTCCATTGAGACGACACAGTATGAACTGTGGTTTGGCAAGAAACCAAAGTTGTCGTTTCTTAAAGTTTGGGGTTGCGATGCTTATAAGAAAAAGTTTCATCATGATAAGCTCAAACCCAAATTGGTGAAATGTGTCTTCATAGGATACCCAAAGGAGACAGTTGGGTACACCTTCTATCACAGATCCGAAGGCAAGACATTCGTTGCTGAGAATGGATACTTTCTAGAGAAGGAGTTTCTCTCGAAATAAGTGAGTGGAAGGAAAGTAGAACTTGATAAGGTAATTGTACCTTCTCCCTTATTGGAAAGTAGTTCATCACAGAAATTTGTTCGTGTGACTACTACACCAATTAATGAGGAAGCTAATGATGATGATCATGTAACTTCAGATCAAGTTACTACCGAATCTCGTAGGTAAACTAGAGTGAGATCCGCACAAGAGTGGTATGGTAATCCTGTTCTGGAAGTCATGTTACTAGACCATGATGAACTTGCGAACTATGAGGAAGCGATGATGAGCCCAGGTTCCGCGAAATGGTTTGAGGCCATGAAATCTGAGATAGGATCCATGTATGAGAACAAAGTATGGACTTTGGTTTACTTGCCCGATGATCGGGAAGCCATAGAAAATAAATGGATCTTCAAGAGGAAGACGGACGCTAATAGTAGTGGTACTATCTACAAAGCTAGACTTGTCGAAAAAGGTTTTTGACAGAGTTCAAGGTTTTGACTACGATGAGATTTTCTCACTCGTAACGATGCTTAAAGTCTGTCTGAATCATGTTAGCAATTGCCGCATTTTATGAAATCTGGCAAATGGATAACAAAACTGCAATCCTTAATGGATTTCTTAAAGAAGAGTTGTATATGATGCAACCAGAAGGTTTTGTCAATCCTAAAGGTGTTAACAAAATGTGCAAGCTCCAGCGATCCATCTATGGACTGGTGCAAGCATCTCGGAGTTGGAATATATGCTTTGATAAGTTGATCAAAGGATATAGTTTTATACAAACTTGCGGTGAAGTCTGTATTTACAAGAAAGTGAGTGGGAGCACTACAACATTTCTGATAAGTATATGTAAATGACATATTGTTGATCGGAAATAATGTAGAATTATTCTGCAAAGCATAAAGGAGTGTTTGAAAGGAGTTTTTTCAAAGAAAGACCTCAGTGAAGCTACTTACATATTGAGCATCAAGATCTATAGAGATAGATCAAGACGCTTGATAAGTTTTTTCAATGAGTACATACCTTGACAATATTTTGAAGTAGTTCAAAATGGAATAGTCAAAGAAAGAGTTCTTGCCTGTGTTACAAGGTGTGAATTGAGTAAGACTCAAAGCCCAACCATGGCAGAAGATAGAAAGAGAATGAAAGTCATTCCCTATGCCTCAGCCATACGTTCTATAAAGTATGCCATGCTGTGTACCAAATCTATTGTATACCCTACACTGATTTTGGCAAGGGAGTACAATAAGTGATCTAGGAGTAGATCACTGGACAGCGGTCAAAATTATCCTTAGTGGAATAAGGATATATTTCTCGATTATGGAGATGACAAAAAGGTTCGCCGTAAAGGGTTACGTAGATGCAAGTTTTGACACTAATCCAGATGACTCTAAGTCTCAATCTGGATACATATTGAAAGTGGGAGCAATTAGCTAGAATAGCTCCATGCAGAGCATTGTAGACATAGAAAATTGCAAAATACATAACGAATCTGAATGTGAAAGACCCGTTGACTAAGATTCTCTCACAAGCAAAACATGATCACACCTTAGTACTCTTTGGGTGTTAATCACATAGCGATGTGAACTAGATTACTGAATCTAGTAAACCCTTTGGGTGTTAGTCACATGGCGATGTGAACTATGGGTGTTAATCACATGATGATGTGAACTGTCGGTGTTAATCACATGGTGATGTGATCTAGATTATTGACTCTAGTGCAAGTGGGAGACTGAAGGAAATATGCCCTAGAGGCAATAATAAAGTTATTGTTTATTTCCTTATATCATGATAAATGTTTATTATTCACGCTAGAATTGTATTAACCGGAAACATAATACATGTGTGAATACATAGACACACAGAGTGTCACTAGTATGCCTCTACTTGACTAGCTCGTTAATCGAAGATGGTTATGTTTCCTAACCATGAACAAAAGAGTTGTTATTTGATTAACGGGATCACATCATTAGAAGAATGATGTGATTTACATGACCCATTCCATTAGCTTAGGACCCGATCGTTTAGTATGTTGCTATTGCTTTCTTCATGACTTATACATGTTCCTATGACTATGAGATTACGCAACTCCCGTTTGCCGGAGGAACACTTTGTGTGCTACCAAACGTCACAACGTAACTGGGTGATTATAAAGGAGCTCTACAGGTGTCTCCAAAGGTACATGTTGGGTTGGCGTATTTCGAGATTAGGATTTGTCACTCCGATTGTCGGAGAGGTATCTCTAGGCCCTCTCGGTAATGCACATCACTTAAGCCTTGCAAGCAATGCAACTAATGAGTTAGCTGCGAGATGATGTGTTACGGAACGAGTAAAGAGACTTTCCGGTAACGAGATTGAACTAGGTATTAAGATACCGACGATCGAATCTCGGGCAAGTAACATACCGATGACAAAGGGAACAACGTATGTTGTTATGCGGTCTGACCGATAAAGATCTTCGTAGAATATGTAGGAGCCAATATGAGCATCCAGGTTCCACTATTGGTTATTGACCAGAGATGTGTCTCGGTCATGTCTACATTGTTCTCGAACCCGTAGGGTCCGCACGCTTAACGTTACAATGATAGTTTCATTATGAGTTTATATATTTTGATGTACCGAAGGTTGTTCGGAGTCCCGGATGTGATTACGGACATGACGAGGAGTCTCGAAATGGTCGAGACATGAAAATTGATATATTGGAAGCCTATGTTTGGACATCGGAAGTGTTCCGGGTGAAATCGACATTTTACCAGAGTACCGGGAGGTTACCGGAACCCCCCGGTAACCTAATGGGCCTTAATGGGACTAGTGGAGGAAGAGGAGAGGAGGCCTAGGGGCTGCCGCGCGCCCCTCCCCCCCAAGTCCGAATTGGACAAGGAGGGGGGGCGGTGCCCCCCCTTTCCTTTCCCCCCTCTCCTCCTTCCCCCCAAGTCCTAATCCAACTAGGGAAAGGGAGGGGGAGTCCTACTCCTGGTAGGAGTAGGACTCCTCCGGCGCGCCTCCTCCTAGGTCCGGCCGCACACCCCCTTGCTCCTTTATATATGGGGGCAGGGGGGCACCTCTAGACACAAAGGTTGATCTTCGTGATCGTTCTCTTAGCCGTGTGCGGTGCCCCCCTCCACTATAATCCTCGATAATATTGTAGCAGTGCTTAGGTGAAGCCCTGCGACGGTAGAACATCAAGATCGTCACCACGCCGTCGTGCTGACAGAACTCATCCCCGACACTTTGCTGGATCGGAGTCCGGGGATCGTCATCGAGCTGAAGATGTGCTAGAACTTGGAGGTGCCGTAGTTTCGGTGCTTGATCGGTCGGGCCGTGAAGACGTACGACTACATCAACCGTGTTGTTATAATGCTTCCGCTTTCGGTCTACGAGGGTACGTGGACAACACTCTCCCCTCTTGTTGCTATGCATCACCATGATCTTGCGTGTGCGTAGGATTTTTTTTGAAATTACTGCGTTCCCCAACATTTCTTCACTTTCAATGTCTTTAGAAAGTCTTCAGAAATCCAAAGTCTTCAGTCGAAGACATTCATTTTTAGGGGTAGACTTTCTCTGTAAATATCAAACTCCTCATAGACTTATAGACCTGTGTACACTCAAAAACACATTAGTCCCTTAACCTATAAGTCTTCAATACACCAAAATCACTAAGGGGCACTAGATGCACTTACAATCTCCCCCATTTTTGGTGATTGATGACGATATTGGTTAAGTTTTCAACGGGGATAAACATATGAAGTGTAAATACTGACATTGAGGAATTTGATTGCAAGATATAGAAGAACCCCCCTGAAGATGTGCATAGTGAGGAATTTTCTTTTAAGGCAATGCACACTTGAAGAGTAGAATCATGGAGATCTCCCCCTATATCTTGTAATTCATACACGCATTTGACAAGTAATATGAAGAATTTGAAATGCATGATGAAATATGGTGACTGATGTAATTCAGCATGCGTGCATTAACATTAATGAGGAATAAGCATGCAGAAAATCTCATCAAAAGTATCAGACCACCATAGAGTTTAAGTTTACAACTCGATCGAATAAAGTCTCTGAAGAACGAGAGTTGTAACTTTGCAAAAAAATGCCCATAGAGGTAGACCCGCTTGAAGACTAACTCAAATTTCTCCCCCTTTGTCATCGAATGACCAAAAGGATTAAAAAATGAGGACTAACGCCCCTGAAGAATATCATGTTGATGGAGGAGCGCCAGCGTTGTTGGGGTCATTTGTTGTTGTAGGGCCTGCCGCAGTGTCGTCCAAGTCTTCATACTCGTCTGTGTTGCACGATGAAGAATATGAGCTGGCCACCAAGGAAGGAACCTTGACCTTCTTGAATTTCTTCGATGGAGGTGCAGACCAGTCAAAGTCCTCCTTGAGACCCATTTGCTTCAGATCTTCTTCACCATACAGATGTGATAAGACAGCCCAGGTATGACCGAAGACTTCATGGAGGTAGTTATGGTTTTTCTTCACTGCATTGTGTGTAGCAGTCATGTTGTGAAGAATAGAACCAAATTGGCGCTTAACCCATTTGTGGTTTCGATCCACCTTCTGGTGAAGATTAAGAAGAAGCTCACGGTCAGTCATCACCCTTGGAGCTGTGGCTTGAGGGTTTGGCTGGGATGCATTGGCAGCAGAGTCATGAGTGGCAGAGTCATCATTGGTGGAATAAGATGCAACTTTGCAAAACTGACCATCCAACGAACGAATGCCTTCATCAATAATAGCATTTGCCTTGCCCTATTCATCAGCTAAGGAATTTGTCCGCTTGAGGACTTCAATTGGGGGCAAGTAGCTGAGGTCATTCTGAAAATCAGCCTTGTAGTTGAGTGAAGACCTTGTTCTGAGGAATCTCATAATCCAAGGAGCATAGGGCTTCAACTCAAACGAAGAGAGTGCAACATTTGCCAGAGTCCTCATGAAGAAATCATGATAATTGACAGGAATGCCATGCATGATGTTCAATAGCAGATTCTTCATGATGCCAACGACTTCCTCATCAGACGAGTCATGGCCTTTGATAGGACCCAAAGTCTTCGTTAGAATGCGATAGACTGTTCTTGGCACATATAGCAATTCCTTCATGAGGAATTTGGTCCTTGGGGCTTGACCGAGCTTCAGAGGCTTCATTAGCACTTGCATGTAATGGGCAGTGAGTTCAGGCTCATGGTATAGGCAATGAGCACCTTCAAGGGGAGGATTGATTGACACGGCATGAAGTAATTCAGAGGCCGGTGCTTTGTAATGAGTATTTTCGGTCATCCAGTCCAATACCCAAGTGTTGATATCGTCAACATCTCATGTGACATGCAGTGTTGCGTAGAACTGAAGAATAAGATCTTCATTCCAATCAATGATGTCAGAGCAAAAGTTGAGCAGTCCTGCATCATGAAGCACACTGAGGACTAGGTTGAAGCAACGCAGTGATTCCATATCCACGTGAGGAATATGTTCATCGTCGAAGACTTTGTCCTTGTTGAAGAGTAGTGAAGAATAAAAATTTGCTTGGCTGGCAGTCCAAAAGCGCTTCTTTCTAAGACGAGCAGAGTCATGAGGATTATAGTATGTGAAGAACACATGCTCACCGAGGAAGTCATCAGCCTTGAATTTCTGCTTCTTCGAGAAGGGATCCTTTGGCTTGGGCTGAGGGGTATCGGTCAATTGCATCACCACCTCAGGAGTCACAATCTCAGGATCCACAGGCTGAGGAATTTTAGCTTGTTCTTCAGTGGCAGCCTGGGTCTTCAATTCTTCATTAACATTTTCTTCAGCGCCAGTGGCTGGAAACTCTTCATGGACAGACGGGGTTGCACGAGGTTCTTCAGATCCCATTTGTACTTCAGTATTACAGGGGACTGAGGAATTTGTTGTAGGGGGTGTGAACAGAGGAGAATTGGGGTGCTGACTTTCCCAAAAGTCATCATTCAACACAGGAGTTGTGCACCCAATGTCCACATCTTCTTCTTCACTCTTTTCCTCAACGCCGGCCTCTTCAGCAGTGAACTGAGGCATGGGCGATGAGACTATTAGGGTTGAAGGGATTGCATCTGTCGGATTTCGGGTTCCGGCAGACCCTTGAGGTTCGAACACTGGGGTGCACGCGGAGATTTCGCCTTCTACCTACCTGCACCCCACCGCCTCGCTAAGATCTAAGCTATGGAAAGAACAGCACAAGAGACACAGGGTTTATACTAGTTCGGGCCACCATTGTGGTGTAATACCCTACTCTAGTTTGTGGTGTGGTGGATTGCCTCTTAGGCTGATGATGATGAGCAATACAAGGAAGAACAGCCTCGCGAGGGTCTGTTCTTGGCTGGGGCGATGAACTGCTACGAGGAGTTCAGTCACCCTTCTCTCTCTCTCTCTCTCTCTCTGTGTGTGTGTGTGTGTGTGTGTGTGTGTGTGTGTGTGTGTGATGCTACTCGATCCGATCCCAGCTTGTTTCTGGATTGGCCGATTGCCTCTACCCTAGGGTGGCTAGTCCTATTTATAGGCAAAGGCCCTGGGCCTCTTCCCAAATATTGAGCGGGAAGGGCGCCAACAATTGGCCATTTTGAAGGGGAACATCTAGTACACTTATCCTGACTAAAATTGGTCCTCGCCTGCCAAAGGATCTGGTGGTGACGCTGGCTTGGGCTCCACAATGACTTCCTCCCTGCCGTTGGGCTGGTCTTGGTCTCGTTGCACCGAAACGGGTGCCTTTGCTTGATGCTCTCGCCTGCGCTTGCTCCCTTTGCACCAAAGAGGAAAGGAGGACACTGCGCGGGCTGGCGCCCGCCTGGCGCCCTTGGTCGTCATGGCTTGCGTCACGGGCACCTCGTGAGGTACCCCTCCTTGATCTCTCCGCCTCCTCGCAAGCCAGTCTGATGAGGCCGTGCCTGAGGAAGCTCCGTGTCGTCCGCCCCGCGAGGCTTGGCCCCTCACGAGGGTCTTGGGTCTGTGTTGATGAAGATGGGCCATGCTGGGCCCCCCTTTGAGCCACGCCACAGGCCGCAGGCAGGCAAGTCTGGGGACCCCCGTTCCCAGAACACCGACCGTAGCCCCCGGGCCAAAGGCGCGCCTGGACTTGGCCGTGCAGGGAGGCGAAAGGGCAAGAGCAAAGTGCCGCGGGCCCTAACAGCCTGCGGCCTTGGGCGCCACGTGGCGGTTAATTGGACGTGAGCGTCTCCACTTCCCCACGACGCCTCGGCAACTGCACGGATTGGACAAGTCCTTGCATGCAAAGCGGGTCATGATTACCTGCGATCGTGGAGGTCGGCGGTTGGCCTTCGCCGACCATAAGTACGGAACGGCACACGCCCTTCCAGTCCATCTCTTCTTGCTTCTCCTTCTTCCCGGTCCTTGCTCCGTCTTGCTGCGATGGCTCCGATCCGCCGGTTCTCGGCGGCAGAGAAGGGAAAGGCTCCCTGAGAGGAACCAGACCCGCTCCCGCCGAAGAAACGGCTCACCCTCTGCCGCCGGGACGAGGGGGCCCATCAGGTGGTGTCGGGGCCCTGGTGCGAGCGGCCACCGCCGGGGTTCTCGCTTCCCTTGTACGCCCACATCAAGGGCTCTGAAGGAGTCGATGCCGATCGCCACGGGCGGCACCGCCGTCGGCGCCGACGGGTCACGAAGGTGTGGGTCGTCCCCCTGGGGTCCACACCGAGGGCTCCTCCCGAGAGTTCGTGCTCCGCGCCGCCATGCCTCCTCAGTCTTGGATTCGCCTTCCTCCCTTCTTCGCCTCCATCATCCCGCAGGGAGAACTCCTAGAGCTTTGGCTGCAGCACGCCGGCTGCAGCACCCTCGCGAACGAGGCAGAGGTCGCGGTCGTTGCCCCAGGCGAGGTCTTCATGACTCGAGGCTGGGGCGAAATCGCATGGCTTTGCAGGACAAGAGGCGCCTTCGTGATCCACTTGGAGTACAACGGTGCTTCGGTGATGTTCTTCAAGGTCTTCGATGCGAACAGGCGCCGGCTGGAGTGCTGCCCCGGGAGAGGTGGTCGGGACCCTGCTACGGCGAGGACTGGGCCCGCCGACCGCTCCCTTGGCGGCTCCTCAGGCGGCGGAGGCGTCGGAGGATCCAGCGACTCCGGCGAGCTCTTCGCGACTCCGGAGACGAGTGATGACAGCTACGAGCCCCCGAGCCGGCGCCGCTCCTGGAGCAGGGTGGGCTCGTCAGGCCGTCGCCGACTCTGATCTGGATGGGGTTGGCGCCGGTGCTTGATGGCCCACTGTTGATGATGGCGTCTTTTGCAGGGGCGTGTGTAGTTAGTGTCCTTTTAGGATCTGTTCCCTGCGAGGAATCAAAGACGCGTCCCGTGGGGGCTTGTAAGGTGCCTGTGATCCTGTTTGTTAATATAACCCTTGTCGTAGAATTGTGCGAGTTGCTCATTCCGTGTTAGCTCAGTTCTCCCTTTCGAACCTCACGATGGCTTGTTGCTCTACGCCGACAGGTCCCAGTCCCAAGGCGGCTTCAGCCGTCGCTGGTATGCCAGGTCGCGATGCCGTGGTCAAGGCCAGGAGGTGAGCGACCCGGGGTCCGGTAAGAGCCCCTGAGTCGCGATGCTTAGGAGGTCCCCTTTGGCGCTCAAGCATCCGTTGTTCAATGAGAAAGGAGAGCGGCGTTGCTAACACGGGATTGCATTAGGTGCGGGGACGGTGCCACGGTAGTTGGTGCTTCCGGGTGGTGACTTATCTCGAGAATCAAGGACCGCTCCCTGGTGTGTCGCCGGGTCCGTGCATCGGCAGGCGTGAGGTTGCTCGGCGAGGTCGTCGCGTGTCCGTCCCCTCTCGCCTTTGCTCCCCTTTCTGCTCTACGTCCTCGGGTCCCGGCCCTCGAGCGAGTCTCAGCCATCGCTGGTATGCCAGGTCGCGATGCCAGGGACAAGGCCACAGGGTGAGGGCTGGAGATCCAGTAGGAGCCCTGAGTCGCGATGCTCAGGCACCCCCCCTTTAACGTGCAAGCGGTTCGCGCGGATGAGAGTGAAGGAGTCACCACAAGGGCCTCGTCTGACATAGCTCCTTTAGGAGATCCTGTAGACCCATCATAGAAAGAACGAGGGGTTGCCATGACAATTGACAGTCAACCGTTGGTTGCTTCCGAGGGGCGATGAGGCACTGAAGGCTTGACGAGGTGGCGCCATGCGGGGCTGCTATGGCCAGAGCTCAGCCATTCAGGTTTGTCGGCGTTGTAGGGACGGACCCATCCGCAAGCGTCGTGTCGTTTTGGGAGCAGCTCCGTCAGTTGGCGTCAGTTGAGCGGGCAACTAGGTCAAACACATTAGCCGCGAAGGAGTGGATTCATTCAAATAGATGCTGGGAAGGCGGACATCACTGGGTCAGGCCCGAGCGACTTGGGGATGATGCAGCCTGAGGGGCGCCCCCAACAAAGTAAGCTAACAACATGAAATAAAAGGGATACATGCCGCAGGGACGGACCCGCGCGGCCTGGGAATAATGCAGCCCTGGTGGCGCTCCTAGCTGGAAATGAAACTTGAAAGATGACACCTGATGATGTTGAGGACGAATGAGTGTTGGTGTAGCAGACTCGGTGGGCTGCGGAAGCCAATCCTCACGAGCCCCTTGGCCCAGGGGCCTCGGGAGGCTCCGGAGGCGCTGGTGGCTCCTCGCGGACCATCTCCATCTCCGCCAAGGTTGCGGAACGCCTGGCCTCTTGAGCCTCCGTGATGCCCCTCATGAGGCGCTGGTACGTGGCAGCCGCGTTCGGCAAGCCGTAAGGCATGCGAATGTAGCTGTGGCGTGGACCTTCGCAGCGCCCCACTCGCGAGGGCCAGAGGCGCTCTAGAGAGGCGACTCAATTGAGCCCTGGTATGTCGATGCAGACGCGCTGCCCACCATCCTCGCCTAGATGGGGAGCCATAGCTGGTAGGCGGCGGCCGCCTCTCATGACTCTTGACTCCTGTAGCTCCTGAATGGCCTTGCTGAGGAACTCCTGAGGATCTGGCCCTCCTTGCCTTACTCCTTCTTGAGGGAGACGTGCTTCGAAACATGCCTCCATGTGGTGCCCAAGCGCCTCCCTCGTGACCTTAGCCAGGTTGGTGGCCCTCTAGGGGAGAGCCCCCGAGCCCTGCCTGAGGAGGGCGCCGGGCGCGCTTTCCTATGCGCTGGAAGGAGGTTCCCCCTGGGCAGGCGCGGGCCCTGAGGGGCCGGGCCGGACGATGTCTTCTTCTTCTTGGGGGTGGTCTCGGGAAGCCTCCTGCTTCCGCAATCCGGATCTTCCAGTGATGCGGCCTGAAAGGCTCGTTCCAGGGAACACACCGCGTCCTTCTCTTCACAGGGCACCGTGATGACTCCGCCACTTCCTGGCATCTTGAGGACGTTGTAGCCGTGGTGAGTTACGGCCATGAACTTGGCCAACGCTGGTTACCCAAGGATGGCGTTGTACGGTAGGCGAATGTGAGCGACGTCGAAGTCGATGAGCTCGGTGCGGTAGTTGTCGCGTGCCCCGAAGGTGACAGGGAGGCGGACCTACCCAATCGGGACCGTGGAGTCGTCGGTGACTCCAGAGAAAGGCTTGGTTGGCTGAAGCTGGTTGTAGGGCATTTGGAGATTGTTGAATGTTTCCACGGACAGGACGTTGAGCCCAGCCCCGCCATCGATGAGGGTCCTAGTGACAAGCACGTTGCTGATGATTGGGGAACAAAGCATTGGGAGGACTCCGGCTGTGGCCGCACACTTGAGCTGATCCGCTGAGCTGAACGTGATGGCGCACACCGACCACCTAAGAGGGCGCGTGGCTTCGAGCTTGGGGAGGACTGCATTTACTTCGCGGGCAAACTGCTTGAAGATGCGCTGAGAGGCTGGGGCTTGAGCCCCGCCCAGGATGCAGGCGATCGCGCGCGGCTCCTGGAAGCCCCCGGCCCCCTCGTCCTGATGGCGGTCCTCGTTTCTCCTTGGCTGCGGCGGCAGCGGAGGGAGGCCTGCGTTGCCTTGCGGGCGATCCTCGCGAGGCTGATCCCTCCAGTCCCCCTCGCGAGGCAGGTCTTGCCAGCGGTCCTCGCGAGGTCGATCGCGCCACCCTTGGCACGGGTCACGGTCTTCCCAGCGTCCTGCGTTCCTTCCTCCTCCTCGACCATAGCCCCAGTCACCGGGGTCGAGACAACGACCGATCCTTCCTTCTCGCACGGCTTGGAGCTCTTGACATTCGTTGGTGTTGTGGGTGTGGAGGTCGTGGTACACACAGTACCGACTGCCCTTGGAAGACTCGGGCTGATCTCTTCCCCGCTTGGTGTCTGGTTCTGCCGCGAGCACGGCTGCCCCCTTGCGCTTCACATCCTTGGCCTTGGGCTTCTTCTCTTCTGGATCTGCGGCAGGCAGCTCGAGGAGGGAGAGACGCCCTTCCTCAGCCCTGGCGCACTTGGTCGCCAAGTTGAACAGCTCCAAGGAAGTGCACAGGTCTTCATGCATCGCCAGCTCCTCCTTCATCTTGACGTCGCACACGCCGTCGGAGAAGGCTGAGATGATGGCCTCCTCGGTCACCTTGGGAATCTTGAGGCATGCGTTGTTGAAGTGCTGGATGTATTTCTGCAAGGTCTCTCTGGGTTGTTGCTTGATGTGGCGCATGTCGCTCACGGCGGGTGGCCGGTCGCGAGTACCTTGGAAGTTGGCGATGAAGCGGGTGCGCATCTCGTCCCAGGAGGAGATCGTGCCTGGAGCCAGGTTCAGGAGCCAGGTGCGGGGCCCGTCCTTAAGTGCCATGGGAAACCAGTTCGCCATGACCTTCTCATCTCTGTTGGCAGCTTCGATGCCCAGCTCATAGAGCTGGAGGAACTCCGAAGGGTCGGCCGTGCCACCGTAACGAGGAGGCAGGTCTGGCTTGAACTTGCCGGGCCACGTGACGCTGCGTAGCTCGGTGGTGAAGGCACGACAGCCTGCTGTGGCCACGGGAGGCCTTGGGTGACGGAGAGCTTGGTCTTGCAGGTCCCCATGCGCTGCAGCTGGGAGCAGCGCGGGGTCTTGACGTGCGAGAGTAGGAGCATGGTCGCGACGTGCTGGAGCAGGGAGCACCCGGGCAGCTTCTTGCGGGCGAGGGACTTCTTGGCAGCTCTGCTCTTGCCACGCTGGCACCTGACGGAGCGGGTTCCGCCCAGGGGCCACGCGCCTTGGAGCCAGGGCGCCTTCTTGAGGAGGCGGCTGGGGCGCCCCCGGAGCTTCGTCGCAGGAGAGCCCCCTGCGGCGCGGACGAGCTCGGCAACGCGGTTGAGCCATTCTTCGTAAACGTGGTCGACGGGACGGTAGCGCAGGAGCTCGTTTGCCGCGATGAGCACAGCTCGAGCCTCCATGGGTGCGCAGAGCGCGCGGGACGAAGAACCAGCTAGGGTGAGCGAGGGAGTAGCGGTGCGGACGTCTTGCCGCACGGACGGATGCTGAGAAGACGCTTGCTGCTCGTTTCCCGCCGGGCCGGTGGTGGCGTTGACGGTAGGTTACGGGGAACGGCGAGGACGCCCACCGACAGGAGCCGTCTGGGCGACGCGGGAAGCGAGAGCGGCTCGGCGCTCAGCTCGGGGCCGACGAGCGTCAGACATGGACGCGATGGTCGGAGGAGAACGGGGCGGTGGAAGACGAATTCCGACGCACCCCTACCTGGCGCGCCAAATGTCGGATTTCGGGTTCCGGTAGACCCTTGAGGTTCGAACACTTGGGTGCGCACGGAGATTTCGCCTTCTACCTACCTGCACCCCACAGCCTCGCTAAGATCAAAGCTATGGAAAGAACAACACAAGAGACACAGGGTTTATACTAGTTCGGGCCACCATTGTGGTTTAATACCCTACTCTAGTTTGTGGTGTGGTGGATTGCCTCTTGGGCTGATGATGATGAGCAATACAAGGAAGAACAGCCTCGCGAGGGTCTGTTCTTGGCTGGGGCGATGAACTGCTAGGAGGAGTTCAGTCACCCTTCTCTCTCTCTCTCTCTCTCTCTCTCTCTCTCTCTGTGTGTGTGTGTGTGTGTGTGTGTGTGTGTGTGTGTGTGTGTGATGCTACTCGATCCGATCCCAGCTTGTTTCTGGATTGGCCGATTGCCTCTACCCTGGGGGTGGCTAGTCCTATTTATAGGCAAAGCCCCTGGGCCTCTTCCCAAATATTGAGCGGGAAGGGCGCCAACAATTGGCCATTTTGAAGGGGAACATCTGGTACACTTATCCTGACTAAAGTTGGTCCTCGCCTGCCAAAGGCTCTGGCGGTGACGCTGGCTTGGGCTCCACAATGACTTCCTCCCTGCCGTTGGGCTGGTCTTGGTCTCGTTGCACCGAAACGGGTGCCTTTGCTTGATGCTCTCGCCTGCGCTTGCTCCCTTTGCACCAAAGAGGAAAGGAGGACACTGCGCGGGCTGGCGCCCGCCTGGCGCCCTTGGTCGTCATGGCTTGCGTCACGGGCACCTCATGAGGTACCCCGCCTTGATCTCTCCACCTCCTCGCGAGCCAACCTGATGAGGCCGTGCCTGAGGAAGCTCTATGTCGTCCGCCTCGCGAGGCTTGGCCCCTCGCGAGGGTCTTGGGTCTGTGTTGATGAAGATGAGCAGTGCTGGGCCCCCCTTTGAGCCACGCCGCAGGCCGCAGGCAGGCAAGTCTGGGGACCCCCGTTCCCAGAACACCGACAGCATCCGCTTCAATTTCTTCATCCAACTGCTCTAAAGCAGCAGCAGAAGGAATGTCATCATCAGATCCACTTGGGATATCATATTCTTCATCAAAAGGAACAAGGTCCTTTGATGGCATGGATGAGATAGTAATAGCATCAATTGGATTGTCAAAAGAGCTAGTCAGCGGGTTCATCTTCTTCGGAGGTGAAGAATCTGATGCAGTTGATGCCTTCCTTTTCTTCATAGTTGCACGCTCTGCAGCATTGGTCTTCTTCACATGTGATGCAAACGGAAAGATCGGAGTTGGGGTAGGTGCAGGAGGAGCAGAGGAATTAGGTTCAATAACTTCAGGCACAACTGATGCAGTTGCCCTGACTTCTTCAGTTTCTTCAGGCGCAACACTAGTGGTTGCCCTGGCAATTTCTTCAGCGGCTGGAATGCAGTCATTAGCTCTGGTACTCTGAGTTTCTTCAGCAGCCTGATTTTCATCAGCGGTGCTGGCATGCTCTTCAGTAGGCTGAGCAGATGCCTCAGCCTGAGGATTTTCTTGTTGCGTTGGGGCTGCAACATTGGAAGTGAACTTCTCAGTTATCTTCACAAATCTGACTTTGGCTTCAAGCCAGTCAGCATAGTAGCGATCAAATCCATCACTTAATTGCTTGATCTTAGATTGAAGAGCAACAAGTTCTTCAGGTGAAAAGCTTCAGAATGTTTTGCTTCAGGAAGCGCTCTTTCTTGTATTGCGCTTTCTTCACCCTCCTTCCTTGTTCAAATTTCCATTTTTCCTCATCAATGAAGGCAGTCATAACATCACTTTGACCAGGAGTAAGGTTCATCTCCGGTAGAGGTGTGTTGGGATCCTTGTGCCATTGATCGATGAAGTCTAGGATCAACTTCAGATCCAGTATCAATGGCACATTGCTGCCTTTGGCTGTAGCAGCCCTGAGCTGCCTGTCTCTGATGATTTCGGCAAGTTCCTCCTCATCAGCTTCGTCATCTTCGGACGGTACTTGAAAGGTGACTTGCTTCTTGTGAGGACTTGGTCGAGAGCCTCGTCCAGCAGTGGCCTTTTTCTTCAGCAGAGAGGGGCCAGTTGAGGAATTTGGAGCAGCTGAATAACTAGCACAAGCTCCTGAGGCAATAGAGATGCTTGTCGTCCTTTGGCACGTGGCGAGATGCACAGGTGCAGAGGATTTGGGCGGAGGAGCTGAGGACTTTGAAGGAGCTGGAGCAGCTTGAGGAAATGGCCGTGAGGACTTTGAAGAACTTGGCCGTGAGGGCATTGCTGAGGAGCTTGGCTGTGAGGGAATTGAGGGTGAAGCACCGGGCTTATGAGCAGGCTTGTTTGCCATGGCCTTCTTTGGCTTGCTTGTAGAGGCCTCAGCTGTGGTAGCAGCAGCAGGAGAGTCTTCACTGAATTTCCTCACTACTTCCTTAGCTATCTTGGCTAGCTTGGCCTAGCGCTTGGCACATTCATCAGGATAATCCTCACCATGCTTGAGGCTGGTAGGATCAGCTTCTTGGCCAGGTGCCAATGGAGGTCTTGGGCATGGAGGGTTGAGAGCGAATTTCTTCATATACTTGGGAGTAACATATATGTACTCCCTCCATTCCCGTGCCCATCTCCTCTCTATCCTTTGTATGCGCACCTTGCGCTGATTTTTTATCCTCCTTGCCAAATTTGGCCTCATCAGGAGTGCAATAATCCTTGTATATGTCATTAGGTATCTCGAAAGCAGTATTGACCTCAGGCCTCTTTCCTCCCTTCTGTGGCTTCTTACCATCAGCCATTTTCTTCAGCTGAGGAATTTGAGCAATGGAATTCTCTGAAGAGTTGTGCAACTTTTCTTCAAGGAACGCTGCAAATGAGTTAAGTTGATGAGAACCTAGTGATTCAGCAGCGGGCATGAGTACCTGTGAACAGAGTGTAGTTGCGAGGAATTTGGAGAGGTCATATGCGTTCTCAGAAGGTTTTGCAAAAAGAACAAGTTTGAGGAATTTGACCGGATCAGTCTTGAAGAATTTCACTAAGCATTCTTTGTCTTAGGTTCCAGAGTTGTACAGATTGAAAATCCACACAATTGAGGAATCTTGAAGAAAAATGTTGCTTGGGGAAATAGATCAAGAACAGATGTTATGTGAGGTGTCTAGTGTGTGAAGATTTGAAGAATAAACAACTTTGAAGATTTTGTAGAAAACATTCAAATCAACAAGGGCAGTAAAAGTAACTTTTAATTACCCCGGACGAAGAACACGACGAACTGGGAAGTGTAGATGTGAAGCTCGTCGGTTCAGATCTTCCATGCCCTAACTTGGCAGAGGAAGACAGCTACGGCGGCGGCGGAGTGAAGAAATCCGCAGCCGGCGCGAGTACGACGACGACGAGGTGGAGGCAGTGAAGCTCTTCCTCACCGGCGATAATGAAGTAGCGGCGGCACTAGGTTTTGGGAAGCTCAAGCGGGACTGAGGTCGAGCGGTGTAAAAATGAAGTGAGGAAGGGGAGGGGTATTTATAGTCGGAGTGAAAAACTGTTCGCCCAAAGAAATTGGACGAACGTGCGCCTGACCCTTCTCACACTTGACATGTGTCACCCACGTACTGAGAGGTGGCGATCGTGTGAGATCTTGGATGAATATATAAGTATTATCATGGGATGTGGAACGGTTTTAGTGGCAAATGCCAAAAATTCAGATAAGATAAGTTTTAAAGTTCCGTTCGCAAATTCTTCAGCTGACAAGGACACAGTGAAGATTTTGAACGAGTTTTAAATAGAACGCACATGAAGAATTTGTGAATGGATTGGGTTGAGTATAGCATAGAGGGGGAAGGGTCCGATCACATTCACTTAGCAGAAAAAAGCAACTTGAAGAAATAACAATAAGTGAATGTTGTAGAGGACATAAACTCATATAAAAATCAGCACAAGGGGAAGAACAACCTCCTGATTATTGCACTCCTGATGAGTGAATGTTGTAGAGGAAATTTGGCCTCATCAGGAGTGCAATAGCCAATGAAGAAAAACAACGGAAACGGTGAAGACAATGCAAAGTTGAAGAAATTGAATAACTGAGGAATTTCAAAAAACTAAAGAGAAAAACTCAAATTGAAGATTTTCAACTTTTGGTGGTGGCGTGACCCATCGTATAAGAATGATGATTTCAGACACCGCGTACAATTGTCGTAGGGCTCTGAGAATCAAATTCTTCGTTAATTTCTTCACACTTAGAGTGTTAGTCTTCATTGATTGAAGAAAAACGTTTCTTCATGTGTTGCACATCTAAGTCATCAATTTTGCATAAGTGTTAGGATGAGTGTCCTTTTCAAAGAACATTCAAAGATTCTAAGATATTTAGCTCACACTGCAACTTGTTAAATCTCTTCTCATCCAAGGGCTTTGTGAAGATATCGGCTAGTTGTTCTTCAGTCTTCACATGCTCAATAGAAATGTAGCCCTTCAGCACATGATCACGAAGAAAATGATGACGAATCTGAATGTGCTTTGTCTTTGTCGGCGTTCTGGGAACGGGGGTCCCCAGACTTGCCTGCCTGCGGCCCATGGCGTGGCTATGCTGGCGGGCCTGAGCGGCCCATCTTCACCAACAAGGCATTCAAGACCCTCACGAGGGGCCAAACGTCACGAGGCGGACGATGCAAGACCTCCTCAGGAGCGACCTCTCTAGGCAGGCTCGCGAGGAGCGGAGATATCAAGGAGGGGCAAACCTCGCGAGGCTCTCGTGACGTGAGCCATGACGACCGGCACCAGGCGGGCGCCAGCATGCGCAGCGTCCTTGTTTCCTCTTTGGTGCTAAGGAGGCAGGCGTAGGTGCGGAGTACCGAGGCATCAGGCAAAGGTTTCCACATTGGTACAACGAGACCAAGACCAGCAGGATGGCAAGACGGAGGTCACCGTGGAGCCCAAAACGGCGTCACCACCAGAGCCTTTTGCAGGCGAAGACCGCTTTTGTCAGGATAGCTTGTACTAGATGTCCCCTTTCAAATTCGCCCGCCGTTGTTGGCTCTGTTCCTGCTCAATATTTGGGGAGAGGACTAGGGCCTATATAAGTAGAGGTAGCCACCACAGTAGGGAGGGGTCGATCCGATCGAGTTCTCATCCACAAGGCCACAGAGCACAAGAACACCTCATCCTCAGGAGGTTGTTCTTCCCCTTGTACTGTTCTTCATCAGCCCAAGAGGCAATCCACCACCACACACTGGAGTAGGGTATTACACCACAACGGTGGCCCGAACCAGTATAAACCTCGTGTCCTTCCGTGTTGTGAGTTCGTCGAGTTCGTCCGTGAGATCTTAGCGAGCTAGGGTGTAGATCGGTAGGAGGGAAAGAACTTCGCGCGCACCCCAGAGTTTGAACCTTAAGGGTTTTGCCAGAACCCCACATCCGACATTTGGCGCACCAGGTAGGGGTGCGCCAGAGCTTCTTCTCCACCAATCGACTTGCCGACGCTCCGTGGCCACGATGTCCGGCGACCCAAGCGCTGATTCTAACCGCTGGGCAGCTTGGCCAGCCCGGGCGGTGACACCTGCCCATGAAGACCCCGAGCTCGCGCTCCAGGCGGCGCGAGCGCCATCCAGTGCTGCGGGGCGCGAGCCGCGCGGCCAGGCGTCATCCACCCCCAGCCCACGGCAAGTGCGAGCCGCTGCAAGGGCAGCAAGCCACGCAGCAGCGACAGCACCGCATTCACGGCGGGGGCAGGCAAACATGCTGGCAGCGCCCACAGTGGCGCGAGAGCTGCTGCGGTGCTGGCTGATGGAGAGCGGCCGGGATGCACTGCTGGAGCGCGTTGCCGAGCTGCTGGATGCAGCGTCATCGGGAGCGCCGCTCTTCTGCTATCATCTTCCTTCTCAAGCCACGCCGGGGTCTCACGGCGGGCCTCGCCGCAACCACGCGACATCAGGTGCGCCTGGGGGCTTCGCCAACACCAGCATGGCCGGCGGCGCCGGAGGCTCCACCGCCCCCATGCCATCTGCGACAAGCATGGATACAAGCGTCACCCCCACGGTTCTAGTGGGATGCCGCGTTACCATCCTCAGGACATCGCACAGGGCCGGGCAACATGAAGTGTGGGGCACTACGGCGAGGTGTTCGGGGTGACAGCCCCGGAAGCCTACGTGCCCCGCATGATGGACTAGGAGTACGCACCGGAGGACAACCCTAGCTCGCTCCTCGGAGAAGAGTGGGAAGAAGGGACGCTGGAAGTTGAAGCCTTCCAGGAACCGACGGAGAACCACAACGATCGCGCCTGTGACAACGACTACAGGGTATCACTAATCTCTCAGGAGCAGGCTTACGCTAACCATGGGCTGCAAGTGAATCAGGTCACGGCATTGGTTGGCGACCCCGTCGCAGTAGCATCCCTTCCGCTGGGAGAGTCACGCAGGGGGCCACGAAGGGGGAGCCAGGAGCAAGGCTCCTCCCCACGTCACGCGAAGCCAAGCAACTCCCGGAGGTAGGCCCTCTGCCGGGGAGGAGCCGGCGAGTCTTTCCCCGGCAGAGGACCCGTGGTCGCCGGGGGCACCGCTGGCGTCCCCTTTCCCCCCTTTGTGTCGTCCAGGTTGCTGGTCGGCTCAAAGGTGGTCGAGGGAGGCACAAGCCGGGGCCCTCGTCTGGCGATATGAAGCAAGGCCGGTTCTTGTGAAGAAGGCCCAGTGCCTTTGAAGCTCGCCGTCCGTGACACTCTCACGTAATAATGAGTGGGGCTGTACACGCCCCGGAGTCTCAGGGGTGCCGGCCTCAGGGCCCGGGGCTCCCTCCCACGCCTAGTGGTAGCACTTAGCTCCGCGCTGGTGAGAAGACTTGAAGACCAGAAGACTAGACTAGGTGCCGGACGCGACCATTTGCTTTGGATCTTTTCTTCTGTAGCCTTGCTTTCTGGATTTGGATTTAAGTTGAAGTCAAGCTTTTATCGATGTGTGCAGGGGGTGCATTTTCTCGTTCAAAGCGATTTCTTGCCATCTGGTTCTTACCTTGTTCTCGAGCTCACGCTCGCCGCCTCCCCCTCGCGGCCCCCTCGTGAGCGGGGCTGGGCCCAGCAAGCGCGACGCGCGCGTCGCTCGGTGCAGGAACCTCACGAGGCCCTCTCGGGCAGGTCAGCAGACCCTCCAAGAGCCCCGCGACGACTCTCGGCCTCACAATACGATTCAGGGCCTGCCCCAGCTAAGGTAAACCGCAGCGGCAAGACTTGCCATCAAACTCGTGGCTGGCCAAAATGCACCCTTGATTCAGCATCGGGAAATAGAAATCATAAGTCATTTACATGAGGAGCTCCCCCTTCCAAAATGCTCTCACAATCTTCAGGGGCCACGCTCTAGTTTTTGCATACAGGGTGAAGCAGTAAATGGACGAGGAATTAGCCGGATATGTCGCTCGCCGCTTCCTCCGCGTCATCTTCGGACGTGCAGCTCGCTTCGTTGACGTCGTCATCGGCGCCGCCGCCACCATCACTAGTGTCGGCGTCCCCATCATCGACCATGTCGCCCCGGTCTGCGGCAACTACCACCGTGTCGTCCTCCGAAGTGAAGGCTCTGACCAACGCATCCACGTTGTCCTCCACCCACCGCGCCAGGTCGCCCCGGACGGCCTGTGGTACGGGGGAAATGGCAGCATCGAAGTCAAAGTTGGGGAAGGTGTTCCTGAAGTGGCTGAAGACGTGGGAGAACGCGCGCCCGAGCAGGCCCCGGCTCCTCTCCTCCACAAGCTGGCGAGCCCTGTCGGACCGGGCTTCCAGGCACGTCACCACGTCGGTGAAGAAGATCAAGTGACTGGCGTAGTCATTCGAGTGGTGATGCGGTGCATTCTCGTCACAGATGTGGCCCAGGGCGGTATTTGCCCTGTTCCGGAGGTCCTGAAGCATGGGGGCGTGCTCGCGCTCCAGCGTCCGTCGTTGGAGCACTTCCTCCCTGTTTTGCCGTGCGATGGCCTCGGCGTCACCAACCCGCTTCCGAAGAGAAAGCAGCTCGGCGTGGGTGGAGGCCAAGTCCGCCTGCGCCGTAACCAGGGCGGCAGCCGTGGCCTCCCCACGCCTCTCCGCCTCCTCCAACCTGGTCCCGAGGGCAGCAACCGTGCCCGCATCCTCTGCTCCAGCGAGCTTCAACTTCAAATCATACATACCCTCCAGGTCAGCGTGAACCTCGGCCACCCGGCGGTCGACTTCCTCCTGGATCCTGGCCTCGCGAGCCTGAGGGCATCTTCCGCCTGAGCAACTTGGCGCTCCCTCGTCTCCAGTTGTTCGAGCTCAAGGCTGCGCTCCACGGCTTCCAGAGCCAGCGCCTCCTCACGCCTCCGGACCTCCTCTTACTCTGCGGGCGTCCCCCTTAGCGACGCAAGGGCGGCTCTGCGCGCATCCACCTGTTGATCGAGGGACGCACTC
This sequence comes from Aegilops umbellulata, assembly GCA_032464435.1. Classification (NCBI taxonomy): domain Eukaryota; kingdom Viridiplantae; phylum Streptophyta; class Magnoliopsida; order Poales; family Poaceae; genus Aegilops; species Aegilops umbellulata. The sequence goes on along the minus strand of CP136055.1, from coordinate 369,392,983 downwards.
CAGGCCTGGAGCTCCCACGCGCGCTTCTCCGCAGCCTCGCGACGGCGGTCAGCCTCGCGAGCCTCTTCCAAGGCTCGGGAGCAAGCTTCGCGGGAAACCTTGAGGGATGCCTCGGCCTTCGTATTGTCGAGATCATGCTGATAGCGACCAAGATTGATGGCCACCCTCAGCTTACACCGTTCCTCCACCAGATGAAGACCTTCAGCCTCAAGGCGCGAGTCGACACCCGCAAGTTCTTCGCCAAGGCGGCTCATCGCGCCCATCGCCTCCTGGAAGAGCTCATGGAGAACGACGCTTCGCCCGCGCTCGAATTCGAATGCATGGCCCACCTCGTCCTCCACCTCGGGGGCTGCAGGCGGAACACCAAGTGGCGCACCGCCTCTCGGCAGGGGGCTGGGGGCTGGAGCCGCTCCAGGCGCCGGCCCGACCTTGTGAGAAGCTTCGGCCGGACGCGGCCCGCTGCTTGAGGAGGAGCCGAAGGTCGAAGTCAACCAGTTGCTGTCCATAACCAGAGGAGGAGACCAGGGAATGCCCGCCAGGCTCCAAGCCAGACCGCGCAGGAAGGGCGGCGAAGCCGCAGATTCAAGGCTCCATGAAGGAGAGCGCACTATTGGAAATATGCCCTAGAGGCAATAATAAAATGATTATTATTATATTTCCTTGTTCATGATAATTGTCTATTGTTCATGCTATAATTGTGTTATCCGGAAATCGTAATACATGTGTGAATACATAGACCACAACATGTCCCTAGTGAGCCTCAAGTTGACTAGCTCATTGATTAACAGATAGTCATGGTTTCCTGACTATGGGCATTAGATGTCATTGATAACGGGATCACATCATTAGGAGAATGATGTGATGGACAAGACCCAATCCTAAGCCTAGCACAAGATCGTGTAGTTCGTTTGCTAGAGCTTTTCCAATGTTAAGTATCATTTCCTTAGACCATGAGATCGTGTAACTCCCGGATACCGTAGGAGTGCTTTGGGTGTGCCAAACGTCACAACGTAACTGGCTGACTGTAAAGGTATACTACAGGTATCCCCGAAAGTATCTGTTGGGTTGACACGGATCGAGACTGGGATTTGTCACTCCGTATGACGGAGAGGTATCTCTGGGCCCACTCGGTAATGCATCATCATAATGAGCTCAATGTGACCAAGTGTTTGGTCACGGGATCATGCATTACGGTACGAGTAAAGTGACTTGCCGATAACGAGATTGAACAAGGTATTAGGATACCGACGATCGAATCTCGGGCAAGTAACGAACCGATTGACAAAGGGAATTGTATACGGGATTGATTGAATCCTCAACATCGTGGTTCATCCGATGAGATCATCGAGGAACATGTGGGAACCAACATGGGTATCCAGATCCCGCTGTTGGTTATTGACCGGAGAGTCATCTCGGTCATGTCTGCGTGTCTCCCGAACCCGTAGGGTCTACACAGTTAAGGTTTGGTGATGCTAGGGTTGTAGAGATATTAGTATGCAGCAACCTGAAAGTTGTTCGGAGCCCCGGATGAGATCCCGGACGTCACGAGGAGTTCCGGAATAGTCCGGAGGTAAAGATTTATATATAGGAAGTCAAGTTTCGGCCATCGGGAAAGTTGCGGGGTTAATCGGTATTATACCGGGACCACCGTAAGGGTCCCGAGGGTCCACCGGGTGGGGCCACCTATCCTGGAGGGCCCCATGGGCTGAAGTGGGAGGGGAACCAGCCCCTGGTGGGCTGGTATGCCCCCCTTGGGCCTCCCCTGCGCCTAGTGTTGGGAAACCCTAGGGGTGGGGGCGCCCCACTTGGCTTGGGGGGCAAGCCACCCCCTTGGCCGCCCCCCTTGGAGATGCATCTCCTAGGGCCGGCGCCCCCCCTAGGGGCCTATATAAAGAGGGGGGAGGGAGGGCAGCCGCACTAAGCCCTGGCGCCTCCCTCTCCCTCCCGTGACACCTCTCCCTCTCGCTGAGCTTGGCGAAGCCCTGCCGAGATCCTCGCTGCATCCACCACCACGCCGTCGTGCTGCTGGATCTCCATCAACCTCTCCTTCCCCCTTGCTGGATGAAGAAGGAGGAGACGTCTTCCCAACCGTACGTGTGTTGAACGCGGAGGTGCTATCCGTTCGGCACTTGGTCATCGGTGATTTGGATCACGGCGAGTACGACTCCATCATCCCCGTTCTCTTGAACGCTTCCGCTTGCAATCTACAAGGGTATGTAGATGCACTCCTATCCCTCTCGTTGCTAGAGAACTCCATAGATTGATCTTGGTGATGCGTAGATAATTTTTTATTTCTGCTACGTTACCCAACAGTGGCATCATGAGCTAGGTCTATGCGTAGTTACTATGCACGAGTAGAACACAAAGCAGTTGTGGGCGTCGATATTGTCAATTATCTTGCTGTTACTAGTCTTATCTTGATTCGGCAGCATTGTGGGATGAAGCGGCCCGGACCGACCTTACACGTACGCTTACGTGAGACAGGTTCCTCCGACTGACATGCACTAGTTGCATAAGGTGGCTAGCGCGTGTCTGTCTCTCCCACTTTAGTCGGATCGGATTCGATGAAAAGGGTCCTTATGAAGGGTAAATAGAAATTGGCATATCACGTTGTGGTTTTGACGTAGGTAAGAAACGTTCTTGCTAGAACCCTAATGCAGCCACGTAAAAAAACTTGCAACAACAATTAGAGGACGTCTAACTTGTTTTTGCAGCATGTGCCGTGTGATGTGATATGGCCAAAAGATGTGACGAATGATATATGTCATGTATGAGATTGATCGTGTTCTTGTAATAGGAATCACGACTTGCATGTCGATGAGTATGACAACCGGCAGGAGCCATAGGAGTTGTCTTAATTTATTTATGACCTGCGTGTCAACATAAGCGTCATGTAATTACTTTACTTTATTGCTAAACCGTTAGCCGTAGTAGTAGAAGTAACAGATGACGAGACAACTTCATGAAGACACGATGATGGAGATCATGGTGTCATGCCAGTGACGAAGATGATCATGGCGCCCCAAAGATGGAGATCAAAGGAGCAATATGATATTGGCCATATCATGTCACTATTTGATTGCATGTGATGTTTATCATGTTTTTGCTTCTTATTTGCTTAGAACGACGGTAGTAAATAAGATGATCCCTCGCAATAATTTCAAGAAAGTGTTCCCCTAACTGTGGGCCATTGCGAAAGTTCGTTGTCTCGAAGCACCACGTGATGATCGGGTGTGATAGATTCTAACGTTCACATACAATGGGTGTAAGCCAGATTTACACATGAAAAACACTTAGGTTGACTTGACGAGCCTAGCATGTACAAACATGGCCTCGGAACACAAGAGACCGAAAGGTCGAACATGAGTCGTATGGAAGATACGATCAATATGGAGATGTTCATCGATAATGACTAGTCCGTCTCACGTGATGATCGGACACGGTCTAGTTGAGTCGGATCATGTATCACTTAGATGACGAGAGGGATGTCTAATCTGAGTGGGAGTTCATTAAATAATTTGATTACATGAACTTAATTATCATGAACTTAGTCTAAATAAACTTTGCAATATGTCTTGTAGATCAAATGGCCCACGCTAATGTCAACCTCAACTTCAACGCGTTCCTAGAGAAAACCAAGCTGAAAGATGATGGCAGAAACTATACAGACTGGGTCCAGAACCTGAGGATCATCCTCATAGCTGCCACGAAACAATATGTCCTAGAAGTACCGCTAGGTGAAGCACCCATCCCAGAGAACCTAGACGTTATGAATGCTTGGCAGCAGCGTGCTGATGATTACTCCCTCATTCAGTGCGGATGCTTTATAGCTTAGAACCGGGGCTCCAAAAGCATTTTGAGCAACACGGAGCATATGAGATGTTTGAAGAGCTGAAAATGGTTTTCCAAGCTCATGCCCTTGTCGAGAGATATGAGGTCTCCGACAAGTTCTACAGTTGTAAGATGGAGGAAAATAGTTCTGTCAGTGAGCACATACTCAAAATGTCTGGGTTGCACAACCGCTTGACTCAGCTGGGAGTTAATCTCCCGGATGACGCGGTCGTTGATATAATCCTTCAGTCACCCCCACATGGAAAAGACCATCCCTGATGGAAAGAGCTTTGTGATGAACTTCAATATGCAGGGGATGGAAAAGACCATCCCTGATGTATATTCAATGCTGAAATCAGCGGAGGTGGAGATCAAAAAGGAACATCAAGTGTTGATGGTGGATAAAACCACTAAGTTCAAGAAAGGCAAGGGTAAGAAGAAGGACGGCAAGGGAGTTGCCGCGCCTGGTAAGCCAGTTGCCGGGAAGAAGCCAAAGAATGGACCCAAGCCTGAAACTGAGTGCTTTTATTGCAAGGGAAAGGGACACTGGAAGCGGAACTGCCCCAAATACTTAGCGGACAAGAAGGCCGGCAACACTAAAGGTATATGTGATATACATATAATTGATGTGTACATTACCAGTACTCGTAGTAGCTCCTGGGTATTTGATACCGGTGCGGTTGCTCATATTTGTAACTCAAAACAGGACCTGCGGAATAAACGGAGACTGGCGAAGGACGAGGTGATGATGCGCGTCGGGAATGGTTCCAACGTCGATGTGATCGCCGTCGGCATGCTACCTCTACATTTACCTACGGGATTAGTTTTAAACCTCAATAATTGTTATTTAGTGCCAGCTTTGAGCATCAACATTGTATCTGGATCTCGTTTAATGCGAGATGGCTACTCATTTAAATCCGAGAATAATGGTTGTTCTATTTATATGAGAGATATGTTTTATGGTCATGCCCCGCTGGTGAATGGTTTATTCTTAATGAATCTCGAACGTAATGTTACACATATTCATAGTGTGAATACCAAAAGATGTAAGGTTGATAATGATAGTCCCACATACTTGTGGCACTGCTGCCTTGGTCACATATGTGTCAAACGCATGAAGAAGCTCCATACAGATGGACTTTTGGAGTTTCTTGATTTCGAATCATTTTACACGTGCGAACGATGCCTCATGGGGAAGATGACTGAGGGAGTCCTGGTCTAGGGGGTGTTCGGGTAGCCGGACTATACCTTCACCGGACTCCTGGACTATGAAGATACAAGATTGAAGACTTCGTCCCGTGTCCGGATGGAACTTTCCTTGGCGTGGAAGGCAAGCTTGGCAATGCGGATATTTAAGATCTCCTACCATTGTAACCGACTCTGTGTAACCCTAACCCTATCCGATGTCTATATAAACCGGAGGGTTGTAGTCCGTAGGACAATCAACTCCATACACAACAATCATACCATAGACTAGCTTCTAGGGTTTAGCCTCCTTGATCTCGTGGTAGATCCACTCTTGTACTACCCATATCATCAATATTAATCAAGCAGGAGTAGGGTGTTACCTCCATCGAGAGGGCCCGAACCTGGGTAAAAACATCGTGTCCCTTGTCTCCTGTTACCATCCGGCGTTGACGCACAGTTCGGGACCCCCTACCCGAGATCCGCCGGTTTTGCCACGGACAATGACCAAGACTCCATTCTCCCGAACAATGGAGCAAGCAACCAACTTATTGCAAATCATACATACTGATGTGTGCGGTCCAATGAGTGTTGAGGCTCGCAGTGGCTATCGTTATGTTCTCACTCTCACTAATGACTTGAGTATATGTGGGTATGTCTACTTAATGAAACACAAGTCTGAGACCTTTGAAAAGTTCAAGGAATTTCAGAGTGAGGTTGAGAATCAATGTGACAGAAAAATCAAGTTCTTACGATCAGATCGTGGGGGAGAATATTTAAGTCACGAATTTGGTACGCACTTAAGGAAATGTGGAATCATTTCACAACTCACGCCACCTGGAACACCTCAACATAACGGTGTGTCCGAACGTCGTAATCACACTCTATTGGATATGGTGCGATCTATGATGTCACTCACTGATTTACCGCTATCATTTTGGGGATACGCTCTGGAGACAGCTACATTCACTTTAAATAGGGCACTGTCTAAATCCGTTGAGACGACACCGTATGAATTATGGTTTGGGAAGAAACCTAATCTGTCGTTTCTAAAAGTTTGGGGATGCGATGCTTATGTCAAGAAACTTCAACCTGAAAAGCTCGAATCCAAGTCGGAAAAATGCGTCTTCATAGGATACCCTAAGGAAACCATTGGGTATACCTTCTACCTCAGATCCGAAGGCAAGATCTTTGTTGCCAAGAACGGTTCCTTTCTGGAGAAAGAGTTTCTCTCGAAAGAAGTAAGTGGGAGGGAAGTTGTCGGGTGGTTGGTGCGACATATGCCAACGGGTGGCTTATCTGTGTGGGAGCCAGTAAGACGCCGCCGGTGCCTGGAAGCGGGATAAGGCGAAGACATGCACGCCGGCGGATCTTACCCAGCTTCGGGGCTCTCCGTGGAGATAACACCCCTACTGCTGCTCTGCGGGGTCTCCGCATGATCACTCGATGAACAAGTAACTACAAAGTGCTCCTCGAGCTGTTTGGCGAGAGGAAGAAGAAGGGCAAGGCTAGCTCTACTCTTCTCTCTATGTGTGGTAAAACCTAGATGAGATCAACCCTTTGAATGGGTGCCCCGGGGGGTTTATATAGGCCTACCCCCCGGGGGTACAATGGTAATCCGGCTGGGAGCGGGTCCCAACCGTCAGTGTCTACGCTCGCCGGCTTCTACGCCGGCTGCTGGGGCCCGCCGGCTGCCGGCATCTTGGTCGACAGGCAGGCCCTACTGCCTAGGGCCCTGTCGGCGGCCGATTACTGTTGCCTCAATCCTGATGATGAGGGCTTTATCGAGGTAAGCGTGGCTACAGCGCCGCCGCCTGGCAGGCGATCGCTGTAGCCTCACGTCGTCTTGTCTTCTTAATGGGGCGCTTCCTTCGAGGGAGGGGGCAAGCCGGCTTGGGGAAGCCGGCCATGACTTGGGCCGACTGGGGGAGGCCTGGCCGCCTTCGGGTGTCTCTCTGCCCAAAGGGGGCCCACCGCCCATGGACCGTGCTGACAGCCCGCCGTGGATGGCGTCATAGTTATCATGGCAACAGTGTCGCACCGGACGGGTCAGGGCTACCCCGTACGGTGCACTGTGCCAGGCGTGCTCCCTGTTTCGGGGGTGGCAGGCTCTACTGTAGCCACACCCTGTCCCATCGCCGTTATGTGGTTGCGGGCCTCGAGGGTACGATCTTGACCGCGTCATGGGAGCCGGCTTCTTGGAGTCGGCCTTCTCGAGGCCGGCTTCTTGGAGCCGGCCCTCCCGCGGCTTTCTTCATGAGGGTTAAGGCCGGGCCGCCTTCCGACAGTCGGCCTGAGAGGCAGCCGGCAGGGGGAAGGCGGCCCCACATCTTGGTTTCTTGGAGGCCGGATCGGCTCGTAATTTTTTCTAAAGTGCCAAGGGGAGCTGGCTAGGCTACTCGCGGTCATTTACCCCGACAGTAGTCCCCGAAGCTGGGCGCGCTTTGAGGTCGGCAAAGGAGGACGAGAAGCTCGGTCAGCTTCCTATCTTTAGGAGTCGGCAGCTGGGAGCCGGCTCTGCTTATGCGCGCCGCCTTGGGTGGGCGCCGTGGTCTCGTCAACGGGAATGTGGGCCAACTCGCGCGCTGACCGCGTGCCTCCCTGCATGTCACGTGGCAGAAAAGGCCTGCCATGGCGCGTGTGCGACGGGACGTCGCCGCACGCCCGGACCCGCCACTCCTGGCCTCGGCCCAGGCGCGGATCTTCTGCGGCCCAGGGTGGGTTGTTCGCCTTCTCGCGGCGGTTTCGCCACGCCGTCAAGGCGCAGTTATAGCGGGACGTGGGGGAGTGGGTGCAGTTAATCCCACGTCCCCCACACCACGCCTCCTCGGCTCCACCGCGAGGGTCTATAAGTAGCGGGAGGAGAGGGAGCGGCAAAGGCTTGCACGCTCTCCCTCGCTCCACCCTTCCTCGTCTTCTTCCCTTACTCTCTTCGCCGCCGCAGCGCCTCTTTGCCGCGCCATTCCGCCGCAGCGGGGTCGCACGCGCCTTCGCCGCCACCGCATCTTGCTCTTCGCCGCACCGCTCCAATGGCGTTGTCGAGCTCGTGGGACGGCTCCAACGTCCTCGACGAGCACATCGAGTTCATCCGCCGAACGCGGCATCTGCCCGGCGAGAACTACGTGCGGGTCCGGCGCGCGTCAGAGGAGGAGATCTCGCCGGCACCGGAGGAGGGCGAGCGGGTGGTCTTCTGCTCGCACTGCATACGCGGCTTCGGCCTCTCGGCGAGCGGATTCCTCTGCTCCTTCCTTGAATTCTATCACCTTCAGCCACATCATCTCACCCCCAACGTCGTGATGCTGCTGTCGGCCTTCGTCACCCTCTGCAAGGGTTTTCTTGGCGTTCTCCCCACCCTGGAGCTCTGGGGAGAGTTCTTCCAGAGCAAGCTCGGCATCGTCGTCGCGGGCGTGCCCGCCCCATGCGGAGCTTTCATCGCCATGAGGTGGACGGGCGAGAACAATCCGTTCCCGTCCATCCTGCTGATCCAGTCGGTGAAGCTCTGGCAGAAATCTTACTTCTATGTGAGGAACGTCGCCCCGCAAGGCAACTTTGTCAACCTGCCGGCTTACGTAGCCGGCCCGCCGGCTGCGAGGCCACCCTCATGGAGCTACCGGGCCAGGACGCTGTCCCCGGCCGGGAACGCCGCCATCGCCCGACTCCGGGTGATGGTTCAGTTGGAGGGCCTGGTCGGAGCCGACCTGGTGGCCGCCTTCGTGGAGCGCCGGGTACTTCCGCTCCAAGGTCGGCCGCACATGATCTGCCAAATGAGAGACCACTTTGACCCATGCCGGCTGAGCACCAGGGAGATGCCTCATGCCGAGGTGTCCTACCTGGTGAACTACATCGCCAACTGCAAGCTCGCCGAGGATTGGCGATTCGGCAAGGAGCCGTACTCTCGCGCCAACCCTCAGCCTGCCGTAAGTATTTCTTCTTTCTTTTCTTTTGTGTTGCCGGCTTCGATATGACCGGCCTTTGATCCGCCGGGTTGTTTTCTGCAGAATCCCCTGCTTCCGCAGGCGGCGGGGGCCACAGGGGCAGAGCGCCCGCTCCTCCCCGACCGCACGGTAGATGACGTCGACGATCCGGACCTTGGAGCGGCCGCCATGGAGGACGCCGCTACGGGGTAAGGCGGCGAGGCAGGCGGCGCAGGGCTCGGAGCCGGCCTCCAGGACTGGGTGGACGACGACGAGGTCGAAGTCGTCCTGCACCGCCAGCCGGCATCGGATCCTCAAGGCGCGGTCCCTTCTGCCACGCCGGCCGCCCGTGGCGCCGCACCGAAGCGCCGGGCTTTCTCGACCTACTTCGGCAGCCGGCCGAAGAAGCCCAGGGGCACCGCCGCGGCAACCAAGCGGGATGAGGCGGCCGCGAAGGCGGCCCGCTTCCAGAAGGTCGTGAAGCGGCCGCAGGCGGTTTCGGTGTAAGTGTTAATCGTCTTGTATTCTTGTCGTGCTCTTTGATTGGAGTTCTTCTAAATTCTTTCTTGGTTGACCGGCCAGGGCGCCGCTTTCCCTTGAACGGGGTCCTGCCGGCTCCGTGATTGAATCAGCCGAAGGGTCTTCGAGCTCCCGTTGCATGGACCCCCGCGCCGACCTCATGGTGGCTACGGCGCGGAACGTGCGGGAGGCGCAGGAGAAGCGGGAAGCGTCGGAGCGGAGGGCCGCCCAGGCGGCGAAGGAGCAGGCCGACGCGGCAGCCAAAGCCCAGGCGGAGGCGACGTCCGCAGAGAAGGAGGCGGAGGCCTCGCGCAATCGGCCTCCACAGCTTGTCATCCCCCTGCGCAGTGTGGCTCCCAACGTCCCCGTGCCTCCGTCTGAGGAAGCCGACTGCGGCCAGGCGGTGGCGGAGCGGAGGGAGGATGATGTGATTGTCTTGGAGGAGGTGCCGTGGACGGCGCCGACTGGGGCGGGCTAGGGCGGCCAGCCGGCTGCGGCGCCGGTGCAGCCGGCTGGGAGCAAGCCGGCAGCAGGAGCCGGCCTGGTGGTGCAGCCGTCATCACGCCGGCGCGCGGGGGAAGCCGCCCCCATGCCGGAGCCAGACAGAGCTGCGAGCGCCAGCCGGACGGCAGAGGCCCTAGAGGCGGCCAGCTCCAGCACGTCCGAGTGGGCGCCTAGCGGGGGGACTGCTGAGCTGAACACGGCGGCCCAGGAGGTCCGGAGCCGGCTTCAGGCTCATGCCACCGCCCTGCAGCGATATACCCGCGATTTCCTTGCGACGCGGGCCGTCGTCCGGGTGAGTCTTCTAGCCTTGGTTGTTTTGCTTTTTTGATTTCTTCTGTGGGGGCGCGTCAGCGCACCCACTGGATGTAGTCCCCGAGTTCCGAGTCGGCTGCTGAGCAGGTGGCTTGGAACTTACTAGGTCCTGACAGTTATCTTATTCCTGCGTCCTGTCTGATCTTCCAGGAGTACCATAACCAGAGCACCGTCGCCTTCGACTCCCAGGCTCAGGAGCTGCGCCAGAAGATCGAGGATCTGTCCGACAGCCGGAGTACGTGCTCGGTTTTGTTCATATCCTGTGGGGGCGCGTCAGCGCACCCACTGGGTGTAGTCCCCGAGATCTAGGCCGACTGCTGTGCAGTCGGGTCGGATCTTCCCCAACGACTTCTTCCTTATTGTTTCTTACTTTGTCTTCATGCTTGCAGGGGCCAATGCCGACTTGAGGGAGCAGCTTGGCGGGGTCCAGACCGCCCTTCGCGCCAAGGAGGCCGAGCTCAACGCCTTAGTCCAGGAGCGCGACCGCCTGGCCAAGAAGTTGGCTGACCAGGAGGAGAGCCACAAGGCGGCCCTGAAGGAGGCGCGGGATAGCGAGGCCGCCCTCAAAGCTGAGTTCGAGACCGAAGCGGCGGGCTGGGCTGAGGCGAAGCAAGCGCTGAGCGAGGGTTACAGCCGGATCGAGGATCTGATCGACGGTAAGCCACCTTCCTCACTCCTTGCTCGTCCCCTTTGCCCTCTGATTCATCTTCTGATTTGTGCTGCTTTGGTTCTCTGCGCAGACTACTTCCCCCGCCACTCCATCGCTACCACCCAGGCCATCGAGGCCTATCGCGAGGCACGCCGGCAGGCGAGGGTTGAGATCGTGCCGGATGTGAGCCGGACACTTGAAGAGGAGCTCTTGGCGATCCAAGCCCGGCTGCAGCCGGCACACTGCATGCTCCGCCGCCTCCAGCGCACCGGAGCGCAGGTGCTGACCGCCCTCTGGCCAGGCGAGGCGATTCCCCGCACCCCGAGCCGGACTGCCGACTGGCTGGAGGTGGCAGTTGGCCACTTCAAGGCCTGGAAGGCCTCCGCTGCTCGATCCGGAGCCAGGCGGGCACTGGAGTTCGTCCAGGCCTGGTACCCCGGGCTGAATCTGGAACACCTGAGGACTTGGCGGGAGGAGGCTGACGAAGAGCTAGTGGAGGTGCGGCCGGCTGTCATCCAGCGTGCTTCGGCTCTTGCCGATTTTACCGACACCATCGTCTTCACTCCTGAGGTGGACGACAACAGTGTTGCCCAGCCGGAGGAGTGGTTCGGGCTGAACCCGGAGGAGTGGTTCGGGCTGAGTCCGGGTAGGCGTGAGCTGCTTCGTCTTGACATTGAGCTTCTTCAGGGTGTCAAGGTACATGATGTTGATGCTGCTCCCGCCGTCTATCAACACGTGGGAGAAACGGGTTGCGCGTCTGTCTGTTGCAAGGGTGGCATCTAGAACCAGTGCATAAGAGCCGGGAGATGGCATCACCTCTGGGTGGTCGGCCCGGCTCCAGCTGATGGGTTTTTCTGACCAGTGCATGTGCTCGGAGGGGTTGGCGGCAACTGCGTTGACTTCCTGGTGCTCTCGGCGCCTGCTGCGCCGGTCTTCAGGCTGGCTCGTGAAGATGACATAGGCGGCATGCTCGTCGGGGAACTCATCGTGCACGGCCCCGACTGTTGGCCGAGCGGCCGGCTGCTGCGGAGCCGGAGGCGGCGGACCAGCAGGTGGGGGCGGCACGAGCCCTTCGCCCTTGGAGATTCGGGTGAGCCAGTGGCACTTCCGGGTTGTGTGGTTGGACGGCTTCGCGCCGCTGTGGAACTTGCATGGGGCGTCGAGGGTTTGCTCGTAGGAGAAGGCCGGCTGCCAAGCCGGCCTGCCGCCTTTCTGCTTCTTGGGTGTGGGCCGCCCTTCGGGCTACTCACCCTCGACCGTGGCCACCTACCGACTGGTGGAAGGTGGCATGGGGCCCTTGCGTTTGTGGTCGTTTTGGTACGGGCGTCGGCTGGAGTCCCCAGCCAACGTCTTGGGCGCCGGGTTGAGTACCTTCCCGGACGCGTCAACCTGAAGTTCGGTCTTCATTGAGGAGTCGGCGGTGGCGTACTTGTCCGCTATGACCAGAAGCTCGTCGAGGGTAGTCGGCTCGTCGCAGAGGAGCTTGTGCTTGAGGAGGGTGCCCTCTCGGCACCCGGCTGTGAAGTATTCGATGGCTTGCACCTCGTGCACTCCTTCGCAAGAGTTGCGGAGCTCGGCCCAACGCGTGAGGTAGTCGCGAGAGGACTCGGCGGGGCCTTGTACGCACAAGGAGAGCTGTCTGGGCTTGGGAGCCCGCTTGTAGGTGTTGGTGAAGTTGCGGACGAAGGCTTCTGTGAAGTCTAGCCAGCTGTTGACACTGTATGGCTTGAGGCTGTTGAGCCAGGTCCGCGCCGTGCCTTGGAGCATGAGGGGCACGTACTTCACGGCAACACGCGTGTTGCCGTTCGCGATGCGTACTGCGGTGGAGTAGTCGATCAACCAATCTTCTGGCTTCACGGAGCCGTTGTACTTGGGCGTGTCTCTTGGGAGCGAGAACCCTTTGGGGAAGGGCTCGTCCCGGATGTGGGGGCCGAAACAAGGCGGGCCGACATCATCTTCTTCTTCGAGCGCCAGGGATCACGCTAGGCGGTCGATCCGATGGCGGGCGTCGTTCTCGCCGACTCCTTCGCGGCGACCTAGTCGGCCGCTGAGAGTCGGATGCGTGACAGGCGGTGGGGTGGGATACCTTTCCCCACGAGGCGGAGGCGGAGGCGGATTGCCCCGCCGCTCCACACCTCGAGGGTGGCCTTTTGTGTCTCGCTCGATGGAGATCCGGGTTCGGCTTCGGCTGACAGCCGGCTCCTTTTCGTGTCGCGCGCGGGTTTTACCTGCAGCCGGCGTCCGGGACGTCGCGCCGTGCTCTCGGCGCGGTGGAGGGCTTTCCTCGCGAGCGTCGGCTTCATGCCGCTGCGCGGCTGCATCGATTAGCTGCTGGATGCGTCTGGTCATGTAGGGGAGCTCTTCGGCCCCCAGTCCATCTAGCTCGTCTACGGCCGCCTGGGCGGCGCGCAGGTTCTCGAGTGGGGTGGCATAGACTGGGCGGTCTACTCCAAGCATGTCGGCAATGACGGCGCCGCGCTGTCTGACGACGCCGACTCGGCTTGGCCCGCCAGGAGGTGGCGTGCCGAAGGAGGCGCGGTCGACTTTGCGCTGGTGGGCCTCGGTGAGGCGTCTCACGGAAGCTAGCTTCTGGCCCTCCGCGAGGAGGGCGAGGCGGCGAGCCTCCAGTGCTTCGGCATCGGCATCGGCCGGGAGGGGGACGGACAAGTCGAGGATCGCCGCTTGCGGGGCGTCGTGGGCATTCTCGCCAGAAGCGCCACCGTGGCTAATGACCATCACCTCAGCGGTGGCAACGTCACAGCCATCAACTCGAGGAAGCGGGCCGTCGTAGATCATGACGTTGGTGGGGAAGGCGTCGAGCGAGGCCGTGTCGGAGTCGACAGGCATCGGATCGGTGGAGCCAACGGACTCCTGGTCCACAGCAGGCTCGCTGGAGACGTGGAGCTGGCCGAGGAGGTCGACGAGGCGGTCGGTGCCCGCGTCGGGGGCGGGCTCTTCGGAGATGAGGGCCTCGCCAAGGGGATCGGCGAGGTTGCTAGCTGCACAGGCATTGGTGAAGCCTTGCAGCGCGTCGTGGCAAGCGCCATCGGGCGTGCCGGGCTGGCTACGCTCGCTGGGGAGGAAGAGGGTTCCCGTCCAGAGCAGGTCTTCGGACGACGGTGTACCTGGCCCCACGGTGGGAGCCAAATGTCGGGTGGTTGGTGCGACATATGCCAACGGGTGGCTTATCTGTGTGGGAGCCAGTAAGACGTCGCCGGTGCCTGGAAGCGGGATAAGGCGAAGACATGCACGCCGGCGGATCTTACTCAGCTTCGGGGCTCTCTGTGGAGATAACATCCCTACTGCTGCTCTGCGGGGTCTCCGCATGATCACTCGAGGAACAAGTAACTACAAAGTGCTCCTCGTGCTGTTTGGCGAGAGGAAGAAGAAGGGTAAGGCTAGCTCTACTCTTCTCTCTATGTGTGGTAAAACCTAGATGAGATCAACCCTTTGCATGGGTGCCCCGGGGGGTTTATATAGGCCTACCCCCCGGGGGTACAATGGTAATCCGGCTGGGAGCGGGTCCCAGCCGTCAGTGTCTACGCTCGCCGGCTTCTGCGCCGGCTGGTGGGCCCTGCCGGCTGCCGGCATCTTGGTCGACAGGCAGGCCCTACTGCCTAGGGCCCTGTCGGCGGCCGATTACTGTTGCCTCAATCTTGATGATGAGGGCTTTATCGAGGTAAGCGTGGCTACAGCGCCGCCGCCTGGCGGGCGATCGCTGTAGCCTCACGTTGTCTTGTCTTCTTAATGGGGAGCTTCCTTCGAGGGAGGGGGCAAGCCGGCTTGGGGAAGCCGGCCATGTCTTGGGCCGACTGGGGGAGGCCTGGCCACCTTCGGGTGTATCTCTGCCCAAAGGGGGCCCACCGCCCGTGGACCGCGCTGACAGCCCGCCGTGGATGGCGTCATAGTTATCATGGCAACAGTGCTGCGCCGGACAGGTCAGGGCTACCCCGTACGGCGCACTGTGCCAGGCATGCTCCGGGTTTCGGGGGTGGCAGGCTTTACTGTAGCCCGCCCCGTCCCATCGCCGTTATGTGGTTGCGGGCCTCAAGGGTACGATCTTGACCGCGTCGTGGGAGTCGGCTTCTTGGAGTCGGCCTTCTCGAGGCCGGCTTCTTGGAGCCGACCCTCCCGCGGCTTTCTTCATGAGGGTTAAGGCCGGGCCGCCTTCCGACAGTCGGCCTGAGAGGCAGCCGGCAGGGGGAAGGCGGCCCCACGTCATGGTTTCTTGGAGGCCGGATCGGCTCGTAATTTTTTCTGAAGTGCCAAGGGGAGCCGGCTAGGCTACCCGTGGTCATTTACCCCGACAGAAGTGGAACTTGACGAAGTATTGCCTCTTGAACCGAAGAGTAGCGCAGCTCAAGAAAATGTTTCTGTGGTGCCTCCACCGACTAGAGAGGAGGTTAATTATGATGATCATGAAACTTCAGATAAAGTTGCTACTGAACTTCGTAGGTCCACAAGGACACGTTCCGCACCAGAGTGGTACGGCAACCCTGTCCTGGAAATCATGTTGTTAGACAACGGTGAACCTTCGAACTATGAAGAAGCAATGGCGGGCCCAGATTCCAACAAATGGCTTGAAGCCATGCAATCTGAGATAGGATCCATGTATGAAAACAAAGTATGGACTTTGATAGACTTGCCGGATGATCGGCGAGCGATAGAGAATAAATCGATCTTTAAGAAGAAGACAGACGCGGATGGTAATGTTACCATCTAAAAGGCTCGACTTGTCGCTAAGGGTTATCGACAAGTTCAAGGGGTTGACTACGATGAGACCTTCTCACCCGTAGCGAAGCTGAAGTCCGTCCGAATCTTGTTAGCAATTGCCGTATACTATGATTATGAGATATGGCAAATGGACGTCAAAACGGCATTCCTCAACGACTTTCTTAAGGAAGATTTGTATATGATGCAGCCGGAAGGATTTGTTAAGCTAACAAGGTATGCAAGCTCCAGCGCTCCATTTATGGGCTGGTGAAAGCATCTCGGAGTTGGAACATTCGCTTTGATGAAATGATCAAAGCGTTTGGGTTTATGCAGACTTATGGAGAAGCCTGCGTTTACAAGAAAGTGAGTGGGAGCTCTGTAGCATTTCTCATATTATATGTGGATGACATACTTTTGATGGGAAATGATATAGAACTTTTGGACAACATTAAGGCCTATTTGAATAAGTGTTTTTCAATGAAGGACCTTGGAGAAGCTTCTTATATATTGGGCATCAAGATCTATAGAGATAGATCGAGACACCTCATAGGTCTTTCACAAAGCACATACCTTGATAAGATATTGACGAAGTTCAATATGGATCAGTCCAAGAAGGGGTTCTTGCCTGTGTTGCAAGGTGTGAAATTGACCTCAGCTCAATGTCCGACCACGGCAGAAGATAGAGAAAAGATGAGTGTCGTCCCCTATGCCTCAGCCATAGGGTCTATCATGTACGCCATGCTGTGTACCAGACCTGATGTAAACCTTGCCGTAAGTTTGGTAGGAAGGTACCAAAGTAATCCCGGCATTGAACACTGGACAGCGGTCAAGAATATCTTGAAGTACCTGAAAAGGACTAAGGACATGTTTCTCGTATATGGAGGTGACGAAGAGCTCGTCGTAAAGGGTTACGTCGACGCTAGCTTCGACACAGATCTGGATGACTCCAAGTCACAAACCGGATACATGTTTATTTTGAATGGTGGGGCAGTTGGCTGGTGCAGTTGCAAGCAAAGCGTCGTGGCGGGATCTACATGTGAAGCGGAGTACATGGCAGCCTCGGAGGCAGCGCATGAAGCAATCTGGATGAAGGAGTTCATCACCGACCTAGGAGTCATACCCAATGCGTCGGGGCCGATCGCTCTCTTCTGTGACAACACTGGAGCTATTGCCCTTGCCAAGGAGCCCAGGTTTCACAAGAAGACCAGGCACATCAAGCGTCGCTTCAACTCCATTCGTGAAAATGTTCAAGATGGAGACATAGATATTTGTAAAGTACATACGGATCTGAATGTCGCAGATCCGTTGACTAAACCTCTTCCATGAGCAAAACATGATCAACACCATAACTCTATGGGTGTTTGATTCATCACAATGTAACTAGATTATTGACTCTAGTGCAAGTGGGAGACTGTTGGAAATATGCCCTAGAGGCAATAATAAAATGATTATTATTATATTTCCTTGTTCATGATAACTGTCTATTGTTCATGCTATAATTGTGTTATCCGGAAATTGTAATACATGTGTGAATACATAGACCACGACATGTCCCTAGTGAGCCTCTAGTTGACTAGCTCGTTGATCAACAGATAGTCATGGTTTCCTGACTATGGGCATTAGATGTCATTGATGATGGGATCACATCATTAGGAGAATGATGTGATGGACAAGACCCAATCCTAAGCCAAGCACAAGATCGTGTAGTTCGTTTGCTAGAGCTTTTCCAATGTTAAGTATACATTTCCTTAGACCATGAGAGCGTGTAACTCCCGGATACCGTAGGAGTGCTTTGGGTGTGCCAAACGTCACAAGGTAACTGGGTGACTATAAAGGTATACTACAGGTATCCCCGAAAGTATCTGTTGGGTCGACACGGATCAAGACTGGGATTTGTCACTCCGTATGACGGAGAGGTATCTCTGGGCCCACTCGGTAATGCATCATCATAATGAGCTCAATGTGACCAAGTGTTTGGTCATGAGATCATGCATTACGGTACGAGTAAAGTGACTTGCCGGTAACGAGATTGGACGAGGTATTGGGATACCGATGATCGAATCTCGGGCAAGTAACGTACCATTTGACAAAGGGAATTGTATACGGGATTGATTGAATCCTCGACATCGTGGTTCATCCAATGAGATAATCGAGGAGCATGTGGGAACCAACATGGGTATCTAGCTCCCGCTGTTGGTTATTGACCGGAGAGTCGTCTCGGTCATGTCTGCGTGTCTCCCGAACCCGTAGGGTCTACACACTTAAGGTTCGGTGACGCTAGGGTTGTAGAGATATTAGTATGCAGTAACCCGAAAGTTGTTCGGAGTCCCGGATGTCACGAGGAGTTCCGGAATAGTCCGGAGGTAAAGATTTATATATAGGAAGTCAAGTTTCGGCCATCGGGAAAGTTGCGGGATTAATTGGTATTGTACCGGGACCACCGTAAGGGTCCTGGCGGTCCACCGGGTGGGGCCACCTATCCCGGAGGGCCCCATAGGTCGAAGTGGGAGGGGAACCAGCCCCTAGTGGGCTGGTGCGCCCCCCTTGGGCCTCCCCTGCGCCTAGGGTTGGGAAACCCTAGGGGTGGGGCGCCCCACTTGGCTTGGGGGGCAAGCCACCCCCTTGGCCGCCACCCCCCCTTGGAGATGCATCTCCTAGGGTCGGTGCCCCCTAGGGGCCTATATAAAGAGGGGGGAGGGAGGGCAGCCGCACCTAAGCCCTGGCGCCTCCCTCTCCCTCCCGTGACACCTCTCCCTCTCACTGAGCTTGGCGAAGCCCTGCTGAGATCCTCGCTGCATCCACCACCACGCCGTCGTGCTGCTAGATCTCCATCAACCTCTCCTTCCCCCTTGCTGGATTAAGAAGGAGGAGACGTCTTCCCAACCGTACGTGTGTTGAATGCGGAGGTGCTGTCCGTTCGGCACTTGGTCATCGGTGATTTGGATCACGACGAGTACCACTCCATCATCCCCATTCTCTTGAACGCTTCCACTCGCGATCTACAAGGGTATGTAGATGCACTCCTATCCCTCTCGTTGCTAGAGAACTCCATAGATTGATCTTGGTGATGTGTAGAAATTTTTTGATTTCTGCTACGTTACCCAACACGCACCCCCGTTGCCGACCCGGTTCCGGGCCCGGCGTGCAGGCTCGGGGTGCACACGGCCAGCAGGGGTGCTGAGGAAGGCGAGGATTGCTTCACGGGGGACCCAACGGCCCTGACAAAAGGGGTCCTGAAGAGCTAGCGTCAGGAAGGAAAGCAACAATTAAGGAATCACAAGGTGAAGTACTTACTCATCGATAGCAAAGTACTTTCGCCGCTTCAACGGCCCGAAGATGCTGTTGCTGCTCGGGGATCCTTTCCTCTTGCGGAGCTCCTCGAAGTCCACGCAAAGCCGACCGAAGCGCTAGACGTGACGGCCGGTGTGAGGCGGGGCCGAAGAAGAGCTTGGAGGGACAACTTCAGGGGTGCCTGGCTGTGGCGAACAATCGGGCACCGCCTCGCTACGACCTCCTGAGGCTTCGTGGGCTTTGACCTCGGGAACCGCATGCTGCGTCGCCTCAGTAACCGACCCCCGAGGGGAGCACGTGTCGCGTGGTGATCCTAGGGCGTCGTCCTCAGGAGGCCGTGATCCCTCCCCTGGGGGGTCGGTTACTGAGGCGACGCAACATGCGATTCCCGAGGTCAAAGCCCCCGAAGCCTCGGGAGGTCGTAGGGAGGCGGGGCCCGACTGTTCGCCACAGCCATGCGCCCCTGAAGTTGTCCCTCCAAGATCTTCTTCGGCCCCGCCTCACACCGGTCGTCACATCCAGCGCTTCGGTCGGCTTTGCATGGACTTCGAGGAGTTACGCAAGAGGAAAGGATCCCTGAGCAGCAACAGCATCTTCGGGCCGTTGAAGCGGCGAAAGTACTTTGCTATCGACGAGTAAGTACTGCACCTTGTGATTCCTTAATTGCTGCTTTCCTTCCTGACGCTAGCTCTTCAGGACCCCTTCTGCCAGGGCCGTTGGGTCCCTCGTGAAGCAATCCTCGCCTCCCTCGGCACCCCCGCTGGCCGTGTTCACCCCAAGCCTGCATGCCGTGCCCGGAACTGGGTCGGCAATGGGGGTGCGCTCGCCTTCACCGGGGGCTACTGTCGGCATTCTGGGAATGGGGGTCCCCAGACTTTCCTACCTATGGCCCATGGCGTGGCTATGCTAGCGGGCTTGAGCGGCCCATCTTCACCAACAAGGCATTCAAGACCCTCGCGAGGGGCCAAGCCTCGCGAGGCGGACGACGCAAGACCTCCTCGGGAGGACCTCTCCAGGCAGGCTCGCGAGGAGCGGAGATATCAAGGCGGGGCAAACCTCGCGAGGCTCTCGTGACGTGAGCCATGACGACCGGCACTAGGCGGGCGCTAGCGTGCGCAGCGTCCTTGTTTCCTCTTTGGTGCTAAGGAGGCAGGCGTAGGCGTAGGCACGGAGTACCGAGGCATCAGGCAAAGGTTTCCACATCGGTACAACAAGACCAAGACCAGCAGGACGGCAAGACGGAGGTCACCATGGAGCCCAAGACGACGTCACCACCAGAGCCTTTTGCAGGCGAAGACCGCTTTTGTCGGGATAGCTTGTACTAGTTGTCCCCTTTCAAATTCGCCCGCTGTTGTTGGCTCCCTTCCCGCTCAATATTTGGGGAGAGGACCAGGGCCTATATAAGTAGAGCTAGCCACCATAGTAGGCAGGGGTCGATATGATCGAGTTCTCATCCAAAAGTCCACAGAGCACAAGAACACCTCAACCTCAGGAGGTTATTCTTCCCCTTGTATTGTTCTTCATCAGCTCAAGAGGCAATCTACCACCACACACTGGAGTAGGATATTACACCACAACGGTGGCCTGAACCAGTATAAACCTCGTGTCCTTCCGTGTTGTGAGTTCGTCCGCGAGATCTTACCGAGCTAGGGCATAGATCGGTAGGAGGGAAAGAACTTCACGTGCACACCAGAGTTCGAACCTTAAGGGTTTTGCTGGAACCCCACATCCGACGGTCTTCAAGTGCTGAACTGTGTTATGAGCAATCTTGATCGCACTCTCATTGTCACAGTAGAGTGTCACATTCTTCACGTTGACGTCGTAGTCCTTGAGAGTTTGCTTCATCCATAGCAATTAAGGACAGCAAGAACCAGAATGTACTCAGCTTCAGCAATAGACAGTGATACGCAGTTCTGTTTCTTTGAGGACCAACAGACCAAAGATCGTCCGAGGAAATGGCATGTGCCAAATGTTGACTTGTGGTCCACTCGATCACCAGCATAGTCAGAGTCTGAATATCCAATGAGATCAAAAGCCGATCCCTTGGGATACCATAATCCAAGTGTTGGTGTGTGAGCTAGATATCGAAGAATATGCTTCACAGCCTCATGGTGTGATTCCTTCGGTATAGCTTGAAATCAGGCACACATGCAAACACTAAGCATAATGTCTGGCCCAGATGCACATAAGTACAATAAAGAACCAATCATGGAGCGGTATACCTTTTGATCGAAGTCAATACCAGTTTCATCAGTGCATAGATGGCCATTTGTGGGCATTGGAATTTTGACCCCTTTGCAATCTTGCATGCCAAATTTCCTCAATACGTCCTTGAGGTATTTCTCCTAAGATATGAATATGCCATTGCGTTGTTGACGAATTTGAATACCTAAGAAGAATTTCAATTCTCCCATCATAGACATTTCATATTCCTCCCTCATCATATAACCAAATTCGTCAGTGTAACGTTGGTCAGTACAGCCAAAGATAATATCATCAACATATATTTGGCACACAAATAATTCACCATCATAAGATTTTGTGAAAAGAGTAGGGTCAAGTGAACCGGGTTTGAAGCCTTTCTTCATGAGTAATTCCTTCAAAGTATCATACCACGCCCGAGGGGCCTGCTTGAGGCCATAGAGGGCCTTATTGAGTCTGAAGACTTTGTCAGGATGCTTTGGATCTTCAAAACCTGGGGGTTCAGCAACCTATACTTCTTCCTCAAGCTTACCATTGAGGAATGCACTTTTCACATCCATTTGATATAAAGTGATATCATGATGCTTAGCATAAGCAAGTAATATGTGAATAGCCTCAAGTCTAGCAACAGGTGCAAAAGTTTCATTGAAATCAACTCCTTCAACCTGTGTGTAGCCTTGAGCTACAAGTCATGCCTTATTCCTCACCATAAGGCCATTTTCATCTTGCTTGTTGCGGTAGATCCACTTTATTCCAATGATATTGTGCTTGCGAGGATCTGGACGTTTGACCAGTTCCCAGACGTTGTTGAGCTCGAACTGATGTAATTCTACTTGCATAGCTTGAATCCACTCAGGCTCCAGAAACGCTTCATCTACCTTAGTGGGCTCTGTGATAGAGACGAAAGCAAAGTACCCACAAAAGTTAGACAAATGTGAAGCTTTTGAGCGTGTGAGAGGACCTGGAATGTTGATGTCGCTGATGATTTTCTCAATCTGCACTTCATTTGCGACACGAGGATGAGCTAATTGTCACCGAGGAATTTGATCAGCATTTTCTTCAGCAATATTTTCCTCAGGTGCATCAGCATGATGTTCTTCACGTTCTGGAATGATTTCTTCAGCTAATTCTTCGGTAGGAATGACATCCTTAGTAGCTTTGAACTTGATAGTTTCCTTAGGTGACTGTTCATCTAACACAGAAGGTAGGTGCTCTCTTTGCGATCCATTAGTTTCATCGAACCGCACATCTACAGTTTCAACAACTTTGTGGTGAACGTTGTTGAAGACTCTGTAGGTGTGCGAGTCCTTTCCATAACCAAGCATAAAACCTTCATGTGCTTTCGGTGCAAATTTAGAATTGTGATGAGGATCTCTAATCCAACATTTAGCACCAAAGACTTTGAAATAACTCACATTGGGTTTCTTATCAGTGAGGAGTTCCTATGCAGTCTTCTTGAAGAATTTGTGAAGATATACCCTGTTGATGATGTGGCACGCAATATCAATTGCCTCAATCCAGAAGCACCGAGGCGTCTTGTACTCATCAAGCATAGTGCGAGCCATCTCAACAAGAGTCCTGTTCTTGCGTTCCATGACGCCATTCCGCCGAGGAGTATAAGGAGCAGATAACTCATGAGTAATACCAAGTTCATCAAGATAGTCATCAACACCAGAGTTCTTGAACTCAGTTCCATTGTCACTTCTGATGTGCTTGATCTTCACACCAAAGTTGGTTGAAGCCCTCGAGGAAAATCGTTTGAAGACTTCCTGCACTTCATGTTTGTAAGTGACAATATATACCCACGTGTAACGAGAGTAATCATCAACAATAACAAAGCCATATGGAGATGCATCATTTGTAACTGTTGAATAATGAATAGGACCAAAGAGATCCATGTGAAGCAATTCAAATGGTCGAGTAGTAGTCATGATAGTCTTTGCTGGATGCTTGGCCTTGGTCATCTTTCCAGCTTCACAGGCTCCGCACAAGTGATCCTTGAGGAATTTGACATTCTCAATGCCAATGACATGCTTCTTCTTCGCGAGCGTGTGCAAATTCCTCATGCCAGCATGACCAAGTCGTCGATGCCATAGCCAGCCATCTAAAGCTTTTGCAAGTAGACATACGGCTGGTTGTGGTCCTGTAGAGAAATCAACAATATACAGATCTCCTCTCCTAAAGCCTTCGAAGACTTTGGAATTGTCAGCTTCCATGATCACAACACAACGATACTTGCCAAAGACAACAACCATATCAAGATCACGAAGCATTGAGACAGGCATGAGGTTGTGTCCTAAGGACTCGACAAGCATGACTTTCTCCATGTGTCGATCCTTTGTGATCACAACCTTACCTAGACCCAATACCTTGATTTTGCCTTTGTCAGCGAAGATGATATGCTTCAGATGCGATGGAGATAAGGGAGCATCCATCAATAGATTCTTGTCACGAGTCATGTGATTTGTACATCCACTATCGAGGACCCACTCAGTGGCTTTGGGTTGATCATCCTGCAGATGAATTAGTGCAGCTTACGAACTCATATACTTCATCAGTGAAGAATATGACATCAAATTTATCAAGTCAATTTCATGAAGCAATGGAACAGGTAACATAGAATGAGGACATGAGAAATGAAAGTTTATTTCTTCATGATTAGCCTGCGTCCTTTCAGGCATTTGCAGGTCTCCAACAAATTCTTCAGATGTTTAAGCATGTCTGGAGACCTGACCCTCCATAATAGATTAGTTCCTTTTCTTCACCACCCACATCTGAAGGGGTGGCAAAAAGTTCATCACTCTGCGAGCTCCATACGAGAAAGGTGGCATAGAAGCCAGTTCACTTCGTTTCACATAAGAGGAGTTAGGATAAGCATATGAATAAGCAAAGAAATTCTTCGAGGACTTATGAACATAATGGTTAGACGAATAATGCTCATATTCATAGCCCTTTGCTCTTCCCTGCGAAACAGAGGAGTTAGCATGATGATGTTCATATGAGGACTTTGATCCTTTTGAGGAATATTATCCATGTGAGGAATTTGGTCCATATGAGGACTTGGATCCATATGAAGAATTTGGTCCATATGAAGAATTTGATCTGGGGTTCCTATTCTTCATAGGTGGTGTCATGATGACATTCACCTGAAGATTTTCAAGGCACCTTTTGGGAACCAAGATTTTCTTCATAGGGGAACCGTTCCTGCAGTTAGTGCCAACATATCTAGCAAATACTTCACCATTCTGATTTTTGAGCAGTTTATAGTTAGAGTCAAATGACTCATCAGAAGAATGAGGAGATTCACATGTAAAGCCAGATAGAGTAGATGGATCTATTGGAGGTCCCTTTGCAGCAACCCATGAGGTTTTGGGGTACTGCTCAGGCTTCCAATATGTTCCATCAGCATTGATTTTCCTCTCAAAGGCAATACCCTCTTTCCTAGGGTCCCTGTTGAGGATCTGCTTTTTAAGCACATCACAAAGAGTCTGATGCCCTTTGAGGCTTTTGTACATGCCTGTCATATACAATTCCTTCATCCCTGCATCATCAGTGATACTAGCAATGTCCTCAGATGAGGAATTAGTGACAGCAGAGACATGTGAAGAATTTGTAGCAAAAGAAGCATTTGAACATTCAGGTGAAGAATTAGCAGATTCACGTTCAATGTACTTCAAACATGGAGGAATGAATTCTTCCTGGGTAGCGCTGATATGTTGAGCAAGTAATGAATCGCGCTCCTTCTGAAGATCTTCATAACTCTCCCTTAGCTTTTCAAGATCTTGCTTTCTTTGAAGAAATTCATAAGAAAGCTTCTCATGATCAGATAAAAGAGTGTTATGATGACTTTGAAGGTTGTCAAACTTGGACTGAAGTCTCTGAAGACTTTCAGCCAAAGCCTTCGACTGATCCATTTCTTCACCCAACATATCATCGCTCTTATCAAGCATGTATTGAACTTTTTCCAAAGCTCTTTGTTGTTTAGTGGCAAGGGAAGCAAGTTTGGCATAACTGGGTCCAAATTCATCACCAGATTCTTCATCACTGGACTCAGATAGGTAGCATTCAGTTACCTTAGCACTTTTTGCCATGAGGAAAGATGTAGAGGATGATGATTCTGGTTCAAATGGCATAGCTTTGATAGACTCCTTTAAATCCTCAAACCAAGGGTCATGTCGAGTTTGATGACCCTCATAAACCTCAGATAGCCGGTCTCAGATAAGCTTCGCATGGCTGAGATGCATGATATTGCTGAACTGGTTTTGAGACAGACAGGAGCAAATGACATCCTTTGTCGTGAGGTTTAGAAGAGTGTATTTGTGAATGTCATCAGCTTCCGCCATCTTGCACAGATCGGTAAGACCAATCTCAATGACGGTCCACAACTCACTGTTCATCGCCATGAGGCGCTTCTTCATCATGGCCTTCCACTTGGGATAATCATGACCATCAAAGATGGGGCACGACACGGTCTTCATTCCTGCGGTTGACATAACTAAAACTCCAGGCGGTTAAATCAAAATCACATAGAACAAGGGAGTACATTGCTCTGATACCAATTGAAAGTGCGATAAGTCGACTAGAGGGGGGGTGAATAGGCGATTTTTATGAATTCTTCACTGAGGAATTTCAGGGTGAGGAAATTCCTAAGTGAAGAACTACTTGCAGCGAAATAAGTACTCAGATGCAAACATAATGGAACATAACCATGGTCATCATGATGAAATGAAGACAAGCACAGAGTACAGTAAGCGTAAACATAGGACAAAATAGGAAGAAGACAGACAGACTGAAGAAATTGAACTGAGGAAATTGAGAAAGTCTTCAGTCAAAGTCTTCAAACAGATATGAATAGGCACACAACACAGTAATGAGGAAATGAAAGAGTTGAGGAAATAGAACCAGTAAGCTTGGTGAAGACAATGATTTGGTAGACCAGTTCCAACTGCTGTGTCAGTTGTACGTCTGGTTGGAGCAGCTAGGTATTTAAACCTGAGGACACACAATCCTCACCGTATTCTCCTTGAGCTAAGGTCACACAGACCTCGCCCAATCACTCGTGGTAAGTCTTCAGGTGACTTCCAAACCTTCACAAACCTGATACTCGGCGATCCACAATTTCCTCTTGGATGCTCTAGACCATGATGCCTAACCGCCTGGAAGAAGCACAGTCTTCAAAGGTAACAAGCGTCAGATCTACGGAAGATCAATCTCTTCAGTGATACTCAATCACTTTGGGTTTGTAGGTGTTTGAGTTTGGGTTTCCTCACTTGATGATTTTCACTCAAAGTCCTCGGAGGATGGGATGCTCTCAAATGACAAGTGTCAGTTTCTCTCGGAGCAGCCAACCAGCTAGTGGTTGTAGGGGGCGGCTATTTATAGCCTAGGGAGCAGCCCGACATGATAAGACATAAATGCCCTTCAATGATATGACCGTTAGGTGGGTAGATATTTTGGAACAGCTGGCGCATAGCACAGCAACGGCCGGAATTTTGAGTATCAAACTCCTCAGGGTTATCATGTTCCTCACTGCGTAGGCAATCCGCACTGGCGAATTCCTAACTCCTCAGTCAGAACAAATTTCTCAGAGACCGGAAGAACTTCGTCTCTGTCACTGAAGAAATTGACTGAGCTGTATGAGATTTCCAATGGCTTCACTCGAAGGGATTGGTAGGTGTAGGATTTGAGTTGAGCATCACTTGGAAAAAATTTCTTAGTATTTCCTCGACCCCTTTTAACAGTACGGTGTTTCCTATGACTCAAGAAAGAGAAAAAGAAACTACGAAAACAAAAGTCTTCATGCTTCATGTTCCTCGAATGAATACCAAGTCTTCAAGGTCACACCAATTTCTTCACTTTCAAAGTCTTCAGAAAGTCTTCAGAAATCCAAAATCTTCAGTCGAAGACATTCATTTTTAGGGGTCGACTTTATCTGTAAATATCAAACTCCTAATAGACTTATAGACCTGGGTACACTCCAAAACACAGTAGTCCCTTAACCTATAAGTCTTCAATACACCAAAATCACTAAGGGGCACTAGATGCACTTACAGTGTCGTCGATGGCGCGCGGGCCCAGACGGTCGGCGATCGCACCGCGGGGGGGGGGGGGGGTCGATCGTAGTCAGACGTCGGCTGGGTTGAGCAGGGGGTCGAGGCGGCGCTGGGCCTCCGAGGCCAGTTCGTCCACCAAGCCGCCGGCAGCCGTCAGGGCGGGGTTGCACCGGGTCCGGGTGCGGCTGGAGTGCGCCTCGCCAGGTGGTGAAGACGCCGTGTGCTGGTTGACATCGAGTCCAGCGACGCGGACGGAGCCGGATCCGGCCGGTTTGGCGAGCTGGTTGAGGCGGTCTTGGTGCGCGTTGGCCGCGACGAGGAGGTCGTTCACCCTCTTGAGGCGATCCTGCAGCTCCTCGCCCGCGAGCTGATCCAGGCTGACCGCGGCCGCCTAGGCAGCACGCATGTTCTTCACAGGAGTCCCATAGATGGGAGGGAGAGCGCCGAAGGCGCGCCCGATCACGCCACACCGGGCTCACACGTCGGCGACCCGGCTTGGCTCGGGTGTGGTAGGCGTGAAGCCGTAGGCGGCGTCGCGCTCCAGCTGGCCGGAGTCGAGGTGACGTTGCGTGGCGGCGAGCGTCTCGGTGAGGTCCAGCAGGCACTGGCGATCCTTGTTGAGACGAGTCCGGGCCTCGACGATGTTGGAAGCGTCGATGTCGGTGCCGATGGGAACGCGGAGGCTCTGCATGGTGGCGTGCAGCGGGTTGGGCGTGTCGGCTCTATCCGTCGTGGCCTTAGCTTCGGCGGCCTTCCTTGCCGCGCTCGACGAGGAGGACGCGCCGGTGTCGGTGACGAAAACCTCTACGCAGAGGTCCATCACTCCGGCGGGAGCGCCGTCGTTGATGGAGAGAGGAGAGTTGTAAAAGCTAAGTACCTCGCGGGGCTACTCGTCGTCCGTAGGCGCGTCGGAGATGCACAACGTGGTGAAGGAGGCGGCGAGCGCGTCGATGACATCATCCGCCAATATGACGGGCTCGTCGGAGTCGGAGAAGATCCCTGTCTGAACCATGTTCCCGGCCAGGACCTCGAGCTGCCCCACTGTGGGCGCCAACTGTCATGGTGGGCGCATGGCAGATGCCAAGGGATGGCTAAAGATAGGAGGAGGCTCGAGGGCACTAGTGGGCTCCAGAGGCAAGGTCGGCATGAGCGAGCACGGGACGCAAGAGATACCCAGGTTCGGGGCTCTCCAGAGAGATAACACCCCTAGTCCTGCCGAGTTTGGTTTATATCTAAGAGTACAGAGTTGCTCCTAGAGCTGTATGGAGGAAGAAGGAGGCCAGGCCAAGTCTTAGGCTGCTCCCTCTCCTCGGATGGTGCTTGCTAGATGTGTGAGTGGGTGAATGGGTGAGTGTGTTGCATCGCTTGCCCGTATGCATGAGGGCTCCTGGGGGTTTTATAGGTCAACCCCCCAGGGATACAAGGGTAATGTTACTAGGCCGTAGGGCCGGGTTGTGAGTGTCCAGGAACCCGGTGCTGGGACCCACCAGGTACCAGACCTCGCCGGGTTCCCAGGGCACGGGCCCCATGCGCCTAGGGCGCACTGTGTGCTGTCTTGTCGATCGTCAGGGCATGGCCGAGTCGAGTCGGCTACAGTGGCGCTCCATTAGGTTGCTGCTTGCTGGCGTCATGGGTGACATCGGGCACACTGTTGCCACGCCAGCCCTAGTCTGCGGGTAGATGGGGGCACTGTTGCCTTGTCCGGCTGACCAAAGGCATGGGCGGGGCATTGTGGCTTCGGTCATCAGTTGGTGAAGACTCGTCCCATCGTACGACTGGGATGGGACGACCGATGACCCTTGGCCGGGTTTGAAGAACACGCCAAGGGCGGTGCTGGCTTGTTGGGGAAGTCTTGATCTTGGTTGTTGGGGCCGAGTTGAGGAGTCTGGCCGGGTTGGAGGGCTTGGCCGGGTTGAGCGACCCGGCCAAGTGCGAGCCAGATCGAGGGGCGATGCTAGCCCCATTGTTTTTGAAAAGGATCCGGGTTCCGTTGCTTTCCTGGGGTTCATCCCCCCGACAGAAGATCTCCCCGGCAACGGCGCCAGAAATTGGCAAGTTGACAGGAGATCAAATCTTGACTTGACTTGGCGTAAACCTCCCCGACAACGGTGCCAGAAATCCTTCTTGCTATCTCTTGAGCATGCGTTGGTTTTCCCTTGAAGGGGAAAGGGTGATGCAGCAAAGTAGCGTAAGTATTTCCCTTTGTTTTTTAGAACCAAGGTATCAATCCAGTAGGAGACTACACGCAAATCGCCTAGTACCTGCACAAACAATCAAGAACCTTGCACCAACGTGATAAAGGGGTTGTAAATCCCTTCATGGCCACTTGCAAAAGTGAGATCTGATAAAGATAATAAGATAAATATTTTTGGTATTTTTTTGTATAGATTAAAAGTAAAGATTGCAAAATAAAATAGATCGGAAACTTATATGATGTAAAGTAGACCTGGGGGCCATAGGTTTCACTAGTGGCTTCTCTAAAGATAGCATATATTACGGTGGGTGAACAAATTACTGCCGAGCAATTGATAGAAAAGCGCATAGTTATGAGAATATCTAGGCATGATCATGTATATAGGCATCACGTCCGTGTCAAGTAGACCGAAATGATTCTGCATCTACTATATTACTCCACACATCGACCGCTATCCAACATGCATCTAGAGTATTAAATTCATAAGAACAGAGTAACACATTAGGCAAGATGACATGATGTAGAGGGATAAACTCAAGCAATATGATATAAACCCCATGTTTTTATCCTCGATGGCAATAATACAATACATGCCTTGCTGCCCCTACTGTCACTGGGAAAGGACACCGCAAGATTGAACCCAGAGCTAAGCACTTCTCCCGTTGCAAGAAATATCAATCTAGTAGGCCAAACTAAACCGATAATTCATAGAGACTTGCAAAGATATCAAATCATGCATATAAGAATTCAGAGAAGAATCAAATATTGTTCATAGATAAACTTGCTCATAAACCCACCATTCATCGGATCTCGGCAAACACACCGCAAAAAGTATTACATCGAATAGATCGCCAAGAACATCGAGGAGAACTTTGTATTGAGATCCAAAGAGAGAGAAGAAGCCATCTAGCTAATAACTATGGACCCGAATGTCTATGGTAAACTACTCACACATCATCGGAGAGGCTATGGTGTTGATGTAGAAGCCCTCCGTGATCGATTCCCCCTCTGACGGTGCGTCGGAAAAGGCCCCAAGATGGGATCTCACGGGTACAGAAGGTTGCAGTGTTGGAAAAGTGGTTTCGTGGCTCCCCTGGATGTTTTCAGGGTATAAGAGTATATATAGGCGAAAGAAGTAGGTCGGTGGAGCTACGAGGGGCCCACAAGGGTGGGGGCGCGCCCTCCTGCCTCATGGCTGCCTCGTTGCTTCCTTGACTTCCACTCCAAGTCTCCTGGATTGCGTTTGTTCCAAAAAGATCCTCGCGAAGGTTTCATTCCATTTGGACTCTGTTTGATACTCCTTTTCTATAAAACACTGAAATAGGCAAAAAAACAGCAACTGGCACTGGGCCTCCGGTTAATAGTTAGTCCCAAAAATAATATAAAACTGCATATTAAAGCCCATTAAACATCCAAAACAGATAATATAATATCATGGAACAATAAAAAATTATAGATACGTTGAAGACATATCAGTCTTTCATTGAAAAATTCTTATTCAAGTATCCTTTTATACTATCCGGAAATTCTATATCATTTGCAATCAACAATATGTCATCCACATATACAATCATAAATGCTACAGAGCTCCCACTCACTTTCATGTAAATACAGGCTTCACCGTAAGTCTGTATAAAACCATATGCTTTGATCACCTCATCAAAGCATATAGTCCAACTCCGAGATGCTTGCACCAGTCAATATATGGATTGCTGGAGCTTGCACACTTTGTTAGCACCTTTAGGATCGACAAAACCTTCTGGTTGCATCATATACAACTCTTCTTTAAAAATCCATTAAGGAATGCAGTTTTGACGTCCATTTGCCAAATTTCACAATTATAAAATGCGGCAATTGGTAACATGATTCGGACTGACTTAAGCATCACTACGAGTGATAAAGTCTCATCGAGTCAACCCCTTGAAGTTTTCAAAAACCCTTTGCGACAAGTCGAGCTTTGTAGATGGTGAAATTACCATCAGCGCCTGTCTTCTTCTTGACGATCCATTTATTCTCAATGGCTTGCCGATCATTGGGCAAGTCCACCAAAGCCCATACTTTGTTCTCATACATGGATCCTATCTCAGATTTGATGGTCTCAAGCCATTTATCAGAATCTGGGCTCATCATAGCTTTTTCGTAGTTCGTAGGTTCGCCATGGTCTAATAACATGACTTCCAAGACAAGATTATCGTACCACTCTGGTGCGAAACATGCTCTATTCGGCCTACGAGGTCTAGTAGTAACTTGATCTGAAGTTCCATGATCATCATCATGAGCTTCCTCTCTAGTTGGTGTAGGCATCACGGGGACGAATTTCTCTGATGTGCTATTTTCGAATTCAAGAGAAGGTACAATTACCTCATCAAGTTCTACTTTCCTCCCGCTCACTTCTTTCGAGAGAAATTCCTTCTCTAGAAAGGATCCATTCTTGGAAACAAAGATCTTGCCTTCAGATCTATGGTAGAAGGTGTACCCAAATGTTTCCTAAGGGTATCCTATGAAGATGCACTTCTCCGATCTGGGTTCGAGCTTATCAGGATGAAGCCTTTTGACATATGTGTCGCAACCCCAAACTTTAAGAAAAGACAGCTTAGGTTTCTTGCCAAACCACAGTTCATACAGTGTCATCTCAATGGATTTAGACGACGCCCTATTTAACGTGAATGCGGCTGTCTCTAATGCATAACCCCAAAACAATAGTGGTAAATCGGTAACAGACATCACAGAACGCACCATATCCAAAAAGATGTAATCAACACTACTAGTCACCCACAAGCACCAATCAAAGGTTCCAGTACAAAAGATTGAACACAAGAGATGAACTACGGTTTGAGAGGAGATGGTGCTGTTGAAGATGTTGATGGAGATTGCCCTCCCCAAGATGGGGGAGTTTTTGGTGATGATGATGATGATGATGATTTCCCCCTCCGAGAGGGAAGTTCCCCCGGCGGAATTGCTCCACTAGAGGGCAAAAGTGCTCCTGCCCAAGTTCTGCCTCGACACGGTGGCGCTTTGTCCTGAAAGTCCTCTACTTGATTTGTTTCTAGGTCAAAAAGACTTATATACCAGAAGTGTAACGCCCCGAGACCGATGTGCCAGGTGTCCTCCAGTTATTCGTTGTTGTTGCCTTGTCATTTGCTTGCGTGTTGCATCTTATCATGTCATCATGTGCATTGCATCATCATGTTTTCAAAATTTGCATCCGTCCCGGCCTCCTCATTATCTCCGTTGTCCGTTCTGAGCCCAGACACACTTGCACGCGCCCGCGGCATGTCCGAAATAGTATTTTTATAAGTGGCCGGAAAATGTTCTCGGAATGGGATGAAAGTTGGCGTGCGGTGTTGTTTTGTTGTTAGTAGACCGCCTGCCAGGTTTCATCGCGTTCGGAGTCAGTTTGACGCCCCAACCGTTAACTATAGCGACAATATAGTCGGTCAAATCGTCGGACGTTTTCGGTCTCCGGAAACTGTCGCCGGGTCTCTCTCTTCTCTTCTCTCA
Organism: Aegilops umbellulata; assembly: GCA_032464435.1. NCBI lineage: Eukaryota > Viridiplantae > Streptophyta > Magnoliopsida > Poales > Poaceae > Aegilops > Aegilops umbellulata. The sequence goes on along the minus strand of CP136055.1, from coordinate 369,360,115 downwards.
GCCCTAAGCTCCTGCACAGTCCGCTGACAACCGCCAGGTCCAACCTAACTTCTCTTGCCAGCCCGCGTCCCTCCTTGCACGCGGGTCAGAAAGTTGTCCCGGACCCGAACCGGACTGTCGCTACCGTTGTGTCCGGATCATCCCCTAACGTCTATAAAACATCTCCGTTTTGTTATTTGGGCTCCCTAACTATTTTATTCGCGACGGTCCGATTACGATCGTAGGGTCAAGGTAGTCCCTAACCTAATCCAGTGCTATATATATATATATATATATATATATATATATATATATATATATATATATATATATATATATATATATATATATATATATATATATATATATATATATATATACCAATCCCTAGGCAGCAACCCTAAAATCTAGCCCCTTGTCCCATCGCGCCGCCGCCAGACTCCTCTCCTTCCTCGGGATCCACCCCGATCCACCCAATCCTTCCCCGATCCATTCACCCAACCAGATCGCACCGACCGCCTCCCTCATTTTCAGCATAGAACCAACCCCAGGCCCCCTCGATCCACTCCTCGCCCAAGCCCCGAGCTCCTCCTCGTCCCCGCGTTCGCCCCGGAGCCCAGCAGGGCGGCCGCCGCCGACCTCCTCCGTTCCATCCCGAACCTGCAGCTAGCAAGATGAGTAGCCGCCGCCCTGTTTTCCTCTCCTCCTCCCTCTGATTCTCCCTCGTCTTCCTCTCTCACAACCCCTCTCTCTCCTGCAGGAGCTCCGCCATGGCCGCCCGATGGAGCTCGCCGCTGCGCCTCCCAAGGATGTTCGTCGTCGCCTCGTTCCCTGCTAGGAGCTCCATCCCCGCGCCCGATTTGCCCCAAGACGCGCCGACAGCCAAGTCCCTCGACCCATCGACCGGAGCCACCTCCTTGCTGTCCCCGGCGCCGTCGCGCACCTGCTTCCTCTGCTTCGAGGACGAGGCCGGCGCCAAGTCCTCCTCGAGTCCTCTGCCTTCGGATCCATGCTCACCCACCAAGTCCCTCGCCGGCGCCCTGCCCCGCGGGAGCCACAGCGCCGCCTCTGCCTCTGTTCGCTCGGGAACGAGCACCCGCCCGCGTTGACTTCTCTCCCGTGGATCCATCCAGGCCTCAACTGCCTCCCAGCCCAGCTACACCAAGGCCGACTTTGCCTCTCCACCAACCCGGGCCAAGACCCATGGTGAGCACCAGATCCGCTGCGCCCCCCCTTCCAGTGTTGGCCCAAGCGCAGATTCGGCCCATAGATGTTTTTTTCCAGTTCTGCGATTTTAGCATTATCCAGTGATTTACAGTTTTGCAGAAAAACCCTCATGTTCATGCATTTAATAACTCAACAACCGTGCATCGGTTTAAAATGTTTTAAACATGTAAAATGCTTGGATTCTCATCTAGTTTCATATTATGCAACTCTCATCCATGTTTAAAATGTTTAAACTTGTTGTTTGCATTAATTTGCTTAAATGCCAGGTTAAAATGATTTATTTTCCTAACTAAATAACCATAGCTCGGTTTTAAATAAACTTTATATGCAAATGGGGTAGGAAAATGCCTAGTTTAACATGGTGCACTTTATTTTGCTGTTTAACAACATTAAAATATGCTTTAGGACAGATCAGTACCAAATCAAAAGTATGCACATGAGGATTTTCCGGAATCGTTGTTTGTTGTTCCGACCTCATTTAAACTTGCCTAGATAGGTAGTTTTATTATGCTTCACCCCTTGCCATGTCAATCAAAATTTAATATTGTTGGGTACATAAACGAGATCGAACTAAATAACTTGTCGTGGTGTTTCGTCAATATGCACCGTTGCATATTGAGCTCCACTTAATTTGTAGTGTTGGTTGTTGCACTTTGCCATGCCATGCCTCATTAAACCGGACATGCATCATACTTGATTGTGCATCATGCCATGTTTATGTGATGTTTGTTTACTATGTTATTTGTTTCTCTCCGGGTTGCTTCTCTCGTTAGCTTCGGTTTCATTCCGGAGTTGTGAGGATTCGTTCGTCTACGTCCGTTTGTCTTCTGCATGGACTCGTTCTTCTTCCTTGCGGGATCTCAGGCAAGATGACCATACTCTCGAAATCACTTCTATCTTTTCTTGCTAGTTGCTCGCTCATTTGCTATGCCTATGCTGCGATACCTACCACTTGCTTTTCATGCCTTTCATATTGTTAACCCAAGCCTCTAACCCACCTTGTCCTAGCAAACCGTTGTTTGGCTATGTTACCGCTCTGCTCAGCCCCTCTTATAGCGTTGCTAGTTGCAGGTGAAGATGAAGTTTGTTCCTTGTTGGAACATGGAGATGTTGTTCCTTGTTGGAACATGTTTACTTGTTGGGATATCACAATATATCTTATTTAATTAATGCATCTATATACTTGGTAAAGGGTGGAAGGCTCGGCCTTATGCCTGGTGTTTTGTTCCACTCTTGCCGCCCTAGTTTCCGTCATATCGGTGTTATGTTCCCGGATTTTGCGTCCCTAACGCGGTCGGGTGATTTATGGGACCCCCTTGACAGTTCGCTTTGAATAAGACTCTTCCAGCAAGGCCCAACATTGGTTTTACCATTTGCCTTACCACCACCTATCCCCTTCCCTTGGGTTCTGCAGACTCAAGGGTCATCTTTATTTAGCCCCCCCGGGCCAGTGCTTCTCTAAGTGCTGGTTCGAACCGAGCAGCCTGCGGGGCCCCCTCGTGGAAACTCGAGGCCTGGTTTTACTCGTAGCTTGTCTCATCCGGATGTGCCCTGAGACCGAGATATGTGCAGCTCCTATCAGGATTTGTCGGCACAATCGGGCGGCTTTGCTGGACTTGTTTTATTACTGCCGAAATGTCTTGTAGCCGGGATTCCGAGACTGATCGAGTCTTCCCGGGGAGAAGGAATATCCTTCGTTGATCGCGAGAGCTTATAATGGGCTAAGTTGGGACACCCCTGCAGGGTTTGAACTTTCGAAAGCCGTGCCCGCGGTTATGTGGCAGATGGGAATTTGTTAATGTCCGGTTGTAGAAAACCCGAAGTTGATCTTAATTAAAATACATCAACCGCGTGTGTAACCGTGATGGTATCTTCTCGGCGGAGTCCGGGAAGTGAACACGGTTGTTGGAGTTGTGTCTGACGTAAGTAGTTCAGGATCACTTCTTGATCATAGTTGTTCGACCTTGCTATTGCCTTCTCTTCTCGCTCTCATTTGCGTATGTTAGCCACCATATATGCTAGTCGCTTGCTGCAGCTCCACCTCATACCTTTTACCCTACCTTTAAGCTTAAATAGTCTTGATCTCGCGGGTGTGAGATTGCTGAGTCCTCGTGACTCACCGGATACTTCCAAAACGAGTTTGCAGGTGCCGATGAGACCGTGCAGGTGACACACCCGAGCTCAAGGAGGAGCTCGATGAAGACCTTGTTCATTGTGTTGTTTCGTTTCAGTTGATCAGTAGTGGAGCCCAGTTGGGGTCGATCGGGGACCTTTGTCGCTTTTGGGGTTCTTCTTTTATTTTGGCTCCGTAGTCGGGCCCTGTTTGTACTTGGTTGATGCAATGCTTTACTCATGTATTGTGTGAAGTGGCGATTGTAAGCCAACTATGTATCTCTTTCCCTTATGTATTACATGGGTTGTGTGAAGATTACCTCACTTGCGACATTGCTTTCAATGCGGTTATGCCTCTAAGTCGTGCCTCGACACGAGGGAGCTATAGCCACATCGAGGGCGTTACAAGTTGGTATCAGAGCCTTCCCCGACCTTAGGAGCCCCGACTGATTGATCGTTTTTAGCGGCCGGGTTGTGTCTAGAAAAATGTTTTGAGTCATTTAGGAATTATATTCCGGAGAGTTTAGGAATTCTTTTTACTTCCCAGTCTCCTCATCGCTCTGGTAAGGCATCCTGACGTAGAGTTTTAACTCTTCTCTTCTGAAATTTCACTAAAAAAAATTTAGGATCACGCGGGTATCTTAGAATCGTTCCGATGGTTTTGTGATGACAACATTGTCTTGGTGCCTCCTGTCAGCAGGGGTTTAGTGGAGGTGTCCCGGGGAGTTGAGCTCCGAGGTGTTGTTGTCATAATTTTATCGTTGCAGTTCTGGAATACCTGAGTTTAGTACGCCGACATCGAAAATCTCTTTTGTACAGTTGTTGGTGAGATAACCCTGATAGCCCAGTACTGAGGCGAGTGCGGGAGTATTGCCATGACTCGTATAACGGATGCTTTTCAAAGGTTGAGGTAGACGATTTCCGAAGGTTTCTTGGTTATGTGTTGAAGGATGGATACAGCTGGATCTAGGTATTGTTAGTGTGGGTGATATATTTTGTGTCCCCTGTATCCCCAACACCTGATTGCATAACCAGAAAGTTTCGGGAGTTTATAAGTGGGAATTCAAGTATCTCGTAGGTTATCTTTCCAACAGACACATGATACGATATGGGATCTATCATATGTTTGTTTCCGGCTTATTCTGCAAGCCAAATCCTTTGTTTTTGTTTTGTTTTGTGGTATTCGAGTTGCTTCAATGTCAAATGTTGAATCCATACCTTTCCTAAACGGTGTTCTCATATTTCTATGTGAATGTTAATCCTTCTTGTTCATCTAGGTTGTCTTTTCAAACCTTTCCAACCGGTGTGCTTCTCTTCAACTGAATCCGATCATTTCAACATTCGCAAGATCATCCCTCGGTTTTTCTCAACGATGTTTGTTTCAAATGTTCCAAGCTGCCTTTGTTTTCCCATCCTCCCACCCTCTTTCTTCAAGGACTCAGATTTCTTAATCAAGTATCCTTTTTTATTGATGAGAAGTCTCTCCATTCTTTCCTTCATTGTTCTTATCCGGTGATTATCACGAAGATGGTCAGGAGTTTCAAGTTTATCATTCTTCATTCTTTTCTTCTCCGGTGGATTCAATTCAAGCCTGTCGATCATATCTTTCCTTGTTTCAAATGTTTTCTCATACCGGTGCACCTCTTAATCATCCACTTCTCGCTATCCAATTGTTCCGGAGTGTTGAAGATATCTCAGAAGAATCATGTTTCCATTCTTAATCCGTTCGAGTTACTTCAAGGTTTTTTTTCTTCTCTCATTCAAGCCATTTAATTCAACCGGTGCAATATCCCTTTCAAGCAATCTTTTCAACGGTGTTTCTTTTGAGTGAGCCCTAACCCATAGGTCTTTTCCCATGATCTTACCTGACTCTTCTAATCTTCCCGGAGCTATTCTCAAATTCATTTAAAAGTTTGACGTAAGAATGAATTTTCATCAGTCATATGTCTTTCTCCAAGATCTTTCAAATTCTTTTCTTTATTGGTTCAACCTTTCCAATTCTCATTCAGGAGAGCCTCAACAATTCATGGTGGTCTTTCTCATCATCATTCTCAACATTTGAAGACCGAAGAAGAGTTCCTCTTAAATCCTTAACCGTTCTTCCAAAGTTGTGTAGTTCAAGTTGATGCCATCCTCTCATAATTGTTTTCGATTGTGAGAATTCTTTTCACCCATCCGGAGCATTTCAGGAGCCTTTTCAGTTTGATTCTCCAGAGCCATCATCTCAATATTATTCATTCTCTGCTTTTAGCTATCGTTCTCCAAATCATACCAGTGCATCATTCAAGTATTCTCTAATCAGCTCGTGATCTATTCGTTCATTTTTATCTAAACACCCTCAAGTATTTTCATTCATTTAGCAATTCTTCCCGGTGATTTGTGCATTTGCTACGTTCAACTTCAGTTCTTATGGTGGGTCGTTCAAGATTCCTCTTTCTTTGTTACCGTATAGAGTTATTCGTTGTATCAATCCTACCGGTGGTCCGTTGAAGACCTTCTCAAGTTTGCGCCATATCTATCTTAATCCTTTCTACGAGAATAAGTAGTATGCCAAATCCATTGCTTGTCATCAATTTAATTGGTGAAGGATGAGCATAATGTAATTCTTGTTCTTGTTTCATTCAAGTGATTAATTCCGTCTTCCGGAGTTTGTAATGGTATCAATTTCTCAGTTATATGTTGTTCATATTTCTTTCCGGAGTTCAAAGTTTTCTCGGTTATATCATCTCAAAGCTTCATCTTATCACTTCAAGGCTTCACCTTGTGTTTTCAACTTTTCTTTGTTTCTATCATCCTTTTATTACTGGAGTTTTTCATGGAGGCTCTACATGGTGGTTCGTCAAGGATTCTTTTCATTCTTCAATTGTTCATCAAGATTTCTCTCGGAGTTAAGATCCGTCAAACCATACTCTAAAATAAACATGGTGTCAACACATGTTTTGTTTGGAGGAGTTCAAGCATTTCTTCATCTTGCATTCCGAAGTGCAATTCTTTCGACCTTATCTTTTGAGGTGATGTTATGTCATTTTGACAGTTTCATTCATGTTTCATGATTCACTTGTTGTCAAGAATGAGATATTTAAATCCATCAATCTCTTCATTGGAGTTATCTTGGGTTATATTTCACCTAAAGCTTTCCCTAAGGATTGTTGCTATTATGGTGCTTATAAATGACCCAAGTTCTTCATTTGTCCTCTCGGTGAAATAAGTTTCTCGTCTCCTTGTTGATATCAATCCAATCGTTTGTTTCCGTTGGTGGCAGAAGCTCACCTCATAATGTTGAGATGTTTCTATAAGCCCACTACAAACTTATTCTTTTTCGTTGCTAGTTTTTCCAGCAACTCCATTCTATCCTTCTTTTTAAGGGTGCTTTCCAAACTCATTTGTGGTAGAAGTTGTCATTTTCTTCTCCATTCCTTTATTCCAATGATCTAACTTATATTTCTTCTTCCGAAGGCCTTGTGATGTTGCTCTGTTCACTCTTCATCTCGAATTGTGAGGATCATGTTCTTTACTTTTGCTTATCCATTTAAACGGAGTGTCGTGTTTTCATTCGAGCTCTCTCATCTTAGATAATTTTGCCTCCCTTCTTAAACGGAGTGCCGTATGAAATCTTTCTTACACCTTGTGCCATTCTTTCAATACTCCCGGAGGCAGTGCGCTGTTGATCTCTTCAAGTATCCTCTCATCTTGTCAAGTCATGTTCAATTCCTTCCATTTTCAGTCGGAGTGTTGCCCAAATTATGTCATTCTTGTTCCTTCTCTATCTAGTTTTAACGAGAGTGGTTTCAACGTCTATCTTTTCACGTAAACTCTTCTTTCTCGCCGTATTCCATGTTCCTTGTTCCTCTTTCTGAACGGAGTGTTTTAGATTTTGTTCACCTCTGTCGTGTCTTTTCTTCAAGCTTTGCGACCTCTCAAGGTTCGTTGGTTTCACTCTTTTGTCAAAGAAGCAACTTAGTTTTACCTCTTTCTTCTTTCGTTTTCTATCCGGTGTCATCCTAGATCTCGGGACGAGATCCTCTCGTAGTGGTGGAGTGTTGTAACGCCCCGAGACCGATGTGCCAGGTGTACTCCAGTTATTCGTTGTTGTTGCCTTGTCATTTGCTTGCGTGTTGCATCTTATCATGTCATCATGTGCATTGCATCATCATGTTTTCAAAATTTGCATCCGTCCCGGCCTCCTCATTATCTCCGTTCTCCGTTCTGAGCCCAGACACACTTGCACGCGCCCGCGGCATGTCCGAAATAGTATTTTTATAAGTGGCCGGAAAATGTTCTCGGAATGGTATGAAAGTTGGCGTGCGGTGTTGTTTTGTTATTAGTAGACCGCCTGCCAGGTTTCATCGCGTTCGGAGTCCGTTTGACGCCCCAACCGTTAACTATAGCGACAATATAGTCGGTCAAATCGTCGGACGTTTTCGGTCTCCGGAAACTGTCGCCGGGTCTCTCTCTTCTCTTCTCTCGGCCCTAAGCTCCTGCACAGTCCGCTGACAACTGCCAGGTCCAACCTAACTTCTCTTGCCAGCCCGCGTCCCTCCTTGCGCGCGCGTCAGAAAGTTGTCCCGGACCCGAACCGGACTGTCGCTACCGTTGTGTCCGGATCATCCCCTAACGTCTATAAAACATCTCCGTTTTGTTATTTGGGCTCCCTAACTATTTTATTCGCGACGGTCCGATTACGATCGTAGGGTCAAGGTAGTCCCTAACCTAATCCAGTGCTATATATATATATATATATATATATATATATATATATATATATATATATATATATATATATACCAATCCCTAGGCAGCAACCCTAAAATCTAGCCCCTTGTCCCATCGCGCCGCCGCCAGACTCCTCTCCTTCCTCGGGATCCACCCCGATCCACCCAATCCTTCCCCGATCCATTCACCCAACCAGATCGCACCGACCGCCTCCCTCGTTTTCAGCATAGAACCAACCCCAGGCCCCCTCGATCCACTCCTCGCCCAAGCCCCGAGCTCCTCCTCGTCCCCGCGTTCGCCCCGGAGCCCAGCAGGGCGGCCGCCGCCGACCTCCTCCGTTCCATCCCGAACCTGCAGCTAGCAAGATGAGTAGCCGCCGCCCTGTTTTCCTCTCCTCCTCCCTCTGATTCTCCCTCGTCTTCCTCTCTCACAACCCCTCTCTCTCCTGCAGGAGCTCCGCCATGGCCGCCCGATGGAGCTCGCCGCTGCGCCTCCCGAGGATGTTCGTCGTCGCCCCGTTCCCTGCTAGGAGCTCCATCCCCGCGCCCGATTTGCCCCAAGACGCGCCGCCGGCCAAGTCCCTCGACCCATCGACCGGAGCCACCTCCTTGCTGTCCCCGGCGCCGTCGCGCACCTGCTTCCTCTGCTTCGAGGACGAGGCCAGCGCCAAGTCCTCCTCGAGTCCTCTGCCTTCGGATCCATGCTCGCCCACCAAGTCCCTCGCCGGCGCCCTGCCCCGCGGGAGCCACAGCGCCGCCTCTGCCTCTGTTCGCTCGGGAACGAGCACCCGCCCGCGTTGACTTCTCTCGCGTGGATCCATCCAGGCCTCAACTGCCTCCCAGCCCAGCTACACCAAGGCCGACTTGGCCTCTCCACCAACCCGGGCCAAGACCCATGGTGAGCACCAGATCCGCTGCGCCCCGCCCCCTTCCACTGTTGGCCCAAGCGCAGATTCGGCCCGTAGATGTTTTTTTCCAGTTCTGCGATTTTAGCATTATCCAGTGATTTACACTTTTGCAGAAAAACCCTCATGTTCATGCATTTAATAACTCAACAACCGTGCATCGGTTTAAAATGTTTTAAACATGTAAAATGCTTGGATTCTCATCTAGTTTCATATTATGCAACTCTCATCCATGTTTAAAATGTTTAAACTTGTTGTTTGCATTAATTTGCTTAAATGCCAGGTTAAAATGATTTATTTTCCTAACTAAATAACCATAGCTCGGTTTTAAATAAACTTTATATGCAAATGGGGTAGGAAAATGCCTAGTTTAACATGGTGCACTTTATTTTGCTGTTTAACAACATTAAAATATGCTTTAGGACAGATCAGTACCAAATCAAAAGTATGCACATGAGGATTTTCCGGAATCGTTGTTTGTTGTTCCGGCCTCATTTAAACTTGCCTAGATAGGTAGTTTTATTATGCTTCACCACTTGCCATGTCAATCAACATTTAATATTGTTAGGTACATAAACGAGATCGAACTAAATAACTTGTCGTGGTGTTTCGTCAATATGCACCGTTGCATATTGAGCTCCACTTAATTTGTAGTGTTGGTTGTTGCACTTTGCCATGCCATGCCTCATTAAACCGGACATGCATCATACTTGATTGTGCATCATGCCATGTTCATGTGGTGGTTGTTTACTTTGTTGTTTGCTTCTTTCCGGTGTTGCTTCTTCGGGTTAGTTCCGATAACGTTGCGATTGCGACGATCCGTTTGTCTACGTCCGTTTGTCTTCTTCATGGACTCGTTCTTCTTCCTTGCGGGATCTCAGGCAAGATGACCATACCCTCGAAATCACTTCTATCTTTGCTTGCTAGATTGCTCGCTCTTTTGCTATGCCTATGCTGCGATACCTACCACTGGCTATATCATGCCACCCATATTGTTAAATCAAGCCTCTAACCCACCTTGTCCTAGCAAACCGTTGTTTGGCTATGTTACCGCTTTGCTCAGCCCCTCTTATAGCGTTGTTAGTTGCAGGTGAAGATGAAGTTTGTTCCTTGTTGGAACATGGACTTGTTGTTCCTTGTTGGAACATGTTTACTTGTTGGGATATCACTATATATCTTATTTAATTAATGCATCTATATACTTGGTAAAGGGTGGAAGGCTCGGCCTTATGCCTGGTGTTTTGTTCCACTCTTGCCGCCCTAGTTTCCGTCATATCGGTGTTATGTTCCCGGATTTTGCATCCCTAACGCGGTCGGGTGATTTATGGGACCCTCTTGACAGTTCGCTTTGAATAAGACTTTTCCAGCAAGGCCCAACATTGGTTTTACCATTTGCCTCGGCCTATTACTTTTTCCCTTGGGAGTCGCGCATCCCGAGGGTCATCTTTATTTAGCCCCCCCGGGCCAATGCTTGTCTAAGTGTTGGTCCAAACCGTCAGCCGCCGGTGGCCACCAGGGGCAACTCTGGGTTCGCCTACCGGAAGTTTGGACAATCCGGTGTTGCCCTGAGAACGAGATATGTGCAGCTCTTATCAGGATGTCGGCGCACCGGGCGGCTTGGCTGGACTTGTTTTATTGATGTCGAAATGTCTTGTAGCTGGGATTCCGAGACTGATCGGGTCTTCCCGGGGAGAAGGAATATCCTTCGTTGATCGCGAGAGCTTATCATGGGCTAAGTTGGGACACCCCTGCAGGGTTTGAACTTTCGAAAGCCGTGCCCGCGGTTATGGGCAGATGGGAATTTGTTAATGTCCGGTTGTAGAAAATCCGAAGTTGATCTTAACTAAAATACACCAACCGCGTGTGTAACCGTGATGGTCTCTTCTCGGCGGGGTCCGGGAAGTGAACACGGTTGTTGGAGTTGTGTCTGACGTAAGTAGTTCAGGATCACTTCTTGATCATAGTTGTTCGACCTTGCTATTGCCTTCTCTTCTCGCTCTCATTTGCGTATGTTAGCCACCATATATGCTAGTCGCTTGCTGCAGCTCCACCTCATACCTTTTACCCTACCTATAAGCTTAAATAGTCTTGATCTCGCGGGTGTGAGATTGCTGAGTCCCCGTGACTCACCAGATACTTCCAAAACCAGTTTGCAGGTGCCGATGAGACCGTGCAGGTGCCGCATCCAAGCTCAAGGAGGAGCTTGATGAAGATCTTATCCTTTGTGTTGTTTCGTTCTAGTCGATCAGTAGTGGAGCCCAGTTGGGGTCGATCGTGGACCTTTGTCGCTTTGGGGTTTCTTCTTTTATTTTGGCTCCGTAGTCGGGCCCTGTTTGTACTTGGTTGATGTAATGCTTTATTCATGTAATTGTGTGAAGTGGCGATTGTAAGCCAACTATGTATCTCTTTCCCTTTTGTATTACATGGGTTGTGTGAAGATTACCTCACTTGCGACATTGCCTTCAATGCGGTTATGCCTCTAAGTCATGCTTCGACACGTGGGAGATATAGCCGCATCGAGGGCGTTACAAGTTGGTATCAGAGCCTATCCCGACCTTAGGAGCCCCCACTGATTGATCGTTTTTAGCGGCCGAGTTGTGTCTAGAAAAATGTTTTGAGTCATTTAGGAATTATGTATCGGAGAGTTTAGGAATTCTTTTTACTTCCCAGTCTCCTCATCGCTCTGGTAAGGCATCCTGACGTAGAGTTTTAACTCTTCTCTTCTCAAATTTCACTAAAAAAAATTTTAGGATCACGCGGGTATCTTAGAATTGTTCCGATGGTTTTATGATGACAACATTGTCTTGGTGCCTCCTGTCAGCAGGGGTTTAGTGGAGGTGTCCCAGGGAGTTGAGCTCCGAGGTGTTGTCGTCATAATTTTATCGTTGCAGTTCTGGAATACTTGAGTTTAGTACACCGACATCGAAAATCTCTTTTGTACAGTTGTTGGTGAGATAACCCTGATAGCCCAGTACTGAGGCGAGTGCGGGAGTATTGCCATAACTTGTATAACCGATGCTTTTCGAAGGTTGAGGTAGACGATTTTCGAAGGTTTCTTGGTTATGTGTTGTAGGATGGATACAGCTGGATCTAGGTTTTGTTAGTTTGGGTGATATATTTTGTGTCCCCTGTATCCCCAACACCTGATTGCATAACCAGAAAGTTTCGGGATTTTATAAGTGGGAATTCAAGTATCTCGTAGGATATCTTTCCAACAGATACATGATACGATATGGGATCTATCATATGTTTGTTTCCGGCTTATTCCGCAAGCCAATCCTTTGTTTTGTTTTGTTTTATGGTATTCGAGTTGCTTCGAAGTCAAGTGTTGATCCATACCTTCCCTAAACGGTGTTCTCATATTTCTATGTGAATACTAACCTTCTTGATCATCGAGATTTTCATGCCAATTCTTTTCCAACCGGTGTGTCTCTCTTCAAGTGGATCCGATCACTTCAACATTCGCAAGATCAAGTATCAATTCTTCTCAACGGTGTTTGCTTCATCCGTTCCAAGTTATCTTTGTTTTCCCGCCCTCCCACCCTTTTTCTTTAAGGACTCAGATTTCTCAATCAAGTATCCTTTTTATTGATGGAAGTTTCTTCATTCTTTCCTTCAATGCTCTTATCCGGTGATTGTCATGAAGATGGCCAGGAGTTTCAAGTTCATCATTCGTCATTCTTTTCTTCTCTGGTGGTTCCAATTCAAGCTTTCTCGATCATACCTTTTCCTCGTTTTCAAATGTTTTTCTCGTACTGGTGCACCCCTTATTCATTCACCTCTTGCTATTCATTTGTTCGGGAGTGCTGAAGATATCTCAGAAGATTCAAGCTTCCATTCTCAATTCACTCAAGTTCTTTTGAGGATGCTATCTCATTCAAGTCATTTAATTCAACCGGCGCAATCTATCTTTTAAATCGGTCATCGGTGTTTCTTTTGAGTGGGCCCTAACCCACAGGTCTTTTCCAGGATCTTACCCGACTCTTCTAATTTATCGGGAGTGATTCCCAAATTCTTTTCAAACGTTGACGTAATAATGAATTTTTCATCAGTCATGTGCCTTCTCCAAGATCGCATTCAAATTCTTTTCATAGTTGGTTCAACCTTTTCTATTCTTCATTGTTCCGGAGTGCCTAACATATTATGGTGGTGTTTCTCGTCGTCATTCTCAGATTTGGAAGGCCGAAGAAGAGTTTCTCTTAAATCTTGCTCCATTCTCTTCAAGATTCATGGTTCTAGCTTGTTGCCATCCTCTCATAATTGTTTTGATTGTGAGGATTCTTTTTACCCATCCGGAGCATTTCATGAGTTGTTTCCACTTCTTTCCTCCGAAGGCCATATTTTGTGATTCCTCATTCTCAGCTTTCAGCTCTTGTTTTCCAAATCTTACCGGTGCATCTTTCAATATACTCTAATCAGTTCATGATCTCTTCGTTCTCTTGTATCTAAATCCTAGCAAGCATTTTCGTTCATTTGCTAATTATTCCCGGTGTTTTCTTATCTCTTCTTCGTTCATTTTCAATTCTTACGGTGGTTCGTTCAAGAGTTTTCTTCCTTCGTTATCATATAGATTCATTCGTTCTTTCCAATCCTACCGGCGGATCGTTGAAGACCTTCCCAAATTTGCGCCATATCTATCTTGATCCTTTCTATGAGAATAAGTAGTATGCCTAATCCTTTGCTTGTCATCAATTTAATTGGTGAAGGATACGCATAGTGTAATTCTTATTCTTGTTTCAACCAAGTGATTAATTCCTTATTCCGGAGGTTCATCAAAATTCTTGATTTCTTTTGTTCAACTCTCTTTCCGGAGTTCCAAGTTTTTCTCGGTTATATCGTCACGAAGATCCATCTAAATCATTGCAAGGCTTCACCTTGTGTTTTCAACTTCTCTTTCTTTTTATCATCTTTTTCTTACCGGAGTTTTCATGGAGGCTCTACATGATGGTTCATCGAGGATTCCTTTCATTCTCGTTTTCTTCTTCAAGATTTTTTCTTGAAGTTAAGATCCGCCAAGCTTCACTCTAAAATAAACAGGGTGCTTAACACATGTCTTGTTTTAAGGAGTTCAAGCATTCTTCATCTTGCATTCCGAAGTGCAATTCTTCCAACCGTATCATAAGAGGTGGTATTATGTCATTCTTGATAACTTGAGTTCATGTCTCATGATTCACATGTTGTCAAGAATGAGGTATTTTAAACCCATCGACCTCTTTGTTGGAGTTATCTTGCGTCATGTTTCACCTAAAGCATTTCCTAAGGATTGTTGCTATTATGGTGTTTATCAATGACCCAAGTTCTTCTTTTATCCTCCCGGTGAAATAATTTCTCGTCTCCTTGTTGATATCAATCCAATCGTTTGTTTTCATTAGTGGCAGAATTTCACCTCATAATTTTGAGATGTTTCCATAAGCCCGCTACAAACTTATTCGTTTCGTTGTTGGTTTTCCAACAACTCCGCTCTAACCTTCTTGGAAGGGTGCTTTCCAAGCTCATTTGTGGTAGTAGTTGTCATTTTCCTCTCCATTCCTTTATTCCAATGATCTATCTTCTATTTCTTTCTTCCGGAGGCATTGTGATGTTGTTCTTTTCTCCCATCATCTTGTTTTGTCAAGATCATGTCCTTTTTCCTTGCTTATGGATTTAACCGGAGTGTTGTGTCTTTCGTTCCTCTTTTAACCGGAGTCTCATCCAGGTGCTATCATTTTGCCAAGTTCGAATTCGATTCCTTCCTTTTCCAACCGGAGTGTTGCATCAGCTCTACAATATCTTTGCATCTTATCAAGTTTTGCTCCTCTTGTCAACCGGAGTGCTGCCGAAATTGTTCTTTATCGTTCCTTGTATATCTCGTTCCAACCGGTGTGGTGGCATATTCTTATTGGTTCATGGAGCTCTTCTTCCATGTTTCAACCTACAAGGTTCTTGTAATGTTCCTTGTTCCTCTTTGATAACGGAGTGTTTGCAATCTCGTCATCTTCTTTGTATTCTTTCTTTCAATTTGTTCAACCTCTCAAGGTTCATTGGTTTCACTCGTTTGTCAAAGAAGCAACTTAGTTTTACCTCTTCACTTCCTCTTTCATTTCCCTAGGGTGCCATTCTAGATCTCGGGACGAGATCCTCTCGTAGTGGTGGAGTGTTGTAACGCCCCGGATCTGATGCGCCAGTTATTCGCCGTCGTTGCCATGTCATGTGATTGCGTGTCGCACTTTGCCATGTCATCATCTGCATTTCATATCATGTCATCATGTGCATCGCATTCGCATACGTGTTCATCTTATGCATCCGAGCATTTTCCCCGTTGTCCGTTTTGCAATCCGGCGCTCCTATGTTCCCCGGCGTTCCCTTTTACCTTTCTCCGTGTGCGGGTATTAAACTTTCTCGGAATGGACCGAGGCTTGACATGTGGCCTTGGTATAGCACCGATAGACCGCCTGTCAAGTTTCGGGTCAATCGGAGGTCGTTTGATACTCCAACGGTTAACCGGGTATCCGCAAAGGCCTCTTTGGTGTGCAGCCCAACACCCCCTTCAAAGTGGCCCAAAACCCACCTAAGTCATCTCCATGTTATCGGTCGTTCGATCACGATCGCGTGGCCAAAAACCGCACTCCATTTGGAGCTTCCTAGCCCCCTCTACCTATAAATATGTGCACCCCTCCTCCAAAATCGCGGTACAAACCCTAGCATTTTTCGCCACGCCATCGCCGGACATGTCCGCCGCCCCGGACAGATCGCGCCGCCGCGCCGCGCCGCCCACCTCCGCCGCCGGCCCGCAGGCCCATCGCCGGCCCCCGCGGGCCCGAGCCGCCCGGCCCGTCCGCTCGCCCGTGCGCCCCGCCGCGCCTCCTCCGCCCGCTCGCCGCCCGCGCCGCCGCCTCCCGCCGGCCGCCGCCCGAGCCCGCGCTCCACGCCGGCGCCGCCCCGCTCCACCGACCCCGCCGCCCTTCGTCGCCGCCTCCTCGGCGTCCGTGCCCGCCGCCGCCGCCTTCCCCTCGCCGCCACGAGCTCCGGCCGGCCTCCTCCTTGCTCCGGCCACCGCGGCCGCAACTCCGGCGAGCTCGGCCCGATCCAGATCTGAGATCCTCAAGGGTTGACTTTCTTCTCCCCCGTTTTTCGTCTAAGTCTTTTTCCACAGTAATAATTTGTTGCATGTTCATCGCAACGTAACTTTGCATCTGTAACTCCGTTTTGGGCGTATAGCATACCGGATTGTTCGCCTCGATGAGTACATCATTTCACCTAATTGCATCATTTTCATTTGAGGTCATCTTGATGCCCTAAATGCTGTTAGAAGAGGGCTATGTGATGTTAGTTTCTGATTCTTATCAGAACATGCACTCTTGTCATTTTTGCCATGATTGATGTGTGCCTCCTATGAAGTTGAGTCCTACATGTGTTTTGTAATATGGCATGTTACCTTTCCAGAGTATTATGCCATGTATTTTTGTGATCTTTGTGGTGACTATCACAAGCATGCAAACTAGGGTACTTAATGTTGCTGATTTCAGAGACTTAGTAATTTCACTAAGTCCCTGCCTGCGGTTATTTTTATGCCATGTGTTCATGTTGTTTCAGAGGGATCTATGCCTTTTTTGAGAATGATCAGTAAGGTTGTTTTGAGCATATGTATTTGCCCTATCATTAAATGCCTTTGGTTGTAATTATGGAGTGCCATAGCTTGAGTCAACCGAGCTCTACTTTTGCTATAAAATGTTGCTGGCAGATAGTTTACATGTTATTCGATTTTGCCAAGCTTGTTGTAGTTGATCCTTGCATACTATGATGTTGTTCTTGCCATGTCTAGCTTTCTATGCCATGTCTTATTGATGGATGTATGCTTAGTTTTTCATGCAATGCTCTGTAGTGAGTGCATCGAGCTCACGAACATGCCTACTTGTTATCTGTTTTTGACATGTCTAGTTTTCTGCAAAGTCTGAAACCTGTAACGAAACTTGCTAAATTGACATGGGTGTTATTATATTTTCTAGTCCTTTTTGGCTTATGGTCAGTAAGGGATTTTTGTTAAGTGCGTTGAGTAGATTCATGCCGTGCCTTACTTTGCTATGTTCTGATCCTGTAGCATGTTGTTTCATTGATCTGAACATGTCATCCTGATGTTAATTTCTGTCATGTTAGTATTTTCACTAAGTCTGTGAACCTGTTATCTTTTGAACTTTTTCCATGATTGTTTGAACCTGTTGTGGTGTGATTTAGCCGTAGCTCAGTGTTCATCTTTTGTCAAGCATCTTGAGTAGATTACTGTCATATGCTTTTTTAATATGTTTGGGTGCAGTAGCTTAGCTTCTTGTTGCTTGCTAAGTAGCATCATGCTGTTTATGGCAGATTCTTGTCATTCTTGTTTTGCTTGTCATTTGCAAACCGTGCATCCGATTCCGGTGATCCTTATATCGATTTCAACCGAAATCACCTCACCTTTCCAGTGGCAGACTTGGTTTGCCAAGATTATGCCTTGTTCGTCGTTTTCCTTCCGAAACACGCATATGCATTGCATACCACATCTCGCATATCATGCCATGTTCATGTGGTGGTTGTTTACTTTGTTGTTTGCTTCTTTCCGGTGTTGCTTATTCGGGTTAGTTCCGATAACGTTGCGATTGCGACGATCCGTTTGTCTACGTCCGTTTGTCTTCTTCATGGACTCGTTCTTCTTCCTTGCGGGATCTCAGGCAAGATGACCATACCCTCGAAATCACTTCTATCTTTGCTTGCTAGATTGCTCGCTCTTTTGCTATGCCTATGCTGCGATACCTACCACTGGCTATATCATGCCACCCATATTGTTAAATCAAGCCTCTAACCCACCTTGTCCTAGCAAACCGTTGTTTGGCTATGTTACCGCTTTGCTCAGCCCCTCTTATAGCGTTGTTAGTTGCAGGTGAAGATGAAGTTTGTTCCTTGTTGGAACATGGACTTGTTGTTCCTTGTTGGAACATGTTTACTTGTTGGGATATCACTATATATCTTATTTAATTAATGCATCTATATACTTGGTAAAGGGTGGAAGGCTCGGCCTTATGCCTGGTGTTTTGTTCCACTCTTGTCGCCCTAGTTTCCGTCATATCGGTGTTATGTTTCCGGATTTTCCGTCCCTAACGCGGTCGGGTGATTTATGGGACCCCCTTGACAGTTCGCTTTGAATAAGACTTTTCCAGCAAGGCCCAACATTGGTTTTACCATTTGCCTCAGCCTATTACTTTTTCCCTTGGGAGTCACGCATCCCGAGGGTCATCTTTATTTAGCCCCCCCGGGCCAATGCTTGTCTAAGTGTTGGTCCAAACCATCAGCCGCCGGTGGCCACCAGGGGCAACTCTGGGTTCGCCTACCGGAAGTTTGTACAATCCGGTGTTGCCCTGAAAACGAGATATGTGCAGCTCTTATCAGGATGTCGGCGCATCAGCCGGCTTTGCTGGACTTGTTTTATTGCTGTCGAAATGTCTTGTAGCCGGGATTCCGAGACTAATCGGGTCTTCCCGGGGAGAAGGAATATCCTTCGTTGATCGCGAGAGCTTATCATGGGCTAAGTTGGGACACCCCTGCAGGGTTTGAATTCAAAAGCCGTGCCCGCGGTTATGGGCAGATGGGAATTTGTTAATGTCCGGTTGTAGAAAATCCGAAGTTGATCTTAACTAAAATACACCAACCGCGTGTGTAACCGTATGGTCTCTTCTCGGCGGGGTCCGGGAAGTGAACACGGTTGTTGGAGTTGTGTCTGACGTAAGTAGTTCAGGATCACTTCTTGATCATAGTTGTTCGACCTTGCTATTGCCTTCTCTTCTCGCTCTCATTTGCGTATGTTAGCCACCATATATGCTAGTCGCTTGCTGCAGCTCCACCTCATACCTTTTACCCTACCTATAAGCTTAAATAGTCTTGATCTCGCGGGTGTGAGATTGCTGAGTCCCCGTGACTCACCGGATACTTCCAAAACCAGTTTGCAGGTGCCGATGTGTCCGTGCAGGTGCCGCATCCAAGCTCAAGGAGGAGCTTGATGAAGATCTTATCCTTTATGTTGTTTCGTTCTAGTCGATCAGTAGTGGAGCCCAGTTGGGGTCGATCGTGGACCTTTGTCGCTTTGGGGTTTCTTCTTTTATTTTGGCTCCGTAGTCGGGCCCTGTTTGTACTTGGTTGATGTAATACTTTATTCATGTAATTGTGTGAAGTGGCGATTGTAAGCCAACTATGTATCTCTTTCCCTTTTGTATTACATGGGTTGTGTGAAGATTACCTCACTTGCGACATTGCCTTCAATGCGGTTATGCCTCTAAGTCGTGCTTCGACACGTGGGAGATATAGCCGCATCGAGGGCGTTACAGCTTCTCTAAGTGCTGGTTCGAACCGAGCAGCCTGCGGGGCCCCCTCGTGGAAACTCGAGGCCTGGTTTTACTCGTAGCTTGTCTCATCCGGATGTGCCCTGAGACCGAGATATGTGCAGCTCCTATCAGGATTTGTCGGCACAATCGGGCGGCTTTGCTGGACTTGTTTTATTACTGCCGAAATGTCTTGTAGCCGGGATTCCGAGACTGATCGGGTCTTCCCGGGGAGAAGGAATATCCTTCGTTGATCGCGAGAGCTTATAATGGGCTAAGTTGGGACACCCCTGCAGGGTTTGAACTTTCGAAAGCCGTGCCCGCGGTTATGTGGCAGATGGGAATTTGTTAATGTCCGGTTGTAGAAAACCCGAAGTTGATCTTAATTAAAATACATCAACCGCGTGTGTAACCGTGATGGTCTCTTCTCGGCGGAGTCCGGGAAGTGAACACGGTGTTGGAGTTATGCTTGACGTAGGTTGTTCTAGGATCACTTCTTGATCATAGTTGTTCGACCGTGCTTTTGCCTTCTCTTCTCGCTCTCATTTGCGTATGTTAGCCACCATATATGCTAGTCGCTTGCTACAGCTCCACCTCATACCTTTTACCCTACCTTTAAGCTTAAATAGTCTTGATCTCGCGGGTGTGAGATTGCTGAGTCCTCGTGACTCACCGGATACTTCCAAAACGAGTTTGCAGGTGCCGATGAGACCGTGCAGGTGACACACCCGAGCTCAAGGAGGAGCTCGATGAAGACCTTGTTCATTGTGTTGTTTCGTTTCAGTTGATCAGTAGTGGAGCCCAGTTGGGGACGATCGGGGACCTTTGTCGCTTTTGGGGTTCTTCTTTTATTTTGGCTCCGTAGTCGGGCCCTGTTTGTACTTGGTTGATGTAATGCTTTACTCATGTATTGTGTGAAGTGGCGATTGTAAGCCAACTATGTATCTCTTTCCCTTATGTATTACATGGGTTGTGTGAAGATTACCTCACTTGCGACATTGCTTTCAATGCGGTTATGCCTCTAAGTCGTGCCTCGACACGTGGGAGCTATAGCCGCATCGAGGGCGTTACAAGAAGAGGGGCACCAGAGGTGGGTCTAGGAGGGCACAACCCACCATGGCGCGCCTGGGGGCCCTAGCGTTCCCACGTGGGTTGTGCCCACCTGGTGGGCCCCCTTTGGTAGTTATTTCTCCGTAAAGTTTCAGGTCATTCCGAGAACTTTTATTTCTGCACAAAAATAACACCAAGGCAATTCTGCTGAAAATAACATCAGCCCGGTTTGTTCCATTCAAATCATGCAAATTAGGGTCCAAAACAAGGGCAAAACATATCAGGTCCTCCCCAAGTGGCGCCCCCTTACCATATTTATCGAAGAGGGAAAGGAAAGGGGGAAGAGGGAGGGAAGGGGGAGGCCGAATCCCCCCTCTTTCCTTTCCTCCACTTGGGCAGCTGCCATAGGAGGTGCGCCAGCCCCTTGTGGGCTGGTGTGCCCCCCTCTAATGGCCCAATATGCCCATTACCCTCCCGGGGGTGTTCGGTACCCCCTCCGATATTCCGATGACTACCCGGTACACTCTGAAACACTTCCGATGTCCGAATACCATCGTCCTATATATCCATCTTTACCTCTCGACCATTTCGAGACTCCTCGTCATGTCTGTGATCTCATCCAAAACTCCGAACAACATTCGGTCACCAAATCATATAACTCATATAACACTATATCGTCAACGAACGTTAAGCATGCGGACCCTACGAGTTCGAGAACTATGTAGACATGACCGAGACACCTCTCTGGTCAATAACCAATAGCGGAACCTGGATGCCCATATTGTTTCCTACATATTCTACGAATATCTTTATCGGTTGAACCGTTAGGACAACATACGTAATTCCGTTTGTCCGTCGGTATGTTACTTGCTCGAGATTCGATCATCGGTATCCTCATACCTATATCAATCTCGTTGCCGGCAAGTCTCTTTACTCGTTCAATAATACATCACCTCGTAGCTAACTCCTTAGTCATTTGCTTGCAAGCTTATGATGTGTATTACCGAGAGGGCCCAGAGATACGTCTCCGATACTCAGAGTGACAAATCATAATCTCAATCTATGCCAACTCAACAAACACCTTTGGAGGTACCTGTAGAGCATCTTTACGATCACCTAATTACGTTGTGACGTTTGATAGCACACAAGGTATTCCTTCGGTATCCAGGAGTTGCATAATGTCATAGTCAAAGGAATATGTATTTGACATGAAGAAAGCAATAGCAATAAACTGAATGATCAATATGCTAAGCTAACGGATGGGTCTTGTTCATCACATCATTCTCCTAATGATGTGATCCCGTTATCAAATGACAAGTCATGTCTATGGTTAGGAAACCTTAACCATCTTTGATCAACGAGCTAGTCTAGTAGAGGCTCACTAGGGACACGGTATTTGTTTATGTATCCACACATGTATTTAAGTTTCCGGTCAATACAATTCTAGCATGAATAATAAACCTTTATCATGATTTAGGAAATATAATAATAACCACTTTATTATTGCCTCTAGGGCATATTTCCAACACCTTGATCGACCCCTTGAAACTCCGCCCACGTTTTAGGGTTAGCATTGTGATATCTCAAGATTGAGATAGAGCTTTGCTAATCCACTTATCCCTACTCCTATGGAGACCAAGACCTCCTAGGAGAAGATCCCCGGACTGGATTCAAGACCCCCTTGTGGGACCCTTCAAGGATTGGGATGAACTAGTTCCCCTTTTGTACCCCCTTTGTTGACTTTGGACCTTGTATCTCCCCTTTGTGTATGTGGATTTAGAACATGTGTGATCGGATCTAGTTGATTTGAGTGTTTTCCTCTCTTGTGTTCTTTGGGAATCCCCTTGAGTTCGTGAAAGATCGGCCATTAGGGTTCCACCCTACATCATAATGGTAGCAAATGGAGGAACACTATGGCCATAATTCACTGCCCTATAGTGCCCTCTTGGGCCGAGTCAGCTACTCGGGTCAAGGTCCCAGTCGATCGCCATTCTACCTTAAGAGATGGGACAGCTGGCGCTCAGGAATGTATGGCTTCGTCCGAGCCGTTCTAGTGGTGCAAGCCCATCTTGGACTGGACCGAGTAATGTAACCCTAGCTCGACCGAGTATATAATGTGAGCTAGGGCAGGAACCAAGAGAGGGGCATGGCATTCTGGAGCCATGTGGCTAGGATTTTCACCTACCCCTCATCTTCCTCCTTGTCCGTTGCCACACCCGAGAGCTTGTAACACAAGAAACATCGAACGCCGTGAGCACTCGAGCAATACAATCACCAGACACATGAGTAGGGTGTTACCTCCTGAACCTGGGTAAACAGAATGTCTTGTGTGCTACCATCTTGATTTGCCGCTTGCATCCCCTCCGAACAAATTTTTCATCTCTCGACGGTACTGCCGGTCTCACAACACCAACATGCTTTTTATGAGTAGTAGTGGCACATGGACACAACGACAACGGGATTTGGAATTTTGTGGCGGCGAAGTGAGATCATACTTTGCAAGCACACTGCCTCGACCACTTGAGGGGGTTATCGGCAAAGTCGCATTAAGCGTTACAGAGCCTCTCCGCACAAATCACTGTCATTGAGAGGACGGAAACTCGGGTTTTGACTGAATACTTATCCCTCAAGAGGCACGAAACGTTCCACGCGAATTACGCAAAAAAAGACACTCATGAGTCCGTTTCAGAATGCATTTATATACTGCTAAAAGTAGCACCCGCTTCGGTCTTCCCGCTCCCCGATCCTAAAAACGCGTCCCGAACCTCGCCCCGCCCATTCGGTCCTCCACGTGTACCGACGGCTACTCCCCCCCCCCCCCCCCGGCGGCACGCTGTTTTCACAACTTTTGTTTTTGGAATGAAGTAGTATGGATGGACCACTTTTGAGGGAATTGGACAAAGTCTTGTTTCTGTTTCATGGTATAACTCACTTCCCTTGCTTACCAAGAGGATAGATAATCCTCTCTTGTCATGAAAACACTCCCTTGTAGTGCAAAAGGTATTACTCTTTAGCCTGTCAAAAAAAATACTGCTATTTCTTAGGGTTTATTAGGCAAAGTACTGATCCCAAAAGGCTTCTCACAGAGTTCCCTCTCGTACAAATGAATCCAACAGTAAGCAGAGCTGAGACCATGGCAAGCCGAGCCCAGTTTCCCGCGGAGCGACAGAACCCAGAGCTCACAGTCCTCCCGGGCCTACAGAGCAGGGTTTTTTTTTTGCTTGTTGCAGTGGACAAAACATTTTGCACAGGCGCCGGTGGTCCCGGTCCGCGTCTTCTCGGCCGTCGCCTATTTAGTGCCGCGCACACCGCAGGCTCGGACACTTCCCCTTGCTCCTCCTCGCACACTCCTCTCTTCTCGGTTCTCGCTCCTCGTCCCGCTCTCAAGTTTGTCACCGCCATCCCCAATCCTGCCGTCGCGGCGCGGCCGTGCGCCTGCCATGGCATCGGCAGCGTAAGTACGCCGCGTTGGGCCTCTGTTTCTGGTCTCCAACTCTCGGCTCGTCCTCTCTGTCCTTTTTTTTTTGCTGCTGCTGCTCTGGATCTTGTTTGTTTTATCCTCTCACGCACACGGTCTGGGGGTATTATCTGTGTCTTGAGGGGGCTGGGTTTCGGTTTCATCCGGAGGGGCGTCGCGATTGTTCGGCGGGTGGTGGATTCCGGCGCGTGGTTTTGGAGGAGGCCGGCTGCTGATAGCCTTAGCTTGAGCGCGTGGCAGAGGAGATGTCGTCAGTCTGACGGAGCGATGAGTGCGAGATCGTCGGGGAGCAGAGCAGCCCAGTACTGTGACGCCGCCGACGTGATTCCGGTCAGGTTTCCCTCGTCGTTGCAGTGGCGGTGCGGTTTTTTTTTCTTTTTGGGACTGCGATGGCGGCGGAGGGGCCTTCCTCTCGAAGGAAGCTGTGAAATTCTCGGGAAAAAGAAGACAGAAGCAGAGATGGGTAGCGCCTCCGGGCCGCCGTCGTGAATCCGGCCCGGTTTTACTCGTCGTTGCAGCGGCGGTGGTGCAGGGGTTTCACGATCGATCTTCTTGAGGTGGTGGTGGAGGAGGAAGCAGACAAGGGTTCTGTTCCGTTCCCCTCTATTCTGTTTAGTGGAGACTGATCTGGTCGCAGCGAAGATGTTTCTGTTGTTACAAGCTCTCGGCCGTGGTAGTGGTAGCGGCCAAGGAGTAAGATGAGCGGGTACAGAAATTGCAGATTTGTGCTGTTGGATCGTGTGCAGGTGCAGAGTTCAGTCCTGATGGTCGACGTTGGGCCCTCCAACATGTTCGCTGTTGGGCCCTCCATCTCTATCTGCCAGTGAAAATTTATTCACAACTCTTCTGCGTAGCCTCGCTGTTTAATGCTTGCTGATTCAGGATTTAACTTATTCAGGTTTCTGTTTGCTGCAGGTTTAACGGGAGCGTCAAAGATTCCACTGCTTCTCGCTGCAAACAGTTGGCGGCATTCAGGTTTCTGTTTGCCGATTCAGGATTAACTTATTCGATATGTTGTCACCGAGTGCTTGTTGTTTAAATCATTGGCTATGCAGATCAATGGGCTTGCTCTGCACCAGTCTCTTATTTCTTCTGAAGCAGAGGATGAAACATAGATCGATCTATACTGGCTCTAGCTAAATACCTTTAAAATAGCAACGCAAGGCAAAAGATCCGCAAACAAGTGTTGATCTATCAAATTTATCATAATTAATACACAATTAATTATCTTCATTCCTACTATTTTTCTCCGAGTTAGTGAACATGACTATCCTTGATTAGTTGGCTCTAAATATGTTTATGGCAGTTAATATCCTATGACTGAACGTGGAATTGAGATAGATGTTTGTCTGTGTAAAGAATCTTCCAAATATTTCCATTTAGCTTAGTTGCTACATTTATCATGTTTTGTTAGTTAAATTTGTTACCTGTTAGGCATCAAAAGACAATTACTAATATAGATTTATCTCGCAGTTTCATCAGGTCATTGATCACGACAATTGTTGCGGTGATAAGAAACCCAACTCACCCCCCACCTAGCCGGTTTGAGTGCCCAAACTGCAAATACTGCATTGATAATAGTGATGTAAGTACCATTAACTATTTGACTATTGCATTTACTTTTATGCTAGGTTCTCTTCTACTTTCTAACCATTAAAATAAGGTCATTCTACCATTCGAGTGAATCCTCACAACCTGTTAGAATAATCACATGAGTCACAACAACAAGATTTGTTAATGAGGTTCACCAAACATCGGCTAATCCCCAGGGCATGACTACGGGCACTCCTCCCCGTTGATACCACAACAATACTGCACCCCGGACGCCCGGGGGCCGACACATGTTGGCGACTCTCCCTGCGTGCATGTGATATTATGTTGGCACAAATTACATTATGTGTCTAGCCCACATTATATAGGAGGCATAGGATACAAGTGTCCTATTAGGACACGACTCCATACCATGTCAACATACACACAGTACGACTCAA
This sequence comes from Aegilops umbellulata, assembly GCA_032464435.1. Taxonomy (NCBI): domain Eukaryota; kingdom Viridiplantae; phylum Streptophyta; class Magnoliopsida; order Poales; family Poaceae; genus Aegilops; species Aegilops umbellulata. The sequence continues at coordinate 369,334,336 of CP136055.1, read as the reverse complement.
AGTCCAAATATAACCTACATTGTACATAATATTCGGCACAACCCCAACGTCACCTTTTTTCCGTTGTATACCCCTCCTCCCTCCTGATTTCCGATTCCATTTATTACTAACACACACCATCGCAACAAGAATACACGACCCTTTGTTCCTAAATAGTGGTATCGTAGCTTTTTCTTTGTGTCTTGGTTGAAGCTGTAAAACATCGTGATTTTTGGGAATCTTGCGGTTGCACTTCATGCTTTGTATTGCAGGTTTTATCATTGTGGCCAGGACTCCCTGCAGGTGTTAAATTTGATCCAACTGATCTCGAATTGCTTGAACATTTAGAAGGAAAGGTTGGCAGGGCACCGTCCCATGATCTAATAGATGATTTTATTCCAACCATAGAGGAGGCCGAAGGAATCTGCTATACACATCCGGAAAATCTCCCTGGTACATGATTCCTATTTTAGACTTGTTATTATCAGGGCCTTCTGAATTAAATAGCTAGCTCAGACTATTCAGAGCAATTATTCGTTAGTTAACTCATATACCCTTGCAGGTACAAAGATGGATGGGAGAAACAATCATTTCTTCCACAAAATATCAAATGCATACGATGTTGGCCAGCGCAAGCGTCGCAAGATTAGCAACAATGACCACGCTATTTGTGATGAACATTTCGGATGGCACAAAACTGGAAAATCCAAACATATCTTTGATAATAATGGTGTCATAAAAGGGTGGAAGAAAATATTGGTTCTTTCCATGCGTTCTAGGAAAGGCCAAAAAACTAATTGGACGATGCATCAGTACCACCTTGGGGTAGATCAAGACGAAAAGCACGGGGAGCTTGTTGTTTCCAAAGTCTTTTATCAGTCAAAGAAAGCTAGGCAGCCTGTAATGTGCCCTGTTAATGAAGAGTCTGATTCATTTCCTGGGGAAATCGATCCTACAACCCCAATGGCATACCCTCCGCAGCCTCATCCCCCAAACAGTAGCCCATCTAGAACCGAGCAGAATCAGGTAAATCTTCATTGACCAATGAAACTGTCATCAACTTTGTGAAGGCTTTTGTCTAACTTTATGCACCATGTTATAAAATACTTTGGCTTGTAGAATTATAGAGTAATGTGGATGAATTATTGGGAGCCCCTGAAACAATGCCTTGCAATACTAGGATCCCACCATTTGAACAGTTTATTCTCAACTGTAGGTTCATGTAGTACAGATGCATATAGTGTACAAACTCGATGTAGAGGCCAGGGGGTTATCCTCCTTTTCAAAAAAATACTATATAAAAATAACAATATACTCCTACTACACACGAAAATTTTCTCTGCTTGCAAGAGTGCATCCAACAGTCTCACAAAAACATCAGAAGCTTTTAATTCCTTATAAAGATCCATGCTTAGGAACTTAGAGTAGTAGAGTATAATCAGGCCTTCTAATTCTTTCACTGCCTGATTACGAAAACAAACCTTTGAGCTTATGCGCCAAGCTTTTCATGAACCCAAATCGCATCTTGAATAGGACATGCATTCATGAACCACCTATGCCTTTTTTTTCATGAAATATACAGTATTGTGTTGTTACCTTGTAAACTGTTATAACTCCTTCATTTAACAGCCATTAATGTTACTGCCCGCGATTGTTGCAGGAGGAGTACGCAACGCTGTCTGGCCCGGATGAATGCCCGTCACGCGGCGCAACCTCGGACGCTGCGTACCCTGGGATGCAGCCTCTGCCTCTTGACGCGGACGCTCTCCAGGGGTTGCCCGACCCCGGAACGCCTCCGAGTTTCTCCCTTATGGCCTCTTGGTTCGCCGGAAGCTCGTCGCATGCCATGGAGGACGCACCGCTGTCTGCCCTGGATGAACGCCCGTCACGCGGCCCAACCTCGGACGCCGCCTACCCTGAAGCTGACGGGCAGCCTCTGCCTCTTGACATGGAGACGCTCCAGGGGTACCCCTACCTCGTAATGCCTCTGGATATCTCCCTTCCGGCTGTAAGTGCACCGACTGCTCGTTTCGTTTCTTGGTGCATATATATTTCTCATGGCTCATCTCCTTGTCTCGTGTGTGTTTACGGAAGGACATGCAGTTGGGGTCGCAGGACATCTTCTGGGTGGACAACATATTTACAAGGGAGGAGGGGTTTTGAAGCAGCGACAATGTGTTTTTCTCGTGATGTTGTTTGTTGTATATCCGTGTGCATGAATGATGGATCGCCGAGAAATTTTGCATATGATCCTGGAGCTTGCCGATGAGTGTAGCTCGGCTATGTTTACTGTTTGTAGTAGTAGCAGAATTTTTTTCTCAAATATAGGAGTGTCGCTCCCAATTGCATAGCCATGAAACTTATAAACAACAGTTTGTCCTCAATAGTGTTTGAAACTTATTAGTACAAAATAAACTTACATCTGATGTACAAGTCTTACAGATGATGTCTTTTTAGAGTATCTTCAACGGCAGCCCTATTTTAGGGCCTAACTGTTCTATACTGTTTTGAACAAAAAGAAAACACCCACCAACGGCTGCCCTTGTAGCATATTTTCCAAAAAGAAATTTGGGCAGGGTAGGCTGTGTATTTTTTGTACTCCGATGACAATGTGCTTAGCTACGTACGTATGTTGCATTAGCATTGTGGGAAACGTCGTACCCTAGCTTTGGGCGACGCCTGCGTGTTATATAGCCAGGGGCGCGACTCCCTGGATAGCGTACAAGTAGTTGAGAATACAATCTTGGAAGAGAGGGAAGAGATATCTAGTTACACAAGATAACAGAGAATATAAACTACCTATAGCTATCCCTATCTCTAGTCTTCTGGTACAAGGAAAGGAGGCCGGCTAGGCCGGGTGACACGATGCAATGTGTGTCGTTTGACACCCTCCCTTAATCACAACTTGGTCAAGTTGAGATTACGCTTGAATTCCTCAAGACTTCTTGTAGGTAATGCTTTTGTGAATCCATCTGCAACCTGATCTCGTGAGTGCACAAAACGAATCTCCAATTGCTTATTAGCTACCCTTTCTCGAACAAAGTGAAAGTCTATCTCAATGTGTTTTGTCCTGGCATGAAAAACTAGATTAGCAGATAGATAAGTAGCACCAAGGTTATCACACCATAGACATGGGAATCGAGTGTGCTTCACGCCAAGATCTTTCAACATGGACTGAACCCATATAATCTCTGTTGTGGCATTGGCTAGTGCTTTATACTCAGCTTCTGTACTTGATCGTGACACTGTGGCTTGTTCCTTTGCACACCAAGATATTAAATTTGGGCCAAAGAATATTGCAAAACCACCAGTGGAGCGTCTGTCATCTGGACATCCTGCCCAGTCAGAATCAGAAAAAGCACTAACAAGAGTTGAAGAGGACTTGCTGAAGGTAAGACCAAGGTTCAGAGTATCTTTTACATATCTCACTATGCGTTTGGCAGCAGTTCAATGAGTTGTGGTAGGAGCATGAAGAAACTGACATACTTTGTTAACATCAAAGAAAATGGCAGGCCTTGTTAAAGTCAAGTACTGAAGAGCTCCCACTAAGCTTCTGTATCTGGTACTGTCTTCCTGACTCAAGGGTTTTCCCTCAGTGAGTGACAAATTTTTTGTGCTACATAGTGGTGTTGGTGAAGGCTTACATCCTTGCAACCCAACTCTCCTTACTAGATCATTAGCATACTTTTCCTGAGAGAGATGCAGACTGTCTTGATGTATTTTTACTTCAATTCCCAGAAAGAAGTGCAGATCTCTCAGATCCTTAAGAGCAAACTCAGCACTCAAATCCTTTAGCAGGCCTAACACAACTTCATCAGATGAACTTGTGACAATGATATCATCAACGTAAATAAGAACAAATATGGAGGTATTCGACTTATTGTAAGTGAACAAGGATGTGTCAGATTTTGAAGGAAGAAAACCAAGTGCCCGCAGTTTCTGACTCCGTCGTGAGTACCACACCGTGGGAGCCTGTTTCAGTCCATATAGAGCTTTCTCAAGCTCGCATACATAGGATGGTTTGCTTTTACTTTCAAAACCAGGAGGTTGCTTCATATATACTTCCTCTTCCAGAACACCATGGAGGAACGCGTTCTGTACATCTAGCTGTCTAAGGCGAATAGTGCCAGCTTTAACAACGAGACTAAAGGTGTCCTCATAGTCTGTCGGCGTTCTAGGAACGGGGGTCCCCAGACTTGCCTGCTTGCGGCCTGCGGCGTGGCTCAAAGGGGGCCTAGCACGGCCCATCTTCATCAACACAGACCCAAGACCCTCGCGAGGGGCCAAGCCTCGTGGGGCGGACGACACGGAGCTTCCTCAGGCGCGGCCTCATCAGGCTGGCTCGTGAGGAGGCAGAGAGATCAAGGTGGGGTACCTCACGAGGTGCCCATGACGCAAGCCGTGATGACCAAAGGCGCCAGGCGGGCGCCAGCCCGCGCAGTGTCCTCCCTTTCCTCTTTGGTGCAAAGGGAGCAAGCGCAGGCAGAAGGATCAAGCAAAGGCACCCATTTCGGTGCAACGATACCAAGACCAGCTCCACAACAAGGAGGAAGTCACTGTGGAGCCCAAGCCAGCGTCATCACCAGAGCCTTTGGCAGGCGAGGACCAACTTTAGTCAGGATAAGTGTACCAGATGTTCCCCTTCAAAATGGCCAATTGTTGGCGCCCTTCCCGCTCAATATTTGGGAAGAGGCCCAGGGCCTTTGCCTATAAATAGGACTAGCCACCCCCAGGGTAGAGGCATCTTGACATCTAGAGACCGAGAAATCTAATCAGCTAGGATCCAGAGAGAGGGGCGATTGAACTCCTCCTAGTAGTTCATCCCCCCAGCCAAGAACAGACCCTCGCGAGGTTGTTCTTCCTTGTATTGTTCATCATCATCGGCCCAAGAGGCAATCCACCACACCACACTTGAGTAGGGTATTACACCACATCGGTGGCCCGAACCAGTATAAACCCTGTGTCTCTTGTGTTGTTCTTCTGGTAGCTTAGATCCTTGCGAGGCGGAGGGGTACAGGTAGGTAGGAAGCGTAATCTCCGCGCGCACCCCAGAGTTCGAACCTCAAGGGTCTGCCGGAACCCGAAATCCGACATTTGGCGCGCCAGGTAGGGGTGCGCCGGGATTCATCCTCCACCGCCCCGTCCTTCTCCGACCGTCGCGTCCATGTCTGACGCTCGTGGGGCCCGCGCCGAGCGCCGAGCCGCTCTCGCTTCCCTCTTCATCGCCAACTTCCAAGGTACTCACGACCGGCCACCCGCCGTGAGCGACATGCGCCGCATCAAGCAACAGCCCGAAGAGACCCTGCAAAAGTACATCCAGCGCTTCAACAACGCACGCCTCAAGATTACCAGGGTGTCCGAGGAGGCCATCATCTCAGCCTTCTCCGACGGCGTGCGCGACGTCAAGATGAAGGAGGAGCTGGCGATGCATGAAGACCTGTGCACTTCCTTGGAGCTGTTCAACTTGGCGACCAAGTGCGCCAGGGCTGAAGAAGGGCGTCTCTCCCTCCTCGAGCTGCCTGCCGCAGACCCAGAAAAGAAGAAGTCCAAGGCCAAGGATGTGAAGCGCAAGGGGGCTGCCGTGCTCGCGGCAGAACCGGACACCAAGCGGGGCAGAGGTCAGCCCGAATCTTCCAAAGGCAGTCGGTACTGTGTGTACCACGACCTCCACACCCACAACACCAATGAATGCCAAGAGCTCCGAGCCGTGCGAGAAGGAAGAATCGGCTGTCGTCCCGATCGTGCTGACCGGGGCTACGGCCGAGGAGGAGGAAGAAATGCAGGACGCTGGGAAGACCGCGGCCCGCGCCAAGGGTGGCGCGATCAACCTCGCGAGGATCGCTGGCGAGACCCGCCTCACGAGGGAGACTGGAGGGACCAGCCTCGCGAGGATCGCCCACAAGGTAACGCAGGCCTTCCTTCGCTGCCGCCACATCCAAGGAGAAACGAGGACCACCACCAGGACGAAGGGGCTGGGGGCTTCCAGGAGCTGCGCGCGATCGCCTGCATCCTGGGCGGAGCTCAAGCCCCAGCCTCTCAGCGCATCTTCAAGCAGTTCGCCCGCGAAGTGAATGCAGTCCTCCCCAAGCTCGAAGCCACACGTCCTCTCAGGTGGTCATCGTGCGCCATCGAGTTCAGCTCAGCGGATCAGCTCAAGTGTGCAGCCACAGCCGGAGTCCTCCCGATGCTTTGTTCCCCAATCATCAGCAACGTGGTGGTCACCAGGACCCTCATCGATGGTGGGGCAGGGCTCAACGTCCTGTCTGTGGAAACATTCAACAATCTCCAAGTGCCTTACAATAAGCTTCAGCCAACCAAGCCTTTCTCCGGAGTCACTGACGGCTCCACGGTCCCGATCGGGCAGGTCCGCCTCCCTGTCACCTTCAGAGCACGCGACAATTACCGCACCGAACTCATCGACTTCGACGTTGCTCACATTCGCCTGCCGTACAACGCTATCCTTGGGTACCCGGCGCTGGCCAAGTTCATGGCCGTGACTCACCACGGCTACAACGTCCTGAAGATGCCAGGGAGTGGCGGATTCATCACGGTGCCCTGTGAAGAGAAAGACGCGGTGCGTTCCCTGGAACGAGCTTTTCAGGCTGCATCACTGGAAGACCCCGATCGTGGAAGCAGGAGGCTCTCCGAGACCACCCCCAAGAAGAATAAGACGTCATCTGGACCAAACCCTCAGGAGGCAGGTCCCTCAGGGCCCGTGCCTGCCCAGGGGGAACCTCCTTCCATCGCATAGGAAAGCGCGCCCGGCGCCCTCCTCAGGCAGGGCTCGGGGGCTCTCCCCTGGAGGGCCACCGACCTGGCTAAGGTCACGAGGGAGGCGCTTGGGCACCACGTGGAGGCGTGTTTCGAAGCACGTTTCCCTCAAGAAGGAGTAAGGCACAAGGGGCCAGACCCTCAGGACTTCGTCAGCAAGGCCATTCAAGAACTACAGGAGTCAAGAGTCATGAGAGGCGGCCGCCGCCTACCAGCTGTGGCTCCCCATCCAGGCGAGGATGGTGGGTTGCGCGTCTGCGTCGACGTACCAGGGCTCAATCGAGTCGCCACTCTAGAGCGCCTCTGTCCCTCGCGAGTGGGGCGCTGTGAAGGTCCACCCGACAGCTACGTTCGCATGCCTTACGGCTTGCCGAGCGTGGCCGCCACGTACCAGCGCCTCATAAGGGGCATTATGGAAGCTCAAGAGGCCAGGCGTTCCTGTCGGCGTTCTAGGAACGGGGGTCCCCAGACTTGCCTGCCTGCGGCGTGGCTCAAAGAGGGCCCAGCACGGCCCATCTTCATCAACACATACCCAAGACCCTCGCGAGGGGCCAAGCCTCGCGGGGCGGATGACACGGAGCTTCCTCAGGCGCGGCCTCATCAGGCTGGCTCGCGAGGAGGCGGAGAGATCACGGCGGGGTACCTCACGAGGTGCCCATGACAGAAGCCATGATGACCAAGGGCGCCAGGCGGGCACCAGCCCGCGCAGTGTCCTCCCTTTCCTCTTTGGTGCAAAGGGAGCAAGCGCAGGCGGGAGGATCAAGCAAAGGCACCCATTTCGGTGCAACGAGACCAAGACCAGCTCCGCGACAAGGAGGAAGTCATTGTGGAGCCCAAGCTGGCGTCACCACCAGAGCCTTTGGCAGGCGAAGACCAACTTTAGTCAGGATAAGTGTACCAGATGTTCCCCTTTAAAATGGCCAATTGTTGGCGCCCTTCCCGCTCAATATTTGAGAGGAGGCCCAGGGCCTTTGCCTATAAATAGGACTAGCCACCCCAAGGGTAGAGGCATGATCTTGACATCTAGCAACCCGGCAATCAGTTAGATAGGCATAGGCAACAGAGAGAAAGAGAAAGAGAGAGAGGGGCGATTGAACTCCTCCTAGTAGTTCAACCCCCCAACCAAGAACAGACCCTCGCGAGGCTGTTCTTCCTTGTATTGTTCCTCATCATCAGCCCAAGAGGTAATCCACCACACCACCACACTGGAGTAGGGTATTACACCACATCGGTGGCCCGAACCAGTATAAACTCTGTGTCTCTTGTGTTGTTCTTCTCGTAGCTTAGATTCTTGCGAGGCGGAGGGGTACATGTAGGTAGGAAGCGTAATCTCCGCACGCACCCCAGAGTTCGAACCTCAAGGGTCTGCCGGAACCCGAAATCCGACATTTGGCACGCCAGGTAGGGGTGCGCCGGAATTCGTCTTCCACTGCCCCGTTCTCCTCCGACCATCGCGTCCATGTCTGACGCTCATCGGGCCCGCACCGAGCGCCGAGCCGCTCTCGCTTCCCTTGTCGCCCAGACGGCCCCCGTCGGCGGGCGTCCCCGCCGTTCCCCGTCGCCTGCCATCAACGCCGCCACTGGCCCAGCAGGGAACGAGCAGCAAGCGTCGTCTCAGCATCCTTCCGTGCGGCGAGACGGCCGCACCGCTACTCCCTCGCTCACCCCAGCTAGTTCTTCATCCCGCGCGCTCCGCGCGCCCTTGGAGGCTCGAGCTGCGCTCATCGCGGCAAACGAGCTCCTGCGCTACCGTCCCGTCGACGACGTCGGCTCGACCGCGTTGCCGAGCTCGTCCGCGCCGCGGGGGGCTCTGCTGCACCGTCCGTCCCGCTGCACCGCACCCCGCCCCGCGCGGGCGACGAAGCTCCGAGGGCGCCCCAGCTGCCTCCTCACCAAGAAGATGCCCCGGCCGCAAGGCGCGTGGCCCCTGGCTGGAACCCGCTCCGCCAGGCACCAGCGCGGCAAGAGCAGATCTGCCAAGAAGTCCCTCGCCCGCAAGAAGCCGCCTGGGTGCTCCATGCTCCGGCACGTCGCGGCCACGCTCCTGCTCCCGCGCGTCAAGACCCCGTGCTGCTCCCAGCCGCTGCGCGCGGGGACCTGCAAGACCAAGCTCTCCGTCACCCAAGGCCTCCCGTGGCCATGGCGGGCTGCCGCGCCTTCACCACCGAGCTGCGCAGCGTCGCGTGGCCCGGCAAGTTCAAGCCAGACTTGCCTCCCCGCTACGACGGCACGACCGATCCTGCGGAGTTCCTCCAGCTCTATGAGCTGGGCATCGAAGCTGCCAACGGAGATGAGAAGGTCATGGCGAACTGGTTTCCCATGGCGCTCAAGGACGGAGCCCGCACCTGGCTCCTGAACCTGGCCCCAGGCACGATCTCCTCCTGGGACGAGATGCGCACCCGCTTCATCGCCAACTTCCAAGGTACTCGCGACCGGCCACCCGCCGTGAGCGACATGCGCCGCATCAAGCAACAGCTCGGAGAGACCCTGCAAAAGTACAACCAGCACTTCAACAACGCACGCCTCAAGATTCCCAGGGTGTCCGAGGAGGCCATCATCTCAGCCTTCTCCGACGGCGTGCGCGACGTAGAGATGAAGGAGGAGCTGGCGATGCATGAAGACCTGTGCACTTCCTTGGAGCTGTTCAACTTGGCGACCAAGTGCGCCAAGGCTGAGGAAGGGCGTCTCTCCCTCCTCGAGCTGCCTGCCTCAGACCCAGAAAAGAAGAAGTCCAAGGCCAAGGATGTGAAGCGCAAGGGGGCTGCCGTGCTCGCGGCAGAACCGGACACCGAGCGGGGCAGAGATCAGCCCGAGTCTTCCAAGGGCCGTCGCTACTGTGTGTACCACGACCTCCACACCCACAACACCAACGAGTGCCAAGAGCTCCGAGCCGTGCGAGAAGGAAGAATCGGCCGTCGCCCCGACCGCGTCGACCGGGGCTACGGTCGAGGAGGAGGAAGGAATGCAGGACGCTGGGAAGACCGCAACCCACGCCAAGGGTGGCGCGATCAACCTCACGAGGACCGCTGGTAGGACCCGCCTCGCGAGGGGGATTGGAGGGATTAGCCTCGCGAGGATCGCCCACAAGGTAACGCAGGCCTCCCTCCGCTGCCGCCGCATCCGAGAAGAAACGAGGACCGCCACCAGGACGAGGGGGCTGGGGGCTTCTAGGAGCCACGCGCAATCGCCTGCATCCTGGGCGGAGCTCAAGCCCCAGCCTCTCAGCCCATCTTCAAGTAGTTCGCCCGCGAAGTGAATGCAGTCCTCCCCAAGCTCGAAGCCATACGCCCTCTCAGGTGGTCGTCCTGCGTCATCACGTTCAGCTCAGCGGATCAGCTCAAGTGTGCAGCCACAGCCGGAGTCCTACTGATGCTTTGTTCCCCAATCATCAGCAACGTGGTGGTCACCAGGACCTGAAGGAAATATGCCCTAGAGGCAATAATAAAGTTATTATTTATTTCCTTATATATCATGATAAATGTTTATTATTCATGCTAGAATTGTATTAACCGGAAACATAATACATGTGTGGATACATAGACAAACAGAGTGTCACTAGTATGCCTCTACTTGACTAGCTTGTTAATCAAAGATGGTTAAGTTTCCTAACCATAGACAAAGGAGTTGTCATTTGATTATCAAGGTCACATCATTAGTTGAATGATCTGATTAACATGACCCATTCCATTAGCTTAGCACCCGATCGTTTAGTATGTTGCTATTGCTTTCTCCATGACTTATACATGTTCCTATGACTATGAGATTATGCAACTCCTGTTTACCGTAGGAACACTTTGTGTGCTACCAAACGTCACAACGTAACTGGGTGATTATAAAGGTGCTCTACAGGTGTCTCCGAAAGTATTTGTTGGGTTGGCGTATTTCGAGATTAGGATTTGTCACTCCGAATATCGGAGAGGTATCTCAGGGCCTTCTCGGTAATGCACATCACATAAGCCTTGCAAGCATGCAACTAATAAGTCAGTTGCGAGATGATGTATTACAGAACGAGTAAAGAGACTTGCCGGTAACGAGATTGAACTAGGTATTGGATACCGACGATCGAATCTCGGGCAAGTAACATACCGATGACAAAGGGAACAACGTATGTTGTTATGCGGTCTGACCGATAAAGATCTTCGTAGAATGTGTAGGAGCCAATATGGGCATCCAGGTCCCACTGTTGGTTATTGACCGGAGATTTGTCTTAGTCATGTCTACACTGTTCTCGAACCGTAGGGTCCGCACGCTTAAAGTTACGATGACAGTTATTATGAGTTTATGCATTTTGATGTACCGAAGTTAGTTCGGAGTCCCGGATGTGATCACGGACATGACGAGGAGTCTCGAAATGGTCGAGACATAAAGATCGATATATTGGAAGCCTATATTTGGACATCGGAATGGTTCCGGGTGAAATCGGCATTCTACCGGAGTACCGGGGGGTTACCGGAACCCCCCGGGGGGTTTAATGGGCCACTATGGGCCTTAAGGGAGAAGGGAGAAAGGGGAAGGAAGGGTCCGCGCGCCCCTCCCCCTCCTAGTCCGAATAGGACAAGGGAAGGGGGGCGGCGCCCCCCTTTCCTTTTCCCCCTCCTCCTCTTTCCCCCCTTCTCCTACTCCGAATAGGAAAAAGAGGGACTCCTACTCCCGGTGGGAGTAGGACTCCCCCTGGCGCGCCCAACCCTGGCCGGCCGCCCCTCCCCCTGGCTCCTTTATATACAGGAGCAGGGGGCACCCTAGGACACACAAGTTGATCTTCGTGATCGTTCCTTAGCCGTGTGCGGTGCCCCCCTCCACCATATTCCACCTCGGTCATATTGTTGCGGAGCTTAGGCGAAGCCCTGCGTCGGTAGTACATCAAGATCGTCACCATGCCGTCGTGCTGACGGAACTCCTCCCCTAAGCTTTGCTGGATCGGAGCCCGAGGATCGTCATCGAGCTGAACGTGTGCCAAGAACTCGGAGGTGCCGGAGTAACGGTGCTTGGATCGGTCGGATCGTGAAGACGTACGACTACATCAACCGCGTTGATATAACGCTTCCGCTTTCGGTCTACAAGGGTATGTAGACAACACTCTCCCCTCTCGTTGCTATGCATCACCATGATCTTGCGTGTGCGTAGGAAATTTTTTGAAATTACTATGTTCCCCAACAGTGGCATCCGAGCCTAGGTTTTTATGGTTCGATGTTTTGCACGAGTAGAACACAAGTGAGTTGTGGACGATACAAGTCATACTGCCTACCAGCATGTCATACTTTGGTTCGGCGGTATTGTTGGATGAAGCGGCCCGGACCGACATTACGCGTATGCTTACGCGAGACTGGTTCTACCGCCGTGCCTTGCACACAGGTGGCTGGCGGGTGTCAGTTTCTCCAACTTTAGTTGAACCGAGTAAGGCTACGCCCGGTCCTTGAGAAGGTTAAAACGGAGTCTATTTGACAAACTATCGTTGTGGTTTTGATGCGTAGGTGAGATTGGTTCTTGCTTAAGCCCGTAGCAGCCACGTAAAATATGCAACAAACAAAGTAGAGGACGTCTAACTTGTTTTTGCAGGGCATGTTGTGATGTGATATGGTCAAGACATGATGCTATATTTTATTGTATGAGATGATCATGTTTTGTAACCGAGTTATCGGCAACCGGCAGGAGCCGTATGGTTGTCGCTTTATTGTATGCAATGCAACCGCCCTGTAATGCTTTACTTTATCACTAAGCGGTAGCGATAGTCGTAGAAGCATAAGATTGGCGAGACGACAACGATGCTATGATGAAGATCAAGGTGTCGCGCCGGTGACGATGGTGATCATGACGGTGCTGCGGAGATGGAGATCACAAGCACAAGATGATGATGGCCATATCATATCACTTATATTGATTGCATGTGATGTTTATCTTTTTTATACATCTTATCTTGCTTTGATTGACGGTAGCATTATAAGATGATCTCTCACTAAATTATCATAGTAATAGTGTTCTCCCTGAGTATGCACCGTTGCGAAAGTTCTTCGTGCTGAGACACCACGTGATGATCGGGTGTGATAGGCTCTACGTTCAAATACAACGGGTGCAAAACAGTTGCACACGCGGAATACTCAGGTTTAACTTGACGAGCCTAGCATATAACAGATATGGCCTCGGAACACAGAGACCGAAAGGTCGAGCGTGAATCATATAGTAGATATGATCAACATAGTGATGTTCACCATTGAAACTACTCCATCTCACGTGATGATCGGACATGGTTTAGTTGATTTGGATCACGTGATCACTTAGAAGATTAGAGGGATGTCTATCTAAGTGGGAGTTCTTAAGTAATATGATTAATTGAACTTAAATTTATCATGAACTTAGTCCCTGATAGTATCTTGCTTGTTTATGTTGATTGTAGATAGATGGCTCGTGCTGTTGTTCCGTTGAATTTTAATGCGTTCCTTGAGAAAGCAAAGTTGAAAGATGATGGTAGCAATTACACGGACTGGGTCCGTAACTTGAGGATTATCCTCATTGCTGCATAGAAGAGTTACGTCCTGGAAGCACCGCTGGGTGCCAGGCCTGCTGTTGGAGCAACGCCAGATGTTATGAACGTCTGGCAGAGCAAAGCTGATGACTACTCGATAGTTCAGTGTGCCATGCTTTACGGCTTAGAACCGGGACTTCAATGACGTTTTGAACATCATGGAGCATATGAGATGTTCCAGGAGTTGAAGTTGATATTCCAATAGAATGCCCGGATTGAGAGATATTAAATCTCCAATAAGTTCTATAGCTGCAAGATGGAGGAGAATGGTTCTGTTAGTGAGCATATACTCAAAATGTCTGGGTATTATAATCACTTGATTCAACTGGGAGTTAATCTTCCGGATGATTGTGTCATTGACAGAATTCTCCAATCACTGCCACCAAGCTACAAAGGCTTCGTGATGAACTATAACATGCAAGGGATGGATAAGACAATTCCCGAGCTCTTCGCAATGCTAAAGGCTGCGGAGGTAGAAATCAGGAAGGAGCATCAAGTGTTGATGGTCAACAAGACCACTAGTTTCAAGAAAAAGGGCAAAGGGAAGAAGAAGGGGAACTTCAAGAAGAACAGCAAACAAGTTGCTGCTCAAGAGAAGAAACCCAAGTCTGGACCTAAGCCTGAAACTGAGTGCTTCTACTGCAAGCAGACTGGTCACTGGAAGCGGAACTGCCCCAAGTATTTGGCGGATAAGAAGGATGGCAAGGTGAACAAAGGTATATGTGATATACATGTTATTGATGTATACCTTACTAATGCTCGCAGTAGCACCTGGGTATTTGATACTGGTTCTATTGCTAATATTTGCAACTCGAAACAGGGACTACGGATTAAGCGAAGATTGGTTAAGGACGAGGTGACGATGCGCGTGGGAAATGGTTCCAAAGTTGATGTGATCGCGGTCGGCACGCTGCCTCTACATCTACCTTCGGGATTAGTATTAGACCTGAATAATTGTTATTTGGTGCCAACGTTGAGCATGAACATTATATCTGGATCTTGTTTGATGCGAGACGGTTATTCATTTAAATCAGAGAATAATGGTTGTTCTATTTATATGAGTAATATCTTTTATGGTCATGCACCCTTGAAGAGTGGTCTATTTTTTATGAATCTCGATAGTAATGATACACATATTCATAGTGTTGAAGCCAAAAGATGCAGAGTTGATAATGATAGTGCAACTTATTTGTGGCACTGCCGTTTAGGTCATATCGGTATAAAGCGCATGAAGAAACTCCATACTGATGGACTTTTGGAGCCACTTGATTATGAATCACTTGGCATTTGCGAACCGTGCCTCATGGGCAAGATGACTAAAACACCGTTCTCCGGTACTATGGAGAGAGCAACAGATTTGTTGGAGATCATACATACAGATGTATGTGGACCAATGAATGTTGAGGCTCGGGGCGGATATCGTTATTTTCTCACCTTCACAGATGATTTAAGCAGATATGGGTATATCTACTTAATGAAACATAAGTCTGAAACATTTGAAAAGTTCAAAGAATTTCAGAGTGAAGTTGAAAATCATCGTAACAAGAAAATAAAGTTTCTGCGATCTGATCGTGGAGGAGAATATTTGAGTTACGAGTTTGGTCTACATTTGAAACAATGCGGAATAGTTTCGCAACTCACGCCACCCGGAACACCACAACGTAATGGTGTGTCCGAACGTCGTAATCGTACTTTACTAGATATGGTGCGATCTATGATGTCTCTTACAGATTTGCCGCTATCGTTTTGGGGTTATGCTCTAGAGACGGCCGCATTCACGTTAAATAGGACACCATCGAAATTCATTGAGACGACACCTTACGAACTATGGTTTAGCAAGAAACCAAAGTTGTCGTTTCTTAAAGTTTGGGGCTGCGATGCTTATGTGAAAAAGCTTCAACCTGATAAGCTCGAACCCAAATCGGAAAAATGTGTCTTCATAGGATATCCAAAAGAAACTGTTGGATACACCTTCTATCACAGATCCGAAGGCAAAACTTTTGTTGCTAAATTCGGAGTCTTTCTAGAAAAGGAGTTTCTCTCGAAAGAAGTGAGTGGGAGGAAAGTAGAACTTGATGAGGTAACTGTACCTGCTCCCTTATTGGAAAGTAGTACATCACAGAAATCTGTTTCTGTAGCACCTACACCAATTAGTGAGGAAGATAATGATATTGATCATGAAACTTCAGATCAAGTTACTACAGAACCTCATAGATCAACCAGAGTGAGATCTGCACCAGAGTGGTACGGCAATCCCGTTCTGGAAGTCATGCTACTAGATCATGACGAACCTATGAACTATGAAGAAGCGATGGTGAGCCCAGATTCCACAAAATGGCTAGAAGCCATGAAATCTGAGATGGGATCCATGTATGACAACAAAGTGTGGACTTTGGTTGACTTGCCCGAGGGTCGGCAAGCAATAGAGAATAAGTGGATCTTTAAGAAAAAGACTGACGCTGACGGTAATATTATTGTCTACAAAGCTCGACTTGTCGCAAAAGGTTTTCGACATGTTCAAGGGATTGACTACGATGAGACCTTCTCACCCGTAGCGATGCTTAAGTCTGTCCGAATCATGTTAGCAATTGCTGCATTTTATGATTATGAAATTTGGCAAATGGATGTAAAGACTGCATTCCTGAATGGATTTCTGGAAGAAGAGTTGTATATGATGCAACCAGAAGGTTTTATCGATCCAAAGGGAGCTAACAAAGTGTGCAAGCTCCAGCGATCCATTTATGGACTGGTGCAAGCCTCTCGGAGTTGGAATAAATGCTTTGATAGTGTGATCAAAGCATTTGGGTTTGTACAGACTTTTGGAGGAGCCTGTATTTACAAGAAAGTGAGTGGGAGCTCTGTAGCATTTCTGATATTATATGTAGATGACATATTACTAATTGGAAATGATATAGAATTTCTGGATAGCATAAAGGGATACTTGAATAAGAGTTTTTCAATGAAAGACCTCGGTGAAGCTGCTTACATATTAGGCATTAAGATCTATAGAGATAGATCAAGACGCATAATTGGACTTTCACAAAGCGCATACCTTGACAAAGTTTTGAAAAAGTTCAAAATGGATCAAGCAAAGAAAGGGTTCTTGCCTGTGTTACAAGGTGTGAAGTTGAGTAAGACTCAATGCCCGACCACTGCAGAAGATAGAGAGAAGATGAAAGATGTTCCCTATGCTTCAGCCATAGGCTCTATCATGTATGCAATGCTGTGTACCAGACCTGATGTGTGCCTTGCTATAAGTTTGGCAGGGAGGTACCAAAGTAATCCAGGAGTGGATCACTGGACAGCGGTCAAGAATATTCTGAAGTACCTGAAAAGGACTAAGGAAATGTTTCTCGTATATGGAGGTGACAAAGAGCTCGTCGTAAACGGTTACGTTGATGCAAGCTTTGACACTGATCCAGACGATTCTAAATCGCAAACCGGATACGTATTTACATTAAACGGTGGAGCTGTCAGTTGGTGCAGTTCTAAACAAAGCGTCATGGCGGGATCTACATGTGAAGCGGAGTACATAGCTGCTTCGGAAGCAGCGAATGAAGGAGTCTGGATGAAGGAGTTCATATCCGATCTAGGTGTCATACCTAGTGCATCGGGTCCAATGAAAATCTTTTGTGACAATACTGGTGCAATTGCCTTGGCAAAGGAATCCAGATTTCACAAGAGAACCAAGCACATCAAGAGACGCTTCAATTCCAACCGGGATCTAGTCCAGGTGGGAGACATAGAGATTTGCAAGATACATACGGATCTGAATGTAGCAGACCCGTTGACTAAGCCTCTTCCACGAGCAAAACATGATTAGCACCAAGACTCCATGGGTGTTAGAATCATTACTGTGTAATCTAGATTATTGACTCTAGTGCAAGTGGGAGACTGAAGGAAATATGCCCTAGAGGCAATAATAAAGTTATTATTTATTTCCTTATATATCATGATAAATGTTTATTATTCATGCTAGAATTGTATTAACCGGAAACATAATACATGTGTGGATACATAGACAAACAGAGTGTCACTAGTATGCCTCTACTTGACTAGCTTGTTAATCAATGATGGTTAAGTTTCCTAACCATAGACAAAGGAGTTGTCATTTGATTATCAAGGTCACATCATTAGTTGAATGATCTGATTGACATGACCCATTCCATTAGCTTAGCACCCGATCGTTTAGTATGTTGCTATTGCTTTCTCCATGACTTATACATGTTCCTATGACTATGAGATTATGCAACTCCCGTTTACCGTAGGAACACTTTGTGTGCTACCAAACGTCACAACGTAATTGGGTGATTATAAAGGTGCTCTACAGGTATCTCCAAAAGTATTTGTTGGGTTGGCGTATTTCGAGATTAGGATTTGTCACTCCGAATGTCGGAGAGGTATCTCAGGGCCTTCTCGGTAATGCACATCACATAAGCCTTGCAAGCATTGCAACTAATAAGTCAGTTGCGAGATAATGTATTACAAAACGAGTAAAGAGACTTGCCGGTAACGAAATTGAACTAGGTATTGGATACCGACGATCGAATCTCGGGCAAGTAACATACCGATGACAAAGGGAACAACATATGTTGTTATGCGGTCTGACCGATAAAGATCTTCGTAGAATGTGTAGGAGCCAATATGGGCATCCAGGTCCCGCTGTTGGTTATTGACCGGAGATTTGTCTCAGTCATGTCTACACTGTTCTCGAACCGTAGGGTCCGCACGCTTAAAGTTACGATGACAGTTATTATGAGTTTATGCATTTTGATGTACCGAAGTTAGTTCGGAGTCCCGGATGTGATCACGGACATGACGAGGAGTCTTGAAATGGTCGAGACATAAAGATCGATATATTGGAAGCCTATATTTGGACATCGGAATGGTTCCGGGTGAAATCGGCATTCTACCGGAGTACCGGGGGGTTACCGGAACCCCCCGGGGGGTTTAATGGGCCACTATGGGCCTTAAGGGAGAAGGGAGAAAGGGGAAGGAAGGGGCCGCGCGCCCCTCCCCCTCCTAGTCCGAATAGGACAAGGGAAGGGGGGCGGCGCCCCCCCTTTCCTTTTCCCCCTCCTCCTCTTTCCCCCCTTCTCCTACTCCGAATAGGAAAAGGAGGGAGTCCTACTCCCGGTGGGAGTAGGACTCCCCCCTGGCGCGCCCAACCCTGGCCGGCCGGCCCTCCCCTGGCTCCTTTATATACAGGGGCAGGGGGCACCCTAGGACACACAAGTTGATCTTCGTGATCGTTCCTTAGCCATGTGCGGTGCCCCCCTCCACCATATTCCACCTCGGTCATATCGTTGCGGTGCTTAGGCGAAGCCCTGCGTCGGTAGTACATCAAGATCGTCACCACGCCGTCGTGCTGACGGAACTCCTCCCCTAAGCTTTGCTGGATCGGAGCCCGGGGATCGTCGTCGAGCTGAACGTGTGCCAAGAACTCGGAGGTGCCGGAGTAACGGTGCTTGGATCGGTCGGATCGTGAAGACGTACGACTACATCAACCGCGTTGATATAACGCTTCCGCTTTCGGTCTACAAGGGTATGTAGACAACACTCTTCCCTCTCGTTGCTATGCATCACCATGATCTTGTGTGTGCGTAGGATTTTTTTTGAAATTACTACGTTCCCCAACAGGACCCTCATCGATGGCGGGGCAGGGCTCAACGTCCTGTCCGTGGAAACATTAAACAATCTCCAAGTGCCTTACAATCAGCTTCAGCCAACCAAGCCTTTCTCCGGAGTCACTGACGGCTCCACGGTCCCGATCGGGCAGGTCCGCCTCCCTGTCACCTTCGGAGCACGCAACAACTACCGCACCGAACTCATCGACTTCGACGTCGCTCACATTCGCCTGCCGTACAACGCCATCCTTGGGTACCCGGTGCTGGCCAAGTTCATGGCCGTGACTCACCACGGCTACAATGTCCTCAAGATGCCAGGGAGTGGCGGAGTCATCACGGTGCCCTGTGAAGAGAAGGACGTGGTGTGTTCCCTGGAACGAGCTTTTCAGGCCGCATCATTGGAAGACCCTGATCGTGGAAGCAAGAGGCTCTCCGAGACCACCCCTAAGAAGAAGAAGACGTCATCTGGCCCGAACCCTCAGGAGGCAGGCCCCTCAGGGACCGTGCCTGTCCAAGGGGAACCTCCTTCCATCGCATAAGAAAGCGCGCCCGGTGCCCTCCTCAGGCAGGGCTCGGGGGCTCTCCCCTGGAGGGCCACCGACCTGGCTAAGGTCGCGAGGGTGGCGCTTGGGCACCACGTGGAGGCGTGTTTCGAAGCATGTTTCCCTCAAGAAGGATTAAGGCAAGGGGGCAAGACCCTCAGGAGTTCGTTAGCAAGGCTGTTCAAGAGCTACATGAAAGGCGGCCGCCGCCTACCATCTGTGGTTCCCCATCCAGGCGAGGATGGTGGGCTGCGCGTCTGCGTCGACGTACCAGGGCTCAACCAAGTCGCCTCGCTGGAGCGCCTCTGGCCCTCGCGAGTGGGGTGCTGTGAAGGTCCACCCCAGAGCTACGTTCGCATGCCTTACGGCTTGCCGAACGCGGCTGCCGCGTACCAGCGCCTCATGAGGGGCATCATGGAAAGTCAAGAGGCCAGGCGTTCCGCAGCCTTGGCGGAGATGGAGATGGTCCGCGAGGTGCCACCAGCGCCCCCGGAGCCTCCCGAGGCCCCAGGGCCTGGGGGCTCGTGAGGATCGGCTTCCGCAGCCCACCGAGTCTGCTGCACCAACACTGCTTCGTCCTCAACATCATCAGGTGACATCTTTCAAGTTTCATTTCCTGTTGGGAGCGCCCTCCAGGGCTGCATTATTCCCAGGCCGCGTGGGTCCGTCTCAGCGGCATGTATCCCTTTTATTTCGTGTCGTTAGCTTACTTTGTTGGGGGCGCCCTTCGGGCTGCATCATCCCCAAGTCGCTCGGGCCAGACCCAGCGGAAGGTATCCCTTTCGCGTTTATTTCCGGCTATGCATTCAACCCACCATGCTTGATTATTTGATGAACGGTCCACGGTACCTTTTCTTCTCCATGTCGACCACTTGCACGTTAAAGGGGGGGTGCCTGAGCATCGCGACTCAGGGCTCTTACTAGCTCTCCAGCCCTCACCCTCTCGCCTTGTCCATGGCATCACGACCTGGCATGTCCTGGTTCGTTGCGCGTCTCTCCCCGAGCGGAGCCAAGGTACGAAGACCGTTTGAGCGTCAAGGGGCACTCCTGAGCATCGCGACTCAGGAGCCTAACTGGTCCCATAGCCCCTCACTCCTTAGTTCCGAAAGGCTAACGTTGGGTGAGGTACGCGCGGGGCCGGGCTTTGCAGACGTAGAACGGTAGATCCACCCAAATCTCACCTCCCTACTTGCTGTTCGCGCGCCAAGGGGGACTCCTGAGCATCGCGACTTAGGAGCCTAACTGGTCCTGTAGCCCCTCACTCCTTAGTTCCGAAAGGCTAATGCTGGGTGAGGCACGCGCGGGGCCGGGCTCTACCGGCGTAGAACATAAGCAAGTAGGAAGGAAAAGCATAAATTCAAGGAATCTAAAAGCAAACATTATAGTCCACACTGTTATCTCAACGCCAAGCGCAAGTTTAAACGCCTCCCCGAGGCATGATACATGTGCAGGAATTGAAAATAGGACAGGAGCCACGACGGAATCGCCAGACGACGGTGGAGCAGCGCGGAGTGGCTTCACCTCATGGAGCAGCAGGGTCGGCAGCGCCTGGCTTCGGCTTGGTGCTGAAGGCCCGGAACTTCCCCAGCAGAGCTTCTGTGCGACCCTTCACGGCCTCGGCAGTGGTAGCAGCACGCTCGCCGCTCACTGGCTCCAGAAGGCTGTCGAGGTCGACGTTGGGGTCGCGAAGGTGGATGTGGTTCAAGACCCGCGTCTGCGATGCAGAAGACAGGACATGCGCCTCGGCCTCGGCCGTGGGGCCAAGGCCAAGGACAACATCTTCAAGAGCGCGAACCAGGAAGGGAAGCAGCTTGGCGGGGCCGTCCTTGGCGCCGGCCAGCAGGCTCTCCAGGCCGCTCTCGTAAAGCGTCTTCAGCAAGGAATGAGCCTTCTTCTCCATGTCTGCGAAGGCCACGCGATCCTCGGCAAGAACCCGGGCCTTGCCGTCCAGTTCGACCTTCGTCGCCTCCAACTCCTTCTCCAGCACGCGTAGGCGCTCGCGACGTTTCTTGAGCTTGGCCTCCCGGACCTCGACGGCCGCCTCGCGAGCCTTCACACCCTCTTCTTGCTCTTGGCTAAGGCGGGCCTCTTTCATGAGCTGGTCCCGCAGGCCTTGCAGCTCGTCCTCCAGCACCTTGCAGCGACCATAGACGTCAGTCGCCTTCCCCTGGGCTGCGTCACGAGCAGCCTTCGCCTCATGGGCGGCCTGCCTCTCCTCATCACAAGTCATTGAGGCCTGGACCAACGCCGCCCGAATCGAACCATCGGAGCGAATCCATCCTGAAGCCAGCTCCAGGCGCCCGGCCACCAAGCGAGGGTCGGCGCCAAGAAGATCCTGCCGGAGCCGGTCCAGTTCGGCAGCAACACGATCCAGAACGGCGGGAGGAGTCAGAGAGACAGCAGTCGGTGGAGTAGGAGGAGAAGGCGGCGGCACGACCACAGCATCTCGAGGCGAAGCCTGCTGCGCCCCCACGACTGTGGTGGCGGCGGCAGGCAAAGGCACCTCGGGAGTCATTTGGGCCATGGGGGCTGGGCTCGCCCCAGCCAGCTCAGCCAGGCCTCGAAAGGACGAACGGGCAAGGGAGGCCCGTGTGTTGCGGTCACCTTCCTCCGCAGGTAGAGGCGCTGCCGCGGATGGAACCTCAGGAGCCCCTTCAGCTTCTTCTCTGCGGGCGCCAGCCTATCCAAGAAACGCGGACGTCAAGCCTCAACAGCATAACAAGAAATAAAGACAAGGATCAAGCACTTACGGGTCATCGCCGGCGAGCTCAGGCAGCCTCCGGCCAAACGTGAAGCCTGACAGCCGGCTGGAAGGGTCAACCTCGGAAGCAGAAGGCACGTCTGCGGACCGCCCCGGGGCCGGGGCAGACCCGCGGGAGATCAGACCGGTCATGTCCTTCTTCGAGATCGGGGGCGAGCTCCCGCTGCCCAGCACGTCATCATCCTCATCGTCGTCGCTCGGAGAGAGGCGGAAATCGCAGGGCCTGCGTCGGGAGAGGGGAGCCCTCGACTCTCGTTAGTCACCTCGGAGTCAGGCCCCTTCTCCCGCTCCTCTCCATCCCCCTCTTCGCTGGAATCGTCGGAGGACACGTCCACCGGTTCCTCAGAAGCCTCCGTGGGCACGGGCCCGTCCCCCGTTGAAGATAGGCATGGACTCCACCACCTCCTCCCAGTCGTCGCGGAGGAACAAGGGCGTAGGAGCGCCCTCCAACCTCGCCACTTCGACCCCAACCAGAGATTGGAGCACCGCGGCCAGATCTTCGCCGCCCAAGGCCGCGGGGCTCGGATGAGGCCTCCACATCGGAGGTGAGTACTGCCGAAGCAGAGCCAACTGGTGCTCCAGGAATTCCCTCAGCAGCGACGCGCCGGTCAGCTTCGCCGCCGCCATGCTGGCCGGCCTCAGATCCGCGTCCATCTTCTCCAACACCGGCTTCGCACGGGGGTCCGTGAGTTCCGCTCGACCCCAATCATCGGAGCTCGCGGGCAGCTCCGTGGACAAGATCAGCTGAGGGTGAATGCGCCCAGCATCTGCCAAGACCCATTTGCTCCTGAAGCCCTCGATCCTTTTCCCGGGCTTCGAAATGGCAATGGCGCCACCGTACGCGATGAAGCTCGCGCTCGTGGAAGGGGAACCGTGAGAGACCCGGAGGGAGAAGTAGTGGCGTAGCAAGGCCACTCAGGGCTGCACCCCTACGTGAGCCTCGCAGTAGTAGGCAAAGATTGCCAGTAGAAGGACGGAGTTGGGGTGGAGATGCAGAGCCTGTAAGTTGTAATGGCGGAGGACAGAGAAGAAGAATTCGGAGAAGGGAGGCACCAGGCCGGCAGCAATGGAGCTCACAAAGAGCGGATAGAAGGTGCTCCCTCGGCCCTCAGGGGTGGCGAAGCCGGCCTTGAACACCCTCGCCCCGTCGACGCCCTGTGCTGCCGCCATCCGGCGCAACCGGGCAAGGCTCGCCTCCGACACGTTCGGCAAGTCCAGGGCAGACGAGTACCAAGCTTCGGCCGGGGACTGACGAGGCGCCATGGCTTCTAGGTCACGCGGTCGAAGCAGATCCGGAGGTTTGGAGGAAGGAAGGAGAGGCGCAAGAAAGGGGATCTGAGCAGCAACCGGAGAAAGCGAAAAAAGCAAAGTCTGGGCAGAAGCCGCTCCTTTATCAACTCGCGCGGTTGCGGAGACACCCACGTCCAATCAACCGCCACGCGGCGCCCAAGGCCGCAGGCTGTTAGGGCCCGCGGCGCTTCGCCCTTGCCCTTTTGCCTCTCTGCACGGCCAAGTCCGGGCGCGCCTTGAGCCCGGGGTCTACTGTCGGCGTTCTGGGAACGGGGGTCCCCAGACATGCCTGCCTGTGGCCTGCGGCGTGGCTCAAAGAGAGCCCAGCACGGCCCATCTTCATCAACACATACCCAAGACCCTCACGAGGGGCCAAGCCTCGCGGGGCGGACGACACGGAGCTTCCTCAGGCGCGGCCTCATCAGGCTGGCTCGCAAGGAGGCAGAGAGATCAAGGCGGGGTACCTCACGAGGTGCCCATGACGCAAGCCATGACGACCAAGGGCGCCAGGCGGGCGCCAGCCCACGCAGTGTCCTCCCTTTCCTCTTTGGTGTAAAGGGAGCAAGCGCAGGCGGGAGGATCAAGCAAAGGCACCCATTTCGGTGCAACAAGACCAAGACCAACTCCGCGACAAGGAGGAAGTCACTGTGGAGCCCAAGCCGGCGTCACCACCATAGCCTTTGGTAGGCGAAGACCAAATTTAGTCAGGATAAGTGTACCAGATGTTCCCCTTCAAAATGGCCGATTGTTGGCACCCTTCCCGCTCAATATTTGGGAGGAGGCCCAGGGCCTTTGCCTATAAATAGGACTAGCCACCCCCAGGGTAGAGGCATGATCTTGACATCTAGCAACCCGGCAATCAGTTACATAGGCATATGCAACAGAGAGAAAGAGAAAGAGAGAGAGGGGCGATTGAACTCCTCCTAGTAGTTCAACCCCCCAGCCAAGAACAGACCCTCGCGAGGCTGTTCTTCCTTGTATTGTTCCTCATCATCAGCCCAAGAGGCAATCCACCACACCACCACACTGGAGTAGGGTATTACACCACATGGTGGCCCGAACCAGTATAAACTCTGTGTCACTTGTGTTGTTCTTCTCGTAGCTTAGATTCTTGCGAGGCGGAGGGTACAGGTAGGTAGGAAGCATAATCTCCGCGCGCACCCCAGAGTTCGAACCTCAAGGGTCTGCCGAAACCCGAAATCCGACAGTTCCACAGCCTTGGCGGAGATGGAGATGGTCCGCGAGGAGCCACCAGCGCCTCCGGAGCCCCCCGAGGCCCCAGGGCCTAGGGGCTCATGAGGATCGGCTTCTGCAGCCCACCGAGTCTGCTACACAAACACTCGTTTGTCCTCAACATCATCAGGTGACATCTTTTAAGTTTCATTTCCAGCTGGGAGCGCCCTCCAGGGCTGCATTATTCCCAGGCTGCGTGGGTCCGTCCCTGCGGCATGTATCCCTTTTATTTTCATGTTGTTAGCTTACTCTGTTGGGGGCGCCCCTCGGGCTGCATCATCCCCAAGCCGCTCGGGCCAGGCCCATCGGCATGTATCCCTTTTATGTTTATCTATGGCTATGCGTTTGGTCCACCATGCTTGATTATTCGTTGCTGGTCCACGGCACCTTTTCTTCTCCATGTCGACCACTTGCATGTTAAAGGGGGGGTGCCTGAGCATCACGACTCAGGGCTCTTACTGGCTCTCCGGCCCTCACCCTCTGGCCTTGTCCATGGCATCACGACCTGGCATACCAGCGACGGCTGAGACCAGCTCGAGGGCCGGGACCCGAGGACGTAGAGTGTAGGCATCTAACCCAACTTGCAGGAACACAAGATAAGGCCCAGTGCCAGGCGCAACCCGCCTAGAGGTAGGGCCCCGTGAGTCCCGCGCTGGCTCACGGGTGCCCAGATACACCTCACCAGGCCCTACCATGCCAGCCACGTGTCAGGGCGGGGCTGTACACGCCCCGGGGGCTCCTCCCGGAGGGGAGCCCCCTCCCACGTACCAGTGGAAGCACCATGCTCCGCGCTGGCTGACGACACTGCCGAGGAGCGGCTATGCCCGTACACATATAGAAGCGCTATGCTCCGCGCTGGTGATAAACAACTGAGGGTGGCCCCCGGGCCGCATCAACCTCAGGGAGCCCAGAGCTCAGTGTCTAGCCTCACCGCAACGCCTCCCCCTGGGAGTGCCGCGCGAGGGGGCTGGGCACGGGGGCTGCGCCTGGGTCACGCCCAGACGCACGCCACCCAGCCAGGCCCCCTGGGCCTGGTTCGTCGCGCGTCTCTCCCCGAGCGGAGCCAAGGTACGAAGGCCGTTTGAGCATCAAGGGGGACTCCTGAGCATCGCGACTCAGGAGCCTAACTGGTCCCGAAGCCCCTCCTTCCATCGCATAGGAAAGCGCACCCGGCGCCCTCCTCAGGCAGGGCTCGGGGGCTCTCCCCTGGAGGGCCACCGACCTGGATAAGGTCGCGAGGGTGGCGCTTGGGCACCACGTGGAGGCGTGTTTCGAAGCATGTTTCCCTCAAGAAGGAGTAAGGCAAGGGGGGCAAGACCCTCAGGAGTTCGTCAGCAAGGCCGTTCAAGAGCTACATGAGTTGAGAGTCATGAAAGGCGGCCGCCGCCTACCAGCTATGGTTCCCCATCCAGGCGAGGATGGTGGGCTGCGCGTTTGTGTCGACGTACCAGGGCTCAACCGAGTCGCCTCGCTGGAGCGCCTCTGGCCCTCGCGAGTGGGGCGCTGCGAAGGTCCACCCCACAGCTACGTTCGCATGCCTTACGGCTTGCCGAATGCGGCTGCCGCGTACCAGCGCCTCATGAGGGGCATCATGGAAGGTCAAGAGGCCAGGCGTTCCGCAGCCTTGGCGGAGATGGAGATGGTCCGCGAGGAGCCACCAGCGCCCCCGGAGCCTCCCGAGGCCCCAGGGCCTGGGGGCTCGTGAGGATCGGCTTCCGCAGCCCACCGAGTCTGCTGCACCAAGACTGCTTCGTCCTCAACATCATCAGGTGACATCTTTCAAGTTTCATTTCCAGTTGGGAGCGCCCCCCAGGGCTGCATTATTCCCAGGCCGCGTGGGTCCGTCTCAGCGGCATGTATCCCTTTTATTTAGTGTGGTTAGCTTACTTTGTTGGGGGCGCCCCTTGGGCTACATCATCCCCAAGTCGCTCGGGCCAGACCCAGCGGCAGGTATCCCTTTCGCGTTTATTTCCGGCTATGCATTCAACCCACCATGGTTGATTATTTGATGAACGGTCCACGACACCTTTTCTTCTCCATGTCGACCACTTGCACGTTAAAGGGGGGGTGCCTGAGCATCGCGACTCAGGGCTCTTACTAGCTCTCCAGCCCTCACCATCTCGCCTTGTCCATGGCATCACGACCTGGCATACCAGTGACGGCTGAGACCAGCTCGAGGGCTGGGACCCGAGGACGTAGAGTGTAGGCATCTAACCCAACTTGCAGGAATACATCACAAGATAAGGCCCAGTGCCAGGCGCAACCCACCTAGAGGTAGGGCCCCGTGAGTCCTGCGCTGGCTCACGGGTGCCCAGATACACCTCACCAGGCCCTACCGTGCCAGCCACGTGTCAGGGCGGGGCTGTACACGCCCCGGGGGCTCCTCCCGGAGGGGAGCCCCCTCCCACGTACCAGTGGAAGCACAATGCTCCGTGCTGGCTGACGACACTGCCGAGGAGCGGCTATGCCCGTACACATACGGAAGCGCTATGCTTCGCGCTGGTGATAAACAACTGGGGGTGGCCCCCGGGCCGCATCAACCTCAGGGAGCCCAGAGCTCAGTGTCTAGCCTCATCGCAACGCCTCCCCCCGGGAGTGCCGCGCGAGGGGGCTGGGCACGGGGGCTGCGCCTGGGTCACGCCCAGACACACGCCACCCAGCCAGGCCCCCCGGGCCTGGTTCGTCGCGCGTCTCTCCCCGAGCGGAGCCAAGGTACGAAGGCCGTTTGAGCGTCAAGGGGCACTCCTGAGCATCGCGACTCAGGAGCCTAACTGGTCCCGTAGCCCCTCACACCTTAGTTCCGAAAGGCTAACGCTGGGTGAGGTACGCGCGGGGCCGGGCTTTGCAGACGTAGAACGGTAGATCCACCCACATCTCACCTCCCTACTTGCTGTTCGCGCGCCTGTAACATCCCAAATTTTTAAAATTTGGAATGTTAATAGGATCATTCTTTTTCATCATGATTTCTATGCTTATTTAATTTTTTCTGAATATTTAAAGTGTTTTTCAACTTAAGGCAAATTGTTGGAGCCCCTGTTATAAGAAGTTCATTATGACTAGAATATTATGTGGAGTTCATAGTGTGTATTTTTGCAAGTTTATGAACTCCAAATGATTTTTAGATTTGTTCTATATTGCTCTTTATGTGCTTTTGTTGCATAAAATTATTTTCCAAAAATGCTTTTGTGTTGTTACAAACATTCACTATTTTAGAGAGTACTTGTAATGTTATAATATGTGTTCTGGTATTTTTGTTAGATTTTATTTATCTATAGTTTACTTCGGTAGCCAGTTTTTTTTTTTAAAAAAAAAAGAGAAACTACCCGCACTGTGCAGTTTGGCTGCACAGTGGCCCAGTCGGGGCCTCGCCCGCGTGCGCAGCAGCAGCAGGCGGCCCATTTGCCCGCTTGACCGCAGCCCACCCCGCAGCTCTGTTCGTTCTTTGTTTTTTTTTCTTTCTCTGTCTCACTGACGTGGCTGACCCACCTGCCATCCCTCTCCTTCCCGTGTTCTTCCTGGACACTATTCCCGGTCCAAATCACCATCGATTTCGATCGATCTGCTGCCCCTCGCCCCGTCCTGACTTCTCATAAATATCAAGCACCTCTAACTCGTCCGATTTTTCACAAAACGGAGACCTCCCGTGCCCTAGAACTCGCCGCTGGATCTCGCCGGAGTTCCGCCGCAGAAGCTCCTTCGCCGGTCGTTTCCGTCGATGCAGAAGGTTCCCAGCGCCCACTTACCCTCGGTTGCCTTCGCCTTGGTCTCCTCTCCCTCCCTAACCTACTAGTTCTCGCAGGGGATCACTAGAACGAGCGGTTCGACCTCCGCCCCGACGAACACCGCTGTCGCCGCTCCAGCCGGACCTCACCGACGTTAGCAGAAGGACCGGTCGTCCTGGAGGACGTTTTGGAGTTCGACGTGTCCCCCCACACCTCGTCCTGCTCTCCTCGAGCTCGGGAGGCCTCTCCAGCGACGCCAGCTTCAAATCCGAGCCGCGCCGCCGCCGTCTCGTTCAATTCCGGCCGGCGTACTCTGTTCTTCTCCGGTGAGCAATCTCCATCCGTTCGATCTCCTTCCAACAGTCTGGATTAGATGTGTTCTATTTTTTTTATTCATACCGTTATGCACTATTTAGTGGCCGTCTGTCGTTTAAGCCTAGCAGCAAACACCATCCCGCCACTCACGTCGTGCCACGTGGCAACGCCACAGCAGCCGCGGCAGTTCTTCCCAGAACACTATTATGGCATAATTTTTCTTTGCAGATTCCATATTAAATTTTCATTTAGGTATATCTTGAGATCCGTAACTCCAAATTCATCGATTCTTTTTCCTGTGTACTCGTAGAGACCAGGAGAATATTGTAGAACCAAAATTTCACATTTTTGAACTGTTCAAAATTGAATATGTTTAAATTTGAATTCAAACTTGTGGAGGCCCTATCTTTTAAACCGTTGATCCAAATCAGTTGATTCTTTTTGCATTCTGATCCTACTAGCATGTAGATAATATATACCTACTGATATGTTCTGTTATTAAAGTTTTTATTTGAATTCTTTGTTGTTGACTTTATTGTGATGATATGTGAGTACGGTTTATTTATCGGTGCTCTCGTTAATCGTATAGATTGTCCAGAGTGTGAAGCGGATCGGAATTAAGCGTTAGAGTACTTCAACACCGTTCAAGGCAAGTTTGCACTCTTGATTTTGCTTATCCTATATTCTGCTATGCATGTGTGATTTTTATGCTATGCTATATGTTTGGCTTGATATGTGTATTCCGTGTGTACCATGTTTTGTTGTTGATTGTATTATGTGATGGTGTGATCAACTTGCTATGGTAGACGCGGGCATGTGTCGAGTGATCCATGAAAGTGGTGAGTGTTTATAGCCGTAGGCTCGGGATTATTAATCAGGTGAATGCGTCACTGGCAGAGCGCTCTATTGTCCCTAGAGAATGCGCCATTGACAGAGCGCACTTGAGGCGAGGTATAGTTTTCGGGACATAAATCAGGTGAATGCGTCCTTGGCAGAGCGCTCTATTGTTCCTAGAGAATGTGCCACTGACAGAGTGCACTTGAGACATATTTCTAAAGTTCTTGTCGTGTTTATTTAGAATCTTTGAGTTATCTTGGGCGAGTAAATTAGAGATGATTGTGAGTTCAGGTAGTGGAGGTAGGTGAAGACATTCTTCTCCAAACTAACTTGTGTGTTTTGTTTGTCATACATTGCTTTGTGGATGTAGGTTTGCTATATCATATTGTGTGATTTGCCAATACATTCAATGTATCGACCCTTTGTGGCTGCAACCTATCATGTTGCAGGAATTTCAGATGATCAGTGAGATACAGTAGGGTCGCGAGTCTTCACTCAACATTTTCGCCAGTGGGCATTCATGGGACTCATCGTTTACTTGTGCTACATTTCCGTTGTTGTTATTGAATAAAGTTAGCTATGTGCTACTCAGTTTGTAATACTTTATGAATTCTGGATCATACGTTATAGTAAATGATGCACTTGTTATTTGATATTCATATGTACTATGTGTACTAGCGAGTCGATCCAGGGACTAGCACGGTGAGCACAGAGACATCGAATCTTATCA
Organism: Aegilops umbellulata; assembly: GCA_032464435.1. Classification (NCBI taxonomy): domain Eukaryota; kingdom Viridiplantae; phylum Streptophyta; class Magnoliopsida; order Poales; family Poaceae; genus Aegilops; species Aegilops umbellulata. The sequence continues at coordinate 369,304,009 of CP136055.1, read as the reverse complement.
GGTTCGGGTCGTTACAGCGCCAAGGGGGACTCCTGAGCATCGCGACTCAGGAGCCTAACTGGTCCTGTAGCCCCTCACTCCTTAGTTCCGAAAGGCTAATGCTGGGTGAGGTACGCGCGGGGCCGGGCTCTGCCGGCGTAGAACATAAGCAAGTAGGAAGGAAAAGCGTAAACTTCAAGGATCGCCTCCCTACTTGCTGTTCGTGCGCCAAGGGGGACTCCTGAGCATCGCGACTCAGGAGCCTAAGTTGTCCCGTAGCCCCTCACTCCTTTGGTCCCGTCCTGGTTTCCGGTCGGGGCTAATGCTGAGTGAGGTACGCGCGGGGCCGGGCTCTGCCGGCGTAGAACGTAAGGAAGTAGGAAGGAAAAGCATAAATTCAAGGAATATAAAAGCAAATATTACAGTCCACATTGTTATCTCAACGCCAAACGCAAGTTTAAACGCCTCCCCGAGGCATGATACATGTGCAGGAATTAAAAGCAGAACAGGAGCCGTAGCAGGATCACTTGTCGGCGGTGAAGCACCACGGAGTGGCTTCGCCTCATGGAGCAGCAGGGTCGGCAGTGCCTGGCTTCGGCTTGGTGCTGAAGGCCCGGAACTTCCCAAGCAGAGCCTCCGTGCGACCCTTCACGGCCTCAGCAGCGGCAGCGGCACACTCGCCGCTCACTGGCTCCAGCAGGCTGTCGAGGTCGACGTTGGGGTCGCGAAGGTAAATGTGGGTGAAGACCCGCCTCAGCGCTGCAGAAGACAGGACACGTGCCTAGGCCTCGGCCGTGGGGCCAAGGCCAAGGACGACATCTTCAAGAGCGCGAACCAGGAAGGGAAGCAGCTTGGCGGGGCCGTCCTCAGCGCCGGCGAGCGGGCTCTCCAGGCCGCTCTCGTAAAGCGTCTTCAGCGAGGAACGAGCCTTCTTCTCCATCTCCGCGAAGCCAACGCGATCTTCGGCAAGAACCCGAGCCTTGTCGTCCAGCTCGACCTTCCTCGCCCCCAACTCCTGCTCCAGCACGCGTAGGCGGTCGCGGCGTTTCTTGAGCTTGGCCTCCCGGACCTCGACCGCCGCCTCGCGAGCCTTCACACCCTCTTCTTGCTCTTGGCGAAGGCGGGCCTCTTTCGCGAACTGGTCCCGCAGTCCTTGCAGCTCGTCCTCCAGCACCTTGCAGCGACCACGGACGTCAGCCGCCTCCCCCTGGGCTGCGTCACGAGCAGCCTTCGCCTCAAGGGCGGCCTGCCTCTCCTCATCGCAAGCCGTTGAGGCCTGGACCAGCGCCGCCCGAACCGAAGCGTCGGAGCGAATCCATCCTGAAGCCAGCTCTAAGTGCCCGTCCACCAAGCGAGGGTCAGCGCCAAGAAGATCCTGCCGGAGCCGGTCCAGCTCGGCAGCAACACGATCCAGAACGGTGGGAGGAGTCGGAGAAACAGCAGTCGGTGGAGTAGGAGGAGAAGGCGGCGGCACGACCACATCATCTCGAGGCGAAGCCTGCTGCGCCCCCACGACTGTGGTGGCGGCGGCAGGCAAAGGCACCTCGGGAGTCATTTGGGCCATGGGGGCTGGGCTCGCCCCAGCTAGCTCAGCCAGGCCTCGCGAGGACGACCGGGCAGGAGAGGCCCGTGCGCAGTGGTCACCTTCCTCCGCAGGCAGAGGCGCTGCCGCGGATGGAACCTCAGGAGCCCCCTTCAGCTTCTTCGCCGCGGGCGCCAGCCTATCCAAGAAACGCGGACGTCAAGCCTCAGCAGCAGAACAAGAAATAAAGACAAGGATCAAGTGCTTACGGGTCATCGCCAGTGAGCTCAGGCAGCCTCCGGCCAAACTTGAAGCCTGACAGCCATCTGGAAGGGTCAACCTTGGAAGCGGAGGGCGCGTTTGCGGACCGCCCCGGGGCCGGGGCAGACCCGTGGGAGATCAGCCCGGTCCTGTCCTTCTTCGTGATCGGGGGCGAGCTCCCGCTGCCCAGCACGTCATCATCCTCGTCGTCGTCGCTCGGAGAGAGGCGGAAAGCGCGGGCCCTGCGCCGGGAGAGGGGAGCCCTCGACTCTCCGTCAGTCGCCTTGGAGTCAGGCCCCTTCTCCCGCTCCTCTCCGTCCCGCTCTTCGTTGGAGTCATCGGAGGACACGTCCACCGGTTCCTCAGGAGCCTCCGTGGGCACGGGCCCGTCCCCGTTGAAGACAGGCATGGACTCCACCACCTGCTCCCAGTCGTCGCGGAGGAACAAGGGCGTAGGAGCGCCCTCCAACCTCGCCACATCGACCCCAACCAGAGATTGGAGCACGGCGGCCAGATCTCCGTCACCCAAGGCCGCGGGGCTCGGATGAGGCCTCCACATCGGAGGTGAGTACTGCCGAAGCGGAGCCAACTGGTGCTCCAGGAATTCCCTCAGCAGCGATGCGCCGGTCAGCTTCGCCGCCGCCATGCTGACCGGCCTCAGATCCGCGTCCATCTTCTCCAACATCGGCTTCACACGAGGGTCCGTGAGTTCCGCTCGACCCCAATCACCGGAGCTCGTGTGTCAGGACCCCGATCCTAAGCCACATCGATCCAGCATGTAACACATCATATCACTTTGCGGCCTCACGCACGGTACTCCCACGGGTGCCACCTTACCTTGCCCGGGACCGTTTGCGCCTTTTGGCTCACGTATATGATAGTGTCGCTAGCATCCATATGACAGAGAACCCGGGCCGACATGGCTAGTCGTGAACCCAAGGCGGCACTAACCCATGTGGACAGGCATACATGAATCACATCGAGCATGTCGGTCAACAACGTATAAATCCGGGCTATAGCACTGGGCTAACAGGACTCCGGTAACCGGGCTGTAGCAGGCTAGGCAGGACTCTGGATAACACCGCGTGACATTTCCCCGAAGGGACAGACACATGAACGAAGTGAAACACATGCCGGCCAGTCAAGTGTTCCGAGTAGTAGTGCTGGGCTAGCAGGACTCCGGTGAACCGGGCTGTAGCGGACTACTATCGCTCAGAAGCACTAGACTACATTTCCCCATATGATAGGCTGCCAAGGATAAACAACTAGATAGTAGGATCCCACTCATACCAAGCATTTCAACATACACACAATATGCCCTATATGAGTAAATACAACATTGCATCACAACAAAACTCTACAACTCAAGTACTTTATTTAAAAGGCTCCGAGGAGCCATACATATCATCCATACAGGTAGGGGTCACATGACCCGACATTCAAGTCATACAAACATACAAGCACATGCGGAAGCAAAGTAGTCTGAGTACAGACACTAGAAAGAAAGAAGGCTTGACGAAGCCTGTCTACCTACATCGACCCTTCACAAGTCTTGGATCACCACCTGGGTGATAAGTCACTCGTCAACGTCGAGGTCTACATAGAACCCATCGGAGGGGTTGGTGTTGTTGTCTGAAAACATTAATTAAAGCAACATGAGTATGGAGGTACTCAGCAAGTCTTACAACAGAATCCTACAATACATGCACATTCTCAAGAAGGTAGTGGAGTTATTGCAGCAAGCCAGCTTTGACTCTTGGCTAAACTATCCTAAGATAGACACAACTGTAAAACATTTGTCGCACACGAGTCCACTATCACCAACACAATACTCCACCGTGGATCCTCTCCCGTCATCCTACGAGAGGGCCATCCGCGGTACTCACACTTATCTTGAGGCTTTTAGTAGTATCCATTTACTTGTCTATGAACTGTGTAGGTGAACAAGTAGTCCTTTACCGCGGACGCGGCTATTCGAATAGTTTCATACCCTGCAGGGGTGTACTTCTTCACACACGCTCCCACCACTTATCGCTGCTACACGACATGTACTCGGCAACCTTCAAGCGGAAGCCCAGCGAGGGTGTCGGCCACGACCTGACTAAACACACAAGTCCCTAGTCCAGGTTTATCGCCTATTCGGGTTCCATCCGCAGGGAGTCCGGCCGAGGTTTCCACTAACGGCCTCGAACGATGTGAACAGGGTTCCCGAGACACCAAACGGGCGAATCGGTACACCGTGCCACGTGCCTACCGCAACACAGCCCACCCCTATGGTCAGCGCTGCGTGCGGCCCCCAGCATACTACAAACACCAGAAACTACTTTGCAACTCCCGGACAGAGGACAAGAGTGGTTAATAAATCGTGAGAGTCAATTAAGGATCCCAATGTGTGGTAGTAGCTGAATCTTAAATCACACACACAGATCTCAGTTCTTAAGGACGGCCTCAATGAAACAACCCACCATGTACTCCTACATGGCCTCTCATCGATTCCTTTACCAAACCGTATTCAACACTTCACTCTTGTTATCGACACAACCTTTCACTCCAGTTCATCATCCCGATGAGCCAGACCTGACACAACTCTAAGCATAGCAAGCATAGCATGGTAGGGAACACACACACACATGGCTCAATCAACTCCTACACATTCTAGTGGGTTTCATCTAGTTACTGTGGCAATGACAGGTCATGCAAAGGAAGTGGGTTCAACTACCGCAACACACAACAGTTTGAATCATGTTGTCTTAATGCAGTAAACAAGAGCAGAAGCGAGAACATGGGTTTGTATCGGAATGATCAATGGGTTGCTTGCCTGATGGAGTGGTGGTGGGATACTGCCCTTCAGTTGGATACTCGTGAATATCCTCGGAGGCAGAACCTACCACGAAGAACACATCAGAACACAATCAACTCATGACGATATGCAACAATATGATGCATGCTATGACATGGCAATATGAATGTGTCTTGGCCTAATGCAAGCTAAAACAGGAAGGAAAGTACTTATTTGAACCCAAGGTTCAAGTGTTAGTTCCTTTAACATGGCCATTTAAGTGCATCATCTTATATTGCTTAAACAGCAAGGTTAACTTGTTCTGACATGCATGAAACCATTACCAGTGGAAAGATTGGATTTTTCTGATCAAATTTCATATATAAATCTTTGCATTTGGAGTTACAGATTAATTTCTATGAATTTTTGAAGTTTGGACTAATTTCTGGAATTTCCTGTATAGAAATAATTCCAGTAATTTAATTACTGCGTCAGCATTGCGTCAGAGTGACGTCAGGGTCAACGGGGTCGTCCAGGTCAAACTGACCAGTTTGTCCCGCGTGTTAGTAGTTAATTAAACCAATTGTTTTTGGTTAGAAACTAATCTGGATAATTAGCAGGGGGCCCACTTGTCATTGACTCAGGGGAGTCAACCTGGGCCCACCCAGTCAACGTCAACGGTCAAACTCACCGGCGTTTAGCCGCCGGCGAGGCCAGATGCGGCGGTGGAAGTGCATTTGCATGTTCCGGCGACCAAATGGACGACGGAGACCACCCACGGGTAGCTGGGAGCATGCCACGGCGTTTGGTGGCGGTGGTTGGGCTCGGGGTGGTCGGAAACGTCGCCGGCGACGAGCTAGGCGGTCGCCGGAGTCGGGTGAGGACGGGCCCGAGGCTGTGGGGCACGACGAGGCGCGTGGAGTGGTGCGTTGAGCTCCTGGGGTTGTGGTGAGGTAAGTGGACAACGTGGCTTGGCCGGTGGTTGGCCGGAGTCACGTCGGCGACGAGCTCCGCGGCGGTGCATGCGCGTGAGCTCCGTGCAGTTGCTACGGTGCACGAGAAGGCAAACGGAGAGGATGGGGAGGTGCAGCAGCTCACGGCGGTCACGTAGAGCCAGACGGCGCGGTCGGGGACGAGCTGATGCGGCGGCGACGGCGAAGGGGATCTGCAGCGGTGCTCGGTGAAGATGAGGTCGAAGAAGACGAAGCAGGGCTTGCGAGCGCTCGGGGCTCGGGCTGCTCGACAGAGTTGATGACGGCGGAAGAGTGGACACGGTGGTGCAGCACGGGGACGTCGGAGGGCGTGGTTTCACGGTGGCGCGGGGGCAGCAGCGTCGGCCATGGCGGAGGGAGTGCGAGGGAGAGGAGCCAGGGGGAAAGTGCGGTGTCTGCAAGGTCGGGGGGAGCGAGGGAGTTCGTCCCACGTCGACAGCTCGACGAGGGGAGCGGCGAGGCGGCGACAGCTGCGTGGCGTGCATGCGGTGCTCGTCGTCGAGCACCTGGCTGCCTGCCTGGCGGGGACGAAGCAGCTGGCTGGCATGGGCCAGCACAGCGCTGGGCCGCCAGGTGGGCCGGCCGGTGGGCTGCGGCCAGGTTAGTTTTTCCTGATTTGTTTTCCTTTTTCTATTTTTCTGTAGGTTTAGGGCTTTATTAAAAATACTTAGGTACTTTCTAAAATCCTGAAATTAATTGTGGGCTCTGTTGGGATTATTCCCAACAGCCCTCACTTAAATCCAGAATTGTTTGAACATTTAAAATATTTATTAGTATTTAAATGTCCAAAGGCAACATACATATGATTTAATCCAGTGACCTTTTGTTGGCCTAGAAAATTGTGCACCTATTTTGCCAGAGGTTCTAACCCAAGACAAAGAGGGTGAACATTTTAGAAGGGCATTTCAGGTTCATTGAAATTATTTTTAGTAAACCCTAGTTGAGCTCAGGGGGAGGGTGCTGGGGGTTCTGCCTTCCCCATTTCAAGTTTCTGTTGAAGTAGACATGATGCAACACTCTAATGCATGGTCTAGCTAGGATGTGACAACTCACCCCCACTCGAAAGAATCTCGTCCCGAGATTTAGGATCCATCGGAAAGAAGGTGGGGTACTTGAGTCGAAGACGATCCTCCCTTTCCCAAGTAGCTTCTTGCTCGGAATGGTGTGACCATTGAACTTTGAGAAACTTGATATTCTGGCGTCGAGTGGTACGCTCGGCTTGATCAAGGATCCGAACGGGATATTCCCGATATGTGAGGTTATCTTGGAGATCAAGCGTTTCGTGGTCCACTCCACGGATAGGATCCGAGAAGCAACGCTTGAGTTGAGAAACGTGGAAGACATCATGAACTCTGGAGAGATGCGGAGGTAGTTCCAATTGGTAGGCAACTTCCCCTCGTTTGGCAAGAATGCGAAAAGGTCCGATGTAACGAGGAGCCAACTTGCCTTTGATACCGAATCGATGGGTTCCCTTTAAAGGTGTAACCCGAAGGTAAGCCATCTCGCCAACTCCATAAGCCATAGGCTTATGCTTGCGGTCATACTGACTCTTTTGTCGAGATTGGGCTGTTTTCAACTTCTCACGAATAATGCGAACCTGCTCTTCTGCTTCCTGGATCATATTTGGGCCAAAGAGTTGTCTTTCCCCGGTTTCTGACCAGTTGAGAGGCGTTCGACATTTTCGTCCATAGAGAACTTCGAAAGGGGCTTTGCCCAAGCTAGCTTGATAACTGTTGTTATAAGCGAACTCAGCGAATGGAAGGCACTTCTCCCAATTCATACTGAAAGAGATGATAGAAGCTCGGAGCATATCCTCCAGAATTTGATTGACGCGTTCTACTTGACCACTTGATTGAGGATGGAAGGCGGTGCTAAAGGAGAGACGGGTTCCCATAGCATTTTGGAAACTTTCCCAAAATCGAGAGGTGAAAAGACTTCCACGGTCTGAATTAATTTCCAATGGAACACCATGAAGGGACACTATTCGAGAGATGTACAAATCAGCTAGCTGGCTAGCGGTTATGCTCTCATGAACGGGTAGGAAGTGGGCTACTTTGGAAAGACGATCGACAACAACGAAGATAGCATTATTCCCTCTCTTGGTCCTAGGAAACCCGGTAATGAAATCCATATCGATTTTATCCCATTTCCATTCAGGAATTTCCAATGGTTGAAGGGTGCCGGCAGGCCGTTGATGCTCTGCTTTAACACGACGACAGATGTCGCAATTAGCAATGTATTGAGCCATTTCTCTCTTCATCCTAGTCCACCAAAACCTCTGGCGTAGGTCTTGATACATTTTAGTACTACCTGGATGAATGGTGAGAGGGGAATCGTGAGCCTCCCTAAGGATCAATTGCCGTAGATGTTGTTTCTTGGGAACCACCAAGCGGTTCTCGAAGAAGACAACACCTCGTTCATCCATGGAAAAACATTTAGCAACTCTGCTAGCAATGTTTTCCTTAATCCGAGATATTCCTCTATCATACCGCTGAGCGGTTATGATTTGATCCGTAAGGTTAGGTTTCGCCACCAGGGTGGAAAGGAATCCTCGAGGAACAATGTGAAGGTTAAGCTTACGAAATTCCTCGTGGAGAAGTGGTTGACTTTGTTGTAACATCAGATTGTTACAATAAGATTTACGGCTTAGTGCATCAGCCATGACATTGGCTTTGCCTGGGGTGTAAGTTATTCCTAAGTCGTAATCCGAGATCAACTCGACCCAACGTCTTTGCCTGAGATTCAAATCCGGTTGGGTGAAAATGTATTTTAGACTTTGGTGATTAGTGTAGATTTCTTAACGATTACCCAGAAGGTAATGTCGCCAGGTTTTGAGTGCATGGACTACAGCTGCAAGCTCTAGATCATGTCTGGGATATTTATCCTCATGTGGACGCAACTGTCGAGAAGCATAGGCAATCACATGACGATCTTGCATGAGTATGCAACCTAGTCCTTGTCGCGAGGCGTCGCTATAGATAACAAAGTCCTTAGAAAAATCTGGTGGTACCAGTACGGGAGCAGATGTCAGGCGTCTTTTCAGTTCCTGAAAGCTGAACTCGCACTGTGGGGTCCACTCGAACTTCTTATCTTTCTTGAGGAGTTCGGTTAGAGGCTTAGCAACTTTGGAGAAATTCTCGACAAAGCGGCGGAAATAGCTCGCTAAACCAAGAAAACTCCGAACTTGCTTGACCGTTTCAGGTGGAGTCCAGTCAAGGACAGCTTGAACTCGCTCGGGATTGACAGCAATGCCCTTACCAGAGATTACATGGCCCAGATAGGTCACTTCTGGCAACCAAAATTCGCACTTGGAGAATTTGGCATAAAGGCGATGCTCTCGAAGTTTCATCAATACTAGCCTTAGATGTTCGGCATTTTCTTCCTCATTCTTGGAGTAGATGAGTATATCATCGAGGTAAACAACGACGAATTTATCCAGGTACTCCATGAAGATCGAGTTCATTAACCGAGAGAAAGTGGCTGGAGCATTGGTTAAACCGAAGGACATGACGGTGTACTCGTATTGGCCATAACGAGTGACAAAGGCCGTTTTGGGAATGTCCCCGTTCTTGATTTTGATTTGATGGTAGCCCAACCTCAAATCCATCTTGGAAAAGACTAAGGATCCAGCGAGCTGGTCATACAGGTCGTTGATCCTGGGGAGCGGATACTTGTTCTTGATAGTGACCAAATTGACAGGTCGGTAATCTACAACCATCCGATCCGTTCCATCCTTCTTCTTGATGAAGAGGACGGGGCAAGCCCATGGAGAAGAACTAGGACGGATGAAACCCTTTTGCAAGGACTCATCGAGTTGTTTCTTAAGCTCGACTAGTTCTAGGGGTGCCATCTTATAAGGTCTTCTAGAGATTGGGACGGTTCCTGGAACAAGGTCTATTACGAACTCGACATCTCTGTCAGGCGGAACACCTGGCAGTTCCTCTGGAAAGACATCCAGAAAGTCACGGACTACCGGAATATCTTCAAGGTCTGGAAGGGGGTTAGCTACCGAAGGATGGGTGAGCTGAACAGTTCTAGTAGAGCAATCAATCATAGCGTAATGGGCTGACATCCAGTCCATACCCAAGATGATGTTTATGTCCGAGGACTTGAGAGCTATTAGTGATGCGAGGAAGACCAATCTGTCGACAAGAATTTCATTTCCATGGCTGATTCTAGAGGTTTGCCATCTAGAACCAGGAGTTTGAATTTCCATGGAGGTGGGCATGTCACTAAATGTGGTGTTGTGCAATCGAGCATAGCTCTCAGAAATAAATGAATGAGATGCTCCAGTATCAAAGAGAACAGTTGCCAGATGGCAATTAACAAGGAGCGTATCGAGAACAACGTTGGGGTCCTCCTAAGTCTCCTCAACTGAGACGTAGTTGACATGGCCACGAGCAGTGGTGGCCGGCTTGGCGACGAGCACCTTTCCTGCTGGCTTGCCACGGCCAACAGACTTCCCGAACTAGTTGGGGTTGTTCTGGGGACACTCGCGGATGTAGTGACCCGTCTCTCCACACTTGAAGCAAGTTATCATATTCGGACGTGGAGCAGCATTAGCAGCGGGGCCACCATAAGTCTTGGGCGGTACATACTGTTGGTTGGGGCGAGGCGCCTCAAAGGATGGCCTCGGAGTGAACCTGGGTGGCAGAGCAGTGTTTGGGATCCAGACCCGGCGCTTCTGAGATCCAGAGCCGGATGAAGATCCAAAGTCCCGGGAGTGCTTGCGTGAAGCTTCAAAGTCAGTCTGCCCTGTCTCGGCACTGATGGCCTTGTTGACCAACTTCGGAAAAGAGGTGCAATCGTGCAGACGAAGGACACGGCGAAGCTCGGGGCTAAGTCCCTTGCGGAACCTTGCCTGCTTCTTGGCGTCGGTGGATACCTCTTCGGGAGCATAACGTGCTAACTTTCCAAACTCACGACTGTATGCATCCACAATCAGTCTACCCTGGGTGAAGTTACAGAACTCCTCCCTCTTGCGATCCATGAGGCCTTCCGGAATGTGATGCTCACAGAAAGCAGCACTGAAATCAGCCCAAGTAGTGATTTGGCCGACCGGGCGCATTGCCTCATTATTTTCCCACCAAAGGCTAGCAGGGCCTTCGAGGTGATAAGCAGCAAAGGTGACTTTATCATCTTCGGCTACGTTGGCAGAACGTAGCTTGTGGGCGATCCTGCAAAGCCAGTCATCCGCATCGAGAGGCTCGACGGAATGGTTAAACTTCGGTGGATACAGCTTGACAAAGTCATATATTGACACCAGGTTGTTTCTCTACCGGCGTGCAGTATTCTGCTCAATCCACTCCAGCAAGCGGTTAGTCTCACGCTTGTTTCGTTCTGCCTCCAGCATCACTTCGGCCAGAGATGGCGGTTAAGGCAGATTTTCATCCCTAGTTGCGCTAGCTTCACCCTGCTCCGGAGCAGCAGGGTTGCTGTAACGCCCTCGATGCGGCTATATCTCCCACGTGTCGAAGCACGACTTAGAGGCATAACCGCATTGAAAGCAATGTCGTAAGTGAGGTAATCTTCACACAACCCATGTAATACATAAGGGAAAGAGATACATAGTTGGCTTACAATCACCACTTCACACAATACATGAATAAAGCATTACATCATACAGGTACAATCAAGGTCCGACTACGGAACCAAAATAAAAGAAGACTACCCCAAATGCTACACAGATCCCCGATCATCCCAACTGGGCTCCACTACTGATCAACTGAAACGAAACAACACAATGAACAAGATCTTCATCGAGCTCCTCCTTGAGCTCGGGTGCGTCACCTGCACGGTTTCATCGGCACCTGCAAACTGGTTTTGGAAGTATCTGTGAGTCACGGGGACTCAGCAATCTCACACCCGCGAGATTAAGACTATTTAAGCTTATGGTAGGGTAAAAGGTATGAGGTGGAGCTGCAGCAAGCGACTAGCATATATGGTGTCTAACATATGCAAATGAGAGCGAGAAGAGAAGGCAAAAGCACGGTCGAACAACTATGATCAAGAAGTGATCCTGAAACTACTTACGTCAAGCATAACTCCAACACTGTGTTCACTTCCCGGACTCCGCCGAGAAGAGACCATCACGGTTACACACGCGGTTGATGTGTTTTAATTAAGGTCAACTTCGGGTTTTCTACAACCGGACATTAACAAATTCCCATCTGCCTCATAACCGCGGGCACGGCTTTCGAAAGATAATACCCTGCAGGGGTGTCCCAAGTTAGCCCATTATAAGCTCTCACGGTTAACGAAGGATATTCCTTCTACCGGGAAGACCCGATCAGTCTCGGAATCCCGGACTACGAGACATTTCGACAGTAATAAAACAAGACCAGCAAAGCCGCCCGGATGTGCCGACAAATCCCGATAGGAGCTGCACATATCTCGTTCTCAGGGCACACCGGATGAGCCAGACGTCGGGTCGGCATAGACCCTGGTTGCCCAAGGGGCGCCGGACATCGCTCGGTTTGGACCAGCAATCGAAGGAGAACTGGCCCGGGGGTTTAAAATAAAGATGACCCTTGAGTCTGCAGAACCCAAGGGAAAAAGGCTTAGGTGGCGAATGGTAAAACCAAGGTTGGGCCTTGCTGGAGGAGTCTTATTCAAAGCGAACTGTCAAGGGGGTCCCATAAATCACCCAACCGTGTAAGGAACGCAAAATCCGGGAACATAATACCGATATGACGGAAACTAGGGCGGCAAGAGTGGAACAAAACACCAGGCATAAGGCCGAGCCTTCCACCCTTTACCAAGTATATAGATGCATTAATAAAATAAGATATATTGTGATATCCCAACAAGTAAACATGTTCCAATCAAGGAACAACATCTTCATGTTCCAACAAGGAACAAACTTCATCTTCACCTGCAACTAACAACGCTATAAGAGGGGCTGAGCAAAGCGGTAACATAGCCAAACAACGGTTTGCTAGGAAAGGATGGTTAGAGGCTTGACATGGCAATATGGGAGGCATGATAAGCAAGTGGTAGGTATCGCAGCATAGGAATAGCAAAAGAGCGAGCAACTAGCAAGCACAGATAGAAGTGATTTCGAGGGTATGGTCATCTTGCCTGAAATCCCGCTAGGAAGAAGAACGAGTCCATGAAGAAGACAAACGGATGTAGTCGAACGAATCCTCACAACTCCGGAACGAAACCGAAGCTAACGAGAGAAGCAACCCAGAAACAAACAAACAACATAGTAAACAACCATCACATAAACATGGCATGATGCACAAACAAGAATGATGCATGTCCGTTTTAAAGCCTCATGGCATGGCAAAGTGCACAAACAATACTACAAATTAAGTGGAGCTCAATACGCAACGAGTTGCATATTGACGAAACACCACATTCAAGTTATTTGGTTCGATCTCGTTTAGGTACATATCAATATTAAATGTTATTAAACATGGCAAGAGGTGAAGCACAAGTAAACCAACTATTTATGCAAGTTTAAATGAGGCCGGAACAACAAAACAACAATTCCGAAAAATCCTCATGTGCATATTTTAGATTTGGTAAACAGCAAAATAAAGTGCACCATGTTAAACTAGGCATTTTTCCACCCCATTTACATATATAATTTATTTAAATCCGAGCTACGGTTATTTAGTTATGAAATAAATCATTTTAGCGTGGCATTTAAGAAAATTTAAACAAACAAAATTTTAAACATTTTAATTGTTGTTATCATGATGCGGATGACATAATCAAGGATTATGCGATTTTTTATGAAAATGTTGACATCTAATATGATAGGGAGCATTTGGGCACCATGGCGGAACAAAAGGGGTGCCACGGCAACGATAACGAAAATGGTGCCACGGCAACATTCGGGTCCCGGTAACTCATGGAGATACCGGGGCAAAAGGAAGTGTGTCGGGAGCGTGTCATGCAAGGATGGTGGGGTGATCCCGGTAACCGGCTTCCCACTAGTTAGTGGCATGGAAACGAGTGACAATTCAAACACGGTGCAAACAGTGCATATCATACAACACATGCATTCGGTCCACGGCGGTCGTCTCGGCGGTTATACCTTCGAAGCGCGCATTTTCGAGGCGGAACGAGTCGGTGCAAAGTAGAGGAAGTAGACGTTCTCGGGACGGTCGTCGTGGAAGTAGTGGTTCACATTCGTTTTCGGAGAGGTACTTGAAGGAACCAACGTCTTCGGGGCAACGGTAGTGGTACACACGACGTCGGGGTACTTGTCGGTCCGGTCTTGGCGGTGTAGATGTACACGTTGTCGGGGTACTTGTCGCATCACCGGGTGTAGTCGTACACGTTCGAAGCGGAACTTGCGTATCCATGTACTTGGCAGTCCAGGACGTAGAGGTACACTTGTCCAAGTGGAACTTGACGATGACAGGGTCTTCAGGGTACTTGGCGCTTGAGGTTCCAATCCGGTTTCGAATGCGTCCACGCAACACATCGGAGGAGCAAGAGGCAACAACTTGGTGTGGTTATGGCCACACATGGTGATCTCGAAGCCGAGGCGAACGGCACTGCTTGAGAAGGCAAACGACGGCTGTGACGGGGCATGAACAGAGGCCAAGGAGCTCGATGGGGCAAGTGGAGCAACATGCGGCAGGGGCGTCCATGAGGGTGAGCAGGGAAGGCATGGCAAGAAGGCATGGGAGGATCCCGTGGCCGTGGAGGGCCAGCGGCGGCCTGGACAACGGCAGACATGGGGCTGGAGATTGACGACGAGGAGGAGAGCTTGGGGTCGAGCGTGGTGACATCGGAGCAGAGATGGAGTCCGGTGCCGACCGGCCACGGGGCTCGCTGGAGGAGTTGAGGGATGGCAGCGGTAGCAAGGCCTTGGAGGCAGGGTCGGCCGGAGCTTCGAGCTCGGCGTTCATGGCAGGACGACGAGGAGACCGCAGGAGGAGGGCCATGGAGGAGGCGCAGGGGTCCTGCCGGCGAGGAGAAGCAGAGGCGGCAAGGCGGCGGAGGTCGCCGGTAGAGGGACCAGGCACGGGGGACAGGGGCGCCATGGGGATCGGGCGCGGGCGCTCCTCTCCTGTGCGATGCGTGTGTAGCGGCGGCGATGGGAGGACGAGAGGGAGAGGACGAGGGGATTGGGAGGATTGGGGCTAGGGTTATACGGTCGGGAGGGCCGGATGGGCCTGCGCGGAGGTTGGACCTAAATGGGCTGGAGCGGGAGGTTGGGAGGCCCAGGCTGCTGGGCTCCTTCTCTCTCTCTCTCTAATAAAGAAAAGAAAAAAAACAGAGATTAAGAAAGAAAAGAAAGAAGGGTTAGAGGAAGAGGTTGGACACGCAGGCAATTTTTCCGGACTCACAAAAATATGCTCGTTCCAAGAAAATAGAAGTGAGCATGATTGCAAGATTAAAATTCAAATTCATTTGAATTTAATTCAAATGGTTTGAATAGGAAGTGAGGGTTGGGAAGGTCCAAAAATGTTGAACATTTAGGAAGAGCTTCGAAAAGTGGGAAAAGAATTATAGGCAAGGTTAGAGAGTCAAAACTTGAAGAAGGAAAGGCCACGAGATTTAACATGCACGTGTGTTGTGGTAAATTCCAAATTAATGGAATATTTAATATAGCTCCCTAATATTGGGAGGATATGTTATAAAGAGAAGTCACCCTTCCCTCGATTTAAATAGATCAACCATCTATGCAATTTATTTGTTGAGTTGAGATGCAAAGGCTAATGACATGATGGCATGATGACATGATGCAATGCAAAAATAAAAGAGCAAGCACAAAAGAAACACATGGCGAAACTCGGAATAGCTGGAAGTCTTCTGGAGCGTCGGTCTCGGGGCGTTACAACACTCCACCACTACAAGAGGATCTCTTCCCGAGATCTACGGACGGCACCGGAGAGAAACGGAAGAACAAGAGGTAAAACAATGTTGCTTCTTTGACAAACGAGTGAAACCACGAGCTTTGAGAGGTTGGACAAATTGAAATAAAGAAAACAATGGAGATGAACGAGATTGTGAACACTCCGTTAGGTAAGAGGAACATAGAATACGACAAGAACCAAGAGGTTAAGTGACAAGATAGATATTGACACCACTTCGGTTAAAACAAGATAGAGAAGGAATAAGAATGACATGATTTGGGCAGCACTCCGACTGAAAATGGAAGGAATTGAACATGAACTTGACAAGATGAGAGGATACTTGAAGAGATCAACAACACACTGCCTTCGGAACTATTGAAAGAATAGCACAAGGGGTAAGAAAGATTTCAGACCGCACTCTGGTTGAGGAAGGAGGCAAAACTTGTGAGAGAGCTCGAATGAAAACACGACACTCCGGTTAAATGGATAAGCAAGGAAAAGAACATGATCTCCAAAATGAGATGATGGGTGAAGAGAGCAACGTCACAATGCCTCCGGAAGAAAGAATAGAAGATAGATCATTGGAATGAAAGAATGGAGAAGAAAATGCAACTTCTAGCACAAAAGAGCTTGGAGAGCACCCTTCCAAGAAGATTATAACGGAGTTGTTGGAAAACCAACAACGAAACGAATAAACTTGTAGTGGGCTTATGGAAAACTTCTCAAAATTATGAGGTGAAATTCTGCCACCCATGGAAAGAATAGATTGGATCGGTATGAACAAGGAGACGAGAAACTTATTTCACCAAGAAGATAAATGAAGAACTTGGGTCATTTATAAGCACCATAAAAAGCAACAATCCTTAGGGAAAGCTTTAGGTGAAATCTTTACCAAGATAACTCCAACAAGGAGATCAATTGGTTAAAAAGATCTCTTGAGCGAAGAGAAAATGATGGATTTAAATATGTCACTCTTGAAAACTTGTGAATCATGAAACACGAAGTGAAATTGTCAAGAATGACATAACACCGCCTCAAATGATAAGGTAGAGCGAATTGCACTTCGGAATGCAAGATGAAGAATGCTTGAACTCCTCAAGACAAAACATGTGTTGAGCACCATGTTTATTTTAGAGTATAGCTTGGCGAATCTTAGGTCCGAGAGAAATCTTCAAGAACAAAACGAGAATGAAAGGAATCCTTGATGAACCACCATGTAGAGCCTCCATGAAGAACTCCGGTAATAAAAGGATGATAAAAAAAGAAAAGTTGGAAATACAAGGTGAAGCCTTGCGATGATTTAGATGGAGCTTCAGGACGATATAATAAGAAAACTTTGAACTCCGGAAAAGAAAAGATGAAGCATCTCGAACCGAGAAATGTGACATGATGAACAACTCTGGAAAGAAGAAACTAGATCACTTGGATGAAACAATAATAATAATTACGTTATGTGTATCCTTCACCAATTTAAGTTGATGACAACCAACGGATTTTGGCGTACTACTTATTCTCATAGAAAGGATTAAGATAGAATGGCGCAAACTTGGGAAAAGTATTCAACGAACCACCGGTAAGATTGGAAAGAACGAATGAATCTATATGATAACGGAGGAAGAGAACTCTTGAACGAACCACCGTAAGAATTGGAAATGAAAGTAGCAAAGGCACAATTCACCGGGAAGACTTGGAAAACGAATGAAGATACTTGTGTTGGGGAACGTAGTAATTTCAAAAAAATTTCCTACGCACACGCAAGATCATGGTGATGCATAGCAACGAGAGGGGAGAGTGTTTGTCTACGTACCCTCGTAGACCGAAGCGGAAGCGTTGACACAACGTAGAGGAAGTAGTCGTACGTAGAGGAAGTAGTCGTACGTTCTCCTCGTGATCCAACCGATCACAGCACCGTTACTCCGTCACCTCCGAGTTCTTGGCACACGTTCAGCTCGATGACGATCCCCGGGCTCCGATCCAGCAAAGCGTCGAGGAAGAGTTCCGTCAGCACGACGGCGTGGTGACGATCTTGATGTGTTACCGGCGCAGGGCTTCGCCTAAGCACTGCAACGATATAATCGAGGTGGAATTTGGTGGAAGGGGGCACCGCACACGGCTAAGGAACGATCCGTAGATCAACTTGTGTCTCTATGGGGTGCCCCCTGCCCCCGTATATAAAGGAGTCAAGGGGGAGGGGCTGGCCGGCCAGGTTTGGTGCGCCAGGAGAGTCCTACTCCCTCTGGGAGTAGGATTCCCCCCCCCCCCCCAATCCTAGTTGGACTAGGATTCTCCAAGGGGGAGAGAGAGAGAGGGGGGCGCCCACCTCTCCTAGTCCTAATAGGACTAGGGGAAGGGGGGAGGCGCACAGCCCATGATGGCAGCCCTCTCACCTCTTCTCCAAGGCCCATGTTGGCCCATTATGCTCCCGGGGGGTTCCGGTAACCCTCCCGGTATTCCGGTAAAATCCTGATTTCACCTGGAATGCATCCGATGTCCAAACATAGGCTTCCAATATATAATTCTTTATGTCTCGACCATTTCGAGACTCCTCGTCACGTCCGTGATCACATCCGGGACTCCGAACTCCTTCGGTACATCAAAATGCATAAACTCATAATAACTGTCATCGTAACGTTAAGCGTGCGGACCCTACGGTTCGAGAACAATGTAGACATGACCGAGACACGTCTCCGGTCAATAACCAACAGCGGGACCTGGATGCCCATATTGGCTCCTACATATTCTACGAAGATCTTTATCGGTCAGACCGCATAACAACATACGTTGTTCCCTTTGTCATCGGTATGTTACTTGCCCGAGATTCGATCGTCGGTATCCAATACCTAGTTCAATCTCGTTACCGGCAAGTCTCTTTTCTCGTTCCGTAATACATCATCTCGCAACTAACTCATTGGTTGCAATGCTTGCAAGGCTTATGTGATGTGCATTACCGAGAAGGCCCTGAGATACCTCTCCGACAATCGGAGTGACAAATCCTAATCTCGAAATATGCCAACTCAACATGTACCTTCGGAGACACTTGTAGAGCACCTTTATAATCACCCAGTTACGTTGTGACGTTTGGTAGCACACAAAGTGTCCCTACGGTAAATGGGAGTTGCATATTCTCATAGTTGAAGGAACATGTATAAGTCATGGATAAAAGCAATAGCAACATACTAAATGATCGGGTGCTATGCTAATGTAATGGGTCATGTCAATCAGATCATTCAACTAATGATGTGATCTCGTTAATCAAATAACAACTCTTTGTTCATGGCTAGGAAACATAACCATCTTTGATTAATGAGCTAGTCAAGTAGAGGCATACTAGTGACACTCTGTTTGTCTATGTATTCACACATGTATTATGTTTCCAGTTAATACAATTCTAGCATGAATAATAAACATTTATCATGATATAAGGAAATAAATAATAACTTTATTATTGCCTCTAGGGCATATTTCCTTCAGTCTCCCACTTGCACTAGAGTCAATAATCTAGATCACATCACCATGTGATTAACATCAATAGTTCACATCATCATGTGATTAACACCCATAGTTCACATCGATATGTGACCAACACCCAAAGGGTTTACTAGATTCAGTAATCTAGTTCACATCGCTATGTGATTAACACCCAAAGAGTACTACGGTGTGATCATGTTTTGCTTGTGAGAGAAATTTAGTCAACGGGTCTGCCACATTCAGATCCGTTATGTATTTTGCAATTTTCTATGTCTACAATGCTCTGCACGGAGCTACTTTAGCTAATTGCTCCCACTTTCAATATGTATCTAGATTGAGACTTAGAGTCATCTAGATTAGTTTCAAAACTTGCATCGACGTAACCTTTTACGACGAACCTTTCTGTCACCTCCATAATCGAGAAACATATCCTTATTCCACTAAGGATAATTTTGACCGCCGTCCTGTGATCTACTCCTAGATCACTATTGTACTCCCGTGCCAATCTCAGGGTAGGGTATACAATAGGTCTGGTACACAGCATGGCATACTTTATAGAACCTATGGCTGAGGCATAGGGAATGACTTTCATTCTCTTTCTATCTTCTGCCGTGGTCGGGCTTTGAGTCTTACTCAATTTCACACCTTGTAATACAGGCAAGAACTCTTTCTTTGACTGTTCCATTTTGAACTACTTCAAAAATCTTTTCAAGGTATGTATTTATTGAAAAACTTATCAAGCGTCTTGATCTATCTCTTATAGATCTTGATGCTCAATATGTAAGCAGCTTCACCGAGGTCCTTCTTCGAAAAACTCCTTTTAAATACTCCTTTATGCTTTACAGAATAATTCTACATTATTTCCGATCAATAATATGTCATTTACATATACTTATCAGAAATGTTGTAGTGCTCCCACTCACTTTCTTGTAAATACAGGCTTCACCGCAAGTCTGTATAAAACTATATGCTTTGATCAACTCATCAAAGCGTATATTCCAACTCCAAGATGCTTGCACCAGTCCATAGATGGATCGCTGGAGCTTGCATATTTTGTTAACACCTTCAGGATCGACAAAACCTTCTAGTTGCATCATATACAACTCTCCATTAAGGAATGCAGTTTTGTTTATCCATTTGCCAGATTTCATAAAATGCGGCAATTGCTAACATGATTCGGACAGACTTAAGCATAGATACGAGTGAGAAACTCTCATCATAGTCAATACTTTGAACTTGTCGAAAAACCTTTTTCGACAATTCTAGCTTTGTAGATAGTAACACTACTATCAGTGTCCGTCTTCCTCTTGAAAATCCATTTATTCTTAATTGCTTGCCGATCATCGGGCAAGGCAACCAAAGTCCAAACTTTGTTCTCATACATGGATCATATCTCAGATTTCATGGCCTCTAACCATTTCGCGGAATCTGGGCTCATCATCGCTTCCTCATAGTTCGCAAGTTCGTCATGGTCTAGTAACATGACTTCCAGAACAGGATTACCGTACCACTCTGGTGCGGATCTCACTCTGGTTTACCTACGAGATTCAGTAGTAACTTGATCTGAAGTTACATGATCATCATCATTAGCTTCCTCACTAATTGGTGTAGTACTCACAAAAACAGATTTCTGTGATGAACTCCTTTCCAATAAGGGAGAAGGTACAATTACCTTATCAAGTTTTCTACTTTCCTCCCACTCACTTCTTTCGAGAGAATCTCCTTCTCTAGAAAGGATCCATTCTCAGCAACGAATATCTTGCCTTCGGATCTGTGATAGAAGGTGTACCCAACAGTCTCCTTTTGGGTACCTATGAAGACACATTTCTCCGATTTGGGTTTGAGCTTATCAGGATAATTTTTTTTTTCTCATAAGCATCGCAACCCCAAACTTTAAGAAACGACAACTTTGGTTTCTTGCTAAACCATAGTTCATATGGTGTCGTCTCAACGGATTTAGATGGTGCCCTATTTAATGTGAATGCAGCTGTCTCTAATGCATAATCCCAAAACGATATTGGTAAATCGGTACGAAACATCATAGTTTGTACTATATCCAATAAAGTACGGTTATGACGTTCAGACACACCATTATGCTGTGGTGTTCCAGGTGGCATGAATTTTGTGAAACTATTCCACATTGTTTTAATTGAAGACCAAACTCGTAACTCAAATATTTGTCTCCGCGATCAGATCGTAGAAACCTTATTTTCTTGTCACGATGATTTTCACTTCACTCTAAAATTCTTTGAACTTTTCAAACGTTTCAGACTTATGTTTCATCAAGTAGATATACCCATATCTGCTCAAATCATCTGTGAAGGTTAGAAAATAATGATACTTGTCGCGAGCCTTAATATTCATCGGATCATATACATCAGTATGTATGATTTCCAACAAATCTGTTGCTTGCTCCATTGTTCCGGAGAACGGCGTTTTTAGTCATCTTGCCCAAGAGGCATGGTTCGCAAGCATCAAGTGATTCATAATCAAGTGATTCCAAAATCCCATCAGCATGGAGTTTCTTCATGCGCTTTACACCAATATGACCTAAACGGCAGTGCCACAAATAGGTTGCACTATCATTATTAACTTCGCATCCTTTTGGTTTCAATATCATGAATATGTGTATCACTGCGATCGAGATCCAATGAACTATTTTCATTGGTGTGTATGACCATAGAAGGTTTTATTCATGTAAACAGAACAACAATTGTTCTCTAACTTAAATGAATAACTGTATTGCAATTAACATGATCAAATCATATTCATGCTCAACGCAAACACCAAATAACACTTATTTAGTTTCAACACTAATCCCGAAAGTATAGGGAGTGTGTGATGATGATCATATCAATCTTGGAACCACTTCCAACACACATCGTCACCTTGTCCTTTAACTAGTCTTTGTTCATTCTGCAACTCCCGTTTCGAGTTACTAAATTTTAGCAACTGAACTAGTACCAAATACTAAGGGGTTGCTATGAACACTAGTAAAGTACACATCAATAACATATATATCAAATATACTTATGTTCACTTTGCCATCCTTCTTATCCGCCAATCACTTGGGGTAGTTCCGCTTCCAGTGACCAGTCCCTTTGCAGTAGAAGCACTTAGTCTCAGGCTTAGGACCATACTTGGGCTTTTTCACTTGAGCAGCAACTTGCTTGCCGTTCTTCTTGAAGTTCCCCTTCTTTCCTTTTGCCCTTTTCTTGAAACTAGTGATCTTGTCAACCATCAACACTTGATGTTTTTCTTTGATTTCTACCTTCGCTGATTTTAGCATCGCGAAGAGCTTGGGAATATTTTCCGTTGTCCCTTGCATATTATAGTTCATCACGAAGTTCTACTAACTTGGTGATGGTGACTAGAGAATTCTGTCAATCACTATCTTATCTGGAAGATTAACTCCCACTTGATTCAAGCGATTTGTAGTACCCAGACAATCTGAGCACATGCTCACTAGTTGAGCGATTCTCCTCCATCTTTTAGCTATAGAACTTGTCGGAGACTTCATATCTCTCAACTCGGGTATTTGCTTGAAATATTAACTTCAATTCCTGGAACATCTCATATGGTCCATGACGTTCAAAATGTCTTTGAAGTCCCGATTCTAAGCCGTTTAAGCATGGTGCACTAAACTATTAAGTAGTCATCATATTGAGCTAGCATAACGTTCATAACGTCTGCATCTGCTCCTGCAATCGGTCCATCACCTAGCGGTGCATCAAGGACATAATTCTTCTGTGCAGCAATGAGGATAAACCTCAGATCACGGATCCAATCCGCATCATTGCTACTAATATTTTTCAACACAATTTTCTCTAGGAACATATCAAAATAAACATAGGGAAGCAACAACGCAAGCTATTGATCTACAACATAGATATGCTAATACTACCAGGACTAAGTTCATGATAAATTAAAGTTCAATTAATCATATTACTTAAGAACTCCCACTTAGATAGACATCCCTCTAATCCTCTAAGTGATCACGTGATCCAAATAAACTAAACCATGTCCGATCATCACGTGAGATGGAGTAGTTTCAATGGTGAACATCATTATGTTGATCATATCTACTATATGATTCACGCTCGACCTTTCGGTCTCTGTGTTCCGAGGCCATATCTGTATATGCTAGGCTCGTCAAGTTAAACCTGAGTATTCCGCGTGTGCAACTGTTTTGCACCCGTTGTATTTGAACGTAGAGCCTATCACACCCGATCATCACGTGGTGTCTCAGCACGAAGAACTTTCGCAACGGTGCATACTCAGGGAGAACACTTCTTGATAATTTAGTGAGAGATCATCTTATAATGCTACCGTCAATCAAAGCAAGATAAGATGCATAAAAGGATAAACATCACATGCAATCAATATAAGTGATATGATATGGCCATCATCATCTTGTGCTTGTGATCTCCATCTTCGAAGCACCGTCATGATCACCATCGTCACCGGCGCGACACCTTGATTTTCATCGCAGCATCGTTGTCGTCTCGCTAATCTTATGCTTCTACGACTATCACTACCGTTTAGCAATAAAGTAAAGCATTACATCGCGATTGCATTGCATACAATAAAGCGACAACCATATGGCTCTTGCCAGTTGCCGATAACTCGATTACAAAACATGATCATCTCATACAATAAAATTTAGCATCACGTCTTGACCATATCACATCACAACATGCCCTGCAAAAACAAGTTAGACGTCCTCTACTTTGTTGTTGCAAGTTTTACGTGGCTGCTACGGGCTTTAAGCAAGAACTCATCTTACCTACGCATCAAAACCACAACGATAGTTTGTCAAATAGACTCCGTTTTAACCTTCTCAAGGACCGGGCGTAGCCACACTCGGTTCAACTAAAGTTGGAGAGACAGTCTTCCGCAAGCCATCTATGTGCAAAGCACGTCGAGGGAACCGGTCTCGCGTAAGTGTACGCGTAAGGTTGGTCCGGATCGTCTCGTCCAACAATACCGCTGAACCAAAGTATGACATGCTGGTAGGCAGTATGACTTGTATCGTCCACAACTCACTTGTGTTCTACTCGTGCAAATAACATCAAACCATAAAACCTAGGCTCGGATGCCACTGTTGGGGAACGTAGTAATTTCAAAAAAAATTCCTACGCACACGCAAGATCATGGTGATGCATAGCAACGAGAGGGGAGAGTGTTTGTCTACGTACCCTCGTAGAGCGAAGCGGAAGCGTTGACACAACGTAGAGGAAGTAGTCGTACGTAGAGGAAGTAGTCGTACGTTCTCCTCGCGATCCAACCGATCACAGCACTGTTACTCCGGCACCTCCGAGTTCTTGGCACACGTTCAGCTCGATGACGATCCCCGGGCTCCGATCCAGCAAAGCGTCGAGGAAGATTTCCGTCAGCACGACGGCGTGGTGACGATCTTGATGTGTTACCGGCGCAGGGCTTCGCCTAAGCACTGCAACGATATAATCGAGGTGGAATTTGGTGGAAGGGGGCACCGCACACGGCTAAGGAACGATCCGTAGATCAACTTGTGTCTCTATGGGGTGCCCCCTGCCTCCGTATATAAAGGAGTCAAGGGGGAGGGGCTGGCCGGCCAGGTTTGGTGCGCCAGGAGAGTCCTACTCCCTCTGGGAGTAGGATTCCCCCCCCCCAATCCTAGTTGGACTAGGATTCTCCAAGGGGGAGAGAGAGAGAGAGGGGGGCGCCCACCTCTCCTAGTCCTAATAGGACTAGGGGAAGGGGGGAGGCGCACAGCCCATGAGGGCAGCCCTCTCACCTCTTCTCCAAGGCCCATGTTGGCCCATTATGCTCCCGGGGGGTTCCGGTAACCCTCCCGGTATTCCGGTAAAATCCTGATTTCACCTGGAATGCATCCGATGTCCAAACATAGGCTTCCAATATATAATTATTTATGTCTCGACCATTTCGAGACTCCTCGTCACGTCCGTGATCACATCCGGGACTCCGAACTCCTTCGGTACATCAAAATGCATAAACTCATAATAACTGTCATCGTAACGTTAAGCGTGCGGACCCTACGGTTCGAGAACAATGTAGACATGACCGAGACACGTCTCCGGTCAATAACCAACAGCGGGACCTGGATGCCCATATTGGCTCCTACATATTCTACGAAGATCTTTATCGGTCAGACCGCATAACAACATACGTTGTTCCCTTTGTCATCGGTATGTTACTTGCCCGAGATTCGATCGTCGGTATCCAATACCTAGTTCAATCTCGTTACCGGCAAGTCTCTTTTCTCGTTCCGTAATACATCATCTCGCAACTAACTCATTGGTTGCAATGCTTGCAAGGCTTATGTGATGTGCATTACCGAGAAGGCCCTGAGATACCTCTCCGACAATCGGAGTGACAAATCCTAATCTCGAAATATGCCAACTCAACATGTACCTTCGGAGACACTTGTAGAGCACCTTTATAATCACCCAGTTACGTTGTGACGTTTGGTAGCACACAAAGTGTCCCTACGGTAAATGGGAGTTGCATATTCTCATAGTTGAAGGAACATGTATAAGTCATGGATAAAAGCAATAGCAACATACTAAACGATCGGGTGCTATGCTAATGTAATGGGTCATGTCAATCAGATCATTCAACTAATGATGTGATCTCGTTAATCAAATAACAACTCTTTGTTCATGGCTAGGAAACATAACCATCTTTGATTAATGAGCTAGTCAAGTAGAGGCATACTAGTGACACTCTGTTTGTCTATGTATTCACACATGTATTATGTTTCCAGTTAATACAATTCTAGCATGAATAATAAACATTTATCATGATATAAGGAAATAAATAATAACTTTATTATTGCCTCTAGGGCATATTTCCTTCAACTTGAGATATATGAGAACGAAGAGATCATGAACTGATTAGAGAATATTGAATGATGCACCGGTATGATTTGGAGAACGAGATCTGAAAGTTGAGAATGAATAATACTGAGATGATGGGTTTCGTCGGAATAAAACTAAAAAGACTCCTGCAATGCTCCGGATGGGTGAAAATTATTCTCACAATCGAAAACAATTATGAGAGGATGGCATAACGCTAGGACCATGAATCTTGAAGAGAATGGAGCAAGATTTAAGAGAAACTCTTCTTCAGTCTTCAAATGTTGAGAACGATGATGAGAACCACCAAGAATTGTTGAGATACTCTGGGATGAAAATTAGAAAGGTTGAACCAACGATGAAAGAATTTTTGAAGATCTTGGACAAAGGCATATGACTGATATAATTCGTTCTTACGTCAAACTTTAGAAGATTTGAGAATAGCTACGGGAAAATTAGAAGAGTCAGGTAAGATCCTGGAAAAAAGACCTGTGGGTTAGGGCCCACTCAAAAGATACACCGTTGAACGATTTAAAAGAGAGATGCGCCGGTTGAATTAAATGGCTTGAATGAGATAGCATCCTCAAAAGAACTTGAGTGAATTGAGAAAGGAAACTTGAATCTCCTGAGATATCTTCAGTACTCCAGAACAAATGAATAGCGAGAGGTGAATGATTAAGAGATACACTGGCATAAGAAAGCACTTGAAAAGAGGAAAAGGGATAAGATCAACACCGACATCTTGAATTAAATCCACCGGAGAAGAAAGTTAGAATGGAACAATGATAAAGTTAAGGCTCCGTTAGTATCTTCCTGGGAATCACCGGATAAGAACATTGAAAGAAAAGAATGGAGAGACTTCCCATCAATAAAAGGATACTTGGTTAAGAAATCTGAGTCCTTGAAGAAAAAGAAAGGGTGGGAGGGCGGGATAAACAAAGACAACTTAGGACGGATGAAACAAACAACATTGGGAAAAACCGAGAGGTGATCTTGCGGATGTTGAAATGATCGGATCCACTTGAAGAGAAACACGCCGGTTGAAAAGGATTGACATGACAACCTCAATGATCAAGAGGGATTGGTATTCACATAGAAGTATGAGATCACCGCTTAGAATAAGGTATGGAATCAACACTTGGCATTGAAGCAACTCGAATACCACAAACCAAAACAAAAACAAAGGATTTGGCTTGCAGAATAAGCCGGAAACAAACACATGATAGATCCCATATCGTATCATGTGTATGTTGGAAAGATATCCTACGAGATACTTGAATTCCCACCTATAAAGTCCCAAAACTTTCTGGTTATGCAATCTGGTGTTGGGGATACAGGGGACACAAAATATATCACCCAAACTAACAATACCTAGATCCAGCTGTATCCATCCTTCAACACATAACCAAGAAACCCTCGGAAATCGTTTACCTCAACCTTCGAAAAGCATCCGTTATACGAGTTATGGCAATACTCCTGCACTCGCCTCAGTACTGGGCTATCAGGGTTATCTCACCAACAACTGTACAAAAGAGATTTTCGATGTTGGCGTACTAAACTCAGGTATTCCAGAACTGCAACGATAAAATTATGACGACAACACCTCAGAGCTCAACTCCCCGGGACACTTCCACTAAACCCCTGCTGACAGGAGGCACCAAGACAATGTTGTCATCACAAAACCATCGAAACGATTCTAAGATACCCGCGTGATCCTAATTTTTTTTAGTGAAATTTGAGAAGAGAAGAGTCAAAACTCTACGTCAGGATGCCTTACCAGAGCAATGAGGAGACTGGGAAGTAAAAAGAATTCCTAAACTCTCCGATACATAATTCCTAAATGACTCAAAACATTTTTCTAGACACAACTCGGCCGCTAAAAATGATCAATCAGTGGGGGCTCCTAAGGTCGGGGAAGGCTCTGATTACCAACTTGTAACGCCCTCGATGCGGCTATATCTCCCACGTGTCGAAGCACGACTTAGAGGCATAACCGCATTGAAAGCAATGTCGCAAGTGAGGTAATCTTCACACAACCCATGTAATACATAAGGGAAAGAGATACATAGTTGGCTTACAATCGCCACTTCACACAATACATGAATAAAGCATTACATCATACAGGTACAATCAAGGTCCGACTACATAACCAAAATAAAAGAAGACTACCCCAAATGCTACACAGATCCCCGATTGTCCCAACTGGGCTCCACTACTGATCAACTGAAACGAAACAACACAATGAACAAGATCTTCATCGAGCTCCTCCTTGAGCTCGGGTGCGTCACCTGCACGGTTTCATCGGCACCTGCAAACTAGTTTTGGAAGTATCTGTGAGTCACGGGGACTCAGCAATCTCACACCCGCGAGATCAAGACTATTTAAGCTTATGGTAGGGTAAAAGGTATGAGGTGGAGCTGCAGCAAGCGACTAGCATATATGGTGTCTAACATACGCAAATGAGAGCGAGAAGAGAAGGCAAAAGCACGGTCGAACAACTATGATCAAGAAGTGATCCTGAAACTACTTACGTCAAGCATAACTCCAACACCGTGTTCACTTCCCGGACTCCGCCGAGATGAGACCATCACGGTTACACACGCGGTTGATGTGTTTTAATTAAGGTCAACTTCGGGTTTTCTACAACCGGACATTAACAAATTCCCATCTGCCTCATAACCGCGGGCACGGCTTTCGAAAGATAATACCCTGCAGGGGTGTCCCAACTTAGCCCATTATAAGCTCTCACGGTTAACGAAGGATATTCCTTCTACCGGGAAGACCCGATCAGTCTCGGAATCCCGGACTACGAGACATTTCAACAGTAATAAAACAAGACCAGCAAAGCCGCCCGGATGTGCCGACAAATTCCGATAGGAGCTGCACATATCTCGTTCTCAGGGCACACCGGATGAGCCAGACGTCGGGTTGGCATAGACCCTGGTTGCCCAAGGGGCGCCGGACATCGCTCGGTTTGGACCAGCAATCGAAGGAGAACTGGCCCGGGGGTTTAAAATAAAGATGACCCTTGAGTCTGCAGAACCCAAGGGAAAAAGGCTTAGGTGGCGAATGGTAAAACCAAGGTTGGGCCTTGCTGGAGGAGTCTTATTCAAAGCGAACTGTCAAGGGGGTCCCATAAATCACCCAACCGTGTAAGGAACGCAAAATCCGGGAACATAATACCGATATGACGGAAACTAGGGCGGCAAGAGTGGAACAAAACACCAGGCATAAGGCCGAGCCTTCCACCCTTTACCAAGTATATAGATGCATTAATAAAATAAGATATATTGTGATATCCCAACAAGTAAACATGTTCCAATCAAGGAACAACATCTTCATGTTCCAACAAGGAACAAACTTCATCTTCACCTGCAACTAAGAACGCTATAAGAGGGGCTGAGCAAAGCGGTAACATAGCCAAACAACGGTTTGCTAGGAAAGGATGGTTAGAGGCTTGACATGGCAATATGGGAGGCATGATAAGCAAGTGGTAGGTATCGCAGCATAGGAATAGCAAAAGAGCGAGCAACTAGCAAGCACAGATAGAAGTGATTTCGAGGGTATGGTCATCTTGCCTGAAATCCCGCTAGGAAGAAGAACGAGTCCATGAAGAAGACAAACGGATGTAGTCGAACGAATCCTCACAACTCCGGAACGAAACCGAAGCTAACGAGAGAAGCAACCCAGAAACAAACAAACAACATAGTAAACAACCATCACATAAACATGGCATGATGCACAAACAAGAATGATGCATGTCCGTTTTAAAGCCTCATGGCATGGCAAAGTGCACAAACAATACTACAAATTAAGTGGAGCTCAATACGCAACGAGTTGCATATTGACGAAACACCACATTCAAGTTATTTGGTTCGATCTCGTTTAGGTACATATCAATATTAAATGTTATTAAACATGGCAAGAGGTTAAGCACAAGTAAACCAACTATTTATGCAAGTTTAAATGAGGCCGGAACAACAAAACAACAATTCCGAAAAATCCTCATGTGCATATTTTAGATTTGGTAAACAGCAAAATAAAGTGCACCATGTTAAACTAGGCATTTTTCCACCCCATTTACATATATAATTTATTTAAATCCGAGCTAGGGTTATTTAGTTATGAAATAAATCATTTTAGCGTGGCATTTAAGAAAATTTAAACAAACAAAATTTTAAACATTTTAATTGTTGTTATCATGATGCGGATGACATAATCAAGGATTATGCGAATTTTTATGAAAATGTTGACATCTAATATGATAGGGAGCATTTGGTCACCATGGCGGAACAAAAGGGGTGCCACGGCAACGATAACGAAAATGGTGCCACGGCAACATTCGGGTCCCGGTAACTCATGGAGATACCGGGGCAAAAGGAAGTGTGTCGGGAGCGTGTCATGCAAGGATGGTGGGGTGATCCCGGTAACCGGCTTCCCACTAGTTAGTGGCATGGAAACGAGTGACAATTCAAACACGGTGCAAACAGTGCATATCATACAACACATGCATTCGGTCCACGGCGGTCGTCTCGGCGGTTATACCTTCGAAGCGCGCATTTTCGGGGCGGAACGAGTCGGTGCAAAGTAGAGGAAGTAGACGTTCTCGGGACGGTCGTCGTGGAAGTAGTGGTTCACATTCGTTTTCGGAGAGGTACTTGAAGGAACCAACGTCTTCGGGGCAACGATAGTGGTACACACGACGTCGGGGTACTTGTCGGTCCGGTCTTGGCGGTGTAGATGTACACGTTGTCGGGGTACTTGTCGCATCCCCGGGTGTAGTCGTACACGTTCGAAGCGGAACTTGCGTATCCATGTACTTGGCAGTCCAGGACGTAGAGGTACACTTGTCCAAGTGGAACTGGACGATGACAGGGTCTTCAGGGTACTTGGCGCTTGAGGTTCCAATCCGGTTTCGAATGCGTCCACGCAACACATCGGAGGAGCAAGAGGCAACAACTTGGTGTGGTTCTGGCCACACATGGTGATCTCGAAGCCGAGGCGAACAACACTGCTTGAGAAGGCAAACGACGGCTGTGACGGGGCATGAACAGAGGCCAAGGAGCTCGATGGGGCAAGTGGAGCAACATGCGGCAGGGGCGTCCATGAGGGTGAGCAGGGAAGGCATGGCAAGAAGGCATGGGAGGATCCCGTGGCCGTGGAGGGCCAGCGGCGGCCTGGACAACGGCAGACATGGGGCTGGAGATGGACGACGAGGAGGAGAGCTTGGGGTCGAGCGTGGTGACATCGGAGCAGAGATGGAGTCCGGTGCCGACCGGCCACGGGGCTCGCTGGAGGAGTTGAGGGATGGCAGCGGTAGCAAGGCCTTGGAGGCAGGGTCGGCCGGAGCTTCGAGCTCGGCGTTCATGGCAGGACGACGAGGAGACTGGAGGAGGAGGGCCATGGAGGAGGCGCAGGGGTCCTGCCGGCGAGGAAAAGCAGAGGCGGCAAGGCGGCGGAGGTCGCCGGTAGAGGGACCGGCCACGGGGGACAGGGGCGCCATGGGGATCGGGCGCGGGCGCTCCTCTCCTGTGCGATGCGTGTGTAGCGGCGGCGATGGGAGGACGAGAGGGAGAGGACGAGGGGACTGGGAGGATTGGGGCTAGGGTTATACGGTCGGGAGGGCCGGATGGGCCTGCGCGGAGGTTGGACCTAAATGGGCTGGCGCGGGAGGTTGGGAGGCCCAGGCTGCTGGGCTCCTTCTCTCTCTCTCTCTCTAATAAAGAAAAAAAAACAGAGATTAAGAAAGAAAAGAAAGAAGGGTTAGAGGAAGAGGTTGGACACGCAGGCAATTTTTCCGGACTCACAAAAATATGCTCGTTCCAAGAAAATAGAAGTGAGCATGATTGCAAGATTAAAATTCAAATTCATTTGAATTTAATTCAAATGGTTTGAATAGGAAGTGAGGGTTGGGAAGGTCCAAAAATGTTGAACATTTAGGAAGAGCTTCGAAAAGTGGGAAAAGAATTATAGGCAAGGTTAGAGAGTCAAAACTTGAAGAAGGAAAGGCCACGAGATTTAACATGCACGTGTGTTGTGGTAAATTCCAAATTAATGGAATATTTAATATAGCTCCCTAATATTGGGAGGATATGTTATAAAGAGAAGTCACCCTTCCCTCGATTTAAATAGATCAACCATCTATGCAATTTATTTGTTGAGTTGAGATGCAAAGGCTAATGACATGATGGCATGATGACATGATGCAATGCAAAAATAAAAGAGCAAGCACAAAAGAAACACATGGCGAAACTCGGAATAGCTGGAAGTCTTCTGGAGCGTCGGTCTCGGGGCGTTACAACACTCCACCACTACAAGAGGATCTCTTCCCGAGATCTACGGACGGCACCGGAGAGAAACGGAAGAACAAGAGGTAAAACAATGTTGCTTCTTTGACAAACGAGTGAAACCACGAGCTTTGAGAGGTTGGACAAATTGAAATAAAGAAAACAATGGAGATGAACGAGATTGTGAACACTCCGTTAGGTAAGAGGAACATAGAATACGACAAGAACCAAGAGGTTAAGTGACAAGATAGATATTGACACCACTTCGGTTAAAACAAGATAGAGAAGGAATAAGAATGACATGATTTGGGCAGCACTCCGACTGAAAATGGAAGGAATTGAACATGAACTTGACAAGATGAGAGGATACTTGAAGAGATCAACAACACACTGCCTTCGGAACTATTGAAAGAATAGCACAAGGGGTAAGAAAGATTTCAGACCGCACTCTGGTTGAGGAAGGAGGCAAAACTTGATAAGATGAGAGAGCTCGAATGAAAACACGACACTCCGGTTAAATGGATAAGCAAGGAAAAGAACATGATCTCCAAAATGAGATGATGGGTGAAGAGAGCAACGTCACAATGCCTCCGGAAGAAAGAATAGAAGATAGATCATTGGAATGAAAGAATGGAGAAGAAAATGCAACTTCTAGCACAAAAGAGCTTGGAGAGCACCCTTCCAAGAAGATTATAACGGAGTTGTTGGAAAACCAACAACGAAACGAATAAACTTGTAGTGGGCTTATGGAAAACTTCTCAAAATTATGAGGTGAAATTCTGCCACCCATGGAAAGAATAGATTGGATCGGTATGAACAAGGAGACGAGAAACTTATTTCACCAAGAAGATAAATGAAGAACTTGGGTCATTTATAAGCACCATAAAAAGCAACAATCCTTAGGGAAAGCTTTAGGTGAAATCTTTACCAAGATAACTCCAACAAGGAGATCAATTGGTTAAAAAGATCTCTTGAGCGAAGAGAAAATGATGGATTTAAATATGTCACTCTTGAAAACTTGTGAATCATGAAACACGAAGTGAAATTGTCAAGAATGACATAACACCGCCTCAAATGATAAGGTAGAGCGAATTGCACTTCGGAATGCAAGATGAAGAATGCTTGAACTCCTCAAGACAAAACATGTGTTGAGCACCATGTTTATTTTAGAGTATAGCTTGGCGAATCTTAGGTCCGAGAGAAATCTTCAAGAACAAAACGAGAATGAAAGGAATCCTTGATGAACCACCATGTAGAGCCTCCATGAAGAACTCCGGTAATAAAAGGATGATAAAAAAAGAAAAGTTGGAAATACAAGGTGAAGCCTTGCGATGATTTAGATGGAGCTTCAGGACGATATAATAAGAAAACTTTGAACTCCGGAAAAGAAAAGATGAAGCATCTCGAACCGAGAAATGTGACATGATGAACAACTCTGGAAAGAAGAAACTAGATCACTTGGATGAAACAATAATAATAATTACGTTATGTGTATCCTTCACCAATTTAAGTTGATGACAACCAACGGATTTTGGCGTACTACTTATTCTCATAGAAAGGATTAAGATAGAATGGCGCAAACTTGGGAAAAGTATTCAACGAACCACCGGTAAGATTGGAAAGAACGAATGAATCTATATGATAACGGAGGAAGAGAACTCTTGAACGAACCACCGTAAGAATTGGAAATGAAAGTAGCAAAGGCACAATTCACCGGGAAGACTTGGAAAACGAATGAAGATACTTGAGATATATGAGAACGAAGAGATCATGAACTGATTAGAGAATATTGAATGATGCACCGGTATGATTTGGAGAACGAGATCTGAAAGTTGAGAATGAATAATACTGAGATGATGGGTTTCGTAGGAATAAAACTGAAAAGACTCCTGCAATGCTCCGGATGGGTGAAAATTATTCTCACAATCGAAAACAATTATGAGAGGATGGCATAACGCTAGGACCATGAATCTTGAAGAGAATGGAGCAAGATTTAAGAGAAACTCTTCTTCAGTCTTCAAATGTTGAGAACGATGATGAGAACCACCAAGAATTGTTGAGATACTCTGGGATGAAAATTAGAAAGGTTGAACCAACGATGAAAGAATTTTTGAAGATCTTGGACAAAGGCATATGACTGATATAATTCGTTCTTACGTCAAACTTTAGAAGATTTGAGAATAGCTACGGGAAAATTAGAAGAGTCAGGTAAGATCCTGGAAAAAAGACCTGTGGGTTAGGGCCCACTCAAAAGATACACCGTTGAACGATTTAAAAGAGAGATGCGCCGGTTGAATTAAATGGCTTGAATGAGATAGCATCCTCAAAAGAACTTGAGTGAATTGAGAAAGGAAACTTGAATCTCCTGAGATATCTTCAGTACTCCAGAACAAATGAATAGCGAGAGGTGAATGATTAAGAGATACACTGGCATAAGAAAGCACTTGAAAAGAGGAAAAGGGATAAGATCAACACCGACATCTTGAATTAAATCCACCGGAGAAGAAAGTTAGAATGGAACAATGATAAAGTTAAGGCTCCGTTAGTATCTTCCTGGGAATCACCGGATAAGAACATTGAAAGAAAAGAATGGAGAGACTTCCCATCAATAAAAGGATACTTGGTTAAGAAATCTGAGTCCTTGAAGAAAAAGAAAGGGTGGGAGGGCGGGATAAACAAAGACAACTTAGGACGGATGAAACAAACAACATTGGGAAAAACCGAGAGGTGATCTTGCGGATGTTGAAATGATCGGATCCACTTGAAGAGAAACACGCCGGTTGAAAAGGATTGACATGACAACCTCAATGATCAAGAGGGATTGGTATTCACATAGAAGTATGAGAACACCGCTTAGAATAAGGTATGGAATCAACACTTGGCATTGAAGCAACTCGAATACCACAAACCAAAACAAAAACAAAGGATTTGGCTTGCAGAATAAGCCGGAAACAAACACATGATAGATCCCATATCGTATCATGTGTATGTTGGAAAGATATCCTACGAGATACTTGAATTCCCACCTATAAAGTCCCAAAACTTTCTGGTTATGCAATCTGGTGTTGGGGATACAGGGGACACAAAATATATCACCCAAACTAACAATACCTAGATCCAGCTGTATCCATCCTTCAACACATAACCAAGAAACCCTCGGAAATCGTTTACCTCAACCTTCGAAAAGCATCCGTTATACGAGTTATGGCAATACTCCTGCACTCGCCTCAGTACTGGGCTATCAGGGTTATCTCACCAACAACTGTACAAAAGAGATTTTCGATGTCGGCGTACTAAACTCAGGTATTCCAGAACTGCAACGATAAAATTATGACGACAACACCTCAGAGCTCAACTCCCCGGGACACTTCCACTAAACCCCTGCTGACAGGAGGCACCAAGACAATGTTGTCATCACAAAACCATCGAAACGATTCTAAGATACCCGCGTGATCCTAAATTTTTTTTAGTGAAATTTGAGAAGAGAAGAGTCAAAACTCTACGTCAGGATGCCTTACCAGAGCAATGAGGAGACTGGGAAGTAAAAAGAATTCCTAAACTCTCCGATACATAATTCCTAAATGACTCAAAACATTTTTCTAGACACAACTCGGCCGCTAAAAATGATCAATCAGTGGGGGCTCCTAAGGTCGGGGAAGGCTCTGATTACCAACTTGTAACGCCCTCGATGCGGCTATATCTCCCACGTGTCGAAGCACGACTTAGAGGCATAACCGCATTGAAAGCAATGTCGCAAGTGAGGTAATCTTCACACAACCCATGTAATACATAAGGGAAAGAGATACATAGTTGGCTTACAATCGCCACTTCACACAATACATGAATAAAGCATTACATCATACAGGTACAATCAAGGTCCGACTACATAACCAAAATAAAAGAAGACTACCCCAAATGCTACACAGATCCCCGATCGTCCCAACTGGGCTCCACTACTGATCAACTGAAACGAAACAACACAATGAACAAGATCTTCATCGAGCTCCTCCTTGAGCTCGGGTGCGTCACCTGCACGGTTTCATCGGCACCTGCAAACTAGTTTTGGAAGTATCTGTGAGTCACGGGGACTCAGCAAACTCACACCCGCGAGATCAAGACTATTTAAGCTTATGGTAAGGTAAAAGGTATGAGGTGGAGCTGCAGCAAGCGACTAGCATATATGGTGTCTAACATACGCAAATGAGAGCGAGAAGAGAAGGCAAAAGCACGGTCGAACAACTATGATCAAGAAGTGATCCTGAAACTACTTACGTCAAGCATAACTCCAACACCGTGTTCACTTCCCGGACTCCGCCGAGATGAGACCATCACGGTTACACACGCGGTTGATGTGTTTTAATTAAGGTCAACTTCGGGTTTTCTACAACCGGACATTAACAAATTCCCATCTGCCTCATAACCGCGGGCACGGCTTTCGAAAGATAATACCCTGCAGGGGTGTCCCAACTTAGCCCATTATAAGCTCTCACGGTTAATGAAGGATATTCCTTCTACCGGGAAGACCCGATCAGTCTCGGAATCCCGGACTACGAGACATTTCGACAGTAATAAAACAAGACCAGCAAAGCCGCCCGGATGTGCCGACAAATCCCGATAGGAGCTGCACATATCTCGTTCTCAGGGCACACCGGATGAGCCAGACGTCGGGTTGGCATAGACCCTGGTTGCCCAAGGGGCGCCGGACATCGCTCGGTTTGGACCAGCAATCGAAGGAGAACTGGCCCGGGGGTTTAAAATAAAGATGACCCTTGAGTCTGCAGACCCCAAGGGAAAAAGGCTTAGGTGGCGAATGGTAAAACCAAGGTTGGGCCTTGCTGGAGGAGTCTTATTCAAAGCGAACTGTCAAGGGGGTCCCATAAATCACCCAACCGTGTAAGGAACGCAAAATCCGGGAACATAATACCGATATGACGGAAACTAGGGCGGCAAGAGTGGAACAAAACACCAGGCATAAGGCCGAGCCTTCCACCCTTTACCAAGTATATAGATGCATTAATAAAATAAAATAAGATATATTGTGATATCCCAGGGGTGCCCCCTGCCTCCGTATATAAAGGAGTCAAGGGGGAGGGGCTGGCCGGCCAGGTTTGGTGCGCCAGGAGAGTCCTACTCCCTCTGGGAGTAGGATTCCCCCCCCCCCCCAATCCTAGTTGGACTAGGATTCTCCAAGGGGGAGAGAGAGAGAGAGGGGGGCGCCCACCTCTCCTAGTCCTAATAGGACTAGGGGAAGGGGGGAGGCGCACAGCCCATGAGGGCAGCCCTCTCACCTCTTCTCCAAGGCCCATGTTGGCCCATTATGCTCCCGGGGGGTTCCGGTAACCCTCCCGGTATTCCGGTAAAATCCTGATTTCACCTGGAATGCATCCGATGTCCAAACATAGGCTTCCAATATATAATTCTTTATGTCTCGACCATTTCGAGACTCCTCGTCACGTCCGTGATCACATCCGGGACTCCGAACTCCTTCGGTACATCAAAATGCATAAACTCATAATAACTGTCATCGTAACGTTAAGCGTGCGGACCCTACGGTTCGAGAACAATGTAGACATGACCGAGACACGTCTCCGGTCAATAACCAACAGCGGGACCTGGATGCCCATATTGGCTCCTACATATTCTACGAAGATCTTTATCGGTCAGACCGCATAACAACATACGTTGTTCCCTTTGTCATCGGTATGTTACTTGCCCGAGATTCGATCGTCGGTATCCAATACCTAGTTCAATCTCGTTACCGGCAAGTCTCTTTTCTCGTTCCGTAATACATCATCTCGCAACTAACTCATTGGTTGCAATGCTTGCAAGGCTTATGTGATGTGCATTACCGAGAAGGCCCTGAGATACCTCTCCGACAATCGGAGTGACAAATCCTAATCTCGAAATATGCCAACTCAACATGTACCTTCGGAGACACTTGTAGAGCACCTTTATAATCACCCAGTTACGTTGTGACGTTTGGTAGCACACAAAGTGTCCCTACGGTAAATGGGAGTTGCATATTCTCATAGTTGAAGGAACATGTATAAGTCATGGATAAAAGCAATAGCAACATACTAAACGATCGGGTGCTATGCTAATGTAATGGGTCATGTCAATCAGATCATTCAACTAATGATGTGATCTCGTTAATCAAATAACAACTCTTTGTTCATGGCTAGGAAACATAACCATCTTTGATTAATGAGCTAGTCAAGTAGAGGCATACTAGTGACACTCTGTTTGTCTATGTATTCACACATGTATTATGTTTCCAGTTAATACAATTCTAGCATGAATAATAAACATTTATCATGATATAAGGAAATAAATAATAACTTTATTATTGCCTCTAGGGCATATTTCCTTCAACTTGAGATATATGAGAACGAAGAGATCATGAACTGATTAGAGAATATTGAATGATGCACCGGTATGATTTGGAGAACGAGATCTGAAAGTTGAGAATGAATAATACTGAGATGATGGGTTTCGTAGGAATAAAACTAAAAAGACTCCTGCAATGCTCCGGATGGGTGAAAATTATTCTCACAATCGAAAACAATTATGAGAGGATGGCATAACGCTAGGACCATGAATCTTGAAGAGAATGGAGCAAGATTTAAGAGAAACTCTTCTTCAGTCTTCAAATGTTGAGAACGATGATGAGAACCACCAAGAATTGTTGAGATACTCTGGGATGAAAATTAGAAAGGTTGAACCAACGATGAAAGAATTTTTGAAGATCTTGGACAAAGGCATATGACTGATATAATTCGTTCTTACGTCAAACTTTAGAAGATTTGAGAATAGCTACGGGAAAATTAGAAGAGTCAGGTAAGATCCTGGAAAAAAGACCTGTGGGTTAGGGCCCACTCAAAAGATACACCGTTGAACAATTTAAAAGAGAGATGCACCGGTTGAATTAAATGGCTTGAATGAGATAGCATCCTCAAAAGAACTTGAGTGAATTGAGAAAGGAAACTTGAATCTCCTGAGATATCTTCAGTACTCCAGAACAAATGAATAGCGAGAGGTGAATGATTAAGAGATACACTGGCATAAGAAAGCACTTGAAAAGAGGAAAAGGGATAAGATCAACACCGACATCTTGAATTAAATCCACCGGAGAAGAAAGTTAGAATGGAACAATGATAAAGTTAAGGCTCCGTTAGTATCTTCCTGGGAATCACCGGATAAGAACATTGAAAGAAAAGAATGGAGAGACTTCCCATCAATAAAAGGATACTTGGTTAAGAAATCTGAGTCCTTGAAGAAAAAGAAAGGGTGGGAGGGCGGGATAAACAAAGACAACTTAGGACGGATGAAACAAACAACATTGGGAAAAACCGAGAGGTGATCTTGCGGATGTTGAAATGATCGGATCCACTTGAAGAGAAACACGCCGGTTGAAAAGGATTGACATGACAACCTCAATGATCAAGAGGGATTGGTATTCACATAGAAGTATGAGAACACCGCTTAGAATAAGGTATGGAATCAACACTTGGCATTGAAGCAACTCGAATACCACAAACCAAAACAAAAACAAAGGATTTGGCTTGCAGAATAAGCCGGAAACAAACACATGATAGATCCCATATCATATCATGCGTCTGTTGGAAAGATATCCTACGAGATACTTGAATTCCCACCTACAAACTCCCAAAACTTTCTGGTTATGCAATCTGGTGTTGGGGATACAGGGGACACAAAATATATCACCCAAACTAACAATACCTAGATCCAGCTGTATCCATCCTTCAACACATAACCAAGAAACCCTCGGAAATCGTTTACCTCAACCTTCGAAAAGCATCCGTTATACGAGTTATGGCAATACTCCTGCACTCGCCTCAGTACTGGGCTATCAGGGTTATCTCACCAACAACTGTACAAAAGAGATTTTCGATGTCGGCGTACTAAACTCAGGTATTCCAGAACTGCAACGATAAAATTATGATGACAACACCTCAGAGCTCAACTCCCCGGGGCACTTCCACTAAACCCCTGCTGACAGGAGGCACCAAGACAATGTTGTCATCACAAAACCATCGAAACGATTCTAAGATACCCGCATGATCCTAAATTTTTTTTTAGTGAAATTTGAGAAGAGAAGAGTCAAAACTCTACGTCAGGATGCCTTACCAGAGCAATGAGGAGACTGGGAAGTAAAAAGAATTCCTAAACTCTCCGATACATAATTCCTAAATGACTCAAAACATTTTTCTAGACACAACTCGGCCGCTAAAAATGATCAATCAGTGGGGGCTCCTAAGGTCGGGGAAGGCTCTGATTACCAACTTGTAACGCCCTCGATGCGGCTATATCTCCCACGTGTCGAAGCACGACTTAGAGGCATAACCGCATTGAAAGCAATGTCGCAAGTGAGGTAATCTTCACACAACCCATGTAATACATAAGGGAAAGAGATACATAGTTGGCTTACAATCGCCACTTCACACAATACATGAATAAAGCATTACATCATACAGGTACAATCAAGGTCCGACTACATAACCAAAATAAAAGAAGACTACCCCAAATGCTACACAGATGCCCGGTCGTCCCAACTGGGCTCCACTACTGATCAACTGAAACGAAACAACACAATGAACAAGATCTTCATCGAGCTCCTCCTTGAGCTCGGGTGCGTCACCTGCACGGTTTCATCGGCACCTGCAAACTAGTTTTGGAAGTATCTGTGAGTCACGGGGACTCAGCAATCTCACACCCGCGAGATCAAGACTATTTAAGCTTATGGTAGGGTAAAAGGTATGAGGTGGAGCTGCAGCAAGCGACTAGCATATATGGTGTCTAACATACGCAAATGAGAGCGAGAAGAGAAGGCAAAAGCACGGTCGAACAACCATGATCAAGAAGTGATCCTGAAACTACTTACGTCAAGCATAACTCCAACACCGTGTTCACTTCCCGGACTCCGCCGAGATGAGACCATCACGGTTACACACGCGGTTGATGTGTTTTAATTAAGGTCAACTTCAGGTTTTCTACAACCGGACATTAACAAATTCCCATCTGCCTCATAACCGCGAGCACGGCTATCGAAAGATAATACCCTGCAGGGGTGTCCCAACTTAGCCCATTATAAGCTCTCACGGTTAACGAAGGATATTCCTTCTACCGGGAAGACCCGATCAGTCTCGGAATCCCGGACTACGAGACATTTCGACAGTAATAAAACAAGACCAGCAAAGCCGCCCGGATGTGCCGACAAATCCCGATAGGAGCTGCACATATCTCGTTCTCAGGGCACACCGGATGAGCCAGACGTCGGGTTGGCATAGACCCTGGTTGATTGGGCGCCGGACATCGCTCGGTTTGGACCAGCAATCGAAGGAGAACTGGCCCGGGGGTTTAAAATAAAGATGACCCTTGAGTCTGCAGAACCCAAGGGAAAAAGGCTTAGGTGGCGAATGGTAAAACCAAGGTTGGGCCTTGCTGGAGGAGTCTTATTCAAAGCGAACTGTCAAGGGGGTCCCATAAATCACCCAACCGTGTAAGGAACACAAAATCCGGGAACATAATACCGATATGACGGAAACTAGGGCGGCAAGAGTGGAACAAAACACCAGGCATAAGGCCGAGCCTTCCACCCTTTACCAAGTATATAGATGCATTAATAAAATAAGATATATTGTGATATCCCAACAAGTAAACATGTTCCAATCAAGGAACAACATCTTCATGTTCCAACAAGGAACAAACTTCATCTTCACCTGCAACTAAGAACGCTATAAGAGGGGCTGAGCAAAGCGGTAACATAGCCAAACAACGGTTTGCTAGGAAAGGATGGTTAGAGGCTTGACATGGCAATATGGGAGGCATGATAAGCAAGTGGTAGGTATCGCAACATAGGCATAGCAAAAGAGCGAGCCACTAGCAAGCACAGATAGAAGTGATTTCGAGGGTATGGTCATCTTGCCTGAAATCCCGCTAGGAAGAAGAACGAGTCCATGAAGAAGACAAACGGATGTAGTCGAACGAATCCTCACAACTCCGGAAAGAAACCGAAGCTAACGAGAGAAGCAACCCAGAAACAAACAAACAACATAGTAAACAACCATCACATAAACATGGCATGATGCACAAACAAGAATGATGCATGTCCGTTTTAAAGCCTCATGGCATGGCAAAGTGCACAAACAATACTACAAATTAAGTGGAGCTCAATACGCAATGAGTTGCATATTGACGAAACACCACATTCAGGTTATTTGGTTCGATCTCGTTTAGGTACATATCAATATTAAATGTTATTAAACATGGCAAGAGGTGAAGCACAAGTAAACCAACTATTTATGCAAGTTTAAATGAGGCCGGAACAACAAAACAACAATTCTGGAAAATCCTCATGTGCATATTTTAGATTTGGTAAATAGCAAAATAAAGTGCACCATGTTAAACTAGGCATTTTTCCACCCCATTTACATAGATAATTTATTTAAATCCGAGCTACGGTTATTTAGTTATGAAATAAATCATTTTAGCGTGGCATTTAAGCAAATTTAAACAAACAACATTTTAAACATTTTAATTGTTGTTATCATGATGCGGATGACATAATCAAGGTTTATGCGAATTTTTATGAAAATGTTGACATCTAATATTATAGGGAGCATTTGGTCACCATGGCGGAACAAAAGGGGTGCCACGGCAACGATAACAAAAATGGTGCCACGGCAACATCCGGGTCCCAGTAATTCATGGAGATACCGGTGCAAAAGGAAGTGTGTCGGGAGCGTGTCATGCAAGGATGGTGGGGTGATCCCGGTAACCGGCTTCCCACGAGTTAGTGGCATGGAAACGAGTGACAATTCAAACACGGTGCAAACAGTGCATATCATACAACACATGCATTCGGTCCACGGCGGTCGTCTCGGCGGTTATACCTTTGAAGCGCGCATTTTCGGGGCGGAACGAGTCGGTGCAAAGTAGAGGAAGTAGACGTTCTCGGGACGGTCGTCGTGGAAGTAGTGGTTCACGTTCGTTTTCGGAGAGGTACTTGAAGGAACCAACATCTTCGGGGCAACGGTAGTGGTACACACGACGTCGGGGTACTTGTCGGTCCGGTCTTGGCGGTGTAGATGTACACATTGTCGGGGTACTTGTCGCATCACCGGGTGTAGTCGTACACGTTTGAAGCGGAACTTGTGTATCCATGTACTTGGCAGTCCAGGACGTAGAGGTACACTTGTCCAAGTGGAACTTGACGATGACGGGGTCTTCAGGGTACTTGGCGCTTGAGGTTCCAATCCGGTTTCGAATGCGTCCACGCAACACATCGCAGGACCACGAGGCAACAACTTGGTGTGGTTCTGGCCGCACATGGTGATTTCGAAGCCGAGGCGAACGGCACCGCTTGAGAAGGCAAACGACGGCTGTGACGGGGCATGAACAGAGGCCAAGGAGCTCGATGGGGCAAGTGGAGCAACATGCGGCAGGGGCGTCCATGAGGGTGAGCAGGGAAGGCATGGCAAGAAGGCATGGGAGGATCCCGTGGCCGTGGAGGGCCAGCGGCGGCCTGGACAACGGCGGAGACAGGGCTGGAGATGGACGACGAGGAGGAGAGCTTGGGGTCGAGCGTAGTGACGTCGGAGCAGAGATGGAGTCCGGTGCCGACCGGCCACGAGGCTCGCTGGAGGAGTTGAGGGATGGCAGCGGCAGCAAGGCCTTGGAGGCAGGGTCGGCCGAAGCTTCGAGCTCGGCGTTCATGGCAGGACGATGAGGAGACCGTAGGAGGAGGGCCATGGAGGAGGCGCAGGGGTCCTTCCGGCGAGGAGAAGCAGAGGCGGCAAGGCGGCGGAGGTCGCCGGTAGAGGGACCGGGCACGGGGGACAGGGGTGCCATGGGGA
This sequence comes from Aegilops umbellulata, assembly GCA_032464435.1. Lineage (NCBI taxonomy): Eukaryota > Viridiplantae > Streptophyta > Magnoliopsida > Poales > Poaceae > Aegilops > Aegilops umbellulata. Next base: position 369,260,167 of record CP136055.1, on the reverse strand, counting down.
TCGGGTGCGGGCGCTCCTCTCCTGTGCGATGCGGCGGCGATGGGAGGATGAGAGGGAGAGGACGAGGGGATCGGGAGTATTGGGGCTAGGGTTATACGGTCGGGAGGGCCGGATGGGCCAGCGCGGGAGGTTGGACCTAAATGGGCTGGCGCGGGAGGTTGGGAGGCCCAGGCTGCTGGGCTCCTTCTCTCTCTCTCTAATAAAGAAAAGAAAAAAAACAGAGATTAAGAAAGAAAATAAAGAGGGGTTGGAGGAAGAGGTTGGACACGCAGACAATTTTTCCGGACTCACAAAAATATGCTCGTTCCAAGAAAATAGAAGTGAGCATGATTGCAAGATTAAAATTCAAATTCATTTGAATTTAATTCAAATGGTTTGAATAGGAAGTGAGGGTTGGGAATGTCCAAAAATGTTGAACATTTAGGAAGAGCTTCGAAAAGTGGGAAAAGAATTATAGGCAAGGTTAGAGAGTCAAAACTTGAAGAAGGAAAGGCCACGAGATTTAACATGCACGTGTGTTGTGGTAAATTCCAAATTAATGGAATATTTAATATAGCTCCCTAATATTGGGAGGATATGTTATAAAGAGAAGTCACCCTTCCCTCGATTTAAATAGATCAACCATCTATGCAATTTATTAGTTGAGTTGAGATGCAAAGGCTAATGACATGATGGCATGATGACATGATGCAATGCAAAAATAAATGAGCAAGCACAAAAGAAACACATGGCGAAACTCGGAATAGCTGGAAGTCTTCTGGAGCGTCGGTCTCGGGGCGTTACAGTTGCTGCGGGTGTTGACCATCCTAGGAAAACAAAACAACGGTTTAGACCAGGATGGCAAAATCTGGGCAAGGAAATGTAGAACGTAATGGATAACAAGGAATGCAGAGATGTTCATCCGTATGACATGGTAATATAGAAACTGCCATATATATACCAACGGTCATACACACCATACATAGTTTAGTACAAGCCCAGCTAAAGTACAACTATGATGAAAGACGTTACATCTCATCGGAGGCATTCCAAGCTCCTATACATTATTTTTCTACACCTCCGGAATGGATACACACTAAGTCATATTCCACAAGTCACGCAGGACGGTGGACATACAACGGTTACAATACTAGCGAACTACTACTAGCTCAGACAGCTCCATAGTAATCCTCATAAAAGTCACCACCCAAGCCTGGAAGCGGAACATGATCATCTGGAAACAGACGGTCCTGTGGAGCTTGCGGACCATAGGGACTTGGGTGTGGCCTTGGTCCAACAAACGGTGGCAGACGAGGTCCACGAGGAGGGGTGATGCCTCCCACCTCACACCACTCCATGAAATCTGGCAGACTGGCACGCACAGGGTACAAGTCCCTCATGTCCATGTATCCGGCTTGCACTGCAGGGGCAAACCGAGTCAAAGTGGCCCAGTGATCAGAACGAGCATTAAAGAGATCCATACGCAAGGCTCGATTTTCACGGTCCTTGTCTTCCAACATCTCAGTAGTGGTGCGGAGGAGTGAGTCCTCATGGGATGCGTCGCTATACATACCCTGAAGGTAACCATGCGCCCCAGGGAGGGATGCTGGCATGTAGCGGAAATCGGTGTTGCTCAGCAAGGCAGTTCTGGCTCGAATGATAGTCATCATCGAGTAGGCTGCATCCTGCACGGACATCCCAATAGTAATCCCAAGTCCATAAGAACAGTGGAGCGGTTCAGTAGCTCCGGGATAAGATGGATATATCCTGACCGTGCACAGATATTGGCTTTGATTAAAGTCTCTAAACTGCTCCTCGACGGTATATTCAGGATACCATCGATAACCTGTCTCGGCCATCACTCAAACCAACATGGCTGTGTGACCACATACATCAATGCAACGGGTCAGACGAACCACTTGGTTCTGGGAACGGGTGGCCATCTAGAAGCACAAAAATAATGCAAAGGCATTAGAATTTTCTAGGAGAATTTGGATAGCATAACGACTGTAAATGCTCACAAAAAGAGATGAGACATCCACAACAGTTTGCAATACCACTCAACAACATCATATCAAGGTTCTGGTTCAACTAGCAACTTACTGAAATTTAGTAGAAACTGAACTGGGTTGTAACCAACAATCCTATAAGTTACTACGGATTAGTAACACGTGAACCTGATAGAGAGAAGAGAGCCTAGTCCTTAACCCACGTAGAATGAGAAGAGAATGACTCAAAACAGAGGGCATAAGGTAAAGGAGTAAAAGAGCCTTACGTTCCCTCCCACAATCAATTCCCCTACATATAACTAAAGCATTTCTAGACTCGACATCGACCAGTTTGGCTTAGCGAACCTACAGGCCGTCCGACTCTGATGCCAACGCTGTCAGGACCCCGATCCTAAGCCACATCGATCCAGCATGTAACACATCATATCACTTTGCGGCCTCACACACGGTACTCCCACGGGTGCCACCTTACCTGGCCCGGGACCGTTTGCGCCTTTTGGCTCACGTATATGATAGTGTCGCTAGCATCCATATGACAGAGAACCCGGGCCGACATGGCTAGTCGTGAACCCAAGGCGGCACTAACCCATGAGGACAGGCATACATGAATCACATCGAGCATGTCGGTCAAAAACGTATAAATCCGGGCTGTAGCACTGGGCTAACAGGACTCCGGTAACCCGGGCTGTAGCAGGCTAGGCAGGACTCTGGATAACACCGCGTGACATTTCCCCGAAGGGACAGACACAGGAACGAAGTGAAACACATGCCGGCCAGTCAAGTGTTCCGAGTAGTAGTGCTGGGCTAGCAGGACTCCGGTGAACCGGGCTGTAGCGGACTACTATCACTCAGAAGCACTAGACTACATTTCCCCATATGATAGGCTGCCAAGGATAAACAACTAGATAGTCGGATCCCACTCATACCAAGCATTTCAATCATACACACAATATGCCCGATATGAGTAAATACAACATTGCATCACAACAAAACTCTACAACTCAAGTACTTTATTTAAAAGGCTCCGAGGAGCCATACATATCATCCATACAGGTAGGGGTCACATGACCCGACACTCAAGGCATACAGACATACAAGCACATGCGGAAGCAAAGTAGTCTGAGTACAGACACTAGAAAGAAAGAAGGCTTGACAAAGCCTGTCTACCTACATCGACCCTTCACAAGTCTTGGATCACCACCTGGGTGATAAGTCACTCGTCAACGTCGAGGTCTACATAGAACCCATCGGAGGGGTTGGTGTTGTCGTCTGAAAACATTAATTAAAGCAACATGAGTACGGAGGTACTCAGCAAGTCTTACAACAGAATCCTACAATACATGCACATTCTCAAGAAGGTAGTGGAGTTATTGCAGCAAGCCAGCTTTGACTCTTGGCTAAACTATCCTACGATAGACACAACTATAAAACATTTGTCGCACACGAGTCCACTATCACCAACACAATACTCCACCGTGGATCCTCTCTCGTCATCCTACGGGAGGGCCATCCGCAGTACTCACACTTATCTTGAAGCTTTTAGTAGTATCCATTTACTTGTCTACGAACTGTATAGGTGACCAAGTAGTCCTTTACCGCGGACGCGGCTATTTGAATAGTTTCATACCCTGCAGGGGTGTACTTCTTCACACATGCTCCCACCACTTATCGCTGCTACACGACGTGTACTCGGCAACCTTCAAGCGGAAGCCCAGCGAGGGTGTCGGCCACGACCTGACTAAACACACAAGTCCCTAGTCCAGGTTTATCGCCTATTCGGGTTCCATCCGCAGGGAGTTCGGCCGAGGTTTCCACTAACGGCCCCGAATGATGTGAACAGGGTTCCCGTGACACCAAACGGGCGAATCGGTACACCGTGCCACGTGCCTACCGCAACACAGCCCACCCCTATGGTCAGCGCTGCGTGCGGCCCCCAGCATACTACAAACACCAGAAACTACTTTGCAACTCCCGGACAGAGGACAAGAGTGGTTAATAAATCGTGAGAGTCAATTAAGGATCCCAATGTGTTGTAGTAGTTGAATCTTAAATCACACACACAGATCTCAGTTCTTAAGGACGACCTCAATGAAACAACCCACCATGTACTCCTACATGGCCTCTCATCGATTCCTTTACCAAACCGTATTCAACACTTCACTCTTGTTACCGACACAACCTTTCACTCCAGTTCATCATCCCGATGAGCCATACCTGACACAACTCTAAGCATAGCAAGCATAGCATGGTAGGGAACACACACACACACATGGCTCAATCAACTCCTACACATGCTAGTGGGTTTCATCTAGTTACTGTGGCAATGACAGGTCATGCAAAGGAAGTGGGTTCAACTACCGTAACACACAGCAGTTTGAATCGCGTTGTCTTAATGCAGTAAACAAGAGCAGAAGCGAGAACATGGGTTTGTATCGGAATGATCAATGGGTTGCTTGCCTGATGGAGTGGTGGTGGGATACTGCCCTTCAGTTGGATACTCGTGAATATCCTCGGAGGCAGAACCTACCACGAAGAACACATCGGAACACAATCAACACATGACGATATGCAACAATATGATGCATGCTATGACATGGCAATATGAATGTGTCTTGGCCTAATGCAAGCTAAAACAGGAAGGAAAGTACTTATTTGAACCCAAGGTTCAAGTGTTAGTTCCTTTAACATGGCCATTTAAGTGCATCATCTTATATTGCTTAAAAAGCAAGGTTAACTTGTTCTGACATGCATGAAACCAGTACTAGTTGACAGATTGGATTTTTCTGATCAAATTTCATATATAAATCTTTGCATTTGGAGTTACAGATTAATTTCTATGAATTTTTGAAGTTTGGACTAATTTCTGGAATTTCCTGTATAGAAATAATTCCAGTAACTTTTTACTGCGTCAGCATTGCGTCAGAGTGATGTCAGGGTCAATGGGGTCATCCAGGTCAAACTGACCAGTTTTTCCCGCGTGTTAGTAGTTAATTAAACTAATTGTTTTTAGTTAGAAACTAATCTGGATAATTAGCAGGGGGCCCACTTGTCATTGACTCAGGGGAGTCAACCTGGGCCCACCCAGTCAACGTCAACGGTCAAACTCGCCGGCGTTTAGCCGCCGGCGAGGCCAGATGCGGCGGTGGAAGTGCATTTGCACGTTCCGGCGACCAAATGGACGACGGAGACCACCCACGGGTAGTTGGGAGCATGCCGCGGCGTTTGGTGGCGGTGGTTGGGCTCGGGGTGGCCGGAAACGTCTCCGGCGACGAGCTAGGCGGTCGCCGGAGTCGGGTGAGGACGGGCCCGAGGCTGTGGGGCACGGCGAGGCGCGTGGAGTGGTGCGTTGAGCTCCTGGGGTTGTGGTGAGGTAAGTGGACAACGTGGCTTGGCCGGTGGTTGGCCGGAGTCACGTCGGCGACGAGCTCCGCGGCGGTGCGTGTGGGTGAGCTTCGTGCAGTTGCTACGGTGCACGAGAAGGCAAACAGAGAGGATGGGGAGGTACAACAGCTCACGTCGGTCACGTAGAGCCAGACGGCGCGGTCGGGGACGAGCTGATGCGGCGGCGACGGCGAAGGGGATCTGCGGCGGTGCTCGGTGAAGATGAGGTCGAAGAAGACGAAGCAGGGCTCGCGAGCGCTCAGGGCTCGGGCTGCTCGACGGAGTTGATGACGGCGGAACGAGTCGACATGGTGGTGAAGCACGGGGACGTCGGAGGGCGCGGTTTCACGGTGGCGCGGGCGCAGCAGCGTCGGCCATGGTGGAGGGAGTGCGAGGGAGAGGAGCCAGGGGGAAAGTGCGGTGTCTGCGAGGTCGGGGGGAGCGAGGGAGTTCGTCCCACGTCAACAGCTCGACGAGGGGAGCGGCGAGGCGGCGGCAGCTGCGTGGCGTGCATGCGGTGCTCGCCGTCGAGCACCTAGCTGCCTGCCTGGCGGGGACGAAGCAGCTGGCTGGCATGGGCCAGCACAGCGCTGGGCCGCCAGGTGGGCCGGCTGGTGGGCTGCGGCCAGGTTAGTTTTTCCTGATTTGTTTTCCTTTTTCTATTTTTTTTGTAGGTTTAGGGCTTTATTAAAAATATTTAGGTACTTTCTAAAATCCTGAAATTAATTGTGGGCTCTGTTGGGATTATTCCCAACAGCCCTCACTTAAATCCAGAATTGTTTGAACATTTAAAATATTTATCAGTATTTAAATGTCCAAAGGCAACATACATATGATTTAATCCAGTGACCTTTTGTTGGCCTAGAAAATTGTGCACCTATTTTGCCAGAGGTTCTAACCCAAGACAAAGAGGGTGAACATTTTAGAAGGGCATTTCAGGTTCATTGAAATTATTTTTAGTAAACCCTAGTTGAGCTCAGGGGGAGGGTGCTGGGGGTTCTGCCTTCCCCATTTCAAGTTTCTGTTGAAGTAGACATGATGCAACACTCTAATGCATGGTCTAGCTAGGATGTGACAACTCACCCCCACTCGAAAGAATCTCGTCCCGAGATTTAGGATCCGTCGGAAAGAAGGTGGGGTACTCGAGTCGAAGACGATCCTCCCTTTCCCAAGTAGCTTCTTGCTCGGAATGGTGTGACCATTGAACTTTGAGAAACTTGATATTCTGGCATCGAGTGGTACGCTCGGCTTGATCAAGGATCCGAACGGGATATTCCCGATATGTGAGGTTATCTTGGAGATCAAGCGTTTCGTGGTCCACTCCACGGATAGGATCCGAGAAGCAACGCCTGAGTTGAGAAACGTGGAAGACATCATGAACTCTGGAGAGATGCGGAGGTAGTTCCAATTGGTAGGCAACTTCCCCTCGTTTGGTAAGAATGCGAAAAGGTCCGATGTAACGAGGAGCCAACTTGCCTTTGATACCGAATCGATGGGTTCCCTTGAAAGGTGTAACCCGAAGGTAAGCCATCTCGCCAACTCCATAAGCCATAGGCTTATGCTTGCGGTCATACTGACTCTTTTGTCGAGATTGGGCTGTTTTCAACTTCTCACGAATAATGCGAACCTGCTCTTCTGCTTCCTGGATCATATCCGGGCCAAAGAGTTGTCTTTTCCCGGTTTCTGGCCAGTTGAGAGGCGTTCGACATTTTCGTCCATAGAGAACTTCGAAAGGGGCTTTGCCCAAGCTAGCTTGATAACTGTTGTTATAAGCGAACTCGGCGAATGGAAGGCCCTTCTCCCAATTCATACCGAAAGAGATGACAGAAGCTCGGAGCATATCCTCCAGAATTTGATTGACGCATTCTACTTGACCACTTGATTGAGGATGGAAGGCGGTGCTAAAGGAGAGACGGGTTCCCATAGCATTTTGGAAACTTTCCCAAAATCGGGAGGTGAAAAGACTTCCATGGTCTGAATTAATTTCCAATCGAACACCATGGAGGGACACTATTCGAGAGATGTACAAATCAGCTAGCTGGCTAGCGGTTATGCTCGCGCGGTTACGGAGACGCCCACGTCCAATCAACCGCCACGCGGCGCCCAAGGCCGCATGCTGTTAGGGCCCGTGGCGCTTCGCCCTTGCCATTTCGCCTCCCTGCACGGCCAAGTCCGGGTGCGCCTTGGGCCCGAGGCTACTGTCGGCGTTCTAGGAACGGGGGTCCCCAGACTTGCCTGCCTGCGGCCTGCGGCGTGGCTCAAAGGGGGCCCAGCACGGCCCATCTTCATAAACACAGACCCAAGACCCTCGCGAGGGGCCAAGCCTCGCGGGGCGGACGACACGGAGCTTCCTCAGGCGTGGCCTCATCAGGCTGGCTCGCGAGGAGGCGGAGAGATCAAGGCGGGGTACCTCACGAGGTGCCCATGACGCAAGCCGTGACGACCAAAGGCGCCAGGCGGGCGCCAGCCCGTGCAGTTTCCTCCCTTTCCTCTTTGGTGCAAAGGGAGCAAGCGCAGGCGGGAGGATCAAGCAAAGGCACCCATTTCGGTGCAACGAGAGCAAGACCAGCTCCGCGACAAGGAGGAAGTCACTTGGAGCCCAAGCCAGCGTCATCACCAGAGCCTTTGGCAGGCGAGGACCAACTTTAGTTAGGATATGTGTACCAGATGTTCCCCATCAAAATGGCCAATTATTGGCGCCCTTCCCGCTCAATATTTGGGAAGAGGCCCAGGGCCTTTGCCTATAAATAGGACTAGCCACCCCTAGGGTAGAGGCATCTTGACATCTAGAGACCGAGAAATCTAATCATCTAGGATCCAGAGAGAGGGGCGATTGAACTCCTCCTAGTAGTTCATCCCCCCAGCCAAGAACAGACCCTCGCGAGGCTGTTCTTCCTTGTATTGTTCATCATCTTCGTCCCAAGAGGCAATCCACCACACCACACTGGAGTAGGGTATTACACCACATCGGTGGCCCGAACCAGTATAAACCTTGTGACTCTTGTGTTGTTCTTCTGGTAGCTTAGATCCTTGCGAGGCGGAGGGGTACAGGTAGGTAGGAAGCGTAATCTTTGTGTGCACCCCAGAGTTCGAACCTTAAGGGTCTGCCGGAACCCGAAATCCGACATAGCCTATGCCATACAACAAGTCTGGCCTTGTAGCGATCTATGGTTCCATCAGATTTTTTGTTTATTCCGACAACCCATTTGCAATCAATCAAATTTTTACCTCATCGTGGGGGAACCAAATGCCATGTTTGGTTTTTGTAGAGTGCCATGTATTCTTCTTCCATGGCCTTCTTCCGCCGTGTATAGCTGAATGCCTCCTCAGGAGAGCTAGGTTCATCTGTGGAACATGCCAAACCAAACTGCACAACTTGTTTGTAATTAACAGGTTTAGTTACCCCTTTTTGTAGACGTGTACGTGGGATAGTAGCTGTAGGGAGTGTAGAAGATCCCGCTGGCACATGAGAAGGAGGCGATCCCGAGGCGGATTCTGTCGGCGCTGCTATGGCATCCTCGGATGGATCGATGGGATCTTCTACGGCTCCAGACGCCACCGGTTCAGTTGCATGCGGCACAGAAGATCCTGTGCCAGGCTACCCGACAGGCTGCCCATCATGACGTGATGATTGGTTGGGCCCAGGTGAATCTGTGCCGGACCATAGGCTAGGGGACAGGGCAGGATCAGCGCTGGGATCCGTTCCTGTCTCGCGCCCATGTGGTGAAGGACTTGACTCTTGCTGCCGCCGCACGTAGTGGCGGAGCCTAGTTGAGGCCCAACGAGTCCTAGTGGGCCTGGTGTCCATGCCGGATTGATGCAGGCCTGAGGCCGCACCCGAGCCGATGGAGGGGCATTGCGTGCCACATGTGGTTTCGCTGACGCCACGCCGGGCGGGTGACACGGGCTCCAGCGCCCTGTCGTCCTATCGTTCCACCGATCCCGGGGAGGATCGACTGTGGGGCTCCTGCACTGCTGATCCCGAGGAGGATTTGTCCCCCGATACTGGACACATAAAATGTGATACGTTTGGAGCTCTTTCTTCACCGTTTTGTTCACTGTTTTCTGCTGCATGATCACAAAGCTCATGCTCATGGTTATGAGAGTTAGTCAACAGTTGATCATCAGAATTATTTCCCCCTAGATCAAGGCCGGTGAGACTTTGTGTTAGAGAACTTCTTGGCGAAGAAGTGCACCGGCGTTCGGATGAAGCTTAGAGAATGGAATTGTGTTTCGTCAAAGACAACATTGCGCGAAATATACACACGACCAGTAGATGTCAAGGCACTTAACACCTTTTATGTTGGTTGCTGTAACCAAGGAACACGTATTGCTTAGATCGTAACATAAGCTTGCGATTGTTGTAAGGACGAAGATTGGGCCAGCATGCACACCCAAAGACACGAAGTGTTGTGTAATCTGGTTTTGTGTGAAGGAGCCTTTCCACAGGAGTTTCATTGTTTATGACACGACTAGGCAACATATTGATGATGTGTACGGCAGCAAGGAATGCCTCATCCCAGAATTTGAGAGGCATGGAGGCGCCAGCTACAAGTGCTAGGCCAACTTCAGCGATGTGCCTGTGTTTGCGCTCAGCAGACCCATTCTGTTGATGGGCATGTGGGCAAGACATGTGATGAGAGATTCCAAGTTTTTGAAAGAAAGAGTTTAATTTTTTGTACTCTCCTCCCCATTCAGACTGGCGAGCAATGATTTTGCTATTGAATTTTTGTTCAACCAAAGCTTGGAAATTGAGAAAAACTTGGAAGACATCAGATCGTTTCTTAAGAAGATAGATCCAATAATATTTGCTATAGTCGTCAATGAAACTCATGTGGTCTGTGTGTCTAACAACACAAGAGGGTGCAGGCTCCCACACATCAGAAAAGATAGCGTACCATGTGGGAAACGTCGTACCTAGCTATGGGCGATGCATGCTTCTTATATAGCCAGGGGCGTGATCCCCTGGATAGCGTACAAGTAGTTGAGATTTCAATCTTGGGAGAGAGGGAAGAGATATCTAGTTACACAAGATAACAGATAATATAAACTACCTATCTCTATCCCTATCTCTAGTCTTCTGGTACAAGGAAAGGAGGCCGGTTAGGCCGGGTGACACGATGCAATGTGTGTCATTTGACAAGCACAATGTGGATTTGAGGATTCGTTTTGATGATCTGATTGTGGAAGACAGGGAGAATATCATACAAAAACCAGCACTCAAACAATTTCAACTGTAGCAGACATTTGTTTTCAAATGTAAATGTGGGAGCACCACTCCAATTTCATAGCCAATAAATTCTGAATTATATACTCCAATGGCTAGTCCTTTGAAACTTATCAAACCCACAACACGACGGCTGCTTGTTCTTGAATGTCAGACCAAATTTCTCGTGGCTCATCTTCGTGCCTCGTGTGTGTTTATGGTAGGATGTGTTGTTGGGGTCGTAGGATAGCATGGAGATGTAACTGGCCAGCGTTTTAACATAGGATGAGGTGGGTGGGTGGGGGGGTCAAGTAGTGGAGCAACGAGAAGAGGCTGGTTTCTCTTCGTGATGTAGTACTAGTATGTTGTATCTCTTTGCATGAGTGATGGATCTTCGAGAAAATATTGTATATGATCCTGAAGCTTGCCAATTAAACGTAGCTCAGCAATGTTTAATGTTTGTAGTAGTACCAAACATTTGTTTTCAAATGTAAATGTGGGAGCACCACTCCCAATTTCATAGCCATGAAAGTCTGAATGATATACTCCAACAGTCAGTCCTTTGAAACTTATCGAACCCATAACGCACCGACTGCTTGTTCCTGAATGCCAAACCAAATTTCTCATGGCTCATATCCGTGTTTTGTGTGTGTTTACGGCATGATATGCAGTTGGAGTCGTAGGATAGCATGGAGATGTAGCTGGCCAACGTGTTAACAGAGGATGAGTAGAGGTTTGAAGTAGCGGAGCAAAGAGAAGAGGCTGGTTTTTCTCAGTGATATAGTACTAGTATGTTGTATCTCTGTGCATGAGTGATGGATCTCCGAGAAAATTTGTATTACGATCCTGGAGCTTGCCAATTGAACGTAGCTCAGCCATGTTTAATGTTTGTAGTAGTACCAGCCATTTGTTTTCAAATGTAAATGTGGGAGCACCACTCCCAATGTCATATCCATGAAAGTCTGAATGATATACCCCAACAGTGAGCCTATTGAAACTTATCGAACCCATAACGCGTCAACTGCTTGTTCCTGAATACCGGACCAAATTTCTCATGGCTCATATCCGTGTTTCATGTGTGTTTAAGGCATGATATGCAGTTGGGATCGTAGGATAGCATGGAGATGTGGCTGGCCAGCGTGTTAACAGAGGATGAGCAGGGGTTTAAAGTAGCGGAGCAACGAGAAGAGGTTGTTTTTTCTCAGTGATGTAGTACTAGTATGTTGTATCTCTGTGCATGAGTGATGGATCTCCAAGAAAATTTTGTATATGATACTGGAGCTTGCCAATTGAACGTAGCTCGGCTATGTTTAATTTTTGTAGTACTAGCGGACATTTGTTGTCAACTGTAAATGCGCGAGAACCGCTCCCAATTTCATAGCCATGAAAGTCTGAATATTATACACCAATAGTCAGTCCTTTCAAACTTATCAAACCCACGTAGTGCTTGTTCCTGAATACCAGAGAAAATTTCTCATGGATCATCTCCTTGTTTCGTGTGTGTTTACGGAAGGACATGCAGTTGGGGTCGTAGGATAGCATGGAGATGTGGCTGGCCAGCATGCTAATAGAGGATGAGGGGCTAGTTTTTCTCCATGGTGTAGTGCTAGTATGTTGTATCTCTGTTCATGAGTGATGGATCTTCGAGAAAATTTTGTATATGATCATGGAACTTGCTAATTGTACTTAGCTAAGCTATGTTTAATGTTTGTAGTAGTAGCGGACATTTGTATTCCAATGTAAATGTGGGAGGACCACTCCCAATTTGATAGCCATGAAAGTCTAATTTATATACTCCAAGAGTGAATCCTTTGAAACTTATCAAACTCACAACGCGCTGACAGCTTCTTCTTGAATGCCAGACCAAATTTCTCATTGCTCATCTTCGTGTTTCGTGTGTGTTTACAGTAGGACATGCAGTTGGCGTCGCAGGATAACATGCAGATGTGGTTGGCCAGCGTGTTAATAGAGGATGTTGGGGGGGGGGTGAAGTAGCAGAGCAACGAGAAGAGGCTTGTTTTTCTCCGTGATGTAGTACTAGTATGTTGTATCTCTATGCATGAGTGATGGATTTCCGAGAAAATTTTGTATATGGTATTGGAGCTTGCCAATTGAACGTAGCTCGGCTATGTTTAATGATTGTAGGAGTAGCTGCTACGTCCATTTTGCATCATGTTTTCCTACTGTTATTTATAATTTTTTATGCATAATAATGCTTTATGGAGTAATTCTAATGCCTTTTCTCTCATAATATGCAAGGTTCACACAAAGAGGGAGAATACCGGTAGCTAGAATTCTGGACTTCGAAAAGCTACGCCATGCCACCTATTCTGCACAACTCCAAATGAGTTGAAACTTCACAGATAATTTTTACGGAATATTTAAGAATTATTGGACAAATAACTACCAGAGGGGGCCCACCAGGTGGGCACAACCCACGTGGGCATGCTAGGGCCCCCATGCGCGCCCTGGTGGGTTGTGCCCTCCTAGGGCCCACCTCCGGTGCCCATCTTCTGGTATATAAGTCATTTTGACCTAGAAAAAAATAAGTAGAGGACTTTCACAACAAAGGCCGCCGTCTCGAGGCGGAACTTGGGCAGGAGAACTTTTACCCTCTAGTAGAGCGATTCCGCCAGGGGAACTTCCCTCCCGAAGGGGGAAATCATCGTCATCATCATCACCAAAAAGTCCCCTATCTTGGGGAGGGCAATCTCCACCAACATCTTCAACAGCACCATCTCCTCCCAAACCCTAGTTCATCTCTTGTGTTCAATCTTTGTATCGGAACCTTTGATTGGTGCTTGTGGGTGACTAGTAGTGTTGATTACATCTTTTTGGATATGGTGTGTTCTATGATGTCTGTTACCGATTTACCACTATCATTTTGGGTTTATGCATTAGAGACAGCCGCATTCACGTTAAATAGGGCGTCGTCTAAATCCGTTGAGAGAACACCGTATGAACTGTGGTTTGGCAAGAAGGTCTTTTCTTAAAGTTTGGGGTTGCGACACTTATGTCAAAAGGCATCATCCTGATAAGCTCGAACCCAAATCGGAGAAGTGCGTCTTCATAGGATACCCTAAGGAAACATTTGGGTACACCTTCTACCACAGATCTGAAGGCAAGATCTTTGTTTCCAAGAATGGATCCTTTCTAGAGAAGGAGTTTCTCTCGAAAGAAGTGAGTGGGAGGAAAGTAGAACTTGATGAGGTAATTAAACCTTCTCTTGAATTGGAAAATAGCACACCAGAGAAATTTCTTCCCGTCATGCCTACACCAACTACAAAGGAAGCTCATGATGATGATCATGAAACTTCAGATCAAGTTACTACTGGACCTCATAGGCCGAATAGAGCACGATCCGCACCAGAGTGGTACGGTAATCCTATCCTGGAAGTCATGTTATTAGACCACGGCGAACCTACGAAGTACGAAAAATCTATGATGAGCCCAGATTCTGATAAATGGCTTAAGACCATGAAATCTGAGATAGGATCCATGTATGAGAACAAAGTATAGGCCTTGGAGGACTTGCCCGATGATCGGCAAGCCATTGAAAATAAATGGATCGTCAAGAAGAAGACAGGCGCTGATGGTAATGTCACCATCTACAAAGCTCGACTTGTCTCAAAGGGTTTTCGACAAGTTCAAGGGGTTGACTATGATGAGACTTTCTCACTCGTAGCGATGCTTAAGTCAGTCCGAATCATGTTACCAATTGCCGCATTTTACAATTATGAAATATGGCAAATGGAAGTCAAAACTGCAATCCTTAATGGATTTTTTAAAGAAGAGTTGTATATGATGCAACTAGAAGGTTTTGTTGATCCTAAAGGTGCTAACAAAGTGTGCAAGCTCCAGCGATCCATCTATTGACTGGTGCAAGCATCTCGGAGTTGGACTATATGCTTTGATGAGGTGATCAAAGCATATGGTTTTATACAGACTTACGGTGAAGCCTGTATTTACATGAAAGTGAGTGGGAGCCTGTAGCGACCCGACCTCAAACGGTCAAGTCTCTGTGCTTCAGTGTCATCCCTGGATCGGTAATGTTGACACACACTGTACTCGAAGGATTTATAACAGAGTAGCAACCACACACTTATTACATTGAATGTTTCCAAAGAGAACTTATTACAATAAATATGGTTTAAGGCCATCTAACACGATAACAACGGAAGGCTTGGAAGATAAAGTGAGTCCATCAACTCCAACGGCATAGCTGAGTGCATGACAACAGCCTAGCGGACCTTACTCCTCGTCTGAAAAGTTTGCAACATGATACGTTGCAGCCCGAAAACGGGTCAGCACATGGAATATGCTGGCAATATAACACAGTAGTGCAATGAACAGATAAATGCTATCACTATATGCATATATCGCTGGTGGAGGCTCTATGGTTATATGATTTTTGCGAAAAGCCAATTTTTTCCTACAACAAAGGAATAAGTTTTATTTAACTATCATGGTAGTTGAAACATCATTGAGAAGGTACCTCCAACTCAATCCCAATTAAAAGTAATTATCAACCCAAAGAATATAATTAGAGTGATGAGATACAATAGGATACTCCAAGTACTAGATACTCAAAATGTCCATAACCGGGGACACGGCTAACCATGATTAGTTTGTACACTCTGCAGAGGTTTGCGCACTTTTCCCCACAAGACTCGATCTCCTCCGTTGGATTTCTCACACTACAAGGTGTTTGAGAAACGGATGACCGAGACACAGTCTTTCAGAAGCATTAACTCTTTACTCCGGGTGGGCAGTTACACCTACTTTCCCTCTACATCTGCTAGCCCACCACTGAAAGAGGTCACACAACATACTCAACTATGCCAGAGCCCATAATGGCTTGTGGCTGCACACGGAAGTTTCTAGCATGAAATATCTCACAATCCCTTTGAGCCTGGGTGGCGGACCGTAGGAGGATCACATGGTATATCCTCAGGATCTCCTAGGACAACACTGGATTCCCCAGGTGCCCAAACAAGCAATCCACCCAGATGTGTATTTAACTTGCCACCTTAAGTTGAACCATTAATTAACAACTCTCATCTGTCATGGATACACTCAAACCCAATCCACGTCTACGAGCATAGCATGGCATTATAAGCATACGTAGAAGTAACTCACAGGGTTTGATAATAAACAGGGCAATAGGTTCTACCTCATCAACTACTTCCCAAACCCACAAGTTAAACACATCCTAATCATGCAATGTTTGAGGATTGTAACTAATGCATAAAAACAGAGTATGATCAATGTGTTACATGCCTTGCTAACGATCCACAAAACCTAGTGACTCGTAGTAGTACGCTTCGCACTCCGGGAATTCTATTGCAAACAAACAATAACATACATAAGCAATCAAGCAAAGATGCTAGGGTAAAACTCAAATAAGAAGATCTAACCAGAAAGTTCAACTTAAGAACTCCGGTTTGCAAAAAGAATCAAATCAAACGGAGCAACGAAACTCAAACTGCGAAAGAAACAAGATCCGGTTACTAATATGGACTAAAGTCAAATTTTAAAGTACCAAAATCTTGTTCAAGTTGGTTAAACAGAAAGAGGTCTTCAAGACGTAGATCTAGGCGCTTGAATCGCATGATTCCGATAAACGAGCGAAAAGATAAACTAAAACGAAAATCGGGTCAGAAATCGCGATCGGAAATAATCACGAAAAACCCTGAAAAAGAAAAACTGACGAACAGGCTAATGAACGAACGTTCGCTGTCTGTGACTAACGGGTGAACGACACTCGTTAAAACAAACGTTGGACGAACGTCCGCAAAAATAAGTAATCCGACGGAAAAACCGATCTAATAAATTAAATCGGAAACTAAAAAAAACGGATCTAGATCTAGGGTTTACCGAAATAAACCGATGAAAAAAATGGCGGCGACAACGGCTAACTCCGGCGAAGTCGGCGGCGGCGGCTTGCGCGGTGGCGGTAGCTGGCGGCGGCGCGGCGCGGGAACCGAGGCAGCGGCTAGGGTTTCGGGCGCGGGGCGGCGGCTGGGCTGGGGCGCGGGGTGGGTTGCAGCGGCGGCAGGGCTGGCGCCTTATAAAGGGGGGGGGCTGGGGAGTCCGGGCCGCTTACGGCCCATAGGACGGTTACTTTTTTTGTTAATAAACTCCGTCGCGCAGAAAAGAAATAAAAGGAATACTAAACAGACTCCAAAAATCTCGAAATAAATTTTCCCCGTCCTTTAAAGATATGCCAGACAAGGCGAACATTTATTTGGGCCTATAATGCAATTTTGAAAAATGCGTATTTTCCTAATTCAAATAAAATTGCAATAAAATCCGAATAAAATCAAATATTTGATTTTAATATTTTCCTCCAATATTTCATTTATTTTGGAGAAGTCATATTATCTCCTCTCATATATATATTTTGATATGAAATATTTTCGAAAGGAAAATAAATTAAAACCAAAGTGGTCCTTGTTTCAATATTTGATAAAATTCAAATATGAAAAATCGGGAAATCCCGAACTCTCTTCGAGGGTCCTTGAGTTGCTTAGGATTTCGAGGATCGCGAAATGAAATGTAATAAAAATATGAGATGCATGAATGACCTATGTACAACATTCCAAATTGAAAATTTGGGATGTTACAAACCTACCCCCCTTAAGATGAATCTCGTCCTCGAGATTCGGGTTGGCTAGAAAATAGGTGCGGGTGATTTTTGCGTAGATCATCTTCTCGTTCCCAGGTGGCTTCATCCTCCGTATGGTGGCTCCACTGAACTTTGCAAAACTTGATAACCTTGCTGCGAGTAACTCGGCTGGAAAACTCAAGAATCTTGACAGGTTTCTCCTCATATGTCAAATCACTGTCCAACTGAATCGCTTCCAGGGGCACTGTATCTCTTAGAGGAATATCGGCCATCTCTGCATGGCACTTCTTCAACTTGGAAACGTGAAACACATCGTGTACTCCCGACAGTCCTTCCGGTAAATCTAACTTGTAGGCAACTTCTCCCATGCGTTCCAAAACACGGTACGGTCCCACAAATCTCGGGGCTAACTTTCCTTTAACTCCAAAATGTTTAACTCCTCGAAGAGGTGACACTCGCAGATACGCCCTGTCTCCGATTTCATAGACTACCTCCTTGCATTTTGAATCTTCATAACTCTTTTGTCTGGACTGAGCTACCTTCAGTCTATCTCGAATCAGCTTAACCTTCTCTTCAGACTCCTTAATCAAATCTGGTCCAAACAACTGGCGGTCTCCAACTTCATCCCACATCAACGGTGTTCGGCATCTCCTTGTCATCCTTCTGAGCTTCTCGAATCTTTCCCAACAATGTAGACTGAACTTCCATTGCTGCAACAAAACCTCTAGGAACAATCTCCAAACGAAGCTCCCTGAGATACTCGGCTAACTCCTTTGGCATCCCTCCGCTTACGAGGGTGTTAACATAACTCTTACGGCTCAAGGCGTCTGCTACGACATTGGCCTTTCCTGGATGATAATGCAGCTTCATGTCATAATCCTTTATGAGTTCTAACCATCTCCTCTGCCTGAGATTCAGCTCCTTCTGGGTAAAAATGTACTTCAAACTCTTGTGATCCATGTATACATCGCAACGGTTTCCAATGAGAAGATGTCTCCAGGTCTTGAGCGCATGCACTACTGCTGCTAACTCCAAATCATGCGTGGCATAATTCAACTCATGCGATCGAAGTTGTCGTAAGGCATACGAAACAACTCTTCCGTCTTGCATAAGTACTCCTCCAAGTCCTAAGCGAGATGCGTCGCAATACACTTGGAAATCCTTGCGTATATCCGACAGAATCAGCACTAGGGCTGTAGTCAAACGTTTCTTCAACTCCTGGAAACTTGCTTCACATTCTTCAGTCCAATGGAACTTGGTGTCCTTCTTCAACAATGCCGTCATAGGCTTTGCAATCTTAGAAAAATTCTCAATGAATTTCCGATAGTATCCCGCGAGTCCAAGAAAACTGCGGATCTCTCCAACTGAGGTGGGTGCCACCCACTCAGTGACTGGCTGGACCTTGGTGGGATCCACTGCTATACCTTCTCCTAATATAACATGTCCAAGAAATCCAACTTCCTTCAACCAAAACTCACACTTGCTGAACTTGGCATATAACCGATGTTCCCTGAGCTTCTCGAGAACTAAACGCGAATGCTCCTTGTGTTCCTCTTCATTCTTCGAGTATACCAAGATATCATCAATGAACACCACGACAAACTTATCCAAGAACTCCATGAACAGCTTGTTCATCATACTCATGAAATAGGCAGGGGAGTTAGTTAGTCCAAATGACATTTCCGTATACTCGTATAACCCGTACCTTGTGGTGAAAGCGGTTTTGGGTATATCCTTCTCTCGGATCTTCAGTTGTTGATATCCTAATCGCAGATCGATCTTCGAAAACACCTTTGCTCCTTGCAGCTGGTCAAACAAATCATTGATCATCGGTAGTGGGTACTTGTTCTTGATTGTCACCTCATTCAATGCACGATAATCAACAACCATCCTTAAGGATCCATCCTTCTTCTTGACCAAGACCACTGGGGCTCCCCATGGTGATGAACTTCTTCGAATGTAACCTTTCTCCAATAACTCCTTAATCTGCTTCTTAATCTCCTCCAGATTGTTTGCGGGCATCCGGTATGGTCTCTTCGATATAGGTCCGGTGCCTGGCAACAACTCTATCAAAAACTCAATATCTCGATCTGGTGGCATGCCGGGTAACTCCTCCGGAAATACATCTGGGTAATCCTTCACTACCGGCACTTCCTCCTGAACAACTCCTGTGAGAGAATTTACTTGGGTCCTCCTTGGCGCATGCCTGGATACATACTTGATCCTTTTTCCCTCCGGGGTGGTGAGTAAAATTGACTTACTCGCGCAATCGATGTTTCCTCCATACGTCGATAGCCAATCCATTCCTAGTATCACATCCAATCCTTGTGACTCCAAAATTATCAGGTCTGAGGGGAAACCATGGCTTCCAATGGTCAATGGCATCTGAAAGTATCCTTGTCTTGCCATATATTCTACTCCTGGCAAACTTACTAACATAGGTGTCCTAAGTACCTTAATGGGAAACTTATACTTATCCACGAATCCCCTAGATATGTATGAATGAGATGCACCAGTATAAAAAAGAACAATTGCAGTAAAAGACTTAACCAAAAACTTACCGATAACTGCATCTGGCTGCTCCTCAACTTCCTCCACGTTCACGTGGTTCTCTTGTCCCCTATTGAAAGGGTTGGGCTTCTTCCTAGCACTTCCATTGTCATTTCCGTTCTTCAATTCCAGACAATCGTTGGCGTAGTGCCCAGTCTTCCCGCACTTGAAACAGGTAATGTGACTTTGATCCTTCTTGGCGGGTGTGGCTGGGTTAGAGCGGTTCTAGTTGCTCCCTGCTCCATTCCCGTTTCCGTTCTTGGGGCCATTGTGGTTATGGGAACTTCCTCCATTGTGAGTGTGGCCTCCATGGTTATGGATAAGTCCTCCCGAGTTCGAGATGAAATGAGGCTTCTGCCGACCTCCAGAATTGTACTTCCCTTGTCCATACTTCCTTTTGCGGCTCTCAATCTGTTGCTGCTTCCCTTCAATCATAAGAGCCTTGTCTACCAACTCCTGGTAGTTGTTGAATGTTGGCACCATCAACTGCATGCTCATCTCGTCATTTAAGCCTTCCATAAGCTTCTCCTGCTTTGTGGCATCTGTGGCCACATCATCAGGGGCATAACGAGATAGCTTACGAAACTCATCTACATACTGAGCCACAGTACGATTTCACTGGCGTAAGTTTCGAAACTCACGCTTCTTCATGCTCATAGCTTTAGTTGAGACATGTGTTGTGCGGAATGCTTGCTGAAACTGATCCCAAGTGACCTTGGCTATGGGAAAAGTGGTTGTGTAATTCTCCCACCATGAAGCTGCTGGTCCATCCAACTGGTGTGCGGAAAATGCACTTTCTCTGCATCCATGCAACCTGCGGTGGTCAACTCCCTTCCAATCCTGTGTAGCCAGTCATCTGCAACTATTGGCTCGGTGCTACTGGAAAACACCGGCGGCTGTAACCTCAGAAAATGGGCTAAGTTGTCAACTGGAGGAGGCTCTGGACTAATATCTGCATCAAGGCATTCTGCTGCTGGATCAACTGGGTGATCTCCGGTGGGAAGACAAATCCGGTGTCACGTATCAGAGGCATCTGATGGGTTTAGAGGGAAGAAAGTAGAATAGAAATGAGGTCTAGTGAGAAAGCACTACCCATATGCACATGAGACAAACACAATCATATCACTCAATCAAGCAAGCAAGGGCATACAACCGGTCTAGAACTATCGTTAAAAGTGTTCAGACTACTACTATGTATAGGGGGGGAATACTACTAGTCATATGGTGGTCATCTAGAAATATTGATCGGTGGAAGACTCCATGATATCCGCTCTAGCTTCGTCTTCATAATCATCATCACTATCATCGGGGTCGGAGTCGCTGTCGTCGATGATGATGTAGTTCTCTGGACAAGTGAAATCGCCATCCTCTCCTCCTGGTGCGGGGTCTCCCATGAATACTCCAATCTTCTTTATCAGGTCATCGTTCTTCTCCAATAGTGTTGCGATTTCCTCCTCATATCCATCGCATGTAGACTTGAGTTCCTCCTCTAGCTCAGTGATCCTTGTCATCGCCTTCTTCAAATCTATCATGCCTGCACACATCTGGTTCTCCTGGCGTCGAATGTGCTGGTTTAACAACTGGAAGAATGCTGCAATGGACCTGTCCCCCCTGGTGCTGACTATCTCCCATTGCTCATCTCGGCGCCCGCATATCTGGTAGATAGTATCATTGAGATCCGTGTGGTAAACTTCGCCAATGTGTCCCAGGGCGATGTGGGCTGCCATGCTCTTTCCCAGACTCCAGGTTGGGGCATCAAAGGAAAACTCTATGGGCTCCGTGACTGGCGTGAATGTCCTTCCAGGAACTTGAACTCGTATCATCCAGCGCTCCTCTTCTGGTAATGTGGCGTTGTAGGTCCCGGTGAAGCTTGGTATTCCAATGTTCAGGTATCTAGTGACTTCCTTCAAGTGTCGCCCAAAGGGGGTGTCTTCATCCGGTTGTGCAAACTTGTTCCTCGAATCCACCATCCTAAAGAGTAGAAAATGGAGAGGACTCAGAAATGAGTAGAGAAGAGTGACCTATGGCTTTCTTAGTGGTTGTGTCCTACATTCAGCGTGTGCTCTGATACCATCTTGTAGCAACCCGACCTCAAATGGTCAAGTCTCTGTGCTTCAGTGTCATCCCTGGATCGGTAATGCTGACACACACAGTACTCGAAGGATTTATAACAGAGTAGCAATCACACACTTATTACATCGAATGTCTCCAAAGAGAACTTATTACAATAATATGGCTTAAGGCCATCTAACACGATAACAGCGGAAGGCTTGGAAGAAAAAGTGAGTCCATCTGCTCCAACGGCATAGCTGAGTGCATGACAACGGCCTAGCGAACCTTACTCCTCGTCTGAAAAGTCTGCAACATGATACGTTGCAGCCCGAAAACGGGTCAGCACATGGAATATGCTGGCAATATAACACACTAGAGCAATGAACAGAAAAATGCTATCACTATATGCATATATGGCTGGTGGAGGCTCTATGGTTATATGATTTTTGCAAAAAGCCAATTTTCCCCTACAACAAAGGAATAAATTTTATTTAACTATCATGGTAGTTGAAACATCACTGAGAAGGTACCTCCAACTCAATCCCAATTAAAAGTAATTATCAACCCAACAAATTTAATTAGAGTGATGAGATACAATAGGATAATCCAAGTACTAGATACTCAAAATGTCCATAACCGGGGACATGGCTAACCATGATTAGTTTGTACACTCTGTAGAGGTTTGTGCACTTTTCCCCACAAGACTCGATCTCCTCCGTTGGATTTCTCGCACTACAAGGTGTTTGAGAAATGGAAGACTGAGACACAGTCTTTCAAAAGCATTAACTCTTTACTCCGGGTGGACAGTTACACCTACTTTCCCTCTACATCTGCTAGCCCACCACTGAAAGAGGTCACACAACATACTCAACTATGCCAGAGCCCATAATGGCTTGTGGCTGCACACGGAAGTTTCTAGCATGAAATATCTCACGATCCCTTTGAGCCTGGGGGCGGACCGTAGGAGGATCACACGGTATATCCTCAGGATCTCCTAGGACAACACTGGATTCCCCAGGTGCCCAAACAAGTAATCCACCCAGATGTGTATTTAAGTTGCCACCTTAAGTTGAACCATTAATTAACAACTCTCATCTATCATGGATACACTCAAACCCAATCCACGTCTACGAGCATAGCATGGCATTATAAGCATACGTAGAAGTAACTCCCAGGGTTTGATAATAAACAGGGCAATAGGTTCTACCTCATCAACTACTTCCCAAACCCACAAGTTAAACACATCCTAATCATGCAATGTTTGAGGATTGTAACTAATGCATAAAAACTGGGTATGAAAAGAGTATAATCAATATGTTACTTGCCTTGCTGACGATCCGCAAAACCTAGTGACTCGTAGTAGCACGCTTCGCACTCCGGGAATTCTATCGCAAACAAACAATAGCATACATAAGCAATCAAGCAAAGATGCACAGGTAAAACTCAAATAAGAAGATCTAACCAGAAAGTTCAACTTAAGAACTCCGGTTTGCAAAAATAATCAAATCAAACGGAGAACAAAACTCAAACTGCGAAAGAAACAAGATTCGATTACTAATCCGGACTAAAGTCAAATTTTACAGTACCAAAATCTTGTTCAAGTTGGTTAAATAGAAAGAGGGCTTCGGGACGAATATCTAGGCGCTTGAATCGCCTGATTCCGATAAACGAGCGAAAAGATAAACTAAAACAAAAATCGGGTCAGAAATCGCGATCGGAAATAATCGCGAAAAACCCTGGAAAAAGAATAACTGACGAACAGGCTAACGAATGAACGTTCGCTGTCTGTGACTAACGGGTGAACGGCGTTCGTTGAAACTAACATACGGACAAACGTCCTCAAAAATAAGTAAACCGATGGAAAAACCGATCTAATAAATTAAATCGGAAACTAAAAAAAATCGGATCTAGATCTAGGGTTTACCGAAATAAACCGACGAAAAAAGGCGGCGACAACGGCTAACTCCGGCGAAGTCAGCAGCGGCGGCGGCTTGCACGGCGGCGGCGGCGGCTGGCAGCGGCGCGGCGCGGGAACCGAGGCGGCGGCGGGTAGGGTTTCGGGCGCGGGGCGGTGGCTGGGCTGGGGCGTGGGGTGGGCTGCGGCCGCGGCGGGGCTGGTGCCCTATAAAGGGGGGGCATGGGGAGTCCGGGCCGGTTACGGCCCGTAGGTCGGTTACTTTTTTTAAAATAAATTCCGTCGCGCAGAAAAGAAAGAAAAAGAATACTAAACGGACTCCAAAAATCCCGAAATAAATTTTCCCCGTCCTCTAAAAATATGCCGGACAAGGTGAACATTTATTTGGGCCTATAATGCATTTTGAAAAACACGTATTTTTTGCTAATTCAAATAAAATTGCAATAAAATCCAAATAAAATCAAATATTTGATTTTAATATTTTTCCTCCAGTATTTCATTTATTTTGGAGAAGTCATATTATCTCCTCTCATATATATATTTTGATATGAAATATTTTCGAAGGGAAAATAAATTAAAACCAAAGTGATCCTTGTTTCAATATTTGATAAAATTCAAATATGAAAAATGGGGAAATCCCCAACTCTATCCGAGGGTCCTTGAGTTGCTTAGGATTTCTAGGATCGCGAAACGAAATGCAATAAAAATATGATATGCATGAATGACCTATGTATAACATTCCAAATTGAAAATTTGGGATGTTACAGAGCTCTGTAGCATTTATGATTGTATATGTGGATGACATATTGTTGATTGCAAATGATATAGAATTTCCGGATAGTATAAAAGGATACTTGAATAAGAATTTTTCAATTAAAGACCTCGGTGAAGCTGCTTATATATTGGGCATCAAGATCTATAGGGATAGATCGAGACGCTTAATAGGACTTTCACAAAGCACATACCTTGACAAAGTTTTGAAGAAGTTTAAAATGGATCAGTCAAAGAAAGGGTTCTTGCCTATTTTACAGGGTGTGAAATTGAGTCAGACATGAAATTTATTCCCTATGCCTCAGCCTTAGGTTCTACCATGTATGCTATGCTGTGTACCAGACCTGATGTGTGCCTTGCCATAAGTTTGACAGGGAGGTACCAAATTAATCCAGAAGTGGATCACTGGACAACGGTCAAGAATATCCTTAAGTACCTGAAAAGGACCAAGGATATGTTTCTCATTTATGGAGGTGATGAAGAGCTCATCGTAAATGGTTACGTCGATGCTAACTTTCACACCGATCCGGATGACTCTAAGTCACAAACCGGATACATATTTATATTGAATGGTGGAGCTGTCAGTTGGTGCAGTTCCAAGAAGAGCGTCGTAGCGGGATCTACGTCTGAAGCGGAGTACATAGCTGCTTCGGAAGTAGCTCAGGAAGGAGTTTGGATGAAGGAGTTCATATCTGATCCCGGTGTGATACCCAGTGCATCGGGTCCAATGGAAATCCTTTGTGTCAACACTGGAGCAATTGCCTTCGCGAAGGAATCCATGTTTCACAACAGAACAAAACACATCAAGAGAAGATTCAACTCCATTCGTGAAAAGATCAAAGATGGAGACATAGAAGTTTGCAAAATACATACATATCTAAATGTAGCAGACCCATTGACTAAGCCTCTTCTGCGAGCAAAACATGATCAACACCAAGACTCCGTGGGTGTTAGATTCGTTACAATGTAATCTAGGTTTTTGACTCTAGTGCAAGTGGGAGACTAATGTAAATATGCCCTAGAGGCTATAGTAAAATGGTTATTATTATATTTCCTCAATCATGATAAAGGTTTATTATTCATGCTAGAGTTGTATTGACCGAAAACTTTAATACATGTGTGGGTACATAAACAAATACCGTGTCCCTAGTGAGCCTCTACTAGACTAGGTCGTTGATCAAAGATGGTTAAGGTTTCCTAACCATAGACATGAGTTGTCATTTGATAACGAGATCACATCATTAGGAGAATGATGTGATGGACAAGACACATCCGTTAGCTTAGCATATGATCGTTCACTTTATTGCTATTGCTTTGTTAATGTTAAATACATATTCCTTTGACTATGATATCATGCAACTCCCGGATACCAAAGGAATACCTTGTGTGCTATCAAAGATCACATCTTAACTGGGTGATCATAAAGATGCTCTACAGGTATTTCCGAAGGTGTCTGTTGAGTTGGCATGGATCGAGATTAGGATTTGTCACTCCGTGTATCGGAGAGGTATCTCTGGGCCCTCTCGGTAATACACATCATAAGAAGCCTTGCAAGCAAAGTGACAAAGGATTTAGTTACAAGATGATGTATTACAAAATGAGTAAAGAGACTTGCCAGTAACGAGATTGAACTAGGTATGAAGATATCGACGACCGAATCTCGAGCAAGTAACATACCGACAAACAAAGGGAATTACCTGTGTTGTCATAAGGTTTGACCGATAAATATCTTCGTAGAATATGTAGGAACCAATATGGGCATCCAGGTTCCACTATTGGTTATTGACCGGAGAGGTGTCTCGCTCATATCTACATAGTTCTGGAACCCGTAGGGGTCCGCACGCTTAACGTTCGTTGACGATATAGTATTGTATGAGTTATGTGAGTTGATGACTGAAAGTTGTTCGAAGTCCTAGATGAGATCACAGACATGACGAGGAGCTTTGGAATGGTCCAGAGGTAAAGATTGATATAGGACGATAGTATTTGGTCACTGGAAAGGTTTAGGAAGTACTGGGTATTTTATCGGAGTGCCGGAAGGGGTTCCGGGAGGCCACCGACAAGCGGTGGGCCTTATGGGCCAAAGGGGGGAAGCACACCAGCCCACAAGAGTGCTGGTGCACCCCTCCACCCCTTGCCCACGCACCAAAGAGGGTGGGAAGGAAAGGAGAGGCGCCCCAAATACAGCCAGCCCCCTTCCCTCCCCCCATGCACAAATATTGAAGGGGGGATTCGGCCAGGGCAGGCGCCCTAGGGCAGCCGCCGGCCACTTGGGTCGCTCTAGGGGCTGCCTCCCCTCCACCTCCACACACACACACACACACACACACACACACACACACACACACACACACACACACACACACACACACACACACACATATATATATATATATATATATATATATATATATATATATATATATATATATATATATATATGAGAGGAGGGAGAGGGGCAACACAGACCACGACTCCCTAGCCGTGTGCGGCGCCCCTCTCCCTCTAGTTTGTCCTCGGACATATTTTTATAGTGCTTGGCGAAGCCCTGCGGAGATACTTGCATCACCACCGTCACCATGCCGTCGTGCTGCCGGAACTCATCTACTACTTCGCCCGTCTTGCTGGATCAAGAAGGCGAGGACGTCATCGAGCTGAACGTGTGTTGAACGTGGAGGTGTCGTATGTTCGGTACTTGATCGAGCGGATCGTGAAGGTGTATGACTACATCAACCGCGTTGATAAACACTTCCGCTTACGGTCTACGAGGGTACATAGAGACACTATCCCCTCTCATTGTTATTCATGTCCATGGATAGGTCTTGCATGTGCGTAGATTTTCTTTCGTAAAACATGCAACGTTTCCCAACACGCTTGTGCACGGGCTGAAGGGGCATACTGTTGGATTTCTTGAAGGAAATATGCCCTAGAGGCAATAATAAAGTTATTATTTATTTCCTTATATCATGATAAATGTTTATTATTCATGCTAGAATTGTATTAACCGGAAATATAATAAATGTGTGAATACATAGACAAACAGAGTGTCACTAGTATGCCTCTACTTGACTAGCTCGTTGATCAAAGATGGTTATGTTTCCTAGCCATTGACATGAGTTGTCATTTGATTAACGGGATCACATCATTAGGAGAATGATGTGATTGACTTGACCCATTCAGTTACCTTAGCACACGGTCGTTTAGTATTCTGCTATTGCTTTCTTCATGACTTATACATGTTCCTATGACTATGAGATTATGCAACTCCCGTTTACCGGAGTAACACTTTTGTGTGCTACCAAACGTCACAACGTAACTGGGTGATTATAAAGGTGCTCTACAGGTGTCTCCGAAGGTACTTATTGGGTTGGCGTATTTCGAAGGATTTGTCACTCCGATTGTCGGAGAGGTATCTCTGGGCCCACTCAGTAATGCACATCACTATAAGCCTTGCAAGCATTGTAACTAATGAGTTAGTTGTGGGATGATGTATTATGGAACGAGTAAAGAGACTTGCCGGTAACAAGATTGAACTAGGTATTGAGATATCGACGATCGAATCTCGGGCAAGTAACATACCGATGTCAAAGGGAACAACGTATGTTGTTATGCGGTCTGACCGATAAAGATCTTCGTAGAATATGTGGGAGCCTATATGAGCATCCATGTTCCGGTATTGGTTATTGACCGGAGACGTGTCTCGGTCATGTCTACATAGTTCTCGAACCCATAGGGTCCGCATGCTTAATGTTTTGATGACGGTTATATTATGAGTTTATGAGTTTTGATGTACTAAAGGTAGTTTGGAGTCCCGGATGAGATCGGGAACATGGCGAGGAGTCTCGAAATGGTCGAGACGTAAAGATCGATATATTGGACAACTATATTCGGACATCGGAAAGGTTCTGAGTGGTTCGGGTATTTTTCGTAGTACCGAGGAGTTACGGGAATACGGGAAAGAAGTATTGGGCCTTAATGGGCCTTAGTGGGAAGGAGAGGCAGCAGCCAGGAGGTGGCGCGCGCCCTCCCAAGCCCTGTCCGAATTGGACAAGGGGTTTGGGGCGCGGCCCCCCTCTCCCTTCCTTCCCCTCTCCCCCCCTTTCCCCCCTTCTCCTAGTTGGACTTGGAAAGGAGGAAACCTACTCCAACTAGGAGTATGAATCCTACTCCCTTGGCGCGCCCCTCCTAGGGCCGGCCTCCTCCTCCCTTGCTCCTTTATATACGGGGGCAGGGGCACTCCATAGACACAACAATTGATTTGATCTTTTAGCCGTGTGCGGTGCCCCCCTCCACCATAGTCCACCTCGATAATATTGTAGCGGTGCTTAGGCAAAGCCCTGCGTCGGTAGAACATCATCATCGTCACCACGCCGTCGTGCTGATGAAACTCTCCCTCAACACTCGGCTGGATCGGAGTTCGAGGTATGTCATCGAGCTGAACGTGTGCTGAACTCAGAGGTGTCGTGCGTTTGGTACTTGGATCGGTCAGATCGTGAATACGTACGACTACATCAACCGCGTTGTGCTAACGCTTCCGCTTTCGGTCTACGAGGGTACGTAGACAACACTCTCCCCTCTTGTTGCTATGCATCACCATGATCTTGCGTGTGCGTAGGAATTTGTTTGAAATTACTACGTTCCCCAACAGTGGTATCAGAGCCAGGTTTTATGCGTAGATGTTATATGCACGAGTATAACACAAGTGAGTTGTGGGAGATATGAGTCATACTGCTTACCAGCATGTCATACTTTGGTTCGGCGGTATTGTTAGATGAAGCGGCCCGGACCGACATTGCGCGTACGCTTACGCGAGACTAGTTCTGTCGACGTGCTTTGCACACAGGTGGCTGGCGGGTGTCAGTTTCTCCAACTTTAGTTGAACCAAGTGTGGCTACGCTCGGTCCTTGCGAAGGTTATAACAACACCAATTTGACAAACTATCATTGTGGTTTTGATGCGTAGGTAAGAACGGTTCTTGCTCAGCCCGCGGCAGCCACGTAAAACTCGCAACAACA
Organism: Aegilops umbellulata; assembly: GCA_032464435.1. NCBI lineage: Eukaryota > Viridiplantae > Streptophyta > Magnoliopsida > Poales > Poaceae > Aegilops > Aegilops umbellulata. The sequence continues at coordinate 369,230,661 of CP136055.1, read as the reverse complement.
AAGTAGAGGACGTCTAACTTGTTTTTGCAGGGCATGTTGTGATGTGACATGGTCAAGACATGAAGCTAAATTTTATTGTATGAGATGATCATGTTTTGTAACCGAGTTATCGGCAACTGGCAGGAGCCATATGGTTGTCGCTTTATTGTATGCAATGCAATCGCCCTGTAATGCTTTACTTTATCACTAAGCGGTAGCGATAGTTGTAGAAGCATAAGATTGGCGAGATGACAATGATGCTACGATGGAGATCAAGGTGTCGCGCCGGTGACGATGGCGATCATGGAGGTGCTTCGGAGATGGAGATCACAAGCACAAGATGACGATGTCCATATCATATCACTTATATTGATTGCATGTGATGTTTATCTTTTATGCATCTTATCTTGCTTTGATTGACGGTAGCACTGTAAGATGATCTCTCACTAAATTTCAAGATAAAAGTGTTCTCCCTGAGTATGCACCGTTGCCAAAGTTCATCGTGCCCAGACACCACGTGATGATCGGGTGTGATAAGCTCTACATCCATCTACAACGGGTGCAAGCCAGTTTTGCACAGCAGAATACTCAGGTTAAACTTGACGAGCCTAGCATATGCAGATATGGCCTCGGAACACCGAGACCGAAAGGTCGAGCGTGAATCATATAGTAGATATGATCAACATAGTGATGTTCACCATTGAAAACTACTCCATTTCACGTGATGATCGGTTATGGTTTAGTTGATTTGGATCACGTGATCACTTAGAAGATTAGGGGGATGTCTTTCTAAGTGGGAGTTCTTATGTAATATGATTAATTGAACTCAAATTTATCATGAACTTAGTACCTGATAGTATCTTGCTTGTCTATGTTGATTGTAGATAGATGGCCCGTGTTGTTGTTCCGTTGAATTTTAATGCATTCCTTGAGAAAGCAAAGTTGAAAGATGATGGTAGAAATTACACGGACTGGGTCTGTAACTTGAGGATTATCCTCATTGCTGCAGAGAAGAATTATGTCCTGGAAGCACCGCTGGGTGCCAGGCCTGCTGCAGGAGCAACACCAGATGTTATGAACGTCTGGCAGAGCAAAGCTGATGACTACTCAATAGTTTAGTGTGCCATGCTTACGGCTTAGAACTGGGACTTCAACTACGTTTTGAACGTCATGGAGCATATGAGATGTTCCAGGAGTAGAAGTTAATATTTCAAGCAAATGCCCGGTTTGAGAGATATGAAGTCTCCAATAAGTTCTATAGCTGCAAGATGGAGGAGAATAATTCTGTCAGTGAGCATATACTCAAGATATCTGGGTATAATAATCACTTGATTCAACTGGGAGTTAATCTTCCGGATGATAGCGTCATTGACAGAATTCTCCAATCACTGCCACCAAGCTACAAGAGCATCGGGATGAACTATAACATACAAGGGATGGATAAGACGATTCCCAAGCTCTTCGCAATGCTAAAGGCTACGGAGGTAGAAATCAAGAAGGAGCATCAAGTGTTGATGGTCAACAAGGCCACTAGTTTCAATAAAAAGGGCAAAAGGAAGAAGAAGGGGAACTTCAAGAAGAACAGTAAGAAAGTTGCTGCTCAGGAGAAGAAACCCAAGTCTGGACCTAAGCCTGAAACTGAGTGCTTCTACTACAAGCAGACTGGTCACTGGAAGTGGAACTGCCCCAAGTATTTGGCGGATAAGAAGGATGGCAAAGTGAACAAAGGTATATTTGATATACAGATTATTGATGTGTATTTACTAGTGTTCGTAGCAACCCCTCGGTATTTGATACTAGTTCAGTTACTAAGAGTAGTAACTCGAAACAGGAGTTGCAGAATGAATAGAGACTAGTTAAGGGTGAAGTGATGATGTGTGTTGGAAGTGGTTCCAAGATTGATATGATCATCATCGCACGCTCCCTACACTTTCGGAATTAGTGTTGAACCTAAATAAGTGTTATGTGGTGTTTGCGTTGAGCATGAATATGATTTGATCATGTTTATTGCAATACGGTTATTCATTTAAGTTAGAGAATAATTGTTGTTCTATTTACATGAATAAAACCTTCTATGGTCATACACCCAATAAAATGGTTTGTTGGATCTCGATCATAGTGATACACATATTCATAATATTGAAGCCAAAAAATGCAAAGTTAATAATGATAGTGCAACTTATTTGTTGCACTGCCATTTCGGTCATATTGGTGTAAAGCGCATGAAGAAACTCCATGCTGATGTGATTTTGGAATCACTTGATTATGAATCACTTGATGCTTGCGAACCATGCCTCTTGGGCAAGATGACTAAAACGCCGTTCTCCAGAACAATGGAGAAAGCACCAGTTTTTTTGGAAATCATACATACTGATGTATGTGGTCCGATGAATATTGAGGCTCGCAGCGGGTATCATTATTTTCTAACCTTCACAGATGATTTGAGCAGATATGGGTATATCTACTTAATGAAACACAAGTCTGAAACATTTGAAAAGTTCATATAATTTCAGAGTGAAGTGGAAAAATCATCGTAACAAGAAAATAAAGTTTCTACGATCTGATCATGGAGAAGAGTATTTGAGTTATGAGTTTGGTCTTCAGTTAAAACAATGTGAAATAGTTTCACTACTCACGCCACCTGGAACACCACAGTGTAATGGTGTGTCCGAACATCGTAACCGTACTTTATTAGATATGGTGCAATCTATGATATCTCTTACCGATTTACCACTATCGTTTTGGGGTTATGCATTAAAGACAGCTACATTCACGTTAAAAAGGGCACCATCTAAGTCCGTTGAGACGACACAATATGAACTGTGGTTTGGCAAGAAACCAAAGTTGTCATTTCTTAAAGTTTGGGGTCATGATGCTTATATGAAAAAGTTTCATCCTGATAAGCTCAAACCCAAATCGGAGAAATATGTCTTCATAGGATACCCAAAGGAAACTGTTGGGTACACCTTCTATCACAGATCCGAAGGCAAGACATTCTTTGCTTATAATGGATCCTTTCTAGAGAAGGAGTTTCTCGTGAAAGAAGTGAGTGGGAGGAAAGTAGAACTTGATGAGGTAACTGTACCTGCTCCCTTATTGGAGAGTAGTTCATCACAGAAATTTGTTCCTGTGACTCCTACACCAATTAGTGAGGAAGCTAATGATGATGATCATATAACTTCAGATCAAGTTACTACCGAATCTCGTAGGTCAACCAGAGTGAGATCCGCACCAGAGTGGTACGGTAATACTGTTCTCGAGGTCATGTTACTTGACCATGACGAACCTACGAACTATGAGGAAGCGATGATGAGCCTAGATTCTGGGAAATGGCTTGAGGCCATGAAATCTGAGATGGGATCCATGTATGAGAAAAAAGTGTGGACTTTGGTTGACTTGCCCGATGATCGGCAAGCCATAGAAAATAAATGGATCTTCAAGAGGAAGACCGACACTGATAGTAGTTTTACTATCTACAAATCTAGAATTGTCGCAAAAGGTTTTCGACAAGTTCAAGGTGTTGACTACGATGAGAGTTTCTTACTTGTATCTATGCTTAAGTCTGTCCGAATCATGTTAGCAATTGCCGCATTTTATGAAATCTGGCAAATGGATAAACAAAACTGCATTCCTTAATGGATTTATTAAAGAAGAGTTGTATATGATGCAACCAGAAGCTTTTGTCAATCCTAAAGGTGCTAACAAAATATGCAAGCTCCAGCGATCCATCTATGGACTGGTGCAACAATCTCGGAGTTGGAATATATGCTTTGATAAGTTTATCAAAGCATATAGTTTTATACAGACTTGCACTGAAGCCTGTTTACAAGAAAGTGAGTGGGAGCACTACAACATTTCTGATAAGTATATGTGAATGACATATTGTTGATCGGAAATAATGTAGAATTATTCTACAAAGCATAAAGGAGTATTTGAAAGGAGTTTTTCAAAGAAAGACCTCAATTAAGCTGCTTACATATTGAGCATCAAGATATATAGAGATAGATCAAGACACTTGATAAAGTTTTTCAATGAGTACATACCTTGACAAGATTTTGAAGTAGTTCAAAATGGAGCAGTCAAAGAAAGAGTTCTTGCCTGTGTTACAAGGTGTGAAATTGAGTAAGACTCAAAACACGACCACGACAGAAGATAGAAAGAGAATGAAAGTCATTCCCTATGCCTCAGCCATATGTTCTATAAAGTATGCCATGCCGTGTACCAGATCTATTGTATACCCTACACTAAGTTTGGCAAAGGAGTACAATAGTGATCTAGGAGTAGATCGCTGAACAGCGGTCAAAATTATCCTTAGTGGAATAAGGATATGTTTCTCGGTTATGGAGGTGATAAGGAGTTCGTCGTAAAGAGTTACGTCGATGCAAGCTTTGACACCAATCTGGATGACTCTAAGTCACAATGCAGATAAATATTGAAAAGTGGGAGCAATTAGCTAAAGTAGCTCCGTGCAGAGCATTGTAAAAATAGAAATTTGCAAAATACTTACGGATCTGAATGTGACAGACCCGTTGACTAAAGTTATCTCAAAAGCAAAACATGATCACACATTTGTACTCTTTGGGTGTTAATCACATAACGATGTGAACTAGATTATTGAATCCAGTAAATCCTTTGGGTGTTGTTCACATGTCGATGTGAACTATGGGTGTTAACCACATAAAGATGTGAACCATTGATGTTAAATCACATGGCGATGTGAACTAGATTATTGACTCTAGTGCAAGTGGGAGACTGAAGGAAATATGCCCTAGAGGCAATAATAAAGTTATTATTTATTTCCTTATATCATGATAAATTTTTATTATTCATGCTAGAATTGTATTAACCAGAAACATAATACATGTGTGAATACATAGACAAACAGAGTGTCACTAGTATGCCTCTACTTGACTAGCTCGTTGATCAAAGATGGTTATGTTTCCTAGCCATTGACATGAGTTGTCATTTGATTAACGGGATCACATCATTAGGAGAATGATGTGATTGACTGGACCCATTCAGTTAGCTTAGCACATGATCGTTTAGTATTCTGCTATTGCTTTCTTCATGACTTATACATGTTCCTATGACTATGAGATTATGCAACTCCCGTTTACCGAAGGAACACTTTGTGTGCTACCAAACGTCACAACGTAACTAGGTGATTATAAAGGTGCTCTACAGGTGTCTCCGAAGGTACTTATTGGGTTGGCGTATTTCGAAGGATTTGTCACTCCGATTGTCGGAGAGGTATCTCTGGGCCCACTCAGTAATGCACATCACTATAAGCCTTGCAAGCATTGTAACTAATGAGTTAGTTGCGGGATGATGTATTACAGAACGAGTAAAGAGACTTACCGGTAATGAGATTGAACTAGGTATTGAGACACCGACGATCGAATCTCGGGCAAGTAACATACCGATGACAAAGGGAACAACGCATGTTGTTATGCGGTCTGACCGATAAAGATCTTCGTAGAATATGTGGGAGCCAATATAAGCATCCAGGTTCTGCTATTGGTTATTAACCGGAGACGTGTCTCGGTCATGTCTACATAGTTCTCGAACCCGTAGGGTCCGCACGCTTAAAGTTTCGATGACGGTTATAGTATGAGTTTATGAGTTTTGATTTACCTAAGGTAGTTCGGAGTCCCGGATGAGATCGGGAACATGACGAGGAGTCTTGAAATGGTCGAGACGTAAAGATCGATATATTGGACGACTATATTCGGACATCAGAAATGTTCCGAGTGATTCAGGTATTTTTCGGAGTACCGAGGAGTTACGGGAATACGGGAAAGAAGTATTGGGCCTTAATAGGTGTCGGTGTCAAAACCGGCGGATCTCGGGTAGGGGGTCCCGAACTGTGCGTCTAGGCGGATGGTAACAGGAGGCAGGGGACATGATGTTTTACCCAGGTTCGGGCCCTCTTGATGTAGGTAAAACCCTACGTCCTGCTTGATTAATATTGATGATATGGGTAGTACAAGAGTAGATCTACCACGAGATCAAGGAGGCTAAACCCTAGAAGCTAGCCTATGGTATGATTGTTCTTCTATCCTACGGACTAAAACCCCCCGGTTTATATAGACACCGGAGAGGGTTAGGGTTACACAGACTCGGTTACAATGGTAGGAGATCTACATATCGTATCGCCAAGCTTGCCTTTCACGCCAAGGAAAGTCCCTTCTGGACACAGGACAAAGTCTTGAATCTTGTATCTTCATAGTCCAGGAGTCTGGCTGAAGGTATAGTCCGGCTATCCGGACACCCCCTAATCCAGGACTCCCTCAGTAGCCCCTGAACCAGGCTTCAATGACGACGAGTCCGGCGCGCAGATTGTCTTCGGCATTGCAAGGCGGGTTCCTCCTCCAAGTACTTCATAGAAGATTTTGAACACAAAGGATAGTGTCCAGCTCTGCAAAATAAGTTTCCACATATTTCCATAGAGATAATAATATTACACAAATCTAATCTGCTGACGTATTCCGTAGCGTGACATCACACTACTTTATTCGAATCGTTTTTACTCCCCACCTCAGCGCATTTCGCGAGGCAGTTTCCTTGGCACGTCTTGTCAAAGCAGAGATCGTGTCCCCTTTATTTACGGGATTCTCATCAATACGGACGTGGGTAACCCAACCGCGCCATTGATTATGGCGCTTGGGAGATAAGCGAGTTTTATCAGGCCGGTGGGGATGCATAGCCGCATCCGCCCATATAAGGGGATAAGGATCCACCTTTTTACCTACGCCTTCTTCCTCCTTTGCCTATCCGTCTTCCGCGCACTCGAGCTCTAGCGCCCAAGCCCGCATTCCCCACCTCGACCTTCTCCAGTCATGTCCGGAGCGGGAGGCAAGTGGATGGTCTCCTCCGTCACGGCGGGGCACATCAAAAAAACTGAGGAAGGCTGGATACTTGTCTAACGACATCGCGCACCAGCTTCCCGAAGAGGGGCAGCTCCTCCCCACCCCAAGGCCCCATGAGAGGGTAGTGTTCCTTCCCCACTTCCTCCGCGGACTGGGCTTTCCTCTCCACCCATTCGTCCGGGGACTCATGTTCTACTATAGCCTGGATTTCCATGATCTGGCCCCGAACTTCATCCTCAACATCTCGGCGTTTATCGTCGTGTGCGACGCTTTCCTCTGCATCCGCCCCCATTTCAGCCTATGGCTCAAGACTTTCAATGTCAAGCCGAAGGTGGTGCACGGCAACCAGGCGGAGTGCGGAGGCGCCATGGCGGGCAAGATGCCCAACGTTCTATGGCTCGAGGGCTCCTTTGTGGAGACCCTGAAGGGGTGGCAATCGGGGTGGTTTTACATCACCGAGCCGTGCGACCCTCAGTGGGTCGCAGCCCCCGAGTTCCAGTCCAGACCCCCTACGCGGTTCACGTCCTGGAAAGAGATGGGCCTGTCGTGGGGCAGCAAAGAAGAGGTGACTGGACTGCAAAAATGCATCCAAACCCTGGTGAACAAGTAGCTCAAGCTTGTCAACGTAGTCCAGGTTATGCTCATCCGCCAGATCCTCCCGTGTCAACAACGGGCCTTCAATCTGTGGGAGTTCGACCTGACGCAACACCGAACTCTGAGCAGGCTCTTCGACACAACGTACGAAGATGCCTGGAAGGTGCTTTTCAAGGGCGCCGAGGCTCCCGCATCCGCTTCCGAGGATCGCGGATTCAGCACGCAGCGTCACGCTAGTGCGGTAAGCTATTTGTACCTTTTACAAGCTATTAGTTTTCCATAGTTTGACTCTATGCGGGATCTAAGCTCCCTTACCTTTGACAGGATTGGCAGGCAAAGTCCGGACAGATCGACTGTCCGGCTCATTTGCCCGAAGACCTAGCCGATGCTCGCTTGGCGAAGCTGCTGGTTCCGGCACCCTATGTGGTGCCGGAGAAGAAGGCCAAGAAGAAGGCCACAGGGACTCGAAAGAGTGCCCGACGCCTGGAGGTGTCGGATTCATCATCCGACGAATCCGAGACGCACACCTCCCGTGGAAACAAGGAGGAGGAAGAAGAAACCTCTCCCCCCCCCCAGCGGAGGGAGGAAAGAAGAGGAAGGCCGCCCCGGCCGGGGAGGCCGAAGGGTCCAAGAAGGGGAAGACCCTTCCTTCGGACTACTCCATCGACGCCGACGACGGCGAAGAGGAGTGGCCACACTGGGCCAAGCGCCCGACGAAATCGTAAGTGTTCGGACACCAGAGTAACTCGTAGTGTTCCTTCATTCCACAGCTTTCCCTTATGTCGAATATATCTATGCAGTCCGCCCAAGGCCGGGTTCGACGAGTCTTCGAGCGGCTCCTTGGATTCATCGGACGTGAATTCACTTCCGCCCGCTACCTCGCCCCGCCCTACAGACGATGCCGAGGTGGCGTCCCAACAGGTTCCAAGCCAGGAGAGGGTGGTCCTGGAGGAGTCGCAAGGCGACCTCCTGGACTCCAGGAGTAAAGGGGATAGATCCCCCCAGGGCTCCAAGTCCGGCCCTAGGCCGGACACCGCTCCGGAACCTTCAAAGGTTCCAGACTCCGGCGGGCGACCTCCTTCCAAGAGGAGCAATCCCACCAAGCCGGTGACCCCCGTCCAACCGGAGGCGCCAGACAATCTGTTGGAGGTGCTTAAAGGCGCCTCCATCGACGAGGAGCACCGCACCATTATGAGTGTGGTGGTCCAGAAGGTTCAGTCCCCCAAGAGCGGACTGACTGAAGCTTGTGCCAGCCTTTTAACAGGCTTTGAGGTAAGTAAAGAATGTGTAAAAATATTACCGCATAGACAGTAGCCCCTGATGCTCTGTTTGGCATTCGGGAAGAAAAACCGAATAGAGGATCAAATAAAATTCGCAGGAGTCTAACAAAAAGGAGTCAATATGCATATGCAGGCTTCTCTGCTGGCGTCTGCCGCACTGACTATGGAAGTGGACATGCTAAAACAGAACCTCGAGCAGTCCGAGCAAGAGCTCGGGCTTGCCAAGAAGCAGCTCGAGGATAAGGAAGGTAAGAAATACCTTGTTTAAATATATAAAAAGGTGCAATTGCAAAAAATGACAGGATTATCGTGGCTATTATAGGGGCCATGTCTGAGGTGGCGACCCTTAAGCAAGCGCTGTCCGAGGCCGAGAAGAGGGCGGCCACGGAGCGCACCGAGCGGGAGAAGTATGAGGCCCAGATTGGCGAGGTGCGGCAAGAGCTCCAGGCTCTCATGAAAAAACATGAGAGTTTGGAGCTTGACTCAAAGACGCGAGCATCCGAGCTCGCAGCGGCTATTGAAAATGCGAAGTCTGCCAAGGCCAAATCCGAGAAGGCCCTCCAGGAGTTGGATGCGGTGAAAAAGATAGCGGCGGGTAAGGCATTCTTTATGCAAAGAGAACATAAAAAAGTAAGTTACTTGTTACTTACCCGAATCCGGAGCTCTCCAGGAGCATTCGCAAATCTTCCCCGTAGTGTGTCCGATGCCGCCGCATTCTACCGAGCCAAGGAGGGCAGCTCGACGGAGAAGGTGTTCTGGTCTCAGTATGCTGAGGCCGGACACCCTGTGCCCCTAAGCGACCAGCTGAAGCAACTGGTCGAGCTCCACAAGGTGGCCGAACAGGCCATGAAGGGCCTCATAGTTCGCTTGTGGCCTGGAGAGGCTCTGCCTAGGAGCTACTTCGGGCTGGTGCGGCGGCCGGTGGAGGCCTCTCTAAGGCTCGAAGTCATCAAGTGCTCCGTATGCATCGAAGGTGCCCGTAGGGCCCTTGCCCGCCCTAAGGTGCACTGGGGCAAGCTGGATGCTGAGAAGCTTGTGAAGGACGGGCCACCGCCGGGGAAAGAGCATCGCAAGCCCGAGAATTATTATAAGGATGTTCTGAAGGGTGCCCACCTTATGGCGGATGAATGTTCCAGGGATGTAATTTTTGAGTAAAACTCGCTCGTTTTGTCCTGTGTGCTGAAAACTTGTTGATATGCGCTAAGCAATGCTTTTGGAATTTAAAATATTACCTTTTGTGCGGCCGTTTATCAATTTTGAGTGATGGCGAGTCGTCGGCTTATGCCCCTGTGCCACTAGTGCTGGGGTGTTCGGGATAAACCTGAGCGCTCTTTTCCCCATGTTTGGGTCCTTCGAGGGAGGCACTCAGCACAACGAACAAGGCAATCGGACTATAATGCTTGAACACTCTCACTTAGCCATAGAATTCTATAATTTTAAATTTCGGCGAAGCCCCTGGTATTCGGAAGACCGAGTTCGGGGCGCTATCCACGCCTTGGTCGGACAGAGCCGACTCCTCGCTCTAAGCGGCATAAGTCTTTAGGGACTCGAAAAACCTCTCGAATAGCGACCAGCTCTCGCTTCATCATGACAGTCAGTTTTAGCTTTCTCTACTGAGGTGCTTAGCCCAGCTCAACTGGGGCACAATCGCAGTTGTTCTCCTAGTTCTACCTTAGCCGATATAGCGGAACGTAAGGCACCAAAACATAGGAGCCGGGCAAACCTAACTATTAACCCAAGACATGATTCGGAGCCGATGCATATAATGCTATAAGTTTGGGGTACCGCACTTGTTAAAGTGTTCGGGCTTCTCACACCATATTGAGGGGTACTAAAGCCCCTGGCGTATTTGGCCGTACCAAAGTGTACGGGTGCAACATGTCGTTAATGAACATATATTTGTAACGCCGTATCAAAGCAGAACGATACAAATAACGCGATAAGCAAAAGGTTGGACTATTTAACATGTCCGTTCCAGGGGCAGGCTGCGGAATGGTATGCAAAACAGGTATACTGCTCGTGATAGAGACCACCTGGGAGTTCCGTTAATGCGGCGTGGCTTGTCTGCTTCCCTGGTTCTTGCATCGTTTGTGCGGCAATTGTACTGCCGGACAGGCCTTCCGAAGAATGGAGTCCTGAAAGTAAGAGAAAATTAAAAAATCGGCAGCCCCTAGTGCGGTTTAAGCCGTGTTTCGGGCATGCCGTGATGGTGCCCCTCCCCCTGTACCCATGGTATTTCTAGAGCGTAGTTATGTACACGAAGCACCGGTGTCGCATTTTCGCGATGGCTGGGGTTGGGGCTGCATTGCTACGCCTGCTCAGAATGTGCAAGGCGGTCTTGTTGTAGGTTACTCCGGGCGCGCTTGACGGTGTCCGGATGTTTAATGGCCGGACTGGAGAACTACCTGGAGAGGCTGCTTTGTACTTCCGATGCAAGGGCCGCCGTGTGCTCCTTCGTTCGGAGGGAGCGTTCGGTGTTTCCATTGACCGTAATTACTCCTCGAGGGCTTGGCATCTTGAGCTTAAGGTATGCGTAGTGCGGTACCACATTGAACTTGGCGAATGCGGTTCGCCCGAGCAGTGCGTGATAGCCACTGCGGAACAGGACTATGTCGAAGATTAACTCCTCGCTTCGGAAATTATCCGGAGATCCGAAGACCACTTCAAGTGTAACTGAGCCTGTACAGTTGGCCTCTACACCTGGTATGACGCCTTTAAAGGTCGTTTTGGTGGGCTTAATCCTCGAGGGATCTATGCCCATTTTCCGCACTGTATCCTGGTAAAGCAGGTTCAGGCTACTACCGCCGTCCATAAGGACTCTAGTGAGATGAAATCCGTCAATAATTGGGTCTAGAACCAATGCGGCGAATCCGCCATGACGGATGCTAGTGGGGTGGTCCCTTCGATCAAAGGTGATCGGGTAGGAGGACCATGGGTTGAACTTCGGGGTGACTGGCTCCATCGCGTATACGTCCCTTAACGCACGCTTCCGCTCCCTCTTGGGGATGTGGGTTGCGTATATCATGTTCACCGTCCGCACTTGTGGGGGGAAACCCTTCTGTCCACTATTGTTCGGCGGCCGGGGCCCTTCATCGTCATCGCTATGCAGCCCCTTGTCTTTATTTTCGGCATTTAACTTGCCTGCCTGCTTGAACACCCAACAATCCATGTTGGTGTGATTGGCTAGCTTTTCGGGGGTGCCATGTATTTGGCACAAGCGGTCGAGTATTCGGTCCAAACTGGACGGGCCCTGAGTATTTCTTTTGAATGGCTTTTTCCGCTGACCGGATTTATAGCCTCTGAATCCGGCATTAACTGTCGTATCCTCAACACTGTCGTCGTTAATGCAGTGCTTCTGCTTGTTGCGACGCGACCTGCCACTACTGTCTCTGGTATCCGAATTACGAGGGTTCTTGGTCATATTGTTGCTACGAGCAAGCCAGCTGTCTTCTCCCGCGCAAAAGCGGGTCATGAGTGCCGTGAGTGCTGCCATAGATTTCGGCTTTTCCTGTCCAAGGTGCTGGGCAAGCCACTCGTCACGGATATTGTGCTTGAAGGCTGCTAGGGCCTCTGCGTCCGGACAGTCAACTATTTGATTTTTCTTTGTTAGGAACCGTGTCCAGAATTGCCTGGCTGATTCCTCTGGCTGCTGAATTATGTGGCTTAGGTCATCGACGTCTGGTGGTCGCACATAAGTGCCCTGGAAGTTGTCGAGGAATGCGGCTTCCAGGTCCTCCCAACAACTGATTGATTTTGCTGGCAGGCTGTTAAGCCAATGCCGAGCTGGTCCTTTAAGCTTGAGTGGGAGGTATTTGATAGCGTGTAGATCGTCGCCACGAGCCATGTGGATATGAAGGAGATAATCCTCGATCCATACCGCATGATCTGTTGTGCCATCATATGATTCGATGTTTACGGGTTTGAAACCCTCGGGGATTTGATGATCCATTACTTCATCTGTGAAGCATAGTGGGTATGCGGCGCCTCTGTACTGGGCTATATCACGACGTAGCTCAAATGAGCTTTGTCTGTTGTGTTCGGTCCTACCGGATTTGCTGTGTCCTGCGTGACGGTCATCGTCTCGAGTCGTGGGGCGCCCACGCGATCCGTAGATCGATCTTGTTTGCCTTGCCTTGTCCTCCAATATATCTTGCAGGTCTGGCGCATTTTCCCGTGCCTTAGTATGTTTTGAGCGGCGCTGGGGTGCGGCTTGAGTGGAAGGCCGAGAGGCCTCTCTGTCGCGGCCACGAGGTGGCCGGTCGGCCGTATCATGTGCTGGTGATGTTGGTTTAGGTGCTTCCTCCTCTAATCGGGGTAGCAACCTGCGCTTTGGGTAGCTCTTGGAGGGGCGTTTGAGTTCATACTCTTCCGCCGCAAGGACTTCAGTCCATCTGTCGGCTAGCAAATCTTGATCAGCTCTAAGCCGTTGTTGTTTTTTCTTGAGGCTGCTTGCCGTGGCCATAAGCCTGCGTTGAAAACACTCTTGCTCGATGGGATCCTCTGGCACGACGAATTTGTTGTCGCCGAGGCTTGCCTCGTCTTCGGAGGGAGGCATATAATTATCGTCCTCGACCTCTCTGTCTGCCGCTCTCTCATGAGGGATGGCTTCTCCATCCTCCTGTGTTGAATCTTGCTGGAGGGGGTTTTCTTCGGCACTCTCCGGAGTATTATTATCTCCCATGCCGGAATCACCGTTTTTGCTTTGGCGGGATTTTGAGCGGCGCCGCTGACGCCGGCGCTTGGGCTGTTTCTTGGAGGGGTCATCCTTCGATGTTCCATCGCCATCTCCTTCTTTTGGGGTGTCCACCATGTATATGTCATATGACAAGGTGGCTTTCCAGTGCCCTATAGGCGCTGGTTCTTGATCGTCTCCTGCATCGGCGTCCATACCATCGATGTCTTCGGAGTCAAAGTCGAGCATGTCGGTTAAATCGTCGACAGTGGCTACAAAGTGGGTGGTGGGTGGGCTTTGAATTTCTTCATCGTCCGTATCCCAACCTTGCTGACCGTAGTCCGGCGAGGGCTCTCCTGATAAAGAGAGAGACTTTAGTGTCTTCAGAATGTCGCCGAAGGGCGAGTGCTGAAAGATGTCCGCGGCGGTAAACTCCATGAACGGCGCCCAATCGGATTCGATCGGCAGGGGCGCGGAGGGCTTGGAGTCCGGAGAGAAGTCCGGCTCCTTGGAGTCACGAGCCTCGCGGAGTGCGGGGCTGGTGCTTGGCTCGATCGCTGTTGGGATCGCAGCCCCCGAGGCGGCGTCCAACCACCCATCCTCGATCGGCGCAGTTGGCTCCGAATTAAGTGTCGAAGCCGATGCGGGTGTGACCTCCAGGGCACTGTTCAGTGGCAGAGCTAGATCATGCCCGTCATGACAGTGCAGCGCGCTCGGCAGTGGCTCGAATCCGTCGAAGATCAAGTCCCCGCGGATGTCAGCCGTGTAGTTTAAACTTCCAAATCTGACCTGATGGCCAGGGGCATAGCTTTCGATCTGCTCCAGATGGCCAAGCGAATTGGTCCGCAGTGCGAAGCCGCCGAAGACGAAGATCTGTCCAGGGAAAAAGGTCTCACCCTGGACTGTGTCGCTATTGATGATCGGAGGATCCATCGGGCCTAAAAGTAATGACACAGAGGAACTCTCAATGAAAGCACCAATGTCGGTGTCAAAACCGGCGGATCTCGGGTAGGGGGTACCGAACTGTGCGTCTAGGCGGATGGTAACAGGAGGTAGGGGACACGATGTTTTACCCAGGTTCGGGCCCTCTTGATGGAGGTAAAACCCTACGTCCTGCTTGATTAATATTGATGATATGGGTAGTACAAGAGTAGATCTACCACGAGATCAAGGAGGCTAAACCCTAGAAGCTAGCCTATGGTATGATTGTTCTTCTGTCCTATGGACTAAAACCCCCCGGTTTATATAGACACCGGAGAGGGTTAGGGTTACACAGAGTCGGTTACAATGGTAGGAGATCTACATATCGTATCGCCAAGCTTGCCTTCCACGCCAAGGAAAGTCCCTTCAGGACACGGGACGAAGTCTTCAATCTTGTATCTTCATAGTCCAGGAGTCGGGCTGAAGGTATAGTCCGGCTATCCGGACACCCCCTAATCCAGGACTCCCTCAATGGGCCTTAGTGGGAAGGAGAGGCAGCAGCCAGGAGGTGGCGCGCGCCCCTCCCAAGCCAAGTCCGAATTGGACAAGGGATTTGGGGCGCGGCCCCCCTCTCCCTTCCTTCCCCTCTTCCCCCCCTTTCCCCCTTCTCCTAGTTGGACTTGCAAAGGAGGAAACCTACTCCAACTAGGAGTAGGAATCCTACTCCCTTGGCGCGCCCCTCCTAGGGCCGGCCTCCTCCTCCCTTGCTCCTTTATATACGGGGGCAGGGGGCACCCCATAGACACAACAATTGATTTGATCTTTTAGCCGTGTGCGGTTGCCCCCTCCACCATAGTCCACCTCGATAATATTGTAGCGGTGCTTAGGCGAAGCCCTGCGTCGGTAGAACATCATCATCGTCACCATGCCGTCGTGTTGATGAAACTCTCCCTCAACACTCGGCTGGATCGGAGTTCGAGGGATGTCATCGAGCTGAACGTGTGCTGAACTCGGAGGTGCCGTGCGTTCGGTACTTGGATCGGTCGGATTGTGAAGACGTACGACTACATCAACCGCGTTGTGCTAACGCTTCCGCTTTCGGTCTACGAGGGTACGTAGACAACACTCTCCCTCTCGTTGCTATGCATCACCATGATCTTGCGTGTGCGTAGGAATATTTTTTAAATTACTACGTTCCCCAACATTTCTTTCCCTACTATATAAGTGAGTCTTCTTCCTCTCGCTCCCCCAAGCTTCATTGTTGCTCAAAAGCTCTCTCTTGCCCTATCTATCTCCCTAGCCAATCAATCTTGTTGATTTCCTAGGGATTGGTTGACAAGGCCTGGATCTACACTTCTACCAAGAGAAATTTGATTCCCCCCTCTAATCCCTTGCGGATCTTGTTACTCTTGGGGTGTTTGAGCAGCCTAGACGGTTGAGGTCACCTCGGAGCTACATTTCATTGTGGTGAAGCTTCGTGGTGGTGTTGGGAGCCTCCAATTCGGTTGTGGAGATTGCCCCCAACCTTGTTTGTAATTGCTGCCTTCAAGGTCACCACTAGTGGAATCACGACATCTTGCATTGTGCGAGGACGTGAGGAAAATACGGTGGCTGTCGGTGTCAAAACCGGCGGATCTCGGGTAGGGGGTCCCGAACTGTGCGTCAAGGTCGGATGGTAACAGGAGACAAGGGACACTTTATTTTACCCAGGTTCGGGCCCTCTCGATGGAGGTAAAACCCTACTCCTGCTAGATTAATATTGATGATATGGGTAGTACAAGAGTGGATCTACCACGAGATCAAGGAGGCTAAACCCTAGAAGCTAGCCTATGGTATGATTGTGTGTGATGATGGTTGTCCTACGGACTACAACCCTTCGGTTTATATAGACACCGGATAGGGTTAGGGTTACACAGAGTCGGTTACAATGGTAGGAGATCTCGAATATCCGCACACCTAGCTTGCCTTCCACGCCAAGAAAAGATCCTTCCGGACACGGGACGAAGTCTTCAACTTTGTATCTTCATAGTCCTGGAGTCCGGCTGAAGGTATAGTTCGGCTATCCGAACACCCCCTAATCCAGGACTCCCTCAGTAGCCCCTGAACCAGGCTTCAATGACGATGAGTCCGGCGTGCAGATTGTCTTCGGCATTGCAAGGATGGTTCCTCCTCCAAGTTCTTCAAGAAGATTGTAAACACCACAGAATAGTGTCCGGCTCTACAAAATAAGTTTCCACATATTGCCATACAGAGAATAATATTAACACCAATCAAATCTGCTGACGTATCCCGCAGTGCGTCATAACACTGCGGCCAAGCCTTCTATATAAATTGTTTTCATTGTTCCACCTCAGCTCGTTTAGCAAGGCGGTTTCCTTGGCACGTCTTGTCGAAGCAGAGATCGTGTGCCCCCTTTAACGGGATTCTCATTAATACGGACGTGGGTAACCCAATCGTGCCTGTTAGCACGTCTTGCCTTAATTAAAGGCTAGTCCAAGACGGTTACGGGGAGGGCGCTTGACATTTTGCCTCTTATAAAGAGACCAAGGCCCTGTTCCCCACTTCTATTCTCAAAACAAGTTCGCCCGTCGCCTCGAGTTCCAGCATCCTAGGCTTCCAGATTCCGAGCGCACCGGATCTTCGATAATGTCCGGCTCCGACCTCCAAGGCCGATGGATGCCCTCCTCTGTTACGGAGGAAGACGTATCAAGATTCAGGGAACCTAGATTCCTGACCAGGGAGATTCCACACAGGCTGCCTGTTCAAGGATAGGTGATCCCTAGCCCTCAACCCGGCGAGAGTGTGGTATTCATATCCCACTTCCTTCGCGGATTAGGCTTCCCCGTGGATCCTTTTGTAAGGGGGCTGATGTTTTATTATGGGCTGGAATTCCACGACTTAGCTCCGGAGTCCATCCTCCATATCTCCTCGTTCATAGTTGTGTGCGAAGCGTTCCTCCGTGTTACCCCTCACTTCGGACTGTGGCTCAAGACCTTCAAAGTAGAACCGAAGATAATCGAAGGGCGTCACGCAGAGTGCGGAGGCGCTGCTATAAAAAGAAATGTCGACGCTCCATGGCCCGAGGGCGCTTTTCAAGAGGGGCTTGGCTTATGGCAACAGGAGTGGTTCTACATCACCGCTCCTCGGGGCACCGCGTGGGTGGCGCCTCCGGCCTTTCGCTCGGGTCCCCCACCACGGTTAGCATCGTGGATTAACACGGGGTTAGATCGGGGCTTGCCCAAAGACGTTCCTCTGCTGCAGGGACGTATTATGGATCTCTTGAAGGGAGACTTAGACCTAGTCAAGGTGACACAAGTCATGCTGATCCGCCGGACACTGCCTGGCCAACGTCGCCCCCTTCGCTTGTGGGAATTCAATCCGGAGGGACCACGAGCTCTCCAGAATTTTATGGGCGTGACGCCTGTGGAGATGTATGAACTGTTCTTCGGATCACAAGAAGTGAGTCCGGATTTGACCGAGGATGCTGGTTTAAGCCGCAATCGCCCGGATACTCAAGTAGGTGACCTTTCGACCGGACCTTCTATCCGTATAATTAACTTGCTTTTAACAGCGCTTCTCCTTTTAAGCAGGAGTGGATAGCGAAGGCGAAGCTGGTCAGGTGTCCGGCTCCCCTTCCCGAAACCAGGCTGGATCCCGTGCTAGTCAGGATGCTGGAGGAAGTGCCTTTGGAGGGAAATAAGGGGGAGGACAAGGAAACCATGGCCTCTTCGAAAGAGGCCCTTCCGAAGGGGGGAATCGACAAATCCTCTCCTAAGGGAAAGAAAAGGGCCGCCTCTGATGACCCGGAGACCGTAGCCTCGAAGCGGGGGAAAGAATCCTTGTCAGAGGACCGAACGCCGGGGAGCCCCTCGGCCAAACTAAACCCTAAAAGGGACCAGCTCTCCAGCGAGCCATAAGTAGAAGAAGAGTCTTTATTTTAAGAGAAATCCTTGATTTATATCTGAGAAGTTTTAACCGAAACCATACTTTGTAGTTCGGACCTCAGCCTTTCTCAGCAGAACTCGTCCTCGGGGGATCTCCTTCCAGAGATGATGGAGAGCGGAACGCCTCCTCCTTCTGTATCGCCTAGCAAGGCGGGCGACGCTGAAGTGTCATCGCGGGGGATTTCTCCGGATCCGCTAAAGGCGGATGGTGCTGCCCCCCAAGGTTCTCCGTGTTCGGCCTTTGAGGAAGGCAATGGGACGAGTCCGGCACCGTCTGGTGTTCGGTCGGAGGAGCTAAAGACTCTGCTGGGGCGAGCCTCTGTCTCAGAGGAGCACCGTGCGTTAATGAGCACGGTGATTGAAAAGATTTCATCCACAGAAAGCGGACTGCATGAGGCCGTCAAGAGTTTAGTGGCAGGCCTTGAGGTATGTTTTAAATAACGTATATTTGTATTAATTGCGCATAAATAAAGTGCGCCCTGTGTAGATAGTAGCCCCTGAGACTCTGTGCGTCGTAAAGATGTACGGCGCGCAGAGGATCTTAATACCAGGTCCTTTAAGTGGCACCTTTATATGTAGGTGGCTGATTGTCCGGAGTCAAGCCGGACTTGTGAATATGCCAAACTAAAGCGAAAACTGGATGAGGCAGAAGCCGACATCGTGCTTGTTAACAAGCGGCTTGATGGTGCTCAAGGTATTGAAATCATTAGGCGATTGTTAGTAAGATGAGCTGTATGTCAATATCTTACCGTGTGTGTGCTTGACGCAGATGGTGCAGCCGCCGTGGAAGGTCTTAGGGCCGAACTCGCCCGAGCGAAGGATCAAGCCAGAAAAAGCGATGCGGCTGCCATGAAAGCCCTTGAAGAGCTGAAAGCCGAATAGGCTGCCCATTGCCGAAGCAAGGATGAAATGGCTGATATGGCCGTAAAGTTAAAGAGCGCTACTGACCGTTGCAAGCTTCTTGAAGAAGAAGATCGGGCGAAGCAAACGAGCTTAGAGAAGGCTGTTGCTGACGCCAAGGACGCCCGCTCTATAATGAGAGCGGCGAGGGAAGAGCTGCGTCAAGCCGGACAGATTGCGGGTGGAAAGCCCTTCTCGCTGCGAAGAAAATTTTGTGATCCGAAGTTTGCCCCGTTAAACCGGATGTGGAGTATAGAGGACACCTATCTGGATTTGGCGGCTAGTGCCACTGATGCGACCGAACACTTTCGAGATAAAAAGGATCATGAAGTGGAGAAGCTCTTTTGGTCGCAATTCATCAATCCAGAGCGTCTGCTGGCAGTGGACGATCGCCTGGCCCAATGGGCCGAGCTGAATAGGTTGTCCGGACTCGCCATGAAGTACGTCATGGATCGTCTGTGTCCGGGGAGATCGAAACCGAAGAGCTATTTCAGCTTGGTGCAGCAATTGCTAGACGTGGTGCCACGTGTTGATGCTATGAAGAGGTCAGCGTGCGTAGAGGGCGCTCGGCTGGCTCTTGCCCGTGTCAAGACATACTGGGCAGATATGGAGCCCACCATTGTTGCGTCCCGGGATTCGGACAAAAGTCGAACACCTGCCGAGCACTATTTTGAGGAAGTCCTCGAAGGCGCTCGCGTAATAGAGACGCAGTGCTCGAAGGATGCTATATTATGATAGCATATGTAATCATAAAACAGTATTTTGATAAATTGTAGTGGCATTTTTAGACTTGTGCCTTCAAGTATTAAGAACACCTCCTGTGCGGCCGTTTTAATATATATAAATTTTGAAAGATTGCAGTCGTTGGCTTCAGCCCCCACGCACATAGTGCGGGGGTGCGCGTAGAAGATGCATTTTCACACTTAACCCAACGTCTTGGTCCTACAAAGGAGGTGATAGCGCAGCGGGCTAGGCAACCGGACTATAATGCTTTAACACTTTCACTTAGCCATAGGAGCTTGACAGTGGGACTCTTTAGGTAGCCCTTTAGTGGCGAATGCGCTTTGCCCGAGTTCGGAGCGCGTACGTGCCTGACCGGGAAACGACCCTTCATCAAAGCGGAGGGATTCGAAAAATCCCTATGAGTCATCGAGTGGCGACCAGTCTCGCGCTACATCATGACAGTCGGTTTTCGGCTTTCTCTACTGAGGTGCTCACCCGGCCGAACCGGGGCACAATCGCAGTAGTTCTCCTAGTGCTACCTTTGCCGATAGAGCGGAACATAAGGTAGCCGAACTCAGGAGCCAGGCAACCCAACATATGACCAAAATCATGATTCGGAGCTGATGCATATAGTGCCAAAACTCGCGACGCCGGACACTCCCTAAGGTGTTCAGTCTTTATCAGTACGGGTGAGACAACACCCTTAAAAAAAGAGCCCCTAGTGTCCAGGTACGAGCAAAAATTTCTGGCGTGGCCACATGCCAAAACGCCAGCCTCCTCCTTGGTTATAGTAGAAAAAACCAGGGGATGTATAGCAGCAAGAGACAGTAAAAAAGGTTTACGCAGGGTCTTAATCTAAAAAGAAACCTTAGGACGGGTCCCTACTGCATGTCTGCGCCTGTGTCTCCGCTGTGCCGTGTCCTGGACGGGCGTCGCACGACGTTCATCTGTAAAAGAGAAGAACTGAATTGAAAATGGGTTGTGCGGGGTAAAAAAGGTAATAAACAAAATATAAAGTAAAAAATATATAAAGTTGAGCTTTATTGTCTCTGCGTATAGCCCCCGGTACGGGGGTATATGGCATTATGATCCTGCATTGATGATGGACTTGTGCCGAACTCATTGAGTCCGGGTCCGTGGCCTTTGATGACTTATATAAAAAAGTCTTTTGGCTGGCGAGGCCACTTTACTGTGCGGCTGTTTAAGCAGCCGCTCAATCCTCCGTTTAGAGGAGGCGCATTTTAGTGCGCTCCCTTTAAAGAGATGATGCCTCGTGGACCGGGCATCTTAAGTGTGAGAGATGCATAATGCGGTATTGCGTTAAAGCGAGCGAAAGCTCCGCGTCCCATTAGCGCTTGATAGCGACCTGAAAACGGGACTACATGTAAGGTCAGCTTTTCGCGACGAAAGTTATTGGGAGAGCCAAATATGACCACAAGCCGGAGAAAACCCATACAATGGGTGTCCGGGCCTGGTGCTACCCCTTGAAAGGAGGTTTTGCTGTGGCGGATTCTTGCTGGGTTTATGCCCATGCGGTGGATTGTATCCTGATATATCAGGTTTAGTCCACTGCCGCCGTCCATAAGGACATTGGTAAACTGGAATCCATCGATTATTGGATCCAGTATCAGGGCAGTCCGGCCTGCGTTTTTGATATTTCTAGAATAATCTAGCTGATCAAAAATGAATGGCTTTAGTGACCAGTGGCGGGACTCCTGAGGGGAAAGTTTGATTGTACGTACCTTTATGGGTGCCATACGTTTTGTGACGTGAAGTAAGTTCACTGTTTTGACTTCTTGCGGGAAGTTCTTTTGTTTCCTGGTATTCTACCTTTGGGGTTCGTCCTCTTCTTCACTTGGTGTGTCGAGCCCCTTGTGTTCGGCGTTAAGCTGTCCGGATTGTTTAAAACCCCAACAGTCTCTGTGGGTGTGATTGGCAGGCTTCCCAGGAGTACTGTGTATCTGACATATTCTGCCCAGGATTCTATTTAAGCTGGACGGATCATCCCTGTTATCCTGAGGGGGTGGTTTTGTTTGATTTTGTCGCGAGCTTTTGAATCCGGCATTGACTGCCGCGCTCTTCGGACTTTTTCCTTTGATTCGGCGACGGTCCTTATTTCGTCGCGGTTTTCCGTTTCCATCCCTGATTTTGGATGTACTTGGGTCGCTGGGGCTGCGCCGTGCCAACCAGCTGTCCTCTCCTGCGCAAAAGCGGGTCATGAGGCTTGTGAGTGCGGCCATTGTTCTTGGCTTTTCCTGGCCGAGGTGTCTGGCGAGCCATTCGTCTCGGACATTATGCCTGAAAGCTGCTAAGGCCTCGGCGTCCAGACAATCCACTATCTGATTCTTTTTAGTAAGGAATCTGTTCCAGAACTGTCGCGCTGATTCTCCGGGCTGTTGGGTTATGTGACTGAGATCGTCTGCGTCCGGAGGGCGGACGTAGGTCCCTTGGAAATTTGCTCGGAAAGCGTCCTCGATCTCTTCCCAACTTCCAATTGTGTTTTCGGGAAGGCTTTTAAGCCAGTGCCGGGCTGGCCCTTCAAGCTTAAGGGGTAAATATTTGATGGCGTGGAGATCGTCTCCTCTAGCCATATGTATGTGGAGGATATAATCCTCGATCCAGACTCCGGGGTCTGTTGTTCCATCGTACGCCTCTATGTTGACGGGTTTGAATCCCTCTGGAAATTCATATTCCAGGACCTCATCGGTGAAACATAGGGGGTGTGCGGCGCCCCTGTATTTGGGTGTGGCGGATTCTGATGATAGCTTTTTTGCATTGCTTGTGAGAGCTTGCTTTCTTGGCCCGTAAATGGACCTGGCTTGGCCATGATGCGAGTCTTTAATTGGGTCGCATGCCGTATTGAATGCGGCGCCACTTGCCGTTTTATGGTGGACGTGTGGTCGTCTATCCGACCGTATGGCTTTTTTATTTTTCGAATGCGAGGGCTCTAGGGCCTCTTGATCGAATTCGGGTAGTAGTTTTCTCTTCGGATAGCTTTTAGTGCGGCGGCTGCCGCCGTATTTGTCTGCGGTCTTGATTACCTTGCTCCATCTTATTCTGAGTGCATCTTCCGCCGTCTTTAGCTTCCGCTTCTGCTTTTTCAGGCTGCATGCTGTAGCAACGAGCCTTTCATGGAGATTCTTCTGCTCCGTGGTTTTATCCGGTGTGAGATCGTCCGGAGTTCTGTTATGGCCGGGGGAGGGCTGTCTGTCCTCTCTATCCGAGTTGCCCTGTTCGGACGGTTGCTCTAAGGCGCGCTCGTCGTCTACCGGTTCATCCTGCTCTATGGCTGGGTCTTGATCGAGGCGGGACTTGGCTCGGCGTTTTCGTCGCCGCTTTAATTGCTTTTCGGAGGGTTTATCCCTTTTTTCGTCCCCTTTTTCCTCGTTGTCATTTCCCTTAGGGGTATCCACCATGAATACATCATTGGGTGTGGTGGTGACCCAGCGCCTTATAGGTGCTGGTTCCTGTTCGTCTCCATCTTCGTCGTCCATACCGTCGAAGTCTTCGGATCCGAAGTCGAGCATGTCGGTTAAATCGTCGACAGTGGCTATTAAGTGGGTGGTGGGTGGGCTTTGAATTTCTTCGTCGCCTGAATCCCAACCTCGCAGACCATAATCCGGCCTGGGCTCTCCTGACAAAGAGAGAGACTTGAGAGAATTCAGGATATCACCGAAAGGTGAGCACTGAAAGATGTCCGCGGCGGTGAACTCCATTACAGGCGCCCAATCAGATTCGATCGGCGGGGGCGCGGAAGGCTCGGAGTTCGGAGAAGAGTCCGGCTCCTTGGAGTCCTGGGATGTGCGGAGTACGGGGCTGGCGTTCGGCTCGATCGCCTTTGAGATTGCAGCCCCCGAGGTGACGTCCAACTGTTCATCCTCAGAGAGTGCGGGGGGCTCCGAGTCAAAGATCGGGGCCGGAGCGTGTGCGGCCTCCAGGGTGCTATTCGGAGGCAGAGCTATATTGTGCCCCTCGAAATAGCGCGGCGCGCTTGGCTGTGGCTCGAACCCGTCGAAAATCAAGTCTCCGCGGATATCAGCCGTGTAGTTTAAGCTTCCAAACCTGACTTGATGGCCAGGGGCGTAGCTTTCGATCTTCTGTAGATGACCAAGCGAATTGGCCAGCAGAGCGAAGCCGCCGAAGATGAAGATTTGCTCGGGGAGGAAAGTCTCACCCTGGACCTCATCATTGCTGATGATCAAAGGAGCCATCGGGCCTAAAAGCGATGACACAGAGGAACTCTCAATGAAAGCTCCAATGTCGGTGTCAAAACCGGCGGATCTCGGGTAGGGGGTCCCGAACTGTGCGTCAAGGTCGGATGGTAACAGGAGACAAGGGACACTTTATTTTACCCAGGTTCGGGCCCTCTCGATGGAGGTAAAACCCTACTCCTGCTAGATTAATATTGATGATATGGGTAGTACAAGAGTGGATCTACCACGAGATCAAGGAGGCCAAACCCTAGAAGCTAGCCTATGGTATGATTGTGTATGATGATGGTTGTCCTACGGACTACAACCCTCCGGTTTATATAGACACCGGATAGGGTTAGGGTTACACAGAGTCGGTTATAATGGTAGGAGATCTCGAATATCCGCACACCTAGCTTGCCTTCCACGCCAAGAAAAGATCCTTCCGGACACGGGACGAAGTCTTCAACTTTGTATCTTCATAGTCCTGGAGTCCGGCTGAAGGTATAGTTCGGCTATCCGAACACCCCCTAATCCAGGACTCCCTCAGTGGCCCTAGTCGATTCTTGAGGAGCATTGTGCTTCCACACCGCTCCAACGGAGACGTACTTCCGCTCAAAAGGAAGGAACTTCGGTAACACATCCTCGTCTCCACCGGCTCTACTTGTGGTTACCTCTTACCTTTACTTTGTGCAAGCTTTACTTGTGTTTTTATCTCTTGCTTGCTTGCGTGTGTTGTTGTTGCTAGCATCATATAGGTTGTTCACCTAGTTGCATATTTGTTGCTAAACCTAATTTGATAAGAAAAGCTAAAAATAGGTAGTGTCCTATTCACCCCCCCCCCCCCCTCTAGTCAACCATATCGATCCTTTCAACTATGGACAGAATTCACTGCCCTAAAGTGCCCTTTTGGGCCAAATCAGCTACTCAGATCGAGGTCCCAGCTGATCACCATTCTATCTCAAGAGATAGGACGGTTGGCCCTCAGGAATGTACGGCTTGGTCCGGGTCGTTCTAGTGGCGCAAGCCCATCTTGGACTGGACCGAGTGATGTAACCCTATCTCGACCGAGTATATAATGTGAGTTAGGGCAGGAACCAAGAGAGGGGCATGGCATTCTAGAGCCATTTGGTTAGGATTTTTACCTACCCCTCATCTTCCTCCTTGCCCACCGCCACGCCCGAGAGCTTATAACACAAGAAACATTGATTGCCTTGAGCACTCGAGCAATACAATCACCAGAGGGAGGAGTAGGGTGTTACCTCCCTAGGCAGAACTTGAACCTGGGTAAACAGACTGTCTTGTGTGCAACCATCTCAATTTGTCGCTTGCATCCCCTCCGAACAAATATGCCATCTCTCGATGGTACTGCCGGCCTCAAAACACCAACATGCTTCTTATGAGTAGTAGTGGCACATGCACACAACGACAACGGCTGGCTGTGAATTTGGATTTTTATGGCGGCGAAGTGAGATCAGACTTTACAAGCACACTGCCTTGGCCACTTGAGTGGGTTATCAGCAAAGTTGCATTAAGCGTTACAGAGCCTCTCCGCACAAATCACTCTCGTTGAGAGGACGGAAACTCGGGTTTTGACTGAATACTTATCCCTAAAGAGGCATGAAACGCTCCACGCGAATTACGCAAAAGAAGACACTCACGAGTCCGTTTCAGGATGCATTTATATACTGCTACAAATAGCACCCGCTTCGGTCTTCCTGCATCCCGATCCTAAGAACGCGCACGTTACTCCCGAACCTCGCCCCGTCCATTCGGTCCTCCACGTGTAGCGACGGCTACCCCCCCCCCCCCCCCCACGCCGCGCACGCAGTTTTCGCAACTTCTTTTTGGAATGAAGTAGTATGGATGGACCACTTTTGAGGGAATTGGACAAAGTCTTGTTTTTATTTCATGGCATAACTCACTTCCCTTGCTTACCAAGAGATAGATAATCCTCCCTTGTTATGAAATCACTCCCTTGTAGTGCAAAAAGTATACTCTTTTTTAGCCTGTTAAAAAATATACTACTCTTTTTTAGGGTTCATTAGGCAAAGTAGTGATCCCAAAAGGCTTCTCAAAGAGTTCCCACTCGTAGAAAAGAAACCAACAGTAAGGCAGAGCGGAGACCATGGCAAGCCGAGTCCACGGCCGAGCCCAGTTTCCCGCGGACCAACAGAACCCAGAGCTCACAGCCCTCCCGAGCCTACGGGGCAGAGCAGGGGGGTTTTGCTTGTTGCAGTGGACAAAACATTTTGCACAGGCGCCGGTGGTCCCGGTCCGGGTCTTCTCAGCCGTCGCCTATTTAGTGCCGCGCGCTTCGCAGGCTCGGACACTTCCCCCCGTTCTCCTCCTCGCACACTCCTCTCTTCTCGGTTCTCGCTCCCCGTTCCGCTCTCAAGTTTGTCACCGCCATCCCCAATCCTGCCGTCGAGGCACGGCCGTGCGCCTGCCATGGCATCGGCAGCGTAAGTACGCCGCGTCGGGCCTCTGTTTCTGGTCTCCAACTCTCGGCTCGTCCTCTCTGTCCCTTTTTTCTTTTTGCTGCTGCTGCTCTGGATTTTGTTTGTTTTATCCTCTCACGCACGCGGTCTGGGGGTATTATCTGTGTCTTGAGGGAGCTGGGTTTCGGTTTCATCCGGAGGGGCGTCGCGATTGTTCGGCGGGTGGTGGATTCCGGCGCCTGGTTTTGGAGGAGCCCGGGTGCTGATAACCTTAGCTTGAGCGCGTGGCAGAGGAGATGTCAGTCTGACGGAGCGATGAGTGCAAGATCGTCGGAGAGCAGAGCAGCCCAGTGTGACGCCGCCGACGTGATTCCGGCCAGGTTTCCCTCGTCGTTGCAGTGGCGGTGAGGTTTTTTCTTTTTGGGACTACGATGGCGGCGGAGGGGTCTTCCCCTCGAAGGAAGCAGTGAAGTTCTCGGGAAAAAGAAGACGGAAGCCGAGATGTCGTGAGCGCCTCCGCGCCGCCGTCGTGAATCCGGCCCGGTTTTACTCGTCGTCGCAGCGGCGGTGCAGGGGTTTCACGATCTGCTTGAGGTGGTGGTGGAGGAGGAAGCAGACAAGGGTTCCGTTCCATTTTGCTCTGTTCTGTTTAGTGGAGACTGCTCTGGTCGCAGCGAAGATGCTTCTGTTGTTACAAGCTCTCGGCCGTGGTAGTGGTAGCGGCCAAGGATGAGCGGGTACAGAAATTGCAGATTTGTGCTGTTGGATCATCGACTTGCCTGTGTGCCATCTCGGACATGTTCGCTGTTGGGCCCTCCATCTCTATCTGCCAGTGAAAACTTATTCAGAACTCTTCTGCTTAGCCTCGCTGTTTAATGTTTGCTGATTCAGCATTTAACTTATTCAGGTTTCTGTTCGTTGCAGGTTTAATGGGAGCGCCATAGATTCCACTGCTGCTCGCTGCAAACTGTCGGTGACACTCTGCCAACCTGATCATCATTCGATATGTTGCTTGTTGTTTAAATCATTGGCTGTGCAGATCAATGGGCTTGCTCTGCTTTACTCTCCTGTTTCTTCTGAAACATAACAATGCAATTGAATTTATATTTTTGTCTCTGGCTAAATACGTTGAAAATAGCAATGCAAGGCAAAAGGTCGGCAAACAAGTGTTAATCTATCAAATTTATCATAATTAATTATATCTTCATTCGTATGATTTTTCTCCGATTAGTGAACAAGACTATCCTTGATTAGTTGGCTTTAAATATGGGGGCAGCTACGCGTTGGCCCATGGATCTTTTAAAAATATCTGCCGCCTCGCGAGTCGTTGTATGTGGCACAATCCAGTGGCTCAAAGTCTCCCCCTACTTCGCAACAAAGGTCTTGTTGCAGAAACATTTACAACAAAGGTTATGTTGCAGAATATATTTCTTGCAACATAGGTTGTGTCATGGGACCTTTTTGCAACATAGTTCTTGTCGTAGATTTGTTTTGCAACAGAGGTTTTGTTGCAGTATTTTTGCAACAGAACTGATGTTGCAAAAGCTTGTCTAAGTTGCAATCGTCGTTCGCCGCTATGGTTTGCAATGCCGCTGTTGTTGCAAGATGAAGTAAAATGGTACGTGGTAGGCAAGGGAAATAACGGACTGCGTGCGAGCGTGCGTGACAACACATGGATCAAGGCGATCCAATAGTTGCGCGGGTGGCGGAACTCTCCACGCGATCAGCCGCAGAGCGTTAGCGTTTCCCTTTAAATATGTCTATGTCAGTCAATATCCTATGATTGAACCTAGAATTGAGATAGATGCCTGTTTGTGTAAAAGTTATCTCATATGTTTCCATTTAGCTTAGTTGCTACACTTATTATGTTTTGTTGATTAAATTTGTTATATGTTAGGCATCAAAAGATAATTACTAAAATAGATTTATCTGACAGATTCATCAGTTCATTGGTCACGACAATTGTTGCGGTGATAAGAAACCCAACTCATCCCCCGCCTAGCCAGATTGAGTGCCCAAACTGCAAATACCACATTGATGTAAGTACCATTAACTATTTAACATGACTGTTGCATTTACTTTTATTCTCGGTTCTATTCTAGTTTCCAACCATTAAAAATCTCATGATTTCTTGGAATCTTGTGGTTGCACTTCATGCTTTGTATTGCAGGTCTTATCACAGTGGCCAGGACTCCCTGCTGGTGTTAAATTTGATCCAACCGGTCTCGAACTGCTTGAACATTTAGAAGGAAAGGTTGGCAGGGCACCGTCCCATGACCTAATAGATGATTTTATTCCAAC
The DNA here is from genome assembly GCA_032464435.1 of Aegilops umbellulata. Lineage (NCBI taxonomy): Eukaryota > Viridiplantae > Streptophyta > Magnoliopsida > Poales > Poaceae > Aegilops > Aegilops umbellulata. The sequence continues at coordinate 369,201,847 of CP136055.1, read as the reverse complement.
CATAGTGGAGGCTGAAGGAATCTGCTATACACATCCTGTAAATCTCCCTGGTACATGTTTCTTATTTTAGACTTGCTATTATCATGGCCTTCTAAATTAAATAGCTAGCTCAGACTATTTAGAGTAATTCTTGGTTAGTTAACTCATATACCCCTGTAGGTACCAAGATGGATGGGAGAAACCGTCATTACTTCCACAAAATATCAAATGCATACGATGTTGGCCAGCGCAAGCGTCGCAAGATTAGCAACAGTGACCATGTTGTTTGTGATTTGCATTTCAGATGGCACAAAACTGGAAAATCCAAAGAAATCAAAGATAATAACGGTGTCATAAAAGGGTGGAAGAAAATATTGGTTCTTATCATGCGTTCTAGGAAAGACGGTGTCACCTCGAGTACAAAAACTAATTGGACAATGCATCAATATCACCTTGGGGTAGATCAAGATGAAAAGCACGGGGATCTTGTTGTTTCCAAAGTCTTTTATCAGTCAAATAAAGATGAGCAGCCTGTAATGTGCCCTGTTAATGAAGAATCTGGTCCATTTGCTGGGGAAATCGATCCTACAACCCCTATGACATACCCTCCGCAGCCTCGTCCCCCAAACAGTAGCCCATCCAGAACCAAGCAGAATCAGGTAAATCTTCATTGAGCAATGAAACTGTCATCAACTTTGTGAAAGCTTTTGTCTAACTTTATGGACCATGTTATAAAATACTTTGGCTTGTAGAATTATAGAGTAAGGATCAACAATACTGATCTGTGGATGAATTATTGGGACCCCTGAAACAATGCCTTACAATGCTAGGATCCCACCATTTGAACAGTTTATTCTCAAATGTAGGTTCATGTAGTACATATGCTATATACTATACAAACTCGATGTAGAGGCCGGGGGGTTATCCTCCTTTTAAAAAATATACTGTACAAAAATAACAATATACTCCTACTATACATGAAAATTTTCTCTGAATGTTAAGAGTGCATCCAACAGTCTCACAAAAATATCAGAAGCTTTTAATTCCATATAAAGATCAATGCTTAACAACTTAGAGTAGTACTGCATATTATCAAGCCTTTCAAACTCCTTCACTACCTGTTTACTACAATAAACCTTTGAGCTTGTGGGCCAGTCTTTCCATGAACCCAAATCACGTCTTAAATAGGACATGCATTTTACCTTTTCTGCTGCTAAGATACCCCCCTCAAGTATTGTGTTGTCACCTTGTAAATTGTTATAACTTATAACTCCTTCATTTCACTGTCATTCATGTTACTGCTGCAATTGTGGCAGGAAGAGCATGCAACGCTATCTGGCCCGGATGAACGCCCGTCACGCGGTGCAACCCCGGAGTCCGTGTACCCTGAGATGCAGCCTTTTCCTCTTGGCCTGGATGCTCTCCAGGGGTTGTCCGACCCCAGAACGCCTCCGTGTTTCTCCCATATGGCCTCTTGGTTCGCTGGAACCTCATCGCATTCGAATGCCCTCGAGGATGCACCACTGTATGGCCTGGATGAACGCCTGCCACACGACGGAACGTTGGACGCCGCCTACCCTGACCCTGAGGGGCAGGCCCTGCCTCTTGACGCGGAGGCGCTTCAGGGGTTCCCCGACCTCGGAATGCCTCCGGATATCTTCCCCGTAAGTGCACCGAGTACCACCGCGTTTTCCGGTGCATATTTCTCAATTCTCATGACTCATCTCCTTGTCTCGTTTGTGATTACAGCAGGACTTGCAGTTCGGGTCGCAGGACATCTTATGGGGGGAGGGGTTTTGAAGCAGCGGCGCAACGAGAAGAGGTTGTTTTTTCTCGTGATGTAGCATGTTTTGTACTGTATATCTGTGCATGAGGGATGGATGTCCGAGAATATTTTGCATATGATCCCGGAGCTTGCCATGAGTGTAGCTCGGCTATGCTTACTGTTTGTGGTAGCACCAGACAATTTTTTTTCAAATGTAGGAGCATCGCACCCAATTACATAGCCATGAAACCGATAAATAACAGTTTGTTCCTCAAAAGTGTTTGAAACTTATCAGTACAAAATAAGCTTACATCTGATGTACAAGTCTTACAGATGACGTCTTGTTAGAGTATCTTCAATGGAAGCTCTATTTTAGGGCCTATACGGTTTTGAACCCAAAAAACACCCACCAACGGCTACCCTTGTAGCATATTTTCGCGAAAAAGAAATTTGGGCAGCCTGACAAGGTAGGCTGCGTATTTTTGGTAGTCCGATGACATGTGTTTAGCTACGGAGGTACGTTGCATGAGAACAATATGGACTTGATGTTTCGGTTTGATGATCCAGTTGTGAAGGACAAATTTTATGTGTTATCCGGTCACTGTTTGTGGATGCGTCTGGACGCGTCCATGGGCGTTTAGAGCCCTCGGTTTGCCACTTATGGTTGTAATTACTCTACCCAGAGCATTTTTCATATAGCACAAAAATATCCTTGAACGCTCACTCTTCAACATCATAAAAACAAATGGAACATTAGCAATGCACCGGAGGACACACGTACTCCACTCAAGTTCCCACTCCTTTCCATGTTGTGGATCAACGCCGAGAACTCTTACACGCAGATAACAAATAGATAGGGGAAAGCGGGACCCTTCCCTTATCGTTTTAGAATCGATGCTAGCCAATTTACTCGATTCAAACTCAAACCATAACTGACGGCCTAGGAACTAATCCTTTTTTAGGGGGCCTAGGAATTAATGCTAGCGCCCGGTGTAAGCGTCGGCATTCTAAATAGCCTCACATAACATGATTTTTTCTTTAATAAAGACACTCAAAATGCATCTTAAATCTGATTAATATCGAGGAAGACAAATGGTAGTATAATAGATAGACAACTGGACGTAGAATGGCCGATACAAAAAATATATAAAAAGCATACTAGTCTTCTTTTTTCTCCGATTGTACGTCGTTGCTATTTATAAGCTGCGTTGGGATTTTCTCGAAGAGGAGAGAATGATGCAGTATAGTAGAGATAAGTATTTCCCTCAGTTAAGAACCAAGGTTATCAATTCAGTAGAAGAACAACGCGAAACCTCGTTAACAACACCTACACACAAAATAGCAAATATTTGCACCCAACGTGATCAAGTAGTTGTCAATCCCCTTCACGGTTATTTGTAAGGATCAAATATGTTAGTGATAGAAAGATAAATAAAACATAAAATAAAATACGGTAAATAAATTGCAGTAAGGTATTTTTGGATTTTATACATGATAAAAGTAGATCCGGGGGTCATAGTTTTCACTAAAGGCTTATCTCTCGAACAAAAAGCATACCGTGGGTAAACAAATTACCGTCGGGCAATTGATAGAAAAGCGCATAGTTATGACGATATTCCAAGCAATGATCATGTATATAGGCATTATGTCCGAGACAAATAGACCGATTCCTGCCTACATCTACTACTATTACTCCACTCATCGACCGCTATCCAGCATGCATCTAGTGAAGGAAATATACCCTAGAGGCAATAATAAAGTTGTTATTTTATATTTCCTTATTTATGATAAAGGTTTATTGTTCAAGCTAGAATTGTATTGATCAGAAACCTTAATACATGTGTGAATACATAAACAAACACCGTGTCCCTAGTGAGCCTCTACTAGACTAGCTTGTTGCACTACTAGAAAAACCGCTACTAATGGCGCACCTAATTTGGCCATTAATGGCGCATCACTGGTGCGCCATTACTAGCACGCCATTAGTAATGTTTACTAATGGCGCACCACTGGTGCGCCATTAGTATCTGGTATACTAATGGCGCACCACTGGTGCGCCATTAGTATAGGCCACGGTGCGCCATTAGTATGCCTCCCAGGGGCCATGTATACCCAGGTGCTTTGGCATACTAATGGCGCACGACAACGGGATGCGCCATTAGTAACTTCGGCATACTAATGGCGCACTGTTTAGTGATGCGCCATTAGTGATGCGCCATTTTGAATCTAGATCTGGATCGTGATTTTTTGCCCATTTTTTCCTCGTTTCTTTTGCTTGTTTTTTGGCACGACATTATTTCAAATTTTGTTCCTGTTTTTGGATCTTGTACGTTCTTTTGTCATGTTCTTTTGCCGGAGAGGAGTTCGCTGGAGAGGAGTTCGCCGGAGAGGAGTTCACCTACATCGCCGGAGAGGAGGAGGAGGAGGTCGCTGGAGAGGAGTTCACCGGAGCATCGGAGAGGAGGAAGGAGAAACCATGAGAGGATGGGAGGAGAGGAGGGAGGAGGAGCTCACCGGAGAGGAGGGAGGAGGAGCTCACCGGAGAGAAGGGAGGAGGAGCTCACCGGAGAGGAGGGAGGAGGAGCTCACCGGAGAGGAGGGAGAAGAAACCGTGAGGGGAGGGGAGGGGAGGGGAGGAGAGGAGGGAGGAGGAGATCGCCGGAGAGGAGGAGGTCGCCGGAGAGGAGGAGGGTAGTATGGTGGAGGAGAGAAGGGAAGATGGAGTGGAGGAGAGGAGGAGATGGAGTGTAGGAGAGGTGAAATGAAGAGATAAGGAGGAGAGGACCACAGCCAGCCATATATACGGCATACTAATGGCGCACCGCGGGCAGGTGCGCCATTAGTAACTTTTTTTTATTTTTTTGATTTATTTTGAATTTTGAAGGCGGGAAGATACTAATGGCGCACCATGGGCAGGTGCGCCATTAGTAACTTTTTTTTTTATTTTTTTGATTTATTTTGAATTTTGAAGGCGGGAAGATACTAATGGCGCACCATTGGCAGGTGCGCCATTAGTAACTTTTTTTTTATTTTTTTTTGACTTATTTTGAATTTTGAAGGCGGGAAGATAGTAATGGCGCACCATGGGTAGGTGCGCCATTAGTAAGTTTGAATTTTTTTTGATTTTTTTGCCTCTCCAGATCTTAAAAGCCCCGTATCTTTTTTTCTGTTAGGTTTTTGAGGATTTTGAAAATGTTTAACAAGGTTCCCCCCGTTAAATTTGGATGTAACTTTTCGAGTAGATGATTTTTCATATAAAAAACTTTTTCATCCGAGTTAGTATGCAAAAGTTATACCCATTTTTACAAATTCTCGCGAGATTTTGCAAATGAAGTCGAAATTCATATTTGCAAATTTTCCCAACAACTAGACCACATATCACATGGGAAACTTATTTTCTTTTATTTTTTTTGACATTTTCATCATTTTCTTTTATTTTTTTTAAAACTGAAAAGGCGATCCAGGGGGGGTGCATTCGGTGGAAGTGGTGGCCAAGTTACTAATGGCGCACCGTGGCATGGTGCGCCATTACTAGTTTGAACTAGTAATGGCGCACCACCCCACGGCGCGCCATTAGTAGTTTTGAAAAAAAATCAAAAAAAAAGTTTTACAAATTTTTTTACTAATGGCGCACCGTGGATGTGGTGCGCCATTACTAGTTCAACTAGTAATGGCGCACCATGCCACGGTGCGCCATTAGTAATTTTGAAAAAAAAATATTTTTACTAATGGCGCACCGTGGATGTGGTGCGCCATTAGTATTTGAACACTAATGGCGTACCAACACATGGTGCGCCATTAGTATATAGTAATGGCGCACCGCATGTCTGGTGCGCCATTAGTGTCAATTCCATCTATAGCCCTTTTCCTAGTAGTGTTGCCCGCAAAAAAAAATACTAGACTAGCTTATTGATCAAAGATGGTTAAGGTTTCCTAACCATGGACATTGGTTGTCATTTGATAATGGAATCACATCATTAGGAGAATAATGTGATGGACAAGACCCATCCGTTAGCTTAGCATAATGATCGTTCAGTTTTATTGCTATTGCTTTATTCATGTCAAATACATATTCCTTCGACCATGAGATTATGCAACTCCCGGATGCTGGAGCAATGCCTTGTGTGCTATCAAGTGTCACAACGTAACTGGGTGATTATAAAGATGCTCTACAGGTATCTCCGAAGGTGTTTGTTGAGTTGGCATAGATCGAGATTAGGATTTGTCACCCCGAATATTGGAGAGGTATCTCTAGGCCCTCTCGGTAATACACATCATAAGCTTGCAAGCAAACGACTAAGGAGTTAGTAACGAAGTGATGTATAACGGAACGAGTAAAGAGACTTCTGGTAACGAAATTGAACTAGGTATGAAGATACCGACGATCGAATCTCGGGCAAGTAACATACCGATGTACAAAGGGAATTACGTGTGTTGTCATAACTGTTCGACCAATAAAGATCTTCGTAGAATATGTAGGAGCCAATATGGGCATCCAGGTTCCGCTATTGTTTATTGACCGGAGAGGTGTCTCGGTCATGTCTACATAGTTCTCAAACCCATAGGGTCCGCATGCTTAACGTTCGATGACGATATAGTATTTTATGAGTTATGTGATTTGGTGACCGAATGTTGTTCGGAGTCCCGAATGATATCACAGACATGATGAGGAGTTTTGAAATGATCGAGAGGTAAAGATTGATATACAGGACGGTAGTATTCTGACACGGAAGTGTTTCGGGGGCTACCGGGTACTTATCGGGTCACTGGAAGGGGTTCCGGACACCCTCGACAAAAGATATGGGCCTTATGGGCCAAGAGGGGAAACGCGCCAGCCACAAGGGGCTGGTGTGCCCCCCATATGGAGTGGCCAAGGAGGAGAAGGAAAGAGGGGAAGGGAAAGGATAGAGAGGAATAGGATTCCCTCTTCCTCCCCTCTCCCCCTCTCTTTCCTTCCCCCTCCGATATATATGGCACGAGGCGCGCGGCTTGGGAGGAGCCTAAGTAGGATTCGGTCCTACTTGGGGTGCCTCATAGCCTCTCCCCTCCCCCTCCCATATATATATACATAAACACTATTCTGATCACGGGATCAGAATAATATTCTGATCACAACCTGAACTGCCTGAGTAACGTGCCTGAACTTACCTATGTACTAACCTGACCTTCGGGCTATCTTTGCAACCGTGGCTTCCCCTGCGAGTTTTTCTGATCATTCGTGTTGCTTGTGATGTAAGTGTAATGTGGACACGTTTTTTAGAGTCTAAATGATTGTTTTGATTCGGATTCTAGCACGTTGGCGGATTTGCTCTCGGGGTCGTGATGAACTTGTTTCTGTTACAAGTTTAATGCATGTTTTGGATGTTGTCGAAGTTCTGGAACGATGGGGATTAGGTTTTAGTATGAGTTTGGAGCACAAATTCTTTGTTATTTCAAATAAATTTGAAATCGCCCGTGTTCTTCATCCGCCCGAGATGCAACCCGCGCTTCTGTTGATTTCTTGTTTTTCTTTAAAGTTTGCTGCCTGATTTGCGTACTTTAGTGAAATTCGAGGCTTACTAATCCGTAATTTTTAATCGGGAGGGTCCTTATGGTTTGATTTCTAGCGATGTTGGCACTCCTGCGGGTTTCTGCACATGTTATTTTAGCGGTTTTGAAATTTGCCCTCTGGTGCTTTCAGTTGTCGAAAGGTAGTTTCCAGATCATTTCCAAGGGGGTGCGGACGTGTTGCAATCTTGTGGAGATGATTTTATGCTTCGGACGAATTCGTTTGTTCATTATTTCTAGATCTTCTAATGGTCGTTGTACAAGCTGGACTTCTGCGTTTTCATACCTGAACTTCTTCTTTTCCTTCGTTGGATCCTGTCGGGGCTGGGGCGGCTCGGGATCGGGATCAGGGGAGGATCAGGTGGATCCTGTTGGGTCTGTCCGGGTTTCTATGCTGGACTTCTGCGTTGTCATACCTGAACTTCTTCTTTTTTCTTTCGCTGCAAGATAATGCAGCCAGTCCTTTGTATCAGAAACCCTTACTAGATTTTCTTCAGCAATTTTTGTTGTAGCTAGTGTGTAAGCGTGGAGCTGGACCACAGGAACATGCATCCTCTTTTTCCCTTAGTCTATGTTTTGATATAGTTTTTTGATCATCCACTTATCTTTGGTAAGATCTGGACTTCTCTTTTTTTATTAATGGTTGAACTTCTGGTTTTACAGATTACGTTCCACATTTGCAAGGCGAAGGCGCATGGTGCTCTATATTTTCTTTGTTTGGTTTCCTTTCGTATTTTTAATTCTTCAGATGTTCCTTTTTATACTTTTGTCTCGTGAGCAATCATGGGATTAGCCCAAGTATGCATGCACTTTTTCCAGATCATGTAAGGGTCGTTTGTAGAAGCTGGACTTCTATGTTCTTTATACGTGAACTTCTGCTTTTTCCTTCTTTGCAAAGTAATAAAGCAATTCCTCTGTATTTCCATCTTTTTTATGTTACTTTTCATTCTTTGCATTGGTTTGGATTTTTTTGACTTAGTCCCGTGAACAGCCATGTAATTGGGCGATGGATATGCGTAGTTTTTTATTTTTTCTAGTATGGTATTTGTACTTATAATAGTTGTTGTTCTTCACTGAATAACTATCCAGAACTTCAGTGTGATAATCGTTTTTAACATGTTAAATTTGAGGTTGTTATTTTTTGGATTTAAATATTTTGTAGATATTGAAATCGACATTGCGCGTATTGACCAATGCGGTAGCGCGAGGCCGAGCAGGGGGGAGGGGGGTCGGGACCCCCCCTCCCCTCCCCCTGCGAGGCCGAGACAGGAACGAGCCGGCGCAGGCGGCGACGCGGCGTGCCACGTCGTCGCATGCGGAGGCGAGTCCGTCACATCCGTGACCCCACTATCTATCTTAGGGTTTTTAGGGTTTAGGGTGCGTGCGGTGGGGGTGGAAACAGAATAACCGCATTGCGTCCTGTCAAATCCTAGCGCGCAGTAATGCGGTAGCGTGAGGCCGAGCAGGGGGAGGGGGTCGGGACCCCCCCTCCCCCTGCGAGGCCGAGACAGGAACGAGCTAGAGCAGGCGACGACACGGTGTGCCGCGTCATCGCATGCGGAGGCGAGTCCGTCACATCTGTGACCCCCACTATCTATCTTAGGGTTTTTAGGGTTTAGGGTGCGTGCGGTGGGGGTGGAAACAGAATAACCGCATTGCGTCCTGTCAAATCCTAGCGCGCAGCAATGCGGTAGCGCGAGGCCGAGCAGGGGGGAGGGAGGTCGGGACCCCCCCTCCCCTCCCCCTGCGAGGCCGAGACAGGAACGAGCCGGAGCAGGCGACGGCGCGGCGTGCCGCGTCATCGCATGCGGAGGCGAGTCCGTCACATCGGTGACCCCCACTATCTATCTTAGGGTTTTTAGGGTTTAGGGTTATTATGGTTTAGGGTTAGATATGAACTTCATCTGTTTTTGTACTTGAACTTCTTCTTTTTGTTTCTTAGGGTTTATTTATTCTTGTGCCATTACTTCTTTTATTTAAGTACTTGAACTTCTGTTCTTTATTTTTTGAACTTCTTTCTGTTGTTTTTTAGGTGCATATTTATGTATGTATTTTTCTTCCTTTGGTAGGTCATTTGCCATCTATTTTTGGTTTTAAGGATATCAGCAGTGCTATTGTGTGAAGTTATCTCATTATAATAGATGCATTCAAATGGTGCATTCATTTATCTATAGATGTATTTACTTCTTTAGCTGTTGGGGGGGGGGTAAAACTGTAAATTCAGTGGCGCTGCAATTCCCACGACAGATAGGCATTAAGTGAGCATCTCCCTCGCCACCACCTGTCAGAAAACCCCTCTCCCCCTGTCGCTCGCTCTCTTCCCCCTCTCCGTCGCTCCGCTGCCTTCCTCGCCTCCAACTCCCCCCGATCTCCCTGCCCCTATCCCCTGCCCTCGTGCTGGAGTAACCGACGCACGCCCCCGCTCCTATTTCTCCCCCACGCCCCGCTCTCCCTCGCCCAACCCGCTCTATTGTGCTCTGAAGCGAGGGCGGCAACTGCCTGCGCGGTTGCAAGGTGCGCGTGGCGTCGTGGGGAGTGGAAGAACCGCCGCGGATTCGTGTGTGCGGGGGTTGTTTCGAGAGGTACAAATGCTGCCCTCGCCCCCTAATGCTTGCTTTTAGTTTCGCCAGATCTGTCGAGTCCGCCTCCTGTGTGCTCTCGCGTCCGCCTCCTACCCCCTTCTTCTGATGGTTTGATGGGAGATTAGGTAGGGTTCTTGTGTGTGTGGTGGGTGGATTCCATTCCCCCGTGGTCAGATTTGTCTATGAGATGCTTGTGTGTGCTATTTCTCCATTCAGAGTTGATTGGATTTCATTTCCCCGTTGGTGATTTCAGCATTTAGATGCATGTGAGAGAGGGTGTGGTGTGATGGTTCATGTTGAATCTGATGTATCTAATTGTCTTAGTATTGTTGATTTCGAAGTCTAGATTGTGTCTGTCACATGCTAGTTAGTTTCTGGATTCTTTTTTTGTTTGTGCTTGCCTATATGTGCTACTGTTCATGTTTTTCATACTTGTTGATATTATCTAGTTGTTTCATCCTAGGGTTTCATTTAGTTGTTTTTTTATTTGTTGTATGATTTTCTACCTGCTAACTATATGCATTCTATCCCCTGTTTTTAGTAGGTTGTTCTAGGGTTTGGAGTTTCATTCGTCAAGGGGGTTGTGTTGTAATGGCTTCCAAACCTTCTCCAGGTATGTTAATGTAGTTGGATCTTGTATTTTAAAGCAGTATTCTTATATATGTCTGCCCATATCTTCACTTAGTTTTCTTGTTGGACTGCCATTCTTATTAGTGTGAACTTCTAAGAAAGGTTATGTGTATGCTTTTTACCCTTAGCTTGAGTTAGTAGTGTTGCTTACTTTTTAGTTGATGATTTACAGGTGAAACTATGTCACCAAGTGTTGTTGGACTTCCCAAATGATTCATATTTATAGTGTATATCTTTGTTTTTTTATTTGTTATCATGTTCAGGGTATTGATATTTAGTTTGGCTGTGAAATACTATTTGTGGTCATGCTACATATTTTTTATGTGCTATTTGCTTGGGTCACATAGTTGAACTTCTGGTTTTAATTATTGTTTGTTCATAATGAAATTTGGTTGAACTTCTGTTATGCACATTTTGTGTTTACTACTTTGTTATATATCGTTGAACTTTTGGACATTCATGTTATATGTAGTAGCCCCTTTGAGTGTAGATTGTTTTTATAGTTAGTGTGTAGATTTTAGTTTGTTTGTTGTGTTTACTGCTTTGTTAGGTATTGTTGAACTTCTTGTTATTGGACATTGTTGTCAAAGTAGAAGTCCCTCCCTTTGGTGTAGGACTGTGCATTAGAACTCATCTGCCTTTTTACTTGCATTTTTTGTAGTTGATGATGAGTTGAATAGTTCTGAAAAAATGCCTGCGATCAAGATGGAGCTTCAGAGGTTAATACTGATGCTCCAATATCTGATGCAGCTAAATCACCGATTATCCCTTTGACTTTGATTGCCGAGGTTGTTTCGAGCCTTGAGAATGTTTCAAGCCTCGAGGATCTTGCTTCTGCAGTTCTTGCTTCACCTAGTATGTGAAACCCCTTTTCTTTTCATTTTAAAGTTTTCAGCCATGTTTTTTTAGCTTGATCATGTCGTTTGTTTTTGTTTTTGTTCATGACTTTTTTTATTTTTTGCTTCGATTTTTTGTGTTCTTTGCAGATGTGTCCACAGAGGAGGAAGCTGTGAACACCATCAACGATGTTTTATCTGAGTTGGGTTTACCAGAAAACCCTGCTGCAGCTGAGGAGGGGGCTCCCTCAGTCAAAGGTTGTGATTCCGTTCCGGATCCTTTGTGCTCTCTTCAGATGTCAGAGATGCAGTCGCAGTCTGTTGATGGCATTGAACCTGCCACGCAAACCAAGGATGTGCCTTTTCAGCTTCTCCTGGAGGACCAACGTAAGAGGAAGAAGCGAGAAGATTTTGACAAGAAGAGGGCGGCCTACCTTGAGAAAGGTTCTGATGTTCCTGGATCTGTTCATGCGGCTGAGCTCATTGTTGAGGAAGATGTGTCGTGTCGTAGTGATGGCACGGTTGTCCCTGTTAAGAAGAAAATTAAGAAGACTGCTGCGAGGAAGCTAGTAGTTGGTGAAGTTACTCCTTGGAGGATCCCACGTGTTTCAAGGCCTGCAGAAGTTGTTGAAGATGAATGGCTAGGCGTTGGTGGTACGCCAGGCCGTAGTCCTCATGTGCTTGCCACTGCCGCGCCTACACCTTCTCTGCTTGGTGCTGGTGCATCTGGTAAGGGGAAGAAATGCGGCGTGAAGCGCAAGGTTCCACCTGCAAAGGTCAACAAGGGTGTGAAGAAGCGTTCTCGTGTTAATCCAGAGGACAAGGATGATGCTGATTTCAATGCTGATGATGAGGACGACGACGATGATGATGCTGCCGCTAATCAGGTATGAATGTCTCATGTTTACTTTTTTTAAGCATTTGTCGCTATTTGTGTAGTTTTATTGTTTTTAGCACTGCCTTGGCGTACATAGGTGACCTTCTGCTCCATCTCAATATAGATGAATAAATTAGCCGACGTGCTTTGCTTTTATGGTATTTTTGCCTTTGTGTACATAGTTGGACTTCTGGGTATATACATGAAGAAATAAGCTTAACTTGTTGGTATACATGTTTTGATTACTGCCTTAGTGTACATGTTTGAACTTCTGCTTTTTAAATTTCCAACATTTTTGAAAGTATGTTAACTTGTGGTCATACATGGTTGTACTGCCTATGTAGACATGGTTGGACTTCTGAGATACATTGTTTGATTACTGCCTTAGTGTACATGTTTGAACTTCTGCTTTTTAAATTTCCAACATTTTTGAAAGCATGTTAACTTGTGGTCATACATGGTTGTACTGCCTATGTAGACATGGTTGGACTTCTGAGATGTAGTGCGTATATGTAGGCATTAGTGGAATTTTGGTGAAGGTTGTGTGTCTCATTGTTCTGCCTTTTTTCCTTGCCAATGTATTTTTTTTCAGTATCAGCTTGTGCAGCGGCCTGAGAGGAGGAAGAGAGGAGGCAAAGCGCTCGAAGAAGGTGGCCAAGGAGGAGGTGAGGCAAAACGTTTTAACAAGACGGTTCGCTGCTCACTAGGAGAGGTCAAGACGTGTGCGAAAATGCTACAAGCTAGGCACAAGACGAGGGTTATCAAGGCTGGTTTTGGTTGTGTGTTTGACTTGAAGGTTGATTCCAACATTTCTCGTCCTTTGATGGGCAACATCTACACGAGGATTGACCCTTCAACCATGATTTTGGACATGGGTGAGGTGAACAAGGTTATACGTATTACAAGTGATGCTATTCACCATCTCTTTGGGTTCTCTCAAGGTAATTGTACCCCCCCTAGGCCCTCGAATGATGGTTTCGATGATGCTGTTATGAGGTTGAAGGGCAAGCTTGGGTATGCTAGGAGTGACGACATCAAGACAAAGGATTTGTGGAATATCCTCGCTGAACTTGTGAAGGATGAGACGAAGGATGATCTTGCTCTCCAGGTGTTTTACCTTATTGTTTTCATGAAGGTGGTTATCCCTGGAACGTCTACACGAGTGTCCAGGGAGGCAGCAATGGCCGAGAACCTTGTGTTTGAGGATATGGCAGACATGGACTACTGCCAGTTGGTTGTTGAAGATATTCGGAGTGCTGTTGTTAGGTATCAGCAAGGTACTAGCAGGAAAAGCTGTCACAGGCTGTGCCATCGCGTCACTTATGTATCTGGACTGCTTTATCATTGGCAAGACGCCCAATATTGACTTGAGGACCCCTCGCATCAATTTCATGGATCAGGCCAAGCTTCTTGAGCTTGCTGCGGCTGACTTGGTCACGAAAGGTGATGATGACCCAGCCAACTAGGTGTTTGGGAGACTGCCTGTGAGTGTTCCTATGCATTATTCTTTCCTGTGTAGTTTACCTTGAACTTCTGGTATTGTCTTGTATATTTTTTGTTCCCATGTTCCTTCATTTGTTTTCTGACGCGTTGACTTTTGTTTTTGTATGCAGTGGAAGACACAGGCTGAGGTTGTGTTCTTTAGGGTTATCGAGCGTCCTGTTCTAACTATGCCTCGTTCTGCCGGCCTAGGGAGTGGAAGTTCCCCAAGATTTGAATTCTCCCAGGATGTTAATACTGGTGCCCCCCTGTAGATCCAGGAGGTTCTTCTGCCCGTGTGAGTGCTGCAGGTGGTGTTTCTTGCGAGGATTTGTTTGAAGCTGCCAATGTTTCTCTGGTTAGGATTGACAGTCTTCTTGAAACTGTTTGTGGGGAGTTGGCTCGTGTTCCTTCGACTGTTGAGCGTCTTAGTCGCGTTGATGGGATTCTTCCTCCCGGGCACGGGTTTGATGCTGAGTCTTCGAAGGAGGTCTTATGTATTGAAGCTAAATTTCTTGAAGAGCTTCGTCAGAGCACTTCCCACCTCCGGACTAGCGTTGGGCTGTTCAAGGAAATGCAGGATGCTCGTTGCAAGCCTTTTGAAGATGAAGCAAGTGTTGTTGTGAGACAGATTCAGAGGCAGGATTCTGTTCGTTCAGGTCATGAAGGAGGCCACGTGGAGCATACCAAAGAGGTTTGCACTGATGTTCAATGTTAAATGTTAGCTTTCAGTTATTACTGTTTGTGGTCATAGGCGAGCGTTGTTGATTTGATGTGTCATAAACTGTTTCTTTTTAGCACTAGTGTTCCTAGGTGACCTTATCTGTTTATTGAACCTGAACTTCAACTGCTACATCACCTGAACTTCCATGACTTCAATGACTAGCCCTTTTTTGTTCCCTTTTGTATCTTAGAGTAGTTTGATATCTGACCTGCTATGTTTACTGTATTTGGACTTCCATTATGTGTCAGTTGTGATAGCTGACCTTCTTTGATTTTGCAATCTGAACTTCTGCTGAATTAGGTATTTGTTTTCTAAATGATTTTTTTGTTTTTTAGGCTGTTGATGATGATGCTAGGGTTGAGGAGGATGTTTTACCTGCGCATGAAGCTGCTCCTGTGCATGAGGCTGTCCCTGTGCATCAACCTGCTCCGGCTAGTGGCGTAATAGTTGATGAGGTTCATGGCAGTGAAAATGAGGTACCATTTTTCTTGTCCATTTGTCTTGTTGCCCCTGAGACAGACTTGCTGCTCCTGTGCATGAGGTTCAGTCAGCCCTTTTTAATGACTTTCTGTTTCTTTTTGCAGCAGCAGAATGATGATGTTAGTGTTCCTCCAGAGAAGGTTGCATACATGTCCGTCTCAGGCACCAGCTGCTCCGACGGGGTGGTCCTGACTGAACCTCAGTCGTCCATTGTTGCCGAGGTTTCAAATGCTGAGCAGGGCAAGACAACTGGAGACATCAATTTGGACAAAGATGCTGTTGAAACTGGTGGTAGTGCTGCTGCAAGCCTGGAGAAGTCTCCTGCAGCAGAGCCATCAGTTGATGTTAATGCTGTACAGGCACAACCAAAAGTTGTTCTTGTTTCAGGTTCTCCAGCTGCTCCAGCTGCTGCTGGTGTCCTTCCTGACGACGCTGCAACGTCTGCTGGAGACGACGATGAAGATACCGAAAGTGATAGCTATGGAGACGAGGTTGATCATTCCAGTGCTGCCACTGTTTTAGGCAAGGATCCATGAAGAGAGGAGCATGCTTCTTTCTTCTTTCCCCATTCCCTTCCCTCTTTGTTGTTTGGTTTAGTCCATGATATCCCCTGTGAACTGCCTGTGTGGTCTAAGTTGAACTTCTGGTTTTGTTGTTTGTCGTGTGGGTTGTAAAGAATGTTAAGTGAACCTGTTTTCTATGTGGGTGGAGGTTTGTAATGCATGGGTTGTGATGTCTATGATGTTGTGTTTTATATTTTCTGATGTAGCAGCTGAGATGTGCTTATGTTTTGAATGTTTGTGCTTGAATGTTGGTCTTAATTGAAACTGTCGTGAATCTATGTGCTTTGAGTGTTGCTGTTAATTGCTATTTTCTTTTTGGTGAGCAGATAGCGACCTTGCTGTCGTGCGAAAGAAGGTTGATGACTTTTATTACAGTGTAACTAGGCTTAGGAACGACCGTTCCAAGAGGTGAGTGCAGTTGCTCAACATTTACATCATCCATGTACCCCCTGTGAACTGCCTGTGGTTTCATACCTTAACTTCTCAACTCTATGTACCTGAACTTCTTGTTTTTTTGCTTCTCTGGCGCTGAACTTCTGGCCTCTTTTGTATTGTACTGCCTGTTGTGATATAGCTAAACTTCTGTGCTAACATATGTTATGAACTTCCTGAGTTCCTGCTGCTTAACTTGTTTTACTTTCTATTCGCTTGTTTTAGATCAATGATTATGTTCCAAAACAAGGAGTGTGTAGCTTTTGTTCAAGAAGTCGCAATATCTTTTGGTCCTCGCAGAATGCTTACATCTAATGTGACTAAGTGTGCACACTATTGTCTACGTGCGAAGTACCAGGGATCGGATAAACTCATCCTGCCGTATTGGGTTTGTGTAAGTCAACCATACCTGGTAGCAAATATGTCTTTGTTCCTTACCATTTTAGTTAAAACTTGTTCGTCTGATTTTTGTATTTTTGCATATGTTGGTGTTGTCTGCATTATTTTAGGACAAGATTTTTAGAGGTCAATTTGATTCCCGTGTGAGGAAGTACTTCATGGCGAGTGGTCCAGATAGCATGGATGCACATGATTCGGTATGCAATATCTTGTTCTTTGCCTTTGTATTAGTTTTGCAGTGCGATCCACTGTGTTAATATTTTTTTATTTTTCTTTTGTACCATTCTGATATTAATTCTCATTTTTTAATGATTCGTGTGTTTATGATGCTTCAGATTGTTTTCCCTACTGTCGGTGTCAAAACCGGCGGATCTCGGGTAGGGGGTCCCGATCTGTGCGTCAAGGTCGGATGGTAACAGGAGACAAGGGACACTTTATTTTACCCAGGTTCGGGCCCTCTCGATGGAGGTAAAACCCTACTCCTGCCTGATTAATATTGATGATATGGGTAGTACAAGAGTAGATCTACCACGAGATCAAGGAGGCTAAACCCTAGAAGCTAGCCTATGGGTATGATGATGGTTATGATGTGTTCGTCCTACGGACTACAACCCTCCGGTTTATATAGGCACCGGATAGGGTTAGGGTTACACAGAGTCGGTTACATTGGTAGGAGATCTTGAATATCCGCACGCCTAGCTTGCCTTCCACGCCAAGGAAAGAACCTTCCGGACACGGGACGAAGTCTTCAATCTTGTATCTTCATAGTCCTGGAGTCCGGCTGAAGATATAGTTCGGCTATTCGAACACCCCCTAATCCAGGACTCTCTCAGTAGCCCCCGAACCAGGCTTCAATGACATCGAGTCCAGTGCGCAAATTTGTCTTCGGCATTGCAAGGCGGGTTCCCCCTCCGAATCTTGTGTACCTGTATGAATAATGTCCGTAGCACTCCTCGGTCTTGGTGCCCAATAATTGTCGTCTTCCACGTGTTGAACGAATGCGAAAAGCCAGGGGGTGTTTTTATATTCACATCCTTGGTCATATAAACGAGCCGCTTATTTAACGGGATGGGGATCTAGATCCAAACCACATCTTCTTCTCCCCGCGAGTTATCATCAGAGCGTCTCCAGCTAAGGTCCATTCCAACATGGCTAGCCATCGTAGCTCCTCCCCTCGCCCCTCCAGCCCCAAATCCGGAGACTGGGAGAGTTGCACCATCCCACACAGCAAGCTAGTGTCACTGCAGGCCAAAGGATTCCTTCCCCAAGCATATATGGTCCCGGTCTGAGCCGGACTCGCCACCTACAATGGCGGCAAGCAAGCGGAGAGCACCCCCAATCCTTCTAAAGGAGAGCGGGTGTGCCTCGTCCCTTATTTATTAAGGGGTCTGGGATTTCCAATTCATCCATTCCTCTGCGGGCTTCTGGAGTTCTACGGCCTCCAGCTGCACAACCTCACGCCTGGCTCCGTGCTACATATTGCAGGCTTCGTTGCCCTTTGCGAGCTATTTTTAGGCGTCGAGGCTCATTTTGCGCTGTGGAAGAGGTTGTTCTGCTTGGTGCCCCGTTCTCAGAAGGGGTCTATATACCAAGTGGGCGGAGCCGAAATATGGCACATCGCCGGGACCTGATACCTATCCGGAACCCCAAAGAAGGCGTCCGAGGACTGGCCTTCAGAATGGTTCTACATAGACGACGCCCGCTGCCGGACCCTGTCCGGGTCGGCCTCCCTGAGTTCAGCATGGCTCCCTTAAAGAAACACTTAAGTTGGCGTCCGCGGAGCTCTCAGAGAGAAAGCAACAGCGACGTTCTTTACCTGATGGGCCGGATAAGACTGTTAGCTCATTCCGGACTAACCATGATTGGAGTCATGGCCGCATGTATTATGCGGGGGGTGCAGCCGCTTCAATATAGGAGTCACCCCATGTGGGATTTCAACGGGGAGGATGACGCCACCCGTTACGGCCGCAAGGGGCCAGACACAGCTGCCGCTCTAGTAAAGATTCTAACATCTTTGTACAAGGGAGAAAAGGAGGACTTCCTCCGCGTCAACCCGCGGGTCGGATTCACTATGTATGAACCTCCAAGTTGGGTAAGTGAACAATTGCACTTGCCCGCTTATTTAATGCTCCCATGACTAGATACGTAATCTGGTGATTTCAATGCAGGAGCTTTGATAGGAGGTAAAGGATATCAACAGCTGCCCTCCACAGCCTGAGGACCCAGAACGGTCCCTCGATCCGGACTCCGAAGAGGACCCGGACATATCGGTGGAGCTCATCGACGGGGTGTTCCACCAGTTAAGCAAAGATAATACCTTGGTGGCCATTATGGCTGATTATCCCAGGTTAATCCCGGCCTCCTAGGTGACAGAAACCGGAGTGTTTATTCCCGCAAGAGAGATTCCGTCCTTACATATTCCGGTGTTTCTGACGACAACCGTATTTTACAGGGGAGATTTCCGAGGAGGGAGGCCGAACCTGCGGCGGCTAGCCAACGAGGAGCCGCCGGGCCCCGTGGGGTAAAAAGGGATGAAGTCCGGACTAAGAGTTCGGAACAAAGGTATAACGCGCCCTCTGTCTTCCTGGCGTTATTCTGTCAGGGCATGTTAACATCCGTACTGTTTCCAGGACGAAGAGGCCTCGCCGGACTATATCCGGAGGGGCCGCCAACCGCGCCTCTACCAGCCAGGCCCCAACGTCTGGTCCGGAGGTAGGGACAAACACCAGGCTTGCGCCGGACGCTCCTCCAACAGAGGACGTGGACCGGCTATCTGCCACAAATTCAGAAGTGGAGAGCGCCATGAACCATAGGCGTCGCCGGACAGTTCTACGCGACGCTTGTTTCTCCCGAGAGGCCTTAGACGCCTTCAGTACGGGAGATGCGTACCTTCGTGCTGCTCAAGATGGTTTAGCCAGAGCCACGGAGCAGTATGTGAAAGACATACGGGTAAGAAAATTTAAATATATATATACCAGTAGCCCCCGAGACTTGAAACAGTTAAACTAACTGATTTAAGGATCATATAATATGTAGGTTCTTACTGAGAAGAACACCGTGCTATCCCAGGAGCTGGAAAAGTGCAAGGCCCAACTACAGGCCGCACTAGCCGCAACAGGGGAGCCCAAAGGGACCCCCTCAGGTATGATATACTTTGAGAGATTAGTACTGTGCGGCTTATGTGCGCATCTGACAATTAATGTTACAGATGGTGCCGGACTAGATCCGGAGAGGAAACAACTCTTACGCCAGTTAAAGGCTGGCGAGAGTACATTGACAAGGGTGAGGCGAGAGAAGAATGATCTTCAGGATGCCAACACCAAGCTGGATGTTGAACTGAAAGACGTTCGTGGCCAGCTATCTGACTCCACGAAGGAGAATCAGCGTCTTCGACGCGGCATATTTAGTAAGTGCTTGAGCGAACCCTTTGAAAAAAAAGGAGTTCGGCGAGGAAGACGAATAACAGAATTATGTCTGTAGGTACGCTCACAGGTCGTCCTGCAGAGGAGATGCCCGGTTCTACGGGTGACCTTCTCCCGGAACTCCTGCAACTACACGAACGAATTCGGCAGGCAATGCAAGGGGTTGTCCGGGCCTTATGGCCTGCCCACTCCACGCCCAAGGGCCTTGGAGAGCTTGCGGAGAAGCTGACGGGAGCTCGGCGGCGCATCCGGTTGTGGAAGATATCAGCCTGCTGACAAGGCGCGAGGGAGGCCTGGGCCATGGTGAAGACCCGCTTTACGAAGTCTGACCCCAATCGCATGGCCGAGGTCGGACCAGTGGGGCCTGACGGGAAGGAGATCCCTGTGAGCTTGGTGTATGGCCAGGTAGAGCTGGCCGCAAAGTATTCCTAGCAGGACTGTAAATTAGACAGCCTGTTAGATGGTATAGAGGAGGAATACGATCAGTCAAGATGACTATGTAATTTATAATTGACATGTGTAATGCCTTCTAGCCGGATTGTAGATCGTTTATCGTTGGCGACCTTTTCGCTTCGACCTCGGGACCTGACGGTCCGGAGTGTGTCCGAATACCATAACGGCTATATAAAAGCCGGGGTATGCATGGAGACCAGGCGTAGGGGTCATTAGTGCTTTATCAGACAAGTGCCCAACTAGTTATGTTATATTACATGGTTAGTAAGAAACATCTTCCAGAGAGAATAGTTCCGTTAAGGGTTCCTTTCGCTGGGGTGGCGTGCCCTAAAGTGCACGTCCGGACTGCAAATCCAGAAGATCATCTGGGGGCATGTATAAAATAAAAAGGTTCATCTTTAGTTCACCGACCGAATATTCCCTTAAGAACGCTAGCTTTCGGCTTCACCCAGTCTGAGGTACACATCCGGCTTATCCGGCAGTAACAATCGCAGAGGTGCTCCCTTTACCGCCTAGCCGAACAATCGGGAAAGTAGGGGTAAGCACAGGAGCCAGGCAACCCAGCTTGGCCAAAACTTAAGTCATATCAATGCATATAATGGCGAAGAAAAGGTGCATGTGGAAGTCTGACGCATGCGTTGGGTGTGAAACCCATATAGATAAGCTTCTGTTAAAGAAGCCCCCAGGTTTAAGGAGCGCGGATAGCGCGTCACATAATGAGCCTTTGAAGGGCTAGAAAAGAAAAGAGTAGTAGACAAAGTAAAAAAAAGGTATAAATGTAAATAATGGACAGAGGAAGGAGACAAACACAGAGTCCGGCGCTAGGCATAGAATCTTCGGAGACGTGTGGCGTTCCATGGGTTCGGCTCGGGTCGGTTGTCCGACGCATCTCGCAGGCGGTACGCTCCACCAGTTAGGACTTGGTCGATTATGAATGGACCTTCCCATTTGGGCTTGAGTTTGTTCTTTTGCTTATCCGGCAGGCGCAGAACTAGTTCACCAACGTTGTAATTTTTGGCCCGTACTTCTCTGCTTTGATATCTTCGAGCTTGCTATTGATAGAATGCAGAACGGGCCTTTGCCACGTCACGCTCTTCCTCTAAGGCGTCCAGGTTGTCCTGCCGATCAAGCTCGGCTTCTCTTTCTTCGTACATGCGCACTCGAGGTGAGTCATGAATTATGTCGCAGGGCAGAATCGCCTCAGCGCCGTACACCATAAAGAATGGCGTGAATCCGGTGGTACGATTTGGCGTGGTTCGCAGCCCCCAGAGTACGGAGTCGAGCTCCTCTACCCAGTGCATATCAGATTCCTTGAGGGACCGCACGAGTCTGGGTTTGATGCCGCTCATGATGAGACCATTTGCACGTTCGACCTGACCGTTAGTTTGTGGGTGATAGACAGAAGCGTAGTCGAGCTTAATGCCCATGTTTTTGCACCACAGCTTTACTTCATCAGAGGTGAAGTTTGTGCCGTTATCGGTGATAATGCTGTGGGGGACACCATAACGGTGTACGACCCCGGATACGAAGTCTATCATAGGTCCGGATTCAGCCGTCTTGACAGGCTTGGCTTCTATCCATTTGGTGAATTTATCCACCATGACCAATAAGTATTTTTTTCTTGTGGGTTCCGCCTTTAAGGGGTCCCACCATATCGAGCCCCCAGACTGCGAAAGGCCAAGTGATGGGGATAGTTCGGAGGGTGTTCGGTGGCATATGGCTTTGGTTGGCAAAGAGCTGGCAACCGACACACCGTTTGACTAGGTCCTGAGCGTCTGCTCTAGCCGTCGGCCAATAGAAGCCAGTACGGAAAGCCTTGCTTACAAGGGACCGAGCCGCGGCGTGATGGCCACCGAGTCCGGCATGAATTTCAGCCAACAGACTCCGCCCTTCCTCTTCGGAGATACACCTTTGAAGGACTCCTATAGTGCTTTTCTTATATAGCTCTCCCTCGTGGACTTTATAGGCTTTAGATCGCCGCACTATGCAGCGTGCCTCGTTTTGGTCCTCGGGGAGTTCCTGCCTAGTAAGGTAGGCTAGGAATGGTTCCGTCCATGGGGCGATGACCGCCATTATTGCGTGGGATGAGGGTGTAATTTCGGTGGCGGGGCCGCCGATTATGTCTGATTGTTCGGCATTGGGTTGTGCGGTTATGCCCGGGCTATTATCCGAGGGTTCCCCCTCCCATGTTACAGATGGTTTGAATAATCTTTCTAAGAAGATGTTGGGGGGGACTGCATCTCGTTTTGCTCCAATGCGTGCCAGGACGTCCGCTGCCTGATTATTTTCTCGGGCTATGTGATGGAACTCCAGTCCTTCGAACCGAGCTGACATGTTTAGTACGGCATTGCGATAAGCTGCCATTTTTGGGTCTTTGGCGTCGAAGTCGCCATTTATTTGGGATATCGCGAGGTTTGAGTCCCCGCGTACTTCCAGGCGTTGAATGCCCATGGATACCGCCATCCGGAGGCCATGTAGAAGGGCCTCGTATTCGGCTGCATTGTTGGAGTCCGTATACATAATTTGGAGTACATATTGGACTGTATCTCCTGTAGGGGACGACAAAACGACGCCAGCCCCCAGTCCGGCCAGCATTTTGGAGACGTCGAAATGCATGATCCAGTTTGAGTACGTGTCGTACTCTTTAGGGAGTTCGGCCTCTGTCCATTCGGCGACGAAGTCGGCTAGGACCGGAATTGCTCATCGTGGCTTGTAGGTTATATCGAATGGGAGGAGCTCTATGGCCCATTTTGCTATCCAGCCTGTTGCATCGCGGTTGTTGATAATATCGTTGAGTGGTACTTCTGAGGCTACTGTAATAGAACACTCTTGAAAGTAGTGTCGTAGCTTCCGGGATGCCATGAATACCGCATATGCGATTTTTTGATAATGTGGGTACCGTGATTTGCATGGTGTGAGGACAGTGGACACGTAGTAAACCGGCCTTTGAAGAGGTAATTTATGTCCGTCCGTTATCCGTTCGACGACGGGTACTGCGCTAACAACTTGATGGGTTGCGGCAATGTACAATAGCATGGGTTCGCCGGTATTCAGCGCGGCCAGGACGGGGTTTGTTGCCAAGATGGCTTTTATTTCCTCGAGTCCGGCCGTGGCAGCGTCCGTCCACTCGAAGTTTTCAGCGTGCCTAAGGAGGCGGTAAAGGGGTAGTGCCTTTTCTCCCAAGCGGGAGATGAAGCGGCTTAAGGCCGCCACGCATCCGGTGAGTTTCTGAATTTGCTTGAGATCTTTTGGGACATCCAATTGTGATAGAGCTCGGATTTTAGCTGGATTTGCTTCAATTCCTCTGCCGGATACAATGAAGCCCAGGAGCTTTCCGGCAGGGACGCCGAAAACACATTTTTCCGGATTGAGCTTGATGTCGTATTTTCGCAGGTTGTCGAATGTAAGTCTCAAGTCGTCTACTAGAGATTCGACGTGTCTTTCTAGAACGGTTCCGTGCCCCCTAGAGGGTTTTGATTTTTTATTTAATCCGTGCGCTTTGCTGTAGTGCGCCCTTTTGATTCAGACGGGATTGCTATTGAAGGCCGGATTATCCCAAAATTTAATTTCGGTTTTCCGAGCACTTTCCATCGCACAGTATTTTTGTACTATGGACGCCAAGTCAGCAAAGCGCGTAATATTACGACAACTTATGGCGTTGAGTATCCCCTTGTCCGTGCAGTTACTGCAGAAGATTGAAATCGCGTCTCCCTCGTGGCAGTCCTTTATCCTGTTCATAAGCAGGACGAATCTGGCCCAGTAATGATGTACTGTTTCTTCGGGCATCTGCTTGATTTGGGAGAGATCGCTTGAGATCGGACGGGCGGAATTCATTAGATCTGATACTTCGCCCGGTTTCCTGTTCGGAGGCCGAACGACCTCTGGATTCCGAGATCCGGAGTCCTGTATGTTTTCCGGTTTGCCTGGTTCCAAGCCCAGGTCTTGGGTTGTATCCTCCCCTCCGTGGATATCCGGCATGGAGGGTTCCGGAATTCGGACGTAACTGGTCCTTAAGATTGATGAAGGGTCACCGCATTGTGTTTCCACCACAGCAACATGATGGGTGGCTTGGGGAGAGTTGATTTCCCTTAGATCGGGTTTAGGCCCAACCTGGTCGTAGTTTGTAGCGACCCCCAAGGCGGCGATGCGATCCAGGAGCTCGTTTATGGAGGAGAGCTCCACCGGATCTAGCTGCTCAGCCAATTCCGAGCTGACGCGGAGATTGTTTTCGATGACCCGAGAGGTCACCGTCGGCGTAATGGCCGAACGGGCGGTCATGAGGAAACCACCCAGCCGGAGGGGTTGGCCGATAGCCAAAGCTCCCTCAGTGACGGCACCGTCTTTAAAGACGGGAAAAGGCATCCTTCCTGATCGCGACGGCACAGAGGAACTCTCAATGAAAGCACCAATGTCGGTGTCAAAACCGGCGGATCTCGGGTAGGGGGTCCCGATCTGTGCGTCAAGGTCGGATGGTAATAGGAGACAAGGGACACTTTATTTTACCCAGGTTCAGGCCCTCTCGATGGAGGTAAAACCCTACTCCTGCTAGATTAATATTGATGATATGGGTAGTACAAGAGTAGATCTACCACGAGATCAAGGAGGCTAAACCCTAGAAGCTAGCCTATGGGTATGATGATGGTTATGATGTGTTCGTCCTACGGACTACAACCCTCCGGTTTATATAGGCACCGGATAGGGTTAGGGTTACACAGAGTCGGTTACATTGGTAGGAGATCTTGAATATCCGCACGCCTAGCTTGCCTTCCACGCCAAGGAAAGAACCTTCCGGACACGGGACGAAGTCTTCAATCTTGTATCTTCATAGTCCTGGAGTCCGGCTGAAGATATAGTTCGGCTATCCGAACACCCCCTAATCCAGGACTCCCTCACCTACTTTTGACCCGCCTGGGCTTCCTGCTTCCATGGGTGGTGTCGGTATTCCTTGACCTGAAGAATTCAAGGTTCCAGCTTCTCGATTCCTACTATGGACCAAAAGATGAATGTGCGGTACGCCTGTTTCGACGGATGACCGACAACATCAAGAGGCTTTGGAAGGATGCTAGCAACGACAGGGAGACACCCTTCAGTCCTATTAGCATCGACAATTTCCCTCTGGATTGGATTGATGTCCCCCAGCAACAAAACAAGTATGAGTTTGACTTTTTCTCTTTATCACATCTGTTTAACTGTAGTTGTACTTAAGCTGCGACGTGTTTAATTCATTGGCTTTCTTTTTCTATCCTAACACTATTTCTTTTACTTCGTTTGATGGCAGTATCGATTGTGGATTCTTCATGATTACGAATGTTAATTCGTATCATGACGGGGTTCTTGCAAATTATTCCCATGAGAATATTGGGGATATCAGGAAGACGTGGCTGTACTCAATCGCTTCTTCTAACCTCTTTGAGACAGACTTCCAAGCTCTATTTGGCTACAACACATGTAGGTATTTTGGAACTTGTACTGCTTACCTGCACTGCATCTTTTATTCTACCTGAACTTCATATTTTTCTCTAAACTTGGACTTCTGCTTGAGGACTGGCTGGGTTGTTGGTTTCGGAAGGAGAGGAGCATTTTCTTTGTACATGAACTTCATTTCTATCTTTTTTAATTTTGCTTGTGTGTTTTGTTTTGCTTAAATGGACATGAGCATTTTCTTTTATAATTGAACTTGAGAGATGATGCCTTTCTATGGTTTTGTTAGCTGTAGTTGAATGATTTATAGTTCATCGTCTTATCTTGAACTGTGCCTCTGGTTGTGCCTGAACTTCATTTAGTTTTTACTGCAACTAATTTTCTCTTCCTTTTTTCTTTGACAGTGGAACCGTTGGAGCTGACCGATTACCACTACTCATTCCTCGGGTCACAGGAATACCAGCCTAGGGAGGAACCGATGAGTACAACTCCGATAGAAGATGATAGACCTCGGACCCTTATTCCTTCCAAGTTGGGGAAGTAGGCTGGTGGTATTTGTGGTACTCCAAAAACCCCTTGCAACAGGAAGGCTGATGCAGTCGAAGCAGACGAAGCAGAAGTGATTTCGTCCGATGATGATTTTGAGAAGATTGCTTACCCAAAGAATGCTAAATGTGCTGCTGGTACTATTGCTGGTAGAGGTGGGAAGAATGTTGTGATCACCAGGAGGAAACCGGCACTTGAGTCTGGGAACATAAGTTCCTCCAAGAGAGCAACAAGATTGCCTTTGAAGTGGCGTTCTCCTGTCGCTCCCCTGAAAAAATACAGTTACCCTCATCTATCCGAGGCCCGGAAGTTGAAACAGTATGTGTTGAGTAAAGACGGTCTGGAGAAGCATTCTGAGTGAGTTACCCTCATCTGTCGCTCCCTTGCCTTGGAGTTGTAGTGTCTGAACTTCTGTTGTTGTATTGTCTGAACTGCCGTTGTTGTAGTATCTGAGCTTCTGTTTTATGTCTCCTCTTGCCTTTTGAGTTATAGTGTCTGCACTTCTGTTTGTTGTTGTATCTGAACTTCTAATATTTTTTTACCATCCTTTTGTATTCTACAGGACAAGCTACTGCATGTTTACCATCCCTGCGAATGTGATTGACCTCACATGACGTGTCCTTTATACGCTTTTCGGTGAAGGGCAGCAGATGGAAGGAGACATAATGGATTATCTCATAAATTTGTGGAAGGATAAGCCGGAGACCTCTGAGATATTCACTGGTGCTAACAGGGTTGTACTTAGTCCCTACTTCATATAGGTTTTAGTTCTTTGCACCCCTATCTCCTTCTTTTTGCCTTAGTTTTGTTGTAGTAGAATTTTGGGAAGTGTTTTAATTGTGTTTTTGTGAATGCACAGTACTGCCTGGAGTACGATTTCTTCGGTGCAACAGTTCCAAAGTTTGATGCAAAAAAATCTGTTGGTCTTCTCCCAATGTTTGTTCGTAAGGAAGAAGACCTTCTTAATGCAAAGCTGGTTAGGTTTTCATAACCCTTGCTTTTTTTAATTTCATGTGCATCCTTTTGCTGAGTTTGTCAAGAAGTTTTTGTTCATGCCGGTTCTTCAGTACATATGCTTTTATAGTTTGTGTTCACCGGTCCTTTCATTCTTGGCAGGTTTTCTTGATTCTATTCAAGCCAATTGGCACAATGGCGCACTACAGTGTGTACGTGGTGAACAGATATCGTGGGAGCTTTGACATCCTTGATTCACTTTCTTACGATAATGTGCAAACGTCGCGATCGAGTTTCCACGGGGACTTCCAAAATATCGTGAGTGTTTCTTAACCTGAACCTCCTTTCACATTCTCTTGTTTGACACGAAGTTTATTATGCCTTGTGTTGACAAAATATGTTGTTGTCTCTGTTTTGGTAATACTGCTTGAACTGACTGTCATTTAGAAGTTGAACTTATGCTATTTTGTTTTAGGTGGATCTTACGCAAGTGTCGCTTTTTTATGTACCTGAACTTAACTATTTTGGTTAACATGTTTTTGACTTCATCTAATTTCGTTATTTCCGGCAGGTGAAGAGATTTGTTGGGTTGCTCGAGGAGGTGTACGGCAAGGCTGCATACAAGGCGAGCAAGCAGCCTAACTGGGTGACTATTGCAAAGAGGCCGACTTTCATCGATGTTCCGAAGCAGAAGAGTAATGATTGTGGTTTCTTTGCCGTCAAGTTCAGCTCTTCGTATGATGGCGATGAGATTGTTGAAGATTTTGGTGATGTGGAAGTATGTTCTGTCTTTGTTCTTGTCTCATCATCCTTTGATTATTCTTGTGTGTTTTTGCTGAGACGCTCCTGCTGTGGTTTTAGATATCCGTTACTAAACCATCGTTTTCACCTTTCTTTGTTTGCAGGCTGCTGCAGATGACTGGAAGGCTGAGTTCATGCACACTCTAATTTTTAGCGAGAAGAATGAAGTCGTGCGTTCAGAGCTCCCTAAAGAGATCCAGTCCATTGGCCCGTGAATTCGAAGCATTAGTTTCATTGTAGATTTAATTTTGTACAGATTTTTAGGTTTGATAATGATTGGAACAATTCCGTAAAGATTTGGTTGTAAGAATGTTTTTAGTGATTTGTGTATCTATAGGTGCAGCATTATTACTTATGATATTTGTGGACAAATGCATTTGGTGTGAAGAATGATTTGGATTTGTGAATTTCAATGTACTGCGTCATTTTTCAGTATCCATGTGTTGAATGTTTTTGCCCCAATAGATGTACCTGAACTTCTGCCTCGGTTTTGGTTGAACTGCTTGATTTTTTTGTTGTTTATTTTCGGGCTCCCAACATATGAACATAGACTTGAACTTGTGCTTTGAGATGTGGCTGGGCTGCTGGTTTCAGATGGAGAGGATATTTTGTGTTGTGTAATGTATTGGTAATGTTCAACCCAACCAATATGTATGCTTTTGCGTAGAATCTATATTTGTTTTTTGTGTTTTTTCAAGTGCGAATGTATTTCATATGTAAATCTGTGCAGAAATATTGTTGATGTTTCTTTATCTTTTGTCGGCATTGTACATGAACTTCTGCACGTATCCAAGCAGAACTTCACATTTGAACGCGTTGTCTTAGGCTTGCTAACCTTAGTTTATGCGGTGAAACTTTATTTTTTAAGCATACTTTTTCCAACATCGATTTTATATACCAGAACTTCTTCTATAAGCTGACCTGAACTTCAATACTATATGATTATGTAACGCCCTCGATGCGGCTATATCTCCCACGTGTCGAGGCACGACTTAGAGGCATAACCGCATTGAAAGCAATGTCGCAAGTGAGGTAATCTTCACACAATCCATGTAATAAATAAGGGGGAAAGATACATAGTTGGCTTACAATCGCCACTTCACACAAGTACATAAATAACATCCATCAAACAGATTACACTCAAGGTCCGACTACGGTACCAAAATGAAAGAAGACTACCCCAAATGCTAAACAGATCCCCGGATCACCCAACTGGGCTCCACTACTGATCATCTGGAAAAGAAACATAGTAACGGCCACGTTCCTCATCGAACTCCCAAGTGAGCTCGGTTGCGTCATCAGCACTGACATCGTTGGTACCTGCAACTGAGGTGATAATATCTGTGAGCCACGGGGACTCAGCAATCTCACACCCGCGAGATCAAGACTATTTAAGCTTAAATGGTGGGGAAGGGGTAGGTGAGGTGGAGCTGCAGCAAGCGACTAGCATATGGTGGCTATAGCGCAAAAGAGAGCGAGAAGAGAAGGCAAAGCACGGTCGTGAAGCTAGAAGTGATCAAGAAGTGATCCTGAAACAACCTACGTCAGACATAACTCCAACAACCGTGTTCACTTCCCGGACCCCGCCGAGAAGAGACCATCACGGTTACACACGCGGTGGATGTGTTTTAGTTAAGGTCAACTTCGGGTTTTCTACAACCGGACATCAACAAATTCCCATCTGCCTCATAACCGCGGGCACGGCTTTCGAAAGATAATACCCTGCAGGGGTGTCCCAACGTAGCCCATGATAAGCTCTCACGGTCAACGAAGGATATTCCTTCTACCGGGAAGACCCGATCAATCTCGGAATCCCGGACTACAAGACATTTCAACAGCAATAAAACAAGTCCAGCAAAGCCGCCCGATTGTGCCGACAAATCCTGATAGGAGCTGCACATATCTCGGTCTCAGGGCACATCCGGATAAGCGAAGCGTACAGGAGCCAACATAACCCAAGTTGCCAAGGGACGGCCCTGCACGGTGCTCTAGTTTGGACCAGCAATCGAAGGAGAACTGGCCCGGGGGTTTAAAATAAAGATGACCCTTGAGTCTGCAGAACCCAAGGGAAAAAGGCTAGGAGGCGAATGGTAAAACCAATGTTGGGCCTTGCTGGAAAAGTCTCATTCAAAGTGAACTGTCAAGGGGGTCCCATAAATCACCCAACCGTGTAAGGAACGCAAACTCCGGGAACATAACACCGGTATGACGGAAACTAGGGTGGCAAGAGTGGAACAAAACACCAGGCATAAGGCCGAGCCTTCCACCCTTTACCAAGTATATAGATGCATTAATTAAATAAGAGGTATTGTGATTTCCCAATAAATAAACATGTTCCAACAGGGAACAACAAGTCCATGTTCCAACAAGGAACAAACTTCATCTTCACCTGCAACTAACAATGCTATAAGAGGGGCTGAGCAAAGCAGTAACATAGCCAAACAACGGTTTGCTAGGACATGGATGGTTAGGGGCTGACATGGCAATATAGGAGGCATGATATAGCAAGTGGTAGGTATCGCAGCATAGGCATAGCAAAAGAGCGAGCAATCTAGCAAGCAAAGATAGAAGTGATTTCGAGGGTATGGTCATCTTGCCTGCAAGGTTCTCAGAGTTGTCGAAAGCTTGGTCCTCGTAAACGTTCTCAACAGGTTCCTCGTTCACGTACTCGTCTCCCGGCTCTACCCAAGACAAGAGAACAAGCAAAGGAACCAAAATCAACCACGATGCAACGAGCAATCAACATGATGCAAAACATGGCATGATATGCGAGAGGTGATATGCAATGCGTATGCATGCTCCGGAAAGACAAGGATGAACAGGGCATAATATTGGCAAACCAAGCATGCCACTGGATAGATGAGGTGATTTCGGTTGAAATCGATATAAAGATCACCGGAAACGGATGCACGGTTTGCAAATGGCAAGCAAAACAAGAATGACACGAATCTGCCATAAACAGCATGATGCTACTTAGCAAACAACAAATAATTAAGCTACTGCACCCAAACATGGCAACAAAGCATATGACAGTAATCTACTCAAGATGCACGACAAAAGATGAACACTGAGCTACGGCTAATTCACCTCATAACAGGTTCAAACAAGCATGGCAAAAGTACAACTAATAACAGATTCACAGACTTAGTGAAATAACAACAAGTCAGGAAAACAACATCAGGATGACATGTTCAGAGCAATGAAACGACATGCTACACGTTCAGAACATAGCAAAGAAAGGCATGGCATGAATCTACTCATAGCACTTGACAAAAGTCCCTTACTGACCATAAGCCAAAAAGGAGCAGAAAATATGATTACACCCAAGTCAAATAAGCAAGTTTCGTTACAGGTTTCAGACTTAGTAGAAAACTGGACATGGCAGAAAACTGTTAACGACTAGGCATGTTCGTGAGCTCGATGCACTCACTACAGAGCATTGCATGATAAAATAAGCATACATACATCAAGAAGACAGGGCATAGTAACAATACATGGCAAGAATAACATCATATCATGCAAGGATCAACTACACCAAGCTTGGCAAAATTGAATAACACGTAAACAATCTGCCAGCAATATTTTGAAGCAAAAGTAGAGCTCGATTGACTCAAGCTATGGCACCCCATAAATGCAAACAAAGGCATGGATGGATTAAGCAAATACTCAAGTTCAAAACTCCCTTACTGATCATGCTCAAATTATGCATGGATCTCTCAGAAACAACATGAACATACAGCATGATAATAACAAAAGTCAGGGACTTAGTGAAATCACTAAGTCTCTGAAAACAGCAATATCATCATCCCTACTTTGCATGCAATTTCTAGTCACCTCAAGCATCACAAAAATACATAGCAAAATCCTATGGATAGGTAACATGGCATACTACAAAACTCATGTAGGACTCAACTTCATAGGAGGTACACATCAATCATGGCAAAAATGACAAAAGTGCATGATCAGCTAAGATCCAGCAATAAACATCAACTAGCCCTCTTCTAACAGCATTTAGGGCATCGAGATGACCTCAAATGAAAATGACGCAATGGAACAAAATGATGTACTCTCCGAGACGAACAAAATGACATATTATACGCGCGAATCGGAGCTACAGATGCAAAGTTATGGCATGTCGAAAATACGATGATGATGATGAAATAAATGACTTGGAGTTTTCGGGGAGGAGGTGAAAGTCAACCCAGCGCGGACTACGAGGTTCGCCGGCGCGGATCTCGCCGGCGGGAGGCGAGGGACGGCGTGGGGCAGCGGATCCGGCCGGATCTCGCCGGATCCGGGCGCGGATGGCGAGGGGCAGCGGTGGCGGCGCGCGGCGCGGCAGCGGGCGGCGCGGCCGGTGCGGCGCGGCAGCGGGGCGGCGCGGCCGGCGCGGCGCGGCAGCGGGGCGGCGACGGGAGGAGGCCGGGGCGGCGCGGGCTGGTGCGGGAGGAGGCCGGGACGGCGGGGAGCCGCGGGCTCGGGGGGCCGCGGACGGGCCTGGCGGGCCCGCGGGTCCGGCGATGTGGGCGCGGGACGGCGGCGAACCAGGAGGCGCCACGTGGCGGTGGAGGGCTGGCGGCGCGGATTTCGAGGCGACGGCTAGGGTTTCGGGGAGATCTCTCTCAGATTTGGAAGGGGAGGACGTTTTTATAGACAGAAGGAGCTAGGGAGCTCCAAATGGAGTGCGGTTTTCGCCCACGCGATCGTGATCGAACGGCGGAGGACATGGGAGTGGCTTAGATGGGTTATTGGGCTGTTTTGAAGGGGTGTTGGGCTGCAACACACACGAGGCCTTCACGGTTACCCGGTTAACCGTTGGAGTACCAAACGAACTCCGATTGACCCGAAACTTGACAGGCGGTCTACCGGTGCTATACCAAGGCCACATGTCAAACCTCGGTCCATTCCGAGAACGTTTAATACCCGCTCACGAAGAAATGTAAAAGGGGACGCCGGGAGACATAGGAGCGCCGGATTGCAAAACGGACAACGGGAAAGATGCTCGGATTTATGAGACGAATGCGTATGCGATGCGATGCACATGATGACATGATATGAAATGCATGACATGACCAAAATGCAAAACGGAGAGAACCCAACCACGGAGGGAATATCATAACACATAGCCGAAAATGGCAAGAGTTGGATTACAAATATGGCAAGTTACATCGGGGGCGTTACAACACACCACCACTACGAGAGGATCTCGTCCCGAGATCTAGGACTGAAAGAACTCCGGATACTCAGAACGTAGGTGGTCTTCACGCTCCCATGTGGCCTCTCGGTCTGAATGATGTGACCATTTCACTTTGAGGAATTTGATTGACTTGTTGCGAGTCTTGTGCTCAGTTGTCTCAAGAATGGCAACTGGATGCTCATGATAGGACAAATCTTCTTGAAGATCAATCTCTTCGAAGTTGATGGTGCGCTCAGGCGTCTTGAAGCACTTGCGAAGCTGTGACACGTGGAAGACATCGTGCACATTTGCAAAGTTGGAGGGGAGCTCAAGTTGATAGGCTAGATCGCCTCGTTTCCCGATAATCTTGAAGGGACCGACGTATCTGGGGGCAAGTTTCCCCTTGATACCGAAGCGGCGAGTTCCTTTCATTGGCGAGACACGGAGGTAAACATGGTCTCCGATCTCGAATGCCACATCACGATGTTTGCTGCCGTAATAGCTCTTCTGGCGCGACTGCGCTGCTTTGAGGTTCTCACGAATCACCTTGCACATGGCCTCAGCCTCTGAGATCAAATCATTGCCGAGTAATTGACGTTCACCGGTTTCAGACCAGTTGAGAGGAGTACGGCACTTTCTGCCATAGAGAATCTCGAATGGGGCTTTGCCCGAGCTGGCTTGAAAGCTGTTGTTGTAAGAGAATTCAGCATAAGGAAGACAATCCTCCCACTTCATGCCGAAAGAGATAACACAGGCTCTGAGCATATCTTCAAGAATTTGATTGACACGCTCGACTTGTCCACTAGTCTGAGGGTGGAAAGCTGTGCTGAAGCGAATGTTGGTGCCCATGGCCGTCTGAAAAGAATCCCAAAATTTGGAGGTAAAGATGCTGCCACGGTCTGAAGAGATCAATTGTGGAATGCCGTGCAAAGAGACAATTCTGGAGGTGTAGAGCTCTGCCAGCTGCGCTGCTGTGATCGACTCTTTGATAGGAAGAAAATGAGCCACTTTGGTGATCTTGTCGATGACGACGAAGATAGCATCATTTCCACGCTTGGACTTAGGAAAACCAGTCACGAAGTCCATTTCGATATGATCAAACTTCCATTCTGGAATAGCAAGAGGTTGGAGAAGACCAGCTGGTCGTTGGTGTTCTGCTTTCACCCTTCTGCAGACATCACACTCATTCACGAATTGAGCGATCTCACGCTTCATTCGAGTCCACCAATACGACTGCTTGAGGTCATGGTACATCTTTGAACTTCCAGGATGAATAGACAGGAGAGAGTTGTGCGCTTCGTTCATAATGACTTTACGAAGATCACCCTTTGGAACCACGATCCGGTCCTCGAAGAAAAGAGTATCTCTGTCATCAACTCGATAGCACTTGTATTTGGGGATGCTCTTCTCAATACCACGTTTCACCTTCTTCACCATGGTATCCAACAATTGTGCCTCACGAATCTGATCTTCCAAAGTAGGAGAGACAATGAGGTTGGCAAGAACACCTTGAGGAACAACTTGGAGATTCAACTTGCGAAAAGCTTCACAGAGATCCGGTTGAAAGGGCTTGAGGATTAAGCTGTTGCAATAAGCCTTTCTGCTCAAAGCGTCTACAACCACATTAGCCTTGCCTGGAGTATATTCAATACTCGGATTATACTCTTGAATCATTTCGACCCATCGAGTTTGCCTGAGGTTGAGATGAGGCTGAGTGAAAATGTACTTGAGACTCTTGTGATCTGTGAAGATGTCCACTTTCCTTCCCAACAGGAGATGTCTCCATGTTATTAGTGCGTGGACAACTGCCGCCAACTCAAGATCATGAGTGGGGTAGTTCCTTTCATTGGGCTTCAACTGGCGAGAGGTATAGGCAACAACCTTCTTCTCTTGCGTTAACACAGCACCGAGGCCCTGGAGAGAAGCATCACAGAATACTTCATAAGGCTTTGATTCATCAGGAGGAGTCAGAACTGGAGCAGTGACAAGTTTCTCTTTGAGTGTGTTGAAAGCAACGTCACACTCAGGAGACCAGACATATTTCACATGCTTCTGGAGGAGGTTGGAAAGAGGCTTGGCAATCTTGGAGAAATTCTCAACGAATCTTCTGCAATAGCTTGCAAGTCCAAGAAAACTGCGAAGCTGCTTGACATTCTGAGGAGGATTCCAATTCAAAACTGCAGACACCCTCTCTGGATTAACAGCGATGCCCTTGGCAGAGATGATATGACCAAGATAAAGAACTTCATCAAGCCAGAATTCACATTTGGAGAACTTCGCATATAATTGATATTCTCTGAGCTTGTCGAGTACCAATCGCAAATGTTCGGCAAGATCCTTCTTATTCTTGGAGAAGACCAAAATATCATCGAGATAGACCAAGACAAATTCGTTGATGTAGGGGTTGAAGATGAAATTCATCAATCGAGTGAAATACGGAGGAGCATTGACGAGGCCGAAAGACATGACAGTATATTCATAAGAACCAAAGCTTGTTCTGAATGCTGTCTTGGGAATATCTTCTTCACGAATGCGAATCTGATGATAACCCATACGAAGGTCCAGCTTGGAGAACACCTTAGCACCTTTGAGTTGCTCAAATAGCTCATTGATGTTGGGAAGTGGGTACTTGTTCTTGATAGTCTTCTTGTTCAATGGACGGTAATCGACGCAAAGTCGGTCCGTGCCATCCTTCTTCTTGACAAAAAGAACACCACAACCCCAAGGAGAAGAACTTGGTCTGATCAAACCCAGACGTTCTTGTTTATCGAGTTGAATCTTCAATTCCTTGAGCTCATCTGGTCCAAGCTTGTAAGGACGCTTGCAAACGGGTTCTGTGCCAGGCTCAAGCTCAATAACGAATTCAACTGGCCTGCGGGGAGGCATACCCGGAAGCTCTTCTGGAAAAACATCTTGGTACTCACAAACGACTGGAATCTGAGAGATAGCCTCCATTTCACCCATCTCATTGAGAGAAAACAACCGAATGGTATCATCACGAGAAGCATAGATGATCACATCGTTCGAAGTGTGAGTCAATTTGATTTCCCTGGCAGCACACTCAAGCTGAGCCTTGTGCTTAGAAAGCCAGTCCATCCCGAGAATGAGATCAATATCAGAATCACCAAGCACCATTGGAGAAGATAGAAATTTGTAGTCGCCCATCTTGATAGAAACATCAGGAACTAAAGAGTTTGCTCTCATTGATTTCGCCGGAGAAATAACACCCAACGGTTTATCCAGGTAAGTCCAAGGAAAATCATTCTTTGCAAAGAACGATCTTGACATGAAACAAAGCGATGCACCAGTATCAAATAAGACTTTGGCAGGAATATCATTAACAGGAAGATTACCCATGATCACTTCAGAAGAATCCTCTGCTTGAGCTGCATTCAACATGTTCACCTTGGCGTGCTTAGGATTATGCTTGACCACTGCATTGCTGGAAGATTTCACAGGAGGAGGAGGCGGAAGACGCCTCTGGTTGAAGCACTTGTTCGCATAGTGACCCTTCTGCTGACATTTGTTACAAGTCACTTCTGAGAGCGGACGATGGTAAGGAGCACTTGGCCTTGGAGCTTGATTCTGAGACTTGTTCTGATAACCAGGGTTGGGTGGGTGGGAAGATCCACGGCCACTTGAGTTCTTCTGCTGATAAGGCTGACGGAACGGAGGAGGAGGAGGCAACCAGAACTTCTGTTGCTTAGCTGCCACAAGTGAGGAAGAAGAAGACTGAACTGCGTCTCTGACTCTCTTCTTAGATGCCTCACACTTGAGCTGAGCAGCTTCTTGTTTCAGTGCCATGTTGTAGAATTCATCATACTTCAATGGCTCGAAAAGCACGAGAGCAAGCTGCAGATCTTCTCTGAGACCACGTCTGAACTGGTAGATCATACTCTTCTCATCAGGAATGTATTGCCTTGCAAAACGAGAGAGTTTCTGGAACTGAGTGTTGTATTGATAGACAGTCATGTTGCCTTGCTTGAGATTGCGGAATTCCTCACGCTTAAGCTCAACAACACTTTCTGGAATGTGGTGCGCTTTGAAGTCACGGCGGAAATCATCCCAAGTGATCACACGACCTCCTCTGGAATCTTTGTATTGCTGGAACCACTCAGCAGCTTGATCTTTGAGTTGAAAAGAGGCAAACTTGACAAAGTCCTCAGGTCTCACATTGCTGCACTCGAAATGTTTGCTGATGTCCACGAGCCAATCATCAGCGTCAGTGGCCTCGACACAGTAGCTGAAGGTTTTTGGCTGATTAGCAAGGAACTGGTTCAGTGAAGCGAAGTGCGGCTGATTGTTGCCTTGGCCTTGATTCTCTTGATTAGCTTGACCCTGGTTGCGATCTTGCAAGAGCTGAATCAGAATCTGAGCATTGGCATTAGTAGCAGTCATCAGGGCCTGCCAAGCTTCCGGAGGTGGAGGTGGAGGCGGAGGGTTAGCCTGATCTCCATCATTGCGTTCCGGATTCAGACGAGTAGGCGGAGCCATCCTGAAGAGGGTGACATCCATTAGCATCTTGACAGAGATATATTGAAGCTGAATCAAAGGAACGAAATTGCAACATATAGTCTTCACAATTAACATTCGAACGAGAATGAACGAATGAATTCCAATGTAAATCATCACACTTCCAAAGCTGAGAAGCCACTTAGAACATGGTAAGGAATAAAATCAACAAGGTACGGATATGAACAAATACTTGGTAATGATTGCCCAATCACAAACCAAATATCTGCGGAAGAAATACTAAGGCTACAAGAATTCCCACTTAAAAACTCCCGAAACTTTCTGGTTATGCAATCAGGTGTTGGGGATACACGGGAAGCATAATATCTCACCCAAACTAGCAAATCCTACAACCAGCTGTATCCATCCTTCAACACATAACCAAGAAACCTTCGGAAATCGTCTACCTCAACCATCGAAAACACATCCGTTATACAAGTCATGGCAATACTCCTGCACTCGCCACAGTACTGGGCTATCAGGTTATCTCACCAACAACTGTACAAAAGAGATTTTCGATGTCGGTCGTACTAAACTCAGGTATTCCAAAACCGCAACGATAAGATTATGACGACAACACCTCGGAGCTCAACTCCCCGGGACACTGCCACAACCCCTAAATGTCAGGAGGCAACCAAGACAATGTTGTCATCACAAAACCATCGGAACGATTGTAATATACACGCGTGATCCTAAAAAATATTTTAGTGAAATTTGAGAAGAGAAGAGTCAAAACTCTACGTCAGGATGCCTTACCAGAAGGTCGAAGGGACTGGGAAGTAAAAAGAATTCCTAAACTCTCCGATATATAATTCCTAAATGACTCAAAACATTTTTCTAGACACAACTCGGCCACTAAAGACGATCAAACAGTGGGGGCTCCTAAGGTCGGGAAAGGCTCTGATTACCAACTTGTAACGCCCTCGATGCGGCTATATCTCCCACGTGTCGAGGCACGACTTAGAGGCATAACCGCATTGAAAGCAATGTCGCAAGTGAGGTAATCTTCACACAATCCATGTAATAAATAAGGGGGAAAGATACATAGTTGGCTTACAATCGCCACTTCACACAAGTACATAAATAACATCCATCAAACAGATTACACTCAAGGTCCGACTACGGTACCAAAATGAAAGAAGACTACCCCAAATGCTAAACAGATCCCCGGATCACCCAACTGGGCTCCACTACTGATCATCTGGAAAAGAAACATAGTAACGGCCACGTTCCTCATCGAACTCCCAAGTGAGCTCGGTTGCGTCATCAGCACTGACATCGTTGGTACCTGCAACTGAGGTGATAATATCTGTGAGCCACGGGGACTCAGCAATCTCACACCCGCGAGATCAAGACTATTTAAGCTTAAATGGTGGGGAAGGGGTAGGTGAGGTGGAGCTGCAGCAAG
Source organism: Aegilops umbellulata (assembly GCA_032464435.1). Classification (NCBI taxonomy): domain Eukaryota; kingdom Viridiplantae; phylum Streptophyta; class Magnoliopsida; order Poales; family Poaceae; genus Aegilops; species Aegilops umbellulata. Next base: position 369,162,861 of record CP136055.1, on the reverse strand, counting down.
CGACTAGCATATGGTGGCTATATCGCAAAAGAGAGCGAGAAGAGAAGGCAAAGCACGGTCGTGAAGCTAGAAGTGATCAAGAAGTGATCCTGAAACAACCTACGTCAGACATAACTCCAACAACCGTGTTCACTTCCCGGACCCCGCCGAGAAGAGACCATCACGGTTACACACGCGGTGGATGTGTTTTAGTTAAGGTCAACTTCGGGTTTTCTACAACCGGACATCAACAAATTCCCATCTGCCTCATAACCGCGGGCACGGATTTCGAAAGATAATACCCTGCAGGGGTGTCCCAACTTAGCCCATGATAAGCTCTCACGGTCAACGAAGGATATTCCTTCTACCGGGAAGACCCGATCAATCTCGGAATCCCGGACTACAAGACATTTCAACAGCAATAAAACAAGTCCAGCAAAGCCGCCCGATTGTGCCGACAAATCCTGATAGGAGCTGCACATATCTCGGTCTCAGGGCACATCCGGATAAGCGAAGCATACAGGAGCCAACATAACCCAAGTTGCCAAGGGACGGCCCTGCACGGTGCTCTAGTTTGGACCAGCAATCGAAGGAGAACTGGCCCGGGGGTTTAAAATAAAGATGACCCTTGAGTCTGCAGAACCCAAGGGAAAAAGGCTAGGAGGCGAATGGTAAAACCAATGTTGGGCCTTGCTGGAAAAGTCTCATTCAAAGTGAACTGTCAAGGGGGTCCCATAAATCACCCAACCGTGTAAGGAACGCAAACTCCGGGAACATAACACCGGTATGACGGAAACTAGGGTGGCAAGAGTGGAACAAAACACCAGGCATAAGGCCGAGCCTTCCACCCTTTACCAAGTATATAGATGCATTAATTAAATAAGAGGTATTGTGATTTCCCAATAAATAAACATGTTCCAACAGGGAACAACAAGTCCATGTTCCAACAAGGAACAAACTTCATCTTCACCTGCAACTAACAATGCTATAAGAGGGGCTGAGCAAAGCAGTAACATAGCCAAACAACGGTTTGCTAGGACATGGATGGTTAGGGGCTGACATGGCAATATAGGAGGCATGATATAGCAAGTGGTAGGTATCGCAGCATAGGCATAGCAAAAGAGCGAGCAATCTAGCAAGCAAAGATAGAAGTGATTTCGAGGGTATGGTCATCTTGCCTGCAAGGTTCTCAGAGTTGTCGAAAGCTTGGTCCTCGTAAACATTCTCAACAGGTTCCTCGTTCACGTACTCGTCTCCCGGCTCTACCCAAGACAAGAGAACAAGCAAAGGAACCAAAATCAACCACGATGCAACGAGCAATCAACATGATGCAAAACATGGCATGATATGCGAGAGGTGATATGCAATGCGTATGCATGCTCCGGAAAGACAAGGATGAACAGGGCATAATCTTGGCAAACCAAGCATGCCACTGGATAGATGAGGTGATTTCGGTTGAAATCGATATAAAGATCACCGGAAACGGATGCACGGTTTGCAAATGGCAAGCAAAACAAGAATGACACGAATCTGCCATAAACAGCATGATGCTACTTAGCAAACAACAAATAATTAAGCTACTGCACCCAAACATGGCAACAAAGCATATGACAGTAATCTACTCAAGATGCACGACAAAAGATGAACACTGAGCTACGGCAAATTCACCTCATAACAGGTTCAAACAAGCATGGCAAAAGTACAACTAATTACAGATTCACAGACTTAGTGAAATAACAACAAGTCAGGAAAACAACATCAGGATGACATGTTCAGAGCAATGAAACGACATGCTACACGTTCAGAACATAGCAAAGAAAGGCATGGCATGAATCTACTCATAGCACTTGACAAAAGTCCCTTACTGACCATAAGCCAAAAAGGAGCAGAAAATATGATTACACCCAAGTCAAATAAGCAAGTTTCGTTACAGGTTTCAGACTTAGTAGAAAACTGGACATGGCAGAAAACTGTTAACGACTAGGCATGTTCGTGAGCTCGATGCACTCACTACAGAGCATTGCATGATAAAATAAGCATACATAAATCAAGAAGACAGGGCATAGTAACAATACATGGCAAGAATAACATCATATCATGCAAGGATCAACTACACCAAGCTTGGCAAAATTGAATAACACGTAAACAATCTGCCAGCAATATTTTGAAGCAAAAGTAGAGCTCGATTGACTCAAGCTATGGCACCCCATAAATGCAAACAAAGGCATGGATGGATTAAGCAAATACTCAAGTTCAAAACTCCCTTACTGATCATGCTCAAATTATGCATGGATCTCTCAGAAACAACATGAACATACAGCATGATAATAACAAAAGTCAGGGACTTAGTGAAATCACTAAGTCTCTGAAAACAGCAATATCATCATCCCTACTTTGCATGCAATTTCTAGTCACCTCAAGCATCACAAAAATACATAGCAAAATCCTATGGATAGGTAACATGGCATACTACAAAACTCATGTAGGACTCAACTTCATAGGAGGTACACATCAATCATGGCAAAAATGACAAAAGTGCATGATCAGCTAAGATCCAGCAATAAACATCAACTAGCCCTCTTCTAACAGCATTTAGGGCATCGAGATGACCTCAAATGAAAATGACGCAATGGAACAAAATGATGTACTCTCCGAGACGAACAAAATGACATATTATACGCGCGAATCGGAGCTACAGATGCAAAGTTATGGCATGTCGAAAATACGATGATGATGATGAAATAAATGACTTGGAGTTTTCGGGGAGGAGGTGAAAGTCAACCCAGCGCGGACTACGAGGTTCGCCGGCGCGGATCTCGCCGGCGGGAGGCGAGGGACGGCGTGGGGCAGCGGATCCGGCCGGATCTCGCCGGATCCGGGCGCGGATGGCGAGGGGCAGCGGTGGCGGCGCGCGGCGCGGCAGCGGGCGGCGCGGCCGGTGCGGCGCGGCAGCGGGGCGGCGCGGCCGGCGCGGCGCGGCAGCGGGGCGGCGACGGGAGGAGGCCGGGGCGGCGCGGGCTGGTGCGGGAGGAGGCCGGGACGGCGGGGAGCCGCGGGCTCGGGGGGCCGCGGACGGGCCTGGCGGGCCCGCGGGTCCGGCGATGTGGGCGCGGGACGGCGGCGAACCAGGAGGCGCCACGTGGCGGTGGAGGGCTGGCGGCGCGGATTTCGAGGCGACGGCTAGGGTTTCGGGGAGATCTCTCTCAGATTTGGAAGGGGAGGACGTTTTTATAGACAGAAGGAGCTAGGGAGCTCCAAATGGAGTGCGGTTTTCGCCCACGCGATCGTGATCGAACGGCGGAGGACATGGGAGTGGCTTAGATGGGTTATTGGGCTGTTTTGAAGGGGTGTTGGGCTGCAACACACACGAGGCCTTCACGGTTACCCGGTTAACCGTTGGAGTACCAAACGAACTCCGATTGACCCGAAACTTGACAGGCGGTCTACCGGTGCTATACCAAGGCCACATGTCAAACCTCGGTCCATTCCGAGAACGTTTAATACCCGCTCACGAAGAAATGTAAAAGGGGACGCCGGGAGACATAGGAGCGCCGGATTGCAAAACGGACAACGGGAAAGATGCTCGGATTTATGAGACGAATGCGTATGCGATGCGATGCACATGATGACATGATATGAAATGCATGACATGACCAAAATGCAAAACGGAGAGAACCCAACCACGGAGGGAATATCATAACACATAGCCGAAAATGGCAAGAGTTGGATTACAAATATGGCAAGTTACATCGGGGGCGTTACAGATTATTTGCTGGTTGCACTTTTATGGAATACAACACGAGCACCTCCTGCCATAATATACCAGGAGTTCTGCAGTAAGCTTACTTGAACTTCGCAGTATATGGTTTTCATGTTTGCTCTTGCTTGCACTTTCATGCAATACATCACCAGCACATCACTTCATCCCATAACATACCAGGACTTCTGCAGTAATATTGCTTGAACTTCACAGTGTATGTTTTTCATTTTATTACTGCATGCTCTTTCATGCAGTACATCATCAGCACAACACTTCATCTCATAACATACTAGGACTTCTGTAGTAATACTACGTGAACTTCACAGTGTATGTTACCAGGACTTCTTTCAAAGTTCAACAATAAAAGGGGATGACATAATATTTCTGGACATTGACATGACATAAGTTTGCATTGTGTTAATTGACCTATTCTAACTGTTCATCAGCCTTGCACTCCTCCTAGGCTTTGGTTCTATAGGTTTTTGCTTGACATGTACCTCTTCCTCTTCATCTTCCTCTTCATCGTCCTCTTCCCCTTCCTCTTCATCATCCTCTTCCTCTTTCTCTTCATCGTTCTCTTCCTCTTCGTCTTCCTCTTCTTCGACGGTGTCTTCGTCTTCGTCTTCCTCTTCCTCTTCCACCTCTTTCTTGCTGCTGGCTCTGGGTTTTGCTTTCTGTTTCTTCTCTAGCCTTTTGCTTGTCTTTTCAGCATCTGCTCGCTTCAGGCATGTTCTTGCATTATGTGGTTCATACTCCTTGCATATGCTACAAAGTCTGGTGCTTGCTTTCTATGGGTGTGGTCCCTTCTTTTGTTCCATAACTTTGGGTTGCTGTTTTTGAGATTTGGGTTGCTTGACCTCCTCGGCATTGTTTCTTTCCAAGAGTGTTGGACGGGTCAGCTTGTTGTGTCCCGCAACCTGGTTGCACACACTACATTTCCTGTGTCCAAGTGGCACTCCATTCTCATCGAGCACCACGACTCTTCCTGCAGGTGGTGCCTTTATTTGTGCTCTCTTGTCACTTTTCTTTGTTGCAGTAATTTTCTTCCTACCCTTTGTTTCAGAATAGAGCGGCAGTTTCATCGTCTCTTGCTGTCGCTGCTCCATTGATTGGCCATCACCCTGCTTGCATTGGTTGGCTTCAGCGGCGGCGTTGAGCATTTCAGCTGCATAATAGTGAAGGTCATCTTCAATTTCAGCGTCCTCTTCAGCCATCCTTTTGTCAGCATCCGCTCGATTTGCTGAATGTATTGCATCAAGCTCTTCCACGAGCCTCTTGAGAACATAGTAGGCTCTGTCATACTGCTGGTCACATCTCATCGCTTTCTTGTTAACCATCAAATTCAGCTGCAGCAAGATGTCTTGCTTCGATAGCCTTGAGCTGCCATCCGATGCGGTTGTGTTGTAGTCCCTTGTATCAAAGGTTGGCTGTGATTTTGCAGTCTTTGTGTACCGTTTGAGGATATACTTGTTTGCAAATTTGCCAGGCTTCAGGTAGTCCAGTATGTTCATGATGTGAAGGCAGAACAGGCCTGCATTTTGTGATGAATGCAGAATACATAGTTTGTGAGCCAGCAATGAGTTTCATAAATTTTGATATGAAACTACTAGTCTAGCTATTTAATGAGTTTGTTTTGCCGCTCACCTGTGTGTGTCCAGAGCTTGCATTCACACTCATATATTTCATTATCTCGGTCAGCTACAACCTGGAATTCATGCTTTGACCAGGAAAATCTTTCTTCATCATCATGGCCAGGCTTGTTGTGGTAGTACACAAGGTACTTAGTGGACTCTGTTGTACGCTTTGCGCGAAATAGCGTGGCCTTTCTCATCCTATTCCTCATCTCGGTGTACACGGCTCTCGTGTACTTGATAGACATGTCTTCCTCGTAGCCGTAAGTCGTCTTTGTCATAGGATTGGTCTGCACATGTCAAAAAGTAAGATATTAGTCGAAGCAGAATCGTGGGTTTCATTTTTAAAAATTCAAAGTGCACATGTTGAAGGTAAACAGAACATGATGGTGGTGTTTTGTACTTGTCATCATACCATGCTGGTCATTGTTTGCTCATTCTCCTTCTGCATCCGAGTTTGTATGCAAGCATTGACCCGCCTAGCAAACTTGTGTAGGTTCTAGGTCCCCTTGACAAACCCTTTCTTTAGCATGTGGTTCATGCTCTTGCTTCATTGTGTGGAAGTCATTCTAGCACAGAAAATGTTCTTGTAATATGCTGAAATCCACATCTTCCTATCACTCCAGAGCTGCATCATCATCTGGTCGTTCTCCAGGTGGTACTTGTGCACGAGTTTAGCCCAGGCATCTTCAAACTCCGTTGGCATCAGCGGCCAGTTCAGTATACCTGTGAACTCCTCTTTGAATGTTTCATACTTTTTGTACAGCAACGCGAGGTATTCCCTATACTTCTTCAATATGTGCCAACGGCATAGCTTGTGGACGGTGTTTGGAAATGATTGTGGTATATATTTCGCCATCGATGGGCACTGGTCTGATCGAATTAAAAAAAATGAAACTTGATTCTTTTTTATACTGATGGTGAACTTATGTTGCACAAGTAATTGAACTTCACATCTAGTAGTATGGCTATCTAAGAATGTCACATGTATTTTTTTCTTACAGCAGTGTTGCTGAACTTCTGTGGTACCAGTGCTTGAACTTCACAGTTAGTAGTAGGACAAACTAGTAGTGTCACACTCAAAAATTTTCTTACAGCAGTGTTGTTGAACTTCTGTGGTAGCAGTGATTGAACTTCACATAAATAACTATGTTTTTCTGAACATGCTACATATTTTTATCTAACAGCTTCGTCCTTGAACTTCTATGATTCATGTACTTGAACTTCACATTCATAACTAATTTTTTTCTAAACATATGACATGTAATTTTGCTTTCTTGTATTGCTAGTTGGACTTCTGTGCTAACAGTGGTTGTACTGCATTCTTTACATATTTTTCAGAAAAAACAAATGTACCCAACCAACATAGACCCATAGACTGAAAAGATGATGAAACTTGAGGAGGTTTTTTTGAACTCACCTGTTAGAATGCAAGTTGGGTGCTTGTTGTTCATGCACCGTAGAAATGTATCGAACAGCCACTTGAATGACTTTGCATCTTCGTCTCTTATCAGGGCAATGGCAAATATCGTTGACTGCAAGTGATGGTTTGTTCCAACAAACACTCCCAGGGGCATATGAAATCTGTTGGTCTTGTAAGTCGTGTCGAATGTTATGCAATCGCCGAAGCCTTGATAGGCTCCTCGGCAGCTTGCATTGGACCAGAAAATGTTTTTAATTGACTTGTCCTTGTCCACTTGGATGTCATAGAAGAACTCATCATTTATTGCCTTCATGTCTTTGAAGAATGAAACAAGTTTTAATACATCATCCAAATCATCTTTCTTTGCATTCATGGCTTTCCTGCAAATCACACGCCAACATGCATTTGTTATTTTTGCTATCAAAGGGGTTGTGAGCTAGGATGCTATTTTACATTGCAGCATGTGGGTGTTTTGAATACTTACCGGTTTAGTAGGTCTCGTCCGGTCATGCTTAGGAAGTAGCTTCCATCTTCATTTTCAGATAGCATGGACATGATTGTTGTGTGCTTGACATGATGGTACTGCAGGAGCTTTACATACTCCAGAATAGTGGGGTCATAATTCTTGTGTGAGTGCAAGAATACCAGCATGTCATCAGTTTGCATGAGCTGGTGCTTATGATTGTACTCAATGTCCACTGCCACGCATGTGCCATCCTCCTGCACCTTCACCCTCATTCTTGCATTACAGCCCGTCCTCTGCGATGTTTTGTTTCGCTTCTTGTTGGCCTCTGAAATAGAAGATGTGTGTATCCCTTGGAAGGCGCAAAAAAAATAGTCATGGTTGTCATTTCCACCCGTCTTCCTGATTCCAAAACCAGCATGACTGGCGTATCTGTTATAAAATTCCCTTGCTTTCTCTACATCTTTGAATCGCATCTTTAGTCTTGGTATTAGATAATCCGGTAGATCCGGCGTCTGCAGAAAAAGAAAAAAATAATCCAAACAACATGTTAAAATGCAGTTCATGAACTTGTTATTCTGGAGGGAGCAGAAAATGTGCAGATAATACAAGATGTGTATATAAATATTTTTTGTTTCACTTACGTGCCTGTATGATCGCAACTCCGCCGGTGTCGGCTGCTGTCCCTCTGGGATGGGGCATGGCGGAGTAATCATAGCAGGATGCAGCAGTGGATCACGAGGAGGAAGGAGGGATGAAGATGGCCTCTCTCTTGTTTGCGTCCTTTTTGCTTGAGGTGGTTGTGGAGGTATTGCGATCCTGGTCTTGGTTTGCTCTTTTGTTTTGTGAAGCAATCCATCTACCTTATGCCCCATAGAATTCTGACTTGTAGCAGCAGCAGCAGGATCAAACGGTGGTAGTGTGCAGAGCACTCTCCTCCGTGTGTGTGTTGCTGTTGGATTTGTCCTGGGATCCGGTTTAGTTGCTTCGCTTTGGCGTTGATGATGCACAACAGGATAACCTCCAGAGTCACACGCAGGACTTGAGCTAATCCCCTCCTCGATCCGTGTGCTTGGGAGCCTGTTTGCGGATACAAAGAATCCGCGGGGGATTTCTGGCGTCACCCAATTAGGTGGAGGCGCAAACCTGTGCGGATAGGGCTGTGACCCAGCATCTTGGAAGTATCCGTGTGTTTCGGGTGTCATCCATTTTTGGTCTGGACCAGGTTGGTAATGCACTTGGTGCGTTTGAGGCATGACCCATTGAGGGGGTGGCTGCAACGCGTACAGGTTTTGGATTGCGTACTTGCTGCTGGGAACTTCTAAGCTTCTTCATGCGTCTATCGTCTTCCTGACATAAAAGAAAAAAATGTGTATTAGCACACAAGTTATATCGGCATATACCTTTGTAACTGAACTTAGCATTATTCACAGCCTGAACTTCTCATATAAAAGTGGTGAGAGCTATCACACTATGCACTGAGCTGAGCATCTGCCGATGCCTTTGTACCTGAACTGAGCACCCTTCACAGAATTAACTTCACATCCTGTTTTTTAATTCTACAATATTTTATTACTTATATGCATCTGAACTGGGCACTGTCCACAACCTGAACTTCCTGTTTTGCAAAGGGGAAATACTGTCTACAGTTTAAAAAACCTGAACCTTCATGCGTTTGAATGGATGGACTGCTAGTGCATACAAACCTGACCTTCATGTCATATCACGTGCATGTTTTTTTATTTTTTATTTTTTTTGCACAGAACCAGAGACATGCCAACCTGAACTCTAGCACACTTACTAGTTGAACTTCACATGTGAATGTGAATGCAGGCAGATTTTATAGTGTTTGTAGCCTGGAGTGAGGCTCACATACTACCTGAACTTCACATGCCTGTAAGCAGGCAGATTTTTACAATGATGTTTTGTAGCCTGGACTGAGGCTCACACACTACCAGAACTTCACATGGGTGTAAGCAGGCAGAATTTTAAAAAGCTTTTGTAGCCTGGACTGAGGCTCACGCACCACCCGAACTTCACATAGTTGTAGGCAATTAACAAACCGAAGGAAGGAAGAAGTTCAACCATATCATGGCTAGAAGTCCAGCCAATCTTTTTCCAGAAGCTGATAGGCCACCTTGAGAAAAATTCGTCGTGGAGGTAGTAGAGGAATTCCATGGCAATCCATGTCTTGCAGGGGGCGCGAAGTTCATCTGCACAATGCAAGAAGGTTAGAGAAGGCAAGATTGAAGAAGAAGGCAAAATTGGGAGGAAGTTCATGTACTTTTGCCGCTGAATTTGTGGGCAAAGCCGATGCCGCCTCCGCAGAGGAGTTGCTCCGTTGGTCGCGCCGCTCGCCGTTGCTTGCGTCTGGGCCGTCATCTGGTCTGCTAAGGCTTTGGGCGGTGACGATGGGACGAGGATGCGGCTTCCTAAAGTCCATGGTGGCTTCACCGCGTCCAGGCGACGCGGGCTCCCTCGCGCCGGCATCCGCCGTCGCTAGCTCGCCCGCGCCGGTGGCCGGCCAGGAGCTGGGGAAGGAAAGGAGGCGGCGGATCCGGCCGGCCAGGAGCTGGGGAAGGAAGGGAGGCGGCGGATCTGGCTGGCCAGGAGTTGGGGAAGGAAGGGAGGCGGCGGATCCGGGGAAGATCGGCGGCGATGAGGGGGAGGTCGGGAGATCGAGGGGAGGAGGGGGGCTGGGGCGGCTCGGGATCCGGATTGTGACCAGGTGGATCCTGTCGGGGGGCCTCGGGATCCAGTGGATCCTGTCGGGCCAGCGGCAGTTTGGAAGTTCGGGAGGGCCCTGTCGAGCCCTATATAGGGCTGCTGTGATCCAAATAGTTATTCTAATCCTGTGATTAGAATAGTGCTACTATATATATATGTGGGGGGGGGGCTAGCACACCCCAGACAATTGTTTAGCCGTGTGCGGCGCCCCCTCCACCGTTTACACCCCAGGTCATATTTTCGTAGTGCTTAGGCGAAGGCCTGCAAGAATCACTTCACCATCACCGTCACCATGTCATCATGCTGACGGAACTCATCTACTACCTCGACGTCTTACTGGATCAAGAAGGCGAGGGACGTCACCGAGCTGAACGTATGCATAACGCGGAGGTGCCGTGCATTCGGTACTTGATCGGTTGAAACGCGAGGAAGTTCAACTACATCAAGCACATTGAGACACGCTTCCGCTTACGGTCTACAAGTGTACGTAGACACACTCTCCCCCTCGTTGCTATGCATCTCCATGGATAGATCATTGCGTGTGCGTAGATTTTTTTTTGTTTTTCCATGTAATGATTCCCGACAGTGGCATCATGAGCCAGGTCTATGCGTAGATGATATGCACGAGTAGAACGCAAAGAGTTGTGGGTGGTGATAGTCATACTACTTACCACCGACATCTTATTTTGATTTGGCGGTATTGTGGGATGAAGCGGCCCGGACCAACCTTACATGTCCACGCACATGAGACCAGTTCCACCGACTAACATGCAACTAGTTTTGCATAAAGGTGGCTGGCGGGTGTCTGTTTCTCCTACTTTAGTTGAATCGAATTTGACTACGCCTGGTCCTTGAAGAAGGTTAAAACAACAAACTTGACGAAACACCATTGTGGTTTTATGCGTAGGTAAGAACGGTTCTTGCTAGAAGCCCGTAGCAGCCACGTAAACTTGCAATAACAAAGTAGAGGACGTCTAACTTGTTTTTGCAGGGCATGTTGTGATGTGATATGGTCAAGACATGATGTGATAAATGTTATTGTAAGAAATGGTCATGTTTTGTAAGATATCTGACAACCGACAGGAGCCTTATGGTTGTCTATTTATTATATGAAAAGCAAACGCCATGTAATTTATTTACTTTATCACTATGTCTTAGCGATAGTTGTAGAAGCAATAGTTCGCCAGACGACCACAACGCTACGATGGAGATCAAGGTGTCGAGCCGGTTACGATGGATATCATGACGATGCTTTGGAGATGGAGACCAAAAGCACAAGATGATGATGGCCATATCATGTCATGTATTTTGATTGCATGTGATGTTTATCCTTTATGCATCTTATTTTGCTTAGAACGGCGGTAGCTTTATAAGATGATCCCTTCACTAAATTTCAAGGTAAAAGTGTTCTCCCTGAGTATGCACCGTTGCACATGCGGAGTACTTGGGTTAACTTGATGAGCCTAGCATGTACAAACATGGCCTCAGAACACTGGAGACTGAAAGGTCGAACGTGAATCATATAGTAGATATGATCAACATAGAGATGTTCACCATTGATGACTACCCCATCTCATGTGATGATCGGACATGGATTAGTTGATTTGGATCACGTATCATTTAGATGACTTGAGGGATGTCTATCTAAGTGGGAATTCTTAATTAATTTGATTAATTGAACTTAATTTATCATGAACTTAGTCCTGATAGTATTTGCATATCTATGTTGTAGATCAATGGCCCGTGCTACCGTTCCCCTTAATTTAATGCGTTCATAGAGAAAGCTAAGTTGAAAGATGATGGTAGCAACTACACGGACTGGGTCCGTAATCTGAGGATTATCCTCATTGCTGCACAGAAGAATTATGTCCTTATGCACCGCTAGTTGAAAGGCTGCTGCAGGAGCAGATGCTCATGTTTTGAATGTCTGGCAAGCTCGATTTGATGACTACTCGATAGTTCAGTGGACCATGCTTTACGGCTTAGAATCGGGACTTCAAAGACGTTTTGAATGTCATGGAGCATATGAGAGGTTCCAAGAGTCGAAGTTAATATTTCAAGCAAATTCCCGAGTTGAGAGATATGAAGTCTCCAACAAGTTATATAGCTACATGATGGAGGAGAACAATTATGTCAGTGAACACATACTCAAAATGTCTGGGTATCATAATCACTTGACTCAGCTGGGAGTTAATCTTCCAGATGATAGTGTTATTGACAACGTTCTTCAATCACTGCCACCAAGCTACAAAGGCTTCATGATGAACTGTTATATGCAAGGGATGGAGAAGACAATTCCCAAGCTCTTCGCAATGCTCAAAGCTGCAGAGGTAGAAATCAAGAAGGAGCATCAAGTGTTGATGGTTAACAAGACCACTAGTTTCAAGAAGAAGGGCAAGGGAAAGAAAGGGAACTTCAAGAAGAATGGCAAGCAAGCTGCCACTCCTGAGAAGAAGTCCAAAGCTGGACCCAAGCCTAAAACTGAGTGCTTCTGCTGCAAAAGGACTAGTCACAGGAAGTGGATCTGCCCCAAGTATTTGGCAGATAAGAAGGATGGCAAAGTGAACAAAGGTATATTTGATATACATGTTATTGATGTGTACCTTACTAATGCTCGTAGTAGCGCCTGGGTATTTGATACTGGTTCGGTTGCTCATATTTGTAACTCGAAACAGGAGCTAAGGATTAAACGAAGATTGGCTAAGGACGAGGTGACGATGCACGCAGGAATAGTTCCAAGGTCAATGTGATCGCCGTCGGCACGCTACCTCTACATCTACCTTCGGAATTAGTTTTAGACCTGCATAATTCTAATTTGGTGCTAGCGTTGAGCATGAACATTATATCTGGATCTTGTTCAGTGCGAGACGGTTATTCATTTAAATCGGAGAATAATGATTGTTCTATTTATATGAGTAATATCTTTTATGGTCATGCATCCTTGAAGAGTGGTCTATTTTGATTGAATATCGATTGTGGTGATACACATATTCATAATATTGATGCCAAAAGATGCAAAGTTGATAATGATAGTGCAATATATTTATGGCACTCTTGTTTCGGTCATATTGGTGTAAAGCGCATGAAGAAACTCCATGCAGATGGGCTTTTGGAATCACTTGATTATGAATCATTTGATACTTGCGAACCATGCCTCATCAGCAAGATGACTAAAACTCCGTTCTCTGCAACAATGGAGTGAGCCAACGACTTATTAGAAATAATACATACCGATGTATGCGGTCCAATGAGTGTTGAGGCATGCGGCGGGTATCATTATTTTCTGACCTTCACAGATGATTTGGGCAGATATGGCTATATCTACTTAATGAAACACAAGTCTCAAACATTTGAAAAGTTAAAATAATTCCAGAGTGAAGTCGAGAATCATCGTAATAAGAAAATAAAATTTCTACGATCTGATCGTGGAGGTGAATATTTGAGTTACGACTTTGGCCTTCATTTAAAACAATGTGGAATAGTTTCACAACTCATGCCACCTGGAACACCACAACATAATGGTGTGTCCGAACCTCGTAACCGTACTTTTCAGTAGATATGGTGTGATCTATGATGTCTCTTACCGATTTACTGAAGGAAATATGCCCTAGAGGCAATAATAAAGTTGTTATTTTATATTTCCTTATTCATGATAAATGTTTATTATTCACGCTAGAACTATACTGACCGGAAACCTTAATACATGTGTGAATACATAGACAAAACATTGAGTCCCTAGTGAGCCTCTACTTGACTAGCTCGTTGATCAAAGATAGTTGATTTCCTAACCATGGACATGAGTTGTCATTTGATAACGAGGTCACATCATTAGGAAAATGATGTGATGGACAAGACCCATCCGTTAGCTTAGCATGTTGATCATTACACTACTAGGGAAAAGCTTGTACATAGACGCTTACTAGCAGCGCGGGTTTATATCCCTCGCTACTGCTACTTACTAGTAGCGTGGGTTTTTAACCCTCGCTACTACTAAGTTGATAGCAGTAGCGCTGGTTTTTAACCCTCGCTACTACTAAGCGGTCTCTACCGTGCCCCCCGGGACATGCCATAGTAGTAGCGCGGGTTTTTAACCCTTGCTACTACTAAGTTGATAACAGTAGCGTTGGTTTTTACCCCTCGCTAGTCCTAAGCGGTCTCTACCGTGCCCCTGGGCCATGCCATAGTAGTAGCGAGGGTTATAAACCCGCGCTACTACTAAGTTTTTACCCCTCGCTACTACTTAGAGGTCTCAACCGTGCCCCTCCGGGACATGCCATAGTAGTAGCGAGGGGTAAAAACCCTCGCTACTACTAAAGGTCCCATTTTGAAACTCTACCCCCCCCCCCCCCCGTGGATGGCCTTTTCGGTTTTGTAAAAAGCAAAAGAAAATGATAAAAACTTCAAAAATTAAAATCCTTCGAGATGTAGTTATGTTACTACATCTACTAGTTAGGAAAATTTAAAAACTTAAATTTGGACATGTTTTGCAAAAAGTGTAGGGAAAATGTAAAACGGCTATAACTTTTGCATATGATGTTAGAAAAAAACGTATAATATATCAAAATGTTTCAAAAATTAAAATCCTTCGAGATGTAGTTATGTTACTACATCTACTAGTTAGGAAAATTTAAAAACTTAAATTTGGACATGTTTTGCAAAAAGTGTAGGGAAAATGTAAAATGGCTATAACTTTTGCATACGATGTCAGAAAAAAAGTATAATATATTAAAATGTTCAGCACAAAAATCCGCATCCGATGGAGACCGCATACGGCCTGTTTGCAAATTTTTAGAATCCTCGAATTCTAAAAGGAAAAAAGTTATGCTCAAATTTCAGTTTTTTTTAATTTTGGTCAAATCTGGTCAAACTATGGTCAAACTACTTATTCAAGAAGTATTAGTGTTACTAAATAATTATTCAAGAATATTAGTGTTACTAAATAATTATTTCAGTTTTTTTGAATTTTGGTCAAATCTGGTCAAACTGTGGTCAAACAATGGGCAAAATGTGGTCAAACTACTTATTCAAGAAATATTAGTGTTACTAAATAATTATTGTTTTTAGAACAATTGTTTTAAACTCAAACAGTGAAATGTGTGACTTCATGCTCAAGCTAAACTCCCGAGGGTTAACAGGATTGACATCATACTATTGTCAGGAAAACAATAAGTGCAGACTTTTAATCGAGGGAGAATAGAACCCGGAAGTTAAGTGTGCTCAGGCTGGAGTAGTGAGAGGATGGGTGACCGTCCGGGAAGTTAGATGATTTGGACTGATGAGGGGTGATTAGAGATTAAATTGAGCAGCGATGAGGGGTGATTAGAGATTAGAGGTTAAAATAATTCAAAATTTTGAAAATTCGAGCAAAAAAATCAAAACAAAATTCAATTTTATTTTTCAAAGCACGGGTTAGTAGTAGCGCGGGTTTTTACCCATGCTACTACTGACGGACCTAGTAGTAGCGCGGGTTGCACCCGCGCTACTGCTATACGTTAGCTGTAGCGCCTTATTAGTAGTGCCGGCCCCCGCGCTACTAATAGGCCCAAAACCCACGCTGCTGCTAGGCTTTTCCCTAGTAGTGTTAAGTTGTATTGCTATTGCTTTAATGTATGTCAAATACATATTCCTTTGACTATGAGATCATGCAAATCCTGGATACCGAAGGAATGCCTTGTGTGCTATCAAATGTCACAACGTCACTGGGTGATTATAAAGATGCTCTACAGGTATCTCCGAAGGTGTCTTGTTGGGTTGGCGTGAATCGAGATTAGGATTTGTCACTCCGAGTA
The DNA here is from genome assembly GCA_032464435.1 of Aegilops umbellulata. NCBI lineage: Eukaryota > Viridiplantae > Streptophyta > Magnoliopsida > Poales > Poaceae > Aegilops > Aegilops umbellulata. The sequence continues at coordinate 369,147,089 of CP136055.1, read as the reverse complement.
TCGGAGAGGTATCTCTGGGCCCTCTCGGTAATGCACATCATAAGAAGCCTTGCAAGCAAAGTGACTAATGAGTTAGTCACAGGATGATTTATTAAGGAACGAGTAAAGGGACTTGCCGGTAACGAGATTGAACTAGGTATGAAGATACCGACGATCGAATCAAGGGCAGGTAACATACCGATGACAAAGGGAATAATGTATGTTGTCATAACAGTTCGACCGACAAAGATCTTTGTAGAATATTTAGGAGCCAATATGAGAATCTAGGTTCCTCTATTGGTTATTGACTGGAGAAGTGTCTCGGTCATGTCTACATAGTTCTCGAACCTGTAGGGTCCGCACGCTTAACGTTCGTTGACGATTTTGTATTATATGAGTTATGTGATTGGGTGATCGAATGTTGTTTGGAGTCCCGGATGAGATCACGGCCATGATGAGGAGTCTCGAAATGGTCGAGAGGTAAAGATTGATATATACGATGATGGTATTCGGACACCGGAAGTGTTCCGGAGGGTACCGGGTACATATCGGGTCATCGGAAGCGGTTCCGGGCAACCCCGGCAAAAGATATGGGCCTAATGGGCCAAGAGGGGAAAACGCACCAGCCACAAAGGGGCTGGTGCGCCCCCCATATGGGCTGGCCAAATTGGAGTAGAAAAGGGGAAGGAGGAAAGGAAAAAGGGAATAGGATTCCCCCTTCCCCCTCTTCCCTTCCTACTACGAATAGGAATAGGAAAGGGGGGAGGCCGAATTGGGAGGACCCCAAGTAGGACTCCTCCTACTTGGGGCGCCCCCTTGGCTGCCTCTCCTCCCCTCCAACCTATATATATGTGGGGGATGCACCGCTAGAACACACACCAACAATTGTTAGTCGTGTGCGGCGCCCTCCTCCATAGTTTACGCCTCCAGTTATATCTTCGTAGTGCTTAGGCAAAGCCCTGCGCGGATCACTTCACCATCACCGTCACCATGCCGTCGTGCTGATGGAACTTTCCCTCGACACTTTGCTGGATCAAGAGTTCCAGGGACGTCATCGAGCTGAACGTGTGCAGAACTCGGAGGTGCCGTACGTTTAGTGCTTGATAAGTCGGAACGAGAAGAAGTTCGACTACATCAACCGCGTTTTCAAACGCTTCCGCTTTCTGTCGGTGTACAAAAAGAGGGGTACACTTTTTTGTACCCCTATAACTGTGCACGGGTAGTCTGAGCCACGGGCACCACCACACTGAGCAAGGCAAGGGAGGTCAGCCGAGGTAAGGCCGAAGCTCGAGAGAAGCAGAACGACGCCAAGACCAAGACCACAAAGAGCAAAGGGGACGAAGCGGACTCCCCCAGCAAGATCCTTGCCGGGAGGCGGTTTTAGCAAACCCGGCAAGACCCTTGCCGTGGTAGCTCGCCCCACACCTATGGAGCGAGTCACCCTTGAGTCCACTGCCCCCATGGGGCAAGGATTCGGGAGACATCCCCGTGGTGGCATGCAGATCTTTGTGAAGACATTCAAGATCAGATACACACTTTAGAAGATGATGATCCTCGGCGGGATCCCAGCCAAGGAGGACCACAAGGCCCCCGGAAGGAGCCTTGCCGGGAATGACAGCAGGAGCCACGGCAAGACCCTTGCCGGGGCCCCGGCAAGGCCCTTCCCATGAACACCCGTAGGGCCACCATCAGGCCCATGCCAATCAGACCTCCACCACCGTTCGCATGCAGCTGCCGACCCAGCCAGCTAGGCAGGCACCTGCGTGGCGGCATGCAGATCTTCGTGGAGACCCACCACTGCGCCACCTCAGCTGCCTGCCTGCCTGCCTACATGGCACCGCAGGCACCGCTGGCCAGGGCACGTGTCAACGCAAGAGGGAGCGGCGACGGACGAGACAGGGATCTCCCCCGTCCCCGATAAAGAAAGGACACCTAAGCAAGACGCATTAAATGCGCCTTGTCATGTAATGCGAGGGATAACCTCGCATCACTGTACCCTTTCCACCTCCTGTGTGCCACTGTGGCAGCCCCTTTCCCTATAAAAGGAGGCCCAAGGCGACCAGGAGGGGGATTCGGCTTTTTGGAGCTCCTCACGCCCCATTGCTAGTTCAAGAACACAGATAAACAATCCACCAAAGCAGGAGTAGGGTTTTACGCATCCTCGCGGCCCGAACCTGGATAAAGAAACCGTGTGCTATCTGTTTGATCCGCTCTTCTCACGACCCCGCGCCCCGCAACCATAGTAGGGATTCTTGTGATCCCATAGGTGTCGTCCCCACCGACATCTTTGGCGCGCCAGGTAGGGGGTGCAGTTGTGAGAATCGGCTTTAGCACTTAGTTCGACGCTTCTTCACCGTCATGGCGCCCAAGAAGAAGGCGACGGTGGCGGCTGGCCCGTCGCAAGCCGGACATCCTGTCCCGACGCGGGCGAGCAGCGGACCGGTCGCAGAAAGGACCCGGGGCGCCGTTCGCGAACACCAACACCGTCCCAGCCGTCGGAGTTTGGGAGGAGGCGATGTTCGTGCGCCTGGTAATGGGCCGCACGCCGCCAAATCCAAAGACGGAGCCAGGCCCTTCGCGGGTGGCGCGGGGCCTTCCAAGATCGCTGCCACCCCGCCCGAAGGCCACGGGAGGGCTTCCAAGACTCCCATGCCGGCGCCGACGGCGCGCTCCTCTCAAGCGGCGCGCGACCAACGGCGTAATCACGCCGAAGACCCCGGGCGTCACCGCGGGAAGAGCCCCGAGCGCCACTCCCGGGATGTAGAAGACCTGCCCGCTCACCGAGGTGCTGGTGAAGATGGCATGCGACCGCGGGGTCGTGATAGAGCTCCTTCTGACATGGTCAGAAGTCGAAGCGCGTCGCGATCCGTGCAGGTTTCGCTGCCACCAACACTAGCAGAAGCCCTGGCGCGCACGCAGTTGCTCCTCGATTTTCCTCCCACTACGGGGAAAGTCGACGAATTGAGAGCCACTATCCGAAGCTTTGTTGCGGTGGCCAACAAATACGAACCGAGTCCGGTGGAGCCCCCGGGTCGACGCTCCGACGGAGTCCCACGCACCAGTGGCAGGAAAGCCATCGGCGCCGCGACCATGGTGCACTCGCCTCCTCGTCACCCGGTATCGCGAACGCCAGCCCGTCGCGACGTTACGGGCGACGAAATCTCCATAGCGTCGTCCGACCCGCGGAGCCACTGTGACCAACACCAAGTTCTTCGGGAACGAGAACATGAAGACGCTCGAACCACTATCGAGCGCCGGCGCGGAGCGCGCCACCAATCATACAGGCGAGCAGGGCCTGCTGTGAACCACCCGGCGCCGGAGAGCCCTGGAGGCCTACCTTACGAGGTAGGCTGTCCGACTTTTGCCCGTGAGCTGCGGCAATTCCAGTGGCCCACTCACTGCACCTTCAAACTTGATGTGGGCGAGAAGTACATCGGCAAGACCCACCCGTCCGAGTTCCTCAGCATCTACACCATCACGATGCAAGCTGCCGGAGCCCGCGACGATAAGGTGCTTGCGAATTACTTTTCGTTGGCTCTTAAACCCAACGCCATGTCATGGTTGATGCACTTGCCGGTAGATTCTATTTCCTCCTGGTCGGATTTGTGCCATGAGTTCGTGGGCGCCTTTACTGGAGGCCACCAAGCCCATGGCCAAGCAAGCGACCTGCACGTCATTCCCAGAAGGGAGGCGAGAGTCTCTGCAAGTATATACAGAGGTTCAACCGGATACAGTACAATATCCCTGATGTTCACCCTGCCGCCATCATCAGCGCGTTCCATCAGAACGTGCGTAACCGCAAGATGCGCGAAGAGCTGGTAATGAACAAGGTGAAAGATGTAGCAGAACTCTATGTTCTTGCTGACAGATGTGCCCGAGCTAAAGAGGGAAGGAAGTACCCGGCAAAGATGCCAACGTGGAAACCGACTCCTCATATGAGGATACTGCCGCCCCGGCAAAGAAGGGCCGGCGTCACAACAGGAAGCGCAAAGGTAAAGCCGTGCTTGCCGTCGAGGGATCTGATGACGCCGGCTCCACCAAGGAAACCAAGGCAGATGACCCCGGCAAGGAAGTTGCCGGATGTGTCGCCTGCCGGGCCTTGGCGGCTGCCGAGAAGCCAGGAAACTCCGACAAGCGATACTGCAAGATCCATCGCACCAAAGGCCATGCTCTCCAAGACTGCCGACAGGTTGAGCTCTTCGCTGAGAAGCAGAGGGCTAAGTATGAGAGGCGGGACAAGGAGAAGGGCCCATAGAGTGCTGAGGGGTCCGGCAAGAAGCGTGACAGCCAGGCGGGCCATCGCGGCAAGGATAAACAATAGGAGAGGCCCGCCCGGGGCCGTGACAGAAAGCCAGAAGACGACGATCACGAAGAGGACGACGAATACGGCAACCAAGAGTTTCAGAAAGCTACAAAGGCCATGTGCGTCGACGGCGGCGCCTCGCTGCATACTTCTCACCGCCGGCTTAAACAGTGGGCGCGAGAGATTGCAGCGGCAGAGCCGTCGTTTGATGCCCAAAGGCCGCTGAAGTGGTCCAGCACACCTATCATTTTTGACATTGAGGATCACCCTGATCGCACTACTGCGGTCGGGTGCTTTCCATTGTTGGTTTCACCAAAAATACGCAACCTCAAGGTGACGAAGATGCTAGTCGATGGCGGGGCCGGTCTGAACTTGATCTCGCCTGCCATGATCGAGAAACTGCAGATTCCTGATGGAGACCTCGAAGAGACGGGCACGTTTCAGGGGGTCAACCCGGGAAGAAGCCAACCCAAGGGAAAGGTCACGCTGCCCGTGACTTTTGGAAGCGACCTGAACTACATGACGGAGAGGATCGTGTTTGATGTTGCCAAGATCCCCTTGCCCTACAACAGGATCCTTGGCCGCCCAGTGCTGGCCAAGTTCATGGCAGCGTCACACTACGCCTATAACACCCTGAAGATGCCAGGACCCGTGACGATCATCACCATCCCCTCCGATAAGAAAGATGCGCTGATTTGCGCTGACCAACTATACCAGCAAGTAGTTGCAGCAGCTGCCGCCACTAGGGCACTTGCTCCTGCCGCTGGGACCCCGGGAGGGAAGAAGAAGAAGACCGGTGAGACCTCGGACACCCACTCCGGCAAGCACACCTCTTCGGAGTGTAGCGCTACCGTCGAGGACGTGCCAGAGAGCTCCACCGGCGGAAACAAGAAGCCCAGGGCCATACCACCGGGAACCAAGAAGGTTTCTGTCAATGAGGACGGCACGGGAGGAGCTTTCACCATAAGCTCCACCCTTGACGACAAATAGGAAGACGCGCTCGTCACCTTCCTGCGGGCGAATGTCGATGTGTTTGCATGGCAAGCTTTCGACATCCTCGGCATTCGCGGGGAGGTGATTGAGCACCACCTTGCTGTCTGTCCTCATGCGCGGCCCGTCAAGCAGAAGGTCAGAAAGCGAGCTTTGGAACGACAAGAGTTCATCACAGAAGAGATCCGAAAACTGGAAGCAGCGGGTTTGGTAAGAGGAGTGCTCCATCCAACATGGTTGGCCAATCCGGTCGTAGTGCGCAAGGCAAATGGGAAGTGGAGACTGTGTATTGATTACACAGATATCAATAAGGCTTGTCCTAAAGACCCCTTCCCGTTGCCGCGCATCGACCAGATTGTTGACTCCACGGTTGGGTGTGATCTGTTGTCATTCCTCGATGCCTACTCCGGCTACCACCAGATCTTCATGACAAGAGAAGACGAAGAGAAAACAGCATTCATCACCCCATGTGGTACGTATTGCTTCATGCGGATGCCTTTCGGGTTGAAGAGTGATGGTTCGGCGTTTGCAAGGGCGGTCCAGATTGGTTTTGAACCCCAGCTCCATAGAAATATGGAAGCTTATATGGATGACATAGTGGTCAAAACCAAGGACAGGGCAACCCTCATACCAGATTTGCAAGAAACATTTGCAAACCTGCGCAAGATCAATCTCAAGCTGAACCCTGAGAAGTGCGTCTTTGGCGTCCCGTCCGGCAAGCTTCTCGGGTTCTTGGTGTCACAGCGTGGGATAGAGGCCAATCCGGACAAGATCAAAGCTATAGAGAAGATTGAAGCACCCAAGCGAATCAAGGATGTGCTTCGGCTTGCTGGTTGCGTCGCCGCCATGGGCAGGTTCATTTCCAAGTCTGTCGAGCGCGCCCTTCCCTTTTTCAAGATCCTGAAAGAGGCGGGCCCGATGGAGTGGACGCCAGAAGCCGAAGCAGCATTGCAAGATTTGAAGAAGTACCTCTCCTCCTCGCCAATACTAGTTGCGCCTAGGCCACAAGAGCCGTTGCTGCTATACCCGGCGGAAACGAACCAGGTGGTCAGCGCCGCACTAGGGGCGCAGAGAGAGGTTGACGACGAGGTAATGACAGCGGCAGAGCCCGACACCACCAATGCAGAGACGACACAGCCAGTTGAAGTGCCGCCGAAGAAGAAAATGATGCAGCACCCGGTCTACTTTGTTAGTTCCCTCCTGCAGGGGGCTAGATCAAGGTACTCCGGCGTGCAGAAACTGCTCTTCGGCCTTCTTATGGCCTCGAGGAAGCTGCGTCACTACTTCCAGGCACACGAGATCACTATCGTCACTCGCCTCCCTCTGCAACGGATATTGCACAATCCAGATGCAACGGGAAGAATTGTGGAATGGGCACTGGAGCTGTCCAGCTTTGGCCTCAAGTTTGAAAGTACTTCGACGATTCAGAGCCGAGTCCTGGCGGAGTTCATTGCAGAATGGACCACAACGCCTGACGAAGAAGCCCAAGAGACTGCTCTCCCCGGCAAGGAGGCAAGATTGGATCATGTACTTTGATGGAGCTTTCTCCTTACAAGGCGCCGGGGCTGGCGTACTGCTTGTCGCGCCCACCGGAGAGCACCTCAAGTACGTGATCCAGATGCACTTCCCCAGGGAGGTGCCAACAAACAATACGGCAGAGTACGAAGGGCTGCTTGCCGGTCTTAGGATCGCGGCGGACCTCGGAATCAAGAAACTCATCGTCAGGGGTGACTCGCAGCTTGTCGTCAAGCAAGTCAACAAGGATTACCAGAGCCCATTGATGAAGGCCTACGTCGATGAAGTGAGAAAGCTGGAAGAGCGTTTCGACTGTATACAGGCTGAACACGTTCCCCGAGCGAAGAACAATATCCCCGATTACCTGTCAAAACACGCTGCTCTCAAGCTACCTGTGGAACCAGGTACCTTTGTGCTTCAGCTAACTCAGCCATCCGTTGATCCATCAACAGAGCAGAACAAGAGGTGGAAATCAGGGCCCGGCAAGTACTTTCCCGCCGAGCTCCCCGGAGCCGCCGACAAGGATGTTGCCAGGGACACTGAGCCCACCACGGGACGACTAGCTCCGGCGGAGTGTCAAGCTCTTGCCGTCGAGACAGCTGCTCCTATGGTGGAGGAAATGCCTTTAGTCCTCGCCGTCGAGCCCCAGGCTCCAGCGTGGGCACAACATACAGTCCGATTCCTCCAAACAAGGGAACTTCCTGAGGAGCAGGAAGAAGCGGAAAAAGTAGCCCGTTGCTCTACCATGTACCAGTTCGTCAATGACGTCCTGTACAGAAAGAGGCCGAACGGTGTGAAATTGAAGTGTATCCCTCGAGAGGAAGGACTGGAGCTGTTGGCAGAGATACACGGAGGCATATGTGGATCCCACATCGGGTCAAGGGCCCTTGCCGGCAAGGCATTTTGACAAGGCTTCTTCTGGCCCACCGCCCTCCAGGATACGACGACACTAGTCACCAGGTGTGAAGCGTGTCAGTTCCATTCAAAGAAGCTTCATCAGCTAGCGCAAGCCCTTCAAACCATTCCACTCTCCTGGCCCTTCTCGGTCTGGGGGCTCGACATACTGGGCCCTTTCCCCCGCGCTGTCGGGGGCTTTGAGTACTTGTACGTTGCAATCGACAAGTTCACAAAGTGGCCGGAGGTGGAGGCAGTGAGGAAGGTCACAACTCAGTCAGCCGTCAAGTTCTTCAAGGGACTAGTGTGCCATTTTGGCGTACCCAACAGGGTTATCGCTGACAACGGTACACAGTTAACAAGCCGCACATTCATGCAATATACCCAAGACCTCGGCAGCAAAGTCTGTTTTCGCTTCCGTTGCTCACCCGCGAAGCAATGGTCAAGCTGAGAGGGCAAATGCTGAAGTACTGCGAGGCTTAAGGACCAAGACCTTTGACAGGCTGCACAAGAGTGAAAGGTGCTGGATTGATGAGTTGCCGACGGTTCTTTGGTCGATCAGGACGATGCCAAATCGAGCCACCGGCGAGAAACCCTTTGCCCTAGTATACGGGGTAGAAGCAGTTCTCCCCACTGAACTCATATATGGGTCACCTCGAGTGCTCGCTTATGATGAGCTTGAGCAAGAGCAACTGCGGCAAGATAACGCAATGCTCCTTGAGGAAGATCGTCTTTGGGCGGCTGTGAGAGCAGCATGCTACCAGCAAGCCTTGCGCCGCTACCATAGCCGCAAGTTTCATGCCCGAAGCCTTGAGGAAGGCGACCTTGTCTTTCGGCGCGTTCAATCGGCCAAGAATTCCAACAAGTTGACGCCAAAGTGGGAAGGCCCTTATCGGGTAATACGAGTCACTAGGCCCGGCGCAGTCCGCCTGGAGACCGAAGATGTCGTTTCGGTGAGTAACTCCTGGAACATTGAGCATCTTCGCAAGTTTTACCCGTGAGGCGCGGCTTGCCGGCCCAACCCGGCAAGCCACCTTTTGTACAAGCATTGCCGATGATGCATGTAACCCTTTGTACAAAGCCAGGCGCAGACCCTAAGCATAAATAAATGAAGCGCTGGCGCCCTAAGTTATAGCATGCATGCTAGGTCGAGTCTCGTCCTTGGTTAGGGTTGATAGTGCTTAGCGGCGACTAACCCCTAGCTTAGAGGTCGAGTCTGCGTCTCTTTGCCGTTCATTTGTCTTCTTTGGTTCGCAGGATTCACAGATATCCTTGCCGGATCATTTGAGGATGAAAAAGAGAAGAGGGACAAACCAGCATCTAGACCCCGGCAAGCCAGTATTTTCGGAGGCTGCAAGTGCAAAGATTCACCCACGGCAAACCAGAGTTGCTGGGGGCTACAGCTTCAGATAAGTTCTTCATCCCTTATCATGCATTCCCCTATGGACTGAGGTATGTGAAACCTCGTTCCTTCCTAAAGCTACCGTGCTCCCCTAAACTCTAGGCCCTAGGGCTCGTTCCTGGGGCCAGGTTTGGTCGTAGTCGCGGCAGCGAAAGGACGAAACAAGGAGCCTGAACCCACCTCATCCCTGCCTCCGCCAAAGGCGTGAGAATGGTCGAGCGACGTGGGAAGACGGCAAGGCCTGCTGCCGGGTAAGGAAATGTTTATCTTATAGATATCAAGGATTTACTCCTTGACGTGGGTTCTACTCGCAAACAAATGACCCGGCAAGCATCCCTTTTTCATTAAAAACATTCTACTCAGGTACAGTCCATAGGGAATGAAAAACATGAATGATGGGATTACAAGTTTTAAATTCAGCCAAGGCCCGAAGGCTTACAAGCTAAAAAGAGATAAGGTGCCCGTAACCCCATTCTTGTCCCTCTCCTCAGGAGGCAGGTCAAGGAGGCGAAAAGGGCAAAAGGGGCGCCTAGGCGAGCTATGGGTGGCAGAAGACACCAAGAGAACATCTCGGTGGCCATCCGAAGGCTGGATGGTGATGGCGGCGCCGGAAGCAGAGCTCGAAGATGGGGCGGCAGGACATCGGCACGCGTCGAAGGCGTCAGTGCCCGCATACTCCGATTTGACGGCCTTGCCGCCCGCCCTCTTCCTCTTCCGCAGCCTCCCAACGCCAGCCGACCAAGGAGACGACCCCGAGAAGTTCGGGGAGCCAGCGACACGGATGATGGGGTCGCCGGTGCGGCACGGAGTGGCGCTCGACACCTAATCGGACCCGTCATCCTGCCGCCTACTACCCTCATCGTCGCTGCCGCTATCCTCCTCGTCACTCCCACCCGAGGAGGAGTCTTCGCTATCAGAAGAGCTCTCCACGCAGCAACTTGCATGGATCCCGAAGAGCCCGAAGACCTTGACGGAGAGGAGGCCGCCCTCTATCAGCTTGAAATGGAGAGTGAGCCCCTCTGTCAAGCGGTGGATGTGAGCGAACGTCTTCCATCTCCAACGAAGATACATCACGTGAGGGGCTGGGAAGTCGACGCGAACCCGCGTGCCGCTGATCCCACAGCCCCTCATGTGCAGCCGCAGTGACTCCGGCGGATCCAGCTCCATCTCCCGCGCGAATGGGGTCGGGAGATGAAGGCGACGGCGCGGCGGCCGACGCAGCCTGACGAAGAACTCGCAAGGATCATCCCCAACATGGCCCTCCGTGGGAGGAGGAACTGCTGGCGGAGGCGAGGCTGGCGCGCCGCCCCGTCCTCCTCTTTCCCGAGCGCCTCGGCCTCGCCCACGGTCTCGCCCCTTTCCCCTTCCCCTTGCGGCTGGCTCTGCCACCGCAGGTGCAGGAGAAGGAGGGACGCGTTGTCGAGCGGCGACCCTCGCCGCCACCGTTGAAGGACCAGGGTTCCCTCTCTCCATGGCGGATGGAAGGGGGGAGCAGAAGCTGAAGGAAGGAGGAGATGAAGGAATGTGGGACGCCATTCCCCCCTCCCGCTCTTTATAAAGGAACGGAGTGGGGGCTCGGCCGCCCCGCTCAGCCAATCAAGACGCGGAAGGCGCAGGGAACTGGGACCGACCCGCTGCCCCAGCCCGCGGCGGCCCGGTTTCCCGCCTCCACCGTTCGCCACCCCAAGCGTATAAGAGCCACATGGCAGGCGTGCAGGACCGAGGCGACGGATGAGGCGACCTCTGCCCACCCCGTGATCGTGGGGAGTGGACACCTTGAAGACCATGCCTCGGCCCCGTCCAGTAAATGGGCCGCGCCTCCCTCCGTTTATGGGGATGGCGCGAACCGCCTCCTTTACTATGACGTGACGCATGCGTGCAGAGCTCAGCCCCACGCATGCCGCCCACGTCACACACGCCTCCTGACGCCGCTCCACGCGTGGGAAGCGTGGGGAGCGCAGCGCGCGAAGAGACTTACCGTGGTAAAAACCGCCCGCCTGCCCGCGCACCATTTTTGGGCCTAGCGCAACGACGCGATTGCGCTTACGTGTGGCCCAGGCCCGGGGGCTCTTGCCGGTGTACAAAAAGAGGGGTACACTTTTTTGTACCCCTATAACTGTGCACGGGCAGTCTGAGCCACGGGCAACACCACACTGAGCAAGGCAAGGGATGTGAGCTGAGGTAAGGCCGAAGCTTGAGAGAAGCAGAACGACGCCAAGACCAAGACCACAAAGAGCAAAGGGAACGAAGCGGACTCCCCCGGCAAGATCCTTGCCGGGAGGCGGTTTTAGCAAACCCGGCAAGACCCTTGCCGTGGCCGCTCGCCCCACACCGACAGAGCGAGTCACCCTTGAGTCCACTTCCCCCATGGGGCAAGGATTCGGGAGACATCCCCGTGCTGGCATGCAGATCTTTGTGAAGACATTCAAGATCAGATACACACTTTAGAAGATGATGATTCTCGGCGGGATCCCAGCCAAGGAGGACCACAAGGCCCCCGGCAAGAGGCTTGCCGGGGATGACAGCAGGCGCCACGGCAAGACCCTTGCCGGGGCCCCGGCAAGGCCCTTGTCATGAACACCCATAGGGCCACCATCAGGCCCACGCCAATCAGACCTCCACCGCCGTTCGCATGCAGCTGCCGACCCAACCAGCTGTGCAAGCACCTGCGTGGCGGCATGCGGATCTTCGTGGAGACCCACCACTACGCCACCTCAATTGCCTGCCTGCCTACATGGCACCGCGGGCATCGTTGGCCAGGGCGCGTGTTGACACAAGAAGGAGCGGCGACGGACGAGACGGATTTCTCCCCCGTCTCTGATAAAGCAAGGACACCTAAGTGAGACGCATTAAATGTGCCTTGTCATGTAATGCGAGGGATAACCTCGCATCACTGTACCCTTTCCACCTCCTGTGTGCCGCTGTGGCAACCCCTTTCCCTATAAAAGGAGGCCCAAGGTGACCAGGAGGGGGATTCGGCTTTTTGGAGCTCCTCACGCCCCATTGCTAGTTCAAGAACACAGATAAACAATCCACTAAAGCAGGAGTAGGGTTTTACGCATCCTCGCGGCCAGAACCTGGATAAAGAAACTGTCGGGGATATACCCCGCGGCGTAACCCGGCCGGACTGGACGACTCACTGGTAACCCGCCCAGAGCTTGGCGGTTCACGGGCTACCCGCCCGGTCTTGGCGGTTCATTAGTAACCCGGCGGGCGGGTCAGATGGATGACAAGGCCCATGGCCCAGAAGGCCAGTTCACGTTTAATGGTGGGCCGGTTTATAAGGAAAGCACAAGGAATATTCCCTTACAAAGGAAGCAAGACTAGGACTCCACTTGTAATAGAGTAATCCTAATCCAACTAGGACTTGTCATGTAAACCGCCCCTTCAACATATATAAGGAGGGGCAGGGCTCCCCAAGAGAGGAGGGAACAAGGAAGAAGAAACAATCTCTAGGGCTAGACACAAAGAGCCAGCTTACCGGCGACTTCCTCATGATCATAATGAGACCTAGCCACAAACAGCACGTAGGGTTATTACCGGATGATGTTTCCCGGGGCCCGAAGCTGACTAAACCCTCGTCTTGTGTGATGATCCGCCTTGCGTCTCTCGATTCCGACCAACCCCTCTCAAGCTACCACATAGATGCGTTGGCCTCGCGACTAAGTCCTGACACAAAGGACATCTGCCGTGACAAATCCACGACAGTTGGTGCCCACCGTAGGGCTTGCGCACGGTGGTGTTGAGTTCTTGGAGGGATTCCTTCAGGGGTCGAGAAACTCGCGATGTGCTGGATGAAAAAGAGCCAACGTAGAAGATAAACATCGTCGACGAATAGTCAAGGCGACATATGCAAGATATAAGATCAAAAGAGAGCTAGGGTTGCGTTTATAGATGATCCGTCGAGGCCGGGTTAATCTCTGTTGCCGCTGCAGGTTTAAGTCTCGCATCTGAAATCAGTTGATACGAGGGACAAGTCGCCGAGACCTACAACTTCGCCCGTGTTCAAATCCAGATTTAGAGCATCGGCGTGATCCTCTGCTACGCTCATACAATGGCGCGTATAAAGTTTGATGGCAGCCACCCAGCGTCCGACGGCTTCTGTGACTCGGCGCGAATATTTTTGCTGGTTTGCTTCCCGGTGGACCGTATACAGGAGTAGTTTCCAACTCGGTTCCGTATCAATATTGCACAAGCTACAGCACAAAATCAGAACCTTTGGATTGTTTGGACTGAAGAATAGACAGCGACGTTCGTGTGCGGCTGCTAGCAACATATTTAATCCAATTTCTCCTAGCACCAGCAGAAAAAGTCAAAATCATATTGAAGGCAGCTGTGAAGGATTAGACTACCCCAAAACACAAGTTCCAAAGCAAGATCACTCTGTGGCTCACGTGGAAGGCATAACCAATGGAATTTTCACCTCCACGTACTGATCCCACGTGTGTGTGTATATTGAAGACAGCGTAGGAGAAGTTGCAGACCGAGGCAATGGGAAAAAGGGAAAGGAAGCCCGAGGATTTGGAAGCGGCTTGCCGCCGCCGTGCCGTGAGCCGGCCACCCACGCCTCCTGCTGCCGCTCCATCGCGGCTCCGCCTCGCTCCGCCTGCCTCATCAAACCGCCCCTGCTGGAGCCGCTGGCACCAATGAGTCGGGCTACTACTGCGGCCGCACCGACGGATCCGAATAGATGGTTAATTTTTGCTGCAAATCGCCGCCGTGGCCTACGTCAGCTGGGCCGATGTCTTTACTACAGCAAGTCACCCCGGATGTGGAATTGTTTCAGATATGGTTGAACCGCTGCTGTGGACTCCGCTTCCTCTGCCAAGAGTCGCCCAGAGCGGTCTCTTCCGATGCCACGGTCCCTCATCAAGCCGGCCGCGCAGTAACTACAGCGCTGGCGCCGCCCGAGTTGTGCTGGCGTTGGACGCCCGCAGTCTCAAAATTGCTGTTGGAACGAACAAGAGATCAAAGGAAAAAATACTATGCAGCTGTGGTGGTCAAATCAGCCACAAGATCAAAGAAAAGTACTATGCACTGCCATCTTCACGTTCTCACAAGAAGACGAAGGCAAAAGCAACTAGTACGATCATCTGTCCTCTGAACAAATCAGGTGATATCTATCTAAGTTTATTTTACTTAACACATATTGTTTTATCCAAGAACAATTACTTTGTCCTGTAATATTTTTACACAGGACAAGTTTTATGCCATTCACGGACACGCGTATCACGGTTCGGGTTACATTAACACCACGGACGATTCGCCTATCCGCCCTGGCCACCGTTTTATGCGCCCGCGTCGGTTTACAACGCGGAGGACAACTTGCTCGTCCGCACCGGCTTACAACACCGCGGCCGGGTCATCTGTCTGCTCGCATGACCGACTTGCCCATGATTGATTTCAGCTTCAACATGGCGATCATCAACTCTGCGGTGGATGTTTTCTGGCTAACATATCAGTCCGCGTCAATTCGACAGGACCATGCGAATTACCCAATAAGCGCGTGCACAAGTCGCCGTTCCTGTGGCCCGGTTTACATCAGCTTGTCGGGACCGCGCCCGCGATTAACTCGACTTTCTGAGCCGGTTTACAACACCGGTGCCAATCTTCCCCGTCCACACCGACTTACAATGCCGCGGCCGATTCATCTGTCCGAGCTGCCTCTGATGTTGCGGTCGTCCGTCTCTCGCGGCCTGCCCTACATCAACATACCGGGCCGCACCTTTTTGCATGAGCTATTTATTGAGTGTGAGCAATTCACAACTTGGGTAGCCCGGTTTTCTTTCAAAAAAATGGAGCCAAAGTGTTATATACTATCAACCGCCGTCTGCACTGGGTGGTTTAGCGGGTAGGCGCACAAGTTGCCACCGCTACAGTTTTGGTTAACTTGAAATCACCAGTTGGAAGGAACCATTGGCCGAGTTGCTGACACGGCTCATACGGGACCATTTGTAACCCGCCGCAGTCACCTCAACCTTCTGTGGATTCACATTGTGCTATGAACACCAATGACATGCAAGTTATGCCGGTTTACATCATGGTCAAATATGGAGAGTCTCAAGCCAACTCCTCGAGTAACCTTTGAGACTCGGGGGCTACGATGACATGACTCAGCAAATCTTGCCAGTTTCAGCAAATTTAAAAAACCCCAGGACGATGGAGGGAAAGATAACCCGGTCCCGGAGGTTATTGTTATATTGGTGAAAATTTAAAGGCCGTCAGAGAATTTCCGGCTTAGAAAGTATATGACAGTTACAAAATCCTGGCTCATTGAAGAAGTTCCGGGTCATCAGATATAACTCCGGTTAAAAATCCAGCTCAAGGGAAGTCAGTTTCACTGAAGCCCTCAATTCTGGTTTACAATCCGGTTCAAGGGAAAACTATTCTCCCACAAGGCTCTGAAACGCTCAAATCCGGTATAAAAATTTCCGGTTCAAAAAGGAACTAACTTCTCGCAAGTTCGAGTTGAAAGGCCGTCAGAAAATCTCCGGCTAAAAATGAAGAATTCCGGTTTACAATCCGGTTCAAGGGAAAGATGTCTCCCACAAAGCTTTGAAGCTCTCAAATCCGGTTCAAAATCCCGGTTCAAGAAGAATTTATCTCTTGCAAAAAGTTAAAGGTTGCCGAAGAGGACATGCTGCCATGATGCGTGGCTCAAACATGGGTATCCTGCCTTAGTGGCTTATCATGTTATTGATCACTTGGGGGCTTGGTCGTATCCGAACCATAGTCACACCTCTTGATTGGTGCAATGCCACATCATCACTTGGGGGCTTGGTCGTATCCGAACCATAGTCACACCTCTTGATCGGCGCAATGCCACATCATCACTTGGGGACTTGGTCGTATCCATACCATAGTCACACCTTTTGATAGGCAAAAGCCACAAGATCACTTTGGGACTTGGTCACGTCTGAACCTGTCACACCTCTTGATCGACCTAAGGCCACGGAATCACTTGGGGGCTTTGGTCGAACCCGAACCATCGCTACACCTCTTGATCGGCATAATGCCACTGCATCATTTGGGGACCTGGCTGACTTGAACCATAGCTACGCCTATTGGGGGCTTGGTCGTGTCCGACCATGGTAATGCCACTTGATCGGCTCAATAGCCTCTTTTTGTAAATGGTTTTATCATTGCCTTTGCTTGAAATTTTGTTTTGATAAATATTTCTTTTGTTGCATTGTAAACCGACAATTCTTAAACCGGTTTGACTATCAAATTACAAATTGACGGAACATGGTCAAATCTTAATCCGAAGGCTATCTGCCCGGTTTGATTTTCTGTTACCATCCTATTATGGAGTAAACCGGTGTTTATCAACCCGGCTCGGCTTTCAACTACAAGTTGTCAGTACACGATCAAGTTATAATCCGGAGACTATCAGCCCGGTCTGGTTTGACGACGAGTCGCCAGTATTATATGTGGTTAAACCGGTGTTTATCACAACCTGGTATGGGTTTATCATAAACCGACACAATATGGAAGGAGTTATCAGTACTCAAAATCTAGGTTATTACCCCTATTACAAAAAGTTGGTAAACCATCGATGTGATTCAATGTCACAGGTATGATATATTTCATATTTGATTATTCTTAATTGCAGCCTTGGTTATAAACTTGGGTTATATGTTGGGCATTATGACCCGTCCGACGGTAAACCGCCCGGACACTTTAAACTTGTTGTATGCAGAAACAGGTTGAATAAAGCATGATTATAAATCACTGGCATTTACTAACCCGGCCCGGCTTTCGACTATAAGTCACCAGTATGATGATAAATTATCCGGTGTTTATTAAACCGGCCTGGCTTTAAGACGATAAGTCGCCAGTATATAATGAGAAATTATCCGGTGTTTATTAAACCGGCCTGACTTCGGACTATAAGTCGCCAGTATATATTTGGATTGCGCCATTGGAATCACGCGCTTATAAATGATCGGGTTATATTATTCAAATAGCCAAACTTGGCTGAATTTTCATTATGATATTGGATGAATAAGATTTTCATACCGGATTATATTATCTTGAATAGCCAACATGGCTGGATTTTTATTATGGTTGTTAATATTATGATTGAGGTTTTCAAAGTCGCTTTAGCGCAATGGATATTATTTTGTCGATGAATATGATTTATTTTGTAATGGAAGGAATAGTCCCGAGTCGCTGCAGGCTTACGACCCGGCACTTGGGGGTTACATTATTCAAGTTGAGATTATATCAAATATGCAAGTCTCATGTCGTTGCAAGCATGCACCATGACACTTGGGGGCTAATGCAAAGTCATTTTTATTGGCCTTATTGAAGACCCAACTCATCATATCATAATGAGCCGGCCCTTGGGGGCTACCAATTGCTCCTGTCAACAATTCAAGTTTTATGGGCATCAGTCAATTACAAGTCCCAGGTTGCTGCAAGCATGACAACCCGACACTTGGGGGCTACATAATATGGAATATTCAGTTTTTACTAGTGACGGGGATGAACAACATGGATTTCTTTGAAAGTGGAAGTATTTATATTGAAGCAAGTCAGATTGACCCGGCGTCACCAATTATTATGACCCTGTGTCTCCAATCCGGCATCATCAATAATCATGAACCGGCGTTGGCAACAATCATGAACCGGAGTTAGCAACAATCATGACCCGAGATTATCAGTTTTTATAACCCGGCAGTTTTTGGCAATGATAAACCGGCAAGTTCTGCATCTTCAAACCGGTTGAATATCATATGAGTATTTCAAGACCAATATTTCTTAAACCGGCGCTTTGGAAGCCGACTCAAGTGGATTATTCTTCACAATATTTTTCTATGAGAAACCAAAGTCAGCAATTTGAGTATGAAGCTGGTTATTGACCTGGATTTCTAGAAGAAGGAAATGACAAGGAATTAATGATGATCAGTTGCCGATTTATAAGAATATTTAAACCGGAGCACAACCCGCCAAATTTGTTCTTGTGTTTATGTGGCAGATCAGTTTAACATGGATAAATCCAAATTAAACTGGGGGCTAATGTCGGGGATATACCCCGCGGCGTAACCCGGCCGGACTGGACGACTCACTGGTAACCCGCCCAGAGCTTGGCGGTTCACGGGCTACCCGCCCGATCTTGGCGGTTCATTAGTAACCCGACGGGTGGGTCAGATGGATGACGAGGCCCATGGCCCAGAAGGCTAGTTCACGTTTAATGGTGGGTCGGTTTATGAGGAAAGCACAAGGAATATTCCCTTACAAAGGAAGCAAGACTAGGACTCCACTTGTAATAGAGTAATCCTAGTCCAACTAGGACTAGTCATGTAAACCGCCCCTTCAACATATATAAGGAGGGGCAGGGCTCCCCAAGAGAGGAGGGAACAAGGAAGAAGAAACAATCTCTAGGACTAGACACAAAGAGCCGGCTTACCGGCGACTTCCTCATGATCATAATGATACCTGGCCACAAATAGCATGTAGGGTTATTACCGGATGATGTTTCCCGGGGCCTGAAGCTGTCTAAACCCTCGTCTTGTGTGATGATCCGCCTTGCATCTCTCGATTCCGACCAACCCCTCTCAAGCTACCACATAGATGCATTGGCCTCGCGACTAAGTCCTGACACAAAGGACATCTGTCGTGACAAATCCACGACAGAAACCGTGAGCTATCTATTTGATCTGCTCTTCTCACGACCCCCCGCCCCGCAACCGTAGTAGGGATTCTTGTGATCCCATAGGTGTCGTCCCCACCGACACTTTCAATCTACGATAGTACGTGGACACACTCTCCCCCTCTCGTCGCTATGCATCTCCTAGATAGATCTTGCGTGAGCGTAGGATTTTTTTTTGAAATTGCATGCTACGTTTCCCAACAGTGGCATCCGAGCCAGGTCTATGCAAAGATGATATGCATGAGTAGAACACAAAGAGTTGCAGGCGGTGATCGTCATACTGCTTACCACCAATGTCTTATTTTGATTCGGTGGTATTGTTGGATGAAGCGGCCTGGACCAACCTTACATCACCACGTTCATGAGATCGGTTCCACCGACAGACATGCAACTAGTTTTGCATAAAGGTGACTGGCAGGTGTATGTTTCTCCAACTTTAGTTGAACCAAATTTGAGTGCGGCTGGTCCTTGTTGAAGGTTAAAACAACAAACTTGACGAAACACCAGTGTGGTTTTGATGCATAGGTAAGAA
This sequence comes from Aegilops umbellulata, assembly GCA_032464435.1. Taxonomy (NCBI): domain Eukaryota; kingdom Viridiplantae; phylum Streptophyta; class Magnoliopsida; order Poales; family Poaceae; genus Aegilops; species Aegilops umbellulata. The sequence goes on along the minus strand of CP136055.1, from coordinate 369,127,819 downwards.
TGATTCTTGCTAGAAGCCCGTAGCAGCAACGTAAAACTTGCAACAACAAAGTAGAGGATGTCTAACTTGTTTTTGTAGGGCATGTTGTGATGTGCTATGGTCAAGACACGATGTGATATACATTATTGTATGAGATGATCATGTTTTGTAAAACTTATCGGCAACTAGCAGGAGCCTTATGGTTGTCGCTTTATTGTATGAAATGCAAACGCCATGTAATTGCTTTACTTTATCACTATGCGTTAGCGATAGTTGTAGAAGCAATAGTTGGCGAGATGACCACGACGCTACAATGGAGATCAAGGTGTCAAGCCGGTGACAATGGAGATCATGACGGTGCTTTGGATATGGAGATAGAAGGCACAAGATGATGATGGCCATATCATGTCAAATATTTAGATTGCATGTGATGTTTATCTTTTATGCATCTTATTTTGCTTAGTACGGCGGTAACATTATAAGATGATCCCTTACTAAAATTTCAAGGTATAAGTGTTCTCCCTGAGTATGCACCGTTGCGACAGTTCGTCGTGCTGAGGCACCACGTGATGATCGGGTGTGATAGGCTCTACGTTCACATACAATGGGTGCAAGACAATTTTGCACATGTGGAATACTCGGGTCAAACTTGACGATCCTAGCATTTACACACATGGCCTCGGACCACTGGAGACCGAAAGGTCGAACGTGAATCATATAGTAGATATGATCAACATAGAGATGTTCACCATTGATGACTACTCCATCTCAGGTGATGATCGAACATGGTTTAGTTGATTTGGATCACGTATCATTTAGATGACTTGAGGGATGTCTATCTAAGTTGGAGTTCTTAAGTAATATGATTAATTGAACTTAATTTATCATGAACTTAGTCCTGATAGTATTTGCATATCTATGTTGTAGATCAATAGCTCACGTATAGCTCCCTTGTTTTATCTTTGATATATTCCTAGAGAAAACTAAGTTGAAAGTTGATAGTAGCAATGATGCGGATTGGGTCCGCGATCCGAGGATTATCCTCATTGGTGCACAGAAGAATTATGTCCTTGATGCACCGCTAGGTGACAGACCTATTGCAGGAGCAGATGCAGACCTTATGAACACTTGACAAGCTCGGATGATGACTACTTGATAGTTTAGTGCACCATGCTTTACTGCTTAGAACCGGGACTTCAAAAACATTTTGAAAGCCACAGAGCATATGAGATGTTCCAAGAGTTGAAATTGGTATTTCAAACTCATGCCCATGTCGAGAGGTATGAGACCTCTGACAGGTACTTTGCCTACAAGATGGAGGAGAATAACTCAGCCAGTGAGCATGTACTTAGAATGTGTGGGTACTACAATCGCTTGAATCAAGTGGGAGTTAATCTTCCAGATAAGATAGTTATTGATAGAGTTCTCTAGTCACTATCATGAAATTACTAGAACTTCGTGATGAACTATAATATGAAGGGGATGACGAAAACGATTCCCAAGCTCTTCTCGATGCTGAAATCGGCGAAGGTAGAAATCAAGAAATAACATCAAGTGTTGATGGTTAACAAAACCACTAGTTTCAAGAAAAAGGGCAAAGGAAAAGAAAGGGAACTTCAAGAAGAATGACAAGCAAGTTGCCACTCCAGTGAAGAAGCCCAAAGCTAGACCTAAGCCTGAAGTTGAGTGCTTCTATTGCAAAGGGAACGGTCACTGGAACCGGAACTACCCCCAAATACTTGGCGGATAAGAAGGATGGCGAAGTGAACAAAGGTATATTTGATATACATGTTATTGATGTGTACTTTACTAGTGTTCATAGCAGACCCTGGGTATTTAATACCGGTTCAGTTGCTAAGATTGGTAACTCGAAACAAGAGTTGCAAAATCAACATAGACTAGTTAAGGGCAAGGTGACGATGTGTGTTGGAAGTGATTCCAAGGTTGATTACCATCACACACTCCCTCTACCTTCGGGATTAGTATTGAACCTAAATAAATATTATTTGGTGTTTGCGTTGAGCATGAATATGATTGGATCATGTTTATTGTAATACGGCTATTCATTTAAGTCAGAGAATAATTGTTGTTCTGTTTACATGAATAAAACCTTCAATGGTCATATACCCAGTGTAAATGGTTTATTGAATCTCGATCGTAGTGATACACATATTCATAATATTGATGCCAAAAGGATGCAAAATTAAATGATGATAGTGCAACATAGTTGTGGCACTATTGTTTTGGTCATATTGGTATAAAACGCATGAAGAAACTCCATGCAGATGGACTTTTGGAATCACTTGATTATAAATCATTTGATACTTGCGAACCATGCCTCATGGGCAAGATGACTAAAACTCTGTTCTCTGGAACAATGGAGCGAGCTAATGACTTATTGGAAATAATACATATCGATGTATGCGGTCCGATGAGTGTCGGGGTTCGCTGCGGGTGTCGTTATTTTCTGACCTTCACAGATGATTTGAGCAGATATAGGTATATCTACTTAATGAAACACAAGTCTGAAACATTTGAAAAGTTCAAAGAAATTCAGAGTGAAGTGGAGAATCATCGTGACAAGAAAATAAAGTTTCTACCATCTGATCGCGGAGGCGATTATTTGATTTACGAGTTTGGCCTTCATTTAAAACAATGTGGAATAGTTTTACAACTCACGCCACCTGGAACACCACACCGTAACGGTGTGTCCGAACATCGTAACCATACTTTATTAGATATGGTGCAATCTATGATGTCTCTTACCGATTTACCACTATCATTTTGGTGTTATGCATTAGAGACAACTGCATTCACGTTAAATAGGGCATCGTCTAAATCCGTTGAGACGACACCGTATGAACTGTGGTTTGGCAATAAACCTAAGCTGTCATTTCTGAAAGTTTGCGGTTGCGATGCTTATGCAAAAGCTTCGACCTGATAAGCCCGAACCCAAGTCGGAGAAGTGAGTCTTCATAGGATACCCAAAAGAAACTATTGGGTACACCTTCTACCAAATATCTGTATGCAAGATATTTGTTGCTAAGAATGGATCCTTTCTAGAGAAGGAGTTTCTCTCGAAAGAAGTGAGTGGGAGGAAACTAGAACTTGATGAGGTAATTGTACCTTCTCTCGAACTGGACAGTAGCACATCAGAGAAATCTGTTTCCCGTGATGTCTACAACAACTAGAGAGGAAGCTAATGATGATGATCATGAAACTTCAGATCAAGTTAGTACTGGACATCATAGGTCGAATAGAGCATGTTCTGGACCAGAGTGGTACGGTAATTCTGTTCTGGAATCATGTTACTAGACCATGACGAACCTACAAACTATGAAGAAGCTACGATGAGCCCAAATTCTGACAGATGGCTTGAGGCCATGAAATCTGAGATAGGATCCATGTATGAGAACAAAGTATGGACTTTGATTGACTTGCCCGATGATCGGCGAGCCATTGAGAATAAATGGATCTTCGACAGGAAGACGGACGCTGATAGTAGTGTTGCTATCTACAAAGCTCGAATTGTCGCAAAAAGTTTTTGACAATTTCAAGGCGTTGACTACGATGAGATTTTCTCACTCGTACCGATGCTTAAAGTATGTCCGAATCATGTTAGCAATTGCCGCATTTTATGAAATCTGGCAAATGGATGTCAAAACTACATTCCTTAATGGATTTATTAAGAAGAGTTGTATATGATGCAACCAGAAGGTTTTCTCAATCCTAAAGGTGCTAACAAAGTGTGCAAACTCCAACGATCCATCTATGGACTGGTGCAAGCATCTCAAAGTTGGAATATATGCTTTGATGAGTTGATCAAAGCATATAGTTTTATACAGACTTGCGGTGAAGCCTGTATTCACAAGAAAATGACTGGGAGCACTAAAACCTTTCTGATAAGTATATGTGAATAACATATTGTTGATCGAAAATGATGTAGAATTTTCTAGAAAGCATAAAGGAGTGTTTGAAAGGAGTTTATCAAAGAAAGACCTCGGTGAAGCTACTTACATATTGGGCATCAAGATCTATAAAGATAGATCAAGACGCTTGATAAGACTTCCTATGAGTACATACCTTGATAAGATTTTGAAGGAGTTCAAAATGGATCAATCAAAGAAGGAGTTCTTGCCTGAGTTGTAAGGTACGAAGTTGAGTAAGACTCAAAACTCGACCACGGCAGAAGATAGAGAGAGAATGAACGTCATTCCCTATGCCTCACCCATAGGTTCTATAAGGTATGCCATGCTGTATACCAGACCTATTGTGTACCTTGCCATGAGTTTGGCAAAGGGGTACAATAGTGATCCAGGAGTAGATCCCTGGACGACGGTCAAAATTATCCTTAGAGTACTAAGGAAATATTTCTCGGTTATGGAGGTGATAAAGAGTTCATCGTAAAGAGTTACGTCGATGCAAGCTTTAACACCAGTCTGGATGACTCTGAGTCTCAATCTGGATACATATTGAAAGTGGGAGCAGTTAGATAGAGTAGCTCCATGCAGAGCATTGTGAACATAGAAATTTGCAAAATACATATGGATCTAAATGTGGCAGACCCGTTGACTAAAATTCTCTCACAAGCAAAACATGATCACACCTTAGTACTCCTTGGGTATTAATCACACGGTGATGTGAACTAGATTATTGACTCTAGTAAACCCTTTGGGTGTTGGTCACATGGCGATGTGAACTATGGGTGTTATTCACATGGTGATGTGAACTAATTGTGTTGATCACATGGCGATGTCAACTATATTATTGACTCTAGTGCAAGTGGGAGACTGAAGGACATATGCCCTAGAGGCAATAATAAAGTTGTTATTTTATATTTCCTTATTCATGATAAATGTTTATTATTCATACTAGAATTTTATTGACCGGAAACCTTAATACATGTGTGAATACATAGACAAAACAATGAGTCCCTAATGAGCCACTACTTTGACTAGCTCGTTGATCAAAGATGGTTAAGGTTTCCTAACCATGGATATGAGTTGTCATTTGATAACGGGATCACATCATCAGGAAAATGATGTGATGGACAAGACCCAGCCGTTAGCTTATCATGTTGATCGTTAAGTTATATTGCTATTGCTTTCATGTATGTCAAATACATATTCCTTTGACTATGAGATCATGCAACTCCCGGATACCGGAGGAACGCCTTCTGTGCTATCAAACATCACAACATAACTGGGTGATTATAAAGATGCTCTACAGGTATCTCCAAAGGTGTCTTGTTGGGTTGGCGTGAATCGAGATTAGGATTTGTCACTCTGAGTATCGAAGAGGTATCTCTAGGCCCACTCGGTAATGCACATCATAAGAAGCCTTGCAAGCAAAGTGACTAATGAGTTAGTTGCGGGATGACATATTATGGAGCGAGTAAAGAGACTTGTCGGTAACGAGATTGAACTAGGTATGGAGATACCTACGATCAAATCTCGGGCAAGTAACATACCAATGACAAAGGGAATAACGTATGTTGTCATAACGGTTCGACCGATAAAGATCTTCGTAGAATATGTAGGAGCCAATATGAGCATCCAGGTTCCGCTATTGGTTATTGACCGGAGAACTTTCTCGGTCATGTCTACATAGTTCTCGAACTCGTAGGGTCCTCACGCTTAACGTTCGATGATGATTTTATATTATATGAGTTATGTAATTTGGTGACCGAGTGTTGTTCGGAGTCCTGGATGAGTGTTCGGCAACGCAGTAATTTCAAAAAATTCCTACGATCACGCAAGATCTATCTAGGTGATGCATAGCAACGAGAGGGGAGAGTGTTGTCCACGTACCCTCGTAGACCGAAAGCGGAAGTGTTATGACAACGCGGTTGATGTACTCGTACGTCTTCATGATCCAACCGATCCTAGCACCGAAGGTACGACACTTCCGCGACCTGCACACGTTTAGCTCGGTGACGTCCCATGAACTCTAGATCCAGCTAAGGTCGAGGAAGAGTTTTGTCAGCACGACGGCGTGATGACGGTGATGATGAAGTTACCGACTTAGGGCTTCGCCTAAGAACTACAATGATATGACCGAGGTGGAAATCTGTGGAGGGGGGCACCGCACACAGTTAAACAATCAATTTCTGTGTCTATGGGGTGCGCCCCTCCCCCGTATATAAAGGAGTGGAGGAGGGGAGGGACGACCCTCTATGGCGCGCCCAAGAGGGGGAGTTTGTCGGCGTTCTGGGAACGAGGGTCCCCACAGTTGCCTGCCTGCGGCCTGCGGCGTGGCTCAAGTGGGGGCCCAACATGGCCCATCTTCATCAGCTCAAGACCAAGACCCTCGCGAGGGGCCAAGCCTCGCGGGGCAGACGACAGGAAGCTTCCTCAGAGGCAGCCTCATCAGGCAGGCTCGCGAGGAGGCGGAGAAATCAAGGCAGGGGTACCTCGCGAGGAGCCCGTGATGCAAGCCATGACGAATCAAGGCCAGGTGGGCGCCAGCCTGCGTAGAGTCCTTGCTTCCCTTTCGGTGCAAAGGGGGCAAGCACATGCCAAGGCATTAGGCAAAGATTACCATTCTGGTGCAACGAGACCAAGACCAGCCGGACGGCAAGACGGAGGTCACTGTGGATCCCAAGACGGCGTCACCATCGGTGCTTTTGGCAGCCGAAGACCACCTTTGGTCAGGATAACTTGTACTAAATGTTCCCCCTCAAAATGGCCAATTGTTGGCACCCTTCCCGCTCATTATTTGGGGAGAGGCCCAGGGCCTCTATAAATAGAGCTAGCCACCACAGAGTAGAGGGGGATCGGAAAATCCGTTGGAGGCATCTAGGAATCTGGTAGTGCCCAAGTAGAGAGAGATAGAGAGGCGACTGAACTCACCCAAGCAGTTCATTGCACCAGCTCAATAACACCTCTCGCGAGGCTGTTCTTCCCTTGTACTGTTCATCATCAGCCCCTGAGGCAATCCACCACACCACACACTTGAGTAGGGTATTACACCACAACGGTGGCCCGAACCAGTATAAATCTCGTGTCCCTTGTGTTGTTCATCGTTTCCAACTTAGATCGCTCGGGGGATCGAACGTAGAACGGTAGGAGAGAGATATCCGTGCGCACTCAGTGTTCGAACCTCAAGGGTCTGCCAGAACCCGAAATCCGACATTTGGCGCGCCGGGTATGGGTGCGCCGGGATCTTTCTTCCGCAGTTCGCTTGTGATCTTCCGTCTGTCCATGGCTGACGCTCGTCGAGCTCACGCCGAGCGCCGAGATGCTCTCGCCACCCGCGTTGCCCAGACGGCGCCAGTCGGCGGCCACCCTCGTTGTTCCCCGTCACCTGCCGCCAACGTCGTGACCGGCCTGGTGGGGAACGAGCAGCAGGCCTCGTCTCAGCATCCTTCGGTGCGGTGGGATGGCCGCACCGCCACCCTGTCGCTGGCTCCAACCGGCTCGTCGTCCCACGCCCGTTGCGCTCCCATGGATGCGCACGCCTCGCTGCTTCTGGCAAGAGAGCTCCTGCACTACCGCCCCGTCGACGACCTTTACGAGGACTAGCTCGCCCGCATCACCGAGCTCATCAGTGCCGCAGGGGGCTCCCCCTTGCGGTCCCTCTCGCTGCCTCGCCCTCTGTTCCGTGCAGGGGGCGGGGATCAGGAGGTGCCTCTACCACATCCTCCCCAAGAAGGTGCCCTAGCTCCAAGGCGTGCAGCCCCGGGGCAAGGCCCCCTGCACCCTGCGCCAGCGCAGCAAGAAACGAGCTGCCAAGAGATCCCTTGTCCCCAAGAAGGTGCTCGCGCGGTCCCAGCGTCGGCGCGCCAAGATCGCGTCCCTGCACCCGTACGCCAAGACCCCGTGCTGCTCCAAGCGGCGGTGCACGGTGATCCCCAACAGCAAGCCCAGCACCAACAAAAGGCGCCGATGGCCCCAGCAGGCTGTCGCGCCCTCACCCCCGAGTTGCGCGGCGTCGCATGGCCAGGCAAGTTCAAGCCTGACCTTCCCCCTCGCTACGATGGCACGACGGACCCTGCGGAGTTCCTATAGCTCTACGAGCTGTGCGTCGAAGCCGCCAACGGAGATGAAAGGGTCAAGGCGAACTGGTTCCCCATGGCGCTCAAGGACGGGGCCTGCACCTGGCTCCTGAACCTGGCTCCTGGCACGATCTCCTCCTGGGACGAGATGCGCACTCGCTTCATCGCCAACTTCCAGGGCACTCGCGACCGGCTCCCGGCCGTGAGCGACCTGCGCCGCATCAAGCAACAGCAAGGGGAGACCCTGTAGAAATACATCCAGCGCTTCGACAACGCCCGCCTCAAGATCCCCAAGGTGACTGAAGAAGCCATCATCTCGGCCTTCTCCGACGGCGTACGTGACATCAAGATGAAGGAGGAGCTAGCAATCCATGAAGACCTATGCACATCCCTGGAGCTGTTCAACCTGGCGACCAAGTGTGCCAGGCCGAGGAAGGGCGTCTCTCCCTCCTTGAACTCCTGGCGGTCGACCCAGAATAAAAGAAGCCCAAGGCCAAGGACGTGAAGCGCAAGGGGTCTGTCGTGCTTGCAGCAGAGCCAGACACCAAGCAAGGCAAGGATCAGCCTGAGTCATCCAAGGGCAGCCGGTACTGCGTGTACCACGACCTCCACACCCACAACACCAACGAATGTCAAGAGCTCAGAGCCGTGCGAGATGGGCGAATCGGCCGACGCCCCGAGCGCAACGACAGGGGCTATGGCCGAGGAGGAGGAAGAGGTGGAGGATGATGGGAAGACGTGGCCCTTGCCAAGGGTGGCGCGACAGACCTCGCGAGGATCACTGGCAGGACCAGCCTCGCGAGGGAGGCTGGAGGGATCAACCTCGTGAGGATCGACCATGCAGCAACGCAGGCCTTCCTCCTCTTCCGCCACCACCAAGGAGGCACGAAGACCAGCATCAGGACGAGGGGGCTGGGGGCTTCCAGGAGCCGCGTGCAATCGCTTGCATCTTGGGAGGCGCATAGGCCCCAACCTCACAACGCATCTTCAAGCAGTTTGCTCGTGAGGTGAATGCAGTCCTCCCCAGGCTCGAGGCCACGCGCCCTCTCAGGTGGTCTGCGTGCGCTATCACGTTCACCTTAGCGGATCAGCTCAAGTTCGCGGCAACGGCCGGAGTCCTCCCTATGCTCTGCTCCCCAGTCATCAGCAACATGCAGGTCACCAGGACCCTCATTGATGGCGGGGCAGGGCTCAACGTCCTGTCCGTCGAAACGTTTGACGATCTCCAAGTGCCGTACGATCAGCTTCAGCCAACCAAGCCTTTCTCAGGAGTCACTGATGGTTCCACTGTTCCAATAGGGCAAGTTCGCCTTCCGGTCACCTTCGGGCAGCGCAACAACTACCGCACCGAGCTCATCGACTTCGACGTCGCCCACATTCGTCTGCCGTACAACGCCATCCTCGGGTACCCAGCCCTGGCCAAGTTCATGGCAGTGACTCACCATGGCTACAACGTCCTCAAGATGCCAGGAAGCGGTGGAGTCATCACAGTACCTTGTGAAGAAGGCGAACACTTGTGAAGCTGCCGCGTTTTGGAAAGGCTCGGTGCCTATGAAGAAGGTGAACGCCTGTGAAGCTGCTGCGTTTTGGAAAGGCCTGGTGCCTGTGAAGAAGGCGAACGCATGTGAAGCTGCCGCGTTTTGGAAAGGCCCGGTGCCTGTTGAGAAGGCGAAAGCCTGTGAAGCTGTCGCGTTTTGGAAAGGCCCGGTGCCTGTGAAGAAGGCGAACGCCTGTGAAGCTGCCGCGTTTTGGAAAGGCCCGGTGCCTCTGAAGAAGGCGAATGCCTGTGAAGCTGTCGCGTTTTGGAAAGGCCTGGTGCCTGTGAAGAAGGCCAATGCTTGTGAAGCTCGCCACCCGTGACACTCTCACGTAATAATGAGTGGGGCTGTACACGCCCCGGAGTCTCCGGAGTGCCGCCCTTGGGCCTCGGGGGCTCCCGCCAATGCCCAGTGGCAGCACTTAGCTCCGCGCTGGTGAGAAGATGTCGAAGACTAGAATAGGTGCCGGACGCGGCCTTTTTATTTGCTTTCGGCAGTTGGCGTGTTTATTCTCGTTTGAAGTCTTATTGGAGTTGTTGGCATTCATGGCTTGAAACCCTCTGCATTTTTCACTCGCTTGCCTCGTTCTCTCTCGCATAAGCCTCACGAGGGGGGTTCGCGGGCGCCCTCGCGAGTGTTTTCTGCCCCAGTCATTTGAGGCTTTCCCGTCCGAGTTCTCTGCGGGAGCACCCCTCCCGGTTCGTGCCTCACAGGCATCGCGACACGAGCGCAGGACCTGGCCGATCGCCTACACAACCACGACCGAAAGTTACTCCTCCTACTGATCTTTGCAGGGTACAAAGCGCATGATGAAGCCTCGGCCTCACGAGGCGGGGAGTGCATCAGGCCCCACCAAGCTGAAACGACCCCCGCACGCGGGCTTGCGGCGCGGAAATACGGCGCAGAAATAACGGAAGTAGCACGGAAATTGACGGCGACAGTTCTAAAGCGCCCTCGTGGGGCCCTATACTACCCTCCTTTTGCGTAGGAGAAGAAGATGAGCAAAATAGGCACGACTCGTCCGACACCGACCCACAACGAAAGCTTGAGCTGTTCCTGGGGCTCAGGCGGACCCCGCCTCTTGCTTCACCGGGGCGTGACGGCGGGCTGACCCGCTACCTTCACCCAGGCGGGCACGACGGCTGGTCGCGGCACCCGCTGGAGGAGCTGCTGCCTGAGGGAGAGTCGCTGAAGCTTGGCGAACATCGAGCACCGCCGCCTGTACGCCTGCCGCCGTCATCGTCCTGGTCAGTACCGGGGCTGGGCAGGCGACCGCGATCATCGTCTTCGGGGCAGCACCCGGCGCGGCGACGGTCTTCCCCGAAAACCCTCACGTAGAGGGTGGCGTCGCCGTCAAACTTGAAGTGCAGGGTGCACCGTCGGCTCAGGCTGCGTGCGCGGGCGAACGTTTGCCAGCCACGGTTCAGGGCCCCATTCCCAAAAGCAGAGACCTCCAGCGAAGCCCAGGAGGCCCTGTTGCAGCAACCATCCGCCTGAAGCCAGGAGTCGCACTGGGCGCTGGCCGGCAGCTCACCCACGAAGAAGCGGGGGAGCTGGAGCCGGGTGCTGGTCGGGTCCGCCGACCATACGACGAACTCCGGCAGCACCTCCGCTGAGCGAAAGCGCGGCCTGGGGGGCGCGCGGACGCAACACGCCTCCCCTCGGCAGCCGGGGGCTCGCCGCCGCGTGAGGAACCGCCTCTGTGGCCGCGGGAAGCCGCTACAGAGACCGCGGGATGCTTGCGAGGACGACCACGGCCACGCTTGGTCGCGGGAGAGTCAGGCTCTGCGTGGCGGGCCTTTCCTTTCTCTACGGCCGAGAACCTCTTCGGAGCCATGGGAACGGCAGGCAGCCAAGAAGAAGAAAAAGAGGAGTAGCAGGAGGGAAAGGACTGAAGCAGCTCACGCAGCCACGTACTTATAGCCGGAGGAGGCCAACCGCCGAGCACCACGATCGCAGGTAATCATGACCCGTTCCAGTGCATGCAGGGGCTTGTCAAGTCGTGCGGTCACCGAGGCGTCGTGGGGAAGTGCAGTCGCCCACGTCCAATCAACCGCCACGTGGCGTCCAAAGCCGCAGGCTTTTGGAGCCTGGGGCGCTTCGCGCTTGCCCCTTCGCTTCCCTGCTAGGCCAAGCCCGCGCGCGCCTTTGGCCCAGGGGCTACTGTCGGCGTTTTGGGAACGGGAGTCCCCAGACTTGCCTGCCTGCGGCCTGCGGCATGGCTCATGTGGGGGCCCAGCATGGCCCATCTTCATCAGCTCAAGACCAAGACCCTCGCGAGGGGCCAAGCCTCGCGGGGCGGACGACAGGAAGCTTCCTCAGAGGCAGCCTCATCAGGAAGGCTCGCGAGGAGGCGGAGAGATCAAGGCAGGGGTACCTCACGAGGAGCCCGTGACGCAAGCCATGACGAATCAAGGCCAGGCAGGCGCCAGCCTGCGCAGAGTCCTTGCTTCCCTTTCGGTGCGAAGGGGCAATGTAACGCCCCGGACACACCTGCCGGTGGTTGTTACTCCTGGCGGGATCTAGACTGGCCCCACAGATCAATACTAGTCTTTTCTGCGCACTTTGTCCTCACTCGTGCGCACCCGGGAGCAACTTCCCGGTCGGTCACCCATCCTGACACTACTCCAAGCTGAGCACGCTTAACTTTGGAGTTCTGTCCGAATGGGCTCCCGAAAAAGAAGGAATTCCTTATTGATATGATTAGTCTATCATCCCTAATAAGCCAGGCTATCACATACACCCCCACTCAGAGGAACCGACGTCCTCGTCGGGCCACAGGAACGTTCCCTCTTGGCACAAACGTCTGTGCTTCCAGTCCGGTACATGTGCCATGCCGGGTGCCACGACGGGTCACAAACGTCATGAACAACATGACCACGCACCTGTCCGCAACCATCCGTGTAACCGTGAGGGTCGGCTCTGATACCAACTTGTAACGCCCCGGACACACCCGCCGGTGGTCGTTACTCCTGGCGGGATCGACACTGGCCCCACAGATCAATACTAGTCTTTTCTGCGCACTTTGTCCTCACTCGTGCGCACCCGGGAGCAACTTCCCGGTCGGTCACCCATCCTGACACTACTCCAAGCTGAGCACGCTTAACTTTGGAGTTCTGTCCGAATGGGCTCCCGGAAAAGAAGGAATTCCTTATTGATATGAGTAGTCTATCATCCCTAATAAGCAAGGCTATCACAGGCAAGCACAGGCCAAGGCATCAGGAAAAGGTTACCATTCTGGTGCAATGAGACCAAGACCAGCCGGACGGCAAGACGGAGGTCACTGTGGAGCCCGAGACAGCGTCACCACCGGTGCTTTTGGCAGCCGAAGACCACCTTTGGTCAGGATAACTTGTACTAGATGTTCCCCTTCAAAATGGCCAATTGTTGGCACCCTTCCCGCTCATTATTTGGGGAGAGGCCCAGGGCCTCTATAAATAGGGCTAGCCACCACAGAGTAGAGGGGGATCGGAAAATCCGTTGGAGGCATCTAGGAATCTGGTAGTGCCCAAGTAGAGAGAGATAGAGAGGCGACTGAACTCACCCAAGTAGTTCATCGCACCAGCTCAAGAACACCTCTCGCGAGGCTGTTCTTCCCTTGTACTGTTCATCATCAGCCCCTGAGGCAATCCACCACACCACACACTGGAGTAGGGTATTACACCACAACGGTGGCCCGAAGCAGTATAAATACCGTGTCCCTTTTCCTAGTGTGAGTAAGAGAAGAAGGAAAGGGAGAGGGAGCGAAGGAAAGCAGGTCCGGCCCCCCTCCCAATTCGAATTGGGCTTGGAGGGCGCGCGCCCACCTTGGCCGCCTCCTTCTCTCTTTCAATAAGGCCTAATAAGGCCCATTTGCTCCCGGGGGGTTCCCGTAACCTCCCGGTACTCCGGAAAATGCCCGAACTCATCCGGAACCATTCCGGTGTGCAAACAATGCCCGAACTCATCCGGAACCATTCCGGTGTGCAAACATAGCCTTCCAATATATCGATCTTTATGTCTCGACCATTTCTAGACTCCTCGTCATGTCCACATCCAGGACTCCGAACAACCTTTGGTACATCAAAACAAATAAACTCATAATACCGATCATCATCGAACGTTAACCGTGCGGACCCTACGGGTTCGAGAACTATGTAGACATGACCGGGACTCATCTTCGGTCAATAACCAATAGCGGAACCTGGATGCTCATATTGGTTCCTACATATTCAATGAAGATCTTTATCAGTCAAACCGCATAACAACATACGTTGTTCCCTCTGTCATCAGTATGTTACTTGCCCGAGATTCGATCGTCGGTATCTCAATACCTAGTTCACTCTCATTACCAGCAAGTCTCTTTACTCGTTCCGTAATGCATCATCCCGTAACTAACTCATTAGTCACATTGCTTGCAAGGCTTATAGTGATGTGCATTACCGAGAGGGCCCAGAGATACCTCTCCGACAATCGGAGTGACAAATCCTAATCTCGATCTATGCCAACTCAACTAACACCATCGGAGACACCTGTAGAGCATCTTTATAATCACCCAGTTACGTTGTGACGTTTGATAGCACACTAAGTGTTCCTCCGGTATTCGGGAGTTGCATAATCTCATAGTCATAGGAACATGTATAAGTTATGAAGAAAGCAATAGCAATACACTAAACGATCATAGTGCTAAGCTAACGGATGGTTCAAGTCAATCACATCATTCTCTAATGATGTGATCCTGTTCATCAAATGACAACTCATGTCTATGGTTTGGAAACTTAACCATCTTTGATTAACGAGCTAGTCAAGGAGAGGCATACTAGTGACTCCCTGTTTTGTCTATGTATTCACATATGTACTAAGTTTCCGGTTAATAAATTTCTAGCATGAATAATAAACATTTATCATGATATAAGGAAATATAAATAACAACTTTATTATTGTATCTAGGGCATATTTCCTTCAGTCTCCCACTTGCACTAGAGTCAATAATCTAGATTACACAGTAATGATTCTAACACCCATGGAGTATTTGTGTTGATCATGTTTTGCTCGTGAGAGAGGCTTAGTCAACGGGTCTTCAACATTCAGATCCATATGTATCTTGCAAATCTCTATGTCTCCCTCCTTGAGTTCATCGCGGATGGAATTGAAGCATCTCTTGATCTGCTTGGTTCTCTTGTGGAATCTGGATTCCTTTGCCAAGGCAATTGCACTAGTATTGTCAAAAAAGATTTTCATTGGACCTTATTCCCTAGGTATGACACCTAGATCGGATATGAACTCCTTCATCCAGACTCCTTCATCTGCCGCTTCTGAAGCAGCTATGTACTGCGCTTCACACGTAGATCCCTCCACGACGCTCTGCTTGGAACTCACCAAGTGACAGCTCTACCATTCAATAAAAATATGTATCCGGTTTTTGACTTAGAGTCATCCGGATCAGTGTCAAAGCTTGCATCGACGTAACCGTTTACGACGAGCTCTTTGTCACCTCCATAAACGAGAAACATATCCTTAGTCCTTTTCAGGTATTTCAGGATGTTCTTGACCGTTGTGCAGTGATCCACTCCTGGATTACTTTGGTACCTCCCTTCTAAACTAATAGCAAGGCACATAGCAGGTCTAGTACACAGCATTGCATACATGATAGAACCTATGGCTGAAGCATAGGGAATGACTTTCATTTTTTCTCTATCTTCTAAAGTGGTCGGGCATCGAGTCTGACTCAACGTCACACCTTGTAACACAGGCAAGAACCCTTTCTTCGCTTGATCCATTTTGAACTTCTTCAAAACTTTATCAAGGTATGTGCTTTGTGAAAGTCCAATTAAGCGTCTTAATCTATCTCTACAGATCTTGATGCCTAATATGTAAGCAGATTCACCGAGGTCTTTCACTGGAACAAATCTTATTCAAGTATCCTTTTATGTTATTTAGAAATTCAGTATCATTTCTGATCAACAATATGCCATCCAGATATAATATCAGAAATGCTATAGAGCTCCCATTAACTTTCTTGTAAATACAAGCTTCTCCAAAAGTCTGTATAAAATCATATGCTTTGATCACACTATCAAAGCGTATATTCCAACTCCGAGATGCTTGCACCAGTCGATAAATAGATCGATGGAGCTTACATACTTTGTTAGCACCTTTTGGATCGACAAAACCTTCTGGTTGCATCATATACAACTCTTCTTTAAGATATCCATTAAGGAATGCAGTTTTGACATCCATTTGCCAAATTTCATAATCATAAAATGCGGCAATTGCTAACATGATTCTGACGGACTTAAGCATCGCTACGGGTGAGAAGGTCTCATCATAGTCAACTCCTTGAACTTGTCGAAAAACTTTCGCAACAAGTCGAGCTTTGTAGACAGTAACATTACCTTCAGTGTCAGTCTTCTTCTTGAAGATCCATTTATTCTTTATGGCTTGCCGATCATCGGGCAAGTCAACCAAAGTCCACACTTTGTTCTCATACATGGATCCCATCTCAGATTTCATGGCCTCAAGCCATTTTGCGGAATCTGGGCTCATCATCGCTTCCTCATAGTTCGTAGGTTCGTCATGGTCAGGTAACATGACCTCCAGAACAGGATTACCGCACCACTCTGGTGCGGATCTTACTCTAGTTAACCTACGAGGTTCGGTAGTAACTTGATCAGAAGTTTCATGATCATCATCATTAGCTTCCTCACTAGTTGGTGTAGGAATCACTGGAACTGACTTATGTGATGTACTACTTTCCAAATAGGGTGAAGGTACAATTGCCTCATCAAGTTTTACTTTCCTCCCACTCACTTCTTTCGAGAGAAACTCCTTCTCTAGAAAGGATCCATTCTTAGCAACGAATATCTTGCCTTCGGATCTGTGATAGAAGGTGTACCCAACAGTCTACTTTGGGTATCCTATGAAGACACATTTCTACGATTTGGGTTCGAGCTTATCAGGTTAAAGCTTTTTGACATAAGCATCGCAGCCCCAAACTTTAAGAAATGACAACTTGGGTTTCTTGCCAAACCAGGGTTCATAAGGTGTCGTCTTAACAGATTTAGATGGTGCCATATTTAATGTGAATGCAGCCGTCTCTAAAGCATAACCCCAAAACGATAGCGGTAAATCAGTAAGAGACATCATAGATCGCACCATATCTAATAAAGTACGATTACGACGTTCGGACACACCATTACGCTATGGTGTTCCGGGTGGCGTGAGTTGTGAAACTATTCCGCATTGTGTCAAATAAAGACCAAACTCGTAACTCAAATATTCTCCTCCACGATCAGATCGTAGAAACTTTATTTTCTTGTTATGATGATTCTCCACTTCACTCTGAAATTCTTTGAACTTTTAAAATGTTTCAGACTTATGTTTCATCAAGTAGATTTACCCATACATGCTCAAATCATCTGTGAAGGTCAGAAAATAACGGTACCCGCCATGAGCATCAATACTCATCGGACCGCATACATCAGTATGCATTATTTCCAACAAGTCTGTTGTTCGCTCCATTGTTCCGGAGAACGGAGTCTTAGTCATCTTGCCCATGAGGCATGGTTTGCAAGCATCAAGCGATTCGTAATCAAGTGAGTCCAAAAACCCATCAACATGGAGTTTCTTCATGCGCTTTACACCAATATGACCTAAACGGCAGTACCACAAATAAGTTGCACTATCATTATTAAACTTATATATTTTGGCTTCAATACTATGAACATGTGTATCACTACTATCAAGATTTAGTAAAAATAGACCACTCATTAAGGGTGCATGACCATAAAAGATATGACCCATATAAATAGAACAACCATTATTCTCCGATTTAAATGAATAACCGTCTCACATCAAACAAGATCCAGATATAATGTTCATGCTCAACGCTGGCACCAAATAACAATTATTTAGGTCTAAAACTAATCCCGAAGGTAGATGTAGAGGTAGCGTGTCGACGGTGATCACATTGACTTTGGAACCATTTCCCACGCGCATCGTGACCTCGTCCTTAGCCAATCTTCGCTTAAACCGTAGCCCTGTTTCGAGTTAAAAATATTAGCAACAGAACCAGTATCAAATACACAGGCGCTACTGCAAGCATTAGTTAAGTACACATCAATAATATGTATATCAAATATACCTTTAACTTTGCCATCCTTCTTCTGCGCCAAATACTTGGGGTAGTTCCGCTTCCAGTGACCAGTCCCTTTGCAGTAGAAGCACTCAGTCTCAGGCTTAGGTCCAGACTTGGGCTTCTTCACTTGAGCAGCAACTTGTTTGCCAATCTTCTTGAAGTTCCCCTTCTTCCCTTTGCCCTTCTTCTTGAAACTGGTGGTCTTGTTAACCATCAACACGTGATGCTCCTTCTTGATTTCTACCTCCGCAACCTTTAGCATTGGGAAGAGCTCGAGAATTGTCTTATCTATCCCTTGCATATTATAGTTCATCACGAAGCTTTTGTAGCTTGGTGGCAGTGATTGAAGAACTCTGTCAATGACACTATCATTAGGAAGATTAACTCCCAGTTGAGTCAAGTGGTTGTGATACCCAAACATTCTGAGTATATGTTCATTGACAAAACTATTCTCCTCCATTTTGCAGCTATAGAACTTATTGGAGACTCCATATCTCTCAATCTAGGCATTTGATTAAAATATTAACTTCAACTCCTGGAACATCTCATATGCTCCATGACGTTCAAAACGTTGTTGAAGTCCCAGTTCTAAGCCGTAAAGAATGGCACACTGAACTATCGAGTAGTCATCAGCTTTGCTCTGCCAGACGTTCATAACATCAGGCGTTGCTCCTGCCGCGGGTTTGGCACCTAGCGGTGCTTCCATGATGTAATTCTTCTGTGCAGCAATGAGGATAATCCTCAAGTTACGGACCCAGTACGTGTAATTGCTACCATCATCTTACAACTTACCTTTCTCTAGGACGCATTAAAATTCATTGGAACAACAACACGAGCCAATTATCTACAACAACACATACATGCAAAAAAATATCAGGTACTAAGCTCATGATAAATTAAAGTTCAATTAATCATATTACTTAAGAACTCCCACTTAGATAAACATCCCTCTAATCATCTAAGTGATCACGTGATCCATATCAACTAAACCATGTCCGATCATCACTTGAGATGGAGTAGTTTTCAATGGTGAACATCACTATGTTGATCATATCTACTATATGATTCACGCTCGACCTTTCGGTCTCAGTGTGCCGAGGCCATATCTGCATATGCTAGGCTCGTCAAGTTTAACCCGAGTATTCTGCATGTGCAAAACTGGCTTGCACCCGTTGTATGTGAACGTAGAGCTTATCACACCCGAGAAGGTTCAGTCCGCCAAGAGTGGACTGAATGAAGCCTGCAGCAACCTGTTGACAGGTTTTGAGGTAAGAAAGAGAAAAACCCCATGTAGACAGTAGCCCCTGAGACACTGTCTGGTGTTCGGCGAGAAGAACCGGACAGAGGATCAAATCTTTATTTATAGGAGACTGACTTAATATGTATGAATAAGCAGGCGTCGCTGTTGGCCGCAACCTCGCATACTGCCGAAGTCTCTGAACTGAAGTAGAGGCTAGAGCGAACTGAGAGCGAGCTCAGGGAGGTTAAGATGCGGCTCCAGGAGAAGCAAGGTGAGTGACGACTTGTTGTGTGTTCGAGAAGGATAAGTGCTGTATATTGACCATAGTGTCGTAATATGTGCAGGAGCCGCGACTGAGGTCGAGGCCCTAAAAAAGGCCCTGGGTGAAGCCGAGGGGAAGGCTGTCCAGCAGCAAGTCGCCCGTAAAAATATCAAGGCCCGGGTCAAGGAGGTCCAGCAGGAGCTCCAGGACGCGGTGAAGAAGTGCGAAGCCTTGGAGCATGAGGCGTCGGTCCGAAAGACCAAACTTGCCAAGGTTCGCCAGGGTGCGGAGGCCGCACAGAGTGAGGCCCGGGACGCTCTCCGGGAGATCCGTGAGGCCAAGAAGATTGCAGCAGGTAAGGCATTTAACATGCAAAGCAAGTATGCGGAGAGGAAGTACCTTTTTAATAACCCGGATTCGGAGTTGCCCAGGGGCGTTTGCGGATCTACCATGCAGCATGTCCGATGATGCGGAGTTCTTCCGAGCCGGAGAAGGGAGCTCCACGGAGAAGCTGTTCTGGTCGCAGTACGCTATGCCAGAGCATCCAGTGCCTTTTACCGACCAGCTGAAACAGTTGGTGGAGCTGCATAGGATGGCCGAACTAGCCATGAAGGATTTGATAATCTGGTTGTGGCCAGCCGAAGCTATGCCCAGCAGCTATTTCGTCCTCGTGAAGCGGCTGGTGGAAGCATGTCCGCGACTGGACACAGTCAAGCGATCAGTCTGCATTGAAGGTGCCCGCGTGGCCTTCGCCCATTGCAAGATGTGGTGGGCGAAGATGAACGCCGTTGAAGTGGCCATAGGGCCGCCGGAGGGCAAGGAGCACTGCACACCCGAGCGATTTTTTGCGGATGTCATAGAAGGGTCTCGACTTGCAGCAGCGCAGTGCGGGCAGGCCATTATTATAGAATGAAAAAATCGTGTTGTCTTTGCTTTGGAAGACTGAAACAAAGTCCGTTTGTAATATAATGTTTATTATGTTTTGATTGTTCCCTCCTGTGCGGCCGTGGTGTATAGAATTTGAGGGTTGGCCAGTGATGTCTACTACACAACCTTCTTCTTGTAGACGTTGTTGGGCCTCCAAGTGCAGAGGTTTGTAGGACAGTAGCAAATTTCCCTCAAGTGGATGACCTAAGGTTTATCAATCCGTGGGAGGCGTAGGATGAACATGGTCTCTCTCAAGCAACCCTGCAACCAAATATCAAAGAGTCTCTTGTGTCCCCAACACACCCAATCCAATGGTAAATTGTATAGGTGCACTAGTTCGGCGAAGAGATGGTGATACAAATGCAATATGGATGGTAGATATAGGTTTTCGTAATCTGAAATTATAAAAACAGCAAGGTAACTAATGATAAAAGTGAGCGTAAACGGTATTGCAATGCGTTGAAACAAGGCCTAGGGTTCATACTTTCACTAGTGCAAGTTCTCTCAACAATAATAACATAATTCGATCATATAAATATCCCTCAACATGCAACAAAGAGTCACTCCAAATTCACTAATAGCGGAGAACAAACAAAGAGATTATGGTAGCGTACGAAACCACCTCAAAGTTATTCTTTCTGATCAATCCATTGGGCTATTCCTATAAGTGTCACAAACAGCCCTAGAGTTCGTAGTAAAATAACACCTTAAGACACACATCAACCAAAACCCTAATGTCACCTAGATACTCCAATGTCACCTCCAGTATCCGTGGGTATGATTATACGATATGCATCACACAATCTCAGATTCATCTATTCAACCAACACATAGAACCTCAAAGAGTGCCCCAAAGTTTCTACCGGAGAGTCAACATGAAAACGTGTGCCAACCCCTATGCATAGGTTCATGGGCGGAACCCGCAAGTTGATCACCAAAACATACATCAAGTGAATCAATAGAATAACCATGGTTATCCCACGCAAGACATACATCAAGTGTTCTCAAATCATTAAAGACTCAATCCGATAAGGTAACGTCAAGGGGAAAACTCAATCCATTACAAGAGGGTAGAGGGGGAGAAACATCATAATATCCAACTATAATAGCAAAGCTGACGATACATCAAGATCGTATCACCTCAAGAACACGAGAGAGAGAGAGATCAAACACATAGCTACAGATACATACCCTCAGCCCCGAGAGTGAACTACTCGCTCCACGTCACGGAGAGCGTCGGGATGATGAAGATGGCCACCGGTGAGGGATCCCCCCCCCTCCGGCAGGGTGCCGGAACAGGGTCCCGATTGGTTTTTGGTGGCTACAGAGGCTTGCGGCGGCGGAACTCCCGATCTATTCTGTTCCCCGATGGTTTTAGGGTATATTGGTATATATAGGAGGAAGAAATACGTTAGGGGACCCACGAGGGTGGAGGGCGCGCCCGGGGGGGTGGGTGCGCCCCCTGCCTCGTGCCTTCCTTGTTGTTTCCCTTATGTACACCCCAAGTCTTCTGGATTGCTTCCGTTCCAAAAATAACTTTCCTGAAGGTTTCGTTCCGTTTGGACTCCGTTTGATATTCCTTTTCTGCGAAACACTGAAACAAGGGAAAAAACAGGAACTGGCACTAGGCTTTGGGTTAATAGGTTAGTCCAAAAAATAATATAAAAGTGTATAATAAAGCCCATAAACATCCAAAACAGATAATATAATAGCATGGAACAATAAAAAATTATAGATACGTTGGAGACGTATCAGCCAGTCGTCGGCTTCTGCCCTCACGTAAGTATACGGAGGTGTTCGGGGTGGAATTTAAACAATCTTGATCCAATTATATGGTCCTTGAAGGAGTTGTTTCGCGCGACGAACCACGCAATTAGACTATGAGGCTTAAACGCCCTCACTAATTAGCCATAGGAGTTTTATAATAAAACATGGGCGCAACCCCTGGTATGCGGACCAGGGTGCTGTCAGCATCTGATCGGGAAGTACCGATCCTTCGCATGACGCGGAGAAAAATCTCCAACGATTTGTAACCCTTGAACAGCTGACCGGCTCTCGCTGCATCATGACAGTCAGTTTTCGGCTTTCTCTACTGAGGTGCTCATCCGGTTTAGACCAGGGCACAATCACAGCAGTTCTCCCTTTACTACCCTAGCCAATGTAGCGGAACGTAGGGTAGCAAGCACAGGAGCCGGGCAACCCAACTATTGACCAAAGACATGATTCGGAGCCGATGCATATAATGCTAAATTCGGGGTGCCGCACTTCTCTATAAGAAGTGTTCGGACTTTGTTGCCGTGTTATGGGGCGACGAGGAGCCCCTGGCAAATACGAAACGTACCAGAGTGTACGGCTTCTAGGAAATAAGTAATTTAAAGGAAAACATAAGGAGAACAGAGATAGTATCTGGGGCCCTCGAATTTGGACCATGAACTGTTTCCATTATAGTTGGATTAACGCGTCGAAGCACGTTGATACAAAATAGTGCACTAATTAACCGGCTATTTGACATACCACAACCAAAGGCGAGCTGCGTCTGGGTCCTGAAAACGGATAGAGTAATAGCTGGATTGTCCTTTAGAGCTTCCCTTTGCTCCGTGCCAGTCTGGTGCGTTTATCCTTTGACAGGACCAGTAATCAGGCCGTCGAAGGAGGCACGCATGAAAGAAACCTGAATAAAGGAAGGGAAATAGTAAAGTGATATGTGTGTCCGGGATTGGTCTAGTCGAACTGTGGATCCCAGGCTAGCTTGTGCCTCTGTCGATGCCCATGGAATTTTGAGTGCATA
This sequence comes from Aegilops umbellulata, assembly GCA_032464435.1. Lineage (NCBI taxonomy): Eukaryota > Viridiplantae > Streptophyta > Magnoliopsida > Poales > Poaceae > Aegilops > Aegilops umbellulata. The sequence goes on along the minus strand of CP136055.1, from coordinate 369,104,973 downwards.
ATTATGTACGTGTGGTACGAATGCCACTACCTCATCAGGACTGGGACGGAGGTCGATTTTCTAATCGAGCCCTTGACGAGCCACGCCGTCCTGTTGCGGTGTGGTCCGGACCCTCTTAGTGATGTCCAGGGGCTCGGCAGCCGGATTATGCTTCTGGTTGAGAAGGCCGCTCTGTACCTCTGCTGCTAGGGCGGCTGTGTGCTCCTCTATTCGGAGGGAGCATTCAGTGTTGCCATTGACTGTTATGACGCCGCGTGGACCGGGCATCTTGAGCTTGAGATAAGCATAGTATGGTACTGTGTTGAATCTAGCAAATGCGGTTCGTCCGAGCAGTGCGTGGTAGACGCTGCGGAAGGGGATGATATTGAAGATTAACTCTTCGCTTCGCAAGTGGTCCGGAGAACCGAAGACCACCTCCTGTGTGATTGAGCCCGTACAACGGGCCTCTACGCCTGGTATGACTCCTTTAAAGGTAGTCCTTGTGGGTTTGATTCGTTAGGGATTAATGCCCATCTTCCGCACTATATCCTGATAGAGCAGGTTGAGGCAGCTTTCACCGTCCATTAGGACTCGTGTTAGGTGAAATCCATCGATGATTGGGTCGAGGACCACTGCGGACGAACTGCCATGGCGGATACTAGTTGGGTGATCTCGACGATCGAAGGTGATCTGGAAGCGCTCCTCCCCCTTGGAAACTGGACGATAACTATTGTCATCCGGGTCACTGGGCATGACATGTTTATCAGGGTTATCTTGCCCGTTGTCTTGTTCCTCCTGTTCGGATGTAGCTCCAACAGGGTCTTCATTGTTTTCGGCGTCGTCCGGTGTACTATTTTCTCCGGTGCCAGTGTTGCCATCTTTCGAGCAACGAGGCTTAGAACGGCGTTTAGGGCGCCGACGCTTGGACTGTGTCTCAAAAGGTTTATTCGCAGATGGATCTTCTTTGTCACTGTCGTCAGCATTTTTAGGTGTGTCGACCATGTACACGTCGTACGAAGATGTGGCCGTCCAGCGTCCAGTAAATGGCATGTCTTGGCCTTGTTCCTTGTCGGCATCATCTTCCATACCGTCCATGTCTTCGGAGCCATAATCAAGCTCGTCGGTTAAGTCTTCGACAGTGGCTATGAAGTGGGTGGCGGGTGGGAAGCAAAATTCCCCGTCATCAGCCTCTAGCTCGAACCGAACATAGTTCGGCTATGAGCCCTTCTCCAAGGACAAATTCTTTAAAGAGTTTAGCACATCACCCAAAGGTGAGTGCCAGAAGATGTCTGTGGCGCTAAATTTGAAAATCGATAACCGATCCAGCTCGGTGTCCGCAGGCGTACCCGGTACGGAACTTATAGCCGGAGACGAGTTCGGAGTTCCAATGACGTAGATATTGCGGGGTGTTGAGTCTGTGTGCGGCTCCAACTCTGCGGACTCTGTGGCATCGGATGGCACGATCTGCTTCGGTTCTAAGGCCGTTGTAGCAACATGAACCATCTCCTGGATGTGACACTACTAGGAAAAGGGCTATAACTAATATGGACATTAATGGCGCACCACATATGTGGTGCGCCACTGCTATATAGCAGTGGTGCACCATGTGTAGGTACGCCATTAGTGTCCATATCACTAATGGCGCACCACACCCACGGTGCGCCACTACTAACAATTTTTTTAATTTTTCCAAAACTAGTAATGGCGCACCAGGGCATAGTGCGCCATTACTAGTTTTAACTAGTAATGGCGCACCACTACTAACATTTTTTTACTTTTTTTTTCAAAACTAGTAATGGTGCACTAGGGTATAGTGCGCCATTACTAGTTCAAACTAGTAATGGCGCACCACAACCACTGTGCACCACTACTAACAATTTTTTTTGCAAAACTAGTAATGGCGCACCACGTAACAAGTGCGCCATTAGTAACCAAGGTTACTAATGGCGCATTGTTAGGTGGTGCGCCATTGGTAACCTCAGAGCAGCTAGATATTTTGGACAACCACCTACTACACTCACTTTCCCCACTTCATTCTCTCCACCTCCTCCTCCAAGCTTGTCTCGGCTGCCTCCTCCTCCTCACCTCATTTGCACTATAGATTCATTCGAATTAAGTGGTTAAATTTCCTTTTTTCGATAGGTAAGTAAGGGGAAAGCTTTCTTTATGTTGTAGATCTACTTTTTTTCTCCCTCCAACAACGTGCTCATGCACTTTTTATGGCCTAGATCTATGTATGTTTGTGGTGTTGCATATGTTTGTGGTGTTGCATATGTTTGTGTTTGCAGGTACCGGTATTTGAAATGCGATAGTTGCCAATATTTTGCCAGAATGTTGATTCATTTCCGTTTCAGCGAGAATTTGGCACTATGCATTCTTTTTGGTCCTTTTTTAGGCAAAGTCATGACAAATTTTTTTTGGGGTTCTAAAATATCATTTTGCTCTACCCCGCAGGCGACCATGGTCTGCATGATGACCGAAAGCATCGTGAATAGGTTTTTGAGCTCCGCGAAGGCCGAGATGCTTCAAAAGAACGAGACAGAGATAAGATGTCCGTGTCGAAGATGCAAGCTGAAGAGCCTTATGGACCCGGATTTCGTACAGGTGCGGGACCACCTGCTCTTGCATGGTTTCATGGATGGCTATCGGTGGTAAGGTGATGAAGATGATTATGAATTCGTCCATGGGGGCCAGGCAAGAAATGAGGAAGGGCAGCAAGACAACCGCGGTGAGGGCGGGCGAGAAGACGAAGAATCTCCAGGACATGATCATGAAGTAGATGCAGTACACAGTCATCATGTAGAAGATGCCGGACATGATGATGAGGAAGATGTTGGAGCAGACGAAGGGCATGATCATGAAGATGAAGATGCCGGAGCAGACGACGACGGACCATCGATGGGCTGGGTGCAGGACCCTCATATTGAAGAGCTGTTTCTCAAGCAGACGGATAACACAAGAGTTGCCGCCCGAGAGAAAGCCAAGCTGTATCAACTGGAGATAGATGCGCTTACTCCATTGTATGAAGGATGCAGGCCCAAGGATACCCGCCTGAAAGTAACGCTCATGGCTCTGGAGATGAAGGTAAAACACAAAATGACCGACGCATGCTTCGACGAGAACATGTTATTCTGGCATGAACGTCTTCCCAAGGGGAACAAGTGCCCGACCAGTTTCGAGGAGGCGAAGAAAATCGTGTGTCCTCTGGATTTACCGCACATGAAATACCATGTGTGCATGAACAATTGCATCATTTATCGGGACGAGCACGCGGAGTCTACCATATGTCCGGTGTGCGGCGTCACTCGATACAAGAAGAGGAAGAAAGCAAGGGCAGACTTAAAATCAATGAGCATCAGGGAGGAGCTTAAGCTAGCAAAGCTCGTTTTTAGTACTTTCCAATCACTCCTTGTTTGCAGCGGTATTTCACAGACCCTAAGCTAGCAAAGCTCCTGCGTTGGCATGTGGATACGGAGGATAAGAAGCGAGAAGATGACAGAAATGATCCGGAGATAAATAAAAAAGACAAGATGCTGAGTTACCCTAAGGATGCGAGCCAGTGGCAAGCTTTGAACTTCGAACACCCAGAATTTGGGGACGATCCAAGGAACATCATGCTGGGCGCGAGCACCGATGGAGTCAATCCGTTTGGCAGCCAGAGAAGCACACATAGCACCTGGCCTGTGTTTGTGTGGATGTACAACCTTCCCCCCTGGTTGTGCATGAAGAGGAAGTACATTCACATGAGTATGCTACTTGAAGGGCCGAAACAACCAGGGAACGACATCAATCTGTATCTAGGGCTGCTGAAAGAGGAGCTAGACACGCTGTGGAAAATGCCAACCAATACGTGGGACGCCGCAGAGAAAGAATATTTCCCTATGAGAGTCGCACTTCTCACGACGGTGCACGACTATCTCGGTTACGGATATGTCGCGGGGCAAGTGGTCCATGGATTTTATAGATGCGTCAGGTGCATGGATGACACAACGTATCGCCAGCTAGATAGAGACCCCGGGTCTTCAAAACCGTGTTCATGGGACATCGAAGGTGGCTTTGCAACGATGACTCATGGAGAAAACGCAAGGATCTTTTTGATGGTGAAACCGAACCCCGAAGACGCCCGCATACAAGGAGCGGCGAGGAAATTGACGAGCTGTTGAAAAGTTGGAAAGATTGCCCACTGCCGGGAAAGAAGCAAAAGGCGCCAGAGCCGGGAAAGAAGCGAAAGGCGCCAGAGCCGCTGCTGAAGGTATGGAAAATGAGGTCTGTTTTCTAGGACTTGCCGTACTGGAAGATCCTTCGTGTGCCTCACAGCCTTGATGTCATGCATATCACAAAGAACGTATGCCAGAGTCTGCTTGGTACCCTGCTCAATATGCCAGAGAGGACCAAAGATGGCCGAAAGCAAGGGCAGACTTGAAATCAGTGGGCATCAGGGAGGAGCTTCACGCTAACGATGATGATGATGGGGCGAAGCAGGACATGGAAAGTCGTCGCAAAGGCAAAACCGCCAAGAAGATCGGAAATGACTACCCTCCCGCGTGCTTCACTCTAAGTCAGGAGGAGATCGAGCAGTTTTTCACCTGCCTCGTAGGAGTAAAACTTCCTTATGGTTACGCGGGGAAGATAAGCAGATACCTAGACTCAGCCAATCAGAAGTTCAGCGGGACGAAGTCTCATGACTGTCACGTGCTGATGACGCAGATACTTCCAGTTGCAATCCGTGGGATCATGGACGCGCACGTCCGTGAAACGCTATTTGGCCAATGCAACTTTTTCGACGACGTCGCTCGAAAGTCGGTTGGCGTGAGGCAACTCAGAAGGCTACATGAAGAGATTGTGGTGATACTATGTGAGCTTTTGATGTACTTCCCGCCCGCATTCTTCGATGTTATGGTGCATCTGCTGGTCCATATCGTGGAGGATATCATCCAACTCGGGCCGACGTTCCTGCACAGCATGATGCCGTTTGAAAGGATGAATGGTGTCATCAAAGGATACGTTCGCAACATGTCACGTCCAGAGGGAAGCATAGCTAGGGTCTTTCTGACCGAAGAGTGCATCTCCTACTCCACAAATTATCTAGGCATCGAGAACCCCGTTGGTCTGCCCGTCAACAGGCACCTCGGCAGGCTCGCTGGATGGGGTCACTGCGATGGTCGCCGCAAAATGCATGTCGAATTCAAGGGTCAACTCGCCGACTTTGAAAGAGCAAACCTAGTCACGCTACAACACATAGACGTGGTCGATCCTTGGGTGCTAGAGCACAAAACCTCTATTGAGAAGACGTACAATGACCGAGGCCAACAGAGGACGGACGGAGATATAATCAAAGAGCACAACTCATGTTTCACGTGTTGGTTCAAGGAGAAGCTTCTGTCGTACCCTTTACATGAGGATTCTTCCGCAGAAGAAAAACTCATATTCTCCTTGTCACAGGGCGCCGAGCACAACCTGATGACCTATGACGCGTACGATATCAACGGCTACACATTCTACACCGAGGACAAGGACATGAAGAGCGATGGTTATCAGAACTCTGGGGTAACGATGGAATCCTAAACCGGTAATGACAAGGACAGATACCGCAGAAGGATCGAGGAGATCTGGGAGCTGAGCTACGCTAGAGAGAAAGACCCGATGTTCCGTGTCACATGGGCCAAGAGCGTCCTAAAAGAAGACCGGTATTTCACCACCATGGTTATACTTGAAGCCAAATCCAAGACCGCGGGCGCAAATGTCACCGCGAAAAATGAGCCATGGGTACTTGCTTCCCAAGTGAACCAATGCTTCTTCATTACCGACCCGGCAAAGCCCAGTCGTGTTGTCGTGAGGAGAGGCAAGAGGAAGATCATCGGAATTGATGGAGTCGCCAATGAGCAAGACTTCGACAAGTACGGCGCCCCGAAGATGGAACATGACGACGACGATGAAGTGCCATACACCACAAGAAGAAGCAGGACCACCCTATCTAAAGGACGTCCGTTCAACAAAAGAACTCCATTTGCGAAAAAGAAGGGCAAGAAGATTGTGAAAAGATAGCTAGCTAAGATTGATTGTATTTAAATTGTAGTCTTCATTTCTCGATTGTATTTCGACATATTGAAATGATATTTCTTCTGTTCTAGTCTTCATGAATATTTATTTATGTTTATTCTGGTATACCAATTTTTATTATTTTTATTATGGTATTGAATTTCTAACTCACAAAAAGTATTGAATTTGTTAATATTTTTTGAACCCATGAATATTTTTAAATTTCATGGGCACGTTTTGAATTCATGAATATTTTTTCAAATTTGATGATATTTTTTCATATTCATAAATTTTTTACCAATTCACAAATGAATGCAATTAAAAATAAAAAACAAATTTGATGATAGTTGATGATATTTTCAAATAACAAATTTGATGATATTTTCAAATAACAAATTTGATGATATTTTTTCATATTCATAAATATTTTCAAATAACAAATTTGATGATATTTTTTCACATTCATAAATGTTTTCAAATTTAATCATCATTTTCTAAAAAATTATTATATGCAACAAAAATCCAAAAAAAAGTTACTAATGGCGCACCAGGAGAAGGTGCGCCATTGCTATCAAGGTACTTATGGCGCACCCATAGGAGGTGCGCTACTGGTATACCAATTTTTATGATATGTTTTCAAATATTTTCAAATAACAAATTTCATGATATTTTCAAATAACAAATTTAATGATATTTTTTCATATTCATAAATATATTCAAACAACAAATTTGATGATATTTTTTCACATTCATAAATGTTTTCAAATTTGATCGTCATTTTCTAAAAAATTATTAGATGCAACGAAAAATAATTAAAAAAAGTTAGTAATGGCACACCAGGAGAAGGTGCACCATTGCTATCAAGTCACTTATGGCGCACCCCTAGGAGGTGCGCCATTGGTATACCAATTTTTATGATATTTTTTCAAATATTTTCAAATAACAAATTTGATGATATTTTCAAATAACAAATTTGATGATATTTTTTCATATTCATAAATATTTTCAAATAACAAATTTTATGATATTTTTTCACATTCATAAATGTTTTCAAATTTGATCGTCATTTTCTAAAAAAATATTAGATGCAACAAAAAATAATTAAAAAAAGTTAGTAATGGCACACCAGGAGAAGGTGCACCATTGCTATCAAGGCACTTATGGCGCACCCCTAGGAGGTGCGCCATTGGTATACCAATTTTTATGATATTTTTTCAAATATTTTCAAATAACAAATTTGATGATATTTTCAAATAACAAATTTGATGATACTTTTTCATATTCATAAATATTTTCAAATAACAAATTTTATTATATTTTTTCACATTCATAAATGTTTTCAAATTTGATCGTCATTTTCTAAAAAATTATTAGATGCAACTAACAATAATAATAAAAAGTTAGTAATGGCGCACCAGGGGAATGTGCGCCATTGCTATCACTGTGTTTATGGTGCACCCCTAGATGGTGCGCCATTGCTAACCTTCCCCTCTCTATGTAGGTGTGTTCTGTCGATCTCACTGTCCCTCCCTCGCTAGATCCCCCTCGCCCCACGCGCCCGCTCCACCGCCGACGACGACCCCCCGCACCCGACGACCCCCGCGCCCGCTCCGCGGCCGGAGTCACCGCCGGAGCACTAGGAGGAGGTGGCCCGCGTCCACCAGGAGAGGAGGCCGGAGCACCTCGCGACCTCCCCGCCATCTATCCCCGCTTCCCCCAAGCTCGCCATCTCCGCCCTCCGTCGTCTCCGCTCCGGCCACCACCTCATCGTGGTCAGGTAATCTTCATTGCCCTCCTCCCTCTGCCTCTCTTATCCTCTCTTCCTCCTCTCCTCCCTCCCAGACATGCCCTCTTCTTCTCTCTTTTGCTAGGTTTAGGTCAAATCCCTCTCGAATTTAGGTCAAATTAAGTTCAAAAAATTGCTATCTTGAAGAGAATGGAGCAAGATTTAAGAGAAACTCATCTTCGGTCTTCAAATGTTGAGAATGGCGATGAGAAACACCACCATAAATTGTTGAGGCAATCCAGAATGAAAATTGGAAAGGTTGAACCAACGATGAAAATAATTTGAAAGATCTTGGAGAAAGACATTTGACTGATGATAATTCATTCTTACGTCAAAATTGGAAAAGAATTTGAGAATAACTCCGCGAAAATTAGAAGAGTCAGGTAACATCCTGGGAAAAGACCTGTGGGTTAGGGGCCACTGAAAAGATACACCGTTGAACGTTTTAAAAGAGAGATTGCTCCGGTTCAATTAAATGGCTTGAATGAGGTGACAACCTCGAAATAGTTAGAATTGATGCGGAGTGGAAACACGAATCTTCAGAGATATCTTCAGCACTCCGGAACCATTGAATATCGAGAAGTGGATGATTAAGAGGTGCACTGGCATGAGAAAACATTTGAAACAAGGAAAGATATGATCGACAAAGCTTGAATTGAATCCACCGGAGAAGAAAAAGAACGAAGAATAATAAACTTGAAGCTCCGTTAGTATCTTCATGGGAAATCACCGAATAAGAACATTGAAAGAAAAGAATGAAGAGACTTCGCATCAATAAAAAGGATACTTGATTAAGAAATCCGAGTCCGTGAAGAAAATTGTGGGAGGGTGGGAAAACAAAAGCAACTTGGGTCGGATGAAATGAACACCGTTGAGAAAAAGCTTAGAATTGATATTGCGAATGTTGGAATGATCGGATTTACTTAAAGAGAAACACACTGGTTGGAAAGGATTGAAAAGACAACCTTGATGAACAAGAAGGATTAGCATCCACATAGAAATATGAGAACACCGCTTAGAAAAGGTATGGAATCAACACTTGACTTCGAAGCAACTCGAATACCACAAACCAAAACAAAAACAAAGGATTGGCTTGCAGAATAAGCACGAAACAAACATATGGTAGATCCCATATCGTATTGTATCATGTGTCTGTTGGAAAGATATCCTACGAGATACTTGAATTCCCACTTATAAACTCCGGAAACTTTCTGGCTATGCAATCAGGTGTTGGGGATACAGGGGACACAAAATATATCACCCAAACTAACAATACCTAGATCCAGTTGTATCCATCCTTCAACACATAACCAAGAAACCTTCGGAAATCGTTTACCTCAACCTTCAAAAAGCATCCGTCATACGAGTTATGGCAATACTCCCGAACTCCCGCCCCAGTACTGGGTGGCGTCGAGGTGATCTCACCAACAACTGCATAAAAGAGATTTTCGATGTCGGCGAAACTCAAGTATTCCAGAACTGCAACGATAAAGTTGTGACGACAACACCTCGGAGCTCAACTCTCGGGACACTGCCACAACCCCTAAATGTCAGGAGGCACCAAGAACAATTTTCTCGTCACAAAACCATCGAAACGATTCCAAGATACCCGCGTGATCCTAAAAAAAATTTAGTGAAATTTGAGGAGAGTATAGTCAAAACTTCTACGTCAGGAGGCCTCACCAGAGCGATGAAGGGACTCGGGAGTAAAAAGAATCCTACTCTCCGATATATATATATATATATATATATATATATATATATATATATATATATATATATATATATATATATATATATATATATATATATATATATATATATATATCCTAAGACTCAAAACAATTTTTGTTCTAGACTCAACAACGTCAGCTATTCGATCAAGCAAGGGGCTCCTAAGTCGGGGATGGCTCTGATTACCAACTTGTAACACCCACGATGCGGCTATATCTCTCACGTGTCGAGGCACGACTTAGAGGCATAACCACATTGTAGGTTTTGTCGCAAGAAGGGTCATCTTCACACAATCCCATGTAATGAACAAGAAAGGGATAAAGAGGGTTGGCTTACAATTGCCACTTCACACAATACTGAAATAAATCATACATCATTCAGAGTACACACATAGACCGACTACGGTCAAATCCAAAAGAAAAGAAGATAAACCAACTGCTAGAACCCCGATCGTCCCAACTAGGCTCCACAACTGATCAACGGGAAACGAAACATAGTAACGGCCAAGGTCCTCGTCGGACTCCCACTTGAGCTCGGTAGCATCACCTGCACTGGCACCATCGGCACCTGCAACTGTTTTGGTGGAATCTATGGGTCACGAGGACTCAGCAATCTCACACCCGCGAGATCAAGACTATTTAAGCTTATAGGAGATGGGGTAATGAGGTGGAGCTGCAGCAAGCACTAAGCATATATGGTGGCTAACATACGCAAATAAGAGCGAGAAAAGAGGCAATGCAACGGTCGTGAAGCTAGAAGTGATCAAGAAGTGATCCTGAAACTACTTACGCACAAGCATAACACAAGAACCGTGTTCAATTCCCGGACTCCACCGAGAAGAGACTATCACGGCTACACACGCGGTTGATGTATTTTAAATAAGTCAAGTGTCAAGTTCTCTACAACCGAACATTAACAAATTCCCATCTGCCTCATAACCGCGGGCACGGCTTTCGAAAGATAATACCCTGCAGGGGTGTCCCAACTTAGCCCATTGTAAGCTCTCACGGTCAATGAAGGATATTCCTTCTCCCGGAAAGACCCGATCAGTCTCGGAATCTCGGCTACAAGACATTTCGACAATGGTAAAACAAAACCAGCAAAGCCGCCCGAATGTGCCGACAAATCCCGATAGGAGCTGCACATATCTCGTTCTCAGGGCACACCGGATGAACACTACGTACGGCAACCGAAGATACCCTAAGTTGCCTAGGGGCGGCACCGCAAGTGGCTCTATTTTGGACCAGCACTCGGAGGAGCACTGGCCCGGGGGTTAAAATAAAGATGACCCTTGAGTCTGTAGAACCCAAGGGAAAAAGGCTTAGGTGGCAAATGTTAAAACCAAGGTTGGGCCTTGCTGGAGGAGTTTTTTCAAAGCGAACTGTCAAGGGGGTCCCATAAATCGCCCAACCGTGTAAGGAACGCAAAATCCGGGAACATAATACCGATATGACGGAAACTAGGGCGGCAAGAGTGGAACAAAACACCAGGCATAAGGCCGAGCCTTCCACCCTTTACCAAGTATATAGATGCATTAGTTACATAAGAGATATTGTGATATCCCAACATATCCATGTTCCAACATGGAACAAACTTCATCTTCACCTGCAACTAGCAACGCTATAAGAAGGGCTGAGAAGAAGCGGTAACATAGCCAAACAATGGTTTGCTAGGAAAGGATGGTTAGAGGCTTGACATGGTAACATGGGAGGCATGATATAGCTAGTGGTAGGTATCGCGGCATAGCAAAAGAGCGAGCAACTAGCAAGCAAAGATAGAAGTGGTTTCGAAGGTATGGTCATCTTGCCTGAGATCCCGCAAGGAAGAAGAACGAGTCCATGAAGAAGACAAACGGACGTAGTCGAATGGATCCTCACAATCGCAACGTAACCGGAACTATCAAGGAGAAGCGCAACCGGAAAGAAGGGAACAACATGGTAAACAACCATCACATAAACATGGCATGATGCACAACCAAGTATGATGCATGTCCATTTTAAAGAGGCATGGCATGGCAAAATGCAACAAACAACACTACGAGATTAAGTGGAGCTCAATATGCAACGGGTTGCATATTGACGGAACACCACATTTAATTATTTAGTTACTCTCGGTTATGTACCCAACAATATTAAATGTTATTAAACATGGCAAGGGGTGAAGCATATGAAAACTAACTATTTAGGCAAGTGTAAATGAGGCCGGAACAACAAACAACAAGTCCGGAAAAATCCTCATATGCATATTATGAGTTTGGTACTGTTCTGCCCTAAAACATATTTTACAGTAGTAAGGAAAATAAAGTGCAACATGTTAATCTATGCATTTTCCTACCCCATTTACATATATAATTTATTTAAATCCGAGCTACGGTTATTTAGTTATGAAATAAATCATTTCAACATGGCATTTATGCAAATTTAAACAAACAACATTTCAAACATTCTAAACATAGGTGAAAGTGGCATATTATGAAACTATATGAAATTCTAAGCATTTTACATATTTAAAACATTTTAATCTGATGCACGGTTTGTGAGATATTAAATGCATGAACATAAGGGTTTTTTTGTAAATATGCAGTTTTCTGGATTATTGGGCAAATTCGCAGACAGGAAAAAAACAATCGGGCAGAAGCTGTTGGCCCAATAGTGCACAGGGGGTTTGGGTGGCTGCTCACATCGGGCTCTCGGTCCGGAAGCGGAGAAGCGGCTGGACGCCGGCTAGGCCTTGGAGGCCCCACGCTCGACCAGCGAGGTCAATGGGCACGGGAGGCTTCGTTCTGTCGCTCGAAGCAGAGGACATGGACAGGTGACGCGGCTGCAGGCGGAGCTGATGCAGGGAGCGATGGCGCGACACTGAAGATGGCGGGGCGGCCATGGCGTGGCTCCCGGCGACGAGGATAAGGTGAGGAGGAGCGGATCCAGGCGGAGGCGACCCGGAACTTGGCGCGCGAGCAAGGAACTTGGCGGCGGAGACTTGGGCGCAGGCAGGTGGGGACGATGTTGGGCTTGAACAGAGGAGGCGTGCGGTCAATGAAGCAGGGGTTCGAGCGAGACTTGGCGCTGGTCGTCATCGTCCCCGCACGCAGAAGCAGGGGAGGCCGGCGATGAGGGCTTGGGGAGGTCGATCCGGGCCGGATCCGGGGCTGGCGAGGTCCGGCAGACTTGGGGATGGAGCGGACCCGACACGTGGAGGCAGCCGGTGGCGGAGATCGATGCAGCGGCGGGTGCTGCTTCAGGAAAGATGTTCATGGCTGCTCCGGCTTAGAAGGGAGACAGAGACCGGAGGGTGAGGAGAGAAAAGGGGGAGGAACAGGAAGACGGAGGAAGGAGAGAACGAGAGCGGAGCTCATCTCCTGGTGCTGCTGCTCGCGGCAGATCGAAGTGGCTGGCGAGCTCCAGCTTGAGGAGGCCAGGGGCACAGGCACGGGCTTGCGAGAGGTCGCGGGAGAAGGCTGCGGTCTCGTCGTGAAGCAGAGGAGGCCGCAGAAGCTTGCTGCTGGCGGCGCACGTCGGTGGGGTTCTCGGGGAAGCAGGAGCGTCGACCACAGGGTGGAGGTCCCGTGTGTGCTGGCACGGTGTCACGGTAAATGACCACGGGTAGCCTAGCCGGCTCCCCTTGGCACTTCAGAAAAAATTACGAGCCGATCCGGCCTCCAAGAAACCAAGACGTGGGGCCGCCTTCCCCCTGCCGGCTGCCTCTCAGGCCGACTGTCGGAAGGCGGCCCGACCTTAACCCTCATGAAGAAAGCCGCGGGAGGGCCGGCTCCGAGAAGCCGGCCACGAGAAGGCCGACTCCAAGAAGCCGGCTCCCGCGACGCGGTCAAGATCGTACCCTCGAGGCCCGCATCCACATAACGGCGATGGGACAGGGCGTGGCTACAGTAAAGCCTGCCACCCCCGAAACCCGGAGCACAATTGGCACAGTGCACCGTACGGGGTAGCCCTGACCCGTCCGGCGCGGCACTGTTGCCATGTTGACTATGGCGCCATCCACGGCGGGCTGTCAGCGCGGCCCACGGGCGGTGGGCCCCTTTGGGCAGAGAGACATCCGAAGGTGGCCAGGCCTCCCCCAGTCGGTCCAAGACATGGCCGGCTTTCCCAAGCCGGCTTGCTCCTTCCCTCGAAGAGGGCGTCCCATTAAGGAGACAAGACGACATGAGGCTACAGCGATCGCCCGCCAGGCGGCGGCGCTGTAGCCACACTTACCTCGATAAAGCCCTCATCATCAGGATTGAGGCAACAGTAATCAGCCGCCGACAGGGCCCTAGGCAGTAGGGCCTGCTTGTCGACCAGCAGGCCGGCAGCCGGCGGGGCCCACCAGCCGGCGGGCCCCAGCAGCCGGCGCGGAAGCCGGCGAGCGTAGACACTGACGGCTGGGACCCGTGCCCAGCCGGATTACCATTGTACCCCTGGGGGGTAGGCCTATATAAACCCCCCGGGGCACCCATGCAAAGGGTTGATCTCATCTAGGTTTTACTACACATAGAGAGGAGAGGAGAGCTAGCCTGGCCCTTCTTCTTCCTCTCGCCAAACAGCTCAAGGAGCAGCTTGTAGCTACTTGTTCATTGAGTGATCATGCGGAGACCCCGCAGAGCAGCAGTAGGGGTGTTATCTCTACGGAGAGCCCCAAAGCTGGGTAAGATCCGCCGGCGTGCATGTCTTTGCCTCATCCCACTTCCAGGCACCGGCGACGTCTTACTGGCTCCCACAAAGATAAGCCAACCGTTGGCATATGTCGCACCAACCACCCGACATTTGGCGCCCACCGTGGGGCCAGGTGCACCGTCGTCCGGAGACCTGTTCTGGACGGGAACCCTCTTCCTCCCTAGCAAGCGTAGCCCGCCCGGCACGCCCGATGGCGCTTGCCACGATGCGTTGCAAGGCGTCACCAACGCCTGCGCAGCGAGCAACCTCGCCGATCCCCTTGGCGAGGCCCTCATCTCCGACGAGCCCGCCTCCGATGCGGGCACCGACCGCCTCATCGACCTCCTCGGCCAGCTCCACGTCTCCAGCGAGCCTGCTGTGGACTAGGAGTCCGTTGGCTCCACCGATCCGATGCCTGTCGACTCTGACACGGCCTCGCCCGACGCCTTTCCCACCAACGTCGTGATCTACGACGACCCGCTTCCCCGAACCGATGGCTGTGACATTGCCACCGCCGAGGTGATGGTCCTTAGCCACGGCGGCGCTTCTGGCGAGAACGCCCACGACGCCCCGCAAGCGGCGATCCACAACCTGTCCGTCCCCCTCCCGGCCGATGCCGACGCTGAAGCACTGGAGGCTCGCCGACTCGCCCTCCTCGCGGAGGGTTGGAAGCTAGCTTCCGTGAGACGCCTCACCGAGGCCCACCAGCGCGAATTCGACCACGCCGCCTTCGGCACGCCACCTCCTGGCGGGCCGAGCCAAGTCGGCGTCGTCAGACAGCGCGGCGCTGTCATCGCCGACATACTTGAAGTCGACCGCCCAGTCTATGCCACCCCACTCGAGAACCTGCGCGCCGCCCAGACGACCGTAGACGAGCTGGATGGACTGGGGGCCGAAGAGCTCTCCTACATGACCAGACGCATCCAGGAGCTAACCGATGCAGCCACGCAGCGGCACGAAGCCGACGCCCGCGAGGAAAGCCCTCCACCGCGCCGAGAGCACGTCGCGACGTCCCGGATGCCGACTGCGGGTAAAACCCGCGCGCGACACGAGAAAGAGTCGGCTGCGAGCCGAAGCCGAACTCAGATATCCATCGAGCGAGACGCAGAAGGCCACCCTCGAGCCGTGGAGCGGCGGGGCAACCTGCCTCCGCCTCCGCCTCGTGGGGAAAGGTATCCCACCCCGCCGCCTGTCACGCATCTGACTCTCAGCGGCCGACTAGGTCGCCGCGAAGGAGTCGGTGAGAACAACGCCCGCCATCAGATCGGCCGCCTAGCGCGATCACTGGCGCTAGAAGAAGAAGATGATGTCGGCCCGCCTTGCTTCGGCCCCCGCATCCGCGACGAGCCCTTCCCCAAAGGGTTCTCGCTCCCACGAGACACGCCCAAGTACAACGGCTCCGTGAAGCCGGAAGATTGGTTGATCGACTACTCCACCGCAGTACGCATCGCGAACGACAACAGGCGCGTTGCCGTGAAGTACGTGCCCCTCATGCTCTAAGGCACGACGCGGAGCTGGCTCAATAGCCTCAAGCCATACAGCGTCAACAGCTGGCTAGACTTCACAGAAGCCTTCGTCTGCAACTTCACCAACACCTACAAGCGGGCTCCCAAGCCCAGACAGCTCTCCTTGTGTGTACAAGGCCCCGCCGAGTCCACTCGCGACTACCTCACGCGTTGGGCTGAGCTCCACAACTCTTGCGAAGGAGTGCACGAGGTGCAAGCCATCGAATACTTCACAGCCGGGTGCCGAGAGGGCACCCTCCTCAAGCACAAGCTCCTCTGCGACGAGCCGACTACCCTCGACGAGCTTCTGGTCATGGCAGACAAGTACGCTACCGCCGACTCCTCAATGAAGACTGAACTTCGGGTTGACGCGTCCAGGAAGGTACTCAACCCGGCGCCCAAGACGCCGGCTGGGGACTCCGGCCGACGCCCATACCAAAACAACCACAAACGCAAGGGCCCCATGCCGCCTTCCACCAGTCGGCAGGTGGCCACGGTCGAGGGCGAGCAGCCCGAAGGGCGGCCCACACCCAAGAAGCAGAAAGGTGGCAGGCCGGCTTGGCAGCCGGCCTTCTCCTACAAGCAAACCCTCGACGCCCCATGCAAGTTCCACAGCGGCGCGAAGCCGTCCAACTACGCAACCCGGAAGTGCCACTGGCTCACCCAAATCTCCAAAGGCGAAGGGCTCGTGCCGCCTCCACCTGCTGGTCCGGCGCCTCCGGCTCCGCAGTCGGAGCTGTGCACGATGAGTTCCCCGACGAGCATGCCGCCTATGTCATCTTCACGAGCCAGCCTGAAGACCGGCGTAGCAGGCGCCGAGAGCACCAGGAAGTCAACGCGGTTGCCGCCAACCCCTCCGAGCACATGCACTGGTCTGAAAAACCCATCAACTGGGGCCGGTCCGACCACCCAGAGGTGATGCCATCTCCCGGCTCTTATGCACTGGTACTGGATGCCACCCTTGCAACAGACAGACGCGCATCACGTTTCTCCCGCGTGTTGATAGCCGGCGGGAGCAGCATCAACATCCTGTACCTTCACCCTGAAGAAGCTCAACGTCAAGACGAAGCAGCTCACGCCTACCCGGACAGTGTTCCACGGCATTGTACCCGGCCTGTCCTGTGCCCCCATTGGCAAGATCAAGATTGATGTCCTCTTTGGGGACAAGGATCATTTCCGCTGGGAGGCCATCTGGTTTGAAGTGGTGGACCTTGAGAGTTCTTACCACGCACTGCTTGGCCGACCTGCCTTGGCCAAGTTCATGGCTGTTCCCCACTATGCTTACCTCAAGATGAAGATGCCGAGCACCAAGGGCATCATCACCATAGTCGGCGATTACAAGAAATCCTTTGAATGCACAGCAGCCAGCAGCCAGCTGGCCGAGTCCCTTGTGATTGCCGAAGAGAAGAAGAAGTTGGACCGGATCGTGGCCATGGCTGGCAAGCAGCCGGCCCTGTCCCCCGATCCCAAAGAATGTGATGCCCAAGGTTCCTCTTGACCCCGAGCACCCAAAAAGGTTTGCCGTCATTGGGGCAAACCTAAACAGCAAATAGGAAGGCGAGCTTGCCGATTTCCTCCGTGAGAATTGGGACATCTTTGCATGGTCCCCCAAGGACATGCCGGGTGTTCCGAAGGATTTCGCCGAGCACAAATTACACGTCCGAGAAGGTGCAAAACCAGTCAAACAACCCCTCCGCCGACTGTCGGAGGAAAAGAGAAGGATTGTAGGAGAAGAGATAGCCCGGCTTCTGGCCGCCGGCTTCATTATGGAAGTTTTCTTCCCGGAGTGGCTCGCCAACGCGGTCCTCGTGCTGAAGAAGAACAACAAGTGGCGCATGTGTATAGACTACACGAGCCTCAACATGGCCTGCCCCAAAGATCCTTTTGCCCTGCCAAGGATAGATCAAGTGATAGACTCCACAGCCGGATGCGAGCTGCTGAGTTTCTTGGATACTTACTCCATGTACCACCAAATAAAGTTGGACCCGGCCGACCGCCTGAAGACCGCCTTCATCACGCCATTCGGAGCCTTCTGCTACCTGACTATGACATTCGGCTTGAGAAATGCCGGTGCCACTATTCAGCATTGCATGCAGAAGTGCCTCCTCAAGCAGCTCGGCAGGAATGCCCACGTCTACATGGACGACATTGTGGTGAAGACGGAGAAGCGCAGCACCTTGCTGGAAGACCTCAAGGAAACATTCGAGAACCTGCGCCGATTCCGGATCAAGCTCAACCCCGAGAAATGCGTGTTCGGAGTGCCAGCCGGCCAGCTCCTAGGCTTCCTGGTCTTCGAACGCGGCATCGAATGCAACCCAGTGAAGATCAAGGCCATTGAGAGAATGGCGATTCCCACCAAACTTCGAGACGTCCAGAAGTTCAGCGGATGCTTGGCTTCCCCGAACCGCTTCATCAACCGGCTCGGAGAGAAGGCTCTCCCCCTCTACCGCCTCATGAAGAAGACCACTCACTTCGAGTGGAACGACCAAGCCGACCAAGCTTTTCACGAGCTAAAGAAAATGCTGACCACGCCGCCTGTCCTGGCGGCGCCGACTGAGAAAGAGTCCATGCTCCTTTACATCGCTGCAACCAGCCGGGTGGTCAGCACCGTCATCGTAGTCCAGAGGGCCGAGCCCAGCCGGTCCAGAGGCCGGTGTACTATTTGAGCGAGGTGCTGTCTACCTCGAAGCAGAACTACCCGCACTACCAGAAGATGTGCTACGGCGTGTACTTTGCCGCCAAGAAGCTGAAGCCCTACTTCCAAGAGCACCCCATCACGGTCGTATGCACCGCCCCGCTCGCCTCGTCATCAGCAGAGCGCTAGGAAATGACTCCTACTACCTGATCGACACACAGAAGCCGAAGGCACGAAAGAGAGACGACTCCGGCAAGGAGTCGGAATGACCATGGAACGCCAACCTCCTCCGAAGATTTTACAGTTGAAATGCAGTATGTATCACGCTAACTTTTGTACTAAGTACGATACAATAGGCCCCCCGGGAGAACTCGGGGACTGCCATCTTTCATCTATGAATGAAGAGTATCATGCTTATGATTATGTCATTACATTCACTTCTCTCGTCCAGCACCGGGTTCGACTAGTCGGCCCGGGGACTGGCCGCCTTGAGTTATGTTAGAAGTCCTACCCGCGGTCAGACAAGTAGTGTGCCAGCTCCAAAGCCCTCTCTTGCCAAAAGTCGCAGTTCGAAAAGTCGGTTGTCCGGCTGGCAAGAGCCAAAGGCAGGAAAGGATGCCCACACGAAAAACGGCTAGGGACTAACGGACTAATATAGCAAAAGCCGGCTTTTTCCCACCGCCGACAGACTACAAGAGTAGCCGGCCGACCAGTTTCCATTCACTTCGCTACAATCTAAGAAAGCTCGAGTACTTGCCTTCCCCAAAAAGATAGCCGGGTCCTTCTTTAGCCATAGACTGCAGAGCAGCTGCCGGCTGGGAAGGCAGCAATCAGGGGAAGGCGGCAAAGGAAACAGCCTAAGGATAAAAAGCATACGAGAGTGGAAGCCAAACACATGCATGATTGTATTTACACATAAGGCCTTGAAAAGACCAACATTCAACATAGTTTGAATACACCCTTAGTGGGTGGAACTGCGCAAGCTTAATAAGAATTGTTCAAAGAGTAACAAGCAGGAAAAGCAAGGACGGCAGATCAAGCCAAGGGAACGACTGGCGAGTCGGGCAGGTCGGTGGAGACAGTAGCGCCGGCTGGAGGAGTGGGCGACTGGTGAACCTCGGCATGATCAACGCCTCCCGCAGAGGGCGCGCTAGCGCGCGCCTCGTTGCTGGAGGCACAGTCATGCTGAGGCTGGCTGGTTGCTTCACCGGCCGGCTCGACGTCTCCGCCCTCCTCCCCTTCTTTGTCTTCACCTTCATCGCTGGAGGCGATCTCCTCCGCCGAGTCTTCACCCTCCGCCGGGTTCAGCCCGAACCACTCCTCCGGCTGGGCGACGCCGTTGTCGTCCACCTCAGGAGCGAAGACGCTGGTGTCCGTAAAATCGGTAAGAGCCGAAGCATGCTGGATGATAGCCGGCCGCACCTCCACAAGCTCTTCGTCAGCCTCCTCCCGCCAAGTCCTCAGCTGTTCCAAATTCAGCCCGGGGTACTAGGCCCGGACGAACTCCAGCGCCCGCCTGGCTCCGTATCGAGCAGCGGAGGCCTTCCAGGCCGACTGCCACCTCCAGCCAGTCAACAGTCCGGCTCGAGGTGCGGGGAATCGCTTCGCCTGGCCAGAGGGCGGCCAGCACCTGCGCCCCAGCACGCTGGAGGCGGCGGAGCAAGCAGTATGCCGGCTGCAGCCGGGCTTGGATCGCCAAGAGCTGCTCCTCAAGTGTCCGGCTCGCGTCCGACGCGATCTCAACCCCTGCCTGCCGGCGTGCCTCGTGGTGGGCCTCGATGGCCTGGGTGGCAACGACGGAGTGGCGGGGGAAGTAGTCTGCGCAAAGAACAAAAGCAGCACAAATCAGAAGACGAATCAGAGGGCAAGGGGGCGAGCAAGGAGTGAGGAAGGCGGCTTACCGTCGATCAGATCCTAGATCCGGCTGTAACCCTCGCTCAGCAGCTGCCACGCCTCAGCCCAGCCCGCCGCTTCGGTCTCGAACTCAGCTTTGAGGGCGGCCTCGCTGTCCTGCGCCTCCTTCAAGGCCGCCTTGTGGCTCTCCTCCTGGTCGGCCAGCTTCTTGGCCAGGCGGTCGCGTTCCTGGACTAAGGCATCGAACTCGGCCTCCTTGGCGCGAAGAGCGGTCAGGGCCCCGTCGAGCTGTTCCCTCAGGTCAGCGTTGGCCCCTGCAAGCATGAAGACAAAGGAAGAAACAATAAGGAAGAAGTCGTCGGGGGAGATCTGACCCGACTGCTCAGCAGTCGGCCCGGATCTCGGGGACTACACCCAGTGGGTGCGCTGACGCGCCCCCACAGGATATGAACAAAACAGAGCACACACTCCGGCTGGCGGTCAGATCCTCGCTCTTCTAGCGCAGCTCCTGAGCCTGGGAGTCGAAGGCGGCAACACTCTGGTTATGGTACTCCTGGAAGATCAGACAGGATGCAAGAATAAGATAACTGTCAGGACCTATTAAGTTCCAAGCCGCCTGCTCAGTAGCCGACTCGGAACTCGGGGACTACACCCAGTGGGTGCGCTGACGCGCCCCCACGGAACAAATCAAAAAAGCAAAACAACCAAGGCTAGAAGACTCACCCGGACGACGGCCCACGTCGCAAGGAAATCTCGGGTATATCGCTGCAGCGCGGTAGCATGAGCCTGAAGCCGGTCCCGGACCTCCTGGGCCGCCGCGTTCAGCTCGGCCGGCCCCCCGGTGGGCGTCCACTCGGACGTGCTGGAGCTGGCCGCCTCCAAGGCCTGCGCCGTTCGGCTGGCGCTCGCAGCTCTGTCCGGCTCCGGCACGGGGGCGGCTTCCCCCGCGCGCCGGCATGATGCCGGCTGTGCCACCAGGCCGGCTCCTACTGCCGGCTCGCTCCCAGCCGGCTGCACCGGCGCTGCAGTCGGCTGGCCGCTCTGACCTGCCCTAGTCGGTGCCGTCCGCGGCACCTCCTCCAAGACAATCACATCATCCTCCCTCCGCTCCGCCGCCGACCGGCCGCGGTTGGCTTCCTCAGACGGAGGCACGGGGACGTTGGGAGCCACACTGCGCAGGGGGATGACGAGCTGTGGAGGCCGGTTGCGCGAGGCCTCCGCCTCCCTCTCCGCGGCCGTCGCCTCCGCCTGGGCCTTGGCCGCCGCGTCGGCCTGCTCCTTCGCCACCTGGGCGGCCCTCCGCTTCGACGCTTCCCGCTCCTCCTGCGCCTCCCGCGCATTCCGCTCCATAGCCTCCATGAGGTCGGCGAGGGGGTCCACGCGGCGGGAGCTCGAAGACCCTCCGGCTGATTCATTCACGGAGCCGGTAGGACCCCGTTCAAGGGAAAGCGGCGCCCTGGCCGGTCAACCAAGAAAGAATTTAGAAGAACTCCAATCAAAGAACACGGCAAGAGTACAAGACGATTAACACTTACGCCGAAACCGCCTGCGGCCGCTTCACGACCTTCTGGAAGCGGTCCGCCTTCATGGCCGCCTCATCCCGCTTGGTTGCCGCGGCGGTGCCCCTGGGCTTCTTCGGCCGACTGCCGAAGTAGGTCGACATGGCCCGGCGCTTCGGTGCGCCGCCACGGGCAGACGGCGCGGCAGAAGGGCCCGCGCCTTGATGATCTGGCGCCGGCTGGCGGTGCGTTACGACTTCAACCTCATCGTCGTCCGCCCCGTCCTCGAGGCCGGCTCCGAGCCCCGCGCCGCCTACCTCGCCGCCTTCCCCCGCGGCGGCGTCTTCCATGGCGGCTGCTCCAAGGTCCGGATCATCGACGTCATCTACCATGCGGTCGGGGAGGAACTGGCGCTCTGCCCGTACGGCCCCCGCCACCGACGGAAGTAGGGGATTCTGCAGAAAACAAGCTGGCGGATCAGAAGCCGGTCATATCGAAGCCGGCAATACAAAAGAAAGGAAAGAAGAAATACTCACGGCAGGCAGAGGGTTGGCGCGAGAGTACGGCTCCTTGCCGAATCACCAATCCTCGGCGAGCTTGCAGTTGGCGATGTAGTTCACCAGGTAGGACACCTCGGCATGAGGCATCTCCCTAGTGCTCAGCCGGCATGGGTCGAAGCGGTCGCTCATCTGGCAGATCATGTGCGGCCGACCTTGGAGCGGAAGTACACGGCGCTCCACGAAGGCGGCCACCAGGTCAGCTCCGACCAGGCCCTCCGACTGGACCATCACCCGGAGTCGGGCGATGGCGGCGTTCCCGGCCTGGGAAAGCGTCCTGGCCCGGTAGCTCCATGAGGGTGGCCTTGCAGCCGGCGGGGCGGCTATGTAAGCCGGCAGGTTGACAAAGTCGCCTTGTGGGGCGACGTTCCTCACATAGAAGTACGATTTCTGCCAGAGCTTCACCGACTGGATCAGCGGGATGGACGGGAATGGATTGTTCTCGCCCGTCCGCCTCATGGCGATGAAAGCTCCGCATGGGGCGGGCACACCCGCGACGACGGTGCCGAGCTTGCTTTGGAACAACTCTCCCCAGAGCTCCAGGGTGGGGAGAACGCCAAGAAAACCCTCGCAGAGGGTGACAAAGGCCGACAGCAGCATCACGGCGTTGGGGGTGAGGTTATGCGGCTGAAGGTGGTAGAATTCAAGGAAGGAGCGGAGGAATCCGCTCGCCGGGAGGCCGAAGCCGCGTATGCGGTGCGAGCGGAAGACCACCCGCTCGCCCTCCTCCGATGCCGGCGAGATCTCCTTCTCCGGCACGCGCTGGACCCGCACATAGTTCTCGTCGGGCAGACGCCGCGTCCGGCGGAGGAACTCGATGTGCTCGTCGAGGACATTGGAGCCGTCCCACGAGCTTGACAGCGCCATTGGAGCGGTGCGGTGAGGAGCAAGATGCGGTGGCAGCGGAGGCGCGTGCGACCCCGCTGCAGTGGAGCAACCGTGAACCGAGAGGCCCGACGGCGGAGCGGCACAGCGATGAGGCTCTGCGGCGGCGGAGAAAGCAAGGATGGAAGACGAGAATGGGTGGAGCGAGGGAGAGCGTGCGAGCCTTTGCTGCTCCCTCTCCTCCCCCTACTTATAGACCCTCGCGGCGAAGCCGAGGAGGCATGGTGTGGGGGACGTGGGATTAACTGCGCCCACTCCCCCACGTCCCGCTATAACTGCCCTTGATGGCGTGGCGAAACCGCCGCGGGAAGGCAAACAGCCCACCTTGGGCCGCAAAAGATCCGCGCCTGGGCCGAGGCCAGGAGTGGCAGGCCCGGGCCTGCGGCGACGTCCCGTCGCGCACGCGCCATGGCAGGCCTTTTCTGCCACGTGACCTGCGGGGAGGCGCGCGGTCAGCGTACAAGTTGGCCCACATTCTCGTTGACGAGGCCACGGAGCCCACCCAAGGCGGCGCGCGTAAGCAGAGCCGGCTCCCGGCTGCCGACTCCTCAAGATAGGAAGCTGACCGAGCTTCTCGTCCCCCTTGCCGACCTCGAAGCACGACCAGCTTCGGGGACTACTGTCGGGGTAAATGACCACGGGTAGCCTAGCCGGCTCCCCTTGGCACTTCATAAAAAATTACGAGCCGATCCGGCCTCCAAGAAACCAAGACGTGGGGCCGCCTTCCCCCTGCCGGCTGCCTCTCAGGCCGACTGTCGGAAGGCGGCCCGGCCTTAACCCTCATGAAGAAAGCCGCGTGAGGGCTGGCTCCGAGAAGCCGGCCACGAGAAGGCCGACTCCAAGAAGCCGGCTCCTGCGACGCGGTCAAGATCGTACCCTCGAGGCCCGCATCCACATAACGGCGATGGGACGGAGCGTGGCTACAGTAAAGCCTGCCACCCCCGAAACCCGGAGCACGCTTGGCAAAGTGCGCCGTACGGGGTAGCCCTGACCCGTCCGGCGCGGCACTGTTGCCATGTTGACTATGGCGCCATCCACGGCGGGCTGTCAGCGCGGCCCACGGGCGGTGGGCCCCTTTGGGCAGAGAGACATCCGAAGGCGGCCAGGCCTCCCTAGTCGGTCCAAGACATGGCCGGCTTTCCCAAGCCGGCTTGCTCATTCCCTCGAAGAGGGCGCCCCATTAAGGAGACAAGACGACGTGAGGCTACAGCGATCGCCCGCCAGGCGGCGGCGCTGTAGCCACGCTTACCTCGATAAAGCCCTCATCATCAGGATTGAGGCAACAGTAATCAGCCGCCCACAGGGCCCTAGGCAGTAGGGCCTGCCTGTCGACCAAGAGGCCGGCAGCCGGCGGGGCCCACCAGCCGGCGGGCCCCAGCAGCCGGCGCAGAAGCCGGCGAGCGTAGACACTGACGGCTGGGACCCGCGCCCAGCCGGATTACCATTGTACCCCCGGGGGGTAGACCTATATAAACCCCCCGGGGCACCCATGCAAAGGGTTGATCTCATCTAGGTTTTACTACACATAGAGAGAAGAGGAGAGCTAGCCTGGCCCTTCTTCTTCCTCTCGCCAAACAGCTCAAGGAGCACCTTGTAGCTACTTGTTCATTGAGTGATCATGCGGAGACCCCGCAGAGCAGCAGTAGGGGTGTTATCTCCACGGAGAGCCCCGAAGCTGGGTAAGATCCGCCGGCGTGCATGTCTTCGCCTCATCCCGCTTCCAGGCACTGGCGACGTCTTACTGGCTCCCACAAAGATAAGCCACCCGTTGGCATATGTCGCACCAACCACCCGACACGCGGTGAGGTGCTCGGGCAGGGGAAAGCAAATCCATGGGGATCGGGAGGGGATCGGCTCTCCTCGGGCGTGGAATGGATCGAGGGGAAGGTGGAAGCTGGTTGGTTGGATCTGGCAGGGGGAAATCCCGAGGGGGATTTGGAAGGCGGCGGCGGGCGACGGGACACATCTCCTAGATTTTAGGGTTTGTGCAAAATAGGCTAGTGCTTTATCTATATATATATATATAGCAAAAGGATTTGGTTAGGGGTTATCTCGTCCCTCCGATCGTAATCGGACGGTCGACAAATAAATAGGCTAGGGATTCCAATAAATAAAACGAAAATGTTTTATAGATGTTTGGGGGTGATCCGGACCCAACGGTAACGATAGTCCGGTTCGGGTTCGGGGAAGTTTCGGACATGGGCAAGGGGTCGATGCACTGTGCAAAGAGACTCCGGTTTAGGCAAGAGGGAAAACGAAGAACAAGGTTGGTCTCGGAACGGTCAACGGAAGCAAGGGGGACGCGACAACTACGAGCGGATGCAAGTTTTATGAAAACATGATGATGCAATGCGCATGATGCCATGATGAATGCAACAACCAAAAAATAACACAACGAAACTCGAAAAACATGGAAGGCATCTGGAGCGTCGGTCTTGGGGCGTCACAACACTCCACCACTACAAGAGGATCTCGTCCCGAGATCTAGGGATGGCACCGGAGAGAAACGGAAGAGAAGAGGTAAAACAAAGTTGCTTCTTTGACAAAAAGTGAAACCAACAAACCTTGAGAGGTTGAACAAATTGAAAGAAGAATACAATGGAGATGAACGAGATTGCGAACACTCCGTTAGATAAGAGGAACATGGAATACGACGAGAACCAAGAGGTTAGGGGACAAGATAGATTTTGAAGCCACTCCGGTTAAAACAAGATAGACTAGGATTAAGAATGATATAATTTGGACAGCACTCCGACTGTAAATGGAAGGAATTGAACATGAACTTGACAAGATGGGATGATACTTGATGAAATCAACAACACACTGCCTCCGAAACTATTGAAAATGGCACAAGGGGTAAGAAAGATTTCAGACCGCACTCTAGTGGCGGAAGGAGGCAAAACTTGATAAGATGAGAGAGCTCGAATGAAAACACAATACTCCGGTTAAATGGGTAAGCAAGAAAAGAACATGATCTTGACAAAACGAGATGATGGGTCAAAGCGAGCAACATCACAATGCCTCCGGAAGAAAAAATAGAAGATAGACCATTGGAGTAAAGGAATGGAGAAGAAATGACAACTTCTACCACAATTTAATTTGGAAAGCATCCTTAGGAGAAGGGTCGAACAAAGTTGTTGGAAAAGCAACAACAAAACGAATAAGCTTGTAGTGGGCTTATGGAAACTATCTCAAAATTATGATGTGACAACCCGCCACTAACGGAAATAGTTGATTGGATTGAGATCAACAAAGAGATGAAAACTTCTTCGCCAAGATGAGGAGAAAATTGGATCATACATAATCACCACAAATAGCTACATTCCTTAGGGAAGGCTATAGGTGAAATATAACCCAATACAACTCCTACCAAAAGATTGAATGGTTGAAAAGATCTCTTGAACGAAGATAAAATGATGGATTTAAATATGTCACTCTTAAAAACTTGTGAATCATGGAACACGAGGAGAAATTGCCAAGGATGACATAACACCATCTCAAGAGATAAGGTAGAAATAATTGCATTTCGGAATGCAAGATGAAAGAATGCTTGAACTCCTCAAACATGAATCTTGAAGAACACTTCGAGAATGAATTAAATCCTTGATGAACCACCATGAAGAAACTCCATGAAGAACTCCGGTAAAAAGGATGATAGAAAGAAAGAGAATTTGAAAACACAAGGTGAAGCCTTGCGATGATTTTGATGGAGCTTCACGACGATATGACCGCGAAAACTTTGAACTCCGGAAAAGAAACATGAACACCTAGAAACCGAGAATTACTTCATCATGAAAGAACTCCGAAGGAAGGGATTAAACACTTGGATGAAACAATAATAAGAATTACGTTATGCGTATCCTTCACCAATTTAAATTGATGACAAGAAACGGATTTGGCATACTACTTATTCTCGTAGAAAGGATTAAGAGAGATATAGCACAAACTTGGGAAGGTCTTCAACGAACCACCGGTAGGATTTGGGAAGAACAAATGAATCTATATGATAACGATGGAAGAGAACTCTTGAACGAGCCACCGTAAGAATTGAAAATGAACGAAGAAAAGATAAAGAAACACCGGGAAGAATTAGAAGATGAACGAAGATACTTGAGAGAATTTAGATACAAGAGAACAAAGAGATCATAAGGTGACTAGAGTATACTTGAACAAAGCACCGGTAAGATTTGGGAACGAGAGCTAGAAGCTGGAATGAATAATTATTGAGATGATGGGCTCCGGAGAATCAAACTGAAAAGACTCCTGAAGTGCTCCGGATGGGTGAAAAGAATTCTCACAATCGAAAACAATTATGAGACGATGGCATCAAGATAGAACCATTAATCTTGAAGAGAATGGAGCAAGATTTAAGAGAAACTCTTCTTCGGTCTTCAAATGTTGAGAATGACGATGAGAAACACCACCATGAATTGTTGAGGCAATCCAGAATGAAAATTGGAAAGGTTGAACCAACGATGAAAAGAATTTGAAAGATCTTGGAGAAAGACATTTGACTGATGATAATTCACTCTTACGTCAAAATTGGAAAAGAATTTGAGAATAACTCCGGGAAAATTAGAAGAGTCAGGTAAGATCCTGGGAAAAGACTTGTGGGTTAGGGGCCACTAAAAAGATACACCGTTGAACGTTCTAAAAGAGATATTGCTCCGGTTCAATTAAATGGCTTGAATGAGGTAACAACCTCGAAATAGTAAGAATTGATGCGGAGTGGAAACACGAATCTTCAGAGATATCTTCAGCACTCCGGAACCATTGAATAGCGAGAAGTTGATGATTAAGAGGTGCACCGGCATGAGAAAACATTTGAAACAAGGAAAGATATGATCGACAAAGCTTGAATTGAATCCACCAAAGAAGAAAAAGAATGAAGAATAATAAACTTGAAGCTCCGCTAGTATCTTCATGGGAAATCACCGAATAAGAACATTGAAAGAAAAGAATGAAGAGACTTCGCATCAATAAAAATGATACTTGATTAAGAAATCCGAGTCCTTGAAGAAAAGGGTGGGAGGTTGGGAAAACAAAAGCAACTTGGGTCGGATGAAACGAACACCGTTGAGAAAAAGCTTAGAATTGATCTTGCGGATGTTGGAATGATCGGATTTACTTAAAGAGAAACACACTGGTTGGAAAGGATTGAAAAGACAACCTTGATGAACAAGAAGGATTAGCATCCACATAGAAATATGAGAACACCGCTTAGAAAAGGTATGGAATCAACACTTGACTTCGAAGCAACTCGAATACCACAAACCAAAACAAAAACAAAGGATTGGCTTGCAGAATAGGCCCGAAACAAACATATGGTAGATCCCATATCATATCATGTGTCTGTTGGAAAGATATCCTACGATATACTTGAATTCCCACTTATAAACTCCCAAAACTTTCTGGCTATGCAACCAGGTGTTGGGGATACAGGGAACACAAAATATATCACCCAAACTAACAATACCTAGATCCAGTTGTATCCATCCTTCAACACATAACCAAGAAAACTTTGGAAATCGTTTACCTCAACCTTCGAAAAGCAACCGTTATACGAGTTATGGCAATACTCCTGAACTCCCGCCCTAGTACTGGGCGGCGTCGAGGTGATCTCACAAACAACTGCATAAAAGAGATTTTCGATGTCGGCGAAACTCAGGTATTCCAGAACTGCAACGATAAAATTGTGACGACAACACCTCGGAGCTCAACTCCCCGGGACACTGCCACAACCCCTAAATGTCAGGAGGCACCAAGAAGAATGTTCTCATCACAAAACCATCGGAACGATTCCAAGATACCCGCGTGATCCTAAAAAAATTTTAGTGAAATTTGAGGAGAGTAGAGTCAAAACTTCTACGTCAGGAGGCCTCACCAGAGCGACGAAGGGACTGGGGAGATGGGGAGTAAAAAGAATCCTACTCTCCGATATATATATATATATATATATATATATATATATATATATATATATATATATATATATATATATATATATATATATATATATATATAATCCTAAGACTTAAAACAATTTTTGTTCTAGACTCAACAACGTCAGCGATTCGATCAAGCAAGGGGCTCCTAAGGAGGGGATGGCTCTGATTACCAACTTGTAACACCCACGATGCGGCTATATCTCTCACGTGTCGAGGCATGACTTAGAGGCATAACCGCATTGTAGGTTTTGTCGCAAGAAGGGTCATCTTCACACAATCCCATGTAATGAACAAGAAAGGGATAAAGAGGGTTGGCTTACAATCTCCACTTCACACAATACTGAAATAAATCATACATCATTCAGAGTACACACATAGACCGACTACGGTCAAAGCCAAAAGAAAAGAAGATAACCCGACTGCTAGATCCCCGATCGTCCCAACTGGGCTCCACAACTGATCAACAGGAAACGAAACATAGTAACGGCCAAGGTCCTCGTCGGACTCCCACTTGAGCTCGGTAGCATCACCTGCACTGGCACCATCGGCACCTGCAACTGTTTTGGTAGAATCTATGGGTCACAAGGACTCAGCAATCTCACACCCGCGAGATCAAGACTATTTAAGCTTATAGTAAAAATCGGCGTCGCGAACGTTTGCGTGCCCGACAGCCTCCAGGGCTATTTGCCGGGTGCCGGCCTCCACGTAGTCAGCCCAGTTGCGGGCGATCTGCTCGCGACTCAGAGCATTGGTGCGCTGCTGCTTCATGTCCCGCTGGCGGCGCAAATTAGAGATACGCTGCTCCTCCGTCAAGCGGTCGTGCTCCAACAACTCCTGCTCCTCCGCCAGGCGGTCGCGCTCCAACAAGTCCTCGATATCCGCATTTCCATCTAAAGACTGATAGAATGCCTCCTCCCTCCATCTACCTTCCGGTGAAAAACCGAACACTAGTTTCGGCGGTGACCGCCTCTGGCCTCGCCTATCGCAGACAGGCGGGGGCATGGCGGACGTGGAGAGAGCGAGGATACATGGTGAGCGATGAAGGGCCAGTGGGGGCTTATGAGGATGGGCGAGTTGGGTCACGGTGCCACCATAGAAGGCCGGTAAACAGTACTTATAGGCGGAAGGTAGTGTGACGGTCATCGGAATTCAATGCATAATTAAGCAGGCATGGCATAGCGCGCCAACTTGCCGTGGAAAACTAGAGAAACTGAAATTCTGACTATGTCGTCCCGTCCCATCCGTGCTGGGTCGCACGCCGGCATGACGGTCAAACGAGTGCACTCGAATCATCTCCCTCCTTGTTAATAATGATTCCATGGATTTGAAAGGCCCGCAACAATTAAAGCGCATCTTTTTTCACATCAGTTAGCTGCCTTAATTACGGCCAGCTGCATGCAGGCACTCAAAATCGCTCGCAGCATGTACACGGAGCAGCATGCAACGAGTCGCAGCCGAGGGCATTAGTTGATGAACTTTAGCTGGGAGATAAGGCATTTGCGAACGTTTTTGCTGGCACTTTCTTCAGATTCGCATGGCATTTTCTTCAGAGCACCTTGTCAGTTTCTTCAGAGGTAGGCATTTTTATTCAAAAAACTACCACTTCGGATCTTGTGTTGCACCTAAAACTGTCTGGAGCGCATTAGTAGGCTAGCTATAGATCGATCAGTAACTTGTAAACACTGAGCGAACAGATATAAGGAACTGTTAATGCATCTCTGAAAGTGCGTTATATCGACTAGAGGGGGGTGAATAGGCGATTTTTATGAAATTCTTCACTGAGGAATTTGCTAGTGAGGAAATTCCTTAGCAAAGAACTACTTGCAGCGGAATAAGTACTCAGAAGTAAACATAATAGAATACATGCATGGTAATCATGATGAAATGAAGACAAACACGGAGTACAGAAAGCGTAAGCACAGTATAGCACAAGATGAAGACAAACAGACAGAAGAAATTGAATAGAGGAAATTTAGAAAGTCTTCAGTCAATGTCTTCAAACACAGATATGAACAAGCACACAACACAGTAATGAGGAAATGAAAGTGTTGAGGAAATAGAACCAGTTGGCTTGATGAAGACAATGATTTGGTAGACCAGTTCCAACTGCTGTCTCAGTTGTTAATCTGGTTGGAGCGGCTAGGTATTTAAACCTAAGGACACACAGTCCCGGACACACAGTCCTCACCGTATTCTCCTTGAGCTAAGGACACACAGTCCTCGCCCAATCACTCGGGGTAAGTCTTCAGGTGACTTCCGAACCTTCACAAACTCGGTCACTCGGCGATCCACTATTCCTCTTGGATGCTCTATACCATGATGCCTAACCGTCTGGAAGAAGCACAGTCTTCAAAGGTTACAAGCGTCGGATCCACGCAGGATCAATCTCTTCAGTGATGCTCAATCACGTTGGGTTTGTAGGTGTCTGGGTTTGCGTTTTGGATTTTCCTCACTTGATGATTTTCGCTCAAAGTCCTCGGAGGGTGGGATGCTCTGAAATGACAAGTGTCAGTTTCTTGCGGAGCAGCCAACCAGCTAGTGGTTGTAGGGGGCGGCTATTTATAGCCTAGGGAGCAGCCCGACATGACAAGACATAAATGTCCTTCAATGATATGACCGTTAGGTGGATAAGATATTTTGGGACAGCTGGCGCGTAGCACAGCAACGGTCGGAAATTTGAGGTACAAATTCCTCAAGGCTATCATTTTCCTCACTGTGTAGGCAATCCGCACTGGCAAATTCCTAACTCCTCAGTCAGAACAAATTCCTCAGCGACCAGAAGAACCGCGTCTCTGTCACTGAAGAAATTGACTGAGTTGTATGAGATTTCCAATGGCTTCACTCGAAGGGATTGGTAGGTGTAGGATTTGAGTTGAGCATCACATGGAAAAAATTTCCTTAGTATTTCCTCGACCCCCTTTAACAGTACGGTGTTTCCAATGACTCAAGAAAGAGAAAATGAAACTATGAAAACAAAAGTCTTCACGCTTCATGTTCCTCGAATGAATACAAAGTCTTCAAGGTCACACCAATTTCTTCACTTTGAAAGTCTTCAGAAAGTCTTCAGAATACCAAAGTCTTGAGTCGAAGAACTTCATTTTTAGGGGGTCGACTTTCTCTGTAAATATCAAACTCCTCATAGACTTATAGACCTGTGTACACTCATAAACACATTAGATCCTTAACCTATAAGTCTTCAATACACCAAAATCACTAAGGGGCACTAGATGCACTTACAGTCTCAATGATTCACTGATCATATACAAATATGTAGCTCCAAAAGCAAAGATCAGCCACAACTAAAACCAACTAGTACGATTCCCATACATAAGATCAACATGTTAATGCATCTCAATGATTCACATATCACATACAAATATGTAGCTCCAAAAGCAAAGATCTAGAAAAAACATATGTTCTTCCTACTAACATGGATGCTTCTCTTGGCCAACATTCAGTACAGACTGGAAGACAATTTTTTTTGAAGTCTACAATTCGTCTTGCAAACGTAAGTGGTTTCAGCAACAGTTGGAACCATGAATGAACCACACATGATGGAGGAACATCCACTGCAATATGATTTGGTCTTCTCTCGATCACACGACGAGACTATTTTCGGAATACAAACTTTAACTTAGGCAAAATGCCCATTGTATAATCTGACCAAAGCAATGAAGCACCTAGTGTTGGCCACTAAATAGTATAGTACTACTTTTCTGCAGTCCATGAAGTTACTATCCAATCTTTCTGTGTCTATTTTCAAATGGCACTGCATGCAGTGACTATACTATTCTCTTGTGCAGTTCCACCAAATTTGCAATCACTTTGTGTGTTTACCAAATAGCAACGGGCAGACATCTCTGTCTGCACAAATATCAAGCAGCTAGTAAACATATACCCCACATTGTATTTTCGGTTTAAACATGTCTCTTCCGCTTAGCATCTGTCATGCTTTGCACTAGACAATTTGATATAGTCATGTTTTGCCCTGGACAATTTTATACTGATTCATTTGCTTGTTCAGAGCAGAAATATAGCACCTATTCTTCATCAGACCAAGGATATCCATGTTCACGGTGATGGAAGAGGTGAAATCGATACAACCAAAATTGAGCATCCAATCATTGAATCATGTCCTGCACCTCCAATGTAGGTCCACCCTACCAATAAATTCACATGCAAACCAATAGTATTACTATCTAATGATAGTACAAAAAGAGTGGCAAGATAGTAGCAAACCATGTACCTTCTTAATGACTAGCTCATAGTGCCACCAATTGGATATAAAGGTTTGGAAGAAACATGCTCCTAATGTTGAACCAGTTGGACTTTTTGTGCAGTTCCACTAAGATCGAGCATCCATGTTTGCATAGATAATGAAAGTGTGATTACAATAAAAGTGGCACTAGTTGAAGCATAGACTCACAAATATAAGCATTCCAATTTCTTAATGGGAAGAGGTAGCAAGACTGTTTCTAACCACTTGTTTGAAGGAATAAATAAGGCAACAACGACTGATGTCAGAAAGGCATATATAGTTCTTTCTGAAAGAATGATCGATTCCTAACCTTTCCTCTTCTTTTAAGCATATTTTGTGCAGTTCAACTAAAATAAAATGTCATCACCGCCTTGACAATTCAGTGACACTGTACAAAAGGAAATGACTTAACACTACATCATGATGTCAGGTATGTAGTCGACAGGCATTAGAGACAAACTTATAGACCTCCTTCGATAACATAATGAACATTAATTTTAACAAAGGTGTGACTAACTTTACCGGGATAATTTGAGTGACCTCTACACCCTCTGTTCCTTAATATAAGACGTTTTCGTGGTTCAGTTTAAAGTACCCCAAACGTCTACTCCCTCTGTTCCTAAATATTTGTCTTTCTAGAGATTTCAACAAGTGACTACATACAGAGAAAAATGAGTGAATCTACACTCTAAAATATGTCTCTATACATCCGTATGTGGTAGTCCATTTGAAATCTCTAAAAAGACAAATATTTAGGAACGGAGGGAGTAGTATTTAGAAAAACAGGTAGTAGTTTTCTTGAGCACATATCTGGGAAAGCTTGCCACACTTTATTTATGTCCATACGCTAATGCAACACCATTCGAAATTTCGAATACTACAAATATACACTAATCCAGTGGCTAGTGCAACAGTAGAGTAGTTATTGTTATGTTTAGCCACCTTTTTCCTATGTGAGGACAACAAACCGATTGACCTGGTCATTCTCTATTGCATTGTAATGCCTTAATACCCTTCTTCAACCAAGAGACACGAGACTCGTTCCTTAGCTACTTATTTTCCCCTTTTCAACCTAGATGCTGGTTCGATGCTTACTCTCTTGGACAGTATAGTCTCCCTTCCTTTCCTTATTCAACCCAGACATGGATTAGTATGCATGAAGTAGGGTTTCCTTTAATAGTGCAAAATAAGGTTTTCGTCTGCGTGACCAGCAGAGCAGAGGATAGCAAATTGGGAAGATGGTGGGGTGGAAAAAGATCCACATGCAGCGACATGGCGGATGGTGCAATAGAACAAGGGTATGGTTTGAAATGAGGTAGCATACCTGAGGGTCGGCGGGAAGTGGCTTCGCTTGTGGTCGTCGTCCTCCGCTCGCACTACGGCAGCGAGCTTGGGACGGAGGCCATCCCGCGCGGGCGCTAGGTCTGAGAGGACGGCCTTGTCGTTAGTGCGTGACCTCGCTCGCCGACGACGAGTGCGTCAACATTGCACGTCCTTTTCTTCCCCGTCAGATCTGTGACCACCGGTGAGGAGGGAGAGAGAGGCCATCTTTTTTAGATCTGGAGAGAGGGTGATAGTGTGACAAGCAATTGGGCAGCCCTTAGCAAAAAAGCTCTGAAACTCCAGCCTATATATCTTTTTTATACTACTAGTACTAGAGGTCGAGTAGTGGTAGAGTAGTTTATATTTTCAAAACTGAACGGCACGCCATTAAAAAAATAAAGTCGAGAAATAATGCTGCACCTCTGGCCAATGCGGCCAGATCGCATTTTGCAGGAGAAATTACACACCATGTTTCGTTGACATGTGGTCCCGTTCCAACATGTCAGTGAGACGACGGCGAGTCCTTTTGTACAATTTTCGGAAGGACGTGTAGGCCAGGGCGCCTATTCGTGTACTGTGGCAAACTGGCAACCGTCCACCAACTCTTCGCCTTTCCCTCTAGAATTGGAACTGCTGTTGCACGCTCTTCCTCCCTCCTCCATTTGCCTCCACCCTTCCTTCTGCCATTGTTCGATAGTCTTCTCCATGGAGGGAACAAGCCAGAAACGACCCCGTTATTCTTGCCCCGATCTGAAAGATGGCGTGGTGGGGGAACTCATTGATCAGTGCAACGTCATCACCTCAGCTAGCATGGCCGGTTCGTTCAAGAATATTCTCGACTCAACTAATAACATCATTACAAGGAACCCAAGGGTCCAGGAGCGGTTTGATCTCCCTTATCTTCTTTGCTATAAGCCTGTTCGCATGGGCGGGGACGAGGGAAGCCTCGCCTTGTGCAAGTTGATGCCGCTTGATAATGATACGTGTGATGTTAAGATGACATCACTTGAGGGCAAGCCTTGTGCAGGCGCAAATGGAGATTGGGTTGTTTATATTGGGTACAATTGCGAGTGGGAACTTGTGAATGTGTACACTCGTCAACGGATTCCACTTCCAAAAATCTCCGAGTGCCCTGAGGTTGAGCACACAGATGATCTACGTACGTTCAAATACGATCATGGTGACTGTCGTCTACGAAAGATAGCAATTTCTCGAGTTCCCAACCGCTCTTAGAATTACGAGAACTGTCAAGATGTTGCTATCTTTGACAAGCTTGTTGTCGTCCTTCGTGGTTCGACTAGATGGATATTGCTCAAAAATCAGTTTCTGTACACGGATGAGTACTGTGATGCAATTGAATAGGAGATCTTGTGTTTGCTGCCACCACTCGTGGCACTGTTTTTGCATGGGATCCTCATAGTTTCGGTACGTTTGTCTTCCACCGTAATTATAATTGTTTCAGCGACATGCATGCGGGTTAGCAGGTTTCCCTTTACTAATTAACCTTCTTCTTGTGTTTCCAAGGTCCTGTGAACATTCCACCACCTATAATTGAAAGATTTTATAACCAAGGGGGAGATGACGATGGTGATGATCACGAGCATGAGGACGAGCAGAACTTATATACTGAGTCACGCCTGGCAACTAATTCCGATGGATCATCTCTTCTTGTCTGTATACAGTGCACTGTGATTGTTACTACTGAGGTAGCAGGTCTTGTCTCCCATGGTCGCCCTCTACGGACCTATTCCAACACCCGTTGAAGGGTATTCGGGATGGATACTAGTGTGCTAGCGCCAACGCCTTCTCCCTGGTACAGTATTGGTAGTCTTGGAGCAAACCCGCTCTTCCTTGGACCAAACTATCCAATGTTGGTTAAAGACGATCTAGCTGCTGTTGACATAGTGTTACTACCATTTATGAGAAGCAACTGTATCTATACCTCGGACATTGCGGTGGTTCCCTACCCTGCTCCTGATATATGCCGCTTCAGCTTGGATGATCAGTCATGCGTTGCTCTCGATATTCACAATAGCTGGCCCTTCCTAGAGCACCTATGGTTCAAAGCAAGTGTTTCCAACGCCAAGGATTGGTTGAGTTGAAGTTCATTTCATTGCTTGTTATTTGTTGTGTGATGAAAACTTCAGTATTTACTGGAATGTTTTGTTGGAAATAATCTATAATCCAATATGTATCATCATTGTCGTTGTGTGTTGATGACTTGTTGTATGTAATGAATGGTACATTTGCAAATGCGTGTCATAGAATCAATTTATGAATGGTTTTCGATTCACTTCTTGGGGTGTGAGTACCGTAGTAGTATAGCCAGCATCCGGTTAGTATATGAAGTTGCCACATCACATAGAGCCAACCTAAAATTGGAGTACCAGATCTGAGATGCCACGTGTTGAAGGAAATATGCCCTAGAGGCAATAATAAAGTTATTATTTATTTCCTTATTTCATGATAAATGTTTATTATTCATGCTAGAATTGTATTAACCGGAAACATAATACATGTGTGAATACATAGACAAACAGAGTGTCACTAGTATGCCTCTACTTGACTAGCTCATTAATCAAAGATGGTTATGTTTCCTAACCATAGACAAAGCGTTGTTATTTGATTAACGAGGTCACATCATTAGTTGAATGATCTGATTGACATGACCCATTCCATTAGCTTAGCACCCGATCGTTTAGTATGTTGCTATTGCTTTCTTCATGACTTATACATGTTCCTTTGACTATGAGATTATGCAACTCCCGTTTGCCGGAGGAACACTTTGGGTGCTACCAAACGTCACAACGTAACTGGGTGATTATAAAGGAGTACTACAGGTGTCACCAAAGGTAGATGTTGGGTTGGCGTATTTCGAGATTAGGATTTGTCACTCCGATCGTCGGAGAGGTATCTCTGGGCCCTCTCGGTAATGCACATCACTTAAGCCTTGCAAGCATTGCAACTAATGAGTTAGTTGCGGGATGATGTATTACGGAACGAGTAAAGAGACTTGCCGGTAACGAGATTGAACTAGGTATTGGATACCGACGATCGAATCTCGGGCAAGTAACATACCGATGACAAAGGGAACAACGTATGTTGTTATGCGGTCTGACCGATAAAGATCTTCGTAGAATATGTAGGAGACAATATGGGCATCCAGGTCCCGCTATTGGTTATTGACCGGAGACGTGTCTCGGTCATGTCTACATTGTTCTCGAACCGTAGGGTCCGCACGCTTAAGGTTTCGATAACAGTTATATTATGAGTTTATGAGTTTTGATGTACCGAAGGAGTTCGGGGTCCCGGATGAGATCGGGGACATGACGAGGAGTCTCGAAATGGTCGAGACGTAAAGATCGATATATTGGACGACTATATTCGGACATCGGAAAGGTTCTGAGTGATTCGGGTATTTTCGGGAGTACCGGGTAGTTACGGGAGAAGCAATGGGCCTTGATGGGCTTTAGTGGGAAGAGAAGAAAGGGCCAAGGGGCTGCTGCGCCCCCCCTCCCTCTGGTCCGAATTGGACTAGGGAAAAGGGGGCCGGCCACCTTTCCTTCTCCTCCACTTCCTTCTCCCTTCCTCCCCTCTTGGTGGACTCCTACTAGGACTTGGAGTCCTAGTAGGACTCCACATCCTGGCCGCACCAAGCCTTGGCCGGCCTCCTCCTCCTCCATCCTTTATATACAGGGGCAGGGGGCACCCCATAGACACACAATTGATCAACGTGATCGTTCCTTAGCCGTGTGCGGTGCCCCCCTCCACCATATTCCACCTCGGTCATATTGTCGCGGTGCTTAGGCGAAGCCCTGCGTCGGTAGTACATCAAGATCGTCACCACGCCGTCGTGCTGACGGAACTCCTCCCCGACGCTTTGCTGGATCGGAGCCCGGGGATCGTCATCGAGCTGAACGTGTGCCAAGAACTCGGACGTGCCGGAGTAACGGTGCTTGGATCGGTCGGATCGTGAAGACGTACGACTACATCAACCGCGTTGTTATAACGCTTCCGCTTTCGGTCAACGAGGGTACGTAGACAACACTCTCCCCTCTCGTTGCTATGCATCACCATGATCTTGCGTGTGCGTAGGAATTTTTTTGAAATTACTACGTTCCGCAACACGTGTACCAGATGAATGACTCCAAGTTCGACCACCATGATGCTAGGTGCAAGCTGAGGAACACTGTTGGAGAGACCCCCCTCATAATTTTCCTACATTGGTCGTTTGATTCATAGGATAGAATGCTATAGGATTTTTTTCCTATGTAATCATGTTTTAATTGGCAATCTAGCATCCACTCCAACTTTTGTTTCACTTCCTTTGATCCTACGAAGAGAGTACTTGCTCTAAATGATGTGCCGCTGCAAGAGCCGCCTATATTAATTAACCATGCTCTAAAAAGGTGGACCAGCTTTGGCTGTAGTGGTACTATACTAGGTTAGTAGGTGACCTTGCGCTTGGCTCTTCTCCTCTTCCGGAAGTCGAACAATAATGATGGTACTGTACTACTTCTGGCAATCTGACACCAAGTGAACTGCTACACGTCCACCACTTGTAAGCAAAAGTTTCTCCTCGTGTTGCGAGCCACCGCGCACGCGTTGGCGAGGGAGAAGGCGTAGTAAGCAAGCTTCTCGTCGTTCTGCGAGTTGACGGGACACATCAAAGTTACGTATTTATTAGTACTCTCTTCAAAAAGGGCCGGCCATGTCCATGGCTACCATCCCGTGCTCTGTCATTGAGTACGTGCACTATTCACGTGCCATCGAGGAGAAAAAAATAATGCGTAGTACTAGGTGCCATCGAAGTGCACGACTCACTTATGCACTGCATATCTCCATTTTCTTGAATGACACGCCACCTTGATGCTAGATGTCCCGCGTGTCATGGAGGCATATAGTATGATTTTGTAAAATGGAGGCATATAGATGTCCCGCGTGTCGGCAACAGGATGAACAGAGCTCATGTCTTAAATGAAAGAGTGGAATAACATAGATTCCCGACGACCGAGAAGGACCTACAAACCTCGGGGTGGAGCATTTGCACTCATAATATTTTATATTATTTAGAGATATAAAATCAACCAAATCTCCCCACGTTCCTATACCATTGTATAGTATGAGAATAACTTTGAACGTAAGCCATTGATTCACTCTATCCAATGGTCATAGTTGGAAAACTCAAACAAAACCAAGCATAGGATCAACTCTTTCTTTGAGATCAACTCTTTTAGCACTTAGATTGTTACCGCCTGCCCACCTAGCCCACCTATATATCCGCTCACCTGTGATGACCACAGGAGCTAAACACTCAGATTGTGTGTTAAAAAATAAAGGTCGATAACTAATGCGGCACCTCGAGCCAACACGGCCAGATCGAATTTTGCACGAGAAATTACACACCATGTTTCGTTGACATGTGGTCCCGTTCCAACAGGTCGGTGAGAAGACGGCGAGTCCTTCTGTACAATTTCCGAAAGGACATGTAGGCCGAGGCGCCTCTTCGTGTACCGTGGCAAACTGGCAACCATCCACCGAATCTTCGCCTTTCCCTCTCGATTTGGAAGTGTTGTCGCACGCTCTTCCTCCCTCCTCCATTTGCCTTCACCCTTCCTTCTGCCATTGTTAGATCGTCTTCTCCATGGAGGGAACAAGCCGGAAACAACCCTGTTATTCTAGCCCCGATATGAAAGATGACGTGGTGGGGGAACTCATTGATCGGTGCGACGTCATCACCTCGGCTAGCATGGCAGGTTCGTTCAAGAACATTCTCGACTCAACTAATAACATCATTACAAGGAACCCAAGGGTCCAGGAGTGGTTTGATCTCCCCTATCTTCTTCGCCGTGGCCCTGCTGACTGGTGTGGGGACAAGGGAGGCCTTGCCTTGTGCAAGTTGATGCCGCTTGATAATGATACGTATGATGTTAATATGCCATCGCTTCAGGGCAAGGCTTGGGCAGGCGCAAATGGAGATTGGGTTGTTTATATTGGGTACAATTGCGAGTGGAACTTGTGAATGTGTACACTCGTCAGCGGATTCCACTTCCAAAAATCTCCGAGTGCCCTGAGGTTCAGCACATAGATGATCTACGTACGTTCAAATATGATCATGGTGACTGTCGTCTACGGAAGATAGCAATTTCTCGAGTTCCCAACCGCTCTTGGAATTACAAGAACTATCAAGTTGTTGCTCGTTTGTTGTCGTCCTTCGTGGTTCGACTGGATGGATATTGCTCAAAAATCAGTTTCTATACACGGATGTGTACTGTGATGCAATTGAATACGAGGGTCTTGTGTTTGCTGCCACCACTCGTGGCACTATTATTGCATGGGATTCTCGTAGTTTCGGTATGTTTGTCTTCCACCGTTGTCGTGTTGGGCGCACGGCAGATGCCAAGGGATGGCTAAAGAGAGGAGGAGGCTCGAGGGCGCTGGTGGACTCCAGAGGCGGGGTTGGCATGAGAGGGCGCGGGACGCCGGACATACCCAGGTTCGGGGCTCTCCGGAGAGATAATACCCCTAGTCCTGCCGAGTGTAGTTGGATGATCGATAGTACAATGTTGCTCCTGGAGCTGTATGGAGGAGGAAGGAAGCTGGCCGAGGCTTGGGCTGCTCCTTCTCTTCGTTGTTGCTGTTTCGTGGCTAGTCCTGTCGCTCGTTCTCCGGACAGATCAAAATGTGTGCCCATGATCGTGGGCTCCCGGGGGGTTTTATAGTCCACCCCCCCCCGGGGGTACAATGGTAATGTTACAAGTCGGTGGGTCTGTATTGTCGGTGTCCGGGAACCCGGGCTGGGTCCCGCTGAGGGCCTGTGGTTCACCGGGTTCCCCTAGGTGCGGGCCCCGCATGCCTAGGGGGATTGTGCGCCATCTTGTCGATCGTCAGGCCGTGGCCGAGTCGAGTCGCGTACGGTGCCCTCCGTCAGGTTGCCGCTTGCTCTCGTCAGCGGTGAGGGCAGGGGCACTGCAGCCACGCCGGCCCTGGTCAGCGGGTAGGTGAGGAGCACTGTTGCCATGTTCCTGCTGACCAGAGGCATGGGCGAGGAACTGTTGCCTCGGTCATCATTGATTGAAGTCTCGTTCCCATCATACGGCGTGGATGGCACGGGAGTTGACCCGTGGCTGGATTGTGTAGCACGCCACGGGTGACGCTGACTTGCTGAGGAGGCTTTGGTTGTGATGGGTTCGGCTGTCTTGCGCTAGTTGTTGGGGCCGAGTTGACGTGTCTTGCCGGGTCGGCTAGTCTGGCCGGCTTGCGGAGCTTGGTCGGGTCGAGCGACCCGGCCAAGCGCGTGCCGGTATTGAGGGGCGGTTCCAGCCCCGTTGTTTTTTGAAGAGGATCCAGGTTCCGTTGCCTTCCCGGGGTCCATCCCCCCGACAGTAGTCCCTGAAGCTGTGAGGGTCCACCGTCTTTGGTTGAGTGGGCCTTCGCAGTTTCCCCCTTAAGCAAGGTGGATTCTGCGAGCGCCGGGTCCGGCAACACCCACTGTGTGCCGGTTTTCTCGGATACCGGATCGTGGCATCCCGGTCGTGGCGGGGACCAAGAAGTCCGCCGAATCTTGGGCAATCCCTCGGGCTTTGCACGGGCGCCACGTGGTGCCCGGAAGCCGGAGGGGCCTGACGGGACCGGGCGACGGGTTGGGGCCCACCGTCGCGTGCCCTCGGCCCAAGCGCGTGGATTTATTGCGGCGTCTGGGGGCCGGTTTCTCTTCCCCGGGCAGTTATTGCGCGTGTGCATGCCCACTTATTGCGGGGTAGTGGAACGGGCGCATGCAGACGATCCCACTTCCCCACGTTCAAAACGAGGGCTATAAATCGGGGGGCAGGGGCGGCGGACATTATTCTCGCTCGCGCCCTCCTGTCCGATTGCTCTCACTTCGCTCTTTGCAACTGACGCTCTGCGGCGCCCGCTGCTCCGAGCAAAACTCCTTCGCCGTCCATCTTCCTTCTTCTTCCTTCTATCATGTCGCTGCCATCGGGCTCCTGGATGGGTTCGAATGTCACCTCTGAGGACATCACCCAGATACGGGCGACGCGGCGCCTGCCGCGGGAGTGTTCGCCTGCCGCGCGGCGAGCAGAGGCCTTGGCCTTAGGAGCAGGAGTGCGTGGTCTTCCTCACGCACTTCGAGCGCGGGTTCGGGCTGACGGTGAGCACCTTCTTTCGCGCGTTCCTGGAATTCTTTGGGCTCCAGCCGCATCATCTTGGCGCCGGCGCCATCATCCAGCTCTCCGGCTTCGTCACCCTCTGTGAGGGGTACCTAGGGGTCGAGCCTACGACCGACCTCTGGGCGCGCTTCTTCTCCTTGAAGCAGCAGGGCCCGTCGGCCGGGGTGTTCGCCGATTGCGGCGCCGCCGTCATCTCGAAGCAGTCGGGGGCGGATTTCCCCAAGATCCCGCTGGAGGATTCAGCCAAGAAGTGGCAGAACTCCTTCTTCTACGTCCGCAACCTTGGTGCGGATCGCATCAACCTTCCGGCCTTCGCCATCGCACCGCCGCGGGCGAAGACGAACTAGGGCTACTCGCCCAGGCGCCCGTCGCGGGAGATTGTCAATCTCTGCGAGCGGGTGACGGTGATGAGGACGCAGGAGGAGCTCACCGGCACCAACCTCCTCGTCGCGTTCATCATGCGCCGGGTCCTTTCGCTTCAGGGGCGCTCCTGCCTCATCGGTCAAATGGTCGGCCTTCAAGACCCTAACCGCATGGGGTCGACGTGGCTGTCCGCGGAGCAGATCGCGAGCAGCATGAACGACATCTCCAAGGCCATCCTTGGGGAGGACTGGCGGTTCGGCAAGGCGTCGTACATCCAGTCAAACCCGGCGCCGCAGGTGAGTGTCTGGTCTTCTTACTTTGCTGCCACGCACCTTCTCATCCGTCCCGACGCAACGCGGGGGGTATTTCTGAACGCGATTCGGCATCCTTACGCCCGGGCCCCGTCGCAGGTGGCGTCGGTGGCGCCAGAGGAGCCTGCGGCTCACGGCGAGGAGGAGGAGGCCGAGTCCAATGCCGGCGCTGGGCGTCACGCGGGTAACTCTCGTGTTTTTCTTCATGTGTCTTGAATTGCCGACCGCGACACGGAACGGTCGGTGCTGACACCAGTTGTCGGTGTAGTGGCGTTGGGCGGTGGAGGCGGTGACGCGGCGGAGCCGAGTCCTCGCATGGGGCGGCGCTGAGCCGCCCACACGGGAAAGACAGCGTCGTGCTGCGACCCCGAGCCCCGAAGCGCATGGCGGACCCGGCCAGGGCTGGGAGGCCGGCCAAGACGAAGCGCGGCGGCGGGCACGGGAGGCCAACCCCGGTCGCGGTCTTGGCGGGGTAAGCTTCGTTTCTCGTCTGCGCTCAGATTTCTTTTCTTGAGCTAATCTTGTTTCTTTTCTGCTCATTCTGTCTTCTTCTTCAGGTCGCCAATCGGGCTGGCAAGGGCGGCGATGGAAGCCGCGGTTGCCGAAGGGGCTGCGTTCCGCAGGAGCCGGTCTGACCTTGCCAACCAAGCCGAGGCGGAGGGGCGGGCCGACTCGGACCTCGGCCTGGATCCGAACGACACCGAAGCCTTTGCCTGGCGGGACAGGAACCGGGCCGAGGCGGAGCTGGAGGCGGCGTCGGTTCGTGCTTGAACCGACGCGGCGGCGGCATGGGCACAAGCCGGCGTGGAGCCGGCCTGGCGCGAGATGTCGGAGGGCACGGTGGTGGCGGCGACGGTCTTTGAGCCGTCGTCGGTGAGGGAGCACGGCCGTGGAGGCCGGGCTGAGGTGGTGATCCCCAACGGGGAGGTCGTGGAGGTGGAGGACACCCCGCCGCGAGCCGACGTGGTCGAGTGAGCGGGGACTGATGATGGTGGAGGCGGTGTCGTTTTGGAAGAGACGCTGTGGGCGGCGGTGTCGGAGGCGCCGACGGTTTTGGAGGAGGCACCGCGGGCGGTGCTGCCGGAGGCCACCCCGGCAGCTGGGTCGGGGACGGCGACGCAGGGCGTCCCGACATCTG
This sequence comes from Aegilops umbellulata, assembly GCA_032464435.1. Classification (NCBI taxonomy): domain Eukaryota; kingdom Viridiplantae; phylum Streptophyta; class Magnoliopsida; order Poales; family Poaceae; genus Aegilops; species Aegilops umbellulata. The sequence continues at coordinate 369,060,339 of CP136055.1, read as the reverse complement.
GGTAAGAGACGGCGACGTAGGGCGTCCCGGCGTCCGGGTCGTCGTCGGTGCTGGGAGGGGCGTCAGAGGAGGTGATGGCTGCGTCGCAAGCGGCCAGCGGGGAGTACGCCTTGGTGCCCCGGCAGGGAGGGCGCCGAGCTGCCGTGCCGCAGTCGGCGCGGAGCGGGAGTGCCATTGTCTTTGGGCCTCAGACCTAGGAGGAGGCGGCATTGGACGCCGTCAGTCGCCGCCTGCGAGGCCGGACGGAACGGCTCGAGGCCTTCGCCCAGGCCGAGGTGGAGCGGACACGTGACCTGGAGCGTGTCATTCTGGTAAGTCTTCTCGTAATTTCTTCTTTGTGGGGGCGCGCTAGCGCACCCACTTGGTGTAGCCCCCGAGGTTCGGGCCAACTACGTAGTAGTTGGGTCGAATCTTTAGAGTGTTGGCCTTGTTCTGATTTTTGCTTTCTTCAGCATCTCGACGCATTCCGGGTCGCCGCCTACAATCATCTCCGTGGCAAGCACTGGGAGCTCATGGGGCAGCTTGCCGCCAAGGAGGAGGAGCTCCGCGTCGCCGCAGGTATTCTTGTGCTCTTTTCTAGTGGGGGCGCGCTAGCGTACCCACTGGGCGTAGCCCCCGAGATTCGGGCCAACTGTGTAACAGTTGGGCCAAATCTTAAGTCTTTCTTTTTTCTTCTATTGAGTCCTTCTTTTTCACAGCCGAGGTGTTGTCCTGGTGGACTCGTCTGCTCCGGGCCGGTCATCACTACGACCGGCTCGTTGCCGACACCGGCCGTCTTGGCGTCGAGGCGGCGCAGGCGAGGGAGGAGGCGGCCGCGGCTCGGCGGTCTCTCGACGAGGCCAACCGGCTGCATGAGCAGCTGGCGGGTCACAAGAGCCGCCTCAAGGCCGAGGTGGAGCTCCTTAAGGCGGAAGCCGCCAAGGTGGCAAAGGCACAGCAGGCCCTGGTGGAGGTGGACCAGCAGCGCGGCCAGCTGGCCGATGATAAGGGCCAGCTCCAGGCTGAGGTGGATCACTTGCGGGGGCAGGTCATCACGGCTGAGGGGGCCCGTCAGGACGAGGCCCGCCGCCGCAAGGCGGCCGAGAAGGCGGCCGAAGACAAGGACGCCGAGCTGAAGGCGGCCCTTGCCAAGGCGGCCGATCTGGAGAAGGCGCTCGGAGAGCGCGACCGCGCCATCGAACGGGACCGGCGTGGTACGTTGCTTGAGGCGCAGCACCTGGAAGAGTCCTTCTCCAGTAAGTGCTTTTTCTTGTCGTTTGCCGGGTCGGGATCCGGCCTTTCTTCCTTGTTGTTCTTCTTCTAACTCGCTTCTTGCTTTGCGGCAGGGGCCTTCCCGGAGACGCAGCTACTGGCGGAGGAAGTCGTTCGCTATCAGCGCGACCCGACCGGCGTCGTTGGGTCCGGGACGGAACCACAGGTGGCCTGGACCTTCCCGGAGATCATCGCCGCCGCTGAGGCCCGCCTGCAGGTCCTGGGAACGCAGTTGGGGCGGTTGTCCCAGGCCGGCACCGCAATGACGGCGGCCCTATGGCCGGACTCCGTCCAACCGAGCAGCTTCTCACGCCTGGCGTGTTGGTTGGAGATGGGGCCGGACCGGCTTGGCGAGTGGCGCATCTCCGCCGCTCATGCCGGTGCTGAGATGGCGCTCCGATTCACGCTGTCCTGGCATCCGGACCTGCGGCTGGACGCGTTGATGGGCCAGCGGGCCGGCTCGGAGCAGCTCTTGTAGGAGCAAGCCGGCCGGATCGCCTCCCGGGGCACCTACATCGCCGGGTTCGCCTTCCACGGCGAGTTCCATCCGGAGCGTACGGAGGACTACGGCTTGCTCCTCCATGATCCGGAGGGGAGCTCGGAGGAGACGCGCGTCTACCGCGACGCGGGTGCTGAGGAGAACACCGGCGCCTCGTTGGATCCGGAGGCCGCCAGGGGAGAGCCATCAACGTCGCGACACGGCGCTGGAGATGCCTGAGACACTTTGTGTAAAATTTGTTAAATAGTAGGTCCACCCACCCACTAGGGGTTTTTAGGGTGTAATGAACTCGGGCCGTGGGCCTTTTCTTAAATATTTGTGTAGATGTCGTGGGTGTTTTGCTTTTTGCCTTCCGTTTTTTGGGCCGATTTCATGCGCTTTTCCTTTCTCAAACCTCCCCCCGCGAGTCAGACGGCAGAGGCTCCAGTCCGTGACAAGGAGTTCGGCTCTTTGAGAGGAGCACACAGGACTTGGGTCCCTCGAAACGTTGAGCGCGAGCAAAACACCCACTGGGCCGGCTGGCGGCAATCCGACGAAGCCGGTTGGCGAGCAGCCGGTTGTGCGGCTGTTCATTTGATGAATGGTGGGCCGGGTTGATCAACCCGGTAGCCTTTGACTTAGTGTATGAAGTGTAAAGTAGCTTTGGCCCATTGTGCTTGTCAGCCGACAACCAAAGCTGGATCTGTGGCTTTAGGGCGAAGTTGGGGACCGTGGCATCCTAACTTTATCAGGAATCACCAAGTAAGGCGGCGGGAAGGCGACCGAGCTGGCCAGCCCCCGAGCCCCCGGGTCGAGCGAGTCAGACTAGTGACCGGGTTCAGTGGTATAGTGATGCAAGAAAATAGGGACACAATAAATTGGTCGACAAAAGGCAGCCCCCGAGTCTCGTTCGGGCAACCCATAGTTTCATGCGTTTACAAAAGGCGACGATACATACGCTCGTGCGGCTAACTGTAAAACGGGCGGAGGAGTTCCGCGTTCCACGGCTGGGTCGTTTCTTCACCAGCGGTGTCCTTCTTGCGCTTCCTTGACTTGCGTGCGTCGATGAGGTAGTAGGCGTTGCGGTCGTGCAAGGCCCTGCTCACGATGAATGGGCCCTCCCATGGAGGGGACAGCTTGTGCAGGCCTGCCTGCTCTTGGACGAGTCGGAGGACGAGGCCGCCCTCGCGGAATGCGAGGGGCTCGATCTTCTTGCTGTGTTAGTGCCTCAGGCCTTGCTGGTAGATGGCCGAGCGACTGAGCTCCAGGAGGCGTGCTTCTTCGAGCAGGTCGACGCCATCTTCGCGGGCTTCTCTGGCTTCGGCTTTGGTGTACATCACGACGCGCGGCGAGTCGAACTCGACGTCGGTCGGGATGACGGCTTCGGCTCCGTAGACAAGGAAGAACGGGGTGAACTCGATCGACCGATTCGGCGTGGAGCGTAGACTCCAGAGAACGACTAGCATCTCATCAAGCCAGCTGCCGGGTGAGCGGATGAGTGGCTCGACGAGTCGCGGCTTGACGCCGAACAGGATGAGTCCATTGGCCCGCTCGACCTGCCCGTTGGACTGCGGATGCGCAACGGAGGCCAGGTCGAGGCGGATGCCAGAGACGGAGCAGTATTGATCGAGCGCGCCCTTGGCGAAGTTGGTGCCGTTGTCGGTGATGATGCTGTTCTGCATGCTGTAGTGCAACGCTATTTCCTTAATGAACCGGACGGCTGTTGGCCCGTCCAGTTTCTTGATTGGTCTTGCCTCGATCCACTTGGTGAATTTGTCCACTGCCACCAGCAAGTGTGTCATGCCGCCTCGAGCGGTTTTGAAGGGTCCCACCATGTCGAGTCCCCAGACTGCGAAGGGCCAGGCGATCGGTATGGTGCGGAGTGCTGACGCCGACTGGTGGCTGTGTTTGCTGAAGCGCTGGCATCCCTCACACTTGAGGACGAACGACTCGGCATCTTGGAGGGTCGTGGGCCAGTAGAAACCGTGGCGAAACGCCTTGGCCACCAGGGATCGTGATGCGGCGTGGTGCCCGCACTCGCCCTGATGTATGTCGAGGAGGATGTCGATGCCCCGTTCCTGCTCGATGCAGCGCTGGAACACACCGGTGGAGCTGCGCCTGACGAGCTCGTTGTTGATGATGCTGTAGGTGGACGCCCGACGCTGCACTTGCCGAGCTTCGGCCTCGTCCATGGGGAGAACCCCGTTCTCCAAAAATTCTAATATTGGGAGGGCCCAAGATGGAGCCGTAACCATGGCGAAGACGGTCACCAGGGTGGGTTCCGAGTCGGTAGCCCCCGAGCTGGGTTGAGCAGCCCCCGGGTCGGGGATGGCGACGGCCGGGTCCGAGACGATGGTGGCCGGGTCGAGCTGAGCAGCCCCTGGGCCGGGTTCAGCAGTCCCCGGGCCGGGTTGGGGTGCGGTCGGGTCGTCTGGAACGTGGATGGACTCGGAGTCCGGCGATGGCTTGACGGACGGCTTGCGCAGGTGCTCAAGGGAGACGCCGGACGGGATGGCTTGTCGTGACGAGGCGATCTTGGCGAGCGTGTCGGCTGCTTCGTTCTCCGTGCTCGGGACGTGGAGGAACTCGCAGCCCTCGAAGGATCCGGACAGCTTCTGGACGAGGTAGCAGTAGCTTGCCATGTTGGAGTCGCGGGCGTCCCATTCGCCGGAGCACTGCTGCAACGCCAGGTTCGAGTCGCCGTAGCACAGGATGCACCGGATGCCGAGTTCCTTGGCAAGCCGGAGGCCGTACGCAAGGGCTTCGTACTCGGCGAAGTTGTTAGAGGCGGTGAAGTGGATCTGGAGCGTGTAGCGGAGCCGGTCGCCCTTTGGGGATGACAGTACGATGCCGGCCCCCAAGACGAGTCGCATCTTGGACCCGTCGAAGTGCATGCGCCAATGCGTCGAGTCAGGAGGCGGCGGCAAGTACTGGGTCTCGGTCCAGTCGACGAGGAAGTCGGCCAGGGCTTGAGACTTGATCGTGGTGCGGGGCTCGTAGAGGATGGTGTGGACAGCTAGCTGGATCGCCCACTTGGCAACCCGGCCAGAGGCATCCCGGCACCCGATGATTTCTCCGATAGGCGCCGTGCTGACCACGGTGACAACGTGCTCTTGGAAATACTGCTTCAGCTTCTTGGCGGTGAAGTACACGCCGTAACACATCTTCTGGTAGTACGGGTAGTTCTGCTTGGAGATGGAGAGCACCTCGCTCAGGTAGTAGACTGGGCGCTGGACGGCTTGGATCTTGCCCTTCTCTGGTCGCTCGACCACCAGCACCGTGCTGACCGCCCGTGAGGTCGCTGCTATGTAGAGCAACAGCGGCTCCTTGTCGATCGGCGTGGCCAGGACTGGTGCTGTGGAGAGCATGCGCTTGAGGTCTTGGAAGGCCTCGTCTGCCTTGTCGTTCCATTCGAACGGGCTCGTCTTCTTCATCAGCTGGTACAGGGGTAGCGCCCTCTCGCCCAGCCGGCTTAGAAACCGGCTAACCAAGGCCAAGCATCCGGTGAACTTCTGGACATCACGCAGCCGAGCCGGCTTGTGCACGTGCTCGATGGCCTTGATCTTCTCTGGGTTTGCCTCAATGCCGCGTTCCGAGACGACGAAGCCGACTAGCTTTCCGACCGGGACGCCGAAGACGCATTTTTCTGGGTTAAGCTTGACCTTGTATTCGCGGAGGTTGACGAAGGTTTCCTTCAAATCATCGAGGAGCGTGAGGTGCTGCTTGGTCTTCACCATGATGTCGTCCACGTATACGTGGATATTGCAGCCGAGTTGCGGCAGCAGGCATTTCTGCATGCAACGCTGGAAGGTGGCGCCAGCGTTCTTCAAGCCGAACGACATGGTGATGTAGCAATACGCCCCAAAGGGCGTGATGAAGGACGCCTTCAGGGCGTCGGCCGGGTCCAGCTTGATCTGGTGGTAGCCGGAGTAAGCGTCCAGGAAGGAAAGGAGCTCACACCCGGCAGTCGAGTCGATGACTTGGTCGATCCGCGGGAGGGCGAACGGATCCTTGGGACAGGCCTTGTTGAGGCTGGTGTAGTCGATACACATGCGCCAGGTCTTGTTTTTCTTCAGGATGAGGACTGGATTGGCCAGCCACTCGGAGTAAAACACTTCCATTCTGAAGCCGGCCTCCAAAAGATTGGTGACCTCTTCACTAATAGTTCTTCTGTTCTCTTTGGAAAATCATCGTAGGGGTTGACGGACAGGCTTGGCGTCCTTGCGGACGTGAAGTTTGTGCTCGGCGTACTTCCTTGGGATACCTGGCATGTCCTTGGGGTCCATGCGAAGATATCCCGATTCTCACGAAGGAAGTCGACGAGCTCGCCTTCCTATTTGCTGTCAAGGCGGGCGCCTATGACAACGTACTTGCTGCAGCTGGGGTGTTCTGGGTTGAGCTTCACTTTCTTGGTCTCCTTGGAGGGCATGAAGGCGGCCTCGTCGGCCGGGCCCGGAGTCAGGATCGATGCGGCGGAGGCCTCACCTGCGAGGGCAACGATCCGTTCGAGCTGGCGCCGCTCCTCGGCAATGACCAGCGACTCTGCTAACTTGGAGCCGTCTCGGGCGCACTCCAGGGACTTGCGGTAATCGCCGGTGATGGTGATGAGGCCCTTGGGACCCGGCATCTTCATCTTCAGGTACGCGTAGTGGGGAACCTCCATGAACTTGGCGAGCGCGGGTCGGCCCAGCAACACATGATACGCGCTGGACAGGTCCACCACCTCGAACCAGATCGGTTCGCACCAAAAGTGGTTGCTGTCACCGAACAGGACATCTAGCCGGACCCGGCCAATGGGGAAGCAGGAGAGGCCGGGCACGATGACGTGGAAGATCGTTCGGGTCGGCTCCAGGTCCTCGGCCTTGAGGCCGAGCTTGGTCATCGTGTCGCGGTAGAGGATGTTGATGCTGCTGCCGCCGTCGATGAGGACTCGGGGGAACTTGCATGTGCGCCGCGCGATGATGGTGGGGTTGAGGACGAGGGCGTAACCACCCGGACTCGGCATGACTGACGGGTGATCCTCCCGGGTACAGGTGATCGGGCGATCCGACCAATGCATGAAGTCCGGCTTGGCCGGGACGATGGTGTTCACCTCCTACCGAAGGAGGCGCTCGCTACGCTTGTCGTCGCCGAGGCTGGTGAAGACGACGTAGGCCGCGCTCTGGTATGGGTAGGCATTGTTGCGCATCGCGCTGCCAGCTGGAGGTGGCGGTGGAGGCGGAGGCGGTTGTCCCGCGCCCGGAGCCGGAGCCGGAGGGGGCGGGACGTCGCCCCTCATGATGCACTTGGTGATGGCGCACTGCCGAAGCATATGCATGGAGGATCTCGCGCCGCTGTGGTGCTTGCAGGGGGCGTCGAGCATTTGCTCGAAGCTCATGGTGGGTTGCCATGCCGTCTTGCCGGTTTGCCGGCGCTTTGCCGCTGGGTCCGCCGCGGGCTCAGTGGCCGCGACGAGCCGGTTGTCGTGACGCGGCGCCGGCTGGTCGGCCTTGCGCTTGTTGTTATGGTGATGCTGCTTTCGCCGGCCGGCTTCGGAAGGGGAACCGGCTTCGCCTTGCCGGCTTCATCCAGCGCCACCTGGATCTTCATGGCGGAGTCGGCATTAGCGTACTTGTCCGCCTTCACCATGAGCGCGGCCATGGTGGCCGGCTCGGAGCGCAAGAGCTTGTGATTGAGGAGGGTGCCGTCTCGGCACCCACTGACGAAGTATTGGATCGCCTAGATTTCATGGACGCCCTCGCAGCTGTTCCGGAGCTCGGTCCAGCATGCGAGGTACTCGCGATCGGTCTCCGTAGGCCCTTGCACGCACATGGCGAGCTGGCTAGGGCGGCCGAGTTGCTTGTAGATCCCCGTGAAGTTGCGGACGAAGGCTTCCTCGAAGTCCACCCACGTGTTGATGCTGCCCATCGGCAGGCTGTTCAACCACGTGCGGGCCGACCCTTGGAGCATGAGTGGTGCGTAGCACACGGCGAGACGACGATTGGCACCGGTGATGCCAATGGCCGTTGTGTAGTCGGTGAGCCAGTCTTCGGGCTTCACCGTCCCATTGTACTTGGGGGTGTTGCGGGGGAGCATGAATCCTTTGGGGAAGGGCTCCTCCCGGATGCACGGGCCGAAGCACGCCGGCCAGATAGCGCCGCTCTCCTCCACCTCCAGGGAGCGAGCGAGCTGATCGAGGCAGTGGCGAGCATCGGCGTCGTTGATGGTGCGCGGGCCGAGTCGACTTGCGGTCAGGCCACGGGGGGGCGGGTCGGTTGGAGCCGGAAGCGGACCATGCTGGCCAGGTCCGCGCTGGATCTCTAGGACGGGCTCGTCGCCCAATCCGCCGGCGGCTGTAGCGGCCGGATTGCGCCGAGTCCGTGCTTGGCCGGAGTGCGCCTCGCCGGGTGGCGAGGAAGCGGTGTGCAGAAGTTCGTCGGGCCCGCAAAGGCGGGCAGAGCCAGACCCCACCGACTTGGAGAGCTGGTTGAGGCGGTCCTGCTGGGTGTTGGCGGCGTGGAGGAGTTCGCGCATCCGCCCGATGCGCTCTTTCAGCTCCTCACCCGCGAGATGGTCCAGGCCAGCTGCGGCTACCTGTGCAGGGCGCATGTTCTTCGCTGGGGTCTTGTAGATGATTGGGACGGCGCCGAGGGCCCGGCCGATCGCTCCTCCCCGGGCACGCACATCGGCGACCCGGCTTGGCTCTGCCGCGGTGGGAGTGAATCCGTAGGCGGCATCGCGCTCCAGCTGAGCGGCGTCCAGGCGACGCTGAGTACGCCGCCGAGGGAGAGGGGAGAGTCGGAGTAGCTGAGCACCTCGCTGGGGTACTCGTCGGTCGCAAACGCATCGGAGATGCGCAGCGCAGCAAAGGAGGCAGCAAGCGCGCCGACGATGTCATCCGCCAGCGCGACGGACTCGTCAGTGTAGGAGAAGGGCCCCGTCTGAAGCATGCTCCCGGCCAATTCCTCGAGCTGCCCCACGGTGGGCGCCAACTGTCGTGGTGGGCGCACGGCAGATGCCAAGGGATGGCTAAAGAGAGGAGGAGGCTCGAGGGCGCTGGTGGACTCCAGAGGCGGGGTCGGCATGAGTGGACGCGGGACGCCGGACATACCCAGGTTCGGGGCTCTCCGGAGAGATAATACCCCTAGTCCTGCCGAGTGTAGTTGGATGATCGATAGTACAATGTTGCTCCTGGAGCTGTATGGAGGAGGAAGGAAGTTGGTCGAGGCTTGGGCTGCTCCTTCTCTCCGGTGTTGTTGTTTCGTGGCTAGTCCTGTCGCTCGTTCTCCGGAGAGACCAAAATGTGTGCCCATGATCATGGGATCCCAGGGGGTTTTATAGTCCAACCCCTAGGGGGTACAATGGTAATGTTACAAGTCGGTGGGTCCGTATTGTCGGTGTCCGGGAACCCGGGCTGGGTCCCGCTGAGGGCTTGTGGTTCGCCGGGTTCCCCTAGGTGCGGGCCCCGCATGCCTCGGGGGACTGTGCGCCATCTTGTCGATCGTCAGGGCGTGGCCAAGTCGAGTCGCGTACGGTGCCCTCCGTCAGGTTGCCGCTTGCTGTCGTCAGCGGTGAGGGCGGGGGCACTGTACCCACGCCGGCTGAGGGAGTCCTGGATTAGGGGGTATCCGGGCAGCCGGACTGTTGGACTATGAAGATACAAGATTGAAGACTTCGTCCCGTGTCCGGATGGGACTCTCCTTGGCGTGGAAGGCAAGCTTGGCAATACGGATATGTAGATCTCCTTCCTTGTAACCGACTCTGTGTAACCCTAGCCCCCTCCGGTGTCTATATAAACCGGAGGGTTTAGTCCGTAGGACAAAACAACAACAATCATACCATAGGATAGCTTCTAGGGTTTAGCCTCTCTGATCTCGTGGTAGATCAACTCTTGTACTACCCATATCATCAATATCAATCAAGCAGGAGTAGGGTTTTACCTCCATCGAGAGGGCCGGAACCTGGGTAAAAACATCGTGTCCCTTGTCTCCTGTTACCATCTGTCTAGACGCACAGTTCGGAACCCCCTACCCGAGATCCGCTGGTTTTGACATCGACATTGGTGCTTTCATTGAGAGTTCCTCTGTGTCATCATTGTTAGGCTTGATGGCTCCTTCAATCATCGATAGCGATGCAGTTCAGGGTGAGACTTTTCTCCCCGGACAGATCTCCGTATTTGGCGACTTCGTACTGCGGGCCAACTCGCTTGGCCATCTGGAACAGATCGAAAGTTACGCCCCTGGCCACCAGGTCAGGTTTGGAAGCTTGAACTACACAGCCGACATCCGCGGAGACTTGATCTTCAGCAGATTCGAGCCCCCGCCGAGTGCGCCGCACCATCACGATGAGCATGATTTATCTCTGGCATTGGACAGTGTTCAGGAGATCGCACCTGCAACCACTCCGACCTTCAATTCGGAGCCAGTCGCGCCATCCGTGGATGGGTGGCTAGACCCCGCACCGGAGGCCGCAGTCTCAGCGGCGATCGAGCCGAATACCAACCTTACCCTTCGCGAAAGCCGTGACCCCAAGTTGCCGGATTCTTCTCCGGCCACGGGCTCCGAACTGCCTGCGCCCTTGCCAATCGAATCCGACTGGGCGCCGATAATGGAGTTCACCTCCGCAGATATCTTTCAACACTCGCCCTTCGGTGACATACTGAACTCTCTAAGGTCTCTCTCCTTGTCAGGAGAGTCCTGGCCGGACTGTGACCAGCAGGATTGGGATGCGGATGACGAAGAAATTCACCGCCCACCCACCACCCACTTAGTAGCCACTGTCGATGATTTAACCGCCATGCTAGACTTCGACTCCGAAGACATCGACGGTATGGACGACGATGCAGGAGACGAACAGGAACAACTGCCCACAGGGCACTGGACAGCCACCTCATCATACGATATATATATATATATGGTGGACACACCCAAAGAAGGCAATGGCGATGGAACAGCAGGGGATGACCCCTCCAAGAAGCAACCTAAGCGCCGACGTCAGCAGCGCCGCTCTAAGTCTCGCCAAAGCAAAAGCGGTGATACCGGGACAAGAGATAATAACACTCCGGACAGTGCCGAAGACAACGACAACCCCCTCCAGCAAGATTCACCGCAGGAGGATGGAGAAGCCAGCCCTCATGAGAGATCAGCAGTCAGAGAGGTAGAGGACGATAATTACATGCCTCCCTCCGAAGACGAGGCAAGCCTCGACGACGACCAATTTATCGTGCCTGAGGATCCCGTTGGGCAAGAGCGCTTCAAACGCCGGCTTATGGCCACGGCAAATAGCCTTAAGAAAAAGCAACAACAACTTAGAGCTGATCAAGACTTGCTAGCTGACAGATGGACTGAAATCCTTGCGGCCGAGGAATATGAACTCGAATGCCCCGCCAAGAGTTACCCAAAGCGCAGGTTGCTACCCCGTTTAGAGGAGGAAGCATTAAAACCTACATCTCCAGTGTATGATGCGGCTGATCGGCCATCTCATGGCCGCGACAGAGAGGCATTTCAGCCAAAAGCTCAGCCCACACCCCGACGCCACTCAAATAAAAATGCCAAGGCACGGGGAAACACGTTAGACCTGCGAGACGTATTGGAGGACAAAGCAAAGCAAGCAAGATCGGTCTACGGATCGCGAGGGTGCCCCACTACGAGAGACGATAACCGTCACGCCGGATACAGTAGAAGTAAATCCGGCCGGGCCAAACACAGCAGACAAAACTCTTTTGAACTGTGTTGTGATATAGCCCAATACAGAGGCGCCGCACACCCGCTATGCTTCATAGATGAAGTGATGGATCATCAAATCCCAGAGGGTTTCAAACCCATGAATATCGAATCATACGATGGTACGACAGATCCCGTGGTATGGATTGAGGACTATCTCCTTCATATCCACATGGCCCGTGGCGACGGTCTACACGCCATCAAATACCTCCCACTCAAGCTTAAAGGACCATCTCGGCATTGGCTCAACTGCTTGCCAGCAGAATCCATTGGATGTTGGGAAGATCTGGAAGCCGCATTCCTTGACAACTTCCAGGGCACTTACGTGCGACCACCAGATGCAGATGACTTGAGCCATATAATTCAGCAACCAGAGGAATCGCCCAGGCAATTCTGCACACGGTTCCTAACCAAGAAAAATCAAATTGTCGACTGTCCGGATGCAGAGGCCCTAGCAGCTTTTAAGCACAACATCCGCGACATTCTGGTACGGCTAATACGCCAGGGGCTTAAGGACCCCATAATACAGCGTGAGAAGTCCGAACATCTTCGAAATTGCGGCACCCCGAACTTATAGCATTATATGCATCAGCTCCGAGTCATGTCTTTGGTCAAATGTTGGGTTTGCCCGGCTCCCATGTTTTGGTGCCTTACGTTCCGCTATATCGGCTAAGGTAGCACTGGGAGAACTACTGCGATTGTGCCCCGGTTTAGCTGGGCTAAGCACCTCAGTAGAGAAAGCTAAAACTGGCTGTCATGATAGGCGAGAGTTGGTCGTTGTTCGAGTGGTCTCGAGTCCTTAAAGACTTATGCCGCTTAGGGCGAGGAGTCGGCTTTGTCCGGCTTAGGCGTGTATGGCGCCCCGAACTCGGTCTTCCGAATACTAGGGCCTTCACCGAAATTTAAAATTGTAGACTTCTATGGCTAAGTGAAAGTGATAAAGCATTATAGTTTGATTGCCTTGTTCGCTGCGCTGAGCACCTCCCTCGAAGAACCCAAGAATGGGAAAAAGAGTGCTCAGATTTATCCCGAACACCCTAGCACTCGTGGCATCGGGGTAGAAGCCGACGACTAGCCATCTCTCAGATTTAAACAGCCGCACAGAAGGTAATATTTTAAATTCAAACAAGCGTTGCATAGCGCATATGAAACAAGTTTTCATAAATACAGGATCAAACGAGCAAGTTCACTCAAAAATTACATCCTTGGAACACTCATCCGCCATAAGGTGGGCACCCTTCAGGACGCCCTCATAATACATCTCAGGGCGGCGATGTTCCTTGCCCTGCGGTGGTCCATCCTTCACCAGCTTCTCAGCGCCCATCTTGCCCCAGTGTTCTTTAACATGGGCAAGCACCCTGCGGGCACCCTCGATGCAGACAGAGCACTTGATGACCTCAAGCCAAGGACAGGCATCCGCAAGCCGCCTCACCAGCCCGAAATAGCTCCCTGGCATGGCCTGTCCAGGCCACAGCCGGACTATAAGACCTGTCATGGCCTATTCGGCCGCCTTATGGAGCTCGACCAATTGCTTTAGCTGGTCGCTTAAGGGCACCGGGTGTTTAGCCTCAGTATACTGAGACCAGAACACCTTCTCCGTCGAGCTCCCTTCCTAGGCCTGGTAGTGCTTTGCGGCATCCGACATGCTGCGGGGCAAATCTGCGAATGCTCCTGGAGAGCTCCGGACTCGGGTAAGTAACAAGTAATTTACTTTCACATGCTTGCTTTGCATAATGAATGCCTTATCCGCCGCTATCTTATTCATCGCCTCAATTTTCTGGAGGGCTTTTTGGGCTTCGGCCTTGGCATGCTTGGCACCCTCAAGGGTCGTGGCAAGCTCGGACTCTCGCGTCTTTGAGTTAAGCTCCAAAGTCTCGTGCTTTTTCACGAGAGACTGGAGCTCTTGCTGCACCTCGCCCACCCGTGCCTCTTGCTTCTCTCGCACGGTGCGCTCCGTGGCCACTTTCTTTTCGGCCTCGGACAGCGCTTGCTTCAGGGTCGCCACCTCGGTCGTGGCCCCTGGCACATTCATAACGATCCTATCATTTTTGCAACTGCATCTTTTTTATATATACACATATAGACAAGGCATTACTTACCTTGGTTCTCCTCGAGCTGCTTCTTGGCAAGGCCGAGCTCTTTCTTGGACCGCTCGAGGTTCGGCTTCAGTGTATCGACCTCCGCAGTCAGTGCGGCAGAGGTCAGCAGCGAAGCCTGCATACGCATATCGACATACTGGTATTAGACTCCTGCGAATGTTATTTTGATCCTCTATTCGGCTTTTCTTTATGAACGCTAAACAGAGCATCAGGGGCTACTGTCTATGCAGTAATATATTCATATATTTTAAATACGTACCTCAAAGCCTGTTAGAAGGCTGGCACAGGCTTCAGTCAGTCCGCTCTTAGCGGACTGAACCTTCTAGATCACCGCACTCATAATAGTGTGGTGCTCCTCATCGATGGAGGCGCCGTTAAGCACCTCCAGCAAATTATCCGGTGCCTCCGGGTGGACGGAGGTCACTGGCACGGGAGGCTTGCCCCTCTTATTAGTAGGGGGCCGCCTGCCGGAGTCCGGAACCACTGGAGGTTCTGGTGTGGTATTCGGCCTAGGGCCGAACTTGGAGCCCTTGGGTGCCTTGCTCCCTTTGCGCCTGGAGTCCAGAAGGTCGCCTTGAGGCACCTCCAGGACTACCTCCCCTCGGCTTGGTGCCCTTTGAGACAACACCTCGGCGTTGTCCGTAGGGCGAGGGGTGGTGGCGGTCGGAAGTGATCCTCCGCTGCTCATGGACGATGGATCCAAAGAACCGCTCGACACGGGCCTGGGACGGACTGCACAACCATGTCCGGCATTAGAAGAAACTGTGCAATTAAACGGTGCCACGAGTTACTCTGGTGTCTGAATACTTACGATCTCGCCAGGGGCTTGGCCCTAGGTGGCCACTCGTCTTTGCGGTCGGTGGCAGTGGTGGAGTAGTCTACAGGGAGAGTCCTTCCCTTCTTGGACCCTACAGCCTCCCCAGTTGGGGCGGCCTTCCTCTTTCTATCTTCCCCGGCTGGAGGGGAAGAACCTTTATCTGCCTCCTCCGCGTTTTCACGGGAGGAGTGCGTCTCGGAGTTATCGGATGAAGAGTCCGATAACACCTGGAGCCGGGAACTCTTTCGGGTTCCCGTGGCCTTCTTCTTGATCTTCTTCTCCGGCACCTCGTAAGGCGCCGGAGTCAGCATCTCCATCAGGAGAGCGTCGGCGGGGTCTTCGGGCAGAGGGGTCGGGCAGTCAATCTGCCCCGATGTCTCCACCCATTCCTGTCAAAGGCATGGAAGCTCAGATCCCGCACATAGTTAAACTATATGAACACTCTATAAGAGATAAAATAGCTTACCGCGCCGTCTTGGCGCTTCGCGCTGAATCCGCGATCCTCGGTAAGGGGAGGGGGAACCTCGGCGCCCTTAAATAGCACCTTCCAAGCATCCTTGTGTGTTGTGTCGAAGAGCTCGCTCAGAGTCTGGTGCTGGGCCGGGTCGAACTCCCACAAGTTGAACGCCCGTTGTTGACACGGGAGGATCCGGCGGATGAGCATGACCTGGACTATGTTGACAAGCTTGAGCTTCTTGCTCTCCATGTTTTGGATACAGGTTTGGAGTCCGGTCAGCTCTCCCGGACTACCCCAAGGAGGTGAGCCCTTCTCTTTCCAGGAGGTGAGCCGCGTGGGGATTCCGGATTGGAACTCGGGGGCCGCTGCCCATTTGGGGTCACGCGACTCGGTGATGTAGAACCACCCCGATTGCCACCCCTTTATGGTCTCCACGTAGGAGCCCTTGAGCCATGTGATGTTGGGCATCTTGCCCACCATGGCGCCTCCGCACTCCGCCTGCTGGCCCCCCACCACCTTTGGTTTGACATTGAAGGTCTTCAGCCATAGGCCGAAGTGGGGCTTGATGCGGAGGAAGGCCTCACACACGACGATAAACGCCGAAATGTTGAGGATGAAGTTCGGGGCCAGATCGTGGAAATCCAGGCCGTAGTAGAACATGAGTCCCAAGACGAATGGGTGGAGAGGAAATCCCAGTCCGCGGAGGAAATGGGTGAGGAATACTACCCTCTCATGAGGCCTGGGGGTGGGGATGAACTGCCCCGCATCTCGGAGCCGATGTGCGATATCCTCGGACAAGTATCCGGCTCCCCTCAGCTTCTTGATGTGTCCCTCCATGACGGAGGAAACCATCCACTTGCCTCCCGTTCCGGACATGGTTGGAGAAGGTTGAGGAAGAGAATGTGGACTTGGGCGCCGGAGCTCGAGTGTGCAAGAATGGATGAGCAAAGGAGGAAGAAGGCATGGGTGGAAAAAGGTGAATCCTTATCCCTTTATATGGGCAGACGAAAATATACGTCCCCACCAGCCTGGTAAAACTCGCTTATCCCCCAAGCGCCGTAATTGATGGCGCGGTTGGGTTACCCACGTCCGTATTGATGAGAATCCCGCGATAATGGGACACGATCTCTGCTTCGACAAGACGTGCCGAGGAAACCACCTCGTGAAACGCGCTGAGGTTGGCTGTAAAAAACGATTCGAATAAAGGCTTGGCTGTGGTGTGATGTCACATTACGGCATACGTCAGCAGATTAGATTTGTGGAAATATTATTCTCTCTACGGTGGTATGTGGAACTTGTTTTGCAGAGCCGGACACGATCCTCGTGTTCAAAACCTTCTATGAAGTATTCGGAGGAGGAACCCGCCTTGCAATGTCGAAGACAATCTGCGCGCCGGACTCATCGTCATTGAAGCCTGGTTCAGGGGCTACTAAGGGAGTCCTGGATTAGGGGGTATCCGGGCAGTCGGACTATAACCTTTGGCCGGATTGTTGGACTACGAAGATACAAGATTGAAGACTTCGTCCCGTGTCCGGATGGAACTCTCCTTGGCGTGGAAGGCAAGCTTGGCAATGTGGATATGTAGATCTCCTTCCTTGTAACCGACTCTGTGTAACCCTAGCCCCCTCCGGTGTCTATATAAACCGGAGGGTTTAGTCCGTAGGACAAAACAACAACAATCATACCATAGGCTAGCTTCTAGGGTTTAGCCTCTCTGATCTCGTGGTAGATCAACTCTTGTACTACCCATATCATCAATATCAATCAAGCAGGGGTAGGGTTTTACCTCCATCGAGAGGGCCCGAACCTGGGTAAAAACATTGTGTCCCTTGTCTCCTGTTACCATCTGCCTAGACACACAGTTCGGGACCCCCTACCCGAGATCCGCCAGTTTTGACACCGACACTGGCCCTGGTCAGCGGGTAGGTGAGGGGCAATGTTGCCACGTTCCTGCTGACCAGAGGCATGGGCGGGGCACTGTTGCCTCGATCATCGTTGATTAAAGTCTCGTCCCCATAATAAGGCCTGGATGGGACGGGAGTTGACCCGTGGCTAGATTGCGTAGCACGCCACGGGTGGCGCTGGCTTGCTGAGGAGGCTTTGGTCATGCCGGGTTCGGCTGTCTTGTGCTAGTTGTTGGGGCCGAGTCGACGTGTCTTGCCGAGTCGGCTAGTCTGGCCAGCTTGCGAGGCTTGGCCGGGTCAAGCGACCCGGCCAAGCGCGTGTCGGTATTAAGGGGCGGTGCCAGCCCCATTGTTTTTTGAAGAGGATCCGGGTTCCGTTGCCTGCCCGAGGACCATCCCCCGACAATCGTAATTATAATTGTTTCATCCACATGCATGCGAGTTAGCAAGTTTCCCTTCTCTACTAATTAACCTTCTTCTTGTGTTTCCAAGGTCCTGTGAACATTCCACCGCCTATACTAGAAAATTTTTATAACCAAGGGGGAGATGAAGATAGTGATGATCACGAGCATGAGGACGAGGAGGGCCCATATACTCAGTGGCGCCTGGCAACTTCCGATGGATCACCCCTTCTTGTCTGTATACAGCCCACTGCTGATGTTACTACTGAGGGAGAAGGTGTTGTCTCCCATGGTCCCACTCTCCGGACCTATTCCAACACCCGTTGCATGGTATTCGGGATGGATACTAGTGTGCTAGCGCCAACACCTTCTCCCTGGTACAGTATTGGTAGTCTTGGAGCAAACTCGCTCTTCCTTGGACCGAACTATCCAATGATGATTAAAGGCGATCCAGCTGCTGTTGACACAACGTTACTACCATTTATGAGAAGCAATTGTATCTATACGTCAGACATTGCGTTGGTTCCCTACCCTGGTCGTGATATAGTAGGCCACTTCAGCCTGGATGATCAGTCCTGCGTTGGTCTCGAGATTGACAGTAGCTGGCTCTTCCCAGAGAATCGCTTGTGGTTCAAAGCAAGCGTTTCCAACGCCGAGGATTGGTTGAGTTGAAGTTCATTTCATTGCTTGTTATTTGTTGTGTGATGAAAACTTTAGTATTTATAATGTATCCTCGTTGTCGTTGTGGGTTGATGACCTATTGTATGTAATAAAATGATATGCCTATGATAAACTTACTATATTTATGAATGGCTTTCGAGTCGCTTCTCTGAGTGGGTGCTGCGACGAGGCAAAAAAATATTTTCCAAATACATAATTGTACGTGCATTGCAACAGGTTATCGTATGAGGCCAATCAACAATAGTACACTATTTGTACTAGCTTCACATGCGGCACTATCTCTACGTCTACGTACGTAATACAACAAGTTTTAAACTTGAGACCAGCCACCCATCCGCACAAAGAACACTTTTTAACCTTGCACAGACTCCAGGAAATTTGGCCACAGTGTGAGGTGGGCCATATGTTAATGTGTTCGATGTACGTAACCAGCACCTCGAATCCTCGATACTACTACTATAAGTAGTAGGAGTAGTAGGGTGGCATGGGCCAGAACAAGCATTCACGTCCAGGAGTACGGCACACGCCACCAGCATGACTTCCATCTGACACCATATTTCTTGGAGTCTGTGCTACAACAATCTCTTCAACCTCGGTGTTTCTCTAACTCAGCCATCGCATGGCGGACGAGGTGGGGGTTTGCCGATAGTCGGTTTCCTCAACTGCGGTCCCACTTGTAAGGCCAACTCCAACGCACGACCCCAAAGGGACCTCCGTTTTGCCCGGATTCTGTCTGTTTGGGTAGGGCAATGGGGTCGTGTCCGGGCCATTTCTCGGATGCGGTGGTCGTGCGCCGAACGTGCGACCGCATCCCGGCCGCGTACATTTTTCTTTGCAAACACATATCTTTCTTTCCTTATTTATTTTTTGGTACATGGAAATACATCACCAAAATTTTGACTAGAAAAGCAAGACCAAAGAAAACAAGAACCAGAAGAATACATTTTAGAAGATATCCAACTTCCATAACTACTCCTGTAAGTTGGATTAGTGCCTTCTCAATGCATTCATTGTTGATCTGCTGAGGCTCGATCTTGCGTGCTTCTTTCTTCTTCGAGTGTAAAGAAGTAGACGTGTCTAGCCTCTATTCTATCAACAAGTGCACTAGTCCCATATCTAGCCTCTATGCTAGCTAAAAATGCTAGAACATCTACTAAGTTGCGCTCTATCAATATATCGCTGTACTCTTCTTCCCAATACCATAACTTGCATCCATTCTACACAATAAAATTTTAAGTTAGGACAACTAGTCTAATCCGAGAGCACAACCGAAGATTTGGTCGAGTTCTTCCTCCTTTTACCGACAGGTGAGACATCCAGCATCCGGGTTGTCGGGGATATACCCCGCGGTATGACCCGGCCGAAAGTATGACCCGGCCGGGATTGGCATTTTCATTGGTAACCCGTCGGAGTGGCGAATCACGAGCCTGGCGACTCACGGATGGCCCTAACGGCGAGTCAGATAGAAGACTAGGCCCAAGGCCTAGAAGACCGGCTCATTCAATGGTGGGCCGGCTTAAGAGGAAAGGGATGACGAATATTTCCTTTATGAGGAAGTAAGACCCGGACTTGTATTCAACTTGTAAGAAAAGATAGACTAGTCCTAATCCTACTAGGACTCCACATGTAACCCGCCCCTCTAGCTTATATAAGGAGGGGTAGGGCTCCCCAATAGGGACAAGAAACAATCTCTAGGGCTAGACACAACTAAAAGGGGAGCCGGCTTATGCAGCGACTCTGTCTTGAGGATAATGAGACCTAGCCACAAACAGCATGTAGGGCTATTACCGAATGATGTTTCCCGGGGTCTGAAGCTGTCTAAATCCTTGTCTTGTGCGTTGATCCGCCCTGCTTCTCTCATCCCGATCAACCCCTCTCAATCTACCACAAAGATGCGTTGGCCTCATGACTAAGTCCTCACACTAGGACATCTGCCGTGACAATTCCACGACAGTTGACGCCCACCGTGTGGCCTGCGCACGCTGGTGTTGAGTTTGAGGGATCGAGAAACTCGCGATGTAATCAGTCCAAGAGTCGGCGTGATGCAACCTTAGGCCAGAGCCGGTAAATTCATTGTTCATCTACAACAATTCACTAACAAGAAGGACTGCGTATGCCACTGCACGCGTTGCTAGGCGATCCGTTCAAATTTGATTTTCCGCTGTTGTGCCTCACACAGGACCAATTTGTTCTCGTAGATTTTCAATTACTCCTATGTTGTCCGATGAAGAAACCGACTCGATGCCAAGTCGCCGCTTCCGCTGTGCATCGCAAGTCTACAAGTGGTCGAGACCCGTCCAATTATGCGACTGAGATTTGACAGATCACTGTGACTATCGGATACAAAAGATAACTAGGGCTGTTTGGTTCTAGTACTAGTATTGCCACACTTTGCCACATATTTTTGCCAAACTTGCTTAAGGTTAGTTCATCAAAATGAGAGCCACAAGTTGGCAAGCCTAAGGAAATCTTGCCACACTTTTTGTGTCTATGTTATGTGGGACCCAAGTGTGGCTTGCCTAAGGTATGGCTTGAACCAAACACTCACCTAAGTTGGTCAAACTTGCCTAACATTAGGTATGGCAATCTTTGACAAAGTTAGTTACAAACCAAACAGACCTAAGTATCATCTAATGCGGCCTCTGATGGCACGCTCGACGAGGCAAGCCAGCAACATCACATGCAGCATAGGAGCGATTGCAAGAAGACCTGCTTCACGGGAACACCAAATAAAAAAAGAGAAAAGGGGGTGGCCACGTCCTGAGGATGTGGACCTGGACTGGTCAACCACCAACGATAGATCGAGTCGCCCCGCCTCGTCACTCCGTCCTTGCGATGGAGCCGCCTCGCCTCCGGGCGCCACCCTCACCGGATCGGCCTCGCCGCCAAGCTCCTTCTAAGCCGGCTTCACCTCGCCAGTGTCCGCATCTGTCCTCGCCAGCACCGTCTCGCTTTGACCCCTCCACGACCCGGCCTCGTTGTTTCAAGCCAGCCCGGTCTCCGCCTTCAAACCGTACCTGCTCAGATTCGCCTTCGCCGTCCCGGCTCGGATTCGCCATGTTCAGAAACAGCCACGGCTGTTTCCGGGTTTATTTGTTTCAACCACCTAGTAAGCCACCCCGACTCATCGAGTCGCCCGACCTCTCCTGGCTCGACCGACGTTGTCGTGCTCCGTCGAGCCGCCTAAAATTGCCGCCATGGCTCCACGAAGACCCGGACTGCTCGCCTGCAGAGTCGCCACCACGGCCTCGTCAAACCTGTCGCACTTGAGCTGCCTTCGCCGGCGCGCTCAGCCGCTGCTGTATCCTGCCTCGACCTCGCTCCTGTTGTGCTGCTGAGCCGCCGGCGTCCTCAATAACCCCGGAGACATACGATTCGGATGGAAGTTATGCATCGCCGGCTTGCATTACAGTTCCGGCCGCCGTGACCCCGCGGCCTCGCCAAGCCGCCGGATCCATTCACGCTTTCCACCGCGGCGGGTCGCCTCCTCTCCAAGTCGCCGAGACCGACAAGTTTTCTGCTACCGATTCAACTCATACGCAGTAACGGAGATTGATTCCTGTGCGGGCAATCTTGCGGAATTACAAGGAGGTCAACAAAAAATCAACGCCATCATGGGCGTCAATCCAAAAAGCAATAATGAATTAGTACTGCCAGCACCGCTGGTCATTTGGGAAAAAGTACTTGCACGTACACAATTTGCAGGGACATCATATAGATATTCCTATGGAACCGTGCTAAGAAAAGATCTCAAAATACCAACACGGCAATGCCTAAAGTCTACACGCCACCGGCCGCCGTTGAGCTTTCGCTGCCGAGCCGCCGGCCATGAGCCGCCGACTTGCTTCAACTGCCACCAGAGTTATTTACTTCTTATCTCCAGGATGTGAGCTCGAGCAGCTGCCATTGGGAGTTCAGAGTCAGGGGGCTTTGACAAAAAGAGATATGACAAAATTTTGACATACCCAGTTCTCCAATGCCATCGGATGTGAAGTTTGCGCTTGCTTGGCAAGTTGTGGCAAGGAAATTCCATTGATTTGACCAGATATAAAGTAGCACTTGATGGCATCACTTGATCAAGTTGCTCTTAGTAATAATCTGGTTTCAGTACAACTATTATGTCCACCAGAGATATTCTGCGGCTATGGACGCCACTAGTGAACAAAGGACCAAGGAGTTTGATTGAGTAAAAAAAGGGTCACATGAATGTTATGCTACATCACATCAGTGGAGCTCAACCTGCATATACTATTCAGTATGATGTAGCACCAGCATCTGCATTCATCCAACAAAAGCAAAATCAGGTGTTATCCTTCCTATATATTTTTTATCAGTACATTTTTCCTCTAAGCACCATTACACTACCATATTGATGTTTTTATATACAGGTAAAATTATTGTTATACTGCGGGTATAAAGCACACACTGGCAACGTTCTACAACGGCGTTTTCCTTCGTGTCACATTACCTGATGAGCAGATGTCAAGTTCACGCGTCCGCACCGGTTTACAACGTGGAGGGTAACTTGCTCGTCCGCACCGGCTTACAACGCCGTGACCGGCTCATCTTTCTGCTCCTACGGTCGATTCACCCGTGATTGATTTTAGCTTCACCATGGTGATCATCAACTCCGCAGTGATAATTACTGACCTGACGCATTAGGTGAAATTCATCCAGTATATTTTATATTATATATTGCTTTCTTTAAAAGAGCAATTACTCTGGCTTGCAAGTTCTCCGATGCAGGACAAGTTATATCACTGAGACGTTGAATGACTCATACCGGTTAATATCACGGCCAAATGTGGAGAATCTCAAGACAACTCCTCTAGTCGTCTTAAGACTCGGGGACAACAATGACATGACTCGGGAACTCCGGGTCATTGGAGGGAATGATAACCCGGTTCCGTAGGGCACCGCCATATTGATGAAAATTTAAAGGCCGTCAGAAAATTGTCGGTTCAAAATAAAGATTCCGGTTTAAAATCCGGTTCAAGAGACATCTCTCTCCCGCAAAGCTTTGAAGCTCTCAAATCCGGTTCAAACATCCGCTCAAGGTAAATTTGTCTCTTGCAAAGCTTTTAAGCTCTCAAATCTGGTTTAAAGTTCCGGTTCAAAAAGAATTAGTCTCTCGCAAGATTCGAGTTCTCAGAAAAATAAAAGGTTGCCAAAGAGAACTTGATGCCATGATGCGCGGTTTAAACATGGGTATCCTGCCTTGCGGCTTATCTTATTATGGTCATTTAGGGGCTTCCTGCTCATCGAGCATAGCTGGCGGACCCTCTTGATCGGCGCGATGCCAAAATTTATATAGTCACTTGGGGGCTTCCTGTTCAAACATAGGTCGTACTCGAACCAAAGAGAACATAGCTACCGGTACCCTTTTGATTGGCACACTACCAAACCCACTAGGGGGCTTCTTGATCATATCCGAATCATAGCTGAACCCCTTTGGGTCCGACGTGGATCGTATTCGAATCAGCGTCGTTAAACAACTCTCAAGGTCATTTGGGGGCTTCCTGTTCAAACATAGGTCGTATTCGAACCAAAGAGAACATAGTTGTCGGTACCCTCTTGATCGGCAACGCCAAAGCCACTGGGGGCTATATGATCGTATTCGAATCTTAGCTTAACCCCTTTGGAACGGTTTTCTGATCGTATTCGAATCAGAAGCCTCAAAATTTTTGAAGTCTCTTTTTGGAAACAATTTTTTGGATTTTACTTGAAGCTTTTTGATCATATCTAAAGTGTATATGAGTGGTTTCTATTTAACCTGGCTTGATTTTCGATGATAAATCACCAGCTTATGACAATCATCATCTATGTGGAAGCATTGGCTTCTAAGGATTGGGTTGTCGCCCTTACTGCACAGGTCATGTAAACCGGTAGTACAAATTCAATATCACAGTGGTTATATGTGAGATATTATGACCCGTCTTGCGGTAAACCGCCAACGGATCTTGTGATCTACCTGTGTGCAGGATAAGACTACATTTGGGTGGTTACCCGCCCTGGCTTTTGACGTTAAAGTCGTCAGGGCATATGTTGTTTAAACTCTGTGCAGGATTTACACAGCTATGACTTACATAAATGATTAAGTTCAAGCCCATCATCAAAGATTGAAATTGGTGTCTCTAAAGGGTTATCAATTCTCGATTTTCTCAAAGGCTATAAGCCACCAGGTTATAAAAATTCTGGCTTACAATGGAGGCGTATTAAATCGCCATCAGCCAAGAGCCGCCGGGTATTTAAACTCCGGATTTACTTATCAACATATGAGGTATTCAAAGTCGCTTTGGCGCAATGGCTATTATTTTGTCAATGGATATGATTTATTTTACAATGGAAGGAATAGTCCCGAGTCGCTGCAGGCTTACGACCCGGCACTTGGGGACTACATTATTCAAATTGATATTACATCAAATACACAAGTCCCATGTCACTGCCAGCATGTACCATGGCACTTGGGGGCTAATGCAAAGTCATTTTTTGCTCAACTTATTGAAGACCCGACTCATCACATTCTAAATGAGCCAGCCCTTGGGGGCTACCAATTGCTCATGTCAAAAATTCAATGTACACAAGTCTTAATCCATTATATTGAAAGATCCACTACTCAGTTGGTAGAGTACAAAGCTCTTAACCTTGTGGACGTGAGTTCAAGCCCCATGGTGGAGATTATATCATATGATGTTATTATCAATGAATTATATACAAAGTCCCAGCTCGGTAATATCTTACTGACCCGGCCCTTGGGGGCTACACGTTGCTGGTCAAGTTTACATGATCATATTTACAAAGTCCCTGATCATTATTGCATAATGACCTGGCCCTTGGGGGCTACACTGGTTGAAGTTTTTATGAGCATAAGGCAATTACAAGTCCTAGGTTGCTGCAAGCATGACAACCCGACACTTGGGGGCTACATATGTGGAATATTCAGTTTATGACTAATGATTGAGATAAATAACCCGAATTTCTTCAAGGTTGCAACACTTATATTGAAGCAAGTCTTAAGTTATCACTATGTTCTCCTCTTAAGACTTGGGGGCTACAGGTGATATGCATATAAGGGAGAAAAAATCTTCAAATTCTCAGTTTAGAGTAGACCAGATTAACCCGGGGTCTGCAACAATCATGACCCGGCATCATTTATTTATAACCCGGCAATTTTGGCAATCATAAATCGGCAAGATCTACATCTTAAAGCCGGCTGAATATTAGTTGAATATTTCAAGACCAATATTTTTGTCAAGTCAGAGCATTAAAGGCCGACTCAAATGGATTATTTCTTATAATATTTCTCTACAAGAGCCAATGTCAGCAAATGGGTTATGAAGTTGGCCTATTAACCCAATTTTTTTAGAAGAAGTACCTGGATTTTTTGCATTGGCAAGGTTTGGACATATCTGTTAAAAGAGATTTGCTATAAGATCTTGAGTATCCATCCAGGAGGAAATGACAAGGACTTAAAGATGATCAGGTGTCGGTTCAGGAAAATATTTAACCCGGAGCACAACCTATCAAGTTTGTTCTTGTGTTTATTTTACAGGGTCAGTTTAACATGGATAAATCCAAATTAAACTGGGGGCTAATGTCGGGGATATACCCCGCGGTATGACCCGGCCGGAAGTATGACCCGGCCGGGATTGGCGTTTTCATTGGTAACCCACCGGAGAGGCGACTCACGAGCCTGGCGACTCATGGATGGCCCTAACGGCGGGTCAGATAGAAGACTAGGCCCAAGGCCCAGAAGATCGGCTCATTCAATGGTGGGCCGGCTTAAGAGGAAAGGGATGACGAATATTTCCTTTATGAGGACGCAAGACTCGGACTTGTATTCAACTTGTAATAAAAGATAGACTAGTCCTAGTCCTACTAGGACTCCACATGTAACCCGCCCCTCTAGCTTATATAAGGAGGGGCAGGGCTCCCAAAGAGGGACAAGAAACAATCTCTAGGGCTAGACACAACTAAAAGGGGAGCCGGCTTATGCGGCGACTCTCTCTTGAGGATAATGAGACCTAGCCACAAACAGCATGTAGGGCTACTACCGGATGATGTTTCGCGGGGTCCGAAGCTGTCTAAATCCTTGTCTTGTGTGTTGATCCGCCCTGCGTCTCTCATACCGATCAACCCCTCTCAAGCTACCACAAAGATGCGTTGGCCTCACAACTAAGTCCTCACACTAGGACATCTGCCATGACAATTCCACGACATAGGTCATGTCATGCAAGAAAATAGAGTGGTAGTTGAAGCCGTGTGATGTGCATCTTGGGTTAAACTGTAAATAGAATCTTAATACTCTTGAGTAACTCCAAAAGTGGCCACCGAAGATCTTAATTGGATTTGTTTTTCATCACCAGCACGTCGAGGTGAAAGATGTGCAGGCTCAATGGGTCCTTTTGCATTTTCACTGACATGTGGGACCGCATATGAGCAAACAGACGATGGGCTGTGCGCGTCTGCTGGCTGGATAAGAAGAGAGATAGAGGAGGCCTGAGCATGGACTCCAGGAAATTTGTTCTACGCAACCAGCACCTCGATATAGTGGGGTTGCATGGGCCATAACTAGCATTCATGTCTAGCAGTACGGCACACGCCACCCACACGAGTCCCATCTGACACCAATTTTCTTGGAGTCCGTGCTACAGCCATCTCTTCTCCCTCCTGTTTTCTCAGCCATCGCGTGGTGGGCCGGGTGGGGGTTTGCCGATAGTCGGTTTGCTCAACTGCGGTCCCACTTGTAAGTGAAAATGCAACACAACACACATTCCCCCTTGAGCGGCATGCCGGACCAACCGTGTGGGGGTGCGACGCGAACACGGCAGGCTTTTCCTTTTGAACTTGTAACTTGTAAAATTTGGTTCTACTCCATGGGGCGACCGATAGATAGAAATAACAATTTTCCCTAGAGTAATGAGAAGTTTGGTTCTGGCGCGGTTCATGCATGGAGTACGTAGGAAAATTATGAAGTTGATGTGAAAGGTAAGATAATTACTAGTAGTACCATATACTACTACATGGATTTGACGGAAAGATAAAGATACATACAGATCCATCAACGACATCCTCACGCCCTAGTGCACCGAGTCACCAACTGACGTGTGAGGAGCAGCGGCGTTGGCGGCAAGCTCAACGTGCTTCTGAACAATGCCGTCCAAGGTTGCCCCGCGGTCCAAGAAGCCTAGCGTCCTATCGTCCTCCTCTTGCATGTAGTAGTCCTTGTGTACGATTTGCGCGTAGACGTGGGTGATTATGTCGATGGTGTCTTGTTGCGCCAGGCGCTACGCGGCGAGCGCAACCTCGAGGTGGACATTCTCCGGCGCGACGGCGGGCAGTCGTAGGGCTACCAGTCCGTCGAAGAGGTTGTCACCATAGAGGCCGTTGAGGGTGGCAGGCATCGCAGAGCCTAGGCGCATGGGCTGGAGGCGTACGTCAAGGTCGTCCGCGAGCTTCTTGACGATGGTGAACTTGTCGAGGAATCCGACGAGGACCTCGTCGAACAAGGAGACGAAGCTGTCGTCCAAGCGGCCCCTCGCCCTGGCGGCCTCAAGCACTACCTGGAGACGTTCCTGACATCGTGGACCATCCGGCACAGCCGGCTGATGCTCGCGCTAATCGCCTCCATGGGTCTAGCTTCTAGTCAACTGATCTTGCGATTGGAGTGATCACTCTTGCCCTTGGGTGCGTAGGTGCGTAGGATTTCATAGATTTGACTGGCGGGAACCTTTATACGAGAAGTGAAGATTGCGTTGAATTCACATGCGTGTTGGCCATCTACTCCTCGCCCCTCTACTGCACCTGCCTTTGGCTGTATGACAGGTTGGCCAGCCACCCGTTGGGCCCACGTGTCATACACCCAAAGGCAGGTGCAGTAAGTCAATGAAGCTGCGTCCCCCTCCGTGCCTGTGCATGCTTTTAGTGACTTGAGACTACCAAACATCACATGAAGTGGTTAGTTCATTGCATGTAATCCTATTAAGTAGCAAAAAGACATTAAGTTACATCGCCGATAGGAATAAAACAATACACCATGTATTTATTTACAGAGGGAGTAGTACATTTTTTGTGACATGCATTACTAGATATTGCTAGTCAAATACTAAATCCAGATGGACGTGGTAGTACTAGTAAATCCAGACGGTGGTGCTAGTACTAGTAGTAGTAGTAGTGCCAATGTAGTAGCACTGTACTACCCGTTGGTCAAATTATTACGTGCTGCTTCTCACAGTGAAGTGACAAGACCCTACGCCGGAGATGACACCTGAGTATAGACGCCATGTTCGGCATACCATAGTCAGCCTCACTATCTGCAGTCACTATCATCATGGTTGTAGACCTAGCCTGCCTACAACTAGCCGTGTTCGACATAATTTCCCGTGCGTAGATGCCCATGCACTACACGGAACACCAATATTGGGGGGTGGACGGCGCCGGCAGCGGCCATCACACCAGTTTTTTCATGGCCTTCTAAATGTGGTGGGGAGGAGATAAGGCTGATTGTGAGAGGCCAGGAGTTGTTTGTAAATAGGGAACAAGTGCGGGCATCTTTTTGCAAAACTGGAGAAGTTTGGTTTGTATGCGTCAGATCTAGATCTGACGGCTATTGGTGAAAGATGGCAGGCACAACATCATCACCAACTCAGGACCTGTTTTATTCGCAGGATTTTGAAAACGCAGAAATAGGACATGGCAATATTACAAGTTTCAAACTGATATTACAAATGTTAGGACTAATGCTGCACCTACGAAGAGGGAATTACTAGGAAGTTTATGTAAGAACTTTCGTTACTTTAGGTGGATGCAGCATTATCGTACAAACTAAAATCCACCGCCCTGACAAGTCACTAATAGGCAAATAAGTTTTCGAGTCTCTCGCCACATGATGTTTCAAAAACAAATTCAGCTTTTGCGGAGACTTTGTCATTTAGGCTTAGACGCTTGCGGTGATCAGAACGCCATTCATTGTTATGCCAGAGAACGCCAAACCTCATTACCTTGAGCACACTTGCCTCCAGAACAAAGAACCTGGCCAATTTAATCTCAAATGTGCTGCCTCGGTAGTCGATCAAATCAATTTATGTAAGATGGAGATCAAGGCATTCGATGAGATTGTTATAGTGCAGCATATTTTTCACTTTCGGGTCTTTTTTTCTGCAAAAGAAGAGAACATATTAGAGCACCTGGCTGTATAAGATTGTTGTGTCATCAAGAGGTACCAATATCATTCGCTCATACGATAGGGTTGGTTGGCTAGTGATATTTTTTCACTCTTGCTCTCTCTCTTTCTCTTTCCTCTCATTTACCTAGGAGTACGTGAAGAGCTTGGGCATTTGTTACCTTCCACTATGTGGACGATGCCATATTTCGCAAAAGTATGCCACATAATACGCATCGATGTCAAATCAAAAGATTTTGGCACCGCTCTCGTGATGTGAGAGAGTTGGCACTGCTGTGCACACAGACCCACATGTATAAACAACTCAATCAAACCAACTATACCAGCCTCTCACTCTCCCAAACAAGTGTTTTTTATTGCCCCAGTCCTCTATCTCTCCCACGCAAGTGTTTTTTCATTGCGTGAGTTAATTTGGCACCGGAGCAAAGTAGGTGATCCAGATTGGGGCACCAGGTGAGAAATGGAGGGGCATCGATGCCAAATGCATCACAAGTGAATTTGGCACATGTTTTGGCCTACATAGTGGAGGGCCGTTATCGCCCACTTTTGTAATACCTCTTATTTAGTATAAAATTTTGACCATAGATTTATGTAAGAAAATGTCAATGCATGTCACTAAAAATTACACCATTTGAAATTATGTTCAAATACGAATCCAACGATATAGTTCTTAGTGACATGCATTAAAATTTTGTCAGTTAAATCTATGGTCAAATTTTGATACTACAAAATAGGAAGAGTAAACCAGGACGGAGGTAGTGCTTGCTCTTAGGGTAACAATAGAGTTACTGGAGTAGTCTAAGTTACTTTCCACTATGACTAGCCTAGGCTACTATAGTAGTACAACAAAAAAACGATGCAGGTGATCACGTGAGAAAAAATACTAAAAACATTTCTTTCGGTGCAGTGTGTAGATGCAATTTTGAACACTACACTTGTCATCGTAATTTGGGAAAATTACAAAAATTTGAGCTACGTTGTGATTACTGTTTACAAATAGGAAAGAAGTTTCACCTAGATGAGTAGCTTCTCCGTGCATGGAAAGCATGTAAGGAATCCAACAACTTGATCCAGATTGGGGCCAATAGATTTTATTGCCAAGATCTTGACTGTGTGCATAGACTGGGTCAAGCTTGTGGGAATCATTTTCTGGAAGACATTCATAAATACATCAAGAAGAAATTTAAAAATGTGAATTTCAAGAAGACGGAGAAGAAGATGAGTGATGTACCTCAATGATTATGGATCCAATAAAGAGTTCAGAAAATTTAGCAGACGAGTGCACCAACGCTGTCAATTTCGGTGCGTCAATGACCCTGATTTTTGTTGGACCTTCTAGATCCGATACAAGCAATCTCTCAAGGAAAGGAGCATTCTCAATGACCATAACGTGGAACAGCTGGAGTGATCTCTTCCCAATTGATGTCTTGTTGCGGGGCCAGCAAGACACATAAATCCAATGGAGATTCGTCGTGGCGATGTGGAGGCTAATGAACCCGTTTATCTGCTCAAGACGAAGGTACTCGAGCACAGTACAGCTGCGGAGCAGGTGCTCCATAGCCTTCTTCGAGATGACAACGTCGAAGAGGTCGAGCTGCTTGAGTTGAGGGAGAAGAAGGGTGGGCGCGACATTAATCTGGGGAAGATAGCAGGAGCTGAAGCTGGCGCGGTGCAGCGTTGGCGCAAGGCGGAGCGCGGACGGCGGCAGAGAGCGACAGCGTCCAGCTTCAAAGCTGAGCTCCTCGAGCTGATCTATGGCGGGGGATAAGAACCACACATCGAACTTGGGTTGGACCTTGCAGTTGGTACTGAACATGCGGATGTCAAGGCGTCTAGCTGGCCTAGGGTGCGATGAAAGGATCTTGAGACTGCGGCCATGCATTTGCAATCCCCGTCGCAAAGGCAGCTGTCGGCGGTGAGGTTGGCAGGGACGCGGCGCCAGAGGGGGCGCCGCCACCGGGAGAGCAGGGCGGTCCGCACGGCTGATTTGGTGGGGAGGAGGTCGATGATGACGAGAAGCATGTCGTCGGGGAGGCTGCTGATGAAGTCCAGGCTCACCGGATGCAGTTTTGGCTCGAGTCGCCTCCGCTTGTTGGCTGTCTCGCCGTCCATCCCAACCGGCGGCGACGCCGGTGTACATGTGTGCTGGTGTGTGTTGTGTGCTGGGTGTGCGCGAGTGCGTCCTTCTGTGCATGCCGCCGCGCAGTGGTGAATTGTGCGCGAGTGCGTCCTCCACGCGGAAGAAGTGTGTCCTCAATGCGCCCTCAATTTACTAGCGTGCGGGGTGCTACCCCGAGTGATTTCAACTTTGTTTACTTCACCGTGTGTCAGATGGGCCTCTAGTTTACTTATTTTCACCCACTGCCACATGGGCCAGCACACGAAGATACAAAACACGAGCTGACAAGGCAGCATGTGGACTGGTTGACCGGTCAACTAAAGAATATATGGAGCTATACGCTGACACAGTGAGTGTATAATCCGTCGGTATAGAGTGTTCATGTGAGAGGGGAGGCTCGTGAGAGATAAGAGAGAGAGAGAGGGAGAGAGAGAGAGAGAGAGAGAGAGAGAGAGAGAAAGAGCTACTCCCTCCGTTTGATAATGTAGTTCCAACATTTTTTTAAGTCAAATTTTGAAACTTTGACCAAGTTATAAAGAAATTACTTATATCTACAATACCAAAGATAAATGATAGTATGAAGTAAGTACATGTTGTGATGAATCTAATGATCTTTCCAGATGTAAATGTTTTTCTCCACATATACTTGGTCAAACTTTTCTGAGGTTTGACTTTTCAAAACATCCATATGCTTATGGACGTGAGAGAGTCCCTAACTAGAGAGGGAGAGAGATAGAGTGAAATAGAAAGAGTGAGTGAAAAAAGTATGTGTGCGTGTGTGAAAGAGACATGGACAACACTCGATAAAAGTCGAGAAAAAACGAGTGTGTCTTATGCAAACATATCACACATGCATCTTCGACAACGGAAGCAAGGTGAGGAGATAGTGTGTGGTTGTTTGCAACCGAGAGAGCAAGACCCCTAGCACGTGGCCAAGAGGGGTCTGACAAACAGGGGGGAGAGGTCGAGAGAGACGTACGGAGAAAATGCAGACATGGGGAGGAGAGAGTGTATGTTTGTCATAGAGAGATCCCCTGGAGACCGTGATGGGACTACATGGGTGGGAGATCGAGTGACAAGGTGTGTGCGTGATAGAATACACCCCGAGAGATATCGAGATAGACGTATGGATGGAAGGAGACAATACGTGTGTTCCTGATGGCTAGTGAGAGATAATCGTACTTAGGGGGGAGTGTTTCCGCCTATGATGGAGTGAGGATTATGGTACTTATTAGGGGGGTGCGTGTCACATAGAGAGAGAACAAGGGCGGAGAGTGTTGGATGGGTCTATATATGTATAGCGCGAGCAAGACATGTGTATGAACCAGGGAGATATAAAGTTTGAGAGAGATTGAGGAGCCCCGATAAGGCTGAGTGGTGCGTCAGATAGCTGAGAGGGGGAAAGAGGATATTCCATCCGCTCGATGTTGCAGTGCATGTAATTTTTTTAGAAGTCAAACTTTGGAAACTTTGATCAGGTTTACACAAATGTTATTTATTTCTTCAATACTAAAGATACATCATACGGAACTACATCTCATGGTGAATCTAATGGTATTTGTTTGTCGTTCCAGATGTAATTGTTTTTCTCCACGTACATGGTCAAACTTTGTGATGTTTGACTTTTCAATAAATCAATATGCTATGGACCGAGGAGAGTGCCTAAGTCGAGAGGGGTCAAGTGCGTGTGAAGGAGAATGAGTAGGTGTGCAAAAAGAGTATGTGTGTGAAAGAGAAAGTGACAACAAACGATAAATTAGAGAGAGTGTGTGTTTTTTCGTTTCTTAGGCGAACATATCACGCATGCATCTCCGAGATAGAAAAGCGAGGCGAGGAGATACACGAAGATAGCTAGTGTGTGATTGTTTGCAACGGAGAGAGACACCCCTATAGCACATGTCCAATAGAGGTCTGGCCAACAAGGAACAAAGGTCGAGAGGGACACATGGAGAACAGGGACGCATGGGGAGGGCGAGAGGGTGTGTTTGTGATAGAGAGACCCCCTCGAGATCCTGAGGGTTCTATATGGGTGGGAGATCGAGGGAGGTGCCTATGCGATTGAAAGATGCCCCAAGAGAAATCGAGATAGACCAGGCACATGTTTGTGATGGAGAGTAAGATTAGCTAGTCACATACATATAGGGGGCACTGCGTGCGCCTACAATTGAGTGAGAGACCATGATACTTGGCTAGCTAGGCATGAGATTGTGTGTGTGTGCGTGTGAGATGGAGAGAGAACGAGGGAGAGAGATGGAGTTTTAGATGGGCCTATCGAGTACGAGTGAGATATGCATGTGTATGTGTGACCCAGGTAGATGGAGAGTTTGAGAGAGAGGGGGAAGAGCTCTGAGACGACAGAGTGGTGCGTGAGGGAGTTATGGGAAACGAGCCAAGGAATTTGTGTGCGTACGATGAGTGCACCCAAGATATCTAGCTTGGACTAGAGAATCATACATAGTGTGCGAGAGAGACCTATAGATGGAGTATATATGCATGCGAACTAGAAAGACCCCCCCCCCCACGCACACACACAAAGATAGAAAGAGATGGAGAGAAAGAGAGAGGACCAACAAGGTTTATGTGTTGGATGCGTTCGACAGAATTGAAGATTGTCGGCGAGAGAGAGAGAGCGAGCAGGAGTCCGGGAGAGGGGGAGGTTGCGTTTTATGCATCAAAGACTGATATAAACCATGTTTCGATATAAACTTGCATTCAAATATTTAAATTGGAGAACATGTTGTATGCAATCCACACATGAACGGATATATGCGTATATCAAACAAGTTCATTAATTTGACTTTCAACATGTTCATGGAGTACTATCATACTGTATAACATGCTATTCGATTGAGGTGTTCAATTTTGGATTTAGTTCACTATTTTGACCTGGTGAACGAGCTATTTCATTGAATCGAGATATTTCATTTTGGGTTTGATTCCTGTTTTTGAGTGGGTCAACTATTTGTCATATAGTAAATCGCTAGCAACAAGCATGTAAAAACACATTACTCCCGAGCATCATCTCTCCATCTAAAAAAGAAGTGGCAAGCTAATATTTCTAAATTTGATTCGAATTGACTTGGTAAGGTAGACGTGGATGCTCGTTCTCCCAAATTTTGAACGAGCTGTTAAACATCCTCTGCTCGGTGGAATTCGCCCGAGCAAATAAATGGGAGACGCGAAATTACCGTCCTATGTGGGAGACGCATTAATTGGCCCGTTGTGCATCGAGGGTAGGTTCGTAACTTCATCCAAGCGCTCCTTCTCCTCGGCCAAAATGACATGTGCCGAATAATTCATAAACCATGGTCGGCAAAACACGCTCTCCTTGCCCGAAATAGCTCGCGCCCACTATTTCAAAACACGCTCTCCTTGCCCAAAATCGCTCGCTCCCACTATATTTCAAAACACGCCCTCCTCGCCCGAAATCGCTCCCGCCCACTATTTGGGGAGAAGCAAAGTTACTCTACTATCCCCGACCCTCAGTTCACAGACCCAAGCCGAGAAGCCTAAAGGCAGGGGTAGAATTGTAACTCCCCCTCACATTTCAGACAAATGCGTCCATAAAACATGGTTCCACTCCCCTCCCAATCCCCCCCATTCATACCTCGATGGCGCCAAATCACCTTCTCCCCAGAAGCTCCCTTCTCCCGAGCCGCGAAACCTCAGCCCCTCCTCCATGGCGCCCCCACCGCACCAATTTCACAGCCGCCCTCCTTGTCTGTGTCAAAACCTGCGGATCTCGGGTAGGGGGTCCCGAACTGTGCGTCTAGGATCTCGGGTAGGGGGTCCCGATCGGGGGACACGATGTTTACCCAGGTTTGGGCCCTCTCTATGGAGGTAATACCCTACTTCCTGCTTGATTGATCTTCATGAATATGAGTATTACAAGAGTTGATCTACCACGAGATCGTAATAGCTAAGCCCTAGAAGTCTAGCCTATGACTATGGTAATGTGTATATGTGTCCTTTCCGGACTACCCCCTCCGGTTTATATAGACACCGGGGGGATCTAGGGTTTACATGGAGTCGGTTACATAAGAAGGAATCTTCATAATTGGTCGCCAAGCTTGCCTTCCACGTCAAGGAGAGTCTAATCCGGACACGAGTATGGTCTTCGATCTTCGTGTCTTCACAGCCCATCAGTCCGGCCCATGGATAACAGGACCGATGCCCGAGGACCCCTTAGTCCAGGACTCCCTCAATACCCCCTGAACCTGGCTTCAATGACGAGGAGTCCGGCGTGCAGATTTGTCTTCGGCATTGCAAGGCGGGTTCCCTCCTTCCGAACTCCAGAGTAGTCTTCGGATGAAGTAAGTATATCCGGACATGTGTATATATTTGCGGAGAATACAATACCCCATGAGCCCAACTTGTTGATAACTATTCATGACATTGTATCACGCCTGCCCGGTTTGCTATTTCCAACCATCGGCTAGCGAGTCGCCCCACGTCTCGGGGCGCAGTTTTATTGGCACGTCTTGTCAAAGCATAGATCGTGTTCCCTTATTTACGAGATTTTCATCAATGCTAGCGTGGGTAACCCAACCATCCCCTGGGTACAACTCCTTGGTGATAGGTAAGTTTAGAGACCCAGGGGAGACGCCCAGTATTCGGGGCCTTTATATAGAGACCCAGTCTCGTCTTCTTCCCTTGCACTTGCTCCTTCCTCAATCCCAGCCACCCCAAGTTCCAACCCTCGGGTTCCAATCGCCACCAGCCCTAATCATGTCCGGATCCAACCGTTAGGGCCGGTGGGTGGCTTCTTCTTTCACGGAGGAGGATATTGTGAAGCTCCACGTAGCGAGGTATCTAACCCCGGAAATCCTTCATCGGCTTCCGGTGCAAGGGCAAGTTATATCGACCCCCAGATTTGGTGAGAGGGTAGTATTTGTATCCCACTTCCTTCACGGGCTAGGGTTCACGCTTAACCCCTTCGTCCGGGGGATCATGTTCTACTATGGCCTAGATCTTCACGATCTGGCCCCGGACTCTGTTCTCCTCATCTCGAGATTCATTGTCACGTGTGATCCTTCCTCCGGACTCCTCCGCACTTTGGTTTGTGGCTCAAGACCTTTGATGTGAGGCCGCAAGTGACAGAGGAGGAGCACGCAGAGTGCGGCAGCGTCATAATAGGCAAGCTGGCCAGCGCGGTTTGGCCCGAAGGATCTTTCGCCAAATCGTCCGACCTATGGCAGCAGGGATGGTTTTATATCAACGAGCCGCGGGGCTCCAAGTGGGCGGCTACACCTGCGTTCCGACCCGGCCCTCCAACTCAGCTTGCTTCACAGATCAATAAGGGATTGGAGTGGGGATCCATCAATGAGGTGTAGACTCTGCAAAGTTGCATTCGAAGCCTTACCGAGAAGGGCATTGATCTTGTGAACATCGTTCAAGTAATGCTGGTCCGCCGGATCTTGCCATGTCAGCGGCGGCCTCTCCGTATGTGGGAGTTTAACCCAGAAGGGTGGCGGACCCTACAGCACTTCTTCGGCACTACGCACGACGGAATGTGGAAATTATATTTTGGGGAACGAGAGCAATGGTCGGACACCACCGAAGACGTTAGCCTTGACTGCAATCATCCAGATACTTCAGTAAGTACTCGATATCCGAGAACCTTCCATTCGAGCATCTTTTAACAAGATATTGAACAATTTGTCCCTGTTCAGGACTGGATAAAGAAAGTGGTGCTAATCTGGTGTCTAGCGCCTCTTCCTGAAGACCCTGCGACTGCCCTGCTGACGAGAATGCTGGTTCCAACACTGTATCAGGTAGCTGCGATCGGGGAAACCGAAATCCTTTTGCCCGAGGGCAAGGGTGCAGAGGGAGTCCTCCATGGCAAGAAGAGGGCCACTTCCGAAGATCAGGAGGGGAAGCCTTCCAAGAGAGGAAAAACGCCATTGTCGAGCAGATTGGGCCGGGCGAGTGAGGCTTCCATAGAGCTTGATGACGAGGGTGAACCTCGAGGCAAACCATAAGTGAGGCTGGGGCACTTTAAACGCACCTCATTCTTTTCCTACTAGTGAAGTGATCATCTGATATATGTTCATCCACACAGGTTAACGCCTGGTGTCTCTCAATGTCCTCCTCCTCGGGAGATCTTCTTCTGGAGATGATGGAGAGTGACACGCCTTCTCCGTCCTCATCACACAACAGGGGGGATGATACCGAGGTATCGTCCCGAAGGGCTCCTCCTGAACACCAAGTAGTATAGGAAATGAAGAAGGCATTACCCGAAGGCGGTGCCTCTGTCACTCTAGGTTCCGGGATCAGGACTGACATCCCCGAACCGTCCGGTTTACAGCCGGAGACGATTCTGGAGGCAGGTAAGCGGGTTCCTTCACAGGAATGCCATACTCCGGCGGCGGATTCCGAAGACCCAGGAGCGCCAAAAATGCTGACGGACATGCTACGACGAGCATCCATTTCAGAAGAGCATCGTACCTTGCAGATGGCTACGGTGGTCAGAAGGGTTCTATCCACGAAGAGTGGATTGAACGAGGCCTTCATGGGCCCTCTAAGAGGTTTTGAGGTTTGTGATGCAGTTTTGTCAATTGAATTTTATTGACAGAATGCACCTGTTGTATATGAAGTAGCCCCTGAGACTCGGATTGCCTTCCGAAGGAAGCGATCGGAGGATCAAAGAGATATGCTCAGGTATTAACCTTGATGTAATTTGAAATACAGGCTGTCTCCCCTCCTCTGGCTGCCCGACATACGGAAGTAGCCGAACTGCAGCGAAAGTCGGATATTGCAGAGGCTGACATTGCATTGATCAACAGGCGTCTTGACGACTCGCAAGGTATATATTTCGAGGATTCCTTACACCAGTGTGCTTGACGCGGAAAAGAGCTTTATATGAAATGAGCATGTAATGCAGATGGTGCTGCCGCCGTGGAGGCTCTTCGGGCGGAGCTCGTCCGGGCCAAGGAGCGGGCCCGGCTTAGTGATGCTGCTGTTGAAAGGGCATCGGCTGAATTGAAGGCCGAACAAGCAGCGCGATGCCAGGGCGAGGAGAAGATATCCACGATGACACTCGCGTTAGAGAGTGCTACTGGCTGCTGCGAATTTCTTGAGAAGGAGAATAAAGCCTTAGTGGCTGAACTGGACAAGGCCCGACGGGAGGCAAGAGAAGCGCGATCAGAATCCAGAGCACTCCTTGAGGAGGTTCGGCAGGCGAAGGAGATAGTGTCTGGAAAGCCTTTTCTGCTGCAGACTAAGTTCGGCGACCCGGACTATGCTCAGCTGAACAAAGTGTGGAGTTCTCCAGACAAGTATTTGGACTTGCCGAAGAGTTCGTCCGATGCAGCACGGTATTACCAAGCGCGAGCTGGATATGCAACGGAGAAGCTTTTTTGGTCACAGTTTGGCGCGTCAAAGCGCCCCTTGCTGCTCAATGAACATATGTCCCAATGGGCCAAACTTAATAGGGTACCTGGCGCTGCCATGAAGGATGTCATAGTCCGGTTGTGGCCGACCGAGCCTGCACCAAATAGCTAGTTCGGTTTGGTGCAGAAGCTTGTCGATGCAGTGCCGCGAATCGATGCTGCGAAGAGATCGGCATGCATTGAAGGTGCATGGATGGCCCTTGCCCGAGTCAAGACATTCTGGGGGAAGATGAAGGCCATCGATGTCGCGACGAAGGGTCTGCCCGAAGCCGAGGACCGTCCAAAACCAGAGCATTATTTTGAAGACGTCCTGGAGGCCGCCCGCTTGATTGAGGGTCAATGCCCGAAAAACATAATGTTCGAGTGAGGTGTATAATGATTGTAAAAGACAATTTTATAGTTAATCTATTTATGTTTTGCTCGAAAAGCTTGAATTCCTCCTGTGCGGCCGTTTTAATATAATCGTGAAAGTTTTCCAGTCGTCGGCTTCAGCCCCCTCGTAGGAAGTACGGGGGTGTTCGGAAAAGCATTATCACTCTTTAACCAACGTCTTGGTCCGTGAAGGAGGTGATAATGCGGCGAACCAGGCAATCGGACTATAAGGTGTTAACACTTTCACTTAGCCATAGGAGTTTTATGGTGGGGCTACGACAAAGCCCATGGTATGTATGTGGCGTGTCGTGCCTTACATATCTGATCTGAAAAAGATCCCTCGTGTTACACGGAGAATCACTAAGGATTCCAATAAGTCGTCAAGTGGTTGACCAGCTCTCGCTGCATCATGATAGTTAGTTTTCAGCTTTCTCTACTGAGGTGCTCATCCGGTTTAGGCCAGGGCACAGTCGCAGTAGTTCTCCCTTTACTACCCCTAGCCGAGAGAGCGGAACGTAGGGTAGCAAGCACAGGAGCCGGGCAACCCAACTATTGACCCAAGACAATGATTCAGAGCTGATGCATATAAGGCCAAACTTACGATGCCGAAGTACGCTTTAGAGTTGTTCAGACTTTTACTGGCAACTCATTCGTTCCCGTGCCGAGCCCCTGGCAGGGTGTGCTTAGGTGCATCTGCAAAGCAGCCGTTGAGGCCGTACTTATTGTTTAAAGAGTATGAGAGATTGGTTCGGGTAAGCCTTACTTAGAACGGAGCGACGTGCCAATGATAAATTTATGTGTGTATATATATATATATATATGTAAAAGAAACCACGGACCCGGCTATTTGACATGCTCGTGGTCGGGATTAGAGGAAAAAGGGCATAATACAGGCTCAGAATAAAGAGTGCGGTCTACAAAAAGTAATTTTGGACCTCCTGTCGCACGTCTGTGTCGCCCGTCCTCGGGGAGGGGAATCCTTAACGGAATTAGCCCCTTAGGTGAGTATGCGGATCCGAACTCCGATAGAGTCCGTTGTAGATGTTGTCCAGTTGGTCACCTATTTTTTAGGGATGATACAGAAAAAATGAGAAAAACATATAAAAAACGTTACGGGAATGCTTGTAGGGTTGTCTGTATTGTGCTTCCGTCGATGCCCATGGTATCTTGAGTGCGTAGTGATGTGCGCGTGGTGCAAATTCCGCCAGTAAAGTAGGTGGGTGGCGGAAGCTGAACTGCTATTTGCGTTCCGGGAGTGATCGAACGTCGGAGGGGAACTATTTCTGGCCCCTGGTGTTCTGCTGGCGTGCCGATCCGTCGTCTTTATCGCCCGGTGGCCTACTCCACTTGTGATCAGCGTTAAGCTTGCCTGCCTGCTTGAAGACCCAACAATTACGGTTGGTATGATTAGCTGGCCTATCAGGGTGACCGTGAATCTGACAAGGTCGGTCCAATATCCTATCAAGGGTGGATGGTCCATCCTGGTTTGCCTTTAGTGGCTTCTTCCGTTGACCGGGCTTTGGATTGTGAAATCCGGCGCTCACCATTGTGTCGCGTATATTACTGCAACTGTTGTGTTCGGTTCGTCGTGGCTTGCCATTGCCATCTCGGATTTCGAAAGTGCCCGGGTCACTGGCGTTGTTGCTTTTACGAGCAAGCCAATTGTCTTCTCCCGCGCAGAAGCGGTTCATTAGAGCGGTAAGGGTTGTCATGGATTTGGGTCCTTCCTGGCCGAGGTCACGCGCTAGCCATTCATCCCGGACGCTTTGTTTGAAGGCCGCAAGGGCTTCTGCGTCTGGACAGTCGACAATTTGGTTCTTTTTGACTAAGAACCTGGTTCAGAGCTCCCTAGCTGACTCGCCGGGCTCCTGGACAATGTGACTTAAGTCATCGGCGCATAATGGCCGGACATATGTTCCCTGGAAGTTGTCTCTAAAGGCGTCTTCCAAATCTTCCCAGTTGCCAAATGAATTTTCTGGCAAACTGTTTATCCAGTACCGAGCTGGCCCTTTAAGCTTCAGAGGTAGGTATTTAATGGCGTGGAGGTCGCCTCCACGGGCCATGTGAATATGGAGGAGGTAATCCTCGATCCATACCGCGGGGTCTGTTGACCCATCGTATGATTCGATGTTAATGGGTTTAAACCCGTCTGGAAATTTGTGTTCCATTACTTCGTTAGTGAAGCAGAGAGGGTGTGTGGCTCCTCTATGTTGGGCCACACTATGAAGCACCTCCGACGGGCTCTGTTTACGGTGCTTGGACTGGGCGTGGTCAGCTCTGTAGTGTCCGAATAGGCGACCATCATCGTTGGTCGGGGTATATCTTCGTGATATGTACATCGATCTTGTGCGTCCTGATCTACCCTTTGTGTCTTGTTTGATATCGCGAGTGTTCCTCCGAGCTGTTTTGTTTTGACGGCCGGATGGGTTGGTATGGTGCTTTGCTTGGGCTGCTGCTTTGTCTGGAGCGAACTATGGTCGGCCCGCCACATTGTTTGATGGTGGTATGGGCTCCATCGCCCTGCCATCGTATTGAGGGAGCCACCTACTCTTGGGGTGGCTTTTGTCTGGGCTGCTAAGGCCGTATTCCTTGGCGGCCAAGACCTCGGTCCATCTATCATTGAGAAAATCTTGGCTTGCTTGAAGATGCAGCTGCTTCTTTCTTAAGCTCCTTGCAGTGGCTATAAGCCCGTGTTTAAAGCACTCTTGCTCAGAGGTTTCTCTGGCATGATAAAATCCTTGTTGCCAAGGATCTCCTCCTCCTCGCAGAGGGGGAGATAATTGATGTCCTCCGAGTCCCCACATGTGGCATGTTCATCAGGGCTGTCTTGCCCGCCTTCCTGTTCCTCCTGCTCGGATTCTACCTCAACAGGGTCTTCATTGTTCGGAGTATCGTCTTCTCTGGTGCTGGCAGTGTTTCCTCTTGAGCGATGAGGCCTAGAGCGCCGGTGTCCGGGCTATGTACCAAGAGGTTTATCCTCAACCGGATCCTCCTTCTCATCGTCGAGAGCACCGTAAGGTCTGTCTATCATACACACATCATACCAGGAAGTGATCATCCCGTGTCTAGCGGGTAGTAAGCTCTGGCCTTGCCCCTCAACATCGTCCACACTGTCGATGTCTTCGGAGCGGGGATCGGGCGTGTTGGTTACATCTTCAACAGTGGCTATGAAGTGGGTGGCGGGTGGGAAGAAAAATTCTCCGTCGTCCGCCGTAAGTTCGAACCAAACATAGTTCAGAGAAGGGTCGTCCGCCAGGGATAGGTTTTTTAGCGAGTTTAGTATGTCGCCCATGGGCGAGTGTTGGAATACATCTGCGGCGCTGAACTTGAAGATCGATAACCAATTGAGTTTGGTGTACGCTGGCTCGCAGGGTTCGGAGCAAGACATCAGAGGCGAGTTCGAGGTTCCGTTGATGCAGATACCGTACGAAGTGGAATCTGCGTGCAGCCCCAGCGCCACGGAATCGGTAGCCCCCGTTATGGGGTTGAGCTTCCCATCTTAGGATGACTTGAACTTATCCGGATTTAAGGCCGGAGTGAAGGAAATATGCCCTAGAGGCAATAATAAAGTTATCATTTATTTCCTTATTTCATGATAAATGTTTATTATTCATGCTAGAATTGTATTAACCGGAAACATAATACATGTGTGAATACATAGACAAACAAAGTGTCACTAGTATGCCTCTACTTGACTAGCTCGTTAATCAAAGATGGTTATGTTTCCTAACCATGAACAAAGAGTTGTTATTTGATTAACGAGGTCGCATCATTAGTTGAATGATCTGATTGACATGACCCATTCCATTAGCTTAGCACCCGATCGTTTAGTATGTTGCTATTGCTTTCTTCATGACTTATACATGTTCCTATGACTATGAGATTATGCAACTCCCGTTTACCGGAGGAACACTTTGTGTGCTACCAAACGTCACAACGTAACTGGCTGATTATAAAGGTGCTCTACAGGTGTCTCCAAAGGTACTTGTTGGGTTGGCGTATTTCGAGATTAGGATTTGTCACTCCAATAGTCGGAGAGGTATCTCTGGGCCCTCTCGGTAATGCACAGCACATAAGCCTTGCAAGCATTGCAACTAATGAGCTAGTTGCGAGATTATGTATTACGGAACGAGTAAAGAGACTTGCCGGTAACGAGATTGAACTAGGTATTTGTCGTGGGTTTGTCACGGCAGATGTCCTAGCCAAAGGACTTAGTCGTGGAGCCATCACAACGGGTTAACTCAAAGGGGTTAAAGTGGACACAGGGACGCAGAGAGTTTATACTAGTTCGGCCCCTTCGATGAAGGTAAAAGCCTATGTCTAGTTTGTGGTGGAATTGATGAAGTCTCGATGATTAGGGAGCAAACAAGCTTCGCCTAGGCCACGAGTTGTGGTTGTCTCCCTTGAACCGCTGTCGGGTCGTCCCCTTATATACACGGGTGACGCCCGTCGGTTCACAGAGTCCCAATCTCCGGTTTATACTCGTACCCGGGTTGGTCTCTTTCTTTCCCTATCTTATAGTACAAGTTTATACAAGCCGGTTTATGGCTACAGATACTAAACCGACTACGGCCTTGGGCCTTTACAAGTTTATCGGGCTTTAACATCCTTGAATTACTATTGAAGTTAACCCGGCCCAAGCAGGCCGGTTTACGCCCAGTAGTGATATCTCCAACATTAGGCCCCAGATTGATTTGAATGAGTTCATGTCAATCCTTAGCAGAAATCTTCAGATTCAGTATCTTCCCTTAATCGCTAAACCGCCATGTCGTCATCTTCCTTGATTGCTGTAAACCGGCATGACGTCATCATGAAACTGGCTTTTATGATGCTTTCTTTGTTTAACAGATCTGCAATAATCGAGGCGACAGCTCCACTTCCGAAATCTGTGGCTCCTGTATTCGCGCGCCTGACACATGTTTTTTACCTCATAAATAGGGCCGAAGGGTCATTTCCTTTTTTTCCCTTCACCCCTTTCCTCTTCGTCTTCTCCGCGTCGCCAACTCCGGAGCTCCAACGCCGTCGCTGACCTCCGCATCATCTTGGGCCGTTGCATCAACCTGATTGTACCAGAGAACTGCGGCATCCTTCCGCATCTCTCCGAGCTCCGGTAAGATCTCTGTCCCCTCAATCTAGATCTGCTTTTAGGGTTCACTGTGTTCCTCGCGTTCTTCGTGTTCTTCGTCCGCCTCAAACTTCGGCTGAGATGCCTCTTCGGATGATCCCATATCTTTTGCTCCGTACAGCGGTAGTTTCCCGCATCTGTTTTTACTGCAGTATACCTGGACCGTAGTTCTGATCCATAACTTTCCCTTGCTGCTCTTGCATAACTTCTTTTAAACCATGAATATTTATCCTTTTTATGAAATCACCCCAGATCCATGCTATAATCAGATTGTGTGAAACCTGTTTCTGCACACTTGTTTATTTGTAATTCCCCATGTCTCGCGGTTTTAGACCTAGCGGTTTAACCTTGAAGAAGAGGATTTACCAAATTAGTACATACCATTAGTCCCCTTGTTAAACCGCCTATAATTCCTTGATGAACCGCACCGCTTTACCAATGTTGGTTTATGATTGACTTCCCCCGGTTTAACATTGATAATATCAACATGTAACCTGTGCACAACACAATCTTGAACCGGAATCATTTTCCTTCTGTAGACTTCCTCATGGCTAAACAAGTGTACGAGTGCAACTAGGCTCCTTCTCGGGTCACGGAAACGCAACTGAACAATCTGGTCCTGACCGGCGCTTTAAGCAGCAGAAAAACCATTCACTGGAGGGTCCCAGGCAAAGAGTGTCCCCCTACACCTCGAGACGGAGAGGTTGTAGTCTTTGCAGATCACTTAGCCCACGGTTTTAACCCGCCCGGTTCAAAATTTTACCGTGATGTTTTGGCCAACTTCCAACTCCATCCGCAAGATATCGGCCCTAATTCTGTCACCAACATATGCCACTTCCAAGTGCTCTGCGAGGTATTCTTCCAAGAGGAGCCCACAGTGGAGCTGTTCCGAGACTGCTTTCA
This sequence comes from Aegilops umbellulata, assembly GCA_032464435.1. Taxonomy (NCBI): domain Eukaryota; kingdom Viridiplantae; phylum Streptophyta; class Magnoliopsida; order Poales; family Poaceae; genus Aegilops; species Aegilops umbellulata. The sequence goes on along the minus strand of CP136055.1, from coordinate 369,015,458 downwards.
CTTAAACCGCCGCACAGAATTCCCTGACGGTTCCAACATGGAGCTGGGTGGCGTGGCAATCCAAAAGAGAAAAGAGGTCACTTACCCTCATGCGAAACTGCATAGTCATCCCCAAGAGTGGAATAACTCCTGGTTTTATTGTAAAGACACCTCCCCGGATAATGAGAATATCTTGCCCGGTTTTCGCCCGGAACGGCTCAGCAACACACATCCTTTTCCTCAGCGGCTGACTGGCAAAGAGAGGATGAAATACGCTCCTCAACTGTCCAAACTCCGAGCTTTTATGGCTAACGGTTTAACAGGACTCGATCTTGCTCGTTGCTGGATATCATGGAGTATACTGCCACTCAGTCAACGCTCCGGTTTAATGTGCGAGTATATAGGCAGCGTTGATGATCCGTTGCGTCACGTAAACATCCAGCTTACTGATGAATAGGTCACCGAAGCTGTAAAGAAAATTCTGAATGAACCGGAACACGTCTGTGCCCGAACCGGCCTTCTTCCCTTCTGTGCCACCAATAAACCGCCAGCGGTAAACCGAACTTCCTTCTCACCGAGTCTGATACTATTGTACGTGCTTATGACTGATACCGATATCTGTTGTTGCAGGGTGATGATCCGTTTTGGAGCAAAAAGATCCCGCAAGAAAAGGCGGATAAACCGAAGAAACCAATCCGGCCTAAGACAAGGGTCGTCAAAAAGTCTGCTCATAAAAGGAAAACTACAACCTCCTTTGATCCACCTGCTGATGATGATGTGGGTAATCCGGATTTTGAAGCTGAACTTGATTCTCACGGTTTACTGTTTATGCAATTTATTGATGATACAATTTGTTAGGATGATGCTGAAGCTAGCCACGCTGATGATGTTGAGGTAATTACTCTTTCTTCTGATTCAAGCCTTCCGCCTTCGCACAAACTCCGTCAGGCAAACCGTAAAGTTAAATTTTCCCATCCTCTTGCTTACTTGGATCCTAACTTTCTTGTGAAGACCCGTCAGCATGAGGTGCGTCGTACAACTCGACACAGCGGCCAGGTAGTTACCTCCGCCGGTTCACCGAACAATCCGGTTCGGAGACGTCGTTCAGAGGTCTCTAATTTGCTTGTCAATATTTGTCCTAAAGCGGGCTGTTTTCGTCAACCGCTTAATCCGTCTGACTCTGATTATCAGGTCACCTCGCACTCATCTTCTGGTGAGTCAACTGGTACTCAGCTGCCTCCACTCAAAACCGTGCTTGGGTAAGCTTTCGCCTTTATCATCAAGTTGTTGATTTTTGTAGCCTTCCATATATACTGTCTTTAATTTTGCTGCTTCTTTCAGGGCCAAACTGAGGCCAAGTAAGAAAGCTCGCCAGGATAAGGCAGCTGAAGAAGATGCTGCTCCTGAACCGGATGCTACCCCAAATGTTGAAGCGATCATCCATGAAGATGTAGTTGATGACCCACCAGTAAGGGATGAAGTTGTTCTCCCTGAAGAAAGTTCTGTGAACCCCTCCGGTCCTGCTGACCAACCAGCCAGTCCAATCCGGATTGAGAAAACTATCAGTCCCTCCAAACCTGCTGATAAACCGACTATGCCAGTTCAGACCGGCGAGCTTAAGGACGACGAAGTCATAATTACTGGCATAGGTCGTACTGAACCGGGAAATCCCATCGCTTTGGCCAAGCATACTGCTAAAGAAGAATTTTCCGCCCTGAGCAAAGGAAAATGGGATGTTGATTTGGCAACATACTCTGCTCTCAGTGCTCAAGACATTCACTCTGGTTACTTAAACCGGCTATATACTAGCCGTGATTATGAAGCCAATCGGGTTAATATGATGAAGGAAAAACTTGAGGTAATTTCCATGCATTTGTTCCCGCTTCTTGCCACTGTAGCCCCCAAGGGTCGGTTCAACTTGTAGTATAATTGAATTGAGACTTTTAATAACATCCGTAATACCACCAGATCAAATGGCCATTAGCCCCCAAGTGCCAAGTTGGAATGCTTGTGTTCAACTTGGGACTTTGATAACTAACTGGTAGCTGTGGATCAATTAGGCATTAGCCCCCAAGTACAAAGCGCCTAACTTGTTATGTGGTTGGTACTTCCTTTGTTAAACCGTGTAACTGTCGGTCTGCAGGCTGAACTGAAAATTAAAGAGAACCAAGTCGCCAACCTTCAAGAGAATTTAAAATCCCAACAAGCAGAAACTTCCAAGGCCAAGGAGGAATTAACCAGCGCTTTAGGCAGTATGGAGTAACTGAAGGAAGGTTATAAGAAGGAACGGGCTGACTGGGCCACAGAAAAGGCCGCTTTAACCAAAAAGATTGAAGACGCAGAAGCTGCCCTCAAACCGGTAACTGATGAATTAACCAGCGTGAAACGACAGGTGCATGCAATGACTGCCGCCATCTTTGGTAAGCTTCCTGTGACTGTTGTAATAATCTTGATTCTCCTATAAACAGCTCAGTTTGTAAACTGCTGATTGTATTATAGGCACCCGCATTAATCACTTGGGGTCGGATGTGCGGATGAAGTTGAAAGCCGTCTATACTTTAGTCGAGCAGCTGTATACTGGTGCGCAGCGGATTATCACCACTGCGTCCCATAACAATCCAGCACCCACGTTGATCCAGGATACACCGAGGAGATTGTCCATGCTCCCTGCTCGGATTGAGGAGTTAAAAAAGTCTGCTGCTCGAACCGGAGCCATTAATGCTTTAATCCGGGCCAAAGCATGGGTGCCCGATTTTGATCCCGTTGAAGCGGCTCAAGGCTATCCTAGCTTGAAGGAGGATGGCTCCGAATTCGACGAAGAAGAGTTAAGAAAGATAAACCGGGCAGTGCGCCCTCTGGCCGGCCAGTTGGTAGAAGAAGCAAACTTGTCACATTATCAATCCCAGTATGATGACCAGAACAAACGGGTGGCTGCACCAATCCCTGAAGCGGAAAGCTTAATTCCTCCAATCCGTAAGCACACTTACGCCCCTGATCTTGAACCGTCTTCACTGATACATGAAGAGGCTGTCTTTCAAGCATTAATGGGGATCGACTGGACCACTGTTGACTTCCAGCCGCTGGGTAGGGAGGAGGAAGCTGACGCGGCGCGGGATGATCCAGAACCATCAAACCGGGATGGCACGCAGGCGTGAACCGAGGGCAGCCTTAATTAGCTTCCGTGCTATATCTTGTTAGGAAAAACAATTGTCTTATTGAGGCACCATGTTGCCTTGTAATAGGATAGACCGTACTTGTGTTTTGTGAGATGCCTTCGTGCATCAGTACTGAAATCTTCATTTGAAAAATCTTCCTTGCCAACTTATATCCCCTGCAATCACAAAATTTTAAACTACCAGGGCGGTTGTACCACCATCTGGTTTGTGAACCTTTATATAGATACGCAGGGAGACTTGCCAGTACGATCAAATTTTGTGATATGAAATACCTGCCATGTAATGGGCATGAAGTAGGCATTTTTAGCCAATCTTGAGACGGGGGCTTGACAGCCCTAAACCGTAGGAGGAGAAAACACCTCCTTTTTGATCATGATATCCTTGTTGCTCCAAAAAGGATGCTTCATAAAAAAAATCAAACCGAGCAAACAAACTCCGGCTTAAAAAAGAGACCGTGTTCTGCCAAATTGGCTGTATGAACCGGCACAAAATACCGTTGGTTTAAAAAAACGCAACAAAGATAAACTAGCAATTCCTTAAGAAAGGCTATTAAAGCAAAAGCAATGGCGACAACTGTTTATAAAAGAAAGGCTCTAATGAGCTGGTCAGATGGTATTACCATGGTCAGACGCAACCAGGCTCCCCGAAGGCGTAGCAATGGTGCCAGTCAGCCAGGTCCCCAAAAGACTCGTGGCATTACGCCGGCCAAGTGGCATGACATTGGTTCGGGTTCGACCAAGCCCCCAAGTGACTCTAAGGCCTGTAGGCCGACCAAGAGGCGTGACCGGTTCAGATTTGACCGTGTCCCCAAGTGATTTGGTGGCTTTCGCCGATCAAGAGACATTGCATCGGTTCGGACACGACCGAGCCCCCAAATGATCTGGTGGCTTTCGCCTATCAAAAGGCATTGCATCGGTTCAAATATGACCGAGCCCCCAAGTGATATTGATAAATTTTGCAAGGGGTAAACCGGAGGTCGTTTTACAACAAACAACTCCATGTAACCACACATGATATAAAAGAACAGATACCCCGCTTTAGCTGAGGATCCGGTTTATTATAATATATACATTGTCATAATATGTACATAAGCAGAGCCCGTGGCTCAAGTATAGTAAGGCCGAAGATGAGCTATATTCCACGGCCTGTTGGTCTCCTGCTCTGATTTACGTGAGTCTTTGTGCTCTCGAACATCGATCAGGTAGTATGACCTGTTGTGAAGATTCTTGCTGACGACGAAAGGCCCTTCCCAAGGCGGAGACAACTTATGCATTTCAGTTTGATCTTGAATAAGTCGAAGCACCAAATCTCCTTCTTGAAAGGTTCTGGTCCTGACCTGATGACTGTGATAGCGACGAAGATCCTGTTGGTAGATCGCCGAGCGGGCAGCTGCTATGTCTCGCACTTCATCCAGCCGGTCCAAAGCGTCCTGTCGAGCCGTCTCGTTATCCGCTTCAACGTAAGCCGCAACACGAGGTGAATCATGACGGATGTCACTAGGGAGAACTGCCTCCGCCCCATAAACCATGAAGAACGGCGTGTACCCAGTGGACCTGTTAGGCGTGGTGTTGATGCTCCATAACACAGGGGGCAATTCTTCGACCCAACAACCCAGCGTCCTCTGCAAAGGAACCATAAGCCGGGGTTTGATGCCTCTCAAGATCTCCTGATTAGCTCTTTCTGCTTGACCATTGGACTGTGGGTGTGCCACCGATGAAACATCAAGGCGGATGTGCTCTCGCTCGCAAAACTCCTTCATGGCACCTTTAGATAAATTGGTACCATTATCTGTGATGATACTGTGTGGAAAACCAAACCAGAAAATCACCCTTTTGATGAACTGAACCGCGGTGGCCGCATCACACTTGCTAACGGGCTCTGCCTCTATCCACTTTGTAAATTTGTCAACCGCCACCAGAAGGTGGGTCTTCTTGTCCTTGGATCTTTTGAAAGGCCCAACCATATCTAGCCCCCAGGTTGCAAACGGCCAAGTAATTGGAATCATCCTCAATTCTTGAGCCGGAACATGAGCGCGTCTTGAGAATTTTTGGCAACCATCACATCGTCTGACCAGATCCTCCGCATCAGCATGGGCAGTCAACCAATAGAAACCGTGACGAAATGCTTTCGCCACTAAAGATTTTGAACCGGCGTGGTGACCACAATCTCCTTCGTGGATCACACGCAAAATTTCACGGCCCTCCTCAGGAGATACACACCGTTGAAATGCCCCTATCACACTGCGATGATGTAGCTCGCCGTTTTCAATTACCATGGATTTGGACCGCCGTACTATTTGTCTGGCCAGAGTCTCGTCCTCTGGCAAGTCACCTCGGTTCATGTACGCTAGGTAAGGAAGCGTCCAATCCGGGATGACGTGTAGTGCCGCCACCAACTGAGCCTCCGGGTCAGGAATCGCCAAATCCGCTTCCCCAGGTAGTTGAACCGATGGGTTGTAAAGCACATCAAGGAACACATTAGGTGGTACCGGTTTATGTTGTGAACCCAGCCGGCTTAAAGCGTCTATCGTCTCGTTCTTTCGTCGGTCCACGTGGTCCACCTGATACCCCTTGAAGTGACCTGCGACCACATCAACCTCACGACGATATGCAGCCATGAGTGGATCTTTAGAATCCCATGTACCAGACACCTGTTGGGCCACCAGATCCGAGTCTCCGAAGCACTTAACTCGGCTTAAATTCATCTCCTTAGCCATCCGGAGACCGTGGAGCAAGGCTTCGTACTCAGCTACATTGTTAGTACAAGGGAACATTAAACGGAGAACATAACAAAACTTGTCACCTCGTGGGGAAGTTAATATGACTCCAGCCCCCGAGCCCTCCAATTGACGTGATCCATCAAAATGAATGGTCCAATATGTGTGATCCGGCTTCTCTTCAGGGACTTGCAACTCCGTCCAATCATTGATGAAGTCAACAAGTGCCAGAGACTTTATCGTAGTGCGAGGCACGTATTTTAAACCGTGCGGTCCAAGCTCGATAGCCCATTTGGCAATCCGATCAGTTGCTTCTCGGTTTTGGATGATATCACCCAAAGGGGCAGAGCTGACCACTGTGATGGGATGCCCTTGGAAATATTGCTTCAACTTCCGGCTCGCCATAAAAACTCCGTATACCAGCTTCTGCCAATGCGGATATGTCTGTTTAGATTCAATAAGCACCTCGCTGATATAGTAAACCGGACGCTGAACCGGGTACTCTTTGCCCGCCTCCTTCCGCTCCACCACAATAGCCACACTAACTGCACGAGCATTAGCAGCTACATATAGCAGCAATGGTTCCCTATCAATGTGAGCGGCGAGCACAGGCGGATTGGCCAACTGCCGCTTTAAGTCCTCCAATGCCTGATCGGCAGCAGAACTCCAGACGAACCGATCCGTCTTCTTCAACATTTGATACAAAGGAATCGCTTTTTCCCTGAGGCGGCTGATAAACCGACTTAGCGCAGCGATCCGACCCGCCAGGCGTTGAACATCGTTAATACACTTCGGTTTAGCCAGAGAGGTGATAGCCGTGATCTTCTCCGGATTAGCCTCAATTCCCCTATGGGACACCAGAAAACCCAATAACTTGCTAGCTGGCACACCAAAGACACATTTGGCCGGATTGAGCATCATCTTGTATGTCCTGAGGTTATCAAAAGTCTCCTTCAAATCATCGGCCAAAGTCTCCTTCTTCCTTGACTTAACCACAATATCATCCACATAAGCATGCACATTACGACCAATCTGTTTGTGGAGACAATTCTGCACACACCGCTGATAAGTTGCCTGGGCACTTTTGAGCCCAAAAGGCATAGACACATAGTAGAAGGCTCCAAATGGAGTTATGAACGCCGTCTTCTCCTGGTCCTTAACTGCCATTTTAATCTGATGATAGCCGGAGTATGCATCCAAGAAACATAAGCGCTCGCAACCCGTTGTAGCATCAATGATTTGATCAATACGGGGTAGGGCAAAAGGATCCGCAGGGCAGGCCTTATTAAGATCCGTATAATCCACACACATGCGCCAGGTGCCATTTTTCTTAAGGACCAGCACCGGATTAGCAAGCCACTCAGGGTGAAAAACTTCAATGATGAAGCCAGCTGCCAATAGCCTGGCCACCTCTTCTCCAATAGCTTTTCTCCTCTCCTCGTTGAACCGGTGAAGGAACTGTTTCACTGGTCTATATTTAGGATCCACATTAAGGGTGTGCTTAGCGAGTTGCCTCGGTACACCTGGCATGTCAGAAGGCTTCCATGCAAAGATGTCCCGATTCTCACGGATGAACTCGATGAGCGCGTCTTCCTATTTCAGATCCAGGTTGGTACTGATGCTGAACTGCTTGGACGAATCGCCAGGTACGAAGTCAACAAGCTTGGTCTCCGCCGCCGATGTGAATTTCAGGGTCGGATCATGCTCTGTAGTAGGCTTCTTTAAAGGAGTCATATCCGTTAGATCAACGTTGTCTTTATAGTACTTGAGCTCCTCGATAGCACAAACCGACTCCGCATACGCGGCGTCTCCTTCTTCGCACTCTAAAGCGATCTTACGGCTTCCGTGAACCATGATGGTCCCCTTATGACCCGGCATCTTGAGCTGTAGATACACATAGCAGGGCCGTGCCATGAACTTGGCATAGGCTGGCCGGCCAAACAGGGCATGGTACGGGCTTCGGATTTTCACCACCTCAAACGTCAGTGTCTCTGATCGGGAATCGTGATCATCTCCGAACGCTACTTCCAAGGCTATCTTACCCATGGGGTATGCTGACTTGCCAGGCACCACACCATGGAAAACCGTGTTTGAAGGGCGGAGGTCTTTATCCCTTAGCCCCATGCGTCGAAAGGTCTCATAGTATAGGATATTAATACTGCTACCCCCGTCCATGAGTACCTTGGTGAACTTATAGCCTCCCACCTGAGGCGCCACCACCAAAGCCAGCTGACCCGGATTGTCAACCCGGGGAGGGTGATCCTCTCTACTCCATACAATTGGCTGCTCTGACCAGCGCAGATACCGTGGCACCGCCGGTTCAATAGAGTTAACCGCCCGCTTCTGGACCTTTCGGTCCCGCTTGTCCAAGCTGATGGTAAACACATGATATTGTCCACTGTTTAACTGCTTTGGATTACTCTGGTAACCCGACTGCTGCTGTTGTTGACTGTTTTGATTATGCTGATTGCCATGTCCGCTCGGATTACCATTAAACCCTGAACCGGGATTTCCTCCACCATGACTCGGACCGGATCCTGAACCGCCACCGGAGCCGGGGTCATACCGAAAAGCATTGGAGCTCTTAAACTCTTGCATGATATAACAATCCTTCCAAAGGTGGTTTGCTGGCTCCTCTCTGGTCCCATGCTTTGGACAAGGCTGATTCAACAGATAATTTAAGCGCTCCGGATTGGGTTCAGGTCCGCCACTGCGGTTTTTGCCCCTACGTCGTCGGCCCCTGTCCTGCGCATTAGTGTTAGCCACATAATCCGTGTTGCCATCCGCTTTACGCTTGCCACCCCAACGTTTCCTGCCGAGTTATGCTGCTGACCTCTGGGGTTGCCGTTCTTCCTTCCCTTCCCTGTCTTTTCATCATCAGACTCGGGATCCTTGGTACTATCAGAATCAGCATACTTCACCAGAGCAGTCATGAGCGTTCCCATGTCAGTACAATGGCGCTTCATCCGTCCTAATTTTAACTTTAAAGGCCCAAACCGGCAATTGCCTTCCAGGGTTACAACCGCGATGTCCGCATTGATACGGTCTGATGAATGCAGGATCTTTGAAACCCGGCGCACCCAATGAGTTGTTGACTCTCCTTCCTCCTGGACACAAGCCGCTAAATCTACCACCGACATGGGCTGCTTGCACGTGTCTTTAAAATTGCTTATGAACCGGGCTCGCAACTGTGCCCATGAACCGATAGAATTGGGCGGCAGGCTTTTTAACCAAGTACGGGCTGTCCCTTCAAGCATCAAGGTGAAATATTTTGCGCACGCCGCATCATCCACGTCCAGCATCTCCATGGCCATCTCATAACTCTCCACCCACGACTCCGGGGGTTGATCCGCCGTATAGTTCGGCACCTTGCGCGGGCCTTTGAAATCCTTGGGCAGGCGCACATTGCGGAGGGCTTGGACGAGGCAAGGCACTCCCAAAGCGCTAGAAGTGAGTCCCGGTTCAACTGAAGTGGTGGGACGAACCGGTGTAATCTAATGAGCCTGATGCGGTGTTGCTAACTCAGCTTCCCTACGTGCCCGGGCCCGGTCTACCACCTCCTGGGCGTCGGGGGCCGGATTGTTGCCGTGGGGATCCGTACGCCGTGCATTACTTGACTCGGCTGGTTCTTCCATATCTCTACTGTAACTCCGGCCTGGACGCGGGGTGGAGTGAATCCGTTCGCGGCTATATGAATACGCTTCCTGCTGAACCAATGCTGTTCTGAGGAGCTCCTTAACCCGGCGTGTCTCTATCGCTCGCAGTGAATCTCCCTCGACCGGAATAGCTTCCAACCGTGCCGCCGCTGCAACAAGGTTGTCCAGCGGATTAGAATAGTGATCCGGAGGGGTATGCACAACCCGTGGCTCTCCCGGGTTATGACGGGGCAGATCTATTACACGAGGCTAAACCGGCACGCCCGTCCCGGGCGCCTCCGCCCGGTTTACCACTAGTTGGTTACTGGTCCCTGCCCCAGGGGTATTGAAAAGATACCTTCCTTCAAAGACCGAGGGCAAGCGAGATCGGAACTTCCTCCTCATGACTTCCTGCGAAGCGTTCTGATCCAGCATAAGTTTATAGGCTTGCGCGTCCAGAGCGGCCCGCTCCGCGGTCATCCTGACCTCCTCAGCTGCTAGATCCGCCTTGGCCTGGTTAATATGTTCTCCCACCTTTGCAATCTCTGCATTATGAGCATCTTGATCCATCGGATTAGCCTCTGCCATGAGCGTAGCCAACGCGTCGAACAGATCGGATAACACTTGAGCTGGTGGGCGCACAAAGCCTCCTGCTCCGGCAGCCGTTGCCGCCGCTGAACCAGAAACTATTGCCGCGGCCGTTGATGATTGAGGTGCTGCCTGGGTACCGGCCATGAATATACCGACCCGGCTAGGCAGGTCAGAGGGGTCCGGAATACTGTCGCCATCGGAACAGCCCCCAATCCGACCATCTTGCACTTGATACAAGGACTCAGTTTCCCCGGTTGACGACTCGTCGCCGGAATAAACGACGGTTTCGCCACCAGATCCTGATCCGTCCTCATAGTTCCCTCCATGGATGACTCCCACAAAGGCACGCTTCACGGCTGGCTTAACCTGGGCAGGTCGCGCACACTAAGCTGTTTTGATGAGGTCGGTGCAGGTGTCCAGCTCAGGGCCCGGTTCACCGATTTTGCCGATGAAGACGTGTATACCGCCAAAGGGGACCCGGTACCCGTACTCAATTGAGCCGGCCTCGGGGCCCCAGCCTGCGTCGTCGATGTAGATCTTGCCGCGACGACTCTTGGTCATCCGGCCCACAGCGTATCCCTCGAGTCCTTCAAAGCGGCCCTCCAAGAACTTGAAACCATCATGCGATAGCCCCACGGTGGGCGCCAACTGTCGTGGGTTTGTCACGGCAGATGTCCTAGCCAAAGGACTTAGTCGTGGAGCCATCGCAACGGTTTAACTCAAAGGGGTTAAAGCGGACACAGGGACGCAGAGAGTTTATACTAGTTCAGCCCCTTCGATGAAGGTAAAAGCCTACGTCTAGTTTGTGGTGGAATTGATGAAGTCTCGATGATTAGGGAGCAAACAAGCTTCGCCTAGGCCTCGAGTTGTGGTTGTCTCCCTTGAACCGCTGTCGGGTCATCCCCTTATATACACGGGTGACGCCCGTCGGTTCACAGAGTCCCAATCTCCGGTTTATACTCGTACCCGGGTTGGTCTCTTTCTTTCCCTATCTTATAGTACAAGTTTATACAAGCCGGTTTATGGCTACAGATACTAAACCGACTACGGCCTTGGGCGTTTACAAGTTTATCGGGCTTTAACATCCTTGAATTACTATTGAAGTTAACCCGGCCCAAGCAGGTCGGTTTACGCCCAGTAGTGATATCTCCAACAGTATTGGATACTGACGATCGAATCTCGGGCAAGTAACATACCAATGACAAAGGGAACAACCTATGTTGTTATGCGGTCTGACCGATAAAGATCTTCGTAGAATATGTAGGAGCCAATATGGGCATCCAGGTCCCGCTATTGGTTATTGACCGGAGACGTGTCTCGGTCATGTCTACATTGTTCTCGAACCGTAGGGTCCGCACGCTTAAGGTTTCGATGACAGTTATATAATGAGTTTACGAGTTTTGATGTACTGAAGGAGTTCGGAGTCCCGGATGAGATCGGGGACATGACGAGGAGTCTCGAAATGGTCGAGACGTAAAGATCGATATATTGGACGACTATATTCGGACATCGGAAATGTTATGAGTGATTCGGGTATTTTTGGGAGTACCGGAGAGTTACGAGAATTCGCCGGGGAGTATATGGGCCTTATTGGGCCATACGGGAATAGAGGAGAGAGGCCAAAAGGAAGGAGGCCTGCGCCCCCCCTCTGGTCCGAACTGGACAAGGGGCGCAGCCCCCTTTTCCTTCTTCATCTCCCCCTCTTTCCCCTTCTCCTACTCCAACAAGGAAGGAGGGAGTCCTACTCCCGGTGGGAGTAGGACTCCCCTTGGCGCGCCCCCTCCTAGGCCGGCCGCCCCCTCCCCCTTGCTCCTTTATATACGGGGGCAGGGGGCACCCCATGACACACAAGTTGATCTTCGTGTGCGGTGCCCCCCTCCACCATATTCCACCTCGGTCATATCGTTGCAGTGCTTAGGCGAAGCCCTGCGTCGGTAGAACATCATCATCGTCATCCCGCCGTCGTGCTGACGGAACTCATCCCCGAAGCTTTGCTGGATCGGAGCCCGGGGAGCGTCATCGAGCTGAACGTGTGCTAAGAACTCGGAGGTGTCGGAGTAACGGTGCTTGGATCGGTCGGATCGGGAAGACGTACGACTACTTCCACTACGTTGTGTCAACGCTTCCGCTTCGGTCTACGAGGGTACGTAGACAACACTCTCCCCTCTCGTTGCTATGCATCACCATGATCTTGAGTGTGCGTAGGATTTTTTTTGAAATTACTACATTCCCCAACAGTGGCATCAGAGCCTAGATTTTTATGGTTTGATGTTATTTGCACGAGTAGAACACAAGTGAGTTGTGGGCGATATAAGTCATACTGCCTACCAGCATGTCATACTTTGGTTCGGCGGTATTGTTGGATGAAGCGGCCCGGACCGACATTACGCGTACGCTTACGCGAGACTGGTTCTACCGACGTGCTTTGCACACAGGTGGCTGGCGGGTGTCAGTTTTTCCAACTTTAGTTGAACCGAGTATGGCTACGCCCGGTCCTTGCGAAGGTTAAAACGGAATCTATTTGACAAACTATCGTTGTGGTTTTGATGCGTAGGTGAGATTGGTTCTTGCTTAAGCCCGTAGCAGCCACGTAAAACTTGCAACAAACAAAGTAGAGGACGTCTAACTTGTTTTTGCAGGGCATGTGGTGATGTGATATGGTCAAGACATGATGCTAAATTTTATTGTATGAGATGATCATGTTTTGTAACCGAGTTATCGGCAGCCGGCAGGAGCCATATGGTTGTCGCTTTATTGTATGCAATGCAATCGCCCTGTAATGCTTTACTTTATCACTAAGCGGTAGCGATAGTCGTAGAAGCATAAGATTGGCGAGACGACAACGATGCTACGATGGAGATCAAGGTGTCGCGCCGGTGACGATGGTGATCATGACGGTGCTGCGGAGATGGAGATCACAAGCACAAGATGATGATGGCCATATCATATCACTTATATTGATTGCATGTGATGTTTATCTTTTTATGCATCTTATCTTGCTTTGATTGACGGTAGCATTATAAGATGATCTCTCACTAAATTATCAAGAAGTGTTCTCCCCGAGTATGCACCGTTGCCAAAGTTCGTCGTGCCCAGACACCACGTGATGATCGGGTGTGATAAGCTCTACGTCCATCTACAACGGGTGCAAGCCAGATTTGCACACGCAGAATACTCGGGTTATACTTGACGAGCCTAGCATATGCAGATATGGCCTCGGAACACGGAGACCGAAAGGTCGAGCGTGAATCATATAGTAGATATGATCAACATAATGATGTTCACCATTGAAGACTAATCCATTTCACGTGATGATCGGTTATGGTTTAGTTGATTTGGATCACATGATCACTTAGAAGATTAGAGGGATGTCTATCTAAGTGGGAGTTCTTAAGTAATATGATTAATTGAACTTTAATTTATCATGAACTTAGTCCTGGTAGTATAAGCATATCTATGTTGTAGATCAATAGATCGCATTGTTGCTTTCATGTGTTTATTTTGATATGTTCCTAGAGAAAATTGTGTTGAAAAGATGTTAGTAGCAATGATGCGGATTGGATCCGTGATCTGAGGTTTATCCTCATTGCTGCACAGAAGAGTTATGTCCTTGATGCACCGCTAGGTGACAGACCTATTGCAGGAGCAGATACAGACGTTATGAACATTTGGCTAGCTCAATATGATGCTACTTGATAGTTTAGTGCACCATGCTTAAACGTCTTAGAATCGGGACTTCAAAGACGTTTTGAACGTCATGGACCATATGAGATGTTCCAGGAGTTGAAGTTAATATTTCAAGCAAATACCCTAGTTGAGAGATATGAAGTCTCCAACAAGTTCTATAGCTAAAAGATGGAGGAGAATCGCTCAACTAGTAAGCATGTGCTCAGATTGTCTGGGTACTACAATCGCTTGAATCAAGTGGGAGTTAATCTTCCAGATAAAATAGTGATTAACAGAATTCTCTAGTCACCATCACCAAGTTAGTAGAACTTCGTGATGAACTATAATATGCAAGGGATGACGAAAGTAATTCCCAAACTCTTCGTGATGCTGAAATCGACGAAGGTAGAAATCAAGAAAAACATCAAGTGTTGATGGTAAACAAGACCACTAGTTTCAAGAAAAGGGCAAAGGGAAGAAGGGAAACTTCAAGAAGAACGGCAAGCAAGTTGCTGCTCAAGTGAAAAAGCCCAAGTCTAGACCTAAGCCTGAGACTAAGTGCTTCTACTGCAAAGGGATTGGTCACTGGAAGCGGAACTACCCCAAGTAATTGGTGGATAAGAAGGATGGCAAAGTGAACAAAGGTATATTGGATATACATGTTATTGATGTGTACTTTACTAGTGTTTATAGCAACTCCTCGGCATTTGATGTTGGTTCAGTTGCTAAGATTAGTAACTCGAAACGGGGGTTGCAGAATGAACAGGGACTAGTTAAGGGTGAAGTGATGATGAGAATTGGAAGTGGTTCCAAGATTGATATAATCATCATCGCACACTCCCTATACTTTCGGGATTAGTGTGGAGCCTAAATAAATGTTATTTGGTGTTGAGCATGAATATGATTTGATCATGTTTATTGCAATATGGTTATTCATTTAAGTAAGAGAATAAATTGTTGTTCTGTTTACATGAATAAAACCTTATATGGTTACACATCCAACGAAAATGGTTTGTTGGATCCTCGATCGTGGTGATACACATATTCATATTATTGAAGACAAAAGATGCAAAGTTAATAATGATAGTGCAACTTGTTTGTGGCACTGCCGTTTAGGTCATATTGGTGTAAAGCGCATGAAGAAACTCCATGCTGATGGGATTTTGGAATCACTTGATTATGAATCACTTGATGCTTGCGAACCATGCCTCATGGGCAAGATGACTAAGACTCCGTTCTCCGGAACAATGGAGCGAGCAATAGATTTGTTGGAAATCATACATACTGATGTATGTGGTCCGATGAATATTAAAGCTCGCGACAAGTATCATTATTTTCTAACCTTCACAGATGATTTAAGCAGATATGAGTATCTACTTAATGAAACACTAGTCTGAAACATTTGAAAAGTTCAAAGAATTTCAGAGTGAAGTAGAGAATCATCGTAACAAAAATAAAAGTTTCTACGATATGATCGCAGAGGTAAAATATTTGAGTTACGAGTTTGGCCTTCAATTAAAACAATGTGGAATAGTTTCACAAACTCATGCCACCTGGAACACCACGGCATAATGGTGTGTCTAAACGTCATAACCGTACTTTATTGGATATAGTGCAATCTATGATGTTTCTTACCGATTTACCACTATCGTTTTGGGGTTATGCATTAGAGACAGCTGCATTCACGTTAAATAGGGCACCATCTAAATCCGTTGAGACGACACTATATGAACTGTGGTTTAGCAAGAAACCAAAGTTGTCGTTTCTTAAAGTTTGGGGTTGTGATGCTTATGTGAAAAGTTTCATCCTGATAAGCTCAAACCCAAATCGGAGAAATATGTCTTCATAGGATACCCAAAGGAGACAGTTGGGTACACCTTCTATCACAGATCCAGAGGCAAGACATTCGTTGGTGAGAATGGATACTTTCTAGAGAAGAAGTTTATCTCGAAAGAAGTGAGTGGGAGAAAAGTAGAACTTGATAAGGTAATTGTACCTTCTCCCTTATTGGAAAGTAGTTCATCACAGAAATCTGTTCCTGTGACCACTACACCAATTAGTGAGGAAGCTAATGATGATGATCATGTAACTTCAGATCAAGTTACTACCGAATCTCGTAGGTAAACCAGAGTGAGATCCGCACCAGAGTGGTACGGTAATCCTATTCTGGAAGTCATGTTACTAGACCGTGACGAACTTGCGAACTATGAGGAAGCGATGATGAGCCCAGATTCCGCGAAATGGTTTGAGGCCATGAAATCTGAGATATGATCCATGTATGAGAACAAAGTATGGACTTTGATGGATTTGCCCGATGATCGGTAAGCCATAGAAAATAAATGGATCTTCAAGAGGAAGACGGACGCTGATAGTAGTGTTACTATCTACAAAGCTAGAATTGTCGCAAAAGGTTTTCGACAAGTTCAAGGTGTTGACTACGATGAGAGTTTCTCACTCGTATCTATGCTTAAGTCTGTCCGAATCATGTTAGCAATTACCGCATTTTATGAAATCCGGCAAATGGATAAACAAAACTGCATTCCTTAATGGATTTATTAAAGAAGAGTTGTATACGATGCAACTAGAAGGTTTTGTTGATCCTAAAGGTGTTAACAAAATATGCAAGCTCCAGCGATCCGTCTATGGACTGGTGCAAGCATCTCGGAGTTGGAATACACGCTTTGATAAATTGATCAAAGCATATAGTTTTATACAGACTTACAGTGAAGCCTGTATTTACAAGAAAGTGAGTGGGATCACTACAACATTTCTGATAAGTATATGTAAATGACATATTGTTGATCGGAAATAATGTAGAATTATTCTGTGAAGCATAAAGGAGTATTTGAAAGGAGTTTTTCGAAGAAGGACCTCAGTGAAGCTGCTTACATATTAAGCATCAAGATCTATAGAGATAGATCAAGACGCTTGATAAATTTTCAATGAATACATACCTTGACAAGATTTTGAAGTAGTTCAATATGGAACAGTCAAAGAAAGAAGTTCTTGCCTGTGTTACAAGGTGTGAAATTGAGTAAGACTCAAAAACCCGACCACGGCAGAAGATAGAAAGAGAACGAAAGTCATTCCCTATGCCTTGGCCATAGGTTCTATAAAGTATGCCATGCTGTGTACCAGATCTATTGTATATCCTACACTATGTTTAGCAAGGGAGTACAATAGTGATCTAGATGTAGATCACTGGACAGCGGTCAAAATTATCCTTAGTGAAATAAGGATATGTTTCTCGATTATGGACGTGACAAAAAGGTTCGTCGTAAAAGGTTACGTCGATACAAGTTTTGACACTAATCTAGATGACTCTAAGTCTCAATCTAGATACATATTAAAGGTGGGAGCAATTAGCTAAAGTAGCTCCGTGCAGAGCATTGTAGACATAGGAAATTGCAAAGTACATACGGATCTGAATTTTGGCAGACTTGTTGACTAAGCTTCTCTCACAAGCAAAACATGATCACACCTTAGTACTCTTTGGGTGTTAATCACATAGCGATGTGAACTAGATTACTGACTCTAGTAAACCCTTTGGGTGTTGATCACATATCGATGTGAACTGTGGGTGTTAATCACATGGTGATGTGAACTATTGCTGGTAAATCACATGGCGATGTGAACTAGATTATTGACTCTAGTGCAAGTGGGAGACTGAAGGAAATATGCCCTAGAGGCAATAATAAAGTTATTATTTATTTCCTTATTTCATGATAAATGTTTATTATTCATGCTAGAATTGTATTAACCGGAAACATAATACATGTGTGAATACATAGACAAACAAAGTGTCACTAGTATGCCTCTACTTGACTAGCTCGTTAATCAAAGATGGTTATGTTTCCTAACCATTAACAAAGAGTTGTTATTTGATTAACGAGGTCACATCATTAGTTGAATGATCTGATTGACATGACCCATTCCATTAGCTTAGCACCCGATCGTTTAGTATGTTGCTATTGCTTTCTTCATGACTTATACATGTTCCTATGACTATGAGATTATGCAACTCCCGTTTACCGGAGGAACACTTTGTGTGCTACCAAACGTCACAACGTAACTGGGTGATTATAAAGGTGCTCTACAGGTGTCTCCAAAGGTACTTGTTGGGTTGGCGTATTTCGAGATTAGGATTTGTCACTCCGATAGTCGGAGAGGTATCTCTGGGCCCTCTCGGTAATGCACATCACATAAGCCTTGCAAGCATTGCAACTAATGAGCTAGTTGCGAGATGATGTATTACGGAACGAGTAAATAGACTTGCCGGTAACGAGATTGAACTAGGTATTGGATACCGACGATCGAATCTCGGGCAACTAACATACCAATGACAAAGGGAACAACGTATGTTGTTATGCGGTCTGACCGATAAAGATCTTCGTAGAATATGTAGGAGCCAATATGGGCATCCAGGTCCCGCTATTGGTTATTGACCGGAGACGTGTCTCGGTCATGTCTACATTGTTCTCGAACCGTAGGGTCCGCACGCTTAAGGTTTCGATGACAGTTATATAATGAGTTTATGAGTTTTGATGTACCGAAGGAGTTCGGAGTCCCGGATGAGATCAGGGACATGACGAGGAGTCTCGAAATGGTCGAGATGTAAAGATCGATATATTGGACGACTATATTCGGACATCGGAAAGGTTCTGAGTGATTCGGTTATTTTTGGGAGTACCGGAGAGTTACGGGAATTCGCCGGGGAGTATATGGGCCTTATTGGGCCATACGGGAATAGAGGAGAGAGGCCAAAAGGAAGGAGTCCTGCGCCCCCCCCCTCTGGTCCAAATTGGACAAGGGGCGCAGCCCCCTTTTCCTTCTTCCTCTCCCCCTCTTTCCCCTTCTCCTACTCCAACAAGGAAGGAGGGAGTCCTACTCCCGGTGGGAGTAGGACTCCCCTTGGCGCGCCCCCTCCTAGGCCGGCTGCCCCCTCCCCCTTGCTCCTTTATATACGGGGGCAGGGGGCACCCCATGACACACAAGTTGATCTTCGTGATCGTTCCTTAGCCGTGTGCGGTGCCCCCCTCCACCATATTCCACCTCGGTCATATCGTTGCAGTGCTTAGGCGAAGCCCTGCGTCGGTAGAACATCATCATCGTCATCACGCCGTCGTGCTGACGGAACTCATCCCCGAAGCTTTGCTGGATCGGAGCCCGGGGAGCGTCATCGAGCTGAACGTGTGCTAAGAACTCGGAGGTGCCGGAGTAACGGTGCTTGGATCGGTCGGATCGGGAAGACGTACGACTACTTCCACTACGTTGTGTCAACGCTTCCGCTTCGGTCTACGAGGGTACGTAGACAACACTCTCCCCTCTCGTTGCTATGCATCACCATGATCTTGCGTGTGCGTAGGAATTTTTTTGAAATTACTACGTTCCCCAACACGGAGCTGCTATGGGAGCTATCTCATGGATTGGCTTGATGACATGTTTAAGCCATGTTCATCGAGGCGATCGGGGGCGGTTGCCGCGGTCTTGAATCCGTCGAAGATCAAGTCTCCACAGATGTCCGCAACGTAATTCAAGCTCCCGAATCTGACCTGATGGCCAGGGGCGTAGCTGTCGATCTGCTCCAGATGGCCAAGCGAGTTGGCCCGTAGTACGAAGCTGCCGAATACGAAGATCTGTCCGGGGAGGAAGGTTTCTCCCTGGACAACGTCATTACTGACGATCGAAGGGGCCATCGAGCCCTTTGTCGACGGCACAGTGGAACTCTCAATGAAAGCACCAATGTCGGTGTCAAAACCGGCGGAACTCGGGTAGGGGGTCCCGAACTGTGCGTCTAGGATCGATGGTAACAGGAGACGGGGGACACGATGTTTACCCAGGTTTGGGCCCTCTCTATGGAGGTAATACCCTACTTCCTGCTTGATTGATCTTCATGAATATGAGTATTACAAGAGTTGATCTACCACAAGATTGTAATAGCTAAACCCTAGAAGTCTAGCCTATGACTATGGTAATGTGTATATGTGTCCTTTCCGGACTACCCCCTCCGGTTCATATAGACACCGGGGGGGTCTAGGGTTTACATGGAGTCGGTTACATAAGAAGGAATCTTCATAATTGGTCGCCAAGCTTGCCTTCCACGTCAAGGAGAGTCTAATCCGGACACGAGTATGGTCTTCGGTCTTCGTGTATTCATAGCCCATCAGTCCGGCCCATGGACAACAGGCCGGACGCCCGAGGACCCCTTAGTCCAGGACTCCCACACTCCTCCCTAATGCCGGAGACGCTATCCATTTGTCGTCATGCACTGGGCCGTGTGCCTCTTACTCCGTGCTGCTGGAGCTTCCTCGATGATGGCCGCGTGAACCGTACCGGAGCCGATTCACCCCTGCCATTGTTCACGGCGCCGGAGTGGCTCCAACTTCGTATCCATCCAGAGTCCTGGCGCTGCTTCCCCGTAGCCGTCAACCGTCGCGACA
The DNA here is from genome assembly GCA_032464435.1 of Aegilops umbellulata. Lineage (NCBI taxonomy): Eukaryota > Viridiplantae > Streptophyta > Magnoliopsida > Poales > Poaceae > Aegilops > Aegilops umbellulata. Next base: position 368,995,255 of record CP136055.1, on the reverse strand, counting down.
TTGTTGTTTCCCTTCTGCCGGTGGCCACCGCAACCGCGCCGGCCTCACCGACTCGGCAGCTGGACCTGCCTACTTCCCCATGCCGCCAGATAGGTCGCACCCTCATCTCAAATCACTTTATTTAGGCGTCAGTTGTCTGAATTTTTATTCTGGGCCAATCGATTCCCAATGGGAAGCAGCACCCCTCGAGGCGGCGGAGCTCCTAGGCTGCCAGTTGGCTGGTGTCTAACGTAAGGGTGCAGGGCCGCAAGTTCGCCGCGGAAGCAGCGCTTAGATGGCTATCTTAGAGTTGCGTGGGTTCAAGGTACTGCCGCCGCCGGATCTGGATGACGGGGAGTCTTTGTGGATTGGCCCGGGGGCGGCGCAACCACGGCAGTGCGGTGGGGCAGGGAGCGGGGTTTTGGCCGAGGCCACGGACGGCGGAGGCAAGCTTCTCTGCCGTTGGTCGCTGGCTCTTCGGGGAAGATTCCTAACAGTGTCAGCCGGGAGGCACAAGTCGGCCATCAAGCCATCCGGCGTAGATCAGACAGTACCAAAATAAAATAAAATCGTGTGACCCCAATTTAGTCTCAGTCAACAGACGTGTGACCACTCTCGTACCTTGCTGTTGATCTCTTAGTGTATTTCTTCAGATCAAAGAGATGTGTCGTTGTTAACATTATGCGTTATCTGCATCTTCAGCCACACCGTCTTCCGACTCACCGCAGCTGCTCCCACAAGGGAAGCATACACCAGAAGGGAGCTATAGTCCCCACTCAACAGTTCCCTGCATCGAATGCGCGTGACCGACATGGACAACCACAACAACTGCAGGGCCATCGACAAGTCAGCACATGATGCTCACTCCTATGGATGGCGGCCAGATAGGTTGTACCCTCAACTTACTTGTGTGCAACATTTATGGCTTTGTTATTCATCTAAGCATGGAAAATAGATTATCACATTTCACTGTATATTCATGCTGATCTCTTACGGGTCTTCTTCAGGAGTTAACGTTGTTCCATAGTTCAGCTAAGATACTTGTTCTTTAGGTAATGTTGTTCCATAGTTATCATCCATCAGCCAATGCTATCCCACAGGCTGGTGATTATAGTATTATACCACTTCTAGTATTACCTATGTTGTTCTTTAATGCTTTTGTGTGCCATCTAGTTAATCTCTAGTGCAAACAATACATATTCTGTAGCTTTCATCTGTGTTCTCCCTTTAGTTTTTGAGACCTGTTGCTGCTAGTTAACCCCAGTCCTACTATTTGTGTCGTCTCCTACAGTCACTCATTACATAAATCTAACTACTAGTTGTCTTCCATGCATGTCAGATATAATTGCACACACTGATATATCCACAAGAACCTCACGGAGCAATGTAAAGGCCAATAAACTTGATGTCAATGATACCCAATATGATGGAACATGTAAAGGCAGTTCTTCAAAAGACTTGTAGAAAGATGTTGAATCCTCTTCACCCCACAAGGTCCTTGCTCTAACTTGGCCCATGATATGGGTACAACATGCATATAATGTCCTGGAGTGTATCTACTCTGTTGCAATGCCATGTGCTTAGCATGCTGATCATGCATGTAAATATGTCATGCCTTCCTATTTTTTAGTACCTATTCCATTCATGATAACATGTTTTCAAATTCAAGTACTGTCGTTCTACTCTATCGCAATGCCATCTGCTTAATTTGGACATCATGCTTCTGAATATCTTATACATTGTTATTCATCAGTATGTACTTCATCTGTCTACCATACCATGTTTTTTACATTCAAGTGTTGTTCTAGTACTCTGTTGTAATGCTATCTAAGTTTCCCAATCATACACGTGTATGTTGCCTTAGTTTTTTCTGTATGTATTCTGCTAGCATACAGTTTTACATTCAACTAGTGTTTTTTTCACTGTGTTGTCCTGTCGTATCCCTAGCTCTTACACCATACTCCCTCCGTCTGAATTACATGTTGCCGAAATGGATAAAAAAGGATGTATCTAGAACTGAAATATGCCTAGACCCATCCATTTTTTTCCGGATGGAGGGAATACATGTCAATATGTCATGCCTTTCTATTCTTCAGTACCTATTCCATCTCTCTGTTGTAGCATGTTTTATAATTGAAGCACCATTCTTCTATACAAGGCATGCAAGGGGAAGACGATTATGTGAGAATCTAAAGGGTTACAAACTAGGTCTTTGCAAAAGATCCAAACGCCAGGAGATAATAAACCAACTCCAGTTTTTATAGATACTGCTCCAGCACAGGGAAACCCAACTCCTATTGATAATAAGCAGATTCCAGTGGCCAAAGAACTAGTCCGCTCTAGTCCAGCAAAAATATGTCAACTCCATTCTAAGAAGCGTGTGCGTATCCTTGCACCATGAAATTTTATAGCATGCTGATCATATTTTCTACATGTTTCTTACCCATCTCTCTTTTAGAAAATAAGCTTAACAGATAGAAGAATTTCTGCACTGGTATCGTCTGTGAGGAGAGATTCTTGTAGGAATTCAATGTACTCCAATACAGATGTAAGTACCTATTGTATATCACTATATTTTTAGATCAGCATGTATTTTGTTAATCGGCGTGAATCCAACCTTTATCTGATCTAAATTTAGCTGTAGCAAAATGTATGATTAAAGGACACAATGTTGATTTTTGTAAGGAAAACTGTCTGCTACTTTTGCATTCTGAGCTGCATGAGTGTACTATCTCATATCAGTGGGTTTGATTACTTTGGTTATGCAGTGGGTTTTCAGTGTTTTTTTACTGTGTTGTCCTGACGTATCCCTAGCTCTTACATCATACTCCCTCCGTCCGGATTACATGTTGCAGAAATGGATAAAACTGGATGTATCTAGAACTGAAATACGCCTAGACCCATCCATTTATTTTCGGAAGGAGGGAATACATGTCAATATGTCATGCGTTTCTATTCTTCAGTACCTATTCCGTCTCTATTGTAGCATGTTTTATATTTGAAGCACCATTCTTCTATATAAGGCATGCAAGGGGAAGACGACTATGTTAGAATCTGAAGGGTTACAAACCAGGTCTTTGCAAAAGATCCAAACGCCAGGAGATAATAAACCAGCTCCATTTTTCATAGATACTGCTCCAGCACAGAGAAACCCAACTCCCATGATAATAAGCAGATTCCAGTGGACAAAGAACTAGTCCGCTCCAGTCCAGCAAAAGAATGTCAACTCCATTCTAAGAAGCGTGTGCGTATCCTCGCATCATGAAATTTTATAGCATGCTGATCATATTTTCTACATGTTTCTTACCCATCTCTCTTTTAGAAAATAAGGTTAAATGATAGAAGATTTCCTTCATTGGGATTGTATTCGAGCAAAATATCTTGCAGGAATTCTCTGTGCTCCAATGCTGATGTAAGTACCTGTTGTATATCACTATATTTTTACATCATCATGTATTTTGTTAACCGGCATGAATCCAACCTTTGTCTGGTCTAAAATTAGTTGTAGCAAAATGTTAAAGGCGCCAATGTTGATTTTCGTAAAGAAAACTTCCTGGTAGTTCTGCATACTGAGCTGCATGAGTGTACTATCTCATATCATGCACATTACTGAATTGTAGTGCTGCTCTAGTTGCCCATTCATTCATTGTGCCAATGTTGCTTTTGTATTACCTTACCTGGCTGATGATAGCTGTGCCATATTGTGTTAATTTGGTGTTGGCTAGTTGCCCAAACGTTCGTTGTGCCAATGTTGCTTTCGTATTATCTGACTTAGCCAATGATAGCAATGCTAGTGTCTAAATTTGGTGCAGGCTGCTGAAGATAAGAAGACAAACTCTGAAAATAGCAAGGCAACCCCATTGTTTCTTTCCAATAAATCTAGGCCAGGTAATATGCCAATAACTCATGATTAATCTGTTTGGTTCCCCTCCTAATTTATGTTGTGATGCAGTGGTTGAGACACTCTCCACTATCAATAATACAAGCCTGCCAAAATCGCCATCTGAATCTGTTCAGTATCCTCTGTCTCGAATGCAACAGAAAAAATGTATGTTTGTGAACCAATTAATGGCTAAAGTAATGATGGAAATGGTGGAGGAATCAGAGGTGCAGAGTCGTGAGACACAACAACTGATCAATGTTTTCAGAGACAGTGTAGCAAAGCAGCAAGAACTTGCCCACATGCTTATGGGCATCATCCATGCTGAGGTTGCAGATTGTGACGTTGTAGGTCGTTAGGTTCTGTTCATTTATTTGCACTGGCATCAATCTTTGATTCCCCAGTGGATGTAATTTCCTGTAATATATGCTGGATGTGCAATGTTTTTTCCTGTATGTCGTACCTTTGCTTGATCGGTTTTGGTCCTGTGCATAATTGCTCGTCGTAATGGGCTCAAATTATCTAATTTTTCCTAAAGACATGTACAAACTTTAGTGGGCCCATTAAGTTAATGGGCCGTTACCAGGCCGAAAGTTAATGGTCGGCCCTCTTAACTCCCGGGTCGTTAATAGGCTGACATCAAAGCGAGCAACAGGTGGGCCCAATTGATTTCACGGGCCGTTAACAGGCCGTTACTAAGTTCGGGCTACATATGGCCCAACAATACTGTGGGCCGTTAGCAGGCCGAAAGAGACAGCGGGCTTGTACTGGACCATGAAGAGCATGGGCCGCTAAGAGGCCGAAAGTCAGGTCGTATTGTAAATGGCCCAACTGTGTTGTTGGCCTTTAACAAGCCGAAAGAGAAACCGGGCTGGTATTGGACCATGAAGGGCACAGGCCGTTAAAAGGCCAAAACTCAGGTCCGACTACAAATGGCCCAACTCATTTATGGTCCGTTAACAGGCTGAAAGGTATACAGGGCCGGGAATTGGCCCAACACTTAAATGGGTCGCTAAAAGGCCAAAACTCAGGTCCGACTACAAATGGCCCAACAGATATATGGGCCGTCACCAGGCTGAAAAACACATCGAGCCAGAAATTGGCCCAACACTTAAATGGGTCGCTAAAAGGCCGAAACTCAGGTCCGACTACAAATGGCCCAACTGGTTTATGGGCCGTCAACAGGCTGAAAGACACACCGGGCCAAAAATTAGCCCAATATTTTAATGGGTCGCTAAAAGGCCAAAACATGTACATCGTGAAAATTGGCCCATCCACTGAATGGGCCGTTAACAGGCCGAAATCTCATCGGGCCGATATTGAGCCCAAATATATAGCGGGCTGTTAACGGGCTCGAACTGACGATGGGCTGCAATAGTGTCAAATCTTTAATGGGCCGTTAACTGGCCGAATTGGCACGTCTCGTATGGGCCGTGGACTTAAATGGACCTGACACAAGTAGGCCTTATATGGGCCGACCTGTTATTTTTTACTGGGCCGGCCTTTTTCACCGGAATGGGCCACTGTTGGGTCGTGCCACGTGTCGACCTATCATAGGCGCCTCCTGTCCAATGAGTGGATGACATATGTCCCAACGGTGAGGAAACACGTGTTTCCTCCAGCCAATGATGATTTTACACGTGGAAAATCCCCATTGGTCCGGGTTGTTAATGGGTTATCGGATCCAAAAGCGGACCCGATAGCTTAACGGCGTTCCGTTACGGTGGATGCCACGTGTCGGTCACCCTTGACGAAAGCACTTCTGTGACGCGTGATTTATCGTCATGGAAGTGGACACTTCCGTGATGATAATTTTGGTAATGTCATGGAACACTTCTACGACAGCACAGGTATGACTATCTTGATTCTGTCATAAATTTGTCATGGATGTACATGCATGACAGAAAACGTGACCTACTATGACAAACACGTATCATCACGGAAGTGTATTTTTTTGTAGTGAATGATGCGGCATCTGGGTATGGTAATCTGTTTACCGTACTTTAAGTTTGTTAGTCCACCGGTTGGTGGGTTGACACTGGGCCAATATTCAGGTGTGTGCTGATGTGTCTTTGTTTTCTTGCAGCATATAAGTATGATATCCATAGGGATGCTCAGCTTGATTTTAGTGGAAGTACACAAAATGTCCAGATGGTTTGTGTCCTCCATAATACTTCATAATGCATAATACATCGAATGGTTCTCTAATCATTCGTCGTCACCTTGAGCCATCGGACTATATGTTTGAATGGTGCTGCCAGCGTCGGCCATTAAGAAGAGTAAGAAGAAAGACAAAAAGAGAGATGGCTGCTTTACTTGTGGTTCGGAGGAACACTGGGCAAACAAGTACCCATACAAGTACCAAGAAGCCAGGACAGGACTCCAAGTATGTCAATGTCACTCTAAGCAACAATGATGGGGCATCTGGGTATGGTAATCTGTTTATCGTACTTTTAGTTTGTTAGTCCACCGATTGGTGGGTTGACACTGGGGCCAATGTTCATGTGTGTGCTGATGTGTCTTTGTTTTCTGGCAGCATATAAATACGAAATCCACAGGGATGCTCAGCTTGATTTTAGTGGAACTGCATAAAATTTTCAGATGGTTCGTGTCCTCCATAATACTTCATCATGCACAATACATCGAATGGTTCTCTAATCATTCATCGTCACCTTGAGCCACCGGACTATCAGATGACAAACTAATGACAAACCCTGCCCATTCTACAATCATAGGCATTACATATTTTGAATGGGAAAAGCTTGTCAAAGTTGACATTAGTTTAATATATTGGAATTGGAAAACCTTGTCAACTTTTTCTCATTGATGTTAGCCAGAAGACATGCATTTGATATTTTTGAGTGGGACGCCCTTTGTTGTGAGCAACGTCGATCGTTTTTTCCTATTCATGTCTTCAATTCAGAGGTAAATATTTACTCTGCTAAGATGCATAGTCACATGAATGTTGACTTATGTAAGATATTTTAAGAGTTTGTTCTGAATATTGTCTATGTAATGCCAGGCCTTCTGTTTGATTGCAAAGTTGAGCTTGGAATGTTGTGGCATGCAGCATCACGAGCTGTTCACCGTGCCTCCTGAGAATAATGCTTCGTATTGTTTTGCATGTCGATCTAATGCCAGTGATTTTTCTTGTTAGGAAGATCATCCTCTTCTGTTGTTTCCGTGCTTAAGAAGTTCATCGTCTTATGTTTCATTCATAGCCTATACGACAAGTCGGGTAGGTTAGACGTGAAACCATATGATCTTCCGACCAACTCATCATCTTAGGCCGTGAATGGATCATCATTTTCCAACTAAAACCGCTTGTAAAACTGACGCTTGTAAATAAAAGCAGATGGTCTTGGGCGAAGCGCTTGGTTGGTCGATTTCGACTAGTAAAATATACACTAGTCTCTCAAATTACACGTGTAACCCGCCGGTTTTACTTACAAACCTCGGGCCCTCGGTTTCATTACGCCTGTATTTTACGCGTTGTTTTCGATGACGAGTAAATTACACTTGTATCTTAAAACAGGTGTGAAATAAACCAGAGCCCCCAAGCGCGGCCTTACCGTTTCATGCCGTCTCAGTCTCTCGAAGGTTCTCATAGGTGTCCGATGATCCTGGCTTCCTGAATGAGAAGCGGGCGCTATATCAGACCATCCATAGTGCCCGCGAGTCCCTCTCCGTTGTCCTTTGAGTTGTTGCGCTCGCCGTGGTGCCGAGCATTGCTAACATGGTCAATGAACATGAGGATTCAGGAGATGACTTTATTTTGACTGGATGACAGTAAGGACCCACTAGGGCCATAGCCGTATGTACGCAAGTGCTTTCTTATTATGTACAACTATTTTGTTTTGCTTCCTCCTGGTTTTCTGACATCACGGTCCCACACCATTGTCAACCTATGTAGTTAATATAAATGATAGAATTGCACAAGGTGCGACCGACAGCTGGGACTAAGCAACTCGAGCAGTATTTGTGTTTATGAGGCGTGAGCACAGCAGAGTTTTTCTTGGCGATGTTTTCATTGTTGTTCAGAGAAGAGCAGGGTATTAACTAGGCGGGTTGTGGCCCGTCTAGCCCAGGACAGTTATCCAGCCAAGATATTGATTTTTTTCAAGATGAAAATGGCTAGCCCAACTATACTTTTTTTGAGGAATACCCAGGCAAGGTCAACTTGTTATTCTCCGCCCCCCCCCCCCAATCTTTCCTAGGAGGGATGCATTAGGCTTAACAGGAAAATGGGCTTTAAAAAGTAATAAATGGAATGTAATTATAAAAACTGGGTAGTAGCTATAAAAAAATGCACCAAACACGAAATTAGTTTATAAAATATTATTTGTCGGTTTTGAAAATCTTAATTTTTAATTGTTGCGCACGCAATGTTTTGTTAGATTTTTACGTAATACAAATTCATATTTAATCTGACTAGAAATTTCAGGATAAAAATATTTTGGATCCCATCAAAATGTGGGGAATTTATTGAATTCTGTATTGAACGGTTGGTTGAAATTATTAGTCATTGTCCTAGCTAGAAAACGGGATGTACTTTTAACAAACCGTAAATGGGTTGTAGTAAATTCCATTAGAATTCAAAAATGGGTTGTACATTCTTACAAATCAGAAATGGGCTATAAGTTCTCCGCCACACACTTATGGGCCTACTAAGTTGACGCGTCCCCTAAAAAAAGTTGACGCATATGCAAGGCTTTGTCAACTTATTATAGTCAACACACGGTTCTAGCAGCAGTGGCCGTTGGATGTCCATCCAACGGATGCCGTGCTTCTTCTTCAATCTCGGATATTCTAGTTTCACCGGCCCAAAAAATGATTCCTCCCCCTGACATTTGGGGCGCACAATTTCGGAAGCTGAACCATGAGCCTACTAAGTTGACGCGTACCAAGGGCTTTGTGAACTTAGTCAATATAAACGATTCTAGCTACAGTGACCGTACGATGTCCATCCAACGGTCGTAGTGCTTCTTCAACACCTGGTCTTATTGCTCTAGCCGCCCAAAGCAGCGCCGGTCGTGCCGCCTACTCCTCCCTCCCATGGTCGGCTGTGCTGTCGTGGAGGCCTCACCGCCCCCTACTACTCCCACCAGTGGCCAGGCCATCCCTCCACTCACCCACACCCCCTGTTATTCTGCGGCGGCGGCAGCCTCACACCGCAGTCGAACCAGTGAACCCTCGTACTCCTCTCCACGCGGGCTTCCACTACCGCGTCTTCCCTGGCTCCGCGTCGTCCCCTTCCTAGGCCTCGCCGTCGTCCACCGCCCTGGTGCTCTCGGCGCGGCGTGGTCAATGTGGTCAAGGAATGACTTCCATCGGAAGAGTAATGTGTGTGGAGAGGCTGACAGTTGGGTCCATGGCGGCCGCAAGGAAGTGCCTCCTTATTACGCGCAAAATAATTATTCCTGCACCTGACAGCAGGGACCCACCGGACGGGCCACCATATTTCGCGAAAAAAATGTTTCCCCCTGACTGCTGGGACCCACCAGCTACATCTTTGCACGCAAGAAAGTGCGGCCGGGCAAAAAAACGATTCGCCCCCCTGACTGTTGGTACCCACTAGCTATATCTTCGTACGCAAGGAAGTGCTTGACAGTCGGGACCCACCCGGTCGAAGCGTATGTAGCGTTGTCATTCCGGTCGCGAACGTGTACGTACATACTGGTCGATGTAGAGCGTGCATGTGTCATAGTAGAGGCGCGCATGTAGCATGTACACGTACGTACAGCGGTCAGTGTGCAAGAAAGAAAATACGGCCATGTACGTACATACAGGCGGGGTCTCAAACGCCTACTCGTGCGTACGTACGGACAAGGCTCGTGTACATGGCTGGGTCGGAACGGAGAAACTGCGTCGTCGTCGTGTTCATGGGGAGGCAATGGAATGCGTCGTGTTCATCGAGAGGCAACGGAACGCGTGGGAGCCAACCGGCTTGGATGGAACAGCCGATGGAAACGAGGTCTGGCGTACCATAGAACGTAGGAAACGGCCTTGTGTTCGACCGGCCACGGTCGAAATGGGATCATGTTCATCGGGAGGGGTCTGGGGTACCGCAAGACAGAGGAAACGGGCCTCCTACGGTCGAAACGGGGGTCCTATTGATCAGGAGGGGTGTGGCGTACCGCAAAACGGAGGAAACGGACTTGTGTTGGAGCGCTACGGTCGAAACGGGGGTCCTGTTCATCGGGAGGGGTGTGGCATGCCGCAAAACGGGACTCCACGGGATACTGTTCATCTCCACCGTCGACCCCCTCCAGCCTCCACGGGCTACTGTTCATCCACCATCAACCTCCTCCAGCCTCCACCTGTGACTGTTCATCCACGGGCTCCTGTTCATCCAGCCTCCATCGTGCGCTACTCCACTGGCTACTGTTCAACCAGCCCTCTCCACGTGCTCCTGTTCAACCACCCCTCCACGGGCTACTGTTCATCCAGCCCTCCACCGTCTATTGTTCATCCAGCCCTCCACGGGGTCCTGTTCATCCAGCCCCAACCGGCTCGATCGATCGGGGTCCTGTTCATCCAGAGGCAACACCATGGGGTCCTAGTCATCCACCCCTATCGGGAACTGTTCATCCACCCCCCCCCCAACAACGCTCACTGTTCATCCAGAGGTAGCATCGATCGGCTTCAGTTAGCAACAGTAGCGAAGGAATCGCTCGATCGGGTTCAGTTAACAGCAATTGATCGATCGCCGGGGTTCAGTAACGCTTAGCCTGCAGTGCAATCGCTCAGGTTCAGTTAGAGCCCAACGCCTCGCTCGGGTTCAGTTAGTGCCCAACGCCTCGCACCCACGCGCATGCGTGTACGAGAGAAACGCACATCGCTCGGCCCCGACCACCCACCGTAACCAGGAACACCCTAATATTTTCCTCGCCCTCGCTTCTACCACGGTTTTTTCCGTCATGGAAGGCCCAAAGAATGTCACGCAACTGCTTCTCTGGCCCGCCTAGGACGAAAAGCCCATTTTCTGTCATGATTTATTGCCATAGAAGTAGGAGCCCACCACATCTATGATGATACCGGGTTTTGTCATAATTATGGTCATAGAAGTGTCATAATTATGACAGAAAAAATTCGTTCGGCCCGAAATGTCGCTGATGTGTCTTTTTTTGTAGTGTGTTATGTTTACATGAATAAAACCTTCTATGGTCATACACCCAATGTAAATGGTTTATTGAATATCGATCGTAGTGATACACATATTCATAATATTGATGCCAAAAGATGCAAAGTTGATAATGATAGTGCAACATATTTGTGGCACTGCTGTTTAGGTCATATTAGTGTAAAGCGCATGAAGAAACTCCATGCAGATGGGATTTTGTAATCACTTGATTATGAATCATTTGATACTTGCGAACCATGCCTCATGGGCAAGATGACTAAAACTCCGTTCAACGGAACAATGGAGAGAGCTAATGACTTATTGGATATAATACATACCAATGTATGCGGTCCGATGAGTGTTCAGGCTCGCGGCGGGTATCATTATTTTCTGACCTTCACAGATGATTTGAGCAGATATGGGTATATCTACTTAACGGAACACAAGTCTGGAACATTTAAAAAGTTCAAAGAATTTCAGAGTGAAGTGGAGAATCATCGTAACAAGAAAATAAAGTTTCTACGATCTAATCGCAGAGGCGAATATTTGAGTTACGAGTTTGGCCTTCATTTAAAACAATGTGGAATAGTTTCAAAACTCACGCCACCTGCAACACCATAGCGTAATGGTGTGTCCAAACATAGTAGCCGTACTTTATTTGATATGGTGCGATCTATGATGTCTCTTACTGATTTACCACTATCATTTTGGGGTTATGCATTAGAGACAGTTGCATTCACATTAAATAGGGCACCGTCTAAATCCGATCAGACAACACCGTATGAACTATGGTTTGGCAAGAAACCAAAGCTGTCGTTTCTTAATGTTTGGGGTTGTGATGCTTATGTGAAAAAGCTTCAGCCTGATAAGCTCGAACCCAAATCGGAGAAGTGCGTCTTCATGGGATACCCAAAAGAGATTGTTCGGTACACCTTCTATCACAGATCCGAAGGCAAGATCTTTGTTGCTAAGAATGGATCCTTTCTAGAGAAGGAGTTTCTCTCGAAAGAAGTGAGTGGGAGGAAAGTAGAACTTGATGAGGTAATTGTACCTTCTCTCGAATTGGAATGTTGCTCATCATAGAAATCGGTTCCAGTGATGCCTACACCAATTAGAGAGGAAGCTAATGATAATGATCATGAAACTTCAGATCAAGTTATTACCGAACCTCATAGGTCAACCAGAGCACGTTCCGTGCCAGAGTGGTACGGTAATCCTATTCTGAAAGTCATATTACTAGACCATAATGAAACTGCAAACTATAAGGAAGCGATGATGAGCCCAGATTCCGATAAATGGCTTGAGCCCATGAAGTCTGAGATAGGGTCCATGTATGAGAACAGAGTGTGGACTTTGGTGGACTTGCCCTTTTACCGGCAATCCATTGAGAATAAATGGATCTTCAAGAGGAAGACGGACACTGATGGTAGTGTTACTATCTACAAAGCTCGACTTGTCGCAAAAGCTTTTCGACAAGTTCAAGGTGTTGAATACAATGAGATTTTCTCACTCATAGCAATGCTTAAAGTATGTCTGAATCATGTTAGCAATTGCCGCATTTTATGAAATCTGGCAAATGGATGTCAAAACTACATTCCTTAATGGATTTCTTAAAGAAGAGTTGTATATGATGCAGCCAAAAGGTTTTGTCGATCCTAAAGGTGCTAACAAAGTGTGCAAACTCCAGCGATCCATCTATGGACTGGTGCAAGCATCTCGGAGTTGGAATATACGCTTTGATAAGGTGATCAAAGCATATGGTTTTATAAAGACTTAAAGTGAAGCATGTATTTACAAGAAAGTGAGTGGGAGCTCTGTAGCATTTCTGATAGTATATGTGGATGACATATTGTTGATCGGAAATGATATAGAATTTCTGGATAGCATAAAAGGATACTTTAATAAGAATTTTTCAATAAAATACCTCCGTGAAGCTGCTTATATATTGGGCATCAAGATCTATAGGGATAGAGCAAGACGCTTGATAGGACTTTCACAAAGCACATACCTTGATAAATTTATGAAGAAGTTCAAAATGGATCAGTCAAACAAAGGGTTCTTGCATGTGTTACAAGGTGTGAAGTTGAGTTAGACTCAAAACCTGTCCACGGTGGAATATATAGAGAGAGAATGAAAGTCATTCCCTATGCCTCAGTCATAGGTTCTATGAAGTATGCCATGTTGTGTACTATACCAATTGTGTGCCTTGCCAAGGGTTTGGCAAGGAGGTACAAGAGTGATCTAGGAGTGAATCACTAGATAGCGGTCAAAAATTATCCTTAGAGGAATAAGGAAATATTTCTCGGTTATGGAGGTGATAAAGAGTTCGTCGTAAAGGGTTACGTCGATGCAAGATTTGACACTAATCCAGATGACTATGAGTCTCGATCTGGATACATATTGAAAGTGGGAGCAATTAGCTAGAGTAGCTCCATGCAGAACATTGTAGACATATAAATTTGCAAAATACATCTGGATCTGAATGTGACACACCCGTTGACTAATCCTCTCTCACAATCAAAACATGAACACACCTTAGTACTCTTTGGGTGTTAATCACATGGCGATGTGAACTAGATTATTGACTCTAGTAAACTCTTTGGGTGTTAGTCACATGGCGATGTGAACTATGGGTGTTAACCACATGGCGATGTGAACTAGATTATTGACTCTAGTGCAAGTGGGAGACTAAAGGAAATATGCCCTGGAGGTAGTAATAAAGTTTTTATTTTATATTTCCTTATATCATGACAAATGTTTATTATTCATGTTAGAATTGTATTAACCGGAAAGTTGATACATGTGTGGATACATAGACAAAACACCGTGTCCCTAGTAAGCCTTGACTAGACTAGCTCGTTAATCAAAGATGGTTAAGTTTCCTAACCATAGACATGTGTTGTCATTTGATGAACGGGATCACATCATTAGGAGAATGATGTGATGGACAAGACCCATCTGTTAGCTTAGCTTATTGATTGTTCAGTTTTATTGCTATTGCTTTCTTCATGTAATATACATATTCCCTTGACTATGAGATTATGCAAATCCTGGACAACGGAGGAATGCCTTATGTGCTATCAAACGTCACAACAAAACTGGGTGATTATAAAGATGCTCTACAGGTATCTCGAAGGTGTTTGTTGGGTTGGCATAGGTCGAGATTAGGATTTGTCACTCCGAGTATTGGAGAGGTATCTCTAGGCCCTCTCGGTAATGCACATCATAATAAGACTTGCAAGCAATGTGACTAATGAGTTAGTTGCGGGACGATGTATTACTTAACGAGTAAAGAGACTAGCTGGTAACGAGATTGAACTAGGTATGTAGATACCGACGATCGAATCTCGGGCAAGGAACATACCGATGACAAAGGGAATAACGTATGTTGTCATTACGGTACGGCCGATAACAGATCTTCATAGAATATGTGGGAACCAATATGAGCATCTAGGTTCCGCTGTTGGTTATTGACCGGAGAGGTGTCTCGGTCATGTCTACATAGTTATCGAAACCGTAGGCTCCGCACGCTTAATGTTCTATGACTATTTTGTATTATATGAGTTATGTGATTTGATGACCGAAAGTTGTTCGGAGTCCCGGATGAGATCACGGACATGAGAGGAGTTTTGAAATGGTCAAGAGGTAAAGATTGATATACAGGACGGTGGTATTCGGACACCGGAAGTGTTCCGGGGGTACGGGGTACATATCAGGTCACCGGAAGGGGTTCCGGGCATCCCCCCAGCAACTACATGGGTCTAATGGGCCAAGAGGGGGGAAGACCAGCCCCTAATGGGCTGGTACGTTCCATGTAGGCCGAAATAGGAGGGGAAGGAAAGAGGAGAAGAGAGAAAGGAAGGGGAGGGATTCGGCCTCCCCTATCTTCCCTCCTCCCTCCTCCTTCCTTCCCCCTTCGGAAGTTATGATAAGGGGGGCTGAATTGCACTAGGTCCCCAAGTAGGATTCCTCCTAATTGGGCGCCCCCGTGGTTGCTCCCTCACCCTCCAACCTATATATATGAGGGGGGCGCCTAGAACACACAACAACGTATGTTTGCCGTGTGCGGCGCCTCCCTCCACAGTTTACTCGTCTGGTCATACTGTCATAGTGCTTAGGCGAAGCCCTGCGTGGATCACTTCACCATCACCGTCACCATGCCATCGTGCTGACGAAACTCTCCCTCGACACTTTGCTGGATCAAGAGTTCGAGGGACGTCATCGAGTTGAACGTGTGCAGAACTCGGAGGTATCGTACGCTCGGTGCTTGATCGGTCGAAACGAGAAGAAGTTCGACTACATCAACCGTGTTGTCAAACGCTTTCAATTTCGGTCTATGAGGGTACGTGGACACACTCTCCCACACTCGTTGCTATGCATCTCCTAGATAGATCTTGGGTGAGCATAGGAATTTTTTTGAAATTGCATGCTATGTTTCCCAACAAGGAGGTGATGTATTACGGAACGAGTAAAGAGACTTGCTGGTAACGAGATTGAACTAGGTATGAAGATACCGACGATCGAATCTCGGGAAAGTAACATACCGTTGGACAAAGGGAATTACTTGTGTTGTCATAATGGTTCGGCCGATAAAGATCTTCGTAGAATATGTAGGAGCCAACATGGGCATCCAGGTTATGCTATTGGTTATTGACCGAAGAGGTCTCTCGGTCATGTCTACATAGTTCTCGAACCTATAGGGTCCGCACGCTTAACGTTCGATGACGATATAGTATTATATGAGTTATATGATTTGGTGATCGAATGTTGTTCGGAGTCCCGTATGAGATCACGGACATGACGAGGAGTCTTGAAATGGTCGAGGGGTAAAGATTAATATATAGGACAATAGTATTCGGAGACCAAAAGTGTTTCGGGGGGGTACCGGGTACTTATCGGGTCACCGGAAGGGGTTCCGGGCACCCCCGACAAAAGATATGGGCCTTATGGGCCAAGAGGGGAAACGCCCCAGCCACAAGGGGCTGGTGTGCCCCCCATATGGGCCAGCCAAGGAGGAGAGGGAAAGAGGGGAAGGGAAAGGAAAGAGAATAATAGGATTCCCCCTTCCTTCTCCCTCCCCCTCTCTTTCCTTCCCCCTCGATATATATGGCAGGGGGCGCGCGGCTTGGGAGGAGCCCAACTAGGATTCGGTCCTACTTGGGGTGCCTCCTGGCCTCTCCCCCTCCCACCTTTATATATATAGGTATGCTAAAGTGAGCCTGAGCGCATAATTATCTATCCTGCGTGCGTCGCTCTCAGGAAGTTAGCGATCCTGCCTTCTGCCTAATCTTAGAAAGCATCGTAACGATAGACCAACGATTACTACTCGTGCCTTTGCTCGGCATAACCACCTATTAATCTGTTTACTACTACACCTGTAGCTTCTTCGTCCACCACATAATTAGGATGCATAGTAATAAGCTAAGAAAAAAATAGTAACAATAGTAATTAGATTACTGCTTGAGCACCCACCATCTACACTATGGTGGTACTCACACATGCAAGTAAAGGTAAACATGTGTAGTTGTATTACTATACAAGATTGTTCTTTTTCAATTGTAAATGATTGTACATTTTATGGTAACATCGTGTAAAGTATGTAATTCTTAAATTTCATGCTGCCTATATTGTGTTACTATATCTGCTAGTTTTTTACCATCCGGAGAGTTGTGTGTACCAGATAGTAACAGATTTAATTTCATTACTATATTTGCCAATTATTTTACCAGGGTGAGGAGAATGCTCTGTTTGCGGGACGGAAAGTTGTGCATTCTTGGTAGTAACTGGGCAGTAATCGATTTAATTCCATTACCATCATTAGCAATACATGCCAATTGGTTGGTTGAGCGGTGCACGAAGCGGACGTTTAGCGGCCCGAGCGTACGATTAGAGTTAATACGCTCACGCATAGTATAGCGCCACCGTGTGTGTGTGTGTGTGTGTGTGTGTATATATATATATATATATATATATATATATATATATATATATATATATATACGCGTACTGCCATATATATTTATTTCATATATATGTGTGTGTAAAACTGTGTCTATCATAGCTTGCCACAGAACTAGTTAAGTCTTGCTAAACACTTAACGGTTTAAAAATAAGTAAAAAAAATATGAAATAAATAGGGTAGCCTCACTCTAATATATATATATATATATATATATATATATATATATATATATATATATATAGTGTTACTATTCATCTCCCATGGTGCAGAATAATTTATTCTTCACCCGAGGTAATCTTACGATCATTTCATAAATATAAATTACATTTCAAATACAAATAGTTACATTCATGCTGATGTAGTGCATAAAATTTGTCATAACAAAAAATAGGTCAAAAATTGTATTTTATGTATATTTTACACTATGTTTTTACATTTGTAATTTTACGTAACATAAAATATTTTTTACGACGATTGTAGGTTTTCTTACGTTCTCTTTTTATGTCTAAAATAAAACAAAATTTACGGAACGTAAAATTACGGTGCATAGATGTTGAAATAGAGGTGGGTGAAGAATAACTATTCCTCACCCAGCATGACGAATAGTCAATCCCTATACAGCCCGTCTATTCTGATAATATTATCAGAATAGTTATTCTGATAACACTTTCGCACTGCATGCTCAACGCGAGGGCACTGCACTTTCTTTAGCGAGAGCACTGCATTACCGGGACTAGTGAACTTCGTGCCGGAAAAAACTGTGCGTAGTGTTTTTTCGATACAGTTTTTGCTTTAGTTTTTTAACCGTTTATTGGAACGAGGCGTGTAATATACCGTTGGAAAGCTTCGGATTAGGCGCAACTTCGCCATGTTGAACACTTTTCGAGATTCCCCGCGGTTTAAGAGCATTTTCAAAAACGGTGCGGCCCACAAAGAGTGGCAGCGAGCGTTTTTTCGCGGTTTTTTTCTAAATCGCTCGTCCGAATGAGGCAAATGATACACCGTTGGATAGATATCATTGAGGCGCATTTTTTTCATAACTATTGTTTTCTCTAATTCGTTATGGTTTAAGAGCAGTTTCAAATTTACTAAATCGCGGAATTCTGTTTTTCAAATTTTTTCAAGTTTTCGGTACTGTTTTCGCTCCAGTTTTTTAACCGTATGTCGAAATAAGGCGTGTAATATACCGTTGAAAAGCTATGGACGAGGTGCAACTTTCATATGTTGAAATGTTTTTTAGATTCCTTATGGTTTTAAGTTAATTTTGAAAATCATGTGGTGAACGATGAGTGGCAGCGGCCGTTTTTCATGAAATTTTTACAAACCGCTGATCGGAATGATTCAAACGATATGCTGTTGGAAAGATATCGATGAGGCGTAACTTTTTCATGTAGAACACTCTCTGTAATTCTTTACGATTTAAGAGGAATTTCAAATTTAACGAAATACGGACACTCTGTTTTTCGCGACACCATAATCAACGTGTGCACTGCATCAGACAAAAGAATGCACTGCTTCGGACTGAAAACCGCACTGCATCACACATGCAAACGAGGTTCTTGATTTCTTTTGTCTTTTTGTAAAAAAAATGTTGTCTTTTTTTCTAACAAGTGGGCCGCAGGAAGTGAACGAGGGAACTACATCTAATAAGAAGCGAACCTCGGGTTTCTGTCATGAACACGATAGAGTGAATTAACGTTTTTTTCTATGGCGTCTTTGTAAGTGTACTGCAATAGTTTTTATAAAAATCTTTGTGTTTGTTTTCAGGTGAACTGAATACACCCAACATATACATTACATACAAGAATTCATTCACATGGCCAAAATAATATGAAAACACACAAACAGACACACTAAACTACCATGGCGCAGTGCTGCCAGGCAGAATTGATCTGCACACCGCTCGCACTGACCTACACGCACACACCGGCGACCTACTACAGCAGCGAGTCAACCGAACTGCATGGAGGCGGCAACCGAGCTGCACAGGGGGCAAAATAACTCCACGAGACCTTTTGCGAGCTGCTTCCCACGCACCACAGACTGCACACATGCACGGGACGCACTGCACGAACGCGCCGGCGGACTGCAAGGAGGCGAGCTCACCCGAAGCAGCGCAAACTACATGCAAGCAAAAACTGCAATTTTTTGCAAGTGTACCACATCACTTGCGTGGCCGAGCTGCACGTCAATGGTCGCTGGACTGCAGAGGAGGCCATCATACTGCATGTTCTCACCGTCCGCACTGCAGGCACCCACTATAGCACTGCACATTCTCGCCGTCCGCACTGCATACACCCGCCATCGTACTGCACATGCTCACCAGAAAATGCTAGCTCAGGGAAATAATCCTGCAAACAACAGCTGTCGAAACTGCACACCGGCGGGCCGCGAGTTGCCCTCTCTGGAGATGTGGGCTGCAGTAAAGTGAACTTCAGTGCACTGTTAGAAAAAGATGCAGAACGGATGCTACCAAAGTACACTGCCTCATGAGACGAACCACAAAACAGGGGGGCAGTGATGTAGTTGAGCACGACCCCGTGCACGCGGTGAGCTGATAGTGGTGGAGTGCTAGACTGCGTGCCACATCGGGCCGCACTGCAACAGGGCAAGCTCGAGAAGAAAGTCGTGGCGGGTCCAGGCGCGCCTCTGACGCCCGAGGTGCTCGCGCAGATGGCCGGCGAGAGGGTGCTGATGGCTGTGCCAGGGCTCGTGGCGGCCGGAGCGGGTCTTGCGAGCTGCCGCCCACGAGCCGCGGACTGCACAAGCGCACGCGCCGCACTGCCACTAGTCGAACGCGCCTTGGGGAGGAGGCCGCGGGGCCGCGTCGGAGGTCGAGATGTGGAGCACCCCTCCTCCTGCATGTGGCACCAGGACAGCGCAGGGGGCCGTCGCAGCTTGTCTCCTCCGGCGGGTCAACCCGGCCTGGATCTGGCGCCGGGGCGTTGCGGGGGGCTCGCCGCACCTTGGATTCAGCACCGGCGTGGCCTCGATCGATAGCTTGGAGTTGCAGGATGGCTGGGCATGGCCTGGATCCGATGGCTGGGAGTCGTGGAGGTCGCCGCGACCTGGATCCGGCGATGGGAAGTCGCGGGGCGGCGACGGTCGGGAGGAGGAGTATGCGGGGCGGCGTCGGGCGGGAGGAGGAGTAGGCGAGGCGCCGCCGCGCGGGAGGAGGAGGAGGCGGGGCGGCGCCGGGCGGGGGAGGAGGAGGAGGTGGGGCGGCGCCCGGCGGGAGGAGGAGGAGACGGGGCAGCACCGGGCGGGAAGAGGAGGAGGATGCGGGGTGGCGCCATGCGGGACGGGAGGTGGATGGGGAGGGGATGGGTGGGTGGGCGGGCGGGCACTAGTAGGGCGGTGGCGATTTTTTGTCTGTTCCAGTGTTAGACATAGTGTTATCAGAATAAGACAAGTGTTATTAGAATAAGGTCTTAAGGGTGTTATCAGAATAGACCCACCCTACACACACACACACACACACACACACACACACACATAAACACTATTCTGATCTCGGGATCAGAATAATATTCTGATCACAACCTGAACCACCTGAGTAACGCGCGTGAACTTCCCACTGTACGAACCCGACCTTCGGGCTATCTTCGCAACCGTGGCTTACCCCGTGAACTATTCTGGCTAGTCGTGTTCTATATGATGTTAGTGTAATCTAGAAACGTTTTTTAGCAACTAAATACCGGTTTTAAATAGGAATCTCGCTCGTTGGCGGATTTTATTCTCGGGTCGTGATGAAATTGTGTTTTTTGCAATTTTACTGCCTGAGTTCTTCGACCTGAACTTCTCCGAGTGTTAGGTTGAACTTCCGCCAATATTGCCCAAATGGGGCTTGCCATATACCGTTGGAAAGCTATGGACAACAGTATCGTGACCCAAGTTAAATTTTTGGCAAAATGTAAGCGGTTTAAGAGCAGTTTTGAAAACCGTTTTTTCTTCATACAAAAAACGTGAATCGTATTTTCGATCGCATTTCTAAACCGTTTATCGGAATGAGGCAAATAATATGGCCTTGGAAAGCTGATGAAAAACCGCTCCTTCCACATGTTGAAAGTTTTCTCTAATTCCCTATGATTAAAGAGTAATTTGGAAAATCGTAAAATTTCACAAACCGAACACCCGAGTTCATATTTTCGATGTCAGTTCTAAATGGCTAATCCAATTGAGGCAAACGATATGGCGTTAGAAAGCTTATGAAAATGCCCTACTTTTTCATGTTGAAAGTTTTTTCTAATTTTCAACAGTTTAAAAGTGACTTATAAAACAGTTGAAGCTGCACTGAGTTCGTATTTTTGAGCTAATTTTTAACCGTACGTCCGAATGTAGCAAATGATATGGCGTTCGAAAGCTTGAGGAAATGCGAAATTGTTTGCTATATATTGTTTCTCCCAATTCCTTACTGTTTTAAGTCAGTTTTGAAAATGGCTAAAAACGTATTTCCGCCGTAATTTCAACAAACTTTATCGGAATTGGACAAATAATATATTTTTGATGGTTTTCTCTAATTCCTAGCCGTTTTCAAGTAATTTCGAAAACGACAGGATCATTCATGCTGCCTTTATCGTGAAACAGATTCTTCAAATATGCACCGCGTGAAGAACTTGAACTTCTCGGCATGTGTACTTGAAGTTCACTCTGTTTTTTCACGTGCTTTTCTTGCTCGTAGCTCTTCATCCACTACTCATAGCTCTCCATCCACTCACTAGAATTGAGCAAGTGATATACCGATGGAAAGCTGTTGTAAACACACAACTTTCCCGTGTTGATCATTCTTTCATACTTGTGACGATTTTAAAAGTTTTTCATCTGAAATTCATTTAGTGTAGTTGGTGAACTTCATGTTGTTTTCACGTTGAACTTCTGCGACATATTTTCGTTTGTAATTTTGTCATCAATTTCGTCAGTGTTACACAAATGATATTCTTTTTGTACAAACCTCTCACAATATTTTTTAACTTTCTCCGTCCGAGGACTTGAACTTACACAAATGATATTCCTATCGTTTTGAAATAAATTAGAAAATGACGAGATCATGATTTCTGCCTTCATCGCGAATGGAAATGCATTGCGTGAAGTGGTTGAACTTCTCGGGCATATCTGTTTGAACTTCACTCTGTTTTTGACGTGCTGTTTTTTGCAATGCGTGAAGTAGTTGAACTTCTCGGGCAGTCTGTTTGAACTTCACTCCGTTTCACTTTATTGTATTTTTCTTATATGAAATATACACCATGTAGTACGTGAACTTCCGGTTGTTATCACTTTGAACTTCTCTCTGGTTTGAGAGAATTATTTTAAAACACAAAAAATAACATATTTTTAATGTATTTTGGATCTAAATACAGGGTGAACCTGTCTCACAAGAATGTTTTAAACTTTTCCTCGGCGAGCAATTGAACTTCTAGGAACCATTTTTTCCATTTATGAGTTGTTTTTAAAAGTGCAAAAAATGGCATTGTGTTTTTTTATTTTTTGAACAGGTAAATCCTAGGTTTTAATAAACTCCAAACCTCTCTGTTATTTTAATTTGAACTTCACCTTTTCATATTTTGAGTAAAGAATTGTATTCGATTTTTATACAGAAAAAAATTGAACATGGAAATAAGAGGTGAACCTCTCTCGCAAGAATTTTTGAACTTACCTGGACAGAGCACTTGAACTTCTTTCAACAAACCTTTTATGCTTTTATTTTTCTATATTTTTATTCACACCTGAAATGCATTCCTTGCAGTACTTGAACTTCTCGTTGTTTTCACTATGAACTTCTGTCGCATTTTTGTGTGTACGTTGAATTACACACAATTGAAGGTCGAACACCATTTTTTGCCATTTTAAAACATGTAATTGGAGGACGAACGTCCCGCAATATAAATTCTGAACCGTGCACGGTAGTGCACGTGAACTTCTTGCAACAAATCTGAGTTTTTCATATACTTCAAAATTCTCTATTATTTTGAATTGAACTTCTTAGTCTTATTCTTAGAAAAAATATGTTTACAAATAAGCATCAAACTTTTTTTAAAATTGAGCATCACACATTTATTTTTCCTAGAAATGGAAAGAATTTGAGTTTTATGTAAACATCAAACTACTCCTTTTATTTTAATTTGAACTTCTTTAATTTTATTCTTTAGTAACGAATAGAAACCTGTTTTTTTTATAAATATTGAACTTCTCTATTTTTTTAATTTGGACTTCTTGGTTTATTTGAAATGCTTTCTTTTTCCATGTGGACATCTAAATACATGGTGAACCTCTTTCAGAAGAATTTTTGAACTTTCCCGGGCCGAGCACTTGAACTTCTAGCAACAAAACTTTTAGACTTTACCTTTTTATTGTATTTTTCTCATACGAAACACACACCATGCAGTACGTGAATTTCCGACAGTTATCACTTTGGACTTCTCGTTGTTTGTCTTTTTGTAATGGAAAAAATCTGAGTTTTTTAGACATCGACCCACTCTAACTTTTTACACAACAAAATTATAGTTTTTTCCACTTTCTACGATTTGTTTTTTTGTCTCGCGACATTTTTAGGCATTTTTTTGTTGTCAGTGAAATGTCCTAGACGGTCCTTTTTTAATTTATGAATTTTTTCGGTATATGGTACACGTGAACTTACGAATTTCTAAAACGTGAACTTCGCATTTATATCTAAAACATAAATTTCTAAAACATAACGGTTAAGCTTTCGTTTCGAACAACATGCACCATTTTGTTTTGACCGTTCCTCAGAATAAGAATATTTATACACCTTTGAACGTTCTCGGGCTGTGCACTTGAACTTCTAGCAACAAAATTTTTAGACTTCGCCTTTTTATTCCTATTTTCTCAGAAGAAACACACACCATGCATTACGTCAACTTCCGTCTATTGTCAATTTAAACTTCTCTTTGATTTCATTTTACTAACAAAAAAAAGTCTGAGTTTTTTATGGACATCGAACCGTTCTAACTTTTTTTTTCAACGTCTTTGTGTGCTTTTTAGAAATGTGAAAGTTGGAGTTTTGTTAGAAACGTCGAACTTCTTCGTTATTTGAAATTGAACTTATTCGTTTTATTCTTTAGTAACAAGGAAAATCCGATTTTTTTCAAATAAATATCAAACTACTCCGCTTTTTCCAATTGAACTTCTTGGTTTTATTCTCTAGTAACGTGAAATCCTGAGTTTTTTTATATACATTGAACTACTTTGTTTTTCGAAATTAGATTTCTTGGTTTTAGTCTTTTAACTTTAGGGAAAATCTGAGTTTTTATAAACATTAAATAACTTCACTTTTTTAATTTTGGACTTCTTGGTGTTATTCATTAGTAACGGGAAAAGTCCTAGTTATGTAATAAATATCGATCTGATCAATTATTTAAAGTTGAACTCCTTATGGTCTTCCCTTCAACAAATTTGCATTTTCCAATTTTTGTGCATTGAACTACTGCGTTATTTTATTTCTGAACTTCTAGCTTCCATTCACAAATAACGAGGATAATCTGATTTTTTTAATAAATATCAAACTGCTGCATTATTGTAATTTGGACTTCTTGATTTTGTTTCTTTTTAGTAACGAAAAAATCATATGTCTGTATCTTCACTATTTTAATTTGAACTTCTACATTTTTTTAGACACGGAGGAAATATGTTTGTATGACTTTTTGAAGTGCTCTGTTATTTTAATTCGACCTTCTTTGGATTTTTTATTGTGAAAATATCTTTTTTGTTACTTATTTTGAGCTTCCGGACCCTCGACTATAAACTTTTCACAACATGTTTTCTTTCTCTCTCTCTCTCTCTCTCTCTTTTGGTTTAGTTCACACCAAATTTGTGCATTTTTTTATTTCAGGAAATTTTCAACATGGTGTATTTATTGTTTGATGTAACTTCTTGTTCTCTGCACTTATTTATCTGGTTTATTGTCTTCGAACCTACAAACTTCTGAAACCCAAACTTCACATGTTAATTTGAACCTTTTTCCATGTACCCATGAAATTTTTCTCCATGCGTTTTAACTTGTTTTCTTTCTCTAATTTTCCATGGTTTTTTCCTAGCAAACCTCTCGGGTTGCAGTCTCAATTTTTTGTAGACCTGCAAGTAGTGTACTGCTCTCAGGAATTTTCCTTTCTTGCCTACACTGAACCAGCGAGTTACTAGTATCCATATGAATTTTTTTTATACAACGAGCTGAAGCATGCACAATTGTTGAACTTCATAAGTTTCCACATCTTGTATGAAAAGTGTAGAAAAAACTAGTAAAATGCACAAAAATCAAGTCGTGCTATCCACATGGCATGGAAAGCATGACCAAAATTTCCATTGCCTGAACTAGCTTCACATGGTAGCTTATCCACTACTGGCCATGTATTGGAACATCAAAACTCCATGTGGAATGAATATTAAAATCTCAAAGTAAGCTGATAGTTGAACACAAGAATAGCCGATGTTATGGAATCTATAATCATATACTCGCTACAGGAAATAATTTTTTTGCCATGTTCAACTACATCCCAGAAACAACACAAAGATCACAACCTGTTATGAACTCCGACCATCTTCCTCATGAACAGCAACAATTCTGTCCAGAGCACCTCATGAGACCTTCTCCCCTACTGCATGGTGACCTTCCTTCCTATGTTCACGTGTGCAGCGGGTGGCAGAGCGGCAAGTAGGATCCTGGAGACCAAACTTTTGAGCATAATCAAGAGAAAAAAGCACCAAACAACTTTACTCCTGAACATTAGACAAGATTTCTTCTTCTCTGAAGATTCTTGGTACTAACAATTAATAATGCGAGAAGAAGCTGAACTAAATTTTTTCGTCTGTCTGTACTTCTGCAACAAGATATAAACCCATTCACATCTGAATGGATCAACAGATGCAACCAAAGCCAAAAAATAGAGGGATCCAGAACAACGACTTCCCAGCATCGATGGCAGCTGACGTGTGTGCACTGGCTGGATCAGCAATGGCAGAGGCTACAGGGTGTGTGCTCAGAGCAAAGGAATGGATCAGCGACGGCCGCAACGCGCTGGAGGATGTGGGATGGCAGGGGCGGCGCCCGCAGCGGTCGGAATGCCCTGACTGGTGCGGCGGCGGTGACCCATCGGGAGGGGTTGTGCAGCGGCGCGCCGGAGGATGCGGGGTCGCGTCACGCCAAGGAGGCGGGGGCACTAGAAGGAGGTGGGGTGGAGTCACGCGGAGGAGGGGAGCGGCGGCCGCGCGCTGGAGGAGGAGTGGTGGCCGCGCGCCGGAGGAGGCGGCAGGCGGGATCCAGAGCCAGGCGGAGGCGGTTGCGCGCCGGAGGTGGAGGGGATAGCCTCGCACCGTAGGAGGTGGCGGGCGGGATCAGAGTCTGGCGGCGGTGCGTAGGATCCACCACCTGCGGCCGCACACGAGGCCTGTAGGTGGCAGAGGTTTGGGGCGGCGGCGCGAAGCGCATGGCCGCTGGGCGGCGGCTGGGGTTAGCCGAGGTCAGGAGGTGGGGGTGCGGGGTGGGGCTGCGGCGGCGGCCCGCGGGGTGGGCGAGGTAGGAGGCGGCGCGGGGTGGGGCGGCTGCATCGGGGGAAGGCTGAGGGGAACGTGGGGAGGGAGGGAGGTTGCGGGAGAGAGAGTATAGAATTTTCGTTTTCTTTTTTTTTCTCGGGAGTTCGGGAGGACCTTCGTTGCCCATACATATACATATATATATATATATATATATATATATATATATATATATATATATATATATATATATATATACACATATATATACACACACATCTGGGCTATTCTGTTACCCTACTTGAACTGATGAATTCAAACGGTTGAACTGATGAAATTCGAGCGGTTGAACTCATGTTTCCTGTTACTGTTAAAAATCGTCTTCTTTGGTTCAAATTTTTTTATCAAAACGTGGCATGTAATATATCATTGGAAAGCTCTTGACATCCACATTACAATCTTGCAATTTGTTTTTGCAAAAAATTATGATTTAAGAGCAGTTTCGAAAAACCCCGTTTTTTTTTTAAAACCGAAAATGTGAATCGTAGTTTGGACTTAATTTTCAAATGGTTTGTCGGAATTGAGCAAATGAGATGGCGTTGGAAAGCTTGTGAAAATACGCATCTTCCGTATATCTACTTTTTTTCAAATTCTATATGATTTAAAAGTAATTTGACAAACGGTGAAATTCTAGGCGAAATGTTTTTTCACTATTTTTTGCAAACGGTTAATCGGATTGACGCAAATGATACGGCGTTGGAAAGCTATGGAAAATGTGCAACTTTTGCGTATATAAAGTTTTTTCTAATTCTTTACGGTTCAAATACGAATTCAAATACGGTTAAAATTGGTTTTGAACGCGGTTTTTTTTAAAAGTTTGTCGAAATGGGGCAAATAATATACCGTTGGATAGCTATCGAAAAAGCGAAACTTAGTCATGTTGGGCGTTTTCTTTACTTCGCAACCGTTTAAGAGTAATCTTGAATACGGCATGACGTATCCTGCTGTTTTCTCGTCTGAAAAACAAAATAGTCGTACTGATATATGTGTATGTATGTACTGAGCTAATTTTTGTAGAGTAATTTTAAATGGTTCCGGAAAAAGGTACTTGTACTGATGCTTGCATGGATTTGTACTAAGCGTGTTTTCACTAACTAGACTTTGCTCTGGTTTTTGGGTAATATTTTTCTCGTAATTTTTCAACGGTTTATTGTATCCTAGGCCTGAACTTGCATGGTTTATATTGTTGAACTGAATGTTATTGTATCGTCGGCCCTGTACTTGCATGGTTTATATCATCGAACTGAACATTTTTTATTCTTTTTTTGAACTAAACATTTTTTTACAACGATGTTCTGGACTTCTCTTATTTTATGACTTGTACTTTTACCATTTGAATTGCATGGGGTTTCCTTTTGCTTAAACTTTTACAATTTGAATTTCTGTCATTTCTTTTATTCCGAACGGACCACCATTTTTAACTTCTACTGATCAATATTTTTAATTAAACCAATTTTCCTTTGTAGAATGGACCATCGTTTTTGTTTGTACGGACCAGTTGTAGAACTTGGACGTCAATGTCACAGAATTAATTTGTGAGCTTCTCATGTTTCTTTTTAAAGTTGTTTTTTCCCTCAAACTTTATTGGCACCAAATTTTCTTTTCCGTGCCTCTCGAACTAATGCGATTTTTTTTTCGATACGTACCAAATTTCTCTGTATTGTTATGTTTTTAACACACATATTGAATTGTTCCCGCATTTCATTATGAATTTATTATATATAAAATCATAACTACACGACACTTTTTAAATGAATCTAACAAGTATTTTCGCTCGCTAAACTTCCAAATGTTTTTCCGTTGGAAACTCAAGTCTGAACGGTTGTAAATACTTCTAAATTGAACTGAAATAAAATATAGGAACACTCGAGTCTGAACAGCTGCAAATAGTTCTAAATTGAACTGAAGAAATTATCAGCAGAACATGTTTGAGATTACATGTTCTCTAAAGTCAAGTAAAACATGTTTGAGATTATCAGCACTACACATATGGTATCTTTCAGCAGATCAACTAGTATATCTAAATGTGGAAACATAGAACAACTGATTTGAATGGATCTCTATCATGGCTGGAGAAAAGGACTTGCAGTGGCTGATATCAATCGAGCAAAACAGAGAAAAAAACAGAGTGCTCAACTTGAACAGAGGTTGCCGCTGCTTTTTGACCATGAATGCTTTCTGAAGAGACATCGGGATTGCTTCAAAACTGCATCATAGTTTGTATTATCTCTGATCAGAATTAGCAAAGTATTTAGAACTGAAGTATATATGAGACTAGAACAATACTAAAATGGACTACCATACAATTTAAAACAGATATTTTTTAACACACACACTGCACTGTTTTAGCTTTTCTTTATGAACTGATCATAAAATACATATTGGGTTGCTACACCAGTAGCAAATTCACGAACACATACAGTTTCTGGAGAGCAATCTAACAAGTGTTATAGAAAAGCAGGGAACAACTACACGTTTTGAATTGCTCATGAACATGCATCGGTAGAAAAGCAGAGAACTACCGAATGTAGATGGGGTGGGAGGGAGTATACGGGGGTGGCAAAGGTGAACGGCTTGGGGTGGCAGAGGTGGACGACCTGGGTGATGTGTTGTTGAACGGCCTCCGAACTGATACAAACTTCCACCACGTACTTGTGTGATTTTATTTTCAAACAACACAAGAGAAGAGCTTTATTTACATCGTCAATACATGCCAACCATTTTATTTCTGGAAAGCACGCAAACATCTTTGTCCTATTTATATAACCCAACCTTTTTTGTAGAAGTGAAACACATAATAGAGCAAAAAACTAGAAGCTGGATCGTGAATAGTATTAGAAATTTAGTGCACGCATAAGAAGAAATAACAAATACGAGTATGGAGCATCAGCAGTACGGATATGTAAAAGTTCTAGAATTTGATAAAAAAATGAAGTAGCTTGATCTGGTTAGTACTACCGTAACTAGATACATGTAGAAGTTACGTGACAACAAGTTCAAAAGAAATTCAGAAAATGAAACCGAACTGATGGGCTTACTTCATGCATTAAATTGTACACCATAGCGTCTTGTCTGGATGTACACGACGGAGCCGGCGTGCTGCGCGTCGAGCCACACTGTGCAGAGAAGTAGCGTCAAATGATCCAGTCTCGGCGGGCTGGGAGCATGCCATTGCTGCAATCAGAATTTTTCACCATTGATTTCTGAACAATAGGTACAAGAATCACCAAAAGTTTGACTGAAGCTCTAGGAATTTTAGCTCAAAGAACAAACGCGTTTAAGTTCAGAGATGAAACATAGTTGAACGTTCTTCAGTGTCATGAGTTAGTACATGTGGAAGATCATTTCATTTGCTATCTCTCTCTCTATCTCACTCACATCACCCTGCACGCACAACCAGTAGCTAAGCAGTGCTTCAGGTTACATTAGTAGTGAAAAAATGTGCATCAGTCGTAGCTACCAACTATCGTCAGTGGCGTGCACCACCAACAGTAATCTGAACAAGGCACTTGTGATAATAATAAGGCACTCAAGCATCTACTTTTGGCACACCCAATAATAGTTGAACCGAGATGGTCAACTAGTTGTACTGAGATAGTGAACTTATTTATTGCAAAAAGAAAGTCTAAATCATGGCTGAAATCTAGTCTAAATCATAAGACTGATGTGAGGATAAGGTAACACAAATAGAACAGTAAGCTCAGAAAAGGGTTCAGAACTAAAGTCCCTCGACACTGCACAGTAGGGAATGTAAGGAACATAAACTATGCGAGATCGGTCAGAGAGGGAGAGTCAGTGAGGCACAAGACAGCAGGATTCAGGGTAGAGCACGGGGTGGCCTGTACTTAGCTCCTTGAGCGACCGGCGGCGGAGCTAGCAGTTGGACTACCGGCAGGGAGGCTCTCGACCTCGCGGCTCCTCCGGCAGGCTCCAGTGTTTGCGCTGAAGCGCGGACCATGGCGCTGGAGTGGGGCGCGTCCATGGCGGCGGCATTGACGGCCTGGGGTGGCGGTGATGAACTGCCTGTACGCGGCGGCGTAGTCCCATCGGGAAGGAGGCAGAGTGGTGGCGGGTAAGCATCAATGGGTGCTGGAGGACTTCACCCGAGATCTACCAGCAAGATCAACAAGGAGTCAGAGGTGGCGTGGATACGCTGGTGCGGGGCCACAGTTGGTCACAAGGGTGGTGGGAAGCGTGTCCACGGCTGGTCGCCGGGGAGGTGGGGCGCAGGGCC
Source organism: Aegilops umbellulata (assembly GCA_032464435.1). Taxonomy (NCBI): domain Eukaryota; kingdom Viridiplantae; phylum Streptophyta; class Magnoliopsida; order Poales; family Poaceae; genus Aegilops; species Aegilops umbellulata. The sequence continues at coordinate 368,964,534 of CP136055.1, read as the reverse complement.
ATGGCTAGTTGCTCGGGAGGTGGGAGGCGGGGCCGTGGCTGGTCGCCGGGGAGGTGGGAGGTGGGGCCGCGGCTGGTCGCCGGGGAGGTGGGAGGCCGGGGCCGTGGCTGGTCACCGGAGAGGTGGGAGGCAGGGCCGCGGCGGTTCGTCGGGGGGTGGGAGGCAGGGTCGGGGCGGGTCGCCAGGGAGGTGGGAGGCAGAGGCGCGGCTGGTCGCCGGGAGGTAGGAGATGGGTCGCGAGGAGGTGGGGTGGGCTTTTTTTTTGGGCCACATCGTACGAGTTCGGGTGTCCTATATATATATATGCCTTCACCTTCCCCGCACAGGCCTCCGATCACACACGCCTCCGATCTGCCCCGCCGCGCCGGACGGCTACAGAAGCACCGACCCCGTGATTCCTCCTGGACGGCCTTCTCGACGCCCGGCGACTCCACGCTCCCCTCTCGGGACCGGCGCCTCCGTCCGGCCTCCTCCCCAGCCGGCCCGCTGGATCGGCGTCGCGACGTCCCTGAACAGCGCGCCTCCCCCCCCCCCCCCCCCACCCGAGCCACCTCTGGATGGATGCGGTCCGCCCGCCGCCGGATTTGTGATAGGCCACGTCTTCAACCACCGCGACATGATGGGTGCCGGATCAGGGTGGTTTCGGGGGTCAAGAAGCCATTGACCTCACCGGAAAATTGCTCTTTCCTCCTCCCGGATGCCTGGGGCGCTGCTACGCCAGGCGCCGGATCCCTCGGCCACCGCTGTGCCAGGGGACGGATCCGTGCTCTCTCCCCCGCCGCTGCCAAACTCCTCCCACCGGCCGCGACTACATGCGCGGGCGTCAGGGAGGTTCATACCACGGACATGGCTCCCGTGCAGTGCGCCTCTGCTCTTCAAAGTTGTGGAGACGCGCATGACAGCTCTATCTCCCTTTTGCATGCACACAGCTCCTTTATCCTCCCCCTCTCCCCTTCCCCGACGTCCCACCGGCGACACCCGTCGGTAAGCCGGCCCTTGGCGCTCCATCTTCAGCGGCTGTCTTCGACGCGGCCGCTCTATGATGCCGGCGAACTGATTCTTTGCTGCCACTATAGTTCACTGTTCAGTTTTCTTGTTTTCCTTTGTCGCCCGCGAACAGTCAAAGACTCAAAAAGTGCAATGCATTTCGCTATGTGTTTTGACATAAAAATAATGCAGTCTGCTATGTTGTTTGTTCTTGTTGTTCAGTGTAGTTATTTTTGCAGAGAGAAGACGACCAGCAAAAACAAAGGAGTTGGCTATGATGGGGACGACGGCTCATCCCGGCACGGTTCTGCTTGGCACGCGATGGGTTCAGGTGTGAAGATGCGATGGCTGTGTAAAGAAAAAATGAGTGTGTGTGTGTGAAAGAAATATGGTTGTGTTGTTTTTCAGGCACGTGGACGAGATTTTGTTTACAAAAGCAGTTCATCTCGAGTTGTGTTGCGGCTCATTTTACTCGACCATGCGGTTCGCTGTTCTTGAGGTTCAGGTTGCAGTTCCTGAGCTAGCAGCATGCAGTGCACTGCTGCAGTTGACAAAAAACGTTAATTTATTTCCTAGGATATTCATTTGAAGTTCATAGTGAAAAACGATAATTTATTTCCCAGTGACCATTTCTTTGCATATTTCATTTTAAAACCAAAAATATATATGCAGTGCACTACGGGAAAATCAAAACTCTGTTAGAGAAAAAGAAAAAGAAAAATGCAGTGCACTCCGGTCTTTAAAAAAGTCCGCTTCGAAGGACTTTGTAGCACACTCTTGAAATTTTTTACGTCCGACAAAAGAAATCATGAAGTGCGCTTGCTCGTCCGATGCAATGTGGTTTTTCGTCTGAAGCAGTGCACTCCACCTCGTTTGGGAAAATTTACGTCCCACAAAAAAACCATGCAGTGCACTTGCCCATCTAATGAAGTGCGGCATTTTGTCTGAAACAGTGCGTTCTTCTTTCCCCGTCCGAGAAAAAATACGTCTAAACAAAAAGAAACCATGCAGTGCACTTGCCCATCTAATGAAGTGCAGTATTTCGTCTGAAGCAGTGCATTCTTCTTTCCTCGTCCGAGAGAAAATACGTCTAAACAAAAAAAAACCATGCAGTGCACTTGCTCATCTGATGCAGTGCGATATTTTGTCTGAAGCAATGCATTCTTCTGTCGGATGCAGTAAATACGACGATTTTGGTCTTGCGAAGAACAGAGTGTTCGCTTTTCGGTAAAATCGAAACTGCTCTTAAACCGTAAGGAATTAGAGAGAGTGTTCTACATGAAAAAGTTGCGTCTCGTCGATATCTTTCCAACGGCGTATGATTTGAATTATTCCGACCAGCCGTTCATAAAATTTTTCCTAAAAAACAGCCGCTGCCTCTCGAAGTCAGCCGCACGATTTTCAAAATTAACTAAAAACCATAAGGAATCTCAAAACCATTTCAACATATGAAAGTTGCGCCTTGTCCGTAGCTTTCCAATGGCGTATCATACGTCTCGTTCCGACAAACGGTTAGAAAACTGGAGCAAAAACAGTACCGAAAATTTCAAAAAAATTGAAAAACAGAGTTCCGTGATTAAGTAAATTTGAAACTGCTCTTAAACTGTAACGAATTAGAGAAAAATTTATATATGAAAAAGATGTGCCTCGATGATATCTATCCAACGGCGTATCGTTTGCTTCATTCTGGCGAGCGGTTTAGAAGAAATCGCAAAAAAAGCTCGCTGCCACTCGTCATGAGACGCGCCAATTTCAAAACTGCTCTTAAACCGTGTGGAATCTTGAAAAGTGTTCATCATGTCCAAGTTGCGTCTAATCCATAGCTTTTCAACGGTATATTACACGCCTCATTCCGATAAATGGTTAAAAATTAGAGCGAAAACAGTACCGAAAAAATAACGCGTGCAGTTTTTTTCGACGAGAAGTTCACTCGTGTGAGTATTGCACACTTGATTCAAAGTATGGCGTGCACTTGCGTTCAGCGTGCAGTGCGGAAGTGGTGTGCAGAATAGTTATTTTGCTAATATTAGCAGAATAGACTGTCTATATATATATGGGTGGGTCTATTCTAATAACACCCCTTAAGACCTTATTCTAATAACACTACTGCTTATTCTGATAACACCATAGCGAACCCAACCCGCATTGACTGACGGAATAAAACAAACCACCCCGCGACCTCTCTTCTACCCCACCCCCATCACTTTCTCCCCCCGCACCCCACCCCCTCACCACGTCGTTGTGCCGCCACCTCCCAGTGCTCCCACCGCGCGGCCGGCGACCAGATCCCACCGCGTGGCGGCCACCACCTCCCACCACCCGGCCGGCCATCTCCCCCCGCGCCGTCGGCCACCATCTCCCATCGAGCCGCCGGGCCACCACCTCCCACCATGCAGCCGGCTACCTCCCACCGCGCCGCGGGGCCGCCACCCCCCAACGCGCCGTCGGGCCGCCACCTCCCACCGTGTGCGCCACCAGCTGTCCGGGCTCGCCGGTGCTCCACCCCTCCCCAGATCTGTCGTAGGAGCGCCCATCCCTCCTCCACCTTGGATCTACGCCGTCTTCGCCACTGGGGGCCGCACCACCACTCCCTCACGCCGAGGTCACCGTGGCCCTCTCCTCCCCCGATCCGACGAGCCCCCCATGGCCCTCTCCTTTCCCGATCCGGCGAGCCCCCCATGGCCCTCTCCTCCCCGCACCCTGCCGCAACTGGCCCGCGGCCTTCCTCCCCTCGTCGGTGAGCCGCGGTGGTCCTCCATAGACGGATCCAGGCCACGGCGGGCCCCTCACAATGCGCCGCTGCCAGATCCGGTGCCCCATGCTGCCCCTCCGCCTACCAGCAAGCACGGCCTCCCCGTCCACTCGACGGCTACCACGGGATGGCTGCTGGTCTCCCATGGCCTTCTCCCTTCTCTGTACTCGCCGGCGGCCGTGACCAGCGGTGCACTCTGGTGGTCGTTGCAGTACACGTGTGTGTCGGCTGCCGCTCTATGTGTTCCTCTTTTGAAATTTCCGTGTCACTGTAATCAGGGGAGTTCGCTCCGAGGTAGAGCAGTTTGGCCCATGGACCAGTGCAGTTCGCTCTTCTCCATTACCCCTCCCCATGGACGGGAGCAGCACACATCGATGCCCCGTGCTCACCGTTCTCCCCTTGCAGTCCACAATAGAAGACTCGAGGAGAGAATTTGTTGACTCTGTGTAGTTCGCTCCGCCATACATCACGGATGAGCGTCGTCCTCTTTTTTGCAGAATTATCTATAGTTTTTTTACGGGAACTTAATTGTTTGCATCTCACTTCGGCAGCCTCTGCAATTTGTGGCGTGCCCGGGTGTAGTGCAGCAGGCACGTGCGTGCAGTCCGCCAGCGTGGTTGGAGGCAAGATGTTGCAGTGCAATCGCGAGACGATAGACGCAAAATGGTCTCTCTAGGATGTGTTGGCGAAACACAATGGTGAAACCGTGCACTAACACATTCCTTCTCTCTAGGATGAGCAGCAATGGTGTCGCTGGAGCAGTCAAGACAGCAGGCGCGCACAACCATCATCTGACTCGTCATGCAGTGCACTTCTTTACTGTGGGCACGAGCAAAGTCAGAATTAGTCAGTTCGGTGGGTCATCGATTCGTTGGCGATTTTTGCAGCGAACTTTTTTGTTTTTTCAGTTCGTTGCGTGAGAAAATGGAGTATGTTTAGTTTATATATTGAAGGACATGTGTGCTGATTGGAAAAGTAGCAAACTTAGGGGGGGGGGGAACAACTGCAGTCTACAGAGGAGGGCTTCCACCCCGAGCCACCTATGCAAAATTCATGATAAAATCATGGTATCCCCTGTCTGTGTTCGTGTGGTGCGGAGCGTGTGTGCATGCAATTCTGTCTTTTTCATTTTTGTTTTGTTCGTAGTCTTGCAGTGCAGTTCTCCTCTCGGACACATCCAATGCTCGGTTTGTTGTGCGATAGGAGTACTGCAGTCTGGTGCCTGGGCGCAGGGAAAGTTCACTAACCTCAACCATGCAAAAGTTTTAAAAGCGTTTGCAAAAAAATATTGATGTAGTACACTACGAATTTGGAACATCAAACAAAATGCATTTAAAAAACATGCAAAATGCAGTGCACTTGGGTCTACAAAAAAGGTCCACTACAATGGACTTTTTAGCACACACCTTTTAAAACAAAAAATCATGCAAATGCGATGCACTTTGGTCTTGAAAAAAGTCCACTACGAAGAACTCGTCGGTACAGTCCATTTCAAACAAAATGTATTTAAAAACATGCAAAAATGCAGTGCACTTCGGTCTACAAAAAATTCCACCACGAAGGACTTTTCAGCACACACATTTTAAAATAAAAATGCATTTAAAAAAACATGCAAATGCAGTGCGCTTGGGTCTTGACAAAGTCCACCACGGTTTGGCTGGTGGAGAGTGAATATTTTGTGTGTAGCTGTGTATAACAATCAGATAAATGTGTAGGTTTGCTATAATTCCTCTGTTGTCCACTTGGTAAACACAAAACAAAAACATCTCAAAAAGAAGCTCGCTTCTATATTAGATGTAGTTCACTCGCTTAGTCCCTACGGTCCACTCGCTTGGTCAACGCTTGTAAAAAATTAATAAGAACAAAAAAAAGACAACAAGAACTCATGAGGTTCACTTTGGGTAGTGTTACGGTTCACTTTCGGAAGTGTTGTGGTCCACTCTCGTACGAAAAAAAGTTGAAAAAAAGACAACAAAAACTTGTGCGAGAAAGTTTATGTCTGACAAAAAAACCATGAAGTTCATTTGACTGTCTGCTGCAGTGCGTGTTTCCATTTGAAGCAGTGCGTTCTTCTGTCCGATGAAGTACACACGACGAGTTTGGTCTCGGGAAAAACAGAATGTCCGCTTTTCGGTAAAATCAAAACAGCTCTTAAACCGTAAGGAATTAAAGAGAGTGTTCTACATGAAAAAGTTGCGTCTCATCAATATCTTTCCAACGGCATATAATTTGAATCATTTCGACAACCGGTTTGTAAAAATTCGCGAAAAACGACCGCTGCCACTCGTCGTCCTCCGCACGATTTTTAAAATTAACTTAAAACTGTAAGGAATCTCAAAACCATTTCTACATATGGAAGTTGCGCCTTGTCCATAGCTTTCCAATGACGTATTACACGCCTCATTTCGACAAACGGTTCAAAAACTAGAGCAAAAACAGTACAAAAAATTGTAAAATTTTCGAAAAAACAGAATTCCGCGATTTAGTAAATTCAAAACTGCTCTTAAACCGTAACGAATGAGAGCAAATAATAGATATAAAAAAGATGCGCCTCGACGATATCTTTGCAACGGCGTATCATTTGACTTATTCCGATGAGCGGTTTAGAAAACATCACGAAAATACGATCGTTGTCACTCGTCATCCGCCGCACCATTTTTGAAACTGCTCTTAAACCGATAGGAATCTCGAAAAGTGTTCAACATGGCGAAGTTGCGTCTAATCAATAGATTTTCTGTGTTATATTATATGCCTCGTTCCGATAGACGGTTAAAAAATTAGAGCGAAAACAGTACCGGAAAAACACTGCGTGCAGTTTTTTTTCGACACGAAGTTCACTCGTGTGAGTACTGTAGCACACTTGGTTCAAACAATGACGTGCACTTGCATTGAGCGTGCAGTGCGGAAGTGTTATCAGAATAACTATTCTGATAATATTATCAGAATATATATATATATATATATATATATATATATATATATATATATATATATATATATATATATATATATATATATATATATATGGGGGCACCTAGCACACCCCACACAATTATTTAGCCGTGTGCGGCGCCCCCCTCCACTGTTTAGACCCCGGTCATATTTTCGTAGTGCTTAGGTGAAGCCCTGCGAGGATCACTTCATCATCACCGTCACCATGCCATCGTGCTGACGGAACTCATCTACTACCTCGACGTCTTGCTAGATCAAGAAGGCTAGGGACGCACCGAGCTGAACGTGTGCAGAACGCGAAGGTGTCGTGCATTCAGCACTTGATCGGATGAAGTGCGAAGAAGTTCGACTACATCAACCGCGTTGATAAACACTTTTGCTTACGGTCTACGAGGGTACGTAGACACACTCTCCCCCTCGTTGCTATGCATCTCCATGGACAGATCATTGCGTGTGCGTAGAATTTTTTTTGTTTTTTCATGTAACGATTCCCAACATCTAGAATATTAAGTTCATGAAAAACGGAGTAATTACTTAAGCAAGATGACATGATGTAGACAAAGTAAATCCAACCAGTATGAATAAACCTAGTCGTTTTCCCCTTAATAGCAACAGTACAAATACGTGTCTTGTACCCTTCTGTCACTGGATAGATCACCGCAAGATTGAACCCATTACAAAGCATCTCTCTCATTGGAAGATAAATCAATCTAGTTGACCAAACCAAATGGACAGATCATGAATAATCTGATTATAAACCCATAATTCATCGGATCCCAACAAACACATCGCAAAAGCAGATTACATAGAATAGATCTCCAAGAACATCATGGAGAACATTGTATTAAAGATCAAAGAGAGAGAGAATGAGTCATCTAGCTACTAGCTATGGACCTGTAGGTCTGTGATAAACTACTCACACATCATCAAAAGGGCAGCAAGGTCAATGTAGAAGCCCTCCATGATCAATTCCCCCTCCGGCAGAGTACCTGAAAAGGCCTCCAGATGGGATCGTGGAAGAATAGAAACTTGCGGTGGCGGAAAAAGTATTTTGGGTGGCTCTTTGTTGGTTTTCCGATTTTAGATAATTTATAAAGGTGAAATTAGGTCAGACGGAGCCATGGAGGGCCCACAAGGCATCAGGGTGCACCTACCCCCTAGGCACGCCCTATTGCCTTGTCATCTCCTCGTTTCCCTTCTAGTCTCCTCCCGAAGCTTCTAAGGGCCCCTCTTGTCCAGAAAAAAATCGTCAAAAAGCTTCGTAACGTTTGGACTTCGTTTGGTACTGATTTCTTGGAAATCAAAAAGAAGTAAAGAAAAGTAATTAGCACTTCACACTAGGTTAATAGGTTAGTCTCAAAAAATGATATGCATTTGCATATGATTGCATATAAAATATTCAAGAATGATACTATAGTAGCATGGAACAATAAAAAATTATAGATACGTTGGAGACGTATCAGCCGTCCACTGGAGATTGGAAATTAAACTGAACCAACAACAAAGAAAGGCGACACTTACTGATTGTGCTCTCCATATCATGCTTTAAAGACCGCAATAGCCACTCTCCCCATGAGACGAAGATGTAAAAAACGTTGAAGAAGCATCGGCCAGAGCATTACCCCATGTAGAACAAGCTTGAAATCCATCACCATCAGCACATAAGGTTGGAGAAACCGGGTCAAGCCACATAACAACACATAAGAAGGTTTCCAAGTCGCCACACCAATTGCCAGCCATAGTGTCTCCTCGAAAGACACACGAACTGTCAAGATCTGAAGGAAAACCAACAGATCCGGGAACACAAACTCCCACAGGCTCTTCATCGACGCCAGATCGGACATTTTCAAGGTAGGGAAAGCCTGGAGAGACCTTATTCCAACACGCCATCGCCGCCACCACCCCATCGATGTCGCCGGAGAAACAAAAATCTAACAAAAAAACAAGACGGGCAGGTCCCCGCTCCTATCCATGTTCTATGTAAGCGATGTAAAAAAATAGAGAAAAGGGAGAGAGCTCGTAGGGACTCGAACTCGAGACCTCCCACTTATGATTGTGTGCTGCTAGCCGCTTCACCTCATCGCTACTTATTTACACTTCAAAATATATCAGAGCACACAGCAGTCTTCATATATATGAAAATGTTGCTGAAAAATCCCTAAACTGTTATTGACAAAAATGTGAATAATTTTGACATGCCAAATAGTTTTTGAAATAATGAACAAAGCTTGGTTGTTTCCAAACATCTTTCGAAACTCGAACAATTTTTGAAGTTGGTTCTTTTCCAACTTTTTTGGTTTTTTGTCCCATTTTCATTTTGTTTTTAATTTTTATTTTTTCCTACCTCTTTCTTTTTTTCATTTTATTTTCTTTTTAAAACTCCCAAATTATTTTTAAACCATGAATTTTTTCATAAATCCATGAACTTTTTCCCATATCCAGGATGCCTATTCAACTTTGACAAACTTTTTTCGAAGCATGCAATTTTGTTTTTCAAATTCATGAACACTTTTTTCAAAGTTGCTAAACTTTTTTTCAAATCCTCGACGCTTGTGTCGTCGCCTAGTTGAGCTAAAGCCTGGGCTTTTTTATTTTTTATTTTTATTAATTCATTTTTCTCTTTTCTAAACTTTATTATTCGTTTTCAAACCTGTGTAAAAATTTGAAATGTTTTCTGGCATACCAAAAAAGTTCTTGTTTTCAAATAATTTTTACAGTTTTCTAAAATATTCTGGAATTTCAAAACATGTTACCGTTTTTGAAAAAAAATTGTTCACTAATTAAAGAAATGTTTGCGCTTCAAAAAATACTGACAAATTATCAAAAAAGTATGTGGTTTTCAATTTGTGCACAACATCGATTGTTGAGAATTTGTTAACAATTTTGAAAAAACTGTTCAAGTTTATATAATTTTCATACACAATTTGTAATTGCAAAGTTGTGGACAAAGTTCAAGAAATAGTTAGGATAGAAGACAAATTTTCATGTTGATTGATAATGATGAAAAATGTAAATAACAGAAGCACTCAAATTAGGAAAATCAACATGCTCACGGATACACCGTCTAGCATAGCACACTCCTCTCAACTGGTGTTTTTTTAATAAGGATAAATGAGCCCAACTTCTTGCAGCAGCCTGACACAGACATATGAGGGCCTCCATGCCAGGTTTGAAGGACTTTCGACACCATTTGCATATTGCGACACGTCTGGCCATTTATTAACCTTTTTAGATCGAGAAAACCCCATAGAATGCCAAAAATGTGGAAAAATAAAACAACTTGGCATGGTGCCTTGAATTGGTCACAAAAACTTGTGAATTTTTTTGGGGCCATTAGACAGATGTCGAAAAACAACGTGCTATCAAACGGAAACTTCTATCCTATTCGAACACCCTCCGTTGCACATAGTCTATCTTTGGACATCCTTTGAATAACCCAGACTTTTGCAATAAGGTGGGAATGCTCATGGTAGGCATCCATACCTGGTTTGAATGACCTTCTACACCATATGCAAGTTGCGACACGTCCGACCACTTATCGACCTTTTACCATCGAGAAAACTCTAGAAAATGCAAAAATTATTGAAAACCAAAATAACTTGGCATGGTACCTTAAAATTGGTCAAACAAAACCATGAAAAATGGGCCATTTTAAGGATGTCGAGAAACAATGTGCTCTTAGACGGACCCTTCTGCCTTACCCGGACACCCTCTGCTGAACATGATTTAGTTTTGAACATTCTTAAAATGACTCCAACATTTGTAGGAAGGTGGGAATGCTGACGGTAGGCATCCATGTAATATTTGAACGATTACTGACATGGTAACAAGTTGCGACACGTCCGGCCATTTATCAGCCTCTTTTTTACCAAGAAAACTCCAGAAAATGAAAAATTTGTCGAATACCATGGTAGGTTTCAATTTCTATCTTAAATTGGTCATACAAGACCATGAAAACAAATGGGGGCCATTTCAAGGATGCTGAGAAACATTATTCTCTCAAACGAAGCCTTCTGTCCTATCCGGACACCCTCCGTTGAATATAATATATGTTTGGATATCGTTCAAATGACCCTAACTTTTGCAGGAAGGTAGGCATGCCCATGGTATACATCCATGATAGGTTTGAACAATTTCAGACATAGTATACAAGTTGCCACACGTCCGCCCATTTATCGTCCTTTTTTGACCGAGAAAATTTCAAAAAATGCAAAATTTGTTAAAAATCCAAAACAACTTGGCATGGTGCTTTACATTTGTCATAGAAGGCCATGATTTTTTTGGCCATTTCAAGGATGTTAAAAAACAATGTGCTCTCGAAGGAGCCTTTTGGCCTACCCGAACACCCTTCATTGAACATGATCTATTTTTGAACATCCTTCAACTAACCTCAACTTTTGCAAGCAGGTGGGCATGCCCATGGTAGGCATCCATGTTAGTTTGAATGATTTCGGACACCATATGCAAATAGTGACACGTCCGGCCATTTATCTATCTTTTTTTACAGAGAAAACTCCGAGGATGCAAAATTTGTTTTAAAAAACTTGGCATGGTGCCTTTAGTTGCTCATACAAGGCCTTAGAAAAAGATTTGGGACCATTTCAAGGATGTCGGGATACAACATGCTCTTACACGAAGATTTCTGGCATACCCGAACACCCTTCATTGAACATGATGTTTTTTTGGACATCATGCAATGATCACAACAATTGGCAGGAGGTGTTCACTTTCTCTAAAATTGTACTTCCTCCGTCTCAAAATAAGTGTCTCAACTTTGTACTAACTTTAGTACAAAGTTGTATTAAGGTTGAGACACTTATTTTGAGACGGAGGGAGGACTTTATATAGGTTTACAATTTGAAAAAAAATTCAAAAACTTAAAAAAATCAAGAACTTCTCAAGTTGTTTGCTTTTAAAAAATGAACACATTTATAAAGTTGTTCACCAATTCGAAAAATGTTTGATTTTTCTAATCTTCTTCAAAAAATGTTCACTTCTTCAAAAAAATTCTCCAAACTTTGATAAGTGTTCCCATTTCTCAAAAATTGTTCACTCATTTTAAAACGTGTGCATTTTAAAATTATGTTCAAAATTACAAAAGACTTTCCTGTTTTTCAAAAATATGTTCACAAGTTAAAAAAATTCAACTTATTCAAAATTTTGAAAATGTTTGTGTTACCAAAAATATACCCTTTTAAAAAAAACATGCTCTGATTTTCAGAAAATGTTTATATCTGTCGTGACTTATAGTTCTTATGATGCATGCTGCCTTATTTGTACAAAGAAGTTTGTGTGGTGCGGTGGCTTGTTACGAGCGTTCGCTACGGGAAGTCCCGTGTTTGATTCCCTACCACGGCTTTTATGGCACTCGTTTTACAGCACGCTGCGCTGCTAATGGGTTGGCCCACTCAATCGATCTGTGTGAATCGCCCGCATTCTGTCGCATTGAGGTACCCCGGATACAGCGTATCCGTATACAACGGGCACTCATCATACACACGAGAGGCGGGCAGCGACATCAGGAAGAAGTTACATGTTTGTTCAGGCCGATCAACTAACGCCCGCGTCGTCCTCCCCCTGGGGCGACTCGGGCGGCTAGAAACCTAGCCGCTGCCGCCGCAAACTCCCTCCTCCCCTCCCTCCGTCACCGCCGGAAGACGCCGCCGGGCTAAGCCCGGGGGCCGACGGCGGTGGCGGGGGATCTCCTCTCTCGCGCATCTCCGGGGTGGGGAGGACCCCAAGGCGTGTGGTGGCGCGATCGATCTGGGATCTGCGGCGCGGAGGATGGCGGCAGGAGGCGGGAGGCCGGCCCGTCCTCGGACGGCGACGGCCTGGCGCGGCGGAGGTCAAGGTTGCGGGCGCTGTGGATGGCCCTTCGGGCGGCGGCGGCGGCTGCGGTCGACGGCGGCCGGCTTGGCTGCGGCGTCGTGCATGCTGCCTTCAGATCGGCGACGGCAGCATGGAGGGCCTGGTGGTCACGTTGGCGGCACCTCTGATCAGATCTGTTCTGACCAGTGCAGCCGCCGGTGGTGGTCATCTCTTCTGTCAGAGGTGATCGGCCTGAGGCTGGGTGTTCGAATCTCGGATCCGTCATCTGGCACCAGCTGCGAGTTGGGGAGACATAGTTGCCGGTGAAAACCGAGCCGACGGTGGGCGATGGCGGCGTTCCACATCGTTACCTTGATGAAGGCATCGTCATGTGACTACCGTCGACCCACTCGTATTGCTCCGGGGGAAACCCTAGGATTTGGTGTTCCAGACCGGACGATGGCGACACTGCGGTGTCGTTTCTCTCTTGGGAGCGTCGTTTTGTGGAGCGGCGCTGGAAGTCAGAGGTAGGTGGTGGAGCGGCTTCGTCTTGCACGGAGCTTCGGTGGAGATGTCAAGTCATGCCTGACCGACAGGTGCTACGCTTGGTCATGCCTGGTCGGCAGGTGCTACGCACGACAGATCCTCCAAGGGCTTCAAGCTGTGTCGGCTGGTGGTACGTGGCAGCATGGCGCTGAGGTGTATCAGTGGCGACCGCGACGTGTATAGTTGTTTGCGCGCAGGGAGGAGGTGTTGTTGGGCGCCGTGGTGGCGTCGACGATAGCTGGACCGAGCAAGGTTGATGTATCAGTACAGTTCTGAAGATGGAACGGTGGTAGTTGGCGGCAGCGGCCTCTGAGAGCACGTCGGACCAGTGTGTGCCCCAGACCCGGCAAGTGGCTAGGTTGGGGTCTCAGGTCTTAAATGTTAGGCTTGGCTGCGATGTCTGTTTGGTATTAGGCCCAGGCTATCTGCGCCCCTTCATCAACTGGATAGCTGTAGCGACAGTTTGTTGCTTAGACGACGGCTTTAGTCTTACTGTTGTATGACTCTTGTAACGTCTTGTGAGAATAATTAATAAAGTGGTCGTATGCATCGCCTAGATGCAGAGGCCGGGGGACATCCTCCTTTTCTAAAAATCAGCAAGAAGTTGGAGGAGGCCTTGGGAAAACTTGATATATCCGAGGAAGAGGCGACTCCTCTTGTGCTTGATGATCGGACCGAGGGAGGACCGGTGAAGTGGCTTGTGGCGAGTAAAGTACTCCATCGAAGTCCTTTTCATATCCAAACCATCACCAACGCGCTTCGTCCGACATGGGGTAATCCATGAGGTCTGCAGTTCCGCTTAGCGAGGCTAAACCTGTTTGTGGCAGAATTTGAGAACCAACGAGATATAGATCGAGTTTGGGGAGGATCGCCATGGCACATCAATAAGCATGCTGTGATTCTGGCAGAGTTTGATGATTGCATGAGGCCTGATGAGGTAAAGTTTGATAGGTTGCATATCTGGGCTAGGGTTATCAATCTACTCTACAACTTGGGGGATGAATTGTGGTGGATGCCAATTGCTAAACAGATAGATATACACGCGCAACAAGTCAAGTTTGATCACAATGGGGGGTTCTTGCGTGCAAGGATCTCCATTGATGTTACCAAGCCACTTAGAAGGTGGATTTTGATAGATTCTGCAAGGAGGAAAAAGGTGGATATGTATGATATTCAATATGAGCAGGTACCGTATTTTTGCTTCTCCTGCGGCAAATTGGGGCACTCCGATCTCTACAGTCCAACACCAGGATCTAGAGATGATAAAGGGGAGATTCCGTTTGGTCCTACGCTGCATGCACCGGACGAATCAAGGAAGCAAGCCTACCATGATGGATCTTCCAGGGAGCCGAAGTCTGGTGCGAATAGCAAACCAACGACGAGAAACTCTAACACCAACAAGGACACCGGAGAGGAGGTGATCTCCCCCCACAAGAAAAAGCAACCGCTGAAATGTAAGGAGGCCCCAAACCAGGTTTATAGGCCGGTGGCAAAGACCTTGCTTCTCACCGGGGGAGGATCGGATGCAGATGGAATTGGCACTAGTAGAACGGATGAGGATCCAACTTCAGCTAGCAATGATACTGATGGGGAGGATTTCGTTCGCGAGCAGAACAAGAAGAAGCCCACTCCTAATAATTCCGTAGAGATCGCTCCACGGTCCTGCCAGTCCCAATGAGTTGCTTGAGCTGGAACTGCCGGGGGCTTGGGAACCCCGAGGCGGTTCGAGAGCTTCGCAGTATCGTGAAGCTAGAAGGACCCACTCTTCTCTTTGTTATGGAAACTAAAATCAATGCAAAAATAGTTGAGAATTTGAAATACACTCTTGGTTTTGGAGGTTGTTTTGCTGTAGACAGTGTCGGTCTTAGTGGCGGCATTGGTCTTTTCTGGTCTCGAGATGTTATCGTTGAGTTAAAAAATTATAGGCAGTGCCATATCGATGTGGTTGTCCAAAGTAATGATCAAGTTTCCTCAACATGGTGGTTCACTGGCTTTTACGGGGCGCCTAGAGCTGAAGATCGTACACATAGCTGGCAGTCCCTTCGTACTCTCCATGCACTACCACATGCGGCATGGTTGTGTATGGGAGACTTTAATGAAACTTTGTATGCTTCCGAATTCATTAGAGCAGCGCAATCGGAGAGGCAGATGCGTGCTTTCAGGGAGACGGTGGATGACGTTTCTCTTCAGGATCTCGGTTGGTCGGGTACTGCCTACACTTGGGACAATCGCCAAAGTGGCGAGTCAAATGTCAAGGCCAGACTGGATAGGGTTTTTGCAAACGAAGAGTTCAGGCAATACTTTCAGCACATCAGAGTTAGACACCTTTTGTTGGTGGAGTCTGATCATTGCTTTGTGGTTGCAGAAATGAAACTGCATATGCCTGGTAGGTCACGGGCAAAGAAGCAATTTCGGTATGAGAACGTTTGGCAGACTCATGTGGATTATGACCGCATAGTTGAGGATACATGGCGGGGAATACAACGTACGCCAGGGCTTCAAGAGATTGCATCGGCCTTGGGAACATTACAAGCGACCCTTTAACCTTGGGGTTCCAGCGAATTTGGTAGTCTGTCGCGTATGGTTCGACAACTGCAGAAGAGGCTAGACCGAATTCGATGCCGGTCAATTGGCTCGGGCCCAACGGAGGAAGAGAAGCGTATTGTTCAGAAGTTGAAGGAGGCTTTACACTAAGAAGAGGTGTGGCTCCGACAGCGCTCCAGGTTCCCTGGCTTCGTGAGGGCGATCAAAATACATCCTATTTTCAGGCTCAAGCGGCACAGCGTAAACAGATCAATAAAATCCTGTGCCTTCGACGAGCGGATGGCTCGGTTTGTATGTCTGAAGAGGAGGATAAATTGGAAGTGCAAACATTCTATCAAAATCTGTACCTAACGCAAGGTTTCTCGGATGCTAGTCACTTATTATCGCATGTGCCTGTGAAAGTAACCCAGGCCATGAACGATGAGCTCGTTAAGCCTTACACTGCTGAAGAGGTGAGGGTGGCGCTGTTCCAGATGGCGCCCTCCAAAGCCCCTGCAGTAGATGGCTTTACTGCGCGGTTTTATCAACACCATTGGGATTTGCTAGGCGCTGATGTGACGCTGGCAGTTTTGGACTTTCTCAATGGAGGTGATTTACCAGCTGGGCTAAACGATACATCTATTACTCTAATCCCCAAGGTACGCCATCCGCAATTGATCTCACAGTATCGTCCTATTGTTTTGTGTCCGGTCTTGTACAAGATTGCAGCCAAAGCTATTACAAATCGGTTGAGAAACATGATGGATCTAATCATCAGTGAAGAACAAAGTGCCTTCGTCCCGGGACGCCTTATTACAGATAATGTGCTAGTTGCTTATGAAAGTATACACACGATGAAAAGAAGGAAGAAGGGGCAGAATTTTTCTTGTGCGGTTAAGCTCGATGTGATGAAGGCTTATGATAGTGTAGAGTGGCATTATCTTGAAGCAATATTGGCACGTCTTGATTATTAGCTTCATTAGACTAATCATGAAGTGTGTCTCCTCTATACGGTTCTCAGTTCATGTTAATGGAGAGCTATTACCATATTTCACACCAACGAGGGGCTTTCGACAAGGTGATCCTGTGTCACCATATTTAATTCTGTTGTGTGCTGAAGGCATTTCCTCATTGTTGAAATACTACAATGGAGGAGTTGTTGACAGGGGGTTGCGAGTGAGCTATCGTTCTCCGTGGGTCATCCATCTCTTATTTGCGGATGACAGCCTCATCTTCATCAATGCAAACAATTTGAGTGCTATCCGTTTGAATGAAATTCTTAGAATTTATGGTGAATCTTCGGGTCAGTGTGTCAATAGAGACAAAAGCTCAATATATTTCAGCACCAACACACCATCAGATCCGCGGCAAGTCTTCAAGTCTACTCTGAACATTCAAGTAGAAGCTTTCAGTGAAAAGTATCTGGGTCTACCCACAACTGTTGGGCAGATCACGAGTGGGACTTTTGATCATATCGGCGAAAGGATACGGTCAAAAATCCAGGGATGGTCAGAGAGGCTGCTAGCTTGTGCGGGGTGCGACGCTTTGTTAAAATCAATAGGTCAAGCTATTCCAACATATCCTAGGAGTACCTTTCTGCTTACCAAGAAAGTTTGCAAGAGCTTAACTTCACCCATGGCTAAATACTTTTGGGGCAGTTCTCTTGACAAGAAGGCTTTGCATTGGGTGTCCTGGAAAGAATTGGCGACACCCAAGTGCAAGGGGGAATGAGATTTAGAGATCCTCATCTCTTCAATCTTGGTATGCTGGGTAAGCATGGCTGGTGCTTTTTGACGAATCCAAATTCCCTGTGTGCAAGAGTGTTGAAAGGTCGCTACTTCCCCGACACAGATTTCATGCATGCCTATGCACCCAAGTCGGCCTCGGCCACTTGGAAGGCGATCATAGCAGGAAGGGAAGCCTTAAGAGCGGGTTTGATCACTCGTGTTGGAGATGGCAGTTCTATATCGGTTTGGACAGATAAATGGATCCCGGGGACGATCAACATGACACCTGTTTCACGACCGCCGAACACTAACATTCAGTTAGTCTCAGAGCTTATTGATTATGATAGCTGGTCTTAGAGACAGGATTTGATCAGAGATAACTTCATTGCTTCTGATGCTGCGACCATTCTTAACATTCCTATCCGGTCGGGTGGAGGTAATGATTTCCCTGGTTGGGCATTCGAAAAATCAGGCAACTACACTGTGAAAACGGCGTACCGCTCTCTTGTGACTCATAACGAGCGTTTGGCTCTATAGGAAGGGACGGCTACCGGGACCTCATTGAGTGATGAACAGCTGTGGGAAGCCCTGTGGAAGTTGAATGTTATACCAAAAGTTAGAGTGTTCTGGTGGAGAGTGCTTCGTGGGATTCTTCCTGATGAAACAACACTCAAACATCGACATATTACGGAGGCTCGTCAATGCAAAGTATGTCTAAGGACGGATGAGGATCTGAAACATGCACTTTTACAATGTGCACACGCCCAAAGCTTCTGGGAAGAAGCATGTGTGTGGTTTGGACTACGGCTTCCCAACCTTCATCCTGAGTCATGGGCGCGGGACATCACTTGTGCTCCAAGTTTTTCTTCTAATGATCGAGCACTGATCACAACCATCATGTGGTCCATTTGGCACTCCGAGAACCGTATCAAGCATGGTGAAGAGGGCAGAGACCCTGTTTCTACCATACGGGCCACTAAGGAGGCCATTGCACTCCTTCATCTTCCACGCAAAGATACACAGGTTTTGCCTGGCTTTGGATGGCGCCCGCCCGATGAGAGTTTTGTCAAGATTAACACTGACGGCGAGCTGAACCTGACGCTTGGTCGGGGTAGTGCGGGAGGAGTTGCACGCTCTCCCTCTGCCCTACTTGGTGCGTGGTGCAAGCCTTATTCGGGGATCACGGATCCCCTCATTATGGAAGGCCTTTCCTTGCGCGATGGTGTTCGCTTTGCTTCTCTCCGAGGCTTCTCCCATGTGTTAATGGAAGTGGACTGCTCGGAGTTGGTGACACTCTGGAATTCTCGTCCCAATTCTCGTTCTATTGTGGCCTACTTATTAGATGAGATAGGAGAGCTCAGTACTTACTTTACATCCTTTGATATTTGTCATGTAAGTAGATCAGCTAATCTCCCGGCGCATCTATGTGCTAAACGTGCTTGTGCACTGGATGTTACGGATAGCTGGCTAGAGGAAACTCCAAGCTTCTTGGTAACCAGCCTCTTGGCTGACTGTTCCAAGAATGCTTTTATTTGAATAAAGCTCTCCAATTTGCCTGCAAAAAAAGGTCTATATTGCTTTTTATACATTTATAGTAGTGAAGGGGGTGTACCGAAGCGGGCCATGCGGTCTAATGGCCCAGTGGAATTAGCTCCTTATGTAATATGGATTCACTAATACGCCTCAAATCTGCCTCATACGCCCGGGCGGGCCGCCCGATCACTGACCGGGCACGTTTATTTGACCCAGATGGATGCCTCAAATGGGCCTCAAACGCCCGGGTTGACCGGCACCCCTGATATCTAGCCTAAATATGGAATGAATATGGGGGCGTACGGGCGCGCCCGCCATGTCAGACTGATGAAGAGGTCCCAGCAGGAAACACCCTTAAATCCGGCGGTCCGAAGCTCGTCTCCTTCGTCGGACAGGTGGCGCCGCGTGTCGCAGCTCCGGCGGGCCGCATAGTGCCTTGCCTGGCTATTTAAGTCGACCGACGGCACTGAAACCCTACCATCCATCCATATTTTCCTCCTTCTGTCCGTCGCTGCCACTTTTCACTCCACCCGTCCGTCTAGTAGCCATGCCCCCACGCCGTCGGGGTGAGAAGCGAGCCATTTCTGACGTCGGAGCGTCGGATCGAACTCCTTGAGCAGATCCGGACTAGGCATGAAGCCCGGATCGCTGCGGGCTACCTCCGGATGTAGTGGATCCGGAGGAGGAGTTGGGGGAGGAAGAGGAGGACGAGGAGGAGGTGATGAGCCGGAGGAGGAGGATGTGGGGGACGCCGACGACGGGGATCTGCAAGCGGAGCAGCAGGCCATCCTTGATTCCCCCTAGTCGGAGTCGGCTGCGGAGGCAAGACACCGCCCCGATAGGAGATGGAGGCGCACCAGGCCGCGGAGGAGGTAGAGATGCTCGCCTATATGGATGAGGTCGAACTGGTGGAGGGTGAGCTGGAGCCCTCCTACCCGCCAGTCCAGCCGGCGCCCGGCACCGTCGTCATGGACATCTCCGACAACGAAGAGTAGCTAGGGTAGTACATAGATGTAGTGCATATGATTTCTTTTGTATGTTTTGTACGGATCTAGGGGATGAAATATGAAAGAGGCGGACACAAAGCGGCTAATTTAAGGCGTGACCGGTCATTATTCACGGATCCACGGGCGTTTGAGGGACCGGGAATTTGTAAAGTCCGGCTGTAGATGCGCTGCCTTGATTAACTATCCTTAATTAATACAAGTTCATTTTGCAAAAAAAAAAACACCTCTTGCGCCCTACTGTGCTTATAATCATCGTCAAGCCGGAGATCTGCTTGCAGTTCCGTTTGCGTTGTGCATCCGTTATAGCAAGTTGCAACCTTCACGCAACCCGTACCGTCCTGGCGAGAGTTGACCACGGTCTCGTCAAGTCAAGCTTCTTTGACTTTTGGATGAGAGACAACGTCCTGTGTGGCCGCGGCGCCGTGCTTGTGCAGATTGAACAAGCCGGGGACATGCCGCGATCTTGCTTGTCGCCCCGCGGTCTCGGCCGGCATTGATTGAACTGTTGACTCTGGGACTCTAGTGGACAGCACCGGCGTAGAGGCTAGAGGGTGAGCACGTAGGGAACAAAACATTTTTTGGCACAAAGGTAGCGGATGGTCGGGGCCGAGGCCATGTACGCACAGCAGGGTGCCCGACGCTACATCATTTCCTTGCATTGCCGGCCAGCATGCGCTTAATAAACGCCCACAAGTACTCCCTCTTTTCTGGTTTATGGGACTTATTTTAAAATCTTAAAATTTTCATTTTGTAAGGCTCAATTTAGTTGTTCATCATCACAAGTTCAGATTTCAAGATGCATGAAGTAGTTGTATCCAAATATTAAAAAAAAATTAACCAATGCATGTATTTTATGTATGCATGCATTGCAATTAATACATTGATAAACATAAATTTTTGAGGAAACAAGAACATTAACTGGGTGATTTTGCAAATTACGAAAAATATTCCACCACTCACCATCTATCTTGGTGGTGAGATTTTTGAAATGAGCACTATAAGACTAGCCACAGTGGGAGTAACTTCGGCAGTAACTTCAAATCCAACTCAGCAAATTTGTCTATGTGGCAATGAGTTAATGAAGAGAGAGGTATTTCTAGTAACTTAGCTAGTTACTGCAACATCACACATATCAAGGCAAGATGAGTCTACAGCATAATAAATGAAGTGTTGCATGTTATCACACATATGTTACTTCCCACTATAGAGGTAGTAACATAGAGTAGTAACATGTCCATGTTACTACTCTATGTTACTATCCATTGTGGCTAGTCTAAACTGGAAAGGAGGGAGTATGTAGTTTCAGTTTAGCTAGAAAAGTTCAAATGTTAAAATACATTAGTAACTGAAAATAAAAAAAATCAAATATTATATTCCAACATTGTTCTCCCCTTTTATCATCCACACATAGGTTCACTAGACGCATCTCTCTCGTAAGCATAGCATCAGTGGATAATAAATTACCGTTGGACAATTAACAGAATAGCGCATAGTTATGATTATGATTCTTCATGGCATAATTCATATATAGGCATTACGTCTGTGACTAGTAGACCGTTAATCCAACTGCATCTATTAATATTAGTCCACCCCAAGACCGCTATCCAGCATTGCATCTAAAAGTATTAAGTTCATGCAAACAGAATAACGCTTCAAACAATATGACATACTATAGGCAAAGTAAGATCAAACAATATGTTCAAACCCCATTGTGTTATCCTTAGTAACAACAATACGTGCCGCGAGTCCTATCACAGAGTAAGGCTAACCGCAAGATTGAACCCACTACTATGCACCACTCCCTTTGAAAATTTAATCATCCAATTGACCAAAGAAGACTCGTAGATCGAAAAGCATACATAGCTATAAAATCACACATAGATTAAATATCAAAAGGTTTAAATAGTTTTAATTAATAATTTGATTATAAACCCATAATCCATCGGATCCCAACAAATACACCGCGAGAATTACATCGAATAGATCTCTGATGAGATCATCGTATTTAAAATCAAAGAGAGGGAGAGAGAGAGAGAGAATCTTCTAGCTACCGCTATGGACCCGTGGGTCTTGAATGAACTCACACATCATCATGGAGGGCGGAGGCAACAAGGTTGGCGAAGATTGCCTGCCCAATGATTTTCCCCTCCGACAGAGTACCATAAAAGATCTCCAAATGAGTTCGTGGAAGAAGAGAGACTTGCGGCAGCGATAAAATTGTTTCTGGTCTCGCTTCAGGGGTTTTAGAATATTTAGATAATTCATAGGCCAAAAATGGGTCAGGGGGCCCACAGGGGCCCCACAAGCTTGCATGGCGCCCCCCTACAGGGTGCGTCCCCTGAGCTTTTAGGGCCCTCGTGGGTCTTCTGGCCTCTTCCGAAGTTTCTAGGGTCTCTTGTTGTGCACTAAGTTAATAGGCTAATCCATAAAAATGATATAAAATGACATACAAAGTATAAAAGAATTATAATATAATTACATGAAACAATAAAAAAAAGTATAGATACGTCAGAGACGTATCAACACCTTTAAGCTTTATTCCTACTCGTCCTCGAGTAGGTAAATGATAAAAACAATTTTTTATGTAAAGTGCTACCTAGCATGATGTTGATCATGTAATTCATTTGCGATATGTATATTGAGATACGAATGGTTCAGGGCAATAGTCTATCAATTTGAAATCAAAAAAATAATATATATATAAATGTTAGTAGATAATTAGTGCCTCTCAAAATATGAATGTTAAAGATGATATCCCTACAGAATCATATAGCATGGCATGTTTAGTCTTCCTAGCATAAAGATAGTATCCATGAACTACCCCGTAGACAAGCCGGGTATGCAAATCATACTTTTTCTCGCTTCAGGTTTGTAGACACTCAATATGTGAGTGCGAGTCAAGGAGTTGGCACTTTAGATGGGAAAGAGAATGATGATGGGGATTCAAGAGAAGAGAAAAGGTATAATAAAGTTTCACATCAACGAGGCTGGATCGTTAGCAATGGAGAGACCTTACAATCAATGTTGATGAGAGGAGTAGGGATTGTCATGCAATGGACGCACTAGAGTTATAAGTGTATGAAAGCTCTCTATATGAAACTACGTGGGTGTGCACCCAACTAGTTTTCTCATGAGGACCGAGAGCATTTGATGAAGCTCGCCATCGCAATATGCAAGTCAAGTTCTATAATGTAAAAATCTCACTAGTATATGAAAGTGAAAAATCATGGAGACTCTCTATATGAAGTTGCCGGAGTAAATGACCATGGGTAGCCTCATCAGCCTCCCATGGTATTTCAAGACATCGGGGCCGGCTGCGCCTTTCGAGAATCAAAGACCAAAGCGCCGCCTTCTTGTGGCCGGCTGGTCCAAGCGGCCTGCTGCCAGGAGACGACAAAGCCCAGAAGACGGCCACGAGGTGGGCCGGCTCCTAGCAGGCGGCCTCCAGAGAGGCCGGCTCCTGGTAGGCGGCCTCGGGCGTCCTCAAATTCTGCACCCACATAAATACGATGAGACAGGGCATGACTATAGTGCAGCCTGCCACCCCCGAATCCCGGGCAGAGCGTGGCCACAGTGCAGCGTACCAGGCGAACATCCTCCACCCGGCGCGGCACTGTTGCCACGCAACCCATGACATCACCCATACCAGGGGAGGCCATGCCCCCACTACGGGCTGTCGGTACGGCCTGCAGCCGGCGGGCCCTACCTATCCGTAAGAAGCCAGAAGACGATAAGCCCTGACCAGTCGGCGCAAGGAGGAGCCGACTCCCAACAAGCGGCCCTCCCCTCCCTCAAAGTTTGTGCACCATTAATCAGAAGAGACGGGGAGTGGCTACAGTGAATGCCCGCCAGGCGGCAGTACTATAGCCACGCCTCCCCCGACAAAGCACACATCATCAGTGGCATTGCCACAGTGCACAGCAGCCGGCAGGGCCCGCCAGCGGCGGGCGCGGTCTGTCGGCCAAGTACGAGACAGCCAGCAGGGCCCACCAGGCGGCGAGCCCCAGTGGCCGGCGGAGAAGCCGGCGACCGAAGACACGACAGTCAGGTCCTACACCCAGCCAGATTACCTTTGTACCCCTAGGGGGTAGGCCTATATAAACCCCCAGGGCACCCATGCAAACGGTTCAGACCTTAGTCCACCCACACCCACATATAGAGAGAGGAAGCTAGGGCTAGCCTTGCTCTTCTTCCCCCTCTAGAAAAACAGCTCAAGGAGCAAGCTTGTAGCTACCATTGTTGCTTGAGTGATCATGCGGAGACCCCGCAGAGCAGGAGTAGGGGTGTTATCTCCTAGGAGAACCCCAAACCTGGGTAAGATTCGCCGGCGGGCATATTTGCGCCTTATCCCGTTTCCAGGAACCGGCGACGTATTATTAGCCCCCTCCATGATAAGCCATCCTTTGGCATATGTCGCACGACACCCCCGACATTTGGCGTCCACCGTGGGCTAGGTGCACCATCGTCCAGAGATCTGTTCTGGACGGGAACCTTAGTCCTCCCTAGCGAGCGCAGACAGCCCGGCACGCCTGATGGCGTTTGCGCCGACGCGCTGTGTGGCGTTGAGCTCGCCTGCGTGGCGAGCTGCCGCATTGACCTCATAGGTGAGATCCGCCTCCCCGACGATCCTACGCCCGACGCATGAGCAGCCAGCTCTGAGAGCTGCCTGGTCGACCTCCTTGGCAAGCTCGACATCGCCAACGAGCCGTCCTCCGACCTCGAGTCGATCGGCTCCATTGACCCGATGCTTGTCGATTCCGTCACAGCATCACTCGACGCTTTCCCCACCAATGTGGTGATCATCGACGACCCCCCTCGCGCTGACAGCGGCGACAACACCATCACGGAGGTGCTCGTCATCAGCCATGATGGAGCCTCTGGTGGGGGTGCCCAAGACCCGCTCCAGGTGGCGCTGCGAGATCTGTTTGCACCCATTGCGGAAGACGCCAACGCCGAAACGCTGGAAGCCCGCAGCGTCTCGCTCCTCGAAAGCGCCAAGAAGTTGGTCACCATGAAATGCCTCTCAAAGGCTACCAGCGCCAGATCGACCGCGCTGTTGGCGGCATGCCGGCTACTGGCGGGCCCAGCTGCATTGGCACGGTCCGGCAGCGCGGTGCTGCCATCGCCAGCATGTTCGGGTCAGACCGCCCTGTCTGTGCCACGCCCATGGAGAACATACGAGTTGCCTAGGCGGCCGCAGACAAGCTGGACCACCTCGAAGGCGACGAGCATCGCTACATGACCGAGCGCGTTCAACAGCTCATTGACGCGGCTGCCGTGCAACAAGAAGCCGGCTGCCGCGCAGAAGAACCCGGCCAGCGGGTGGAGAACCCGCCCCCTCATCAAGAGCAAGGCGCGACCTCCCGGACGCTGACGGGCGGCATCCGCGACAAACGAGAGAAAGAGTCGGCTGCCAGCCGCAGCCGCACACACATCACCATCGAGCACGACTAAGATGGCCGCCCATGAGCTGTGGAATGATGAGACAATTATCCGCCTCCCCCTCCTCCTTGCAGGGAGAGGTGCGCTTCCCCGCCGCTTGTTGAGCACCTGACTCTCGGCAACCGGCTGGGCCGCCGAGAGGGAGTCGGAGAGAACGACGCCAGCCACCGGATCGATCATCTCAATCGATCACTAGCGTTAGAAGAAGAAGATGCGATGGGCCCGCCTTGTTTCGGTCCCCGCATCCGTGACGAGCCCTTTCCCAAAGGGTTCTCGCTCCCATGAGATACGCCCAAGTACAACGGCTCAGTGAAGCCGGAAGACTCGCTGGTCGACTACTCCACGGCCGTCAACATAGCGAACAGTAACAAGCGCGTTGTCATAAAGTACGTTCCGCTCATGCTCCAGGGCACGACCCGGACATGGCTGAATAGCCTGAAGCCCCGCAACATCTACAGCTGGGTGGATTTCACTGAAGTCTTCATCCGCAACTTCACCAACGTCTACCAGCGGCCGCCCAAGCCCTGCCAGCTCTCGCTGTGCATTCAAGGCCCCAACGAGTCCACCCACGACTATCTGACGCGGTGGGCTGAACTACGCAACTCCTAAGAAGGGGTGCACGAGGTGCATGCCATAGAGTACTTCACTGTCGTGTGCCGAGAGGGCACCCTACTCAAGTACCGTCTCCTCTACGACGAACCGGCTACACTCAACGAGTTGCTGATCATAGCAGACAAGTACGCCACCGCCGACTCCTCCATGAAGTCGAAGCTCCGAGTGGATGCTTCTGGGAAGGTGCTCCCTCCGGCTCCTCGAACGTCGGCTAGAGACAACAGTTGGCGCTAGCAGCCCAACGACAACAAGCGCAAGGCCCTAGAGCGGGCTTCCACCAGCCGGCAGGTGGCGATAGTTGAGGACCAGCAGCCTGAAGGACAACCACTCCCCAAGCGCTCGAAGGGCGGAAAGCCAGCTTGGTTGCCCGCTTTCTCCTTTGAGTAGACCCTCGATACCCCCTGCAAGTTCCACAGCAGCGCGAAGCCGTGCAACCATACAACCCGGAAGTGCCATTGTCTCGTCCGCATGGCCAAGGGAGAAGGACTGCCCCTTCCGCCTGCTGGCCTGCCGGCTCCGCCTCCCCAGCAGTCGGCAACCCGTCCAACAGTCAGCGCAGTCCAAGATGATTACCCTGAGGAACATGGTGCTTACGTTGTCTTCACTAGCATGGCCAACGACAGACACAGTCGGCGTTAGCAGCACCGCGAATTAAATGCAGTTGCCTCGACTGCTCCAGAGTTCATGCACTGGTCTGAGAAGCCTATCAGCTGGAGCCGTGCCGACCACCCGGAACTGATGCCTTCTCCAGGTTCCTATGCCTTGGTGTTGGATGCCACCCTTGCAACGGAGAGGCAAGCTGATCGCTTCTCCCGAATCTTGATAGATGGCGGCAGCATCATCAACATCCTCTACCGCGACACCATGGAGAAATTGTGCATCAAACAGAAGCAGCTCCAGCCTAGTCGGACCGTGTTCCATGGCATTGTGCCCAGCCTTTCCTGCTCACCAATCGGCGAGATAAAGATAGATGTCCTCTTCAGAGACAAGAATCATTTCCGTCGTGAGGCAATTTGGTTTGAGGTGGTGGACCTGGAGATCCCTTACTACGTGCTCTTAGGTCGGCCGGCTCTAGCCAAGTTCATGGTAGTGCCACATTATGCCTACCTCAAGATGAAGATGCCAGGAACCAAGGGCATTATCATGATAAATGGAGACTACGAGAAGTTGGCCGCCTGTGCTGCAGCCAGCAGCTGACTGGTCGAGTCCCTTGTGATAGCTGCTGAGAAGAAGCTCTTGGACCAGGTGGTGGCCATAGCCAGCAAGCTGCCGGACCTGTCACTAGAACCCAAAGAGTCAGAGACCCAGGGCTCCTTCCATCCGACCAAAGAAACAAAGAAGATCCCCTTGGACCCTGAGCACCCGGAGAGACACGCTATCGTAGGTACCAATCTCGATAGCAAATAGAAAGCGAGCTCGTCGATTTCCTCCGTGAGAATCGGGACATCTTTGCCTGGTCTCCCAAAGACATGCCGGGTGTTCCGACGGATTTCGCCGAGCACAAGCTACACGTCAGAGCAGATGCCAAGCCGGTCAAGCAACCCCTCCGCCGACTATCAGAAGAGAAGAGAAGACTTGTTGGTGAAGATATAGCCCGACTCCTAGCAGCCGGCTTCATTATGGAAGTGTTTTTTCCAGAGTGGCTGGCCAACCCAGTCCTTGTACTGAAGAAGAAGAATAAAAAGTGGCGCATGTGCATTGATTACACCAGCCTCAACAAAGCCTGCCCCAAGGATCCGTTTGCTTTGCCACAGATTGACCAAGTGATAGACTCCACAGCCGGATGCGAGCTGTTGAGTCTTTTGGATGCCTACTTAGGTTACCATGAGATAAAGTTGAACCCGGCAGACCGCCTTGATCACACCATTCTGAGCCTTCTGTTACCTGACCATGACATTTGGCTTGAGAAATGCCGGTGCCACGTTTCAGCGTTGCATGCAGAAGTCCTCCTCAAGCAACTCGGCAGAAATGCCCACGTCTATGTAGACGATATTGTGGTGAAGACAGAGAAGCGTGGAACCATTTTGGAAGATCTCAAGGAAACCTTTGAGAATTTGTGTCGGTTTCAAATCAAGCTCAACTCGGAGAAGTGCGTGTTCGGGGTACCAGCCGGCCAGCTCCTTGGCTTCCTGGTCTCAGAACGCGGCATCGAGTGCAACCCTGTGAAAATCAAGGCCATCGATAGGATGGAGAAACCCACCCGATTGAGAGATGTCCAGAAATTCACCAGCTGTTTAGCATCCATCAACCGTTTCATCAGTCATCTGGGCGAGAAGGCTCCCCCCCTGTACCAGCTCATGAAGAAGACCACTCATTTCGAGTGGAATGACAAGGCGGATGAAGCTTTTCTCCAGTTGAAGAAGATGTTGACCACGCCGCCTATCCTCGCGGCTCCGACTGCTAAAGAGCCCATGTACCTCTACATCGCCGCCACCAGCCGGGTGGTCAGCACAGTCATGGTAGTGGAGCGCCCATAAGACGGCAGAGCACAGCCGATTGATATGTCTCCGCCGTATCTACTTTTCCAAACACTTTTGCCCTTGTTTTGGACACTAACTTACATAATTTGAATGGAACTAACCCGGACTGACGCTGTTTTCAGCAGAATTGCCATGATGTTGTTTTATGTGCAGAAAATAGAAGTTCTCGGAATGACCTGAAGCTCCACGGAACGTCAAGTTAAAAATAATGAAAAAATCCTTGCCAAAGATGAAGACCAGGGGGCCCACACCCTGCCCACGAGGGTGGGGGCGCCCTCCCCTAGGGCGCGCCCCTACCTCGTGGGCCCCCTGGAGCTCCTCCGACGCCAACTCCAACTCTATATATTTGCTTTCGGGGAGAAAAAATAGAGGAGAAGAAATCATCGCGTTTTACGATACAGAGCCGCCGCCAAGCCCTAAAACCTCTCAGGAGGGCTCATCTGGAGTCTGTTCAGGGCTCCGGAGAGGGGGATTCATTGTCGTTGTCATCATCAACCATCCTCCATCACCAATTTCATGACGCTAACCACCGTGCGTGAGTAATTCCATCGTAGGCTTGCTGGACGGTGATGGGTTGGATGAGATCTATCATGTAATCGAGTTGGTTTTGTTAGGGTTTGATCCCTAGTATCCACTATGTTCTGAGATTGATGTTGCTATGACTTTGCTATGCTTAATGCTTATCACTAGGGCCCGAGTGCCATGATTTCAGATCTGAACCTATTATGTTTTCATGAATATATGTGAGTTCTTGATCCTATCTTGCAAGTCTATAGTCACCTACTATGTGTTATGATCCGGCAACCCCGAAGTGACAATAATCGGGATCACTTCCGGTGATGACCATAGTCTGAGGAGTTCATGTATTCACTATGTGCTAATGCTTTGTTCCCGTTCTCTATTAAAAGGAGGCCTTAATATCCCTTAGTTTCCATTAGGACCCCATTGCCACAGGAGGGTAGGACAAAAGATGTCATGCAAGTTCTTTTCCATAAGCACGTATGACTATACTTGGAGTACATGCCTACATTACATTGATGAATTGGAGCTAGTTCTGTGTCACCCTATGTTATGACTGTTACATGATGAACCGCATCCGGCATAATTATCCATCACCGGTCCAATGCCTACGAGTTTTCCATATACTGGTTTACGCTTATTTACTTTCCCGTTGCTATTGTTACAATCACTACAAAATACAAAAAATATTACTTTTGCCTTCTTTACTTTTGTTACCGTTACCACCACTAGCATATTACTTTGCTACTAAACACTTTGCTGCATGTATTAAGTTTCTAGGTGTGGTTGAATTGACAACTCAGCTGCTAATACTTGAGAATATTCTTTGGCTCCCCTTGTGTCGAATCAATAAATTTGGGTTGAATATTCTACCCTCGAAAGCTGTTGCGATCCCCTATACTTGTGGGTTATCAAGACTAATTTCTGGCGCCGTTGCCGGGGAGCATAGCTCTATTCTTTGAGTCACTTGGGATTTATATCTGCTGGACACTATGAAGAACTTGAAAGACGAGAAAACAGAAATTTATTCCTCAACTACGAGGGGAGGTAAGGAAATGCCATCTATCTCTGCACTTGATTCACCTTCTGTTATGAGTAAGCTTGCGACACCTAAACCTGCTTCTGCTATTCGTTCTGATATGTCGCATGTTATTGATGATGCCACTTGTGACGCCCTCGATTCAATCGTACACTAATCATACACGCAAATGTGTACGATAAAGATCAAGGACTCACGGGAAGATATCACAACACAACTCTAGACACAAATAAAATAATACAAGCTTTATATTACAAGCCATGGGCCTCGAGGGCTCGAATACATAAGCTCGAATACACAAGAGTCAGCGGAAGCAACAATATCTGATTACAGACATAAGTTAGACAAGGATGCCTTAAGAAGGCTAGCACAAAAGTAACATCGATCAAAAAGGCAAGGCCTCCTGCCTGGGATCCTCCTAACTACTCCTGGTCGTCGGCGGTCTCCACGTAGTAGTAGGCATCGGCGGTGACATATGGCTCCTGGGCTCCGATATCTGGTTGCATCAACCGGAAAGAAGAAGAAAGGGGGAAAAGGGGAAGCAAAGCAACCGTGAGTACTCATCCAAAGTACTCGCAAGTAAGGATCTACACTACATATGCAAAATTATCAAAGTAAGGTTGTATATGTGGAATGGGCTGCAGAAATGCCAGAATAGAGAGAAGGCCTAGTCCTATCAAAGACTATCATCTTCTGGAAACCACCATCTTGCAGCAACCGAAGGGAGTAGAGTAGCATAAAGTAAAATAGTAGAAGTGTTATCAACCTCGACCGGAGATCCTTTCTCGACTCCCTGCGAGAAAGGCATCCCAGAGCCATACTATCAAGTTATCATCACAATCCAATTCTCATCACCATCCAGTTCTCATCACAAGTATACAGTTCTAGTTGTATCGATCAGGATACAACTCCAAGTGTCCGTTACCGTAGGACAGGCTATCGATAGATGTTTTCTTCCCTGCAGGGGTGCACCAACTTACCCACCACGCTCGATTAACTCCGGCCGAACACACTTTCCTAGGTCATGCCCGGCCTCGGCCAAACAATACGCCGCAACCCGACCTAGGCTTAATAGAGAGGCCAGCACGCCGGACTAAACCTATGCCCCCAGGGGTCATGGGCCATCTCCCCGGGAACTCCTGCATGTTGCGAGGGCGGCCGGTGAGCAGACCTAGCTACCTCCCTAAAAAGGCAGGAGCTTACCAGTCCAACCCGGCGCGCGCCCATACTATGCCCGCGTGATGGTTAGTGCTATCAGGCCAGAGGCCCTCAGATCAAATATCCAAATCGTAGTGGATTAGGAACGCGCGGTAACAAGCAGAGACTCACGAAAGATGTGACCCCGTTGCCCCGTCTCGAGGACTTGCGGCAAGGGCTAGGAATGCCCAACCACGCCTCGTAATTATCTCGCGGGCACCCTCCAGGTCAACCCGTCTCCACATCACTCACAATTAAGCTCGCGCGGGTACCCCTCAGGGTCGACCCGTCTTTCCAAGTAACAGGGGTAAAGTCCAAGTATCCGTGTGTCCAAACATCAAGGGGAAATCCCGAGGAATCACCCCCGGTGAATTCCACTCGATGTAATCATCAAGGTGAACGTAAGAGGATCCACCCTCGAGGTTCACACTTGAGGGGTTGCACGACAGAGCCGTATCGGAAATGGTTAAGGAGGAAATCACCCTCGATGACCACAACCGAATAGCTATGCTACAGGTTAACAAAAGAAGTGCTGAAGAGGGCTCACCCTCGGCACTCGATAGTAACCCAGTAGTGTCGAGCAACTAAGGGAAAGTGATGTGCGGTGTCGGGGCCTGGTCTTCGATCCCGTTGATCGGGTCTTTGATGATGAAGTAGGGGCAACAGGGATAAGGTGGGGGTCACTGATGTATCACTAACCAGCCTATACTAAGCAGTTTAGGATAAGCAGGTAAGGTACAACAGCAGATACAAAAGCAGGCTATGCATCAGAATAGGAGCAAACAATAACAGTAGCAAAATCTAATGCAAGCATGAGAGTACAGAATGTGCGATATCGCGATGATCAAAGGGGGGGCTTGCCTGGTTGCTCTGGCAAGGAGGGGTCGTCGTCGACGTAGTCGATCACCGGGGCATCATCGGCCTCGGGATCTACCGGAGAGAAGAGGGGGAAGAAACAGTAAATACATAGCAAACAGAGGTATCACTAAGCATGACATGACGATACGTAGCGCTAGGCGTGCTCTAACGCGGTACTACACGTTGCAGGCGAAGGGGGGAAACATCTGAGGATGAATTCCCGACGTTAGGCGGATTCCGGACAAAGGAAAGGAGGGGGAAAGTTCCATGTTCAACATGCTAGGGGCATGTGACAGATGAACGGACCGCGTATTCGGATTCATTGGATTTTTCTGAGCAACTTTCATATAGAAAACATTTTCATCCGAGTCACGGATTATTTTTTATGATTTTTCAAAATTTTAAACACTATTTATGAATTAACTATTAATTATTAAATTCGACAGAAATGAATAATGACATCAGTATGACATCAGCAGTCAACCAGTCGGTTGACTGGTCAACCTGTCAACCAGGGCCCGCCTATCATAGGCATAGCTAAATAAACATGTTTTAATTAACTAAACCAGTTAATTAGGCAAATTAAACAGAAGTAATTAAGTTAAGTTAATTAAGCTATTTAATTAATTAATTAATATTTTTCTTAAAGTTATTTTTTAAAAACTCTTTTTTTAAACAGCGGTGTGGGGCCCATAGGCTAGTGGGGGTTAGGGGATTCAGTGGGGGTGTTCTAACCCCTAATTAACCGAGGCAGGGGGCGGCTGGGCTCGCGCGTTCGTAGCGCCGACGGCCAGGCCAGAGGGCGATGGCGGGCGTCGGCTGGCGCCGGCGCGGGGCAGGCGCGGGCGGAGGTGGTGTAGCAAGAGGCAGCAGCGGCTGGCGGGGCAACGGAGAGCGACGGGTGCAGGAGGCGAGTGTTGCAGGGCGCAGCGAGGACAAGCAGCGCCGGCAGCAAGCGGGCGCACGGGGCCGGCACACGGCGAGGCGGGCGAGGCCGGGCGAAGCGGGCGTACACGCAAGAGGGGGGCTGCGGCAAAGGAAGCAGGCAACAGCTATGGCAGCGCAGCAGCAACCAACAAAGTAGCAGTAGCAGAAGCTAGCGGCAAAGTAGCAGACAGAAGCAGAGATAGAGAGCAGCGGCAACAAGCACGCACGGCGACTACGACAACGAATTGAAGGGGAAAAAGTGGGGATCGGCAGAGGAGCTCACCACAGAGCTCGTGGGCGCGTCGGGGAAGCCTGGGACGGGCCGGAGCAAGGTGAATCATCGGCAAGGTGGGGCGACGGCCGACGGGGAAGAAGAATGAGGCAATGGCTCCATGGCGTCCTAGGTGATGGTGCTTTGCGCGGATGAAGAGGACGACGGCGTGCTCCTCCTGAGCATGGCGATGCGTCGAGACACGTCGGGGGCGGCCGGGGATGGCGGTGGCCGCGGTGGTGGTGCGGCAACGGCAACGGGCGCGTTGGATGAGGATGGGGAAGAGGGGATTTGGGGAGAGAGGGGGGAACTTGGGGCGTCTAGGGTTAGGGGAGGCCGCGGGCGACCTTGTAGGTCACCGGGGAGCCACCGGATGGCCGCCCCGTGGCCATCGGCGCCGTGGACGGACGCTCTGCATCCACGGGGTTGCGTGAACAGGGAGGAAGGGGATGAAGGGGGTTTTTGGGCCGGCTTTGCCAATTGGGCCTAGTGGCCCAGGCAAACAAGGGGCTTTTCTTTTTCGTTCTTTTGCTCTTTTCTTTTCACAGAAAATGCTTTGCAATATTTGAGTTGCCCAAAAGGATTCTGTAAAATGTGGGACTTGGCCACATAATTACATTGCACTAGTTGGCACTGCTAAAAAGGATTGTGAGGCTTTTGAAATAGTTTGCCACGTTTTTAAATTAAAATGGCATTTAACCTATTTGTTTTAGCCATTGTTTATTTAGTTTAGGGCATTTAGACATTTGAAAAAATGTTGGTTCACTACCAATATTAGTTATGGATTATCTGGCACATGAAGAACATTTTAGTTTTCATGTTTGAGAAATTTGTATTTCATTCATAATTTGAATTTGAAGTTGACTTTAATTTGAAATTGAGATTTGGACTGGAATAGAATCAAAGTGAGATTAGCAACAGTAACAATGATGACATGGCACCATTAACAGGTGATTACTGTAGCATGACACTGGGGGTGTTACACCACTTCTGCTATGCATGATACTTATGATGAAACTACTTCTATGCCTGATAATATTGTGCCCCTTAGTGAATTTCTTGATGAACAAATTGCTAGGGCTAGAGAGAAAGAAATTATTGAATCTGATTATAATGATGAAGATAGGCATATTATTCCTGAAGGTTATGTTTTTGATATGGAATCTTCTGCCGCTATTTTAGCCTGCAGAGATAGTCGTGAACTTAAGAGGCTATTAATTAAATGGAACAAGGAATCACTTAGAGATAAAATGAGGCCTGACCCTGCTTTTGCTACTTCACCTATTTGTGTTCCTGATAAGGATTATGAATTCTATGTTGATCCTGATATAATTACTTTGGTTGAATCTGATCCTTTCCATGGTTATGAATCCGAAACTGTTGTGGCACATCTTACTAAATTAAATGATATAGCCACCCTGTTCACTAATTATGAGAGATCTCGCTACTTTTATATACTTCAAATATTTCCGTTCTCATTAAAGGGTGATGCTAAGATATGGTTTAATTCTCTTGATCCTGGTTGTGTGCGTAGTCCCTAGGATATGATTTATTACTTCTCTGCTAAATATTTCCATGCTCATAAGAAACAAGTTGCTTTAAAGGAAATATACAACTTTGTGCAAATTGAAGAAGAGAGTCTCCCACAAGCTTGGGGGAGGCTTCTCAAGCTACTTAATGCTTTGCCTGATCATCCTCTTAAGAAAAATGAAATACTTGATATCTTTTATAATGGACTAACCGATGCTTCCAGAGATTACCTGGATAGTTGTGCTGGTTCTCTTTTCAGGGAAAGAACACTAGATGAAGTTGAAATTCTATTAAATAATATGTTGGCAAATGAAAATAATTGGGCACCTCCTGAGCCAGCTCCTTCTCCAATTAGTGATCCTATTCCTAAACCAACTCCGAAGAAGAGAGGTGTTCTATTTCTCAGTCCCGAAGATATGCAAGAGGCAAAGAAATCTATGAAAGAAAAATGTATTAAAGCTAAAGATGTTAAGAATTTACCTCCTATTGAAGAAATACATGGTCTTAATTTACCGCCTGTTGAAGAAACATATGATCTTGATCCATTACCTATTGAAGAACATCCTGATCCCGATAACCCGACACAGGTAGTAAAGGTAAATTCTCTCTATAGATATGATAAAGCTGAAATCCCTCCTACTAAAATTGCTAGTCAGTGCTTGGATGAGTTTGATAACTTTTTGTTTAAGCAAGAAGACTTCAATGCTTATTTTGGTAGACAATTAAACAAAATGCTTATATGATAAAACACTTGGGTGATTATATGGCTAATATTAGAGGTGAACTTAAACTTGTTAGCAAACATGCTTCTATGGTTACCACTCAAGTAGAACAAGTACTTCAAGCTCAAAAAGAATTGCTCGATGAAATGAATAGTAAGAAAAATGATTATGTTGTTAGAGTGGCTACTAGAACTGGTAGAATGACTCAGGAACCTTTGTATCCTGAAGGCCACCCTAAAAGAATTGAGCAAGATTCTAATAATATTGATGTACCTAGTTCTTCTAAAAGGAAGAAAAAGAAAAATGATAGGACTTTACAAACTTCTAGTGAAC
Source organism: Aegilops umbellulata (assembly GCA_032464435.1). Classification (NCBI taxonomy): domain Eukaryota; kingdom Viridiplantae; phylum Streptophyta; class Magnoliopsida; order Poales; family Poaceae; genus Aegilops; species Aegilops umbellulata. The sequence continues at coordinate 368,928,769 of CP136055.1, read as the reverse complement.
CAATTGCTGAACCACCTGAGAATCCAAATGATATATTCATGTCTGATGCTGAAACACAATCTGGTAATGAACATGAACCTAATGAAAATGTTAATGATGATGTTCATGATGATGCTCAACCTAGTAATGATAATGATGTAGAAGTTGAACCTGCTGTTGATCTTGATAACCCACAATCAAAGAATCAACGTTATGATAAGAGAGACTTTGTTGCTAGGAAACATGGTAAAGAAAGAGAACCATGGGTTCAGAAACCCATGCCTTTTCCTCCCAAACCATCCAATAAAAAGGTTGATGAGGATTTTGAGCGCTTTGCTGAAATGATTAGACCTATCTTTTTGCGTATGCGTTTGACTGATATGCTGAAAATGAATCCTTATGCTAAGTACATGAAATATATTGTTACAAATAAAAGAAAGATACATGAAGCTGAAATTTCCACCATGCTTGCTAATTACGCTTTTAAAGGTGGAATACCAAAGAAACTTGGAGATCCAGGAGTACCTACTATACAGTGCTCCATTAAAAGAAATTATGTTAAAACTGCTTTATGTGATCTTGGAGCCGGTGTTAGTGTTATGCCTCTCTCTTTATATCGTAGAATTGACTTGAATAAGCTGACACCTACTGAAATATCTTTGCAAATGGCTGAAAAATCAACTGCCATACCTGTCGGTATTTGTGAGGATGTGTCTTTTATGGTTGCAAACGTTACTATTTTAACGGACTTTGTTATTCTTGATATTCCCGAGGACGATAGTATGTCTATTATTCTTGGAAGACCTTTTCTAAATACTGCAGGGGCTGTTATTGATTGCAAGAAAGGCAATGTCACTTTTCATGTTAATGGTAATGAGCATACGATACACTTTCCGAGGAAACAACCTCAAGTTCATAGTATCAACTCTATTGGAAAAATTCCATCGATTATATTTGGAGGTTTTGAATTTCCCCTTCCTACTGTCAAGAAGAAATATGATATACTTATTATTGGGGATGTGCATATCCCCGTTGAGGTAACGTAGTGTCACTAGTAGAAAAGGGGGCAACGGTCCAGGGTGGGTTAGCCCATTAGTCCCGGTTCAATCTAGAACCGGGACCAATGGGGGCATTGGACCCGGTTCGTGAGCCCAGTGGGCCGGCCGGGCCACGTGGGCCATTGGTCCCGGTTCGTCTGGACCTTTTGGTCCCGGTTGGTGCGACGAACCGGGACTAATGGGCCTGGCTCCTGGCCCACCACCATTGGTCCCGGCTCGTGGCATGAACCGGGACCACAGGCTCCCCTTTAGTCCCGGTTCATGCCAGAAACCGGGACTAAAGGGTCCGCCCTCGTTGCACCCGGAGTTTAGTCCCACCTTGCCAACCGAAGGGCGCCCACAACTGCTTATAAGCTTGTCCCTCTCTGCATTATTGAGCTCCTCTTAAAGTGAAAATAGATGCACCTATAGAGGAAAATTGGACCTAAATTCATAAATAGAAATGAATTATGAATTTATGTTTAATTTTCTTGATAAGTGCATCTATGTTCACTAACAGAGAAGTTTTTATTTTTTGTGACCTAAAAGAAAAAAGAAATCACTAAAAAACTATAAGTATTTAGTTCTAAGTAGAAATGAAAAAATAAATAGCAAAAAAGAAAAAAATGCCTATAATATTTGTAAAGTTATTCATAAACTAGTGATTCACACAAATTTTAACTATTTTAATTTCAAAACTAATGGCACTAACTGAAATTTTATAATTTTTGTGACCTAAAATAAAAAAGAAATCACTAGAAGACAAAAAAAAGTGCCACCTACTATTAAATAGCAGGAAAAAGATTGACTCAAAAATCAATTTTAACTATTCTACAAAGTGTTTTCACACAAAGATAGTAAACTAGTGATTCATAAACTAGTGATTCACACAAATTTTAAAAAATTCAAATTTAAACTATTCAAATTTTAAAGCTAATGGCACTAACAGAAAGTTTATAATTTTTGTGACCTAAAAGAAAAAAAAATCACTAAAAAACTATAAGTATTTAGTTCTAAGTAGAAATGAAAAAATAATGGCACTAGTAAAGTTAATCACAAACTTGAGATTCACACAAATTTTAAAGAATTCAAATTTTAACTATTCTAATTTGACACTAATGGCACTAGTAAAGTTAATCACAAACATGAGATTCACACAAATTTAAAAGAATTCAAATTATAACTATTCTAATTTGAAAACTAGAATCACTAACAGAAAGTTTATAATTTTTGTGACCTAAAAGAAAAAAGAAACCACTAAAAAACTATAAGTATTTAGTTCTAAGTAGAAATGAAAAAAATAAATAGGACAAAAGAAAAAAAGATGCCACCTACTGGGCCACCACGGCCTGAATACGACTAGAAGCCCATCCATGGGCCAGGATTCAGGCCCGCAGAAGGCCCAGCAGGCCCACAGGCATAGCGGTGTGAGATTAGGCCCATAGGCCTGCAGTTCTAAGGAGTTCGATGGAGATGGCGAGGCAGCGCTTATAAACAGGTGCGGCGGCTCCTCAGCTAGCGAGGTGGGACTAAACATCCCACCGCACCGCGGCTTTGGCAGGTGCAGGCCTTTGGTCCCGGTTCGTGGCACCAACCGGGACCAATGCCCCCCTTTGGTCCCGGTTCGTGCCACCAACCGGGACCAAAGGCCACTTTTCGGCAGCCAAAGGGGGGCATTGGTCCCGGTTGGTGGCACGAACCGGGACCAAAGGGGGGCATTGGTCCCGGTTGGTGCCACGAACCGGGACCAATGCTTCGTCTATATAAGTAGCACTTATGAAATTTTCATTCAGTTTGTTCTTCCCCACCCGATCGACGACGGTGCCAGGCTGTGCCTCGCCGTCCCGCGCCGCCCCATCGCCGTCCCGCGCCGCCCCATCGCCGTCCCGCGCCGCCCCGACGCCCTCTCTGCCCCGACGCCGTCGCCCGTGCCTCGCCGTCGCTGTCGCCGCCCCGTGCCCCCTGCCTCCTCGCCGCCGACGCCGTGCCCCTCACCGTCGCCGTCGCCGCCCCGCGCCACCCCGACGTGGTGGCCCTCTCTGCCCCGACGCCGTCGCCCGTGCCTCGCCGTCGCCGTCGCCGCCCCGTGCCTCCCTGCCTCCTCGCCGCCGACGTCGTGCCCCTCAACGTCGCCGTCCCCCGCCCCTGCCGTCGCCCCCGACCGCGCTGTCCGCCCGGCTTGCGTAATTTCCTAATTTAATTAGAATGTATAGTTAATTTAGTTGTATAGTTAGGATGTATAGTTAATTTAAATGTATAGTTAATTTAGTTGTACTTAATTTAGATGTGTAGTTTAGATGCAAAAGTTAGAATTTTTTTCTGTTCCTACATTTTTTTGGTGATATTATTGTTGCATATGCAAAAGTGAGTGTGTTCATATATATGCAAATAATATGTCAATTTTATCATAGAATTTTTATGATTTTTTTGTTGTAATTTTGTTCATAGAATTTTTATTTTGTTCATAGAATTTTTATTATTTTTTTCTGTTGTAATTTTTGTTCATATGTCAATTTAGATGTATATGTTCATATTTAGAAGAAAAAGAAGGAGAGAAAAAAGGAAAATAAGAAGAGGAAGAAGGGAGAAGAAGAAGATGAGAGAAATAACAGGAGAAATAAATAAGAAGATGAAAAAGAAGAAAAAAAAGAAGAGAAGAAGAAGGAATAGAGGAGAAGAAGAAGAATTCTTCTTGTTGTCCTCTATTATTCCTTCTTCTTCTCCTTTTTTTTCTTTTTTTTCTTCTCCCTTTTCCTTTCTTCTTCTCCTCTTTTTTTCTTCTTCTTCCTCTTCTTATTTTTTGTTATCGGGTATGTCGTTGTCGACATACCCCCCTCCTCGATAATTAACTTTTAGTAATTAGTACTACTTAGTTGATTTAATAAAACTGGTTTATTTTACTATAGAAGTAGTTTATTTTTAGCAAGAAAACTAATAGAACTAGTTTAAATTATTCCCGCATCGACGTGGACGATGCCTATCCCGCATCCTCGTCGTCGAGTCGGGGGCGGACGACACCTGCTTGACCAGATGGGCCATGTCCGGGACTGGGCTCCGCTAGGGTGGTACTGGGAGGCGCTACCTTCCGGGGGGCGTAGCTTGGTGAGGAGCCAGCCCACCGTTGACCCGATCCTTGTTTGGGGGCGGTCGCGTGGGCCAGTGACGGTGCCGAGGCTTCCGGACATCGCGGAGGTGGTACGTCACCGTGTCAGCGAGGAGGACCAGCACGCCCGTCGGTACATGGTTGCGTTGGAGGGCAGGTTCGAGAATACCTGGCAGGTTCTTCAGGGATCTCACTGGAGCTATGATCCTGTGATGGTTCCTTCCCTTTGGGTGTCCACCGCCCGCACCGATACCCGTCGGGCGCTACGGTTCTAGCTGTACTGGCGATATGTATGATATATAGTATTCGATGTGTATTAGTGATAATATTTGATGTACGGACACATGGAGATGATGTAGTTTTTCTTATAATTGAAGGCATCCTAATTTGAATACTACTTAATTTTGTGATTTGATTTTTCTTATTGAATGCTCAAATTGGAGAGCACTATGCAAGGCATATGCATATGATTAGTTGAATAATAATGATCTAATTTAGTCTTTGAATTATGAACGTATAGGAAATGTCATCATCGGACGACGAAAGTCTCCTGGGGGAGTGCGACTGGTGCCACGACGATTGAGGTGAGTGCGACAGGCCTCACCTGGTCGATGGTCGGCGCTTCAGCATTAAGCTCGAGGAGACCTTCCAAGTTGAAACGGTACGCAACGTCGACAAGTGTTTTTTTTCATAATTAAGCATGACTTCAACTATTTCAACATGTAATTTTCATCTTTTACAATTTGAGTATAGTTGATCCCATGCCATGCAAGACGCTATGTCTTGGAGAGGATGGATTTTGAAGACCATGAAAATTTTGAAACGAAGAAAATTCACCTAAGGACCCATCATGATGTGGAGTTTGAAGTAATGTTGTATAATGCTGAGAGCGTAGCCCATTTTGGTTGCAAAAATTGGGAAGCATTTTGCAAATTGTATGGTTTTGATGAGGGTATGCTTGTCACCATGGATCTTGGTGATCCTGAAATCGAGCAAGACAATATGGACATTTGGGTCCTTGTTGATACTCCTCCAGTTCTACCGCTATGTGAGTTTCTCAAACATAGTTAATTATTAATAGAACTTATATTGTTCATTTCAAAATAGTTGACAGCTTATTTCCATTGACAGCTTATTTTGAAGTATCAAAGAATGTGCAGAAGATGGTAGATAGAACTTACTACACCGATGGCTCTGAGTTAACTTACAAGGAGAAAACTCATCTGGTTGGATTTTGTAATGATATTGAGAATTACAATATCTACAATCGAACTCCTCAACATTATGGTCAATACGTGCCACTAGTGCACGTGTTGAACTACGGTAACTACCATGGAGATACCCTGGTAAGTTTTTTTACTATTACGACATCCGTGCATCTTTTTGCATACTTCTAAAACTAGTACATCATTGCTAACTACGAAGTTATTACTATGTTTTTCAACAGCTTATCCCAGTGGATTGTGTGCCTCATTTGATGTATCAGAATGGCGACAGCCTTCGTGTTTTGAACATATATCCAGGTCATCCTACGAATCTCAACTGTCCATACCAGATTTCTAAAAGAAGTGGAGACATGACAATCAAAGGATGGAAAAAATGTATGGACAGTCGTAAGGAGCTTCTTGGAAGAAAAAGGAAGCGAGGCGCAAGAATTGGAGACAGGATGATCTCCATTCTTCATAATGGAGAGTCAGGGTCTATATTGTTTTATGCTATTTTACCTTAAGTGTGTTTAGGTCCGATCCTACCTGATACTGATGATCATGTGCTAAGAACAATTATGTAGGGTTGGGTTCGATGACTATGAGGATGATGATCATATGACTTATTATTAATAACGAGTAGAAGTTGTATGATGATGCTTGATTAATTAGTAGGACTTGTTATTATATATGATGATGTATGATGCGAGCATGCATGAGTTATTATATATATATATATATATACATATATATGCAGGTGAAATGAACATATGTAGTCCTTGCAAGGACTACATATAAGAGAGGACACTTCTCTCTATTAGCTAGCTAATAACAACCTAAAAATAACCCCCTAAACCCCTAAAACAGCCACTTTTTTTTTAAAAAAAAGAAAAACCTCCTGCTGACGCGTGGAAGCCTTTTGGTCCCGGTTTATGTCATCAACCGGGACCAAAGGCCCCCCTGCCTGGGCTGCCGGCTGCGGCCACGTGGAGGCCCATCTGTCCCGGTTCTGGTTTGAACCGGGACTAAAGGGTGAGGGTATTAGTAACGACCCTTTAGTCCCGGTTCAGGAACCGGGACTAAAGGCCCTTATGAACCGGGACAAAAGGCCGGTTTTCTACTAGTGTGTTATTCAAAATTTCTCCAGTTCCATGTTAATCAGAATGAGTTTGTTAACAAGACTTGATCAACCTTGTTAGTGGATTCCTTTTGATGAGCATGAGATGGATGAAACTAGAAGCACAACCTTCTGTACCCTCTTTATACTTTCTGTTACTTAATTGAAATAAAGTAAAAATACTATTTTTCTGTCTGTTTCCTGATTTATCCGTGCAATATAAAAATACCCCGAAAATAAAAGTCCTCCAAATGCCATGCCAATTTAATATGATTTTTTTGGGAATATTTGAGGATTTATGGTACTGAAAACACCGCGGGGGGAGCTGCCACCTGGCCACGAGGGTGGAGGGCGCGCCCCTGCCTCGTGGGCCCATCGTGGCCCTCCTCCACTTATTCCTGCACCCATCCTCTCCTTCTTCCTCCCCCAAACACGAATAATCAGCTGAAGCACGAGTTCTAGCTCACTTTGCTGTGATTTTCGATCTCCTTGCTCAAAGCACCTCTTGCAAAACTGCTTGGGGAGATTGTTCCTTGGTATGTGACTCCTCCATTGGTCCAATTAGTTTTTGTTCTAGTGCTTCATTCTATGCAAATTTGTGCTGCATAGGTGACCATGTTCTTGAGCTTGCATGTCAAATTTATATGGTTCCACGTAGTTCTAATGCTTGATATAGGCTCTAGGCACTTGTAGGAGTAGTTACTATCAATTTTGTTGAGTTTCGTTCACTTTTGTTTGAAGTTACTAATAATTTCAGAATATTTCAGAAAATAATGAAGAGACTTTTGAGGGGCTCATCGAGCCGAAGCTCGAAGGAAAAACAAAATGAAGAAGCATATAGGCCCAAATATAATTTGCCTTGTACCACGGAGGTCCGGCCGTGTGAATGGCCTTCCGATGACTTCTTGAGACGAGTTGGGATTTATGAGGATTTCTATTCATTGATTGAGAATGCCAGCCTCACCGACTTCCTCCGCGACCAACGTCATCAGTATCTCTTACTCACAAATACTTTTGTGCAAAACTTCTACTTTTTCCTTAAGGAATCACCTCCTTCAATAGAGTTTCATTTATATGACGTTGTTAAAAAGATGCCATTAGCTGAATTTTGCAAAGTTTGCAACATACCCCCTGAGGGCACCTTAGAGGAACCACACCGTAAAGATGTGGAAGCATTTATTAACACCATCACAGTGGGAGAAACCAGGAAGGTTTCTGATGCAAGAATCACTAGCATACATTTTCCTGTTTTACGCTATTTTGCCATATTCGCTAGTCGTTGCTTGATTGGTCGTGGAAACTGTGGAAACCTTAGTATTACTGATATTATTATTTTGTTCCATGGTTTATACCGCGATAACACTGTTAGTATGGGCGGAATTGTTGCTAGACGGTTAAGTATGAACCGTACTAAGGGTCCCATCTTTGGAGGCATTTATGCTTCACGCCTCGCTGCACATTTTAACATACCTATTAGGCTTCATGAGAAAGAAGAAAAATTGCTGCCTAGTGCTTATTTAGATTATAAGAGTATCCTAGCGCATGATTTTATTGTTAAAGGCAGGGAAGGAGAGCTCAAATATAAATTATTCTTTCATAAACATCATGCTGGAACTATTACCTTGTCTGCTCCTTCCTTGTTTAATTTTGAAGGACCTTATCTCGTTACGTGGGCTGCCGTCCAAGCCTACTGGAATCCTGCACCAGCCCCGGAACCGGAACCACAAGATGAGCCTCCACGACAGTCTGTTTATTCTTGGGATCCGGAGATGGCTGTCAGCTAACGGCAGTCAGTGTCTTCTTTATCACAGTACGACCCCAGCTATTCTTCGTCACAGTACGACCCCAGCCACACCTACGGGTATCCACCAGGCTATCCCTGGCAATAGACCAACTTAGGCCAAAAGCCTAATCTTGGGGGAGTACGTATTTCTCACCGACATTACATTCATGTTCACACACACTCATTGCTAGATATCAGTGCTCATACTCTTTCACTATAATATCCATGCCAGTTTATTTTCTCTTTCCTTCTTTCTTCTTGTGTGTTTGTTAAACCTTAAGAAAAACCAAAAAAATTAGTAGTAGTTTACTTTCTTGTTGTAGTAGTAATAATTAAAAAGAAAAACCCAAAAATATTTCTCGTTCTTCTTTTGCTTGTTGGGAGCTTTCCCCGTGTAAATAGTTTTATTTCTTTTCTTTTCTTTGGGGGTCGATAGGAGAAGACCATGATTAAATTGTTGAAGTGGCTCTTATATGCATTATTGTTGATTTAACCAAGAGCCCATATTGCCTTGTCTTCTCCTGTTTATTGAATGCTCGCGGATTCCAGCTTAGTCCAATGCATGTGCACTCTTATTATTATTCACATCGTTCGGTCGTGCAAGTGAAAGGCAATTATGACGATATATGATGGACTGACTGAGATGAGAAAAGCTGGTATGAACTCAACCTCTTTTGTTTTTGTAAATATGATAAGTTCATCGTTCTTGATTCGGCTTATTATGAATAAACATGTTTGCAATGACAATTAGAGATCATAGTTGCTTATGCCATGCTTGATTAGCTATGAGTTATAATGGTTTACCTTGCGTGCCAACATGCTATCGAAATGGTTATGATGTGGTATAGTGGGGTGGTATCCTCCTTTGAATGATTTAACTGACTTGACGTGGCACATGTTCACGCATGTAGTTGAAACAAATCAACATAGCCTTCACGATATTTATGTTCATGGTGGATTGTATCCTACTCATGCTTGCATCCAATGTTTATTAATTTTAATGCATGTTCATGGCTGTTGTCGCTCTCTAGTTGGTCGCTTCCCAGTCCTTTGCTAGCCTTCACTTGTACTAAGCGGGAATACTGCTTGTGCATCCAATCCCTTAAACCACAGAGTTATTCCATATGAGTCCACTATACCTTCCTATATGTGATATCTACCTGTCGTTCCAAGTAAATCTGTATGTGCCAAACTCTAAACCTTCAAATAAACATTCTGTTTTGTATGCTCGAATAGCTCATGTATCAACTAGGGTTGCCCTTATCTTCCATGTTAGGCGGGTTATTCTCAAGAGGAGTGGACTCCGCTCCTCACTCACGAGAAAATGGTTGGTCACCGGGATGCCCAGTCCCATGCTTTATGCAAACTAAATCAAAATTAATTGCAAACAAAACTCCCCCGGGACCTGATGTTAGTTGGAGGCACTCGATGTTTCGAGCAAGCCATGGATTGATGCTTGTTGGTGGAGGGGGGGTATAAACTTTACCATTATGTTTGGGAACCGCCTATAATGTGTGTGGCATGGAAGATATCGCCATCTCTTAGTTGTTATGTTGACAATGAAAGTATGCCGCTCAAAATATTATTTATCTCTATTTCAAAACCGAGCTCTGGCACCTCTACAAATCCTTGCTTCCCTCTGCGAAGGGCCTATCTATTTACTTTTATGTTGAGTCATCACCCTCTTATTAAAGAGCACTAGCTGGAGAGCACAACTGTCATTTGCATCCATTACTGTTAATTTATATTGGGTATGACTATGATTGGATCTCTTTTACCATGAATTACAATGTCTAGTCAGTCCTTGATCTTTAAAGGTGCTCTGCATTTATGTTTTGCGGTCTCAGAAAGGCTGGCGAGGTACCATCTTGTTATATCATATTATGATGATTTTGAGAAAGTGTTGTCATCCAAGATTTATTATTATCGCTCGCTAGTTGATTATAATAATGATATGAGTGATCATGAGACCTGAGAATTATTGCAAATAAGGTTAGTCATAGTATTTGCTGGAAACTTGAATGTTGGCTTGACATATTTACAACAACAAGAGCAAACAGAGTTTGTAAAAGTTTTTCTTTATCACTTTCAGTTTGTCAACTGAATTGCTTGAGGACAAGCAAGGGTTTAAGCTTGGGGGAGTTGATACGTCTCTGTCGTATCTACTTTTCCAAACAATTTTGCCCTTGTTTTGGAATCTAACTTACATGATTTGAATGGAACTAACCCAGACTGACGCTGTTTTCAGCAGAATTGCCATGATGTTGTTTTATGTGCAGAAAACAAAATTTCTTGGAATGACCTAAAACTCCACGGAACGTCAAGTTAAAAATAAAAATAAAAATCCTCGCCAAATATGAAGACCAGCGGGCCCACACCCTGTCCATGAGAGCGGGGGGCGCCCCCCTACCTCGTGGGCCCCTGGAGCTCCTCCGGCGCCAACTCCAACTATATATATTTGCTTTCGGGGAGAAAAAAATAGAGGAGAAGAAATCATCGCGTTTTACGATACGGAGCCGCCGTCAAGCCCTAAAACCTCTCGGGAGGGCTGATCTGGAGTCCGTTCGGGACTCCGGAGAGGGGGATTCGTCGCCGTTGTCATCATCAACCATCCTCCATCACAAATTTCATGACGCTCACCGCCGTGCGTGAGTAATTCCATCGTAGGCTTGCTGGACGGTGATGGGTTGGATGAGATCTATCATGTAATCGAGTTAGTTTTGTTAGGGTTTGATCCCTAGTATCCACTATGTTCTAAGATTGATGTTGCTATGACTTTGCTATGCTTAATGCTTGTCATTAGGGCCCGAGTGCCATGATTTCAGATCTGAACCTATTATGTTTTCATGAATATATGTGAGTTCTTGATCCTATCTTGCAAGTCTATAGTCACCTACTATGTGTTATGATCCGGCAACCCCGAAGTGACAATAATCGGGACCACTCCCGGTGATGACCATAGTTCGAGGAGTTCATGTATTCACTATGTGCTAATGCTTTGCTCCGGTTCTCTATTAAAAGGAGGCATTAATATCCCTTAGTTTCCATTAGGACCCCGCTGCCACAGGAGGGTAGGACAAAAGATGTCATGCAAGTTCTTATCCATAAGCACGTATGACTATACTTGGAATACATGCCTACATTACATTGATGAATTGGAGCTAGTTCTGTGTCACCCTATGTTATGACTGTTACATGATGAACCACATCCAGCATAATTATCCATCACCGGTCCAATGCCTACGAGTTTTCCATATACTGGTTTACGCTTATTTATTTTCCCGTTGCTATTGTTACAATCACTACAAAATACCCAGAATATTACTTTTGCCTTCTTCACTTTTGTTACCGTTACCACCACTATCATATTACTTTGCTACTAAACACTTTGCTGCAGATATTAAGTTTCCAGGTGTGGTTGAATTGACAACTCAGCTGCTAATACTTGAGAATATTCTTTGGCTCCCCTTGTGTCGAATCAATAAATTTGGGTTGAATACTCTACCCTCGAAAGCTGTTGCGATCCCCTATACTTCTGGGTTATCACCGGTCCAGAGGCCGGTGTACTATTTGAGCGAGGTGCTGTCAACCTCGAAGCAGAACTACCCTCACTATCAGAAGATGTGCTACAGCGTGCACTTTGCAACCAAGAAGCTGAAGCCATACTTTCAAGAACACCCAATAACAGTTGTCTGCACTGCACCGCTTGCTGAGATCATCAGCAACAGGGATGCGTCTGGCCGGGTGGCCAAATGGGCCATCGAGTTGGCCCCCTACACCATCTTCTATCAGACTCCCACCACCATCAAGTCCCAAGCACTAGCCGACTTCCTCGTCGACTGGGCCGAGATCCAGTACCTGCCGCCAGCTCCGAACTCCACTCATTGGCGGGTGCACTTTGATGGCTCGAAGATGCGTACGGGTTTAGGAGCCACTACAAAAAAAAGACACATCCGTGACATTTTGGGTTGAATGAATTTTTTTTCTATCATACATATGACACTTCTATGACGATAATTGTGACGAAACCCGGTATCATCATAGATGTGGTGGGCTCCTACTTCTATGACAAAAAATCATGACAGAAAATGGGCTTTTCGTCCTGGGCGGGCCGGAGACGCAGCTGCATGACATTCTTTGGGCCGTCCATGACGGAAAAAACCATGGTAGAAGCGAGGGCGAGGAAAATTTCGGGGAGTTCCCGGTTACGGTGGGAGGTCGGGGGCTGAGTGATGCGCGTTTCTCTCGTACACGTACATGCGTGTGTGCGAGGCGTTGGCTCTAACTGAACCCGAGCGAGGCGTTGGGCTCTAACTGAACCCGAGCGATTGCACTGCAGGCTACGCGTTACTGAACCCGAGTGATCGATCGATGGTTGTTAACTGAACCCGATCGAGCGATTCCTTCGCTACTGCTGCTAACTGAAGCCGATCGATGGGATGAACAGTGAGCATTGCAGGGGGGGGGGTGGATGAATAGTGAGTGGTGGCGTTGCCTCTGGATGAACATGACCCCGTGGTGTGGTGGAGGGCTGGATGAACAGTAGACGGTGAAGGGGTGCCCGTGGAGGGGTGGATGAACAGGACCCCGTGGTGTGGAGGGCTGGATGAACAGTAGACTGTGGAGGGCAGGATGAACAGTAGCCCGTGGAGGGGTTGTTGAACAGGAGCCCGTGGAGAGGGCTGGTTGAACAGTAGCCGGTGGAGTAGCGCGCGGTGGAGGCTGGATGAACAGGAGCCCGTGGATGAACAGTCGCAGGTGGAGGCTGGAGGAGGTCGACGGTGGATGAACAGTAGCTCATGGAGGCCGGAGGGGGTCGACGGTGGAGATGAACAGTATCCCGTGGAGTCCTTTTTTGCGGTACACCACACCCCTCCCGATGAACAGGACCCCCGTTTCGACCGTAGCGCTCCAACACAAGTCCGTTTCCCCCGTTTTGCGATACGCCACACCCCTCCCGATCAACAGGACCCCCGTTTCGACCGTAGCGCTCCAACACAAGTCCGTTTCCCCCGTTTTGCGATACGCCACACCCCTCCCGATCAACAGGACCCCCGTTTCGACCGTAGGAGGTCCGCTTCCTCCGTTTTGCGGTACGCTAGACCCCTCCCATGAACAGGATCCCGTTTCGAACGTGGCCGGTCGAACACAAGGCAGTTTCCTCCGTTCTGCGGTACGCCAGGCCTCGTTTCCATCGCCTGTTCCGTCCAAGCCCTCCCGATGAACACGACGCATTTCGTTGCCTCCCCATGAACACGACGCATTCTGTTGCCTCCCCATGAACACGACGCATTCCGTTGCCTCCCCATGAACACGACGACGACGCTGTTTCTCCATTCCGACCCAGCCATGTACACGAGCCCTGGCCGTACGTATGCGCGAGTAGGCGTTCGAGACCCCGCCCGTATGTACACATACGTGGCCATCTTTTCTTTCTTGCACCCTGGCCGTTGTACGTACGTGTACATGCTACGTGCACGCCTCTACATCGACCAGTATGTACGTACATGTTCGCGACCAGAATGACAACGCTACGTATGCTTCGACCACGTGGGTCCCGACTATCAGGAACTTCCTTGCCTGCGAGGATGTAGCTGGTCGGTCCAAGCAGTCAGGGGGCGATTCGTTTTTTGTGCCCGGACGCACTTCCTTGCGTGCGAAGATGTAGCTGGTGGGTCCCAGCAGTCAGGAGGAAACGTTTTTTTCGCGAAATATAGTGGCCCGTTCGGTGGGTCCCAGCTGTCAGGTGGAGGAATCATTATTTTCCGCGTAATAAGGAGGCACTTCCTTGCTGCGGCCGTGGACCCAGCTGTCAGCATCTCCACGTACAGTCCACGTCCGATGGAAGTCCTTCCTTGACCATGTTGACCGCGCCGCGCCAAGAACACCATGGCGGTGGACGATGGCGAGGCCTATGAAGGGGACGACACGGAGGCAGGGAAGACTCGGCGGTTGTTTCCCATGCGGAGGGGAGTACGACTGTACGAGGGTTTACTGGTTCGTCTGCCGTCGCCGGAGAATAACAGCAAGTGTGGGTGAGTAGAGGGATGGCTAGGCCAGCGATGGGAGTACGGTCGGGCGGTGAGGCCTGCGCGGCAGCATAACAGGCCGCGAGGAGGAGGGAGCAGGCAGTCCGCCGGCGCTTGTTTGAGCGGCTGGAGCAGGAAGAGCAGAGATTGAAGAAGCAAGACGGCCGTTGGATGGACATCCAACAGTCAGTGCTTGTGCATCAACTTTTTTTAGGAAAGCCTCAAATCTGTGGAAAACATCACACAACCCATCTGCCATTATTTCTAATAATTTACAGCCCATTTGCTAATTCTTAAGGTTTTTTTGGAGCCCATATTCTTTTTGTTAGCATTACAGCCCATATTGTGGCAACGGTTAAAAAATTATACGAAATTTTGCATATTTCGGTGCGGTACGAACTGTTTTTAATACCGAAATTTTGACTCACATTCAAACTGATTTTAAAAATAAATGTATATCAATATAAAATCCAACAAATTCTCCACGCATAAAAATTAATGTAATTTAAAATCTTGAAACGAAAAAAAAGATATTTGAAACTAATTGCCGGTTTGATGTGTTTTAAAAATGTACAACCCATTTCTCATTACTGATGGGCCATTTTCTCGGCCAGCCAAATGAAAGCTCTCCTCGTCTTGAAAGATTTGCAGCCCAACACGCCTAACAAAGCGACTTACTTGGCAAATCACAAAAAAACTGGACTGTGGCCGTGGACCCAGCCGTCAGCCTCTCCACATACAGTACTCTTTTGATGGAAGTCGTTCCTTGACCACGTTGACCATGCTGCGCGGAGAGCACCACGGCGGTGGACGACGGCGAGGCCTAGGAAGGGGACGACACGGCAGTGGAAGCCCACGCGGAGAGGACTACGAGGGTTCACTGGTTCGGCTGCGGTGTGAGAATGCCGTTGCCACAGGGCCTGGCTAGCGGTGGGAATAGTAGGGGGTGGTGAGGCCTCTGCGGCAGCACAGCCGGCCACGGTAGGCAGGAGCATGCGGCACGACCGGCGCTGCTTTGGGCGGCTGGAGCAAGAAGACCAGAGGTTGAAGAAGCACTACGACCGTTGGATGGACATCGTACGGTCACTGGAGCTAGAATCGTTCATATTGACTAAGTTGACAAAGCCCTTCGTCCCCGTCAACTTAGTAGGCCCACAAGTCAGTCTCCCAGCAAGG
Source organism: Aegilops umbellulata (assembly GCA_032464435.1). NCBI lineage: Eukaryota > Viridiplantae > Streptophyta > Magnoliopsida > Poales > Poaceae > Aegilops > Aegilops umbellulata. The sequence goes on along the minus strand of CP136055.1, from coordinate 368,913,340 downwards.
TGGGTCCCAGCTAGCCGGGGGAGTATTCATTTTTTTGTGCGTAATAAGGAGGCACTTCCGGTGGGTCCGAGCTGACAGCGGGGGGAACATTTTTTGCGAAATATGGTGGCCTGTCCGGTGGGTCCCAGCAGTCAGGGGGAAACGATTTTTTCGCAAAATACTGGTGGCCCATCCGGTGGGTCCCCGCTGTCACGTGGAGGAATAATTATTTTCCGCGTAATAAGGAGGCACTTCCTTCCGGCTGCCGTGGACCCAGCTGTCAGCCTCTCCATGTATAGTACTCTTCCGATGGAAGTCGGTCATTAACCACATTGACCACGCCGCGCCGAGAGCACCAGGGCGGTGGATGACGGCGATGACTAAGAAGGGGACGACTCGGAGCCGCGAAAGACGCAGAAGTGGATGCCCACGCGAAGAGGAGTACGAGGGTTCATTGGTTCGGCTACAGTGTGAGGCTGTTGTCGCCGCAGAATAACAGGGGGTGTGGGTGAGTAGAGGGATGGCCTGGCCAGCGGTTGGAGTAGTAGGGGGCGGTGAGGCCTCCGCGGCATCACAACCGGCCACGGGAGGCAGGAGCACGCGGCACGACCGGCGCTGGTTTGGGCGGCTGGAGCAAGAAGACCAGAGGTTGAAGAAGCACTACGGCCGTTGGATGAACATCGTACGGTAACAGGAGCTAGAATCATTCATATTGACTAAGTTGACAAAGCCCTTCGTCCCGTCAACTTGGTAGGCCCACAAGTCAGCCTCCCACTATGCTGGGTTCCAGCTGGCAGGGGGAATATTCATTTTTTGTGCGTAATAAGGAGGCACTTCCTTGCGTGCGAAGATAGCTGGTGGGTCCGACATGTCAGCGGGGGGCACTTTATTTCGCGAAATACAGAGGCCCTTCCGGTGGGTCCCCGATGTCAGGTGGAGGAATCATTATTTTGCGCGTAATAAAGAGGCATTTCCTTGTGTGCGGCCGTGGACCCAGATGTCAGCCTCTCCTCGCACAGTCTACTTCTGATGGTGTCGTTCGTTGACCATGTTGACCACCCCGCACCGAGCGCAGCCAAGGTGGTGGACGACGGCGAGGCCCCGGGCAGCAACGAGCCGGAGATGGGAAGACGCGGGAGTAGAGTCGCAGACAGAGAGGTGTACGAGGGTTAACTGTTTCTAGTGCGGTGTGGTTTGGCAGTCGGTGGAGAAGAACATGAGGTGTGGAGGGGTGGAGGGATGGCCTGGCCAACGGTGGAGTAGCGCTTCATAGTGAAGCGTGCTAAGCAGAGCTGCTAGCAGCAGGAGGAAGAAGAGAGAGATTGAATATGGATGCCGGTCGTTGGTTGTAAATCCAATGGCTAACATGTCAGAATCATTTGTTGACTAAATTGACAACGAGTTGCATTGGCTTCGACCTATTGGCCCACATTTCAGCCTCCAAAAATGTGCCACGTATTCAACCCATTTTTCAGAATTTACAGTCTTTTTTTGTGTGGTAGAATTTACAGTCAATTTGATCTTTTTTTGAATTACAGCCATTAGCTGGGCTGGGTGAAAAAATAATGTAGCATCCATGCGGCCCGTTTATTTTATTTCCTAAAAAATTACAGGCCATTTGCACTTTCTTGAAATACACGATTTTGCTGGGATGATTCTAATTATAATGTTGGGTTGGGCCAGCAATGTTATCAAAAAATAAAAAGGGGCTGAGCATTTGGTTATAAATATATTTAAATAATAAGTGATATTATTACATTCGTCCTTAAATCTTAGAAAGCTTTTGTACACAATCACTAGGATTTTCGTGCCAAAACAATCCAGGATTTTATTTGTTAAGAAATTATTTTTATAAGTTAATAAGATGTGGGATATTGTTTTCTTACATATGTAAGTATGTGTTAAATATATGATGACAATAAAAATAATATATAATAACATATAAAATAATTTTTGTTAGAAAAACAGGGAGCATCTCCCCGGTTCCATTGCTGAGAACGAAACCAAAACATATTCTGATACAGCAGCTCAAAGAGCAGTTCGAAAGCAAATGTAAAAAAGCTACAAACTAGGGGGGTGGATGAACAAGTTCTCTGAATAACACAAATCACCCGAGCGGTGCCAAAGGCAGAGCGGATAGAGAACTCAAATGACACAAGGAGGGTCCAGCGAAGTCTTCATGGTCTTCAGCCGAGGGTCCGTGTCAGCCTGCGGCGACCAGTAAGCAAGCGGAGACACCGGGCTGGAAGGCGTAGCATGGTGGATGTCCCTCTTTTTGGCGCCAGGTGCCCATCATCTTCATCAGAGATCTTGAGACGAGCCCACGGGTCCAGCCCCAGAGCAGGTCGAGCCTTGTTCAGCCACAAGTGATCGCCAACGGTTTCTGGAGGGATCTTGTTAGGGTTTCCATGAAGCTCATCAACTTGTCCTTGTCCGATCCGGAGGAGAGAATCGCCCAGTTCCTCACCATGTTCCTGATCAACCTTAAGACCCGCGGAATGGAAATCCAGGAGGTGTTACTGAAAATCATAGCATTTCTATATTTCCAGAGGCACCAAAGGACAACTGAGCTAACGGTGTTTAAAACTGAGCACTTTTTGGTAGCAATCCAGAATCTGGCAACAGATTCGAAGGATGAGCCGATCTGACTAGAGAAATATTCCTCAATGTGGGCCAGAGATGTTTAGCAACTATACATTCAAAAAATAGGTGAGAACAAGACTCCTGTTCCAAGAAGTAAACACAATCAAGGGTTTTGATGATGTGTCTCTTCCTAAGGTTATCCCTAGTCATCAGTTTGTTTTTGGAGAGAAGCCAGAGAAATACATGAATTTTAGGGGGAACTCTCAATTTCCAGACAGCAGGGATAAACACGGGTTGAACCCCTCTAAAGTTGATAACATGATAGAGGGAGCTGGAGGAATACTTCCCCTTATTGTCCAACTGCCAAATCAGGTCATCCGGCTCGGCAGTAAAGGTAATGCTTTTGGCAATTTCCTCCAACTGGAACCATTGTTCCATGAGACTATCACTAAAGTTCCTTCTAAAAGAGAGTTTTAGGCATTGACCGTCCCAAACTTCATTGACACTTTTGTTAAGCTCATTGTGGACAGAGTAAATAGGCCAAAATTGGACTGCTAGGGGGGATGTGCCAAACCAAGTATCTTACCAGAACCTGGTTCTGCTACCATCCCCTATGTTCCATTTGTAGCCAAATTTCACAGCATGCATAATAGATTTTAATCCTTTCCAGAATCTAGAGGTCTTAGGGTTGGAGGAAGGGACAAAAATATTAGGTTTTTTTCCTAGGTATTTATGGGCAATAAGAAGCTTCCAGGGTTTCAGGTCTTCCTCATAGAATCTTTTAATCCAAGACCCTAGAAGACAGATGTTAATTTCTTGGAGGTTAGGTATGCCTAGGCCTCCAAAATCTTTTTTCATAGAGACTAGGGCCCAATTGGCAAGGTGTAGCTTTCTATTTCCCTCAAAATCATTCCACAAGCAATGAGACATCTGAGAATTGATGAGGTTCACTGCCCATTTAGGGAACTTGAAGAAGGAGAGGAGATACACTGGAATGCTAGCCAAACAAGCTTGTATGAGGATCAATCTACATGTGTAAGAGAGAAGTTTGCCCCTCCACCCAGCAATCCTTTTAATGATTTTATCCAGAAGGGGTTGGATATCCTCTCTCCTCGGTTTATCATAGTGGAGAGGGATACCTACATACTTAATGGGGAAGTTACCTTTATTACAGACTAGAATAGAGAGGAAGTCAGCTAACTCCTGATCATCCATGTTGATAGGGATGAGTTCACTTTTAGAGTAGTTGATTCTCATGCCTGAGACTTGTTCAAACCAGATTAGAACAGTTTTCAGATTGCTAGCATGTGTGGAGTCATCGTCTAAGAAAAGGATGGTATCATCTGCATATTGAAGGCAGATGATGCCACCAGGGCAGACCTCGGGACAGAGCCCTACAATCAGACTATGATTAGCAGCTTTGCTCAGCATTTTAGTAAGAACGTCCACTACTAAATTAAATAAAAGCGAGGAGATGGGGTCACCTTGCCTAAGGCCTTTACCAGCAAGGAAAAAATCACTTCCACAGTTATTTAACTTGACCCCAACAAACCCTCCATGAGTAAGTTGCTGGATCCAACTCTCCTCTATGAAAGGCTTGGAAAAGATCTAAGAGATCATTTTTCACCAAGTCCCAAAAATGCTGGTAAAACAAGAAGGGAATCCCATCAGGACCAGGAGCCCCATTAGGATAAGAGCTAAAAATGGCTTCCTTCACCTCTGTCTCTGAAAAAGGGGCTTCTAGCAGCTCATTTTCAGCAGGAGAGACTTTTTCAGAAGCAGAGAAAAAATTGTTTTGTAGAGAGAACCCAGAAGGATTTTCTTTCTTAAACTGGTCTTTGTAGAAGTCACTAGCCACTTTCAGCATCTCATCTACCTCAGTAACAGCGCCATTAGGGCCATCAAGGGAGTGAATGAGGGTTTTCCTCCTCCTCTGGTTAGCTACTGCATGTAAGTAAGCAGTATTTCTATCACCCTCCTTAATGTTCCTATCTCTAGACCTTTGTTTGGCTTTGATTTCTTCTTGAAGCCAAATTTTCTTGAGCTCTCCATGGACAAAGTTTAATCTATTAGTCTCAGCCTCAGAGAGGTCAGTGGTTTCTGCCTTAATATCTAGAGAATCAAATTCAAGGAGGAGAAGCCTTTTGTATCTTCTAAGATTAGCTTCCTCATTGGAGTTCCACCCTTTGGTAGTTCTTCTCAATATCATGATTTTGATCTGCCAATTTTCTAGGGGGCAGCTGCTCCCAGTAGGCTCATTCCAGATTTTCCTGACTAGCTCAGTAAAATCTTCTCTAAGCAACCACCACTTTTCAAATTTAAAACTATTGCTCTTTGGAGTTTGGTTAAGACCAGAGTCCTAGAGCAAAGGAGTGTAGTCACTGCCACATCTGGGCAGAGCTCTACAACTAGAAAGGGGAAAGAAACTATCTAATTCCGTGTCACAGAAAATTCTGTCAATGGTGGACATAATCCTGGAGCAGCACTTCCAACATATTCAGCAGAACTGTGGGTTTTCCTTCTGACAGGGCAATTCTCAACTTTATGGGTAACCATTTTGCAGATAAAACAACTCTTGGGCTTGACACATTTATCCAAATGATGCCCTGGTTCCCCACAATTGTAGCAGATCACCTCAGAGTATGCCATAAGGCCCGAAGCAGGGGCAGAAGCAGTTTTCTGGATGTCCTATCTCTTCTTTTGCTGATTCTTGCCTTGAGATTTCCCACTGATCTGAGAGTCAGAACCACCAGCAGATTGATCTTGGACAATTACAGGAGCCTGCCCAGATTGTGCACCCATTTGGGGCGAAGTTGTGCCGTACCACTGCCCAACCGGCGCTCCCCCCGTTGTGATAGGGGAAATTCATCGGATTTCGTGGTTCCTTCTCATCCTCCAGCCAGATGTTGTCTCTCAGGAAGCAGAAATAATCACCAGACAGCTCAATTGAAGCAGATTGCAAGCCTAATTTCAATCTTCTACAGGTTTGGGGGAGAGGTAAGGTAGGGGATCCACCTGCTCCGGCTCCGGTGGCGTGCTGGTGGGCAGGAGTCCAGTCAAGCATTCCCATCTCGCAGCACAGCGTGGATCTCCTGAATTCACTTCTCCTTTCGCCCATCGAACGAACGCAATCAGCGGCTCACTGGGGTGGGGCATCCTGTGCTTCTCCGAGAAATCTCCTTCGAAGTAGATCCGCAGGGCTAGATTCAGCAGCTCCCAATCCACATATGATCCTTGCACATCCGGGCATACATGCGCGAGTGAGAGAATGGATTCGGTCCCTCCTCGGCTTCCTCCCTCGCAGCTTCCTCCTCTGCTTCCCTCCATTCGCGCGTGCACTGGGTGTAGGAGAGAGCGTCATCACGGATCCGCATCGCCCGCTCCCTCCATCTCCTCCCTCGAGTCTCCCGCAGCACCGCCGGCGCGACGAAGTCGAGCAGTTGGAGCATCCGCAGGAAGGCTTTGTAGACATGTGGGAGATGCATCTTGTACATCTGGCTGTCTTCCAGCCATTCCCCCGTGGATATGGTCGGCGACTCCATGGGGCGCGCGAGCGGACTTGCTGAGAGGGGCAGGCGCGCCCGGAGTTAGGAGGCGGGGGGTGGCGGCGAGATCTATTTGCCAATTACTCCCTCCTTTTCGGTTTATAGGGCTCAATTCAAAAATCTCACCAACCAAGGTAGATGACGAATGGTGGAATACTTTTTGTAGTTTGCAAAAGCACCTAATTAATGCACTTGTTTTCCTCAAAAAATTATGTTTATCAATGCATAAATTGCAATGCATGCATGCATAAAGTACATGCATTGGTCAATTTTCTCTTAATACTTGCATGCAATGATTTAATGCACCTTGGAATCTGAACATGTGATGGAAAACAACCAAATTGAGCCTTATAAAATGGAAAAACTAAAATTTTGAGATAAGCCCTATAAACCGAAAAGGAGGGAGTATGTGAACTAAACAGTCAACATATAAAATAATTTAAATATTTATAATATAGTTAGAAGGGAAACATAAGTTGGACCTGGCGTTCCTATTCTTATATAGATAAATAGAACGGACCTCTGCGTTTTCTTCAAAAAATACATAAATTGGGCTGCAAAAATAAAACCTCGGATAGGAGGTCCATAGGCCGGTCGATACATGACGGCCCTAAGAAAATACGAACATGCCTATGGACCTCACATCCGAGGTCGTGGGCTGCGCATGTTAAAAATGAAAGCCTAGACGGGGCAGCCCCAAACCACGTCCAACACTTGCCAAAACTTCGTCCCTCGTTTTCTCAGTGTTTCGCACACTCGACATTCTGTGGGCATTTTGACTGTGCATCATATGAAGATGTGCTATGCATGAATGTTGATCGGCATGATGTTAACTAGCTGGTTGTTCCATTTTCGACCATGAATAAAACTTCCAACATGATGTTAACCCTATTTGAAAAGGCCGTGTTAATATAAATGCTCTGCCTCTGAAAGTTGCAGTTTCTTATCTGAAACTGAACTTGCAGTTTCTTATCTGAAACTGAAACTTGCAGTTTCTTCTCCGAGAATCACATTGTCTGCACTTTTATACTCCTATGAAACTACATTTTTTAAGTGCTAAAAATAGATCTCTAGAATTCATAAAATACTTTATATGCTCCATACTGCAAATCTGAAATTCAAAAGACATTCATATCTGAAAGTACTCTCAAAATACAGAACACAAAACACAATTCACAACCAGCAAATACTGACAACCCTAAGTTCCTCCTGACAATTCGCAACCTGCCCGACTATTGGGCTGGGGGGCAGCCCCCTCCTATTCCTCGGCTGCAGACAGCCGCCCCGTGAGACGATGTGAAGGGCGAGGGAGACGATGGCGGGGAAGCGTCGTCGGGCCAATTGCTTTTCTCCTCTTGCAGTTGAGTTCGGTCGACGAAGACTCCACCGGCTCGCTCTGGCAGGACACCCTCACAAATGGCACCCTGTAGATGCTCGATCCTTCAATCTCTGGTGGATGCTCCATCTGGGATTGATACTCCCACCACCGCTCCCTCACGATCGGATTCGGTGAATCTGTTTGCTCCATGGCCCAGAGGAGCAGCTCTATATACTCCGGCGGGACTCCCTCTGGGAGTATCGCCACCTTTTCGCTCTGTTGCAGATATTTGGCCATGGATGTCGCTGTCGCCGCTAGTTGGTCCTTGTTGTCAAACCAAGACTGTATCTCCAACATCCTAGCTAGCTTCACAGGGTCGCCGTCCGCGATCCTCACGTATCGGTTGTACTCCTCCATCGATCTACTTCTCCATAGCACCTTCACTCGCCGGCGGTGGTTTTTGAATGGAAGAGGAGAGGAGCAGCGCTGGTTTTGGATTAGAACGGGAGAGGAGCGATGCTGGTTTTGGACTGGAACAGGAGAGGAGGGGCGGTGGTTTTGAAATGGAAGAGGAGTGGAGCGGCGCTGCATTTAGATTGGAACAGGAGAGGAGCGGCGGTGGTTTAAGAGGAGAAGAGCGAAAGAGCGGCGTTGGTCTTGGAAGTAATTTTTTTGTTGTTTCGCGTATTTTGGGTCAAAGTTTGACCACGTACTGTATTTGACAAGCAAAATGTGAATGCATGTCACCAAAAATTGTATTGTTTGGTTCGTATCTGAATGTACTTTCAAATTATACTCCCTCCTTTTTTTACAAGGCCACAAACTCATACTACAGGTACCAAGGTAAAAACCAATGCTATGTTTAAGTCAATGTTGCAAGCTAGCTTGTCACCTTGATTATCGTGTTAATTAATGTGGTTTTTCTCTCCCAAGCACAACAAGCCAACCCTCTTACTCCTCATTGGTTGATTAATGTTGGGAATGCAAGCTAACCTTCTCACTCCCGCATGCACACAAGGGATATTAATGTCCTCAGGTGCTAGTATGAGGCAAACGCCATCAATTTTTCCTCGATTAATGTTAGTGGCCTTGTATAGTTGCAAATTGTAATTTTGACAGCGGCCTTGTACACAATGTATAACATATATTTTATGTGCAAAAATCATGGTCAATTATGACCCAGAATAAAAGGGAGACTAGTTAATGTGGGATCGCTTTCTTAATTTAAGAGTAAATTGATTTTGATTTTGATCCAGTCAGAGCGCGCCAGCCCTCTCATCCAGTCCTAAATCGCTGCCGCACGCTCCTCTCCCTCTTCTCCATTGCAAAACCACCTCCTCTCCTCTCCATCATCTCCATTCCAAAACCATCGTCTCGCCTCTCCCTCTTCTCTATTGCAAGACCACCGTCTCTCCTCCGTTTTCTAGACGCTTTGCTCCATGACGCGGATGAATCCATGGATACAAAATTAGTATACTGCGCGGTAGGCGGCGGGGTAGTTCCGCCTAGTCGGTTCGACAGAGACGTGAGAAGACGAGGGAGTAGGCTGCTGCAAACGTAGGGTTGTGTGATTTGACAGCGAGTTACTGCTGGACAGGTGGGGCCGCATGATTCGACTTGCCATTATCATTTTAACTGCGGCGCTACGACCGGCGTGAGTCTCCCAGATTCCTGACCACCTCCATACAGGTGCCTCTCCCAATGCTCCACCATGTAGTAGAAGCTGGCTCTTGCATGAGAGCCCACTTCTCCACTTTTTCCTTGCCTCTCATTCCTCCACATATGCAAAAATGCCATGTAAAGCGCACAATTCTACTTACTTTTACTTGCTCCTACAGGTGCTTAAGCTCGCCACATAGGAATAAAGTCTGATGTGGCAAGTTAATCAAGAAGAGAGAGACTAGTTTGGTGACCCAAGGAAGAAACGGTGCTAAGCGCATGTACATGGGTGAAAAGACAATTTTGAGTCTATAGCTAATTAAATGAAGCAAACTTAGCAACACCATTTCATTGGAAGAGGTCACTCCTTGGCAAATGCAATAAATACATGCGCTTAGCACCGTTTCTTCCTTGAGTACGAAGAAAGAGATAGAGAGGAGTAAAAAAATACACTTATAGCCAACCTTGTTGTAGTATGAGTGACTAAGTGATGACTATGTATGACATGCCAACATCAGTTAGCCTAACGCACCGTATTAAATCTCCAAGGGCGCGACCGCGCGAGCAACGCGACGGTCGTGGTAGGTGCGAGCATGATACGGGCTGCTGGCAGCCCTTGGATCTGAGATCAAACGGTCGCATGCTCAGTTGCTCAAAATTTGCAGAATAACCCTCCAGGATAGGATATTCACCCATAGGTCTAGAATCACGCCATGCAACCGTTCGATCTCACATCCAAGGGCTCTCGGAAGCCCATATCATGGGAGAATGGAAAGCCACTACCCTGCCGTTCGCACGCTGGCAGTTCACTCCTACTCGTCCCCGCACGTCCTTCAATACTACGGCGGTTCGTTCCTAGTCGTCCCGTCCATTCACATTACGGCAGTTCCACTAATCCTAACCCTCTCCCAAATCCATGGCGTCCCAAATCTCCATGATCGGCGGTAAGTACAAGGTTAGAACCATCACCGGCGATGAGTTCGACGTCATCTACACCCGTTCTTCCGCAACGGTGAAAGGATGCCTTTCTCGCTTCAGACGCATGTTCGAAAACTCTGATGATGAGTGGGTCGCTGGGCGAGATGTTGAGTACACCACAGTCCTGGGACGAGAGAAGGATCTAAAGGACGAAGAGAGGAAGAAGCCCGCCGTGATCCAGGTTTGCGTACATAACATTTGCTTGGACTACCACATATGCCATGCCGACGTTGAGTGCTAGGATTTTAAGAACTTCCTCGAGAGAGACCTAGTCAAATTCGTTACTGTAGACTTTGGTAACGACAAAGGAGTCCTGCGTCGGATAAGCCTCGTTGTAGGCAACACCTTCGACCTCTAGAAGAATCGGTTGGTGTCCTCTCGTCAGCCTTCAATGCTGACCCTGGCACAAGCCATGGTTCATCCTTCGTACAGTAAACTGGAGAAACCTCATTACACGTTTCATCGTCATGCATGGCAGCGAAATGTACTAGATATAGACCACATCCACTACGTTGCAATGGATGTCTACCTTTGCTTCAATATCTACAAGGGTTGGATGAAGAGCAACAGCCAAGTGTGTGGTTCAAGCAAAGAAGTATCGTCCAAGAGGAAGAGGGACAAGGACGAAGTCGAGGACGTGGACGAGGACTCCGAGTAATGTGGCAGTGTTGTTGCTCATGGTGGTTCTAATGCAGTGTCTACCGGAATAGTTGCAAAGTTTAATTCCAGGTGTGCTTAATTTAATTTGAGGGGTGTGTTGTGCTGAGTCCCCAGCAGAACTATGTTATGTTTCTTCTCCTTACTTTAACTCTTCAGTACTACCACTCGTTTCTTCACATTATATACATACAATATATATATGGCCAACATCATATAGCCAGCAGTTTAGTTGTCAAAGAATTTCAGGGTGCTTAGTTTTGTCAAAGAATTCCAGGATGCTTAGAGGGTGCTTGGATCCAAGGGACTTATTTCAGTCTGACTAAAAATAGTCTCTTTAAGAGGCTAAAGTTCCAAGCACCCCTGACTAAAGAGGGGCTAAAACTAGTCTTGAGACTAGAATTTTTTAGTCAGGGGTACCCCTACTAAAATGTGGATTAGTCCTCTCTCTACTCATTTAACTCCTCTCCTTTAACACAGGCGAGTTCTGGATTGGAGGGTTTGGGGGACAATAAATGCTCATTAACTTGATTTTAGGCTTTTTAGTATTTGGATCCAAGCATGGGTGAGGCTAGCATGTTTTAGTCCCACTACTTTTAGTCATGGGACTAAACGGAATCCAAGCACCCTTTTAGTTTGATTTGAGGGGTGGGTTGTGCTGGAGACCATTATTGTGACTAGCCTTTTTAATAGTACTATATGCATAATTTGGCGACGAGCGCTCTCTATATGTACCACTTTTTTTTAATTTCAAGTTTTGCTCCATGGCGCAATCCATCGATCCTACTGTTGTACAAAAGTATACATTTTTTAAAAGGCTAGAGGGCGGGGCAGTCTAGCTTGGTCGGTTTCACAAGAGGCGAGGGCCTTTGTGATTTGACGGCTCATTAGTGCTGGAAGGCGGGACCTTGTGATTTGACTGCTCGTATAAATGCGCCGACGACCTGATCGAGGAGGAGCAAAGAACCATGCGGTATACTCAAGTTTTCCACTGGAGTAGTACTGCGACGGAGGAGCACGAAACACGGCAGCCCAGTGCCATATGGCGATAAAAAATGATCTAATTTGCTAGTCATCTCATTGTTAGCATTGTTCTATTCATTCCCTCAAAACAAACATTGTTCTATTCATGCCTCGCAGAGAACGTGACACGTGCGGCGAAACACCCGAAGCAAAAGATGAAAGACAGGAGCAAAAGAAGAAGGAAGATTATCACCCCAAATGATCTAATTCGCCGCGGAGTCGTAACTGCTTCTTCATCGCCTCCACGACCTCCATCTCCTTGCGCGTCTCCTCCGCCATCTTCATCATTGTGTCCATGACGCGGCATTTCTCGACGCGAGCCTTCATCATCTGTTCCACGGCCATATTATGTACCTTGGCAGCAGCCTGGTGCTCGATGCGGAGCTTCGCCAACTCTTCCTTCTGTTCCATGGCGAGGGCCTGCAGCATCTTCATCGAGGAACTACTATTCTCATGCAGCTTCTTCCAGCCGGCGTTCTTCTCCTTCAACAGGTCAATCTCGTGGCAGAGCTTCGCATTGTCCTCCCGAAGTCGCAGGATTTCGCCGGTCGCCTTCTTCTCCGAGGCAATGCTCTTCTTCAGCAGCATCACCAAGTCGGCAGTCAACTCCCCCTGCTGATTAAGCTCAGCGGGCATGTCGTCGAGGCTCTCCTTCAGCAACTCCATGAAGCCTTGGATGAACTCCTTCTGCTTATTGAGCTGATTGGGCATGCCATCGAGGGATAACGACTCCAGCTCCGCCGGCTCGGCATGTTCGCCTCCGCGGCTAGGGCGCTCCTAGGAGCCATCGCCTTCCTGTGAGAGATCTTTCAAGGTCTCTGCGTGGCGGCGAGCCCTCTTTTTTTTCGCAGCCTTGGTTGCCGCTCCCTTGTTATGAGTAGTTCTCGACCTAGAGCTCTGCTCACCGGCCATGGCAATGACGGACGAAGAAGAAGCACTTATGAGGAGGAAAGGTAGAGTGATATTCGGTTAGGTAGTTCCCCTTTTTATAACCTAAGTACTAGCACTAGTACTAATACCTGCACAGTGGGAACACGTTCAGGTTTGGTACGTACTACTAGTAGGTGTGAGCAGGCTTTTGAATGTGATGGGAACAAGGTAAAGATTAATTGATGGTTTTGGTTTCGAGGCCCGAAACGGCTCCCGATGAGTTTAGCGGAACATAAATTTCAAGTACTACACTGCTCAAATGCGTAAATATTATGTTACTGTCAAAAATTGGCACAAAATACGAAGGAGACCAAATGGAAGTACTACTAGCAACCCACGATTTAACTACTCACATGCGCGCAGTGGAGTAATAATGTCTTTCTCCGCCCTCACGTCCACTCAATTTGCATGCGCTGTATTAATTGACCATCAATGAAGTGAACGACTTTGCACACATCAAATTATCACATGGGGTGGATCTTGGTACAAAATTGCGTCCGCCCGTGTACCCGCGTGTGCGTGCGAGGAATGAGTGCATGCATGGCGTGCGTGCACATCTTCGCTTCGTGCATGTACCGCCAGTATGGCTCAGGGAGGATGAGTACATTCTTCTGGAACCAGCAGCACGCCACTGTGATCAATCCACGCAAGGAGGTCGCGACAACGCCTACACATGTGCCACGTGGCTTCATGAACTGTAAGAGAGACACTGTGTAGCGTGCCATTGGTATTCTAATTTACGTGTTTTGCACATACTCGAAGTACTAGTAAGGTACACGTGCATTGCACGCATCAGATTTTGCAACCAAATTATGAATAAATACCACAATATAGCATGTAAGCTCTGAGTCATATATGCCTGATGTAGCCCTTCGTTTAATTCTTATAGTTCATCTCATTCAAAATCAATTAGTTTTTATTAAAAAAGCTAAGAACGCGGGAATAGAAAAAACATGGGATTATAGTGGAATGTCGTCTTGAATCCTACAGGATTGTACGAGTGTTTGATTGTGCATAGAAAAAACGCAGAATTCTTTCAAAGAGGTTTGAGTGGATGGGATGTTTCCTATGAAATCTAGTGCAAATGAATCATATGGAAAAATTCCTACGGTTTACAATGCTACGAATCAAACAACCAAGATAGGAAAAATTCCTAATGATTAGAATCCTCCAAAATTCCTTTGAGAATCCTTTGAATCAAAGAAGCCCTTAATCTATTTTATGATTCATGGAATTGTGCATTGTAAAGCATAAAGTAAAAACAAATAATGGCAATTCAACTAGAAAAAAAGTTTGGGCAGTTATGATACGGAAGATTCTAGAACGAAAGAGAACCACTGTTGTTTTGAGGTTTGTGCATTATGCTTAAGTTCAACCATGGAGTCTGCTAGATTGTACATGTGGCAAAATCCGGTGGGGGGCTAGAAGATGGTGCGAGGGGCCGAGTGGAGGGAGACTATGAAGGAATGCACAAGTGCGTGATCGATATTTAGAGAGAGGGGGCGAACACGTGCGCTGATGCGCGCAGTGGCGGAGCCATGAAAAATAAATGAGCTAGGGGGCCAAGCATTGTTAATCCTTTACGAGGAGGGTCAATTCATGAACTTAAACCATTTTTAGCAGCAATTGTCTAATGATCACATTCATATTAGCCTTGATATATAGTGATGTTAGGGGGGAGGGGGCAGGGTCCTTACTGCCCCCTGTCTTCGCCATTGTGCACGCGTCTGAGAGATGAAGCGGAAGGCATGTATGATGAGAGGGGGACATTGGATACATAATTAATGTGGGTGTATTAGCTATATATGTTAATCCTATATAGAGAGGTATAGATTAATTGATGTGGACGTGGGAAAGAGGGTGAAACCTCACTGGATATATCTATTGATCGGTTTGTGTGGAAAACTATGAAAGACCTAGCTATATACACACTTACATAGAGGAACATCAATCGTTGCCCATGCACGCGTGAGAGATAAAGAATGCCCGATATGAGAGAGGGGGATGTGTGTTGGTGTGTGCCTTCATGGGAGACTGACCTGAAGAAAAAGATTGCATGCATGCGATGGATAATGCCGACTGGTAGTGTGTGTGCATGCATGCACGAGAGAAAGTTAGTGGTACAATTATAAAGAGAAGACTACTGTGTGGGTGTAAAAGAATAGCTGAATAGGTGAGGTCACAATCAATGTAAAGTTGAATTCAAATATTTGAATAAGAGATCCTGATGTTTGAAACCCATGCATGCATGAATATAACGGAGATCTGCGCGGTGTGGTTTGGAAACGAGCATGTTGTAATGTATACACATTGAACAAGGTCAGACTGGTTTGAATTTGAGATACCGATGGCAGACATCATTTGGCCACGTCGCATCCATGCATGGACACACTATTCTAATTGGAGATGATGGGCGGCTTTTGCATCACATATCTATATCTATACCCCTATATATTATATTTTATATTTCTTTTATTATGTGCGGGTAACTTTAAATTTGAAAGATGGTCGTTGGATGAGGCGAATCCGATGGTCCAAAGATGGCAAGTTTGAGCACTACTGGTTGTTGGATATCATCTAGATTCCACCAGATTTCACCACATGTATAATCTAGAAGACTCCATGGTTGAACTTAAGCATAATGCACAAACATCAAAACACAAGCACTTCTTATTTGTTCTAAAATCTTCCGTATCAGAATTGCCCAAATGTTTTTCGACATGATTTGCCATTATTTGTTTTTACTTTATGTCTTACACGTACAATTCCATGAATCTTAAAATAGATTAGTTTTCTTATAAAAACTAGATGATTTTTTAATGAAATGAACTATAAGAATTAAATGAACATCTACATCATGCATATATGACTCAAAGCTTGCATGCTATAATGTGGTATTTATTCATAATTTGGTTGCCAAATCTCATGCGTGCAATGCACGTGTACCTTACTCTAGTCTAAATGGTGTTTGTGTGTGTGTTGTGCGTGTTGAGGTGCAAATTGTCTATTTTGGGTACACGTTAAGCTTGTTCTTCCGAAATTTCAAGCCGCGCCTTGTTATGCCGAAAATTCAAGCTAGCGTCTCTGTCTATCGTGCTGCGAAACTCCGCCTCTTCAACCCGCGCCTTGTTAGCCCGAAATATTTAAGATATATCTTTGTCTCGTTGTGCTCCGACAACTCCCTCCATCTCAACCCGCGCCTTGCTATTCCGAAATTACAATGCGTGCGAAAACTCCCACCTCCTGTGAAATCCCGACACGCGAAATGCCCGTGGTACGCCTGAACCGAAAGAACCACCTCAAATCGGTGGGGGTACTTTCGTAACTTACCCCAGATTTCGGACAAGCGCGTCTCTAAGCCATGGATCCCCACTGCCATCCCATCCGCCCACCCATTCGTACACCGAGGCCACGAAAACCCGCGATGAAACCCCACACCCTGCTCCGTCCGCCACCCATCCGGAGCCTCTTCCCCGATGACGTCGTCCACAGCAACACCTCGACGTCCCTCATCCACCGTACCGGATGAGGATCCATCGTCGATCTCATCATCCCGTCAGTTCAGCCACCCCGTCCTCCACCTCCAAGGAGCTGCCCCGATGTTCCCCTCGTCTTTCGCGCCACCTCCATTCCCACACCGCCGTCTTCACCTGCACCACCGAAAGAGCATCATCATCACCGTTTCCTCAGATGAATCTTCGGCCTAATCGGCGCCACCAAAGAGGTTGTACACTAATCGCCGCATTTTCTTCTTGATTCGATCTCTTGGTGCTGTCGGCGCTCGGTCCCGAGCCGACACGGCGCGTCTCCATCCACGGCGGCATCGCCGGCCACTTCCTCCACGGCGTCGCTCCCTCGGCGGCGACGTCCACATCAGTAGGACCTGTTGCTGCTTTAGCTCTCGCTCGCGCTGCTGCTCTGCTCTTTCTCTCGGTCTCCTGCCTGGTCTGCTCTTGCTATTGCTCTTGCTTGCGCTGCTGCTCTCGCTCTTGCTCTTGCTTGCGATGCTGCTCCGATTTAGCTACACTTCACTCCGATGCCGCCGGGGTGAAGGAAGAACCAGCCGCAGCAGGGAGGGGGGCTTGCCGGAGAGGTACCCCACTATCTATCTTGGGGTTTAGGATGGGGGCGGTGGTCGCCGGCGGTGGTGGGGCGTTGGCGGGGCGGTGGCGTGGGGATTGCCAGAGAAAAAGCTCGACACGGGGGGGCCTAGAGGGATGGACGGGGCGGCGGCGGACCGGCGGTGGGGAGTATTTTCGGGGCGGGCGGGGCCGCGCACCGCCGGCAGCGGGCGGCGGGGGGCTGCTGTTTGGACGGCTCAGGGGGTGGAGGTTGAAGATGAACCGCAGGCCCTTGATTTCGTATCCAACGGCTGCAAAATCGACTGACCAGAGATGAAAAAGTCAGTCGACCGACGTGTAGCCTCACCTTGCTAGTGCGTTCAGTTTTGACAGCAAAATTCAGTTTCGATAGTTAAGTTCAATTTTGACAGTTAAGTTTAGTTTCGACAGTTAAATTCAGTTTCGGCAGTTAAGTTGAGAGATGAGCGGCTGATGTATTTTACTTCTAGCACGTTGTGGTTATGTATTTTACGTCATGTATTGGAGATGCTATTAGAATTCCACTCAGGTTAACGTTGTTCTTTGTCTCTCTTGTCCTGCTTCAGCCTAGGCGTCGTACAACTCACTGGAGCTGCTCCAACGACGAAACCCTCCATCACAGCGGAGCAGTACCTCGGGCTCCATCTCCAGACGCCTAAGATCTTCTTCCCCTCCTCCGACAGCCAAGTCAGCCGGAGCATCCTCACCGGCCAACCCAATCACGCTGAGATCGACATGGCTTCGCCAAAGAGGTTGTACACTTGTTGCATCTCTTTTTTACTCTACATGTTATATATATTGTCCACTGAGCACTGGTAGTAACGGGAAATACAATTATTTTATCCTACTATATGACAAGCAATGAGGTACCAGGCAACTTAGCTATCCGTGATGGACTCTCTTGAACGCCATCATTATTTATCTCTGCGCGTTTGAGCTGTGCATTTGTCGATGGGCCTGGGAGTTGAGCTAGTATGGCAGTGGCCTGGGTCCAAAGTAATAGAAGTAGCACAAAAACATTTTTTTAGTGTAGGATTTTCCTTGCACAAGCCTGCCTACTAGAACCGCCAGTGCTTGAAAGGAAAAGTGAATGAAAAACATTGGAATTGGAAAGTTTCCTATGGTACTACTTTTCATGAATTTGGTGCAAAGGAATGGAGCAAAGGAAAACTGTAGGATTTGTTCCTTTAGTGTCTCCTTGAAAGAAAAATCGTAGGAATTCTAATTTCCACTTCTCCTCCTTTTCATATTCCTATTCATCAAGCACAAGACTAAGAGATAGTAGCATTATAGTATTATAACCGTACATTTTCTTGTGGTTTGACTTAATCTCACCATGCTTTTTTGCATCCCGTGATCTTCCAATTGTTATGAATCAAACACCCAGATTGGCAGAAATCTTGTGTTTTTAAATTCTCTGTTTTGCACGTGCATTCCTATCCTATTCCTGTCTATTTCCTATCCCTGCATTGTTAGAATCCTCAAATTCAAACAAGCCCTTACTCAATTACTTCTGTTACAAATATGCGTCAAAGAAAACCTTGTGTGGTTTGTCCTGCTCCTGCGGCGCTGTGTTACACCCCAGCTCAGCTGCTCCAACGACGGAAGGGTTCACCACAGCAGGGATCCGCTCTCCAGACTGTCTTTCGCCGCCTCAGATCTTCTTCCCCGCCGCCGGCAGCCACGGCAACTGCATTACCATCATTAACTAAGCAGATGACCTTGAGGACTACACGGGTCCGCAAGAGAGGTCGCACTCTTCCGTGTCTGCTTACGTTATGTGTCGCTTTATATGATGACATGCTACATTATCGTCGTGTTCACCTATTAGACTCCGAGTCAGGTCCAACTAATGCTAAAACTTGAGTTTTTAAATGGTTGTGGGGTACATATTGGGGCAGCAATCAGTACTATCTGTCTACTATCTGGTTAATCTCCGGTGTCTACTATGAGTTTCATGTTGGGTGCAAACAAACATTAAAGGAGCCATTATCTGTATTTTTTAACTAAAGCTATTATCTGCCTGCTATCATTGGTTTTGGGCCTATCCACAGTTTGCTACCATCACTCTGGATTTGTGCATGCACTCCTTACATAATCTCACTATGTTTTATTCCTATGCATGCCAGTTATTGTACACAATGAAACTGATCATGTAGAGCAAAAGAGACGAGCCCTGCATGGCAATAAAATTTCATGCAAACGTCGTTCCATGGTGGGCGCAAAGGCAGCCCCCCTCCACCCATTTCGGATCGTAATAAAGAGGAAGATAACTGTTATGAGGGGGATTCAGAAGGAGAAGACCACTCCTATTTACCCCATGAGGTCTTCGCTCTAACTTGGCATGCTGATGTTGGTAATATCATGCATATGGTGCCTTGCATTGCTTACTGTATACATTAAAGATGTCATCTGCTTAGTTTGGACATGCTTTGTGTCAATGCCATCTGTTTAATTTCTTTATCGTATATGTGAATCATGCAATGCCATCTTGTCTAGCCAGGCATCATATATGTGAATTTTGCAATGCCACCCTGGTTAGCCAGTCATGTTATATGTGAATTATATCATGCCATCATTTTTTTATTACGTGTTAAATTTGTCAACAATTTTAGTACATTCAATTACTCTTCCTGTGCATCAGCCATTTGGCACGGTCATGGAAAAATCTGGAGTGGAAACAAGGTCTTCAGAGCAGGCAATGCTATCTGACAAAGCGCATGTCTTCCTGGTTACCGATAGCTCCTCAGAGGAGGATTCAGAGACGGATGACCAGTCATATCCCCCCCCCCCGAGGTGCATGCCCTAACTTGGCAGGGTTATGTTTCTCATATCGTGCGTATGCTATCTTGCATTGCTATTTCATTTGCTTAGTTTAGACATGCTTTGTGTGAATGCCACCTGTTTAGTGTCTAATTGCCATATATGTGAATTATGCAATGCCATCTTATTGCAAGACATTATATATGTGAATTATGCAATGTTATCTTGTTGCAAGGCATTATGTATGTGAATTATGCAATGCCATGCCGTTTAGGCAAGCGTCATATATGTGAATTATATCATGCCATCCTTTTTTTGTATTTCTCATTGATTTTGTCGACAATGTTTGTATATTCAACTGCTCTTCCTGTGCATCAGCCATTTGAATTGGTGAAAGAGAAATCTGGAGTGAAAACAAGGTCTTCAGAGCAGACAATGCTACCTGCTGAAGCAGATATCTTGCTGGTTACAGATAGCTCTTCAAAGGAGGATTCAGAGGCAGACGACCAGTCCTATTATCCCCCTGAGGTGTATGATCAAACTTGGCAGGGTTATATTACTCATATAATGCATATGTTGTATTGCAATGCTTAGTTTTTGCATCATATACACAATATTGAATGCCATCTCCTTCGTTGACACATCATATATGCGATTGCCCTCTGCTCAGTTCCTTAGTATATAAATCATATATTTGAATTATGTCATGCCATGATGTTTACATAGACAGCATGTATCTGAGTTATGGCATGCCAACCCATTTTCTAAAGACATAATATAGTTATATCATCTCATCCTATTTACATAGTAATCATATTTAAATTATGTCATTCTATCCATGAATTATATCAGACCATCATGTTTCCATCGACGGCATGTTTGTGATTTATGGCATGCCAACCACTTTAATAGACACATCGTATAGTTATATCATGTCATCCTGTTTACATAGTCATCATATTTTGAAGTATGTCATTCTATCCTGTTTAGTTAGCCATCATACATGTGAAATTGTGTCATGCTATCCTGTTTAATTAGCCATCATATATGTGAAATTATGTCCTGCTATTCTGTTTGCTTAGACAACATAAATGTGAATTATTTCATGCCCTGTTTTCTTCCCTACTATCCATTGCACCTGTCTATCTTACAATGTCTGTACATTCAATTACTTTTATTGTTTATCAGCCATTTCAATTGGAGGGAGTGATGGCAGTATCTGTGGGAGTAAAAACACGGTCTTTAGAAAAGATCATGCTACTTGTCGATGCAGATAGAACCACGGTTGTACTTGCCCAACAACCAGCCCCACCACACATAACCCACACTCATGCAGATTGTACCCCTACCCAGTTGGACAGAGAACCAGGTACACCCCTTCTAACCCCAACCCCAGCAGATAGACACCCAGTTCCCGTTGACATAGCACCTTCTCCACCACAAAGCACCCAAACACGAGCAGTTAGTAAGGCAATTGCAGTGCCCAAATCACGAGGACCACCACTCTGAACCCGAAGTCAACGCTTAAAGCAGAAGAAGAATTGTTCTCAGGTCAGGTTCCGTAGCTATGGTTCATACTACTTTGCTCTTGCATCATTGTATTTACTGATACCAACTAATTTTAAATTTGAAGGATGCAATTGAAACTCCAATGGCGCAACAGGTATGTTTTAAACTTGTTTCTTCAACGTGTTTGGCTGTTTGCTGTTGTAACTTGCTCTATGTTGATTTCAGTTTCAATTGAATAAACAGTTAAGTTCTCATGCCATGCACATTACAACTGTTGTTATTGTTGTGTAGTTTCCCACACTTATATTCTGTCTATGCTGCTTTGTCTTAAATAGATATGATTCGAACTGTATCTATCTTGATTTGTCAACATAAACTAGAATGATATAGACCATACAGTGACCATACTACATAGATATATGTTTGTTTCATGCTGTTATCTTTTCCACCTTACTACTGAACTGGTTTACCAAAATGAGTTTCATATACTACCACTACAAGAAATATGTCAACTTGTGACCACCACTATTGGTCACTGAAAGGTCACAAATTTCCATTTACGACCTTTTTGTGACCAAAAATAGAAGGTCAAAAGCTGGCGGTCGTAAACTGACTATAGCGACCTTTAACAAAAGGTCGTTGATCCTATGACCTTCTGTTTTGGTCGCTAGCTCTCTCCCCAGGCCATGTCGGATCCGACGTGGCAATCTGACGTGGCAAAATTGCGACGAATTGAAAAGGTCGTTGGTTAAAATCAGCCCGGTCCAATTGGGGGTTTTACATGGGCTGAGCCCATTAATTCAGCCCATTTTATGTTTTTTTTCTGTTGTTTTTTACTAGCTACATGGGCTTGGGCCATTGGTTCGAACTTTTTTTGCTTTCTGAGGTGCAGCCTTTTCACATTCTATAAATTTTTTATTTTCGGGTTTTCTTTTTTTTGTTACATTCAATTTTCAGATTATTGTAGTCAACTGGATGCACATTGTCAGATTCTTCTAGGCACTAGGTCCCAAACACCAGGTTTTAATTTTTCACAACTTGTAACTCAATGATATACCAATCAGAGAACAAATTTTAAATATATTCAAATAACAGCCAAATCACCGATGTACCAATCAAGTTTATTACATTCCACCAATCACAATATAACCATACAATATTACACCAATCACAGTATAGCACTCTACAGATAAAACACTCAACAAGTACATGGACGTCTCACACACCTTAGCGCCTTCAACCTGCAAAACATCACATCCAACCACATATTAACGATCAAATCAATTCACCCCTTGACAGCAATAAAAAACTGTGCTCATGTATGAATGAAAATAAAATAAACAATCTTTGAGGCCATAGCATGTGCTACAAAAATCTTAACAAATGCATAGATATCCACACGGAGCACATCCTACATGCACCAAGCATCAGGCATATGTTCAAGAAGATAAGTAATTTGAGATGGAAACAAGTACAGCTAACAATCTAACATGTGTAGTAGCACCAGCAAAAAGAGAGACATGGAAGAATTTACAAGAACAGCACCCTGGGAGTCCAATTACATGTACATGAGCTACTGCTGCTAGTGTATATAGAACCAATCGAGATGCTGGTGTAGGAGAAGAGCATGAGTCCAACAGAGCCACGTAGGAGCAAACAACAGAGCCACATAGGAGCAAACAACAGATTAAGCAAATCCAGAGCAACCCCATACCACCAGAGCATCACCGGAGCACATATATAAAGCAAGTACACATGGGAAGCTACTGACAGACCCTAGAACCGCATGAATTTAGCACCCAGAGCTCCATTAGGAGTTGATGCTTGGTTACAGCATCTAGCAGCAACTAGCAGAGCCCCACATCCAACCCAAATCATGGACAAGGCCATGCAGGAGCTACATCAGAGAAGAAGGAACGGGGAGGAGCTCACCAGAGGAAGGTTGTAACCGTAGCAGAGGCTCAGCCACACCACGGCTGTGGTGTGACCATCACCACATCGAGGAGAAGGTCTGGAAGCCGCCGAAGCACCACCGCGGCGACAAGGGCAAGCGCCGGGCACAGTGGCGCCACCCCAGGGACATCACCGCACGGACATCACCGGCCTCGCCCTGTTTCAAGAAATGTTCAGAACAACTTGGTCAGACTCGATCAATTCTGAAGAAACCACTTCGTCGTCAGACACATACATACATGCATACATGATGCAAAAGAAGAAGAAACAGAGCAGGGACCTGGTCGATCATAAGATAGTGTTCATATCACGCGTTGTAGGCGATGTGGCGCCGCCCCAGCTTCACGCTCACCGCCACCAGGAGCCACAACAGCACTGCACAGTTTGCGCGCGCCATGGAAACAGGACAGCAGGGGGTAAGCTCATTGCCATATAGAAATGCAGTACATATATGGAAAGAAGAACATACAATGCATGGGCACAGATCCAAGGAGCTACTAATACTGAATGAACATAGATGCAGCGATAAACGGCAGCAACATGCATCAAACAACTGAAGCTGTTCACTATAAGATCATCTATATGAGCTAAACTACCAATTTCCTATCCTATGAAGGTTATTTGATTTCAGGACATTCATATATACACCATGGACAGGTATAAAACCAAACAGAAAAGTAAAATACCACCACACAACACAAGTGTGCCCTCAAGTCCAGAAACAGTAAGTAGACTAACCACAGGTATAAAGCAGAACAGCAAAGTGAATACTAACTATCCTGCAAAAAGAAATAAAACGTGAATACTAACGACTAACGCATGTGTGTCCTTAAGTCCAAAACCAGTAACCACGAAGGGGGAAAGGTAAAACAAATTCATGTGTTTTAGGGGGGCATGATAGCAGGGTGTCATAATCAGATTCCTGGAAGTACTAATACTGTACACATCCCTTTTCTGAAGATAAATACCTAAAAAAACACCATAATCAGATACTATGCTACATTCAAACACAATATGATTGCCACACAGGTAGAGTAAGAGCTACTGTGTCAAGACTGTAACTTAAACAAGGTTCCCAAATGAATCATCCATAAATCAATCATTGACAGCTAAGCTTGACCGAAGAGCTTCTCGCGTCGTCTCCCTGAAGCGCGATAGGGGATCCGATCGGAACCTCGGCCGGCCGGCCAGGGCGGGAGGAAGGGGTTGGGGGGAGTCCGTACCGGCGAGCAGAGCAGAGCGGAGGAGGCTTCTTTCGTCGCGGCGACACCGTACCACGCCACATCCTCCTTGGTGTTCACCCCCTCGACCTGCACCAGCGACGTGCTCTCGTACTGGTTCGACTTCGACCTGCAGATCAACCCCCACATCGCCATCAACGCGCCGCCCAATCTCACCATGAAATGAATCGCAGACACAAGGCACGGATCTGGCGCAGATGGATGGATGGATGGAGAAGGAGCTGACCTCTCGGCGGAGTGTGTGGTCGAAGGAGCAGTGGGCGAGGTTCGGGGCGAGGGCGAAGGGGCCGAAGACGGAGGCTGGCCGCGCCGGGGACGCCATCAGATGTGATGCTCCGCGAACTGATGGTGGTGGCGGCGCTTGGCGCATGAGGATGAGAGGATGGTGGTGTCGATCTGGATCGGGCAGACGTCGGCGGCGCGAGGAGGCGCGGATCCAGCTCGTTGACGGCGCGGATCCGGAAAGCCCGCTGTGGCCATGGCGGGGGACATGACCCACTTGAGGATAGGGAGGCGTGGGGATTCGAGCTCCTCGCCGTCGACGACCATGGCGAGGGGGCGGCGGCGGCGGCTAGGGTTTGGCGAGCGGGTGCGGGTGCGGGAGAGAAGGGTTGGAACGGTGGGGAGTGGGGGGCGTGGGGGCTGCGTGGGTGAGGTGGTGAGAGGGCTACGTGGGTGAGAGGGTGAGGGGATGAGGTCCGCCATTGGATCCGGGAGCATCCGACGGTGTCTGATGTATGATCCGCGTGATATGCCAATGGACCAATCAGAACGCAACAAACAATTCGACGACTTTGTGACCTTTTCAATAGGTCACGGAAAAATCATTTTCCATTTTTCAGTATTCAAAATGAGTTTTTTTTGTAAAAGACCTATCAAATATTTTTTCAAGTGATATCATACTCTACAAAAGTTTACATCTTGGATTGGTAAACACTATCGACAAAGGGATTTTTTTTCTTTGCGAAAAAGAAACATTTTCCATTTTCCGAGTGCCCAAAAGGAGTTTTTGTAAAGGACCTACCAAATATTTGTTGCAAAATTGGACCAAATCATTTTTCTAAAATACTAGGCCATATTTAATGCACAATTGACCAAATAGTTGGGTGTAAAAAGTTTTGATCCACCTCTGGTGAAAAAGACAAATTGCCGCCGATTCAACTGGAAGCGGGTCAAATTTGAACTGCAGCTGCCTCATAGTTTGCTATTTATTTTTTCAAAAATCATTTCTAGGTACATAAGTATCTATTTAATCAGAGAAACACCAAAAAAATTCCAAGATTCAACCACTAGCTAGGAACGGTCAAGCCCGCCGTTTTGACCGCATTTTCAAACAGGCATAAAAAATTCAAAAAAAAAACAAAAAAATGGAAAACCTTCGCATTGTGTCATTATATGTGACCAAGTTTCCAGGAAAAATAATAAACTTGTAATACGGTAATTATTTCAAAAAAGTGTTCTTAGAAATGAGCTATCATGTGTGAAGATTCATGTATTTCAGATCAATCTTATGGCCACATTCATGGCATAGTTTGTTCAAATGATCTCATATTATGCACAAGGGTGCATCTTGGAATTCCAAACAATGTTGCCAAAGGGAGTTTTCATTTTCTTTCCACGAAAAATTCATTTTCCATTTTTCGAGTGCCCGAAATGAGGTTTTTTTGTGAAGGACCTACCATATATTTGTTGCAAAATTGTACCAAATAAATTTTCTAAAATACTAGGCCATATTTAATGCACAATTGACCAAATGGTTGGGTGTAAAAAGTTTTGATCCACCTCTGGTGAAAAAGACAAACTCCCGGCGATTCAGCTGGAAGCGGGTCAAATTTGAACTGCAGCTGCCTCGTAGTTTGCTATTTATTTTTTCCAAAAATCATTTCTAGGTACATAAGTATCTATTTAATCAGAGAAACACCAAAAAATTTCCAAGATTCAACCACTAGCTAGGAACGGTCAAGCCCGCCGTTTTGACCGCATTTTGAAACGGGCATAAAAAATTAAAAAAAAATCACAAAATTGGAAAACCTTCGCATTGTGTCATTATAGGTGGCCAAGTTCCTAGGAAAAATAACAAACTTGTAATACGGCAATTATTTTAAAAAAGTGTTCTCAGAAATGAGCTATCAAGTGTGAAGATTCATGGCTTTCAAGTCAAACGATCAATCTTATGGCCACATTCATGGCATAGTTTGTTCAAATGATCTCATATTGTGCACAAGGGTGCATATTGGAATGGCAAACAATGTTGCCTAAGGAAGTTTTCATTTTCTTTGGACGAAAAAACCATTTTCCATTTTCCGAGTGCCTGAAATGAGTTTTTTTTTGTGAAGGACCTACCATATATTTGTTGCAAAATTGGACCAAATCAATTTTCTAAAATACTAGGCCATATTTAATGCACAATTGACAAAATGGTTGGGTGTCAAAAATTTTGATCCACCTCCGGTGAAAAAGACAAATTCCCGTCGATTCAGCTGGAAGCGGGTCAAATTTGAACTGCAGGTGCATCATAGTTTGCTCTTTATTTTTTTCAAAAATAATTTCTAGGTAAATAAGTATTTATTTAATCAAAAATACATGGTTTAATGGAGAGACATCGAGGTTTGGACGGTGGCCGAGGGCCCCAACTCTAGAGCGCGTAAGCTCGCATGCCCGCCGCGTGGTCACCGCGTGACTGTGGCGTTGCCATGTGTTCTGGGCGGCCTAGGCATGTCTAGGGGGTTGGGCACTCCTCAGGTAGGTGCTAGGAAGAAAATCACAACATAAGATTTTCACGAGGAGACCGATCGATGCTCAAACATGAATAAGCAACCAAGTGTTTGATTAGCGGTACGGGAAATGTACATGGCTAATGGGCGTGAGTTTTGGCTGAGGATGATAAGTTACTAAGAAGACCGTCTTCACAAATTTTCAGCTCAAAAGGAGGAGCCTAGGTGGTACTTGCTTTGCAAACCACCACACTGGACATAAATACGAATGTTGAAGCTCAGCTCAAAATAATGAATGGATTGAGTTGGCATTTGGTGGAGGATGGTTATTTGGGCATAGGAAAGCACTGTAGAAAATGGATACTATTTGGACATGCCAAAGTGGTACTTCCTTCACAAACTGTTACTCTGAATAGAATAGGAAAATGAATATTTTTGAATTATTTTTGTACTAGGCAAGGAAGGTTTTTACATATTTGACGAAGATATGACCCAAAGAATTTATGAGATTTTTTTGGGAATTTTGGGAATGACAGAAATATAGGTTGCTTCACAACCTAGGGCAAAAACTGCCACATGGACATGCCACATAGGCAAAACTGATGAGGTGGCGCCTAGTCATAGCAACCCACCACAATTTACAAGGCTATGACCATCTATATTGGTCATTAACAACTAGAAATAAGGCAGCGGACTAGCGCTGTTTGCTTTATGACCTTTTCGTGTGAGGATTTGGAGCCCCCCGAACAGCTTTTGACCAATTGGTGTGAAATGGTCATAAATTTATGACCAATTCTTCGAGGGTCACTGACAGAAGGTCATAAGTTGACATATTTCTTGTAGTGTACATTGTAAACCAGAGATGTGTTTGTTTGTTTCTCTTTTAGAACGCAGATAAAATATTGGAGAAGAGTACCCTCTTATGCAATGGTAAAGGAAGTAATGCAGATAAGGTTCAAGATAGTGAGACATCCCTGTTGGTCTCCAAGAAAGCTGATAAAAACTATATTGAAGACACTGAGACAACCCCAATGTCCTGTCTTGATGTAGTGTTCGAGTTACTAGCTACCACTACTGGCACCAGCTCTTCGAACTCATTGCCTGAATCAGTTCGGCTTCTTGAGCCTCAACTTCAAGTTGAAAGACATCGATCAGATGTTATGCGAATGGAAGCCGAAGGACTGAGAAAGTACCTGCAGAATTCAGATGCATACTTTCTGGTGCAACAGCAAGCGCTGGAGGACTTAAGCGCCAAACAAGAGAAAGTTAATAAGCTTGCTAAGCATCTTGCCAGCATTATGGGTACCCAGGATATAGTTTCTTGAGCTCTTCTGAAGTGGTTTCAGTTCTGGACTTGTTTTGCTGCGGCGTTTATATGTTGCTGTGTTCCCTATATTTGCACTGGTGGCGAACTTTGATGCCGAGTGGATGTAATATGTGTAATAGCCGTGATAGCCTAGTGTAAGTTGCTTGCTTATTTATTTCCTTGTTGTCTTGTTTATTTGTTTGCTTGTAGTCAGTGCAGTTCTTTTTCTACGGTTTGCTAGTGGCTGCAATAAGCTATTTTATAAAACTAGGCCACAATAACCATGGGCTAATATTTACTGTAGTGACACTGGGCCTCCTACGGGCCATAGAAACAGTGGGCCTTCTACGGTCCGTATAAATAGTGGGCCTTCTACCGGTCGTAGAAATAGTGGGCCTTCTACGGGCCGTAGAAACAATGGGCATGGGCTGTATCACCAATGGGCCTTCTGGCCTTATACGGGCCGTATGATCGATTGGCCAAACATGGGCCAAACAGACCGCATTCTGGCCGTAAATGAGCTAGAGTTGGAATCGTCCGTTCATGGGCCGACCATAACGGGCCATTGTTAATAGGCCGTATTTGATGACGCTATAAAAACGGCACAACGTATTAACGGACCACAAACGGGCCGACTGTAAACACGGGCTGAATATGGCCCACAAGCAAAAAATGACAGTAACGGGCCGTAAGTAAACCAATGTTGGAAATGAGCCCAAGAATAAATGGGCTCTGAGAAGGCCGAAAGATAACATGGGCTGGAGACGGCCCAACGGAATAACGGGCCGTTAATGGGTATAAAGTGATACACTGTTCATTACTGGCCAGTTTCACCACGGGCCGTTAATGGGTGTAAAGTGATACACTGTTCATTACGGGCCTGTTTCACCACGGGCCGTTAATAGGCCAAGAGTTACATAGGGCCTCATGTGGGCCGAAAGACGTCATGGGCCATACATGGGCTAGAAGTGAAAACGGGCTGGAATCATATTGGATGCCCAGATGACGCTACTGGGCCTAATTCGGATAGGGCGTAACAGGCCTTAGGTTAGTAGGTTGTAAATGGGCTATATGCGAACAGGCCGTTAACAGGCTTTCCATGGGCCGGCCCGCCGCCTTTTGACCAAGTCAAACGGGCCAGCCTTTTCATAGGAATGGGCGTCTGTTGGGCCGTGCCATGTGTCAACATATCATATGCACCTTCTGTCCAATGAGTGGATGACATCTGTCGCGATGATGAGCCGACACGTGTTTCCTCCAGCCAATGATGATTTTACACGTGGAAAATCCCCATTGGTCGGGGCTGTTAACGGGTTATCGGATCCAAAACCCGACCCGATAGCTTAACGGCGTTCCGTTACGGTGGATGCCACGTGTCGGTCACCCTTGATGAAAGCACTTCTGTGACGCGTGATTTATTGTCATGGAAGTGGACACTTCCGTGATGATAATTTTGGTAATGTCATGGAACACTTCTACGACAGCACAGGTATGACTATCTTGATTCTGTCATAAATTTGTCATGGATGTACATGCATGACAAAAAAGCGACCTACTGTGACAAACACGTATCATCACGGAAGTGCATTTTTTTGTAGTGAGCCGGCGTCGTGCTCACCTCTCCTAAAGGCTACAAGCTCAGATACACGTTGCAAATTCACTTCGCCACCTCCAACAACGTGGCCGAGTATGAGGCACTTGTACATGGCCTCCGGCTGGCCAAAGAGATCGGCATCCGCCGGATCTTGTGCTATGACGACTCCGACTTGGTGGTCCAATAGTCATCTGGTGACTGGGACGCCAAGGATGCACACATGGCGAGTTACCGCTTCCTCGTTCAGCAGCTCAGCGAATATTTTGAGGGGTGCGAGTTCCTTCACGTGCCACGGAACGAAAATGAGCCAGCTGATGCTCTGGCACGGATCGGCTCCACCCGACAAGCAATACCAGCCGGCGTTTCCCTTAAGTGCCTCCGCAAGCCGTCAATAAAACCTTCTCTAGAATCTGAGTCCATCTTCGTGCCGGCTCCTCCCGAAGCAGTCGGATCCGACTCAGGGGTTGTAGCAGCCAGCCCGGGGACTTCGGCAGGCGGCACGGGGACTGCAACAGTCGCACCCGGCTCGGGGACTTCACAACCTGGCCCAGGGGCTGCAGCAATCGGCCCGGGGACTTCACTAAGTGGCTCGTGGACTGCAGCAGTCGCACCCGGCCCGGGGACTTCACAACCCGGCTCGGGGGCTGCAGCAGTCGGCCCGGAGACTTTAACGATGCAGCAAGCGGCAACCAACTCCAACCCGCCGCCTCCCAACCCTACCGCCCTAGTACAAGTGGTCGTAGAAGAAATTCAAGCACCATCATGGGCACAACCCATCCTCAAGTTTCTGGTGAACAGACAGCTGCGAATCGATGAGATCGCAACTCGGCAAGTTCAGCGCCAAGCAGGAGCCTACACGATAGTAAACAGAGAGCTTGTCAGATGCAGCGTGACTGGAGTCTTCCAGTGCTGCGTAGAGCCAAAGAAGGGCCAAGCAATCCTCAAAGATATCCACCAAGGCAAGTGCGGCCACCACGCGGCCTCTAGATCCCTTGTCGCCAAAGCTTTTCGCCATGGTTTCTTCTGGCTGACTGCTTTGGAAGATGCCAAGGAGTTGGTCAAGCATTGCAAAGGGTGTCAGAAGTTCAGCTCCAAGCAACACCTACCAGCTTCTGCACTCAAGACCACCCCCCTCACATGGCCCTTTGCCGTGTGGAGGCTGGACATGGTGGGACCATTCAAGATGGCCCGCGGCGGCATGACTCATCTGCTTTTCGCTGTGGACAGATTCACCAAATGGATCGAAGCAAAGCCAATCAAGAAATTGAACGGCCCGACTGCTGTGACTTTCATCGCAGATATGACCTTCCGACACGGTGTGCCTCATAGCATCATCACCGATAACGACACGAACTATGACAAGGGAGCCTTGGCCCGTTTCTGCGCGACGCAGGGCATCCGACTGGACTTAGTGTTCATTGCCCATCCGCAGTCAAACGGACAAGTCCAGCGAGCAAACAGCCTCATCCTCTCCGGCATCAAGCCCCGACTGGTCGAGCCACTGGAGCGGTCGGCCGGCTGTTGGATCGACGAGCTACCAGCCATCCTTTGGAGCCTCCGCACCACTCCGAACAAATCAATCGACTTCACTCCATTCTTCCTCGTGTACGGGGCCGAGGCCGCCATCCCAACTGACATTGAGTTCGACTCACCTCGCGTCACCATGTACACGGAAGCGGAGGCGAAGGAAGCACGAGAAGACGGTGTTGATCTGCTGGAAGAGGGCCGGCTATTAGCCCTCAGCCGGTCCGCCATCTACCAGGAGAGTCTATGCCGCTACCATAATCGGAAGGTCAAGCCAAGATCGTTCCAGGAGGGAGAGCTTGTGCTCCGGCTGATCCAGCGAACTGCTGCCAGCACAAGCTCTCGGCCCCTTGGGAAGGCCCTTTCATCATCAGCAAAGCTTTGGGCAACGACTCCTACTACCTCATCGATGCGCAGAAACCCAGAGCATGCAAGAGAGACGACTCCGGCAAGGAATCGGAGCGCCCATGGTACGCAAATCTCCTCCAAAGATTTTATAGTTGATTCAGTATGTACCATGCTACCTTTTGTATTAAGCACTAAGACATCGGGTCCCTCGAGGAGCACTCGGGGGCTACCCCTTTTTATCTATATGATAAGTTCTATACCTATGAATGTGTTATTTCATTATTCTGCCTGGCACCGGGTTCGACCAGTCGGCCCGGGGGCTTGCCGCCTTGTACTATGTCAATGCTACATGCAGTCGGACAAGTAGTGTGTCGGTACCTAAGCTCTCTCTTGCCATAATCCGCAGCTAGCAGAGCGACTGTCCGGCTGGCAAGAGTTAAAGGCAGGATTCGGTGCCCACATGAAAAATGGCTAAGGACCAAAGAATTCGTGTAGGCCAAGCCGACTCCTCGCCTCGCCGATCGGCTGTTGAGCATTCGGCCAACCGGATTCTAACTTCACTTGCTACGTTCTACCAACGGCTAAAGTACTTGCCTTCCCAAAACGGCCAAGTACTTGACCCAGCCACAGACCGCAGAGAGGCTGTCCGGCTGGCAAGACGGCAGCTAAGGAAAAAGCCAAAGGAGCGGGAAAGCAAGACAAGTCGGAAATTGGCAAAGACAATTTACATAGCAAAAGAACCTTGGCCAGCATTCAACAGAGTTTGAATACACCCCCAGCGGTTGGAACTGCGCAAGTCTAACAAATTTGTTCAAAGAGATTACAAAACAGGAAAGAAAGATAACTTGGCCACCTAGGCCAGAGGAGCAGCCACCGGATCGGAGGGGTCGGCGGAGGTCAAGGCTCCGGGTGGTGGACCGATTGGTCGGTCTCGGCCTGGTCAGCATCGGCAGCAGTCGGCTCGCCGGCACACCGTCCGTTAGTCGAGACTTGGTCAGGCTGAGGTCGATTGTCGTCTCCATCGTCCGGTGCATCGCCTTTGCCGTCCTTGTCCTCGTCCTCCTCCTCCTCGCCTTCATCGCTGGAGGCGATCTCCTCCACCGAGTACTCGCCGTCCACTGGGTTCAGCCCAAACCAGTTGGGTGCCGCCTCGGTGCCCTGCTCATTTAGCTCGGGGAGGAAGACACTGGTGTCCGTGTACTCGACGATCGCCGCAGCACGTTGATAGAGCTCGGGCGCCACCGTCGCCAACTCTTTGTTCGCTTCAGCATGAAGTGTGGCCAACTGGGCTAGGTTCAGCCCAGGGTACCACCTCTTGATGAACTCCAAGGCCCGCCACACGCCTGCCCGGGCAGAGGAGCCTTTCCACGCCTTGATACGGCCGACAACCACCTCTAACCAGTCGGAGGTCCGACTGAGGGTGCGCAAAGCTGGAGCACCCAGCCAGAGGGCGGAGAGCACCTCGGCTTCGGCGCGCTGCAGACGGTGAACATCCCGATGCACCGGCCGGAGACGAGCTTGGATGGCAAGCAGCTATTCAGCGAGGGTCCGAGTAGCGTTGGGCGCAATTGTTGCTCCAGCCAGCCTCCGCTCGTCACGACGAGCCTCGACGTCTTGATTGGCGGCGATGGCGTAACCAGGGAAATACTCTGCACAAGAAGAAAAAAGAAGCATGAAGTCGGAAGTCGGAAGCCGGCAGGCAGAGGAAAGAGAAGAACAACTCACCATCAAGCATGTCTTCGATCTCGCCATAGCCGATAGACAGGGCCTTCTCCTTCTCAACCCAGTTCGAGCGCTGAGTCTCGAACTCGGCCTGGAGGGCCTCCTCCGCACCCATCTGCTTCTGCAGCTCCGCCTGGTGCTTGTCCACCTGGTCAGCCAGCTGCTTGGCTAGGCGGTCGCGCTCTTGCTCCATTCTGCTTCGCTCCTCCTCCTTGGCGCGCAGCGAGGTTTGATCTTTGCCAAGCTGTTGCCGTAAAGTGGCGTTGGCTCCTGCAGAAGACAAGAAAGAAAAGACGATCAGCAAATCAACAAAGGAAAGAGGTAGTTGCCAGAAGATCCGACCCGACTGCTCAGCAGTCGGCCTGAATCTCGGGGGCTACACCCCGCGGATGCGCTGGCGCGCCCCCGCGAGAACGAAGAGCGGAATGCTTACTCTGGCTGTCGGTCAATTCAGCGGTCTGCTTGGCCAACTCCTGGACCTGGGAGTTAAAGGTGGCTACACAGATGTTGTGGTAGTCCTGCAATAGAGACAACAAGAGAAAAGAAAGGGTCAGCACTCGGAACTTACCTTTAAGTTCTGAGCCGCCTGCTCAGCAGCCGGCCCGATACTCGAGGGCTACACCCAGTGGGTGCACTGGCGCGCCCCCACGGAAGATTACAAAGATTGAACACAAAGTATAAGGAACATACCCGGACGGCGGCTCGCGACGCTAGGAACGTCTTCATGTAGCCTTGGAGGGCGGTGCTTTGGGCCTGAAGCAGGGACTGGACTTCGTGTGCCGCCTTGTTCAAGACACCCGTCCCGCCCCCAGACGTCCACTCTCGCGGGACGGCACTAGTGGCCTCCGCCTCTGGGGCCAATGAGCTCGAGGCCCCAATCTCATGAGGCCGCGGCGCCGAAGTCGCCTTCTTCGCGCGCCGGCATTGCGGAGGGCGGGCCACAGGGGTTTCCCCCACCACCAGCTCGCCACCGACTTGGGGCGTCGGTGGCACATCAGGCCGACTGCCCTGGGCCACGGCAGCCGGCGCTTGCTGGAGCACCTCCGTCCTCGGGATGACGGTGTTGCCCCCCTCCCTCTCCACGACCGGCTAGTCATTGTCGGCTGCTCCTGTTGGCACCGGGATCTCTGGCACCGGCGGCATGGAGCACAGCGGGACGATGAGCTGTGGAGCCTGGCCATGCACGGCTCCCTCCGCTTGTGCCTTGGCGGCCGCATCCGCCTAGGCTTTGGTCCCGGCATCCGCCCGGGTCTTGGCCGCCGCATCGGCCTCCTCCTGCGCCGCCTTGGCCGCACCCGCCTTCTCTTGCTCCACCCTCTACTACTCCTCGTGCGCCTCCCACGCGTTCCGCTTCGTCGCCTCCTGGATCTCGGCGCGCAGGTCCACGCGGCGGGTGTTGGCGGAGCCCTCCGTCCCCCTGATGATGGAGGCGGAGGCCGACAGCTCAAGGGAGAGCGGCGCCCTGTTCAAGCAAGACAAGAACTCAGAGGGAGTTTGAAAAAAAGACAAAGGAAGACACAAGGAAAGACAAGCTCTTACGCGGACACCGTCAACGGCTACTTCGGAGCCCTCTAGAACCGGGCCACCTTCGTGGCGGCCTCCTCCCGCCTGGCCACTGCGGCCGAGCCCATGGGTTTCTTCGACCGGCCGCCTTGCAGCTGCGAGCCGGCTCGGCACTTTGGCACGCCGCCTGGTGCAGACGACGTTGCTGGGGATCTCGCCCTGTTGGCGACCAGCGGGCGGTGCTGCGCATGCTCCTCTTCGTCATCATCTGGCCAGCCCTCGAGGCCGCCTCCCCCTCCGGAGCCGCCTACTCTGTTACCGTCGCCTGTGGCGTCGTCTTCCTCTAAGGCATCCGCCCCCAAGTCGGGGTTGTCCGCATCACTCACGGCTCGGTCCGGCAGGTACTCTTGGCCCTGCTCCAGGGCATCGGCTGCCGGCTGGGTCGTGAGGAGCTGCACCATGACCAATTGATCAGGCGGCGAAGCAGAACCCGACAGACAAGAAAGGAAAAGGAGTTGAGAGCTTACCGCAGGCGGTGGGTGTGCGCGGCAATACGGCCGCTTGCCGAACTGCCACTCCGATTCCGAGAGTTTGCAGTTCGCAATCTCGTTCACCAGGTGGGCCACCTTCATGGCCGGCATCTTCCTAGTGCTCATCCGGCACGGGTCTTGATGCCCGCTCATCAGGCTGATCAGATGAGGCCGGCCTTGAAGAGGGTGAACCCGGCGCTCCACAAAGGCGGCCAACAAGTCTGAGGCTTTGAGGCCCTTCGACTCTGTCATCACCTTGAGCCGGGCGACGGCAGCGGCGGAGTCGGCCGATAGTGTCCTCAGCGTGAAGTTCCAGTTGGAGCAGGGCTCAGTCGGCGGGCCGTCTTCATAAGCCGGCACGTTGACGAAGTCCAGTGCCGGGTTGACGTTCTTAACGTAGAAATATGACTTTTTCCACAGCTTGACCGACTGCGTCAAGCTGATGGATGGGAAGCGGTTCCTAGCACCCGGGCGCCGCACCGCGATGTAGGAGTCACACTGAGCCGCCTCGTTCTTGGCGGAGACGCCGATTTTGGTGTAGAAGAATTCTCCCCAGAGCTCGAGAGTGGGGAGAACGCCAAGGCCGCCTTCGCACAGCGTGACGAAGGCCGACAGCAGCACCCCCGTGTTCGGTGTGAGGTGGTGCGGCTGGAGTCGGTAGAACTGAAGAAGAAAAGAGCGGAGAAAGCCGCTCGCCGGAAGGCCGAAGCCTCAAAGAAACTACAACCGAAATATGACATATTCACCTTCCTCTAGCACCGGCGAAATCTCCTTCGCGGGCGGAACACGTGCCCAGACGTAGCCCCGCCGGGTAGCCGCCGCATGTTGCGGAGGAAGGTAATGTGGTCCTCAAGGACATTCAAGCCGTCCCATTCACTGTCCTGCTCGCGCGCCATGGAGGCTCGAGTTCGATGAGGGCACGGCGCGGCGAAGAGAACGGGCTCGGTGACGACGAGCCGTGGCAGCACTTCGGCACGGCGCGTGAGTGCGACGGCAGCGCAGAGGAAGAAGAGGAAGAAAATGGCAAAGGGAGAGGAGGGTGCGTGTGCTAGTGTCGCTCCCCTCCTCCCCCTACTTATAGCCCCTGGCTGCGGAGCCGAGGGGGCGGGGCGTGGCGATCGTGGGATTAACTGTGCCCACGACCCCACGACCCTGCATTTACCGCATGGTAACGGCGGGAAGTAATTATGCCACGGAATCCCAACCGTTCGCCTCGGCCACAACGGATCCACACGCGTGCCGAGGCCCGGTAGTGGTGGGCCCCGGCCTGCGGCGACATCTCGTCACACGCATGGGTTGGCAGGCGGCCAGGCCGGCTGGCACCACATGGCGCAAAGTTAGCTAGCGACAAGACTGGCGCCAGGCTGGCGCGCCACCCAGCTCCCGCCAAGACGTTTCAAAAACCACCAGGCGGCCTGCCTGGTCACGTCCAGCTCCTGGCAGTCGGCATTCTGGACGATGGACGAAGCAAGATCAATGGACCACTCGGAGTAGGAAGCCGCTGAGGCCCCTCGCCTCTTTCAACCGCGGCGCCTCACCAGCTTCGGGGACTACTGTCGAAGTAAATGACCACGGGTAGCCTCATCAACCTCCCATGGTATTTCAAGACATCAGGGCCGGCTGCGCCCCTCAAGAAACAAAGACCAAAGCACCGCCTTCTTGCGGCCTGCTGCCAGGAGATGACAAAGCCCAGAAGACGGCCACGAGGTGGGGCGGCTCCTAGCAGGCGGCCTCCAGAGAGGTCGGCTCCTGGCAGGCGGCCCCGTGCGTCCTCAAAGTCTGCACCCACATAAATACGATGAGACGGGGCGGGGCTAAAGTGCAACCTGCCACCCCCGAATCCCGGGCAGAGCGTGGCCACAGTGTGGTGTACCGGGCGGACATCATCCGCCCGACGAGGCAGTATTGCCACACAGCCCATGACATCACCCATAGCAGGGGAGGCCATGCCCCCACTACGGGTTGTCGGTATGGCCTGCAGGTGGCGGGCCCTACCTATCCGTAAGAAGCCAGAAGACGGCAAGCCCTGACCAGTCGGCGCAAGGAGGAGCCGACTCCCAGCAAGCGGCCCTCCCCTTCCTCAAAGCCTGTGCATCATTAATCAGAAGAGACGGGGAGTGGCTACAGTGAAAGCCCGCCAGGCGACGGTACTATAGCCACGCATCCCCCGACAAAGCACACATCATCGGTGGCATTGCCACAGTTCACAGCAGCCGGCAAAGACCGCCAGCGGCAGGCGCGGCCTGTCGGTCAAGTACAAGACAGCAAGGGGGGCCCACCAGGCGGCGGGCCCCAGCGGTCGGCGGAGAAGCGGGCGACCGAAGGCACTGATAGCCGGGTCCTACACCCGGCCATATTACCTTTGTACCCCTGGGGGTAGGCCTATATAAACCCCCAGGGCACCCATGCAAAGGGTTCACGTTCATATGATTCGCGTTCGGTACTTTGATAATTTGGTATGTGGGTGGACCAGTGCTTGGGTGCTGTCCTTACTTGGACAAGCATCCCACTTATGATCAACTCCTATTGCAAGTATCCGCAACTACAAAACAAGTATTAAGGTAAACCTAACCAGAGCATGAAACATATGGATCCAAATCATCCCCTTTCGAAGCAACGCATAAACTAGGGTTTAAGCTTCTGTCACTCTAGCAACCCATCATCTACTTATTACTTCCCAATGCCTTCCTCTAGGCCCAAATAATGGTGAAGTGTGATGTAGTCGACGTTCACATGACACCACTAGAGGAGAGACAACATACATCTCATCAAAATATCGTACGAATACAAAATTCACATGACTACTAATAGCAAGACTTCTCCCATGTCCTCAGGAACAAATGTAACTACTCACAAAGCATCAAGTTCATAATCAGAGGAGTATTAATATGCATAAAGGATCTGAACATATGATCTTCCACCAAATAAACCAACTAGCATCAACTACAAGGAGTAATCAACACTACTAGCAACCTACAAGTACCAATCTCAGACTTAGAGACAAGAATTGGATACAAGAGATGAACTAGGGTTTGAGAGGAGATGGTGCTGGTGAAGATTTTGATGGAGATTGGCCCCCTCCCAATGAGAGGAGCGTTGGTGATGACGATGCCGATGATTTCCCCCTCGCGGAGGGAAGTGTCCCTGGAAGAACAGCTCCGCCAGAGCCCTAGATTGGTTCTGCCAAGGTTCCGCCTCGTGGCGGCGGAGTCTCTTCCCGAAAGCTTGCTTATGATTTTTCCTCGAACGGAAGACTTCATATAGCAGAAGATGGGCACCGGAGGGCCACCAGGGGGGCCACGAGGCAGGGGCGCGCCCAGGGGGGTACGGCACGCCCCCACCCTCGTGCCCAGGGTGTGGGTCCCCTCTGGTATTTCTTACGCTCAATATTTTTTATTATTTCCAAAAATAACTTCCGTGGAGTTTCAGGACTTTTGGAGTTGTGCAGAATAGGTCTCTAATATTTGCTCCTTTTCCAGCCCGAAATTCCAGCTGCCAGCATTCTCCCTCTTTATGTAAACCTTGTAAAATAAGAGAGAATAGGCATAAGTATTGTGACATAATGTGTAATAACAGCCCATAATGCAATAAATATCGATATAAAAGCATGATGCAAAATGGACATATCAACTCGCCCAAGCTTAGACCTCGCTTGTCCTCAAGCGGAAGCCGATAACGATTAATATGACCACATGTTTAGAGGCAGAGGTGTCGATAAAATAAAATACGGACATGAAGGCATCATGATCATTCTTATAACAGTAACATATATGGATATTATCATATGATTTCTTATGCTCAAGTAATAATCTATTCACAATGTCAAGTATGAATCAGAAACTTCATTGAGAACTAACAAACTATAATCTCAGTCATTGAAGCAATTGCAATTTATCGTAACATCAGAAAGAGTCTATGTCAGAGCTTTTCAGCAAGTCCACATACTCAACTATCATTTAGTATTTCACAATTGCTAACACTCACGCAATACTTGTGGTTACGAAGTTTTAATCGGACACAGAGAAAGATAGGGCCTTATAGTTTCGCCTCCCAACCTTTTACCTCAAGGGTAATGTCAACAATAATAGTTCATGCTAACTTACATCCAATTGGACATATATATCAGGATCTTTCCAACACTCTGTGCTTGCCAAAGGATAAAATGAAAAATAGGAAAGGTGAAGAACACCATGACTCTTGCATAAGGGTGAGAGATGAAAGTAAAAGATAGGCCCTTCGCAGAGGGAAGCAGAGGTTGCGATGCGCTTTTAGGGTTGGATGCACAAAATCTTAATGTGAAAGAACGTCACTTTATATTGCCACTTGTGATATGGACCTTTATTATGCAGTCCGTCGCTTTTATTTCTTCCACATCACAAGATCATATAAAGCTTATTTCCTCCACACTAATCAATCATACATATTTAGAGAGCAATTTTTATTGCTTGCACCGATGACAACTTACTTGAAGGATCTTACTCAATTCATGGGTAGATATGGTGTACTCTTATGGCAAAACTGGGTTTAAGGGTATTTGGAAGCAGAAGTAGTATCTCTACTTAGTACAAAGAATTTGGCTAGCATGAGGGGGAAAGGCAAGATCAACATGTTGGATGATCCATGACAATATAATTTATCCCAGATATAAGAAAACATAACCCGTTACGTTGTCTTCCTTGTCCAACATCAACTCTTAGCATGTCATACTTTAATGAGTGCTCACAATCATAAAAGATGTCCAAGATAGTATATTTATATGTGAAACCTCTCTTTCTCTATTACTTCCTATTAATTGCAACGATGACCAAAACTACGTTTGTCAAATCTCAACAACTTTTAATCATCATACTCTTTATATGTGAAGCCATTACTCTCCATAAGATCAATATGATCTGTTTATTTCTTTTTATTCTTTCTTTTTCTTTTATTCCCCCAAGATCATAGCAAAATAATCAAGCCCTTGACTCAACACTAATCTTTATTATATAGCTCATGGACTCGATTACATAAAGGGATCATAAAGTAAACTCAAAACTAAATCATACCAAAACTTTATTCTACTAGATCAAGTTATTACTAAAAGGATCGAACTAAGAAAAGCGGTAAAGATAGGAGTGTGATGGTGATACGATACCGGGTCACCTCCCCCAAGCTTGGCAGTTGCCAAGGGGAGTGCCCATACCCATATGATTATGTCTCCTTTTTCGGAGGTGGTGATGATGGAGTTATTGATGATGACAGTTGTGCCTTTAGTTTCTTCATACTATAATTGAGAAGGGCAATTTCCTCCGTTAAATCATCGACCTCCGATTCCAGCTTCAAGATCTTGTCACATAAATCTCCTTTGCTTTTCTGCCGAAAACAAGAAGGAATAGATCGGTTGTTAGATAGTCTGGCCCTCTTAGGGAGACTAGATTTCTTGAACTTCATGTGCATATCCCCAGGTTGAGGTAGAGGGACATCCTCCTCCTCCGAACTTGAATCATTGATCCTCATCAAATGAGCATCCTCCTCCTCATCCATAGTTCGACCACAAGGAGATAGATCCCCATAGGTCTTTCGGTCAGCAATGAGGTGTGAGACATAGCTCTCTCCGTCGGAATCCTGAGATGACATCTTGCTCCAAATCTGCTACAGAAACAGCTCGAAACAAAAACAGAGGATATTTGCATGGTACAGGAGTCAAAACCTTCGGGAGATTATATAATGAATTTTTACCAACCAAAATACGTATCGTGCAAGAAAACGGAGTCCGGAGAGCGCACGAGGTGCCCACGAGGCATGGGGCGCACCCACGGGGGTAGGGCGCGCCCTCCACCCTCGTGGAGCCCTCGTGTCCTTCCCAGACTGCTTCTTATTTTTCTATTTTTCTAAATATTCCAAAACGGAGAAATATTGCCATCAGAACTGTTTTGGAGACGGTTTACTTACCGTACCACATACCTATTCCTTTTCGGAGTCTGAAACATTATGGAAAGTGTCCCTTATGTATTCCTCCGGGGTTACGGTTTCAATAACATTGGTTTCAACATTTATAGGATTACCTGAGATATAATGTTTGATTCTTTGACCGTTCACCACCTTCGGATTTGTGCCTTCGAAGTTGTTGATTTTTATGGCACCGGAACGATAGACCTCCTCGATAACGTAAGGGCCTTCCCATTTAGAGAGAAGTTTTCCTGCAAAAAATCTTAAACGAGAGTTGTATAATAATACATAATCACCTACATTAAACTCACGCTTTTGTATTCTTTTGTCATGCCATCTTTTAACTTTTTCTTTAAACAATTTGGCATTCTCATAGGCTGGGGTTCTCCATTCATCAAGTGAGCTAATGTCAAATAACCTCTTCTCACCGGCAAGTTTGAAATCATAGTTGAGCTCTTTAATAGCCCAATATGCCTTATGTTCTAGTTCGAGAGGTAAGTGACATGCTTTTCCATAAACCATTTTATACGGAGACATACCCATAGGATTTTTATATGCAGTTCTATAGGCCCATAATGCATCATCAAGTTTCTTGGACCAATTCTTTCTAGATCTATTAACAATCTTTTGCAAAATTATTTTGAGTTCTCTGTTGCTCAATTCTACTTGACCACTAGACTGTGGGTGATAAGGAGATGCAATTCTATGATTAACATCATACTTAGCAAGCATTTTATGAAAGGCACCATGAATAAAATGTGAACCACCATCAGTCATTAAATATCTAGGGACTCCAAACCTCGGAAAAATAACTTCTTTAAGCATCTTAATAGGAGTATTATGATCAGCACTACTAGTTGAAATAGCTTCTACCCACTTAGTAACGTAATCAATAACAACTAAAATATGAGTATACCCATTAGAGGCAGGAAACGGTCCCATATAATCAAAGCCCCAAACATCAAATGGTTCAATAACAAGTGAATAGTTCATAGGCATTTCCTGATGTCTACTAATATTACCAATTCTTTGACATTCATCACAAGGTAAGACAAACTTATGAGCATCCTTGAAGAGAGTAGGCCAATAAAAACTGGATTGCAATACCTTATGTGCAGTTCTATCTCCAGTGTGGTGTCCTCCATAAGCTTCGGAGTGGCACTTGCGTAGGATTTGTTCCTGTTCATGCTCAGGTACACAACGTCTAATAACACCATCTACTCCTTCTTTATAAAGATGTGGGCCATCCCAAAAGTAATGTCTCAAATCATAAAAAAACTTTTTCTTTTGCTGGTATGTGAAACTAGGTGGTATAAATTTAGCAACAATGTAATTAGCATAATCAGCATACCATGGAGCAGTACGAAAGGCATTTATGACATTTAGTTGTTCATCAGGAAAGCTATCATCAATAGGTAGTGGGTCATCAAGAACATTTTCTAACCTAGACAAGTTATCTGCAACGGGGTTCTCAGCTCCCTTTCTATCAATAATATGCAAATCAAATTCTTGTAGCAAGAGAACCAATCTAATAAGTCTAGGTTTAGCATCTTTCTTTTCCATTAGATATTTAATAGCAGCATGATCCGTGTGAATAGTTACTTTAGAATCAACAATATAAGGTCTAAACTTATCACAAGCAAACACAACTACTAAGAATTCTTTTTCAGTAGTAGCATAATTTCTCTGAGCACTGTCTAGAGTTTTACTAGCATATTGGATAACATTTAATTTCTTATCAACTCTTTGCCCTAGAACAGCACCTATAGCATAATCACTAGCATCACACATAATTTCAAAGGGTAAATTCCAATCAGGTGGCTGAACAATAGGTGCAGAGATCAATGCTTTCTTAAGTATTTCAAATGCTTCTACACAATCATCATCAAAGACAAATGGTATATCTTTTTGTAATAGATTAGTCAGAGGCCGAGAAATTTTTGAGAAGTACTTGATGAACCTCCTATAAAACCCGGCATGACCAAGGAAACTTCTTATTCCTTTGATGTCCTTGGGACATGGCATCTTTTCAATAGCATCAACTTTAGCTTTATCGACTTCAATGCCTCTTTCAGAAATTTTAGGCCCCAAGACAATGCCTTCATTAACCATAAAGTGGCACTTCTCCCAATTCAAGACAAGATTAGTTTCTTCACATCTCTGCAAAACTCGATCAAGGTTGCTCAAGCAATCATCAAAAGAGCATCCATAAACGAAGAAATCATCCATGAAAACCTCACAAATCTTTTCACAAAAGTCAGAGAATATAGCCATCATGCATCTTAGAAAGGTAGCAGGTGCATTACATAAACCAAAAGGTATACGTCTATAAGAAAAAGTACTAAAAGGGCAAGTAAAAGTGGTCTTATCTTGATCATCAGCTGACATAGGTATTTGAGAGAAACCAGAGTAACCATCTAGAAAGCAAAAATGTGTATGTTTGGATAATCTTTCTAGCATTTGATCAATAAAGGGTAAGGGGTAATGATCTTTTTTAGTAGCTTTATTTAATTTGCAGAAATCAATTACCATCCTACAACCTGTAATAATTCTTTGCGGAATCAATTCATCTTTATCATTAGGAACGACAGTAATACCTCCCTTCTTAGGGACACAATGGACAGGACTTACCCACTGACTATCAACAATGGGATAAATTATACCTCCCTCAAGGAGCA
Source organism: Aegilops umbellulata (assembly GCA_032464435.1). Taxonomy (NCBI): domain Eukaryota; kingdom Viridiplantae; phylum Streptophyta; class Magnoliopsida; order Poales; family Poaceae; genus Aegilops; species Aegilops umbellulata. The sequence continues at coordinate 368,869,255 of CP136055.1, read as the reverse complement.
TTAGTATTTCCTTTCTTACCACTTCTTTCATCTTAGGATTCAGCCGTCGTTGATGATCAATAACTGGATTGGCATCTTTCTCCAAATTTATGTGTTGACATAGAGTGGGACTAATGCCCTTAAGATCATCAAGAGTATATCCAATAGCAGCACGGTGCTTCTTCAGAGTTTTCAATAATTTTTCTTCCTCCTTCTCTGAAAGGTTAGCACTAATAATAACAGGATATATCTTCTTTTCATCAAGATAAGCATATTTAAGAGTATCAGGTAAAGGTTTAAGCTCAAACACGGGATCACCCTTGGGTGGAGGAGGATCCCCTAGGATTTCAACATGCAAGTTGTGTTTCAGAATAGGTCCCTGTTTAAAGAATACTTCATCTATTTCCCTTCTTTCATTCATAAACATATCATTTTCATGGTCTAGCAAATATTATTCTAAAGGATCACTAGGAGGTATGGCAATAGAAGCAAGACCAATAATTTCATCTTTACTAGGTAATTCCTCTTCACGGTGTTGTCTACGAAATTTAGAAAAGTTCAACTCATGAGACATATCACCTAGACCAATGGTAACAACATCCTTTTCGCAGTCTATCTTAGCATTAATAGTGTTCAAGAAGGGTCTACCAAATATAATGGGACAAAAGCTATCTTGTGGGGAATCAAGAACAAGAAAATCAACAGGATATTTAGTTTTCCCACACAAGACTTCAACATCTCTAACAATCCCAATTAGTGAAATTGTATCTCTATTGGCAAGTTTGATTGTGACATCAATTTCTTCTAACTCAGCGGGTGCAATATCCTGCATAATTTCTTTGTATAAGTCAATAGGTATTGCACTAGCACTAGCACCCATGTCATATAAGCCATGATAACAATGATCTCCTATTTTAACAGAAATAACACGCATGCCTACCACAGGTCTATGTTTATCTTTAGCACATGGTTTAGCAATTCTAGCAGTTTCATCACAGAAATAAATAACATGCCCATCAATATTATCAGCCAAGAGATCTTTAACAATAGCAATATTAGGTTCAACTTTTACTTGCTCAGGAGGTGAATAGATTCTAATATTGCTTTTATGAACCACAGTTGAAGCTTTAGCATGATCCTTTATTCTATTAGGGAAAGGTGGTTTCTCAACATAAGCAGTAGGAACAATAGGATCATTATAAGTGATAGTCTTTTCTTCAACCTTAATAGGTGCAACTACTTTTAATTCTATGAGAGGATGATATTTAAACCACTTCTCCTTAGGGAGATCAACATGAGTAGCAAAAGATTCACAAAAAGAAGCTACTATCTTAGAGTCAAGTCCATATTTAGTGCTAAATTTACGGAAAACATCGGTATCCATAAAAGATTTAACACAATCGAACTTAGGTGTTATACTTGACTCTTATCTTCGTCGAGGTCAAAATAAATCCCATTTGAATTCAATAGTCTTCATCATAAAAGAACCAGTACAAGAAGTATAAAGCATGGTGCGATTGTTGTCAGAAAGCCGAGCATAAAAATTTTGAATAATCATTTCTCTTGAGAGCTCATGATTGGGGCATGAATATAACATAAGCCTCCCCCAAGCTTGAGCGATGCTTTCTCCTTTGCGAGGCCAAAAATTATATATGTAATTACAATCACGATGAATGAGATGCATAGGATAAAACTTCTGATGAAATTCCAATTTCAATCATTTCTAGTTCCATGATCCCATATCATCACATAGCCTATACCATGGCAATGCATCTCCCTTCAAAGATAAAAGTAAGACCTTCTTCTTGATAACATCATCGGGCATACCTGCAAGCTGAAATAATCCACAAACTTCATCCACATAGATTAGGTGCTCATCAGGATGTAATGTTCCATCTCCTGCAAAAGGATTAGCTAGCAGTTTTTCTACCATACCCGAAGGAATTTCAAAGTAGACATTTTCATTTTCAGTAGGTTCAGTAGGTTGAGGAGCAACTCTTTGCTCTACTAGTCGTGGTGAAGATACCCCGAACAAGCCCCTCAGAGGATTACTTTCCATAGTAGCAAGTGATAGTAAATTTCAGCACACTATATAAATTTTTCCTTACCAAATTCCACCTACCAAAGGCGCTTCACTCCCCGGCAACGGCGCCAGAAAAGAGTCTTGATGACCCACAAGTATAGGGGATCTATCGTAGTCCTTTCGATAAGTAAGACTGTCGAACCCAACGAGGAGCAGAAGGAAATGATAAGCGGTTTTCAGCAAGGTATTCTCTGCAAGCACTGAAATTGTAGGTAACAGATAGTTTTGTGATAAGATAATTTGTAACGAGCAACAAGTAACAAAAGTAAATGAAGTGCAGAAAGGTGGCCCAATGTCGATGGGAAACGACACCTATGGGATCACAAGAATCCCTACTACGGTTGCGGGCCGCGGGGCCGCGAGAAGAGCGGATCAAACAAATAGCACACGGTTCCTTTATCCAGGTTCGGGCCGCGAAGATGCATAAAACCCTACTCCTACTTTGGTGGATTGTTTATCTGTGTTCTTGAGCTAGCAATGGGCGTGAAGAGCTCCAAAAAGCCGAATCCCCCTCCTGGTCGCCTCGGGCCTCCTTTTATAGGAAAGGGGTTGCCATAGTGGCTCATAGGAGGTGGAAAGGGTACAGTAATGCCAGGTTATCCCTCGCATTACATGACAAGGCGCATTTAATGCGCCTTGCTTGGGTGTCCTTGCTTTATCGGGGACGGGGGAGAGCCATGTCTCATCCTGCGCCGCTCCCCTTGCGTCGACACGCGCCCTGGCCAGCGGTGCTTGTGGTGCCATGTAGGCAGGTAGGCAGCTGAGGTGGCGCAGTGGTGGGTCTCCATGAAGATTTGTACGCCGCCACGCAGATGCCTGCCCAACTGGTTGGGTCGGCAGCTGCATGCGAACGGCGGTGGGGGTGCGACTGGTGAGGGCCTGATGGTGGCCCCACGGGCGTCCTTGGCAAGGGCCTTGCCGGGGCCCCGGCAAGGGTCTTGCCGTCGCGCCCGCTGTCATCCCCGGCAAGGCTCTTGCCGGGGGCCTTGTGGTCCTCCTTGGCTGGGATCCCGCCAAGCATCATCTCCTTCTTAAGTGGGTATCTGATCCTGAATGTCTTCACAAAGATCTACATGCCACCACGGGGATGTCTCCCGAATCCTTGCCCCATGGGGGCAGTGGACTCAAGGGTGACTTCGCTCCGTAGGTGTGGGGCGAGCTGCCACGGCAAGGATCTTGCCGGGTTAGCTAAAGCTGCCCCCCGGCAAGGATCTTGCCGGGGGGGTCTGCTCTGTCCCCTTTGCTCTTTGTGGTCTTGGTCTTGGCGTCGTTCTGCTTCTCTTCAGCTTCGGCCTTACCTTGCCTTACCTCCCTTGCCGTGCTCGGTGTGGCGGCGCCCGTGGCTCAGACTGCCCATGCCCAGTTATAGGGGTACGAAAAGTGTACCCCCCTTTTTGTACACCGACAGGAGCCCCCGGGCCTGGGCCACACATAAGCGCAACGCGTTGTTGGGCTAGGCCCAAAAACGGTGCGAGGGCAGGCAGGGCCGTTTTTACCGCGGTAAGTTCCTTCGCGCGCTGCTCTTCCCACGCTTCCCGCGCGTGGCGCGGCGTGGGGAGGCATGCGTGACATGGGCGGCATGCGTGGGGCTGAGCTCTACACGCATGCGTCACGTCGTAGTAAAGGGGGCGGTTCGCGCCTTCCCCACAAACGGAGGGAGGCGTGGAAGCGCGGCCCATTTACTGAACGGGGCCGAGGCATGGTCTTCAAGGCGTCCACTCCCTGCAATCACGGGGTGGGGAGAGGTCGCCTCACCCGTCGCCTCGGTCCTGCACGCCTGCCACGTGGCTCCCATGCGCTTGGGGTGGTGATCGGTGGAGGCGGGAAACTGTGCCGCCGCGGGCTGGGGCAGCGGGTTGGTCCCAGTTCCCTGCGCCTTCCGTGTCTTGATTGGTGGAGCGGGGCGGCCGAGCCCCCACCCCGTTCCTTTATAAAGAGCGGGAGGGGGGATGGCGTCCCGCATTCCTTCATCTCCTTCTTCCTTCAGCTTCTGCTCCCCCCTTCCATCCGCCATGGAGAGAGGGAACCCTGGTCCTTCAATGGTGGCGGCGCAGGTCGCCGCTCAACAACGCGTCCCTCCTTCTCCTACACCCGCGGAGGCAGAGCCATCCGCAAGGGGAAGGGGGAGGGGGCGAGGCCGTGGGCGAGGCCGAGGCGCTCGGGGAAGAGGAGGACGGGGCGGCGTGCCGGCCTTGCCTCCGCCAGCAGTTCCTCCCCCCATGGAGGGCCATGTTGGGGACGACCCTTGTGAGTTCTTCGTCAGGCTACGCCGGCCGCCTCGCCGTCGCCTTCGTCTCCCGACCCCATTCACGCGGGAGATGGAGCTGGATCCACCGGAATCATTGCGGCTACACATGAGGGGTTGTGGGATCAGCGGTACGCGGGTTCGCGTCGACTTCCCAGCCCCTCACGTGATGTATCTTCGTCGGGGATGGAAGACATTCGCCCATATCCACCGCTTGACGGAGGGGCTCACTCTCCATTTCAAGATGATGGAGGGCGGCCTCCTCTCCGTCAAGGTCTTCGGGTGTTTTGGGACCCGGGCAAGGTGCTGCATGGAGAGCTCTTCTGATAGCGAAGACCCCTCCTCGGGCGGGAGTGACGAGGAGGACAGCGGTAGCTACGATGAGGGTAGCAGGCGGCAGGATGACGGGTCCGACTAGGTGTCGGGCGCCGCCCCGTGCGGCACCGGCGATCCCATCATCTGTGTTGCCGGCTCCCTGAACTTCTCGGGGTCGTGTCCTTGGGCGGCTGGCATTGGGAGGCTGCGGAAGAGGAAGAGGGCGGGCAGCAAGGCTGTCAACTCGGAGTACGCGGGCACCGATGCCTTCGGCGCGTGCTGACGTCCTGCCGCCTCATCTTCGAGCTCTGCTCCCGGCATCGCCATCACCATCCAGCCTTCGGACGGCCACCGAGATGTTTTCTTGGTGTCTTCTGCCACCCGTAGCTTGCCTAGGCGCCCCTTTTGCCCTTTTTGCCTCCTTGACCTGGCTCCTGAGGAGAGAGACAAGAAAGGGATTACGGGCACCTTATCTCTTTTTAGTTTGTAAGCCTTCGGGCCTTAGCTGAATTTAAAACTTGTAATCCCATCATTCATGTTTTTCATTCCCTATGGACTGTACCTGAGTGGAATATTTTTAATGAAAAAGGGATGCTTGTTGGGTCATTTGTTTGCGGGTAGAACCCACGACAAGGAGTAAATCCTTGATATCTTTAAGATAAACATTTCCTTTCCCGGCAACAGGCCTTGCCGTCTCCCCACTTCACTCGACCTTTCTCACGCCTTTGGCGGAGGCAGGGATGAGGCGGGTTCAGGCTCCTCGTTTCATCCTTTCGCTGCCGCGACTACGATCAAACCTGGCCCCAGGAACGAGTCCTAGGGCCTAGAGTTAGGGGAGCACGGTAGCTTTTAGGAAAAACGAGGTTTCACATACCTCAGTCCATAAGGGAGTGCATGATAAGGGATGAAGAACTTATCTGAAGCTGTAGCCCCCAGCAACTTTGGTTTGCCGTGGGTGAATCTTTGCTCTTGCAGCCCCCGGCAATACTGGCTTGCCGGGGTTTATATGCTGGCCCGTCCCTCTTCTCTTCTTCGTCCTCAAGTGATCCGGCAAGGATATCAGTGAGTCCTGCGAACCAAAGAAGACAAAAGAACGGCAAAGGGACGCACACTCGACCTCTAAGCTAGGCGTTAGTCGCCGCTAAGCACTATCAACCCTAACCAAGGACGAGACTTGACCTAGTATGCATGCTATAACTTAGGGCGCCAGCGCTTCATTTATTTATGCTTAGGGTCTGCGTCTGGCTTTGTACAAAGGGTTACATGCATCATCGGCAATGCTTGTACAAAAGGTGGCTTGCCGGGGGGCCCGGCAAGCCACACCTCACCGGTAAAACTTGCGAAGATGCTCAATGTTCGAGGAGTTACTCACCGGAACGGCATCTTCGGTCTCCAGGCAGAGTGCGTCGGGCCTGGTGACTCGTATTACCCGGTAAGGGCCTTCCCACTTTGGCGTCAACTTGTTGGAATTCTTGGCCGATTGAACGCGCCGAAGGACAAGGTCGCCTTCCTCAAGGCTTCGGGCATGAACCTTGCGGCTATGGTAGCGGCACAAGGCTTGCTGGTAGCGTGCTGCTCTCACAGCCGCCCGAAGACGATCTTCCTCAAGGAGCATTGCGTCATCTTGCTGCAGTTGCTCTTGCTCAAGCTCATCATAAGCGAGCACTCAAGGTGACCCGTGTATGAGTTTAGTGGGGAAACTGCTTCTGCCCCGTATACTAGGGCAAAGGGTGTCTGGCCGGTGGCTCGATTTGGCGTCGTTCTGATCGACCAAAGAACCGTCGGCAACTCATTGATCCAGCACCTTCCCCTCTTGTGCAGCCTGTCAAAGGTCTTTGTCCTTAAGCCCCGCAGTACTTCAGCATTTGCCCTCTCAGCTTGACTGTTGCTTCGTGTGTGGGCAACGGAAGCGAAACAGACTTTGCTGCCGAGGTCTTGAGTATATTGCATGAAGGTGCGGCTTGTGAACTATGTGCCGTTGTAGGTGATGACCCTGTTGGGTACACCGAAACGGCACACTAGCCCCTTGAAGAACTTGACGTCTGACTGAGTTGTGACCTTCCTCACTGCTTCCACCTCCGGCCACTTTGTGAACTTGTCGATTGCATCATAAAAGTACTCAAAGCCCCCGACAACGCCGGGGAAAGGGCCCAGTATGTCGAGCCCCCAGACCGAGAAGGGCCAGGAGAGAGGAATGGTTTGAAGGGCTTGAGCTGGCTGATGAAGCTTCTTTGAATGGAACTGACACGCTTCACACCTGGTGACTAGTGTCGTCGCATCCTGGAGGGCAGTGGGCCAGAAGAAACCTTGCCGGAATGCCTAGCCGACAAGGGCCCTTGACCCGATGTGGGATCCACATATGTAGGGATGGCAATGGGTCGGGTTTGGAGTGGGTGGAGCTGATCCAAATCCAACCCATGACCCATCTTCCTACCCTCTGTCCATCCATCAAATTATCCATGGGCACAACTTGTGCCCATGCCCAAACCCGCTGGATACCCACATACCCATGGAGCTCCATGGGCATAGAAAAGTCAGCATGAAGCCTTCCCAAAGATCAAATTAACTCAACATCATTCACTCACAAATGTCAACATAAGCTACATGCATAAGTAGGCAACAAGTAATACGATGAGTCCTTAAGTGTGACATCCCAGAGGTTGATTTTGCAGCATATAGCTTATGCACCAGTTGCATATTGCCTGCCATTTCCCATTGATTCGTTCTTTCTATTGTCCCTGGCATATGGCCCCACATGTCATACGGGTATCCATTGGATATCCATGGAGCACAAACTATAGCCGTGCCCTACCCAGCTGTTCGTGGGTATCCATATCCACGGACCCATGGGCAGAAATGTGCTCCATACCATTACCCAACCGGGTCGGGTATCCATGGGTATCCAGATCCATGGATAAAATTGCCATCCCTACACATATGCCTTCGTGTATCTCCGCCAACAGCTCCAGTCCTTCCTCTCGAGGGATACACTTCAATTTCACACCGTTCGGCCTCTTCCTGTATAGGACGTCATCGACGAACTGGTACATGGTAGAGCGACGGGCTACTTTTTCCGCTTCTTCCTGCTCCTCAGGAAGTTCCCCTGTTTGGAGGAATCGGACGGTATGCTGTGCCCACACTGGAGCCTAGGGCTCGACGGCGAGGACTAAAGGCATTTCCTCCGCTATAGGGGCGACTGTCTCGACGGCAAGAGCTTGACGCTCCGCCGGAGCTAGCCGTCCCGTGGCGGGCTCAGCGTCCCCGGCAACATCCTTGCCGGCGGCTCCGGGGAGTTCGGCGGGAAAGTACTTGCCAGGCCCTGATTTCCTCCTCTTGTTCTGCTCTGTTGATGGATCAAAGGATGGCTGAGTTAGCTGAAGCACAAAGGTACCTGGTTCCACAGGTAGCTTGAGGGCAGCGCGTTTTGACAGGTAATCGGCGATATCGTTCTCCGCTCGGGGAACGTATTCATCCTGTATACCGTCGAAATGCTCTTCCAGCTTTCTCACTTCATCAACGTAGGCCTTCATCAACGGGCTTTGGTAATCCTTGTTAACTTGCTTGACGACAAGCTGCGAGTCGCCCCTGACGATGAGCTTCTTGATTCCGAGGTCCGCCGCGATCCTAAGACCGGCAAGCAGCCCTTCGTACTCTGCCGTGTTGTTTGTTGACACCTCCCTGGGGAAGTGCATTTGGATTACGTACTTGAGGTGCTCTCCGGTGGGGGCGACAAGCAGTACGCCAGCCCCGGCACCTTGTAGGGAGAAAGCTCCATCAAAGTACATGATCCAATTGCAACTTGCCTCCTTGCCGAGGAGAGCAGTCCCTTGGGCTTCTTCGTCGGGTGTTGCGGTCCACTCTGCAATGAACTCTGCCAGGACTCGGCTCTAGATCGTCGAAGTACTTTCAAACTTGAGGCCAAAGCTGGACAGCTCCAGTGCCCATTCCACAATCCTCCCCGTCGCATCTGGATTGTGCAATATCCGTTGCAGAGGGAGGCGAGTGAAGACAGCGATCTCGTGTGCCTGGAAGTAGTGACGCAGCTTCCTCGAGGCCATAAGAAGGCCGAAGAGCAGTTTCTGCACACCGGAGTACCTTGATCTAGCCCCCTGCAGGAGGGAGCTAACAAAGTAGACCGGGTGCTGCGTCATTTTCTTCTTCGGCGGCACTTCGACTGGCTGTGTCGTCTCCGCATTGGTGGTGTCGGGCTCTGTCGCTGCCATCACCTCGTCGTCAACCTCTCTCTGGGCCACTAGGGCGGCGCTGACCACCTAGTTCGTTGCCGCCAGGTATAAAAGCCGCGGCTCCTGTGGCCTAGGCGCAACTAGTATTGGCGTGGAGGAGAGGTACTTCTTCAAATCTTGCAATGATGCCTCGGCTTCTGGCATCCACTCCATCGGGCCCACCTTTTTCAGGATCTTGAAAAAGGGAAGGGCGCGCTCGACAGACTTGGAAATGAATCTGCCCATGGGGGCAACGCAACCAGCAAGCCGACGCACATCCTTGATTCGCTTGGGTGCCTCAATCTGCTCTATAGCTTTGATCTTGTCCAGACTGGCCTCTGTCCCACGTTGTGACACAAAGATCCCGAGAAGCTTGCCGGACGGGACGCCAAAGACGCACTTCTCAGGGTTCAGCTTGAGATTGATCTTGCACAGGTTTGCAAATGTCTCTTGCAAATCTGGTATGAGGGTTGCCCTGTCCTTGGTTTTGACCACTATGTCGTCCATATAAGCTTCCATATTTCTATGGAGCTGGGGTTCAAAACCAATCTGGACCGCCCAAGCAAATGTCGAACCAGCACTCTTTAACCCGAAAGGCATCCGCATGAAACAATACGTACCACATGGGGTGATGAATGTTGTTTTCTCTTTGTCTTCTCTCGTCATGAAGATCTGATGGTAGCCGGAGTAGGCATCGAGGAATGACAACAAATCACACCCAGCTGTGGAGTCAACAATCTGGTCAATGCGCGGCAACGGGAAGGGGTCTTTAGGACAAGCCTTATTGATGTCTGTGTAATCAATACACAACCTTCACTTCCTGTTTGCCTTGCGCACTACGACCGGATTGGCCAACCACGTTGGATGGAGCACTCCTCTTACCAAACCCAATGCCTCCAGTTTCCAGATCTCTTCTGTGATGAACTCTTGTCATTCCAAAGCTTGCTTCCTGACCTTCTGCTTGACGGGCCGCGCATGAGGACAGACAGCAAGGTGGTGCTCAATCACCTCCCTGGGAACGCCGGGGATGTCAGAAGCTTGCCATGCAAACACATCGACATTCGCCCGCAGGAAGGTGACGAGTGTGTCTTCCTATTTGTCATCAAGGGTGGAGCTTATGGTGAAAGCTCCTCTCGTGCCGTCCTCATTGACGGAAACCATCTTGTTTCCCGGCGGTACGGCCCTGGACTTCTTGTTCCCGCCGGTGGAGCTCTCTGGCACGTCCTCGACGGCAGCGCTACACTACGAAGAGGTGCGCTTGCCGGAGTGGGTGTCCGAGGTTTCACCGGTCTTCTTCCTCTTCTTCCCTCCCGGGGCTCCAGCGGCAAGAGCAAGTGCCCTAGTGGCGGCAGCTGCTGCAACTGCTTGCTGGTATAGTTGGTCAACGCAAATCAGCGCATCTTTCTTATCGGAGGGGATGGTGATGACCGTCACAGGTCCTGGCATCTTCAGGGTGTTGTAGGCATAGTGTGACGCCGCCATGAACTTGGCCAGCGCTGGGCGGCCAAGGATCCCGTTGTAGGGCAAGGGGATCTTGGCAACATCAAACACGATCCTCTCCGTCCTGTAGTTCAGGTCGTTTCCAAAAGTCACGGGTAGCGTGACCTTTCCCTTGGGTTGGCTTCTTCCCGGGTTGACCCCTTGAAACGTGCTCGTCTCTTCGAGGTCTGCATCAGGAATCTGCAGTTTCTCGATCACGGCAGGCGAGATCAAGTTCAGACCGGCCCCGCCATCGACTAGCATCTTTGTCACCTTGAGGTTGCGTATTGTTGGTGAAACCAACAACGGCAAGCACCCGACCGCAGTAGTGCGATCAGGGTGATCCTCAGTGTCAAAAATGATAGGTGTGCTGGACCACTTCAGCGGCCTTTGGGCATCAAACGACGGCTCTGCCGCTGTAATCTCTCGCGCCCACTGTTTAAGCCGGCGGTGAGAAGTATGCAGCGAGGTGCCGCCGTCGACGCACATGGCCTCTGTAGCTTTCTGAAACTCTTGGTCGCTGGATTCGTCATCCTCTTCATGATCGTCGTCTTCTGGCTTTCTGTCATGGCCCCGGGTGGGCCTCTCCTGTTGTTTATCCTTGCCACGACGGCCCGCCTGGCCGTCACGCTTCTTGCCGGACCCCTCAGCACCGTCTTGGCCCTTCTCCCTGTCCCGCCTCTCATATTCAGCCCTCTGCTTCTCAGCGAGGAGCTCAACCTGTCGGCAGTCTTGGAGAGCATGGCCTTTGGTGCGATGGATCTTGCAGTACCGCTTGTCGGAGTTTCCTGACTTCTCGGCAACCGCCAAGGCCCGACAGGCGACACATCCGGCAATTTCCTTGCCGGGGTCATCTGCCTTGGTTTTCTTAGTGGAGTTGGTGTCAACAGATCCCTCGACGGCAAGCACGGCTCTTCCTTTGCGCTTCCTGTTGCGGCGCCGGCCTTTCTTCGCCGGGGCGGCAGTATCCTCATCTGAGGAGTCGGTTTCCACGCCGGCATCTTCGCTGGGGTACTTCCTTCCCTCTTCAGCCCAGGCACATCTGTCAGCAAGAACATAGAGTTCTGCTACATCTTTCACCTTGTTCATCGCCAGCACTTCGCGCATCTTGCGGTTACGCACGTTCTGATGGAACGCGCTGATGATGGCGACAGGGTGAACATCAGGGATATTGTACTGTATCCGGCTGAACCTCTGTATATACTTGCGGAGACTCTTGCCTCCCTTCTGGGGAATGACGTGCAGGTCGCTCGCCTGGCCATGGGCTTGGTGGCCTCCAGTAAAGGCGCCCACGAACTCATGGCACAAATCCGACCAGGAGGAAATGGAGTCTACCGGCAAGTGCATCAACCATGACATGGCGTTGGGTTTAAGAGCCAACGGAAAGTAATTCGCAAGCACCTTATCGTCGCGGGCTCCGGCAGCTTGCATCACGATGGTGTAAATGCTGAGGAACTCGGACGGGTGGTTCTTGCCACTGTACTTTTCGCCCACGTCAGGTTTGAAAGTGCGGTGAGTGGGCCACTGGAACTGCCGCAGCTCACGGGTAAAAGCCGGACAGCCTACCTCGTAAGGTAGGCCTCCAGGGCTCTCTGGCGTCGGCTGGTTCACAGCAGGCCCTACTCGCCTGTCTGATTGGTGGCGCGCTCCGCACCGATGCTCGATAGTGGTTAGAGCGTCTTCATGTTCTCGTTCCCCAAGGACTTGGCGCTGGTCACAGTGGTTCCGCGGGTCGGACGACGCTATGGAGATTTCGTCGCCCGTGACGTCACGACGGGCTGGCGTCCGCGGCGCCGGGCAAGGAGGGGGCGAGTGCACCATGGTCGCGGCACCGTCGGCTCTCCTGCCACTGGTGCGTGGGACTCCGTCGGAGCGTCGACCCGGGGGCTCCACCGGACTTGGTTCGTCTTTGTTGGCCACCGCAACAAGGCTTTGGATAGTGGCTCTCCATTCGTCGAGTTTCCCCGTAGTGGGAGGGAAATCGAGGAGCAACTGCGCGCGCGCCAGGGCTTCTGCTGGCGTTGATGGCAGCGAAACCTACACGAATCGCGATGCGCTTCGACTTCTGACCATGTCAGAAGGAGCTCTATCATGACCGGGCGGTCGCATGCCATCTTCGCTAGCGCCTCGGCGAGCGGGCAGGTCTTCTACATCCTGGGAGGGGCGCTCGGGGCTCTTCCCGCGGCGACCCCCGGGGTCTTTGGTGTGATTACGCCGTTCGTCGCGCGCCGCTTGAGAGGAGCGCGCCGTCGGCACCGGCGTGGGAGTCTGGGAAGCCCTCGCGTCGCCTTCGGGCGGGGTGGCAGCAATCTTGGAAGGCCCCCCGCCACCCGCGGAGGGCCTGGCTTCGTCTTTGGATATGGCGGCGTGCAGCCCATTACCAGGCGCACGAACATCGCCGCCTACCAAACTCCGGCTGCTGGGACGGTGTTGGTGTTCGCGAACGGCGCCCCGGGTCCTTTCCGCGACCGGTCCGCTGCTCGCCCGTGTCGGGACGGGATGTCCGGCTTCCGACGGGCCAACCGCCACCGTCGTCTTCTTCTTGGGCGCCATGACGATGAAGGAGCGTCGAACTAACTGCTAAAGCCGATTCTCACAACTGTGCTGCCCCCTACCTGGCATGCCAAAGATGTCGGTGGGAAACGACACCTATGGGATCACAAGAATCCCAACTACGGTTGCGGGGCGCGGGGCGCGGGGTCGCGAGAAGAGCGGATCAAACAGATAGCACACGGTTCCTTTATCCAGGTTCGGGCCGCAAAGATGCGTAAATCCCTACTCCTGCTTTGGTGGATTGTTTATCTGTGTTCTTGAGCTTGCAATGGGCATGAAGAGCTCCAAAATGCCGAATCCCCCTCCTGGTCGCCTCGGGCCTCCTTTTATAGGAAAGGGGTTGCCACAGTGGCACACAGGAGGTGGAAAGGGTACAGTAATGCAAGGTTATCCCTTGCATTACATGACAAGGCGCATTTAATGCGCCTTGCTTGGGTGTCCTTGCTTTATCGGGGACGGGGAAGAGCCCTATCTCGTCCGTTGCCGCTCCCCCTTGCATCGATACGCGCCCTCGCCAGCGGTGCTTGTGGTGCCATGTAGGCAGGCAGGCAGCTGAGGTGGCACAGTGGTGGGTCTCCACGAAGATCTGTACGCCGCCACGCAGATGCCTGCCCAACTGGTTGGGTCGGCAGCTGCGTGCGAACGGCGGTGGGGGTGCGACTGGTGCGGGCCTGATGGTGGCCCCACGGGCGTCCTTGGCAAGGGCCTTGCCGGGGCCCCGGCAAGGGTCTTGCCGTGGCGCCCGCTGTCATCCCCGACAAGGCTCTTGCCGGGGGCCTTGTGGTCCTCCTTGGCTTTGGATCCCGCCAAGGATCATCTCCTTCTTAAGTGGGTATCTGATCTTGAATGTCTTCACAAAGATCTGCATGCCACCACGGGGATGTCTCCCGAATCCTTGCCCCATGGGGGCAGTGGACTCAAGGGTGACTTCACTCCGTAGGTGTGGGGCGAGCTGCCACGGCAAGGATCTTGCCGGGTTAGCTAAAGCTGCCCCCCGGCAAGGATCTTGCCGGGGGGGGGTCTGCCCTGTCCCCTTTGCTCTTTGTGGTCTTGGTCTTGGCGTTGTTCTGCTTCTCTTCAACTTCGGCCTTACCTTGGCTTACCTCCCTTGCCGTGCTCGGTGTGGAGGTGCTCGTGGCTCAGACTGCCCGTGCACAGTTATAGGGGTACAAAAAGTGTACCCCCTTTTTGTACACCGACACCCAATCCCTTTTGTAGCAAAGGACAAGCCTGGACAAACTCTTATATAGAGAAAAGCGCTCCCGAGGACACATGGGAATTATCGTCAAGCTAGTTTTCATCACGTTCATATGATTCGCGTTCGGTACTTTGATAATTTCATATGTGGGTGGACCGGTGCTTGGGTGTTGTCCTTACTTGGACAAGAATACCACTTATGATTAACTCCTATTGCAAGCATCCGCAACTATAAAAGAAGTATTAAGGTAAACCTAACCATAGCATGAAACATATGGAATCAAATCAGCCCCTTACGAAGCAACGCATAAACTAGGGTTTAAGCTTGTGTCACTCTAGCAACCCATCATCTACTTATTACTTCCCAATGCCTTCCTCTAGGCCCAAATAATGGTGAAGTGTTATGTATCGACATCTCATCACACGGTGGGTTGGCAGGCGGCCAGGCCGGCCGGCTGGCGCCATGTGGCGCAAAGTTAGTTGGTGGCAAGACTGGCGCCAGGCTGGCGCGCCACCCAACTCCCGCTGAGACGTTTCAAAAACCACCAGGCGGCCTGCCTAGTCACGTCCGGCTCCAGGCAGTCGGCATTCCGGAGGGCGGACGAAGCAAGATCAATGGACCACTCGGAGTAGGAAGCCGCTGAGGCCCCTCACCTCTTTCAACCGCGGCGCCTCACCAGCTTCGGGGACTACTGTCGGAGTAAATGACCACGGGTAGCCTCATCAGCCTCCCATGGTATTTCAAGACATCGGGGCCGGCTGCGCCCCTCAAGAATCAAAGACCAAAGCACCGCCTTCTTGCGGCCGGCTGGTCCAAGCGGCCTGCTTCCAGGAGACGGCAAAGCCCAGAAGACGGCCACGAGGTGGGGCGGCTCCTAGCAGGCGGCCTCCAGAGAGGTCGGCTCCTGGCAGGCGGCCCCGTGCGTCCTCAAAGTCTGCACCCACATAAATACGATGAGACGGGGCGTGGCTAAAGTGCAACCTGACACCCCCGAATCCCGGGTAGAGCATGGCCACAGTGCGGCGTACCGGGCAGACATCTTCTGCCTGACGCGACACTATTGCCACACAGCCCATGACATCACCCATAGCAGGGGAGGCCATGCCCCCACTATGGGCTATCGGTATGGCCTGCAGGCGGCGGGCCCTACCTATCCTAAGAAGCCAGAAGGCGGCAAGCCCTGACCAGTCGGCGCAAGGAGGAGCCGACTCCCAGCAAGCGGCCCTCCCCTCCCTCAAAGTCTGTGCACCATTAATCAGAAGAGACGGGGAGTGGCTACAGTGAAAGCCCGCCAGGCGACGGTACTATAGCCACACCTCCCCCGACAAAGCACACATCATCAGTGGCATTGCCACAGTGCACAGCAGCCGGCAGAGATCACCAGCGGCAGGCGCGGCGTGTCGGCCAAGTATGAGACAGCCAGCAGGGCCCACCAGGCGGCGGGCCCCAGTGGTCGGCGGAGAAGCCGGCGACCGAAGGCATTGATAGCCGGGTCCTACACCCGTCCATATTACCTTTGTACCCCTGGGGGTAGGCCTATATAAACCCCCCAGGGCACCCATGCAAAGGGTTCAGACCTTAGTCCACCCACACCCACATATAGAGAGATGAAGCTAGGGCTAGCCTTGCTCTTCTTCTCCCTCTAGAGAAACAGCTCAAGGAGCAAGCTTGTAGCTACCATTGTTGCTTGAGTGATCATGCGAAGACCCCGCAGAGCAGGAGTAGGGGTGTTATCTCCTAGGGAGCCCCGAACCTGGGTAAGATTCGCCGGCGGGCATGTTTGCGCCTTATCCGTTTCCAGGCACCGGCAACGTATTATTAGCCCCCTCCATGATAAGCCATCCTTTGGCATATGTCGCACGACACCCCCGACAGAAGTACATCGTACTACACTGAAGCACAAGTGTAGTAAATGGATAGTAGCATTATCCCTTCTCTTTTTTTCTTCTATTTTTAGAACGGTCTCATGAACCTCATCCCCACTTTTTCGAGGACTCATTACTCTCCACCATTCTTTTCCTCACTAGGACAATAGTATATTAATGATGATCATCACACTTTAATTTACTTACCTCTCGATAAGCAAAGAAAATATGACTATATATAAATGCCTCTGGCAGTGTATCAGGATGTGCAATGATCTAGCGTAACATGTATAACAATGGTGAACGGTGGCTTTGAGACGAATATCATGTCAGCTCTATATGATCATGCAAAGCAATATGACGATGAATACTCAAGTCATGAGTATGATGATGGTCGAAATTGCATGATAGTATATCTCAGAATGACTATGAAAATGCCGTGATAGGTACGTATGGTGACTGTTTTTAGGAAATATATTATGAGGATTAAGTGTGACTGATGACCCACAAGTATAGGGGATCTATCATAGTCCTTTCGATAAGTAAGAGTGTCGAACCCAACGAGGAGTAGAAGGAAATGATAAGCGGTTTTCAGCAAGGTATTCCCTGCAAGCACTAAAATTGTAGGTTACAGATAGTTTTATGATAAGATAATTTGTAACGAGCAACAAGTAACAAAAGTAAATGAAGTGCAGCAAGGTGGCCCAATCCCTTTTGTAGCAAAGGACAAGCCTGGACAAACTC
The DNA here is from genome assembly GCA_032464435.1 of Aegilops umbellulata. Lineage (NCBI taxonomy): Eukaryota > Viridiplantae > Streptophyta > Magnoliopsida > Poales > Poaceae > Aegilops > Aegilops umbellulata. Next base: position 368,852,571 of record CP136055.1, on the reverse strand, counting down.
TTATATAGAGAAAAGCGCTCCCGAGGACACATGGGAATTATCGTCAAGCTAGTTTTCATCATGTTCATATGATTCGCGTTCGGTACTTTGATAATTTGATATGTGGGTGGACCTGTGCTTGGGTGTTGTCCTTACTTGGACAAGCATCCCACTTATGATTAACTCCTATTGCAAGCATCCGCAACTACAAAAGAATTATTAAGGTAAACCTAACCATAGCATGAAACATATGGATCCAAATCAGCCCCTTATGAAGCAACGCATAAACTAGGGTTTACGCTTCTGTCACTCTAGCAACCCATCATCTACTTATTACTTCCCAATGCCTTCCTCTAGGCCCAAATAATGGTGAAGTGTGATGTAGTCGACGTTCACATGACACCACTAGAGGAGAGACAACATACATCTCATCAAAATATCGAACGAATACCAAATTCACATGACTACTAATAGCAAGACTTCTCCCACGTCCTCAGGAACAAACGTAACTACTCACAAAGCATATTCATGTTCATAATCAGAGGAGTATTAATATGCATAAAGGATCTGAACCTATGATCTTCCACCAAATAAACCAACTAGCATCAACTACAAGGAGTAATCAACACTACTAGCAACCTACAAGTACCAATCTCAGACTTAGAGACAAGAATTGGATACAAGAGATGAACTAGGGTTTGAGAGGACATGGTGTTGGTGAAGATGTTGATGGAGATTGGCCCCCTCCCGATGAGACGAGCATTGGTGATGATGATGGCGATGATTTCCCCCTCGCGGAGGGAAGTGTCCCCGGCAGAACAGCTCCGCCAGAGCCCTAGATTGGTTCCGCCAAGGTTCCGCCTCGTGGCGGCGGAGTCTCATCCCGAAAGCTTGCTTATTATTTTTCCTCGGACGAAAGATGGGCACCGGAGGGCCACCAGGGGGCCCATGAGGTAGGGGGTGCGCCCAGGGGGTAGGGCGCGCCCCCCACCCTCGTGCCCAGGGTGTGGGTCCCCTCTGGTATTTCTTCCGCTCAATATTTTTTATTATTTCCAAAAATAACTTCCGTGGAGTTTCAGGACTTTTGGAGTTGTGCAGAATAGGTCTCTAATATTTGCTCCTTTTCCAGCCCAGAATTCCAGTTGCCGGCATTCTCCCTCTTAATGTAAACCTTGTAAAATAAGAGAGAATAAGCATAAGTATTGGGACATGATGTGTAATAACAACCCATAATGCAATAAATATCGATATAAAAGCATGATGCAAAATGGACGTATCAGTGACAGAGCGTATCATATCATAGGGTTTGGATGCACCGGCGAAGTTTGCACCAAGTCTCAAGGTGAGAGTGGGAAATGCACGGTATCGAAGAGGCTAGCAAATATGTGTAGGTGGAAGTGCTCAAGTCCGAGACATCACATTAAACATAAAGAACTCAAATACTTATTATAAATATTTTCAACACAAAGCAAATATCATGGAAGCCCTGTCGTCTCCCATGGTTTGGCAGAATCCGTCTTACCCATGTTGTCCCAAGCCAGATCCGGGCGAAGTCTAAGCCGACTGCCATGGCTCGCCACTAGCACGTCCCTGGCACGCAGCGACATCGTCGCCATCCGGAATGAGTGCCACACTACCTCCAGCGCCTCGCACCCACCACTTGCCATGAAGGACGAGCTCGCTCCAATGGCAAGTCTGAGACAACATGCCGACAAAAGGAAGGCGCAGATTGATACGTCTCCAACCTATCTATAATTTTTTATTGTTTCATGCTAATATATTATCTGTTTTGGATGTTTTATATGCATAATATGCTATTTTATATTTTTTTGGGACTAACCTATTAACCTAGAGCACAGTGCCAGTTTCTGTTTTTCCTTGTTTTTGAGTTTTGCAGAAAAGCAATACCAAACAGAGTCCAGACGGAATAAAACTTTGGCAATGATTTTTCTTGAACCAGAAGACATCCCGAAGAGTTGGAGTTCAAGTCAGAAGAGCCACGAGGTGGCGACATGGGGGGCGGGCGCACCCAGGGGGTAGGGCGCGCCCCTGCCTTGTGGGCCCCACGTGACTCCATCGACCTACTATGAATTCACATATATTCCAAAACCCTTAGAAGCATCCATGAAAATACTTTTACGCAGCCGCAACCTTCTGTTCCTGTGAGATTCCATCTTGGGGCCTTTTCCGGCATCCTACCGGAGGGGGATTCGAGCACGGAGGGCTTCTACATCAACTGTATTGCGCTTCCGATGAAGCGTGAGTAGTTTATCATAGACCTACGTGCCCATAGCTAGTAGCTAGATGACTTCTTCTCTCTCTCTTTGATTCTCAATACCATGTTCTCCTCGATGTTCTTGTAGATCTATACGATGTAATCTTTTTTGTGGTGTGTTTGTCAAGATCCGATGAATTGTGGATTTATGATCAGCTTATCTATGAATATTTTTTGAATCTTCTCCGAAATCTTATATGCATGATTTAATATCTTTGTAATTCTCGTTGAACTATCGGTTTGGTTTGGCCAACTAGATTGGTTTTTCTTGCAATGGGAGAAGTGCTTAGTTTTGGGCTGAATCTTGCAGTGTCCTTTCCCAGTGACAGTAGGGTCAGCAAGGCACGTATTGTATTGTTGCCATCGAGGATAAAAAGATGGGCTTTACATCATATTGCTTGAGTTTATTCCTCTACATCATGTCATCTTACTTAATGCATTACTCTGTTCTTCATGAACTTAATACTCTAGATGCATGCAACAGTCGGTCAATGTGTGGAGTAATAGTAGTAGATGCAGAGTCGTTTCGGTCTACTTGACACGGACGTGATGCCTATATTTCATAATCATTGCCTTAGATATCGTCATAACTTTGCACTTTTCTATCAATTGCTCGACAGAAATTTGTTCACCCACCGTATTATTTGCTATCTTGAGAGAAGTCTCTAGTGAAACCTATGGCCCCCGGGTCTATTTTCCATCATGTAAGTTTCCGATCTACTATTTTGCAATATTTTACTTTCCGATCTATAAACCAAAAAAACCAAAAATATTTACTTTACCTTTTGTTTAGTTTCATCTATCTTTATTAGATCTCACTTTTGCAAGTGACTGTGAAGGGATTGACAATCCCTTTATCGCGTTGGATGCAAGTGTTTGATTGTTTGTGCAGGTATTGGTGATTTGTGCGTTGTCTCCTGATAATCCTCAAGTGCAAGGAATCATCGTAGCACTTTCAAAAGGTGGAAATGATAAGTATGGAGTGTCAAACCCACAAGGAGCTAAAGGTAAGATCAATATTCTCTCAAGTCCTATCTGCCACTGATACGACTCTACGTACACCGAACGTTTGCTTCCAACTAGAAACGAGAAATAAACTACGTTATGGGTACGAAGAGGATAACTTTGCATGGTAACAGAGAACTAAAATATAAAAGTAGGTGATGTTATCATAAAGTTAGAATATATTACTATATATTACAAATAGCAAGTGTGGAATAATGATGGGTCGGTGTGCGGAATTGTCCTAGGCAATTGTTAACAAGATCGATAATCATTATTGCAATTTCATATGAGGGAGAGGCATTAGCTAACATACTTTCTTTTCTTGGATCATATGCACTTATGATTGGAACTCTAGCAAGCATCCGCAACTACTAAAGATCATTAAGGTAAAACCCAACCATAGCATTAAAACATCAAATCCCCTTTATCCCATAAGGCAGGGTGCCAGAGAGAGCCTAGATTGGTTTTTCGTGGCTACAGAAGCTTACGGCGGCGGAACTCCTGATCTAGGTTTCTTTTGGGGGGTTTCTCTATTTATAGGAAATTTTGGCGTTGGTTTCATGTCAAGGGGGTCCACGAGGCGCCCAGAAGGTCGGAGCACCCTCCCGTGGGGTAGGGCGCGCCCCCGACCTTGTGGAGGCCTCGTGGCTCTTCTGTCCCAACTCTTTTGCTTCAGGGGCTTCTTTTGGTCCATAAAAAATCACCGTAAATTTTCAGGTCATTTAGACTCCGTTTGATATTCCTTCTCTGTGAAACTCAAAAACAAGGAAAAAAACAGAAACTGCACTGGGCTCTAGGTTAATAGGTTAGTCCCGAAGATCATATAAAATAGCATATAAATGCATATAAAACATGCAAGATAGATAATATAATAGCATGAATACTTCATAAATTATAGATAAGTTGGAGACGTATCAGCATCCCCAAGCTTAATTCCTGCTCGTTCTCGAGTAGGTAAATGATAAAAGAAATAATTTATGAAGTGTGAATGCTATCAAGTGCACAAGTTTGATCAATGAAAAAGTTTCAAGCACTTTTTCTAGCATTATTCTTTATCATAAACAGTAGCTCATCTTCATAAAACTTTTGATGATGAAGTAACAAGCTATTGACATGTTAAAGTATGGACCATAAAATTTCTTGAAAACTAACAAACTATGTAATCAGTCATCAAACAATTGCAATTCATCTTATTTTCAGGAAGGGTCTACGTAAGAGCTTTGATTTAGCAAATTCCACATACTCAACTATCATTTAATCTTTCACAATTGCTAACACTCACGTGATATTTATGGATTCAAAGTTTTAATTAGACACAGAGCAAGATAGGAGGTTATAGTTTCGCCTCCCAACCTTTTACCTCAAGGGTAATGTCAACAATAATACTTTATGAAAACCTACATCTGAGTGGATATATATATATATATATATATACACGGATTTCTCCAACACATAGTGCTTGCCAAAGGAAAATGTGTAAAAAGGAAAGGTGATGATCACCATGACTCTTGTATAAGGGTAGAAGATAAAAGTAAAAGATAGGCCCTTCGCAGAGGGGAGCAGAGGTTGTCATGCGCTTTTATGGTTGGATGCATGAAATCTTAATGCAAAAGAACGTCACTTTATATTGCCGCTTGTGATAAAGACCTTTATTATGTAGTCTGCCGCTTTTATTTCTTCCATATCACAAGTTCGTATAAAGCTTATTTTCTTCACACTAATAGATCATACATATTTTGAGAGCAATTTTTATTTCTTGCACCGATAACAACTTACTTGAAGGATCTTACTCAATCCATAGGTAGGTATGGTGGACTCTCACGACAAAACTGGTTTAAGGGATGTTTGGAAGCACAAGTAGTATCTCTACTTGGTGCAAATAATTTGGCTAGCTTGAGAGGAAAGGCAAGCTCAACATGTTGGAGGATCCATCACAATATAACTCCTGTTTGGATATAAGAAAACATAACCCATTATGTTGTCTTCCTTGTCCAACATCAACTTTTTAGCATGTCATATTTTAATGAGTGCTCACAATTACAAAATATGTCCATGATAGTATATTTATATGTGAAATCTCTCTTCCTTCAATATTCTTTCATGAATTGTTCAAGTGACCAATACTATGTTTGCTGACTTTCAATAAATTTACCACCTATGCTTATTATATGTGAAGTCATTACTCCCCATGGGATAAGCATATGAAGCATATATAATTTCAGATCTATGATATTCAATTCATTCAACCATTTACTCATAAGGTATAAGTGAAGCACGTGAGTAAGCCACAAAATATTCCAAAAAGATATAAGTGAAGAACACTGTGTAGTCAAATAATTAACTAGCCATGGAAGGACTCTCGCTCATTCAAGATTTAAGATCCAATGATATTATTCAAACATCAAGTAAAATGAAAATACGCTCCAAGCAAAACACATATCATGTGACGAATAAAAATATAGCTCCGAGTAAGATATACCGATGGTTTTGAAGACGAAAGAGGTGATGCCTTCTAGGGCATCCCCAAGCTTAAGCGCTTGAGTCTTCCAGGAATATTACCTTGGGGTGCCTTGGGCATCCCCAAGCTTAGGATCTTTCCACTCCTTATTCTCCTCATATCGATACCTCACCCAAAATTTGAAAACTTCAATCACACAAAACTTAACGAAACTTCGTGAGATGGGTTAGTATGAGAAAGACAAATCATTCACTTTGGTATTGTCAAGACAAGATTAATAATTGTTCTCACACAATTCCTACTGTACCATATCATTTCTACAATTTATATTGAGCAATATAAGAAATAGAAACTAAAAGACAAGCAAACTATGCATTGAAAACAGAATCCATCAAAAACAGAACAATCTGTAATGACCTGAATAATAACCATACTCCTGTTACTCCAAAAATTCTAAAAAATTAGGACAACGTAGAAAATTTGAATATCAATCCTCTATAAAAATAATCATATTTTTTCAACGCTCCAGTAATTTTAAAGAATTCTATGACTGGGCGCAAAAGTTTCCGTTTTTGCAAAAAATCAAGTCAACTATCATCCACACTACCCCAAAGGCTTACTTGGCACTTTATTGAAACAAAGGCTACAAAACATGATTACTATAGTAGCTTAATCATGTGGACACATAAAAACAGTAGGTATAAGTATTGGGTTGTCTCCCAACAAGCGCTTTTCTTTAATGCCTTTTTAGCTAGGCATGATGATTTCAATGATGCTCACATAAAAATAAGAATTAAAACATAATGGGAGCAACATGAAGAATATGACTAGCACATTTAAGTCTAACCCACTTCCTATATATAGGGATTTTGTGAGCAAACAACTTATGCGAACAAGAATCGCCTAGCATAGGAAGGCAAAACAAGCATAACTTCAAGATTTTCAACACATAGAGAGGAAACTTGATATTATTACAATTCCTACAAGCATATATTCCTACCTCATAATAATTTTCAGTAGCATCATGAATGAATTCAACAATATAACTATCACGTAAAACATAATTCTCATAAGCAATTGGAACCTCTTCCGAAATAGTGGATTCATCACTAAATAAAGTCATGACCTCTCCAAATCCACTTTTTATCAATATTATAAGATTCAACACCCTCCAAAATAGTGGGATCATTACCTAGAGTTGACACTCTTCCAAACCCTCTTTCAATGATAATTTTATTCATACTCTAAAAGATATAAGTGAAGTTCATAGACCATTCTACAAATAATATATATTTATCAATATCCAAGCTCAAAATATATAAGTGAAGCACACGAAGCATTCTATAAAGCCATACTCAAAAGATTTAAGTGAAGCACACGAAGCGTTCTATAAATCAATGAAGGACTGTCTCATACTAGCATGGTGCATAAAGGAAAAGAAAGGAAAAGTAAACCCAAAAGACACATATCATGTGAACAAAACAAAAACCGAGGTATACTGATAATTGTTGAAGAAGAAAGATGGGATGCCAACCGGGGCATCTCCAAGCTTAGATGCTTGAGTATCCTTGAAATATTTGCTTGGGGTGCCTTGGGCATCCCCAAGCTTGAACTATTGTCTCTCCTTATTCTTCTCATATTGATAACTCCTCGTTCTTCGAACACTTCATCCACACAAAACTCAAAAAACTTTGTGAGATTCGTTAGTATAGTAAAGAAAATAACTACCTTTAGGTACTGTTGTAAACTCATTCCAATTTCATATTAGCATTATATCTAATGTATTCCAACTTCACCATGGTTCATACCCCCGATACAACCCATAGATACATCAAAATAAGCGAACAACACATAGAAAACATAATCTATTAAGAACAGGACAGTCTTTAGCAATTTGGATCTTTCGTATACTTCTGTAACTTCAAAAATTCTAAAAAAAATAGGACAGCTTAAACAATTTGCAGGGCAGTAATGTGTAAAAATTTCAATATTTTACCATGCTACAGTGAATTTAAACAATTCAAACACTACAGCCAAAGTTTCTGTTTTTCTGCTGCACACACCAAACAAGCAATTTAAACACTCTAAAACAAAACCATCGCACATTATTTTTATAATACAATGAATATATACAAGGGGACACTTATTTTTGAGAAACTTCCATGAAAAATTCTACATTGTTTCCATGAGCATGAACACAAGTGTTCAAGGTCCTCCCTCACTTCTCCAATGCATAAGCTTCCAATCACTTCTCTTTTCGAAAAAGTTTTTAGGCATAAGAGGCAAGCATTTTTTTGGTATTTTGCATTTTCTAATTTTTTTGTTTGTTTGTTTCACCCACAACTAAACAAAAACAAAAGGGAAAACAAAAACTACTTAGTGAAGAAAGCAAACAAGCATACACGAAAATATTAACCCCACGCTATTGCTCCCCGGCAACGGCGCCAGAAAAGAACTTGATAATCCTCAAGTGTAAGGAATCATCGTAGCACTTTCTAAAGGTGGAAGTGATAAGTATGGAGTGTCGAACCCACAAGGAGCTAAAGGTAAGTTCAATATTCTCTCAAGTCCTATCTGCCACTGATACGACTCTACATACACCGAACGTTTGCTTCCAACTAGAAACGAGAAATAAAACTACGTTGTAGGTATGAAGAGGATAACTTTGCATGGTAATGGAGAAATAAAATATAAAAGTAGGTGTTGTTATCATAAAGTTAGAATATATTACTATATATTATAAATAGCGAGTGTGGAATAATGATGGGTCGGTGTGCGGAATTGTCCTAGGCAATTGTTAACAAGATCGGTAATCATTATTGCAATTTCATATGAGGGAGAGGCATAAGCTAACATACTTTCTTTTTTTGGATCATACGCACTTATGATTGGAACTCTAGCAAGCATCCGCAACTACTAAAGATCATTAAGGTAAAACCCAACCATAGCATTAAAGCATCAAGTCCCCTTTATCCCATACGCAACAACCCCCTTACTCGGGTTTAACCTTCTGTCACTCTAGCAACCCACTATAAGTGAATCATGAACGTATTGCAACACTCTACAGCGGGAATCTCTCACGTGTGCGCAGCACGGAAGGCACCATAGGACAACACCAAAATAAAACATACAACTCAAACCAATCTATATTATCAATCAACCCAAAAGACAAAGGAAAACTATTCAAAACATCATAGGATGGCAACACATCATTGGATCATAATATGTGGCATAAAACACCATGTTCAAGTAGGGAATTACAGCGGGGTGCGGGAGAGTGGACCGCATAAAAAAGATGAGGATGGTGATGATGATGGTGATGTTGATGAAGACGATCGCCGCGGCGATGGTTCCCCCGATGGCACTCCAGCGCCACCAAGAGAGAAGGGGAGCGGTTCTCCCCTTTGTGCTTCCTCCTCCATGGCCTCCCCCTTAGATGTCGAAAGGTTCTCCCTCTGCTCCTTGTCCTCCATGACGATGGTGACCCCTCCGGCTTCCTCCTCCATGGCCTCCGGTGATGTTGGCCCCCTCCGGCAGGGTGCTAGAGAGGGCCTAGATTGTTTTTTCGTGGCTACAGAGGCTTACGGCGGCGGAACTCCTGATCTAGGTTTCTTTTCGGTTTTTTTTGTATTTATAGGAATTTTTGTGTTGGTTTCACGTCAAGGGGGTCCACGAGGCGCCCATAAGGTCGGAGCACCCTCCCGGGGGGTAGGGCACGCCCCCCGACCTTGTGAAGGCCTTGTGGCTCTTCTGGCCCAAGTCTTTTGCTTCAGGGGCTTCTTTTGGTCTATAAAAAATCACTATAAATTTTCAGGTCATTTGGACTCCGTTTGATATTCCTTGTCTGTGAAACTCAAAAATAAGAAAAAAAACAGAAACTGACACTGAGCTCTAGGTTAATAGGTTAGTCCCAAAAATCATATAAAATAGCATATAAAACATCCAAGATAGATAATATAATAGCATGAATACTTCATAAATTATAGATACGTTTGAGACATATCATTTCCTACTGGATTGATACCTTGGTTCTCAAACTAAGGGAAATATTTATCTCTACTTTGCTGCATCACCCTTTCCTTTTCAAGGGAAAAACCAACGCAAGCTCAAGAAGTAGCACAGATGAGCCTCGCGGATGTCCAGCATGTTGCGCGTCGTCAAATCGCGGAGCCGGCAGGAGAGGCGCCATCTTGGAAGGGAAAAAGACGAGTCCGCGAGCGACAGATTCAGTTATTCCGGGCACCAACGCGTGCCGAGGGGCCAAGCAGTTGTGGCTGAGCGCGGCAGATTCGATGATTCCGGGCACCATCACCGCGGGTCAACGCGCCAATGACCGAGGAACTTTCGTTGTGCCCGAGAGCACGTTGCTTAGCTTACACGGAGACCGACGAGGCAGCAACGGAATTTTACAAAGGTACAGACACCATCGCCACTCCGTGTTGATCGTGCCCCGCCACGAGATGACGACGAAGCTGGGACATTCGTGGGCGCTGCCGATAGCGACGCAGAGTAGAACGTGGGAGGCCGCCGACACTTGGGTCCTATGAAGGCCACTACTCTTTCGCTCCCATTGGAGCTAAACTTGGCGGGTTGATCATCGTCAGATGAAGCCGCTTGCCCGCTTCGCTGAGGCGGAGGTTATTTTCTTCCTGCTGAAGCTTTCACTTTCAAGGGTTCAAGACTGTCCGATGAGCTTGCTGCGACATGGGAAAGACATGTCGTGGAAACAGGCGTCGCTGATCATTTAGACTAGATTAGAATGGGGTCTATTTAAAACATGTCAAATTTATAATGAAATGGGTTTCGGTTTAAATAAAAATCATCTGGTTTTATGTAAAAAAAATCTAAGTTTTAATGAATATCGTTCGGTTTATTTAAATTTTTGTTCAACATGACCAGATATTTACAGCTAGCTTTAAACGGCTTCCCGCATTGTCTGCGCACTGATCCTCATCAGTGTGTGACGGATACAGTGCCTAATTTAGAGGTCAGCCTTCGTAGATATCGTAATCCTGCCACGGGAGTAAAAAGATACGGTCAGAGGGCGCAGTCTCGTCCGCTTCTTCCCTGGCAGGCTCGGTCTAGCGTGCGAGGGCGCGTTTGAGAACGGGAGAAGCATCGGTCCCATCAATCAATCACGTAATAACTTACTTCTCCAGCCAAAGTCATAGGTAATCATAGCATCTGCCAGAGCTTATTTTTGGTTTGGGCTGGTTCAGAAGCGGGACCCACCAAGAATAACACTACTCCTAGCTACTACAGGCTACAGCAGTATAGAGGTAGCAGCTTCCTCTCGCACGGTGTAGCTTCCGTCCCTGGCTGGCTGGCTCCTTGCATGGCATTTCCGCCAACTCAATCGAATCCAGCGCCCCCCATTCTCAGAACTCACTGGCCGGATTCGCTCGTACCGACGATGGCTGAGCAATCCTCCATGGCGGAGTAAGCAGCTAGTTCTTCTTTTGATCCCCCTTTGGACTCGATCGAATCCGCGTTTTGGGTTTGCGCCGCGGTTGCCGACTCTCTTCCACTCATTTTTCTGCTCGATCTGTTACTCTGTTTTACTTATTTTGTTCGCCTCTTGTTTGATCCTGTGTTTTAAGAGCATTCTTTATGCGATTTGGTCTGTTTGCTTTGTTGGTGCGTGTGGACGGAGAGGCGGGGGTGAGAGAGACGTGCGTGTCGAGCAGCGCCCGCCGCCCGGCATGATTTAGCCCCGGTTCTTGCAGATTCGGTGTGCCTCCGGTGGTGGCCACGCCCGTCGGCCACCCCGCCGTCCGTGGCTCTTGCCCGCAGCCGCGACTCCCTGCCCCACCGTCTCCGGCAAGATTCCGATGGACTTTTTTTTTCTTCAGTTTTCGTCTTCCCATCATCTCTAGCCCCGCTGGTCCCCAGCCCGGCGGCGCTCCTTCCAGTCGTCACCGCCCACCAGCAGAGCATTAGCATTAGCGGAGGAATAATTTTTATACACGCATAAACATGGCTGCCGGCGGATTTGTTAAGTCTTACACCATGTGACCATGCCACTAAGAGAAGAAAGTTGGAAAGAACCCATTCAGTAGAAGAAGTGCCCAAACCATAACCCCTGGAGCGCTAATTTCGTCTGCCCAAACCATATCCCCTCGAGCGCTAATTTCGTCTATTTTCTCAACTTCTTCTTCACATGCTTACATCCCGCTGGGCGAGCCTTTATCAAACTACTTTTACGGATCATCATTCCTAGACACTAGCTAGATCATGTACATCAGCTAGTGATGAGAAATCGTCGTTGGCCACATGAAAGAAAGGAGAATGAAGAAAAGATAGGCTTCCACTTGGGGCAGAGTTGATTGGGGGATTAACTTTAGGGAATCTGCTAGAAAAAGAAAGCAATAACATAAAAAAGTACTACCTCCGTCTTGATTTATTGGTCCACTTAATATTTTGTGTCAAATTTTGATCATAGATTTAATTAAAAAAATATTAATTCATGTCATAAAAAATAGTGTCACTGGAAACTACTCTCTCCTTTCGGCGGAAAGTGTACATATAATTTTTTAGAGCATATTATGGAGTGGAGTAAAAAATACATTGAAAAATGCAAGCCATCATCTTTCTCCTCTTTAATTACCTAACGCCAATGAGTTAAGGCTAGTCATAGTGGAGAGTAATTTTGACTCGTGTCATGCATATAACACTAGTCTATATTACTACCTTCAGACTGGTCATAGTGGGGAGTAACTTATACTAGTGTCATGCGTACGACACTAGTCTAAGAGGGTGCTTGGATCCAAGGGACTATTTTTAGTCTGACTAAAAATAGTCCTTTTTAGAGGCTAAAGTTTCAAGCACACCTGACTAAAGAGAGGCTAGGACTAGTCTTGAGGCTAAAATTTTTTAGTCATAGGAAACCTACTAAAATATGTATTAGCCCTCTCTCTCCTCATTTAATTCCTCTCCTTTAACACATGCGAGTTCTGGATTGGAGGGTTTGGAGGATAATAAATGCTCAATAACTTGATTTTAGTCTCTTTAGTACTACCTCCGTTTCAGTTTATAAGTCCTACACGTATATCTAGGTTGCTAATTTTATCACCCTAATATAAACTATATAACACAAAAATTATATCGTTTGAAAATAGAACATCTGAAGTTTATATTGGTATATTTTTTGTAATATATGACTTGTATTAAGATGATCAAATTGACGACCTAGGGATACGCGCACGCCCTGTAAACTGAGAGAGAGGTAGTATTTGGATCCAAGCATGGGTGAGACTAGCAAGTTTTATTCCCACTACTTTTAGTCATGGGACTAAAATGTATCTAATCACCCTCTAAGTTACTACCTCTACAGTGCAAAGTAACATAGTTGTAGTGTCATAGATGACTTCATTTATTGGCTTATAGACTCATCCTTTTTCGGTAAGCGCTATGTTACAGTAACATATTGTGTTACTCTAAATATCACTCTCGTCATTAACTACATGTCACATAAGCAAAATATTCTTGGAGTGCGCTATGTTACTACCTAAGTTACTCCCACTATGACTAGCCTAATGGGGAGTAACACAGAAGTATGTCATGCGTGGTTGTATTAATTAGGTTGTAGAGTGTAGACCCATTTTATCTTGGGAAGTGTCATGTGATTGTAACATATTATGTTACTCCAAACACCTCTCTTCTCATTAATTACATGACACATAAGCAAACTTATCTTAGGGTATGTTATGTTACTGCTCCCTTCGTTTTTATTTACTCCCCATATTAGAGTTGATTAAAATCAAACTTTCTAAAGTTTGACCAAGTTTATAGAAAAGAATGTAAATATTTATCATAACAAATCTATATGATGTGAAAGTACATTTAATAATAAATCTAATTTTATTGATTTGTTATTGTACATGTTAATATTTTTGTCTATAAACTTTGTCAAAGTTTATAAAGTTTGACTTTGACCAAAGCTAATATGCGGAGTAAATAAAAAAAGAAGGAGTACCTAAGTTACTATCACTATGACCAGCCTAAGTGCATGTAGAAATTAAGGAGACTATGTGTAAAATGTTATTGGTCTGATTATCGTGTGATGAGAGAAGAATATATATTTTTATTTCAAAGTGTATTGGGAAGATAGAAATACACTCTTTTAAGAACAAATTTAAAACCAAACATAAACACTTCACCGAACAGAGAGAGTAGGTTCAAATATAATTTTGATAACATGCGTTAATATTTTGTCAGTTAAATCTATGATTAAATTTTAAACAAAATACATAAAGGACCAATAAACCAGGAGAATGGTAGTAACTTTTGAGGATAAGGGATACGTTTTAACATTGTAGGATAGGAAGTCTGCTAGAGATGCAAATAGCCTAACGAAGACTAGCAAGTAGGTTTACCGCTCGTCCATGCATGTAAATACTGTTCGTCACCGAGTGCCACGGTCATACGTTGTTAATTTATAAATTGTTAGATTCAGGGAACAATACGCATGGTCTTGATTAGTGTGAAACAAAGGGACAAAACAGATGAAACAGGTACAGTTGCATGGTCTTTATTTATCTCTATCTATTTTGAACCTCAAAACATCTACGTCTACAAACAAAGAGGGAGCCAGTTTGTCTTAGTTGGGTACTGACCATATTAATCTGTTTTTGACAATGTATACACACACACACGTTAGCTATACCTATACCACGAACTAAGAGAGCGGACTGTGTGTCTAGAACTCCCATTTGTATTTTGCAGCCTAGCATCGTTTTCTGCACTTCTCAAAAGTTGAAAAAAAGTGAAGGACCCGTTGATTAAACTGAATTTTGTCCAAATGATTTTTTCTTTAGGAAAGTAGGATCTCTTTTAGGCATTCATCATTACTTAAATTAATTAACTATTCGTTGTGCACCATGTGTTATCTTCAATGCTTCATGTATACCCTTCTTATTTTACGTATTCTACTGCAGGACATGTTATTTTTTCTACAAGATAATGGCTAAGATGACCAAGGGAAACTCAACTCATCTATCGCGTTTCGATATCCTAAATTTTCTTTCAGAAGTGAAGCAAGAGGGCTCACGCATTGGTGATATAGATGTAAGTATGTCTATCTAATTAACATGATGGGTAGATTAACTTATATTATGCTCCCTCGGTCCGGTAGAAGATGTACATATAGAAATTTTAGGACAAATTATGAAGTGGATTAAAAAAATGCATTGGGAAAATGTAAGCCACCATCTCCTTCCTTTTTAATTACCCAACCCCCAACGAGCTACTCCATTCATCCGGTGAAGAGTGTATATTTGGCTTTAAAATTTGTGCACAAAAGAATGTACTTCTATCTTCCCAATGCACTTTAAAATAGAAAAAGATGTTTTTCTCTCATCACACGGTAATCAAGACCAATAACATTCTACACATGGTCTCCCTAATTTCGACATGCACTTAGGCTGCTCATAGTGGGAGTAACATAGCAAGTAACATAACACATCCCAAGAAAAATTTGCTTACATGGCATGTATTTAATGAGGAGAGAGATGGTTGGAGTAACATAATATGTTACTGTAACATAACACATCCCAAGGCAAAATGAGTCTACATCTTAATAAATGATGGTTTGCATGATACTACATACATGTTACTCCCCACTATGAAGGTGGTAACATAGAGTAGTAACATATGTATGTTACTAGTCTAAGTTACTCCCCACTATGACCAGTCTTACCTCATTGAGGGTTGCGTAATTAAAGAAGAGAGATATGGTGGTTTGCATCTTTCCAATGCATTTTTTACTCCATTCCATAATTTGTCCTAAAAAATTTATATGTACATTTTTCACCGGACGAAGGGAGTAAGTGCATGTAGAAATTAAGGAGGCCATGTGTAGAATGTCATTGGTCTTAATTACCGTGTGATAAGAGAAAAATATTTTTTTCTACTTTAAAGTGCATTGGAAAGATAGAAGTACACACTTTTGTGGAGAAATTTTAAAGTCAAACGTACACTTCACCGAACGGAGGGAGTATGTTGAGTTCTTTTTTACCCCCTCCTTTCATCTATATATGGCCTAATGCGTTTTTCGAGACTAACTTTGACCAAATGTTAGAGCAATAGTATATGACATGCAAGTTACACAAAGCATACCTCAAATTCGCATGTGAAAGGAGCTTCTAATGATACAATTTTCAAATTTTCACATTATATATCTCATGTACTATTAATCTTATTGACAGTCAAAGGCGGTCTTGAAGAATGCATTAGGCCCTACATAGATGGAAGGAGGGAGTATATACTTGTGCTCTGTAGTTGTTAGGAGCTGTCTAGATGGTAAACTCAAAATAATAACATGACTACTCCGTATTTTAATTGTTGGGGCTAGACAACATAGATTCGATACAAAAATTCACCGACACGGCAAATATGTACACTAAATAACCTCTTTCATTTTAGTGAACTTTGAGGATAGTTTTAACCAACAAGCAGCGGGATAACACAAACAACATGCACATGTGACATGAAATTTAATGTGGAAAAACCTTTTTCAACTTGAGTTGTAAAAAACCACGATTGTGGACCGACCCGTCCGCATAACTTCACCATGATAATGAGGAGTACTCTCTAAAACATCTAAAGAGATTTATAACACACTCTCCACATTGTCAACTGGGAACAACAATAACAACCACAAGACGCAAGATTTCAGCAAAACAGAGTTTACACAACTTCTTTACCCTTCTGTAGTCTACAAACAACTCTCAAATCACACAATCAAACATCTCAAATTTGGCAGACAAATAGACACACAAGTTCCTGAAGTCCCCTTAAATTTTTAGCTCGATCGGACTTCTGTAGTCTACAAACAACTCTCAAATCACACAATCAAACATCTCAAATTTGGCAGACAAATAGACACACAAGTTCCTGAAGTCCCCTTAAATTTTTAGCTCGATCGGACACCGTTTGCCTATCCAATCTGTTCATCTCCCAAAACTATTCTATAATGAAACTACATCATCTCAAATTGATAAAAAATACTATTAAATATGATGCTCCACTGACCCAATCCTCAAACAAGCTAACCAAATCAAAGTACTCAAAGTAAAGAACAAGCTCACCAAGTTTGGGGCCAATCGAAGCACGATTTGAGCCTCCAAACACCATCTTGAACACTCTCTAGTCAGATGCAGCAGATCTAACATCCACTTCTTCTTCCTCTCTCTCACAAGCTGTGTTCCTCTCTTGTGTGCTCCCACTCTCATATTGATAGCCACCACTATATAAGGGTGGGGTGGCTAGGCTTTTCTTCTCCCCTCTTTTCCCTTGAAAGCACTCTCAACCGTTGAATGCAGTGAAGATCAACAACTCACATGTGTTGGACTTTTAGGCTGATGTTGGGCAGCCAACACATCTCCATGTGGAGGGACTTAGCCCAACAACCCTCCCATGGAGGGTCTCACTGCCTTCCGGCATCCATGCTAGCGAGCCGCTAACATACTTGAAGGTTCTTCCTTGTCACGACTTTGGTCAACATAGAACCCTATTGCCATCGTGTGAACCTTCTCAAGTTGCATTTGCTTGGAATGCAACATATCTCGAATCCAATGATAGAGTACTTCAATATGCTTGGACCTTGAATGAAAACTTGCATTCTTACTTAAGTGGATGACACTTTGGTTTTCACAAAACAACACATACTTGTCTTGCTCAAACCCAAGCTCATAAGCCAACCGTTTCAGCCATAATAGCTCCTTGCTCGTCTATGTTACTGCAACAAACTCAGCTTCAGTTGTATTCAATGCCACACACTTTTGTAACCTGCTTTGCCATGACACCACTTGTCTACCCAATCCGTTTTCCCCAAAACCACTTTGTTTTCACACTACAGCAACTCAAACATTCAAAAACGCTCTCAAATATAATGCTCCACTGACCCAACCCTCAAACCAGCTAACCAAATCTAATTACTCAAAGCAAGAAAACGAGCTCACCAAGTTTGGGGTCATTCCAAGCACGTTAGAGTCTTCAAATACCAGTTTGAACACTGTCTAGTGAGATGCAACAGGTCTGGACAGAACCTCCGCTTCTTCTTCTTCCTCTCTCTCCCTCTCTCTCTCTCTCTCACAGGTTGTGTTCCTCTCTTGTGTGCTCTCACTCTCACAATGACTACCACGGTAGAGGGGTGGAGTGTCTAGGGTTTTCTTCTTGCCTAATTTCCCTTGAAAGCACTCTCAACCGTTAGATGCAGCAAAGATCATCGGCTTAAGTGTGTTGGGCTTTTGGGCTAGTATTGGACTGCCAACACACTTCCATGTGGAGGGATTAACCGAACATTAACGGGCATGTACAAAAAATGATATAGGCGATGGCGACCGCAAAAGTTCCCACATTTCATTTATATACGAGTGCCAAAGACATGCACAATCAGAAAAGATGTATACTAGGTCAGTATGAGCATTGTAAAGGGTAGGCAATGTACCACATATTAGCAACATTTTGCCGAAAAAGAGTTCCCCGCTTTGTATTACAAAGCAACAACACCGATACAACTAATGATAGGTGCTCAGTGCACTCTATGCATGCATGCAGCATCATACCATGGACAACGTGTTCTTCTATATGATTACCATTCAGATGCTTTGCACTCTATATCTCGTCCGTGGGCTTTTTTTCCTTGCAAATGTTGATGTTTGTTTCAGTCTAAAATTTGCTTCTGGCTCCAAATGTAGGCACTATAATGCTGCATGCATGCATAGAATAAGTCTGCACCCCATGCATGAATTAAGATGTGCGTGTTTGTCTCATTGTGCTTGCATGCAAACGAAGGAAGAGAAAAGTGCACCACGTACTAGCACAACCATCAGTTGTTAGAGTTGCTCCGGTCATTTCAGCGACCCCGACTGCTTATGCGTCTTAATCTAAAATATCACCTAACCTTTCAAATAAAATATCACCTACATGAGCTCTTGAAGACGCTACCTCCTAAGGGCATGTACAACATGGTTGTATGCAGGGCCGGCCCTAGCATCTCGAAGGCCCTAGTGCGAACATGGTACAATGGGCCCTACGGTCACACCTTACGTCTCCATGTTCGCTGCTGCACGTCGCAGCCGCAAGTCCGTTCAAACTATCCATATGACAATAGTAATTTTAAACAAACATTTTATGATCTATCTACTAGAAGTAGCAATTTGAAATTTGAACAAAAACACAAACACCTTCCATACAAGAACAGTAGAGAAATGTCACAAGATAAACCCCCAGCAACATCTAATCGTCATGTGGTAATGTGGTGATAGTGGATCATCTTTAACATGAAACAATTACTTGTGTGAAAATTTCAAGCATGCAAGAGAATCGTCACATAATTCGCAATAAACAAGAAAAAAGACGGACAATCCATAGGATGAACAATTTACCTGTGGACCGGTGCTGGTGTCAACGCCTTAGCGGCAAGCCGAATGTGGTGCATCTTCAGCTCGTCGCCGGTGCCAAGGAGGTCACCACCAGGGCCTTGTCGCCTTGGGTACTTACAAAAGAACCTATCTACTAGTAGCAGTACGAAACTCTCTGGCAAAGAAATTAAGGAGATGATACAGGTGAAAATTCATTCATGAGCGTCGCTTGGGTCCCGCCCCCCTGGGGACTTGGTGCAATTAATTGGGAGAGGAAGAAGATTGGACGGGAAGAAGAACGAACCGACGGCGCTGTCTCACACAAAACAAAGCAATTAGGATTTAATCTCATGGCTGGCTCCACCGTCCTTAACGGGCTGCGAGTGCTATCTTCTTCAGTTTATTTTTCCCTTCAAATGTATCAATACATGTGCACAGAGAGTATGGTGGGCCCCTGGACATGTTGGGCCCTAGGCGGCTGCACTCCTCGCCATGGCTTAGGGCCGGCCCTGGTTGTATGGTTGGCAAGACATTATCTTTCTTATCGATTCCATGCCATGTACTCCCTCCGTGTGTACTAAGACTACGGCCGGTTGCATGTATTAGGACTACCGGCTTTGGCCGTGTGTGTTATTTCTGTCTTCGTTTCATACTTAGATGCTGCCTGTTGATGGGCTTTATTAATTTAAAATCGGACGCATCTTAGGTCTTTATTCTAAAAAAATGTATTCCTTCCGTCCGGTGAAGAGTGTACGTTTGACTATAAAATTTGTCCACAAAAGTGTGTACTTCTACCTTCCCAATACACTTTAAAGTAGAAAAAAAATGTTTTTCTCTTATCACACGGTAATCAAGACCAATAACATTCTACACATAGTCTCCTCATGCACTTAGCTCATTGGGATTTGGGTAATTAAAGAGGAGAGATGGTTGCTTGCATCTTTCCAATGCATTTTTTTACTCCACTTTATAATTTGTCCTAAAAAATTTATATGTACACTTTTCACCAGACGAAGGGAATAGTGAAGGAGAAAAACATGCTATACTTCCCTCGCAAAAAAAGAAAAAAAAGATGTACCTTACTACCTTTACAATGAATCACTACATCTCACTGTTATATCTAACAATCAATGTTTGCATGCATGCAACTAATTTTGTGGTGATTATAAATTATCTAAAGACATGTGACTAAGAGAAGATGTAAAAATGATCATATTTATCATCTCTTAGTTAAGAGAAGGCAAATCTTTTTTATTTTTGTTTTTCTCTCTTGTACTTCAACAATCGTCCTCCATGAGGTGAGAGAAGTGGAGTATCTCATATGAACCACCCATTGACATAAAGCAAGTCTAAGTATACAAATATTAAAAGTACAAGAAAACGAAATACCATCAAAATGGATTATTTGTCCGCTTGCATAACAAAGCTAGACTTGCATTGAGAAAGTTTGTTCCCTTTCACATCAATATGCGTACATACATCAACTTCTCCATCTTCGAGTGTAGACTTTCTTAAACCCACGACAGGTACACCCTCTATCCAGCCATCCAGGGCATCCATCTTTGCATCAAGAGCCGTGCTAGCTCATTATATTCACATCAGAGGAAATTTCTTTCTCCTGAAAAGAAAAACAATATATAAACTTGGAACTTTGTAGATCAACAAAGAATTAGAACCACACAGATTGTGTAGAATATCTCGGATTTTTTGGTATTTATGTTGGCCCAAACAAATCGAAATATATTCTACGCATTCTAGTTCTGATGTTTTGTTGACATACAAAGGTTCAAGTTTATATACTTATTGTTTTGTTTTCGACAAATAAAAAAGAGCAATTTGTAGGCAGGGTACGGTTTTACCGCAATAATATCTGGCCTGGAAAGCGGTTGTACTTGTACCTGCCGTGGGGCTCAGCCACAACTTTCCCTCTAATTTTTTTGAAAAGGGGGATATCCCCGGCCTCTGCATCGGAGAGATGCATACGACCACCTTTATTAAGCAAGCAAATAGGTTCAAGCTCAAGTCTAAAAGTCTCCAACAAAGCTGCTCACAGAGAGCTAAGGAGCAAAAAACAAAAGCCACAGTCGGCCGGCAAGAGAAAGACAGGAAAACTAATTGTCTATCCTATTACATGACCGCCATCCAAACCGGTTGAAAATATCCCGTGCTACCATCTCCCATCGGATAGATCCAGTAACCAACGCTCCCTGGCCTCCGTCGGAGTGAGTAATGACCACATACGGATCAACGCAGTGGCCCGGAATATAACCTGCAAAAAATGAGTATTTGATATTCTGTTAAAGACTAAATCATTTCTGCAGTTCCAGATAGCCCATAATAATGCACATACTCCTACAAGAATGTGTCTCGCTGTTTGCGGCTCAATCCCATCCAACCATGTTCCAAATAACGTGTTAATATTGTGTGGAGGAGTAATATTAAAGGCTATGTTAACTGATTGCCAAAGAATTTTTGCCCTGGGACAATCGAGAAAGAGGTGCTTGATTGTTTCATCTCTGTCACAAAAGCTACACCGACTGGATCCAGTCTAGTTGCGTTTAATCAAGTTATCTTTAATTAAAATGACTTGTTTATGCACAAACCACATGAACACTTTAACTCTCAAGGGAACTTTGACAGCTTTCCCTATGATGTTTTATTGACATTGTATATACCCTTTGGTGGCACTTCATGCCTTGTATTGCAGGTTTCATCACTGTGGCCAGGATTCCCGGCTGGTATTAGGTTTGTTCCATCCGATCTAGAACTGCTTGGACATTTAGAAGAAAAGGTTGGCCAGAAAAAGCCATTCCCCCCTCTACGAACTGACGACTTCATTACAACCCTACAAGCAAAAGAAGGAATCTGCTTTACACATCCGAGAAATCTCCCAGGCAATATGCTGGACTTCTTACATAATATCAATACCTTTTGAATTGTCTAGTTATCTTAATCGCCAAGAAATGATCTAGTTAGCTTCATGTTTTGCAGAGTAAGTCTTGGTTAATTATTTGATACACCTCTGTAGGCATGAAGATGGATGGGAGCAGCAGCCTCTACTTCCATACAAATGCGCATGGTGTTGGTGAGCGCAAGCGCCGTAAGATCAGCAATAGTCAGCACAGATGGCGAAAGACTGGAAAATCCAAACGTATCCCTGATGGCAATGGTGTCACGAAAGGCTGGCGGAGAATTTTTGTTCTCAAAGCTTCTGATGAAGAAGGCACATGGACCATGCATCAGTATAGCCTCGACGTGAAGGATGTGGACCTTGTTGTTTCCAAAGTATTTTTGCAGTTGCATTCAGAGCAAGCTAGCAAGTCTCGGATGCGTGCTGCTGATGCAGAAACCGGGCAGAATCAGGTAACTCATCGTTGACCTATGCATGAAACTAATATCACCCATGCGAATTAGCTTCAGTTTTCCCATATGCATGGATCAAATAAACAGTTAAATGCACATCAAATGACTTGTAGTATATCTGTTCAGCTGACGGCTGAAGCTGAAGACCCTTCAATGGGAGCGTTGGCCGAACTGCCTTTGCCCGTAAGTATACATCATGAGGACTCGTTCGTGCTCGATGGATCGTTTCCGGTGTAGTATTTCTCATGGCGAAGCTCCCTCATCGTACATATGTGCCCTTGTTCGTGATTATGGCAGTTGCAGTCGGAGGACAGCGTGGGCAGCCTCGGCTGGCTGGACTAGCATGGTGAAGACTGAGGAGGAGCACTGGTCACCGTAGGAAGTACTCCTATTTTGAAGTAATTACCTCCGTCCCAAATTAATTATCTTAAACTTATGTAAATACGGATGTCTTGAAGATTAAAACGCGGCATTTAAATACATCCATATGTAAACAAATATTTCGGGACGGAGGAGTAGTACGCAGCGGCGCAAACGATAGGAGGCTGGGTTTCTTTTTCTCGTCGTCAAGAATCTCCGAGATATTTTTTGCGTGTGATCTTTGCAGCCTGCGGATGAGGTTGTGTGCCCCAGCTAGGTTTGCAGTACCTAACCGTCGGTAGCGGTCGGACATTCTCGAGCAATATGTCTGACATGTCGTGATGTGTTGTACTTGTAATGTTTACGCCATGTACGCTCATGCATGCATCATCGAATGCTTTGAATATCCATGCGGTGCCCTTCTAGTCCTTGTGTTTCTGCATGCGTGGATGCCTTCCTGTGTCTCGTGTACCCTTTGCCATCTTGTTTATTTGTTTGTTTATTAAGAGCATCTACAGGACATTGCAAATCCGGCCCTTCAAACGCCAGGACGCGACCAGGCGCATCCGCAGACAATGACTGGTCACGCCTCAAATTAGCAACTCTGCACCCCGCTTTCTCATATTTCACCCTCTAGATCCATACAAATCATGCAAAGAAGTCCTACATACTACATACTGCCCTATCTAGTCTTCGTCGTCAGAGATGTCCATGACGGCGGTGCCCGTGTGACGCCCCCGATTCAATCATACACTAATCATGCACGCAAATGTGTACGATCAAGATCAGGGACTCACGGGAAGATATCACAACACAACTCTATAATAAAATAAGTCATACAAGCATCATAATACAAGTCAGGGGCCTCGAGGGCTCGAATACAAATGCTCGATCATAGACGAGTCAGCGGAAGTAACAAATATCTGAGTACAGACATAAGTTAAACAAGTTGCCATAAGATGGCTAGCACAAACGGGGATACAGATCGAACAAGGCGCAGGCCTCCTGCCTGGGATCCTCCTAACTACTCCTGATCGTCGTCCGCGGGCTGCACGTAGTAGTAGGCACCTCCAGAGTAGTAGGAGTTGTCGTCGACGGTGGCGTCTGGATCATGGGCTCCATCGTCTGGTCGCAGCAATTGGGTATAGAAAAGGGAAAAGGGGGAACAAGGCAACTGTGAGTACTCATCCAAAGTACTCGCAAACAAGGAGCTACACTATATATGCATCGATATATGTGTAAAGGGCCATATCAGTGGACTGAACTGCAGAATGCCAGAATAAGAGGGAGATAGCTAATCCTGTCGAAGACTACGCTTCTGGCAACCTCCGTCTTGCAGCATATAGAAGAGAGTAGACTGAAGTCCTCCAAGTAGCATCGCATAGCATAATCCTACCCGGCGATCCCCTCCTCGTCGCCCTGTTAGAGAGCGACCACCGGGCTGTATCTGGCACTTGGAACGGTGTGTTTTATTAAGTATCCAGTTCTAGTTGTCATAAGGTCAAGGTACAACTCCAAGTCGTCCTATTACCGAAGATCACGACTATTCGAATAGATTAACTTTCCTGCAGGGGTGCACCACATAACCCAACACGCTTGATCCCATTTGGCCGGACACACTTTCCTGGGTCATGCCCGGCCTCGGAAGATCAACACGTCACAGCCCTACCTAGGCACAACAGAGAGGTCAGCACGCCGGTCTAAACCTAAGCGCACAGGGGTCTGGGCCCATCGCCCTGAGCACACCTGCATATTGCGTGGGCGGCCGGAAGCAGACCTAGCCTAGCAGGCGTTCCAGTCCAATCCGGCGCGCACCGCTCAGTCGCTGACGTCACAAAGGCTTCGGCTGATACCACGACGTCGAGTGCCCATAACTGTTCCCGCATAGTTGGTCAGTGCGTATAGGCCAGTAGCCAAACTCAGATCAAATACCAAGATCTCGTTAAGCGTGTTAAGTATCCGCGAACGCCGAACAAGGCCAGGCCCACCTCTCTCCTAGGTGGTCTCAACCTGCCCTGTCGCTCCGCCTCAAAGATCCACTCGCGGGTACTCCTACGAGTCGACCCGTCTTTGGTCACCACATGTATCATGTATAAAGTATAGTATATACCCGTGATCACCTCCCGAGTGATCATGGCCCGATAGTATAGCACAGCAGACGGACAAGAATGTAGGGCCACTGATGGAAAACTAGCATCCTATACTAAGCATGCAGGATTGCGGGTAAAGGTAACAACAGTAGTAGCAAGGACAAGCTATGCATCAGGATAGGATAACGAAAAGTAGTAACATGTTACACTACTCTAATGCAAGCAGTATAGAGCAGAGTAGGCGATATCTGGTGATCAGGGGGGGGCTTGCCTGGTTGCTCTGGCAAGAGAGAGGGGTCGTCAACTCCGTAGTCGTACTGGGTAGCAGCGGCGTCGGTCTCGGTGTCTAGCAGAAGAAGAGGGGGAAGAAACAATGAATACGATACAAACAGATGCATGACAATGCATGACAAAGCAAAGCGTGATGCTAGGCGTGCTCTAACGCGTTATGAGGTGATACCGGTGAAGGGGGGAAACATCCGGGAAAGTATCCCCGGTGTTTCGTGTTTTCGGGCAGAGGAGTCGGAGGGGGAAAGTTGCGAGTTTGATATGTTAGGGGTGCGTGGCGGATGAACGGTCTGCGTATCCGGGTTCGTCTCGTCGTTCTGAGCAACTTTCATGTAGAAAGTATTTTCATCCGAGTTACGGATTAAAAGATATGATTTTCTAAAGATTTTAAATCATTTTCTGATTTTAATTAGTTATTTAATTCTAATATTATCCAAAACAGTGAATGATGACGCAGGCATGACATCAGAGTGATGTCAGCAGGTCAACTGGTCGGTTGACTAGTCAAACAGACAGGTGAGTCCAGTGGGACCCACATGTCATTGTCAGGGGGCAATAATAGGGGGTTTGGACTAACTAAATAGGTTAATTAGTGGGTGGGCCCCAGCCGTCAGTGTCTAATTAGGTTTTAGTTAATTAACTTAATTAATTAGCAGTTTATATATTTGTTTTCATTTCTTTTATGGCATGGGGCCCGCATGTCAGTGGCAGTAGCTGCCACGTCAGCGAAGTTGACTTCGGTCAACGTGGCTAGTTGGGGCCCCCAGGCCCACACGCAGCGACCCAAGGGGTGGGGCCCGCCTAGCCACGTCGGCGGACGGCGCCGGAACGATGCCGGCGAGGCAAAACGCGGTGACGCGGCTCGGGCGAGTGTCGGGTTTCGTCCATGGGGCACCAAATCGAGCGCGGTCGGGCGCGTTAGAACGGCAAGACGACGACGCGTCGGTTGGAGGTGGTCTGGCGAGCTGCGGTGGCCGGAGAAGGGCGCTTCGAACTCATCGGCGGCGACGGGTTTCGGGCGAGAGACGAAGATGGCGACGCATCGCGCTTCGGGGCTAACGGGAAGGCTAGGGTGGAGTGGAGCTGCGCGACGCGCTGAGCGCAAAGGGCTCGGCCCCGTGACCATTTGGTCAACGGAAGGGCGCCAGCGACGCGCGCAGGCGGCGGCGTAGTCGGGCCCCTGACGGGAAACACGCTAGGAGGTACGAGAGGGAGCGTGCGTAGGCGCGTTGGGCTCCTAGGAACCCCAGGAGTACAACGGTGAGTTCGGGCGAGCGTGACGGCGGCTGTGGCCATGGCGGCAAAGTACACCGCGGCGACCAGAGCCTGGGCACGACGACGAGCTAGCTAGGGCGTGAGCTAGGGAAGCTAGAGGGCAGAGGGGGTAGGCAGCTCACCTAGCGGCACGCACGGTGGACTTTGGTGGCTTAGTAGCTGCAGAAGGTGTCGCCGGAGTTGGTGAAGAACGCGGCAGAGCTTGTCGGAGCAGAGGAGGAAGACGGCGGCGTCGGGGGCGTTGCGGTGGCTCCGGTCTCCGACGGGTTGCACCAGTCGAAGCAGCGGACGACGGCGGCCCTTGGAGACACCGTGGGGCGGCGAGGCAGGCACGGTGGCCGTGGCTAGGCCGGAGCCATGGCGGCGGTGGCGCTCGGATGCGGAGGGGAAGGAGAGGGCGAGGTGGATCTGGAGGGGAGTGGAAGGGGCGCAGGAACCAAGGCGAGAGTGGGGGCGAGTGGGGAGGGGAGCCCGAGGAGGCGCGGCGTCGGCGTCCTTATCCACCTCGACGCCGGCGAGCGGGTCTGGTGGCGACCGCGCCCTGTAGCGGCGCGCGACCGAGGAACAGGAAGGGGGTGCGGTGCAGGGAGCTGTGCCGGCTGGGCCGACCAGGCTGGTTGCGGTCCAGGGGGCAGGGGCTGTGGTCGTGCGGGTGGTTGGCCGGTTTGGGACCGACCTAGCTAGCAGCTGGGCCGATTGGCCCAGTGGGGAGGGGGTTCTCCTTTTGTTTTATTTCCACCCTTTCTTTTTGTTTATTTCCTTTTATGTTTTATTTCATTTTAAAGTAATTAGGCATTTTATAAAAATGTGTTTACTTCACCATAATTACCATTGCAATATTTGGCACCCACCGAACATTTTTGTTTTGGCTTTTGATAACATTGGGTGTTTGTCACTAATTTATTTTTGAATTTGCAACGTTTTTAGAACTACCACTTGATTAGCAACAGTAACATAGATAACATGGCATCATCAGGAGAGTATTACTGTAGCCTAATTATTCGGGCGTTACAAATCTCCTCCACTATAAGAAATCTCTTCCCGAGATTTAGGAGGTAGAAGGAAACAGTGCGGGATATTCATCTCGAAGACGATCCTCGCGTTTCCAGGTAGCTTCGTCTTCAGGGTGGTTCGACCACTGGACCTTGAGGAACTTGATCGCCTTATGGCGTGTGCGGCGTTCAGCTTGGTCGAGAATGCGGACCGGATGCTCTTTATAGGAGAGGTCCTGTTGCAATTCGAGCACTTCATGATCCACTGCTCGGATTGGGTCCTTGAAGCAACGTCGGAGTTGTGACCCGTGGAACACATCGTGAACCTGAGAAAGGTTCGGCGGAAGCTCCAGTTGATATGCCACTTTTCCACGCCTTTCGAGAATAGTGAAAGGACCAATATAGCGGGGAGCTAGCTTTCCTTTGATCCCGAAGCGGTGTGCACCCTTCATTGGTGTAACTCGAAGATAAGCCTTTTTGCCAGGTTGATAGACCATGTCTTTATGATGATGGTCATAATTACTCTTTTGGCGTGACTGAGCAGTCTTGAGATTCTCGCGAATAATGCGGACTTGTTCTTCAGCATGTTGGATAATATCCGGACCAAAGAGTGGACGTTCCCCAGTTTCTGACCAGTTCAGAGGGGTTTGGCACTTTCGTCCTTATAACACTTCGAAGGGGGCCATCTTCAGACTAGCTTGATAGCTATTATTATAAGAGAACTCAGCATACGGGAGAGATTCCTCCCATTTCTTGCCAAAGGAAATAACAAAGGCTCGAAGCATGTCTTCGAGAACTTGGTTGACACCTTCAACTTGCCCTTGTGACTGCGGATGAAACGCAGTACTGAAAGATAAGTGAGTCCCCATAGCTTCTTGGAAACTTGCCCAGAATCTTGAAGTGAATAAGCTGCCACGGTCCAAACTGATAACCAGTGGAATACCGTGAAGTGAAACAATTCTGGACATGTAGAGAGTTGCAAGCTGACTAGCAGTGATCGTTTCTTTGACCGCCAGAAAATGTGCAACTTTAGAAATCCGGTCAATGACGACAAGAATAGCATCATTACCTTTCTGCGATTTGGGAAATCCAGTGACGAAGTCCATTTCAACATGGTCCCATTTCCATTTAGAAATAGAAATAGGTTGCAGAGTTCCAACAGGCCTTTGATGTTCTTCTTTCATACGACGGAAAACGTCACACTCAGCAACATAGCGAGCAATGTCTTGCTTCATGTTAGACCACCAGAATCTTTGACGAATGTCCTGGTACATCTTCGTACTACCAGGATGGATACATAGAGGCGTATCATGAGCTTCTTTCATAACTTTCTGAGTCATATTCAGGTTTTTCTCCTTACACGGCACTACTAGGCGGCCTTTGAAGTACAAGGCGCCATCATCAGCAATAGTGAAGAATGAGGGCTTCCCTTCTTTGAGGTAGCGCTTAATCTTGTGGGCTTCAGAGTCATATCCCTGTATTGTCTTGATGGAGCTCACGAGATCGGGTTCGACAACTAGGGTATAGAGGGAACCCTGGGAAACAACACAGAGGTTCATCTTGCGAAACTCCTTAGGGGGGGAGCAAGTGCACCCGGAGGAACAATATGGAGGTTCAGCTTTCTGAATTCTTCAACAAGCAAGGGCTGAACTTTATGAACCTGGAGGTGGTTGCAGTAAGACTTGCGGCTCAAGGCATCCGCCATTACATTAGCCTTGCCTGGTGTATAGGAAATACCCAAGTCAAAGTCTTCTACAGTCTCCATTCATCTCTGCTGACGGAGGTTCAGGTCTGGCTGAGTAAACAGATACTTCAGACTTTGGTGGTCGGTGAAGATCTCACAATGATTACCGAGAAGGTAATGTCGCCACTGCTTCAATGCATGAATGACAGCAGCAAGCTCGAGGTCGTGAACTGGGTAGTTCTCTTCGTGAGGGCGCAATTGACGAGAGGCATAGGCAATCACTCTGCGCTCTTGCATTAAGACACAACCTAATCCTTGACGGGAAGCGTCGTAGTAAATGACGAAGTCCTTCTTAGTATCAGGTGGAGCTAGCACTGGGGCAGAAGTCAACTTGTCTTTGAGTGCCTGGAAGCTTTCCTGACATTTGTCTGTCCATTGGAACTTGACGCCCTTATGCAACAGGTTAGTCAGAGGCCTGACAATCTTGGAGAAGTTCTCGACGAATTGACGGCAATAGCTGGCGAGACCGAGAAAACTTCTGACTTGCTTGACATTCTTCGGAGGAGTCCAATCGAGAATAGCCTGAACTCGTTCAGGGTTAACGGCAATACCATCCTTAGAGATGACATGTCCAAGATAGGTTACTTCGGGAAGCCAGAATTCACATTTGGAGAACTTGGCGTATAGCTGATGCTCTCATAGCTTTTCCAGCACAAGACGAAGATGTTCAGCATGTTCTTCTTCGTTCTTGGAAAATACCAGGATATCATCCAGATAAACCACGATGAACTTGTCGAGGTAATCCATGAATATATAGTTCATCAGGCGAGAGAAGGTGGCTGGAGCATTGGTTAAGCCGAATGACATGACAGTGTACTCGTATGAACCATATCGAGTCACAAAGGCGGTCTTTGGGATATCCTCTTCACGAACACGGATATGGTGGTAACCCAACCTCAAGTCAAGTTTAGAGAACACTGATGAACCAGCCAGTTGATCATACAGATCATTGATCCGAGGAAGAGGATACTTGTTCTGAATGGTAGCTTGGTTAATAGGACGGTAGTCTTGTACCAGTCGGTTTGTCCCATCCTTCTTCTTGACAAAGAGAGAAGGTGCTCCCCAAGGAGAGCAACTTGGGCGAATGAAACCACTTCGAAGAGATTTGTCGATTTCCTCCTTAAGCTCAAGGAGTTCATGTGGCGACATCTTGTAGGGTCGCTTGGCTATAGGAGTGGTGCCTGGTTTCAAGTCGATGACGAATTCGACAGCTCTAGCAGGGGGAATCCCTGGAAGTTCTTCAGGAAAGACGTCGAGGAAGTCACGCACGACGGGGATGTTTATAATGCCCTCGAGTGGTGCAGCGTTCAATGCATTCAAGGCATAGAGCCTTGCCTCGGCATTCTGAACCAGATGAGCATTGTAGCTTATTATTTCATCAGAAGGGTGTAGCAGATGGACGGTCTTAGTGGCGCAAACGATAGAAGTAGTATGCGCTTTTAACCAATTCATTCCCAGAATGAGATCAATGCTACATGACTTCAGTACGATGTGAGAGACAAGGAATTCCAGCCCTTCGATTTCTACGGGGACGTTGTTGCAAATCATGGAGGTCCGACATTGGCCCGCAGGGGTGTGCACTAATAGCGAAGCGTTCATGTCCTCACATTTAATGTCGTGCAAGCATGCAAAATCTTCTGACATGAATGAATGCGATGCACCTGTATCAAATAAAATGGATGCTGGTACTGAATTTACGAGGAGTGTACCCATCACAGTAGCGGGCTGGTCTTGAGCTTCGTTCAGATCAACGTGGTTGGCATGAACACGACCATAAGACTTGGCATTGTTGCTGCGGGGCTGGTAGCTTCCACGACCAGTTGCTGGACGGGCCAGTTGATTCTGGTTCTGGTTGCATTCCCTAGCACGGTGCCCTGGTTGTCCACACCTGAAGCACAACCCATTATTGGGAGTTGGAACAGGAGCTTGGGGTGGCGGTGCTGGAAGCCTTGGCTGCCTAGTTGGAGGAGTAGGCAGACGAGGTGCAGCATAGGTCTGCCTTGGGGCAGCTGCATTCGGCTGGTACATGCTGTTGGGAATCCATATCTTGCGCTTCTGCGAGGACGGTCCCGAAGATGAGCCCGTGTCACGGTTGCGCCTGTGAGAGCTCTGGTATTCTTGCAGACCAGTTTCAACATTGATGGCCTTGTTCACCAAGGTGGCAAAATCAGCAAAGTCGTGCACTAGAAGTTCGAGCTTGATGTCAGCTTGAAGGCTGTCACGAAACTTCTCATGTCTGTGTGCATCAGTTGCAATGTCCTCTTCAGCATAGCGACACAAGTCCAGAAACTCTCGCTGATAAGCTTCAACAGTTTTGTTGCCTTGGGTGAGGTTGCGGAACTCACGCTTCTTCCGGTCCATGACTCCCTGAGGAATGAAGCGGGCACGGAAAGCAGCTTGGAAGTCTGGCCAGGTGATGATTGTTCCAACTGGCAGAGTACGCCTGTGGCTGTCCCACCATTGAGTTGCGGGTCCCTTCAGGAAGAAGGAAGCAAAGGTGACATAGCTGGCAGGGGCTACATCAGCAGACTCCATCTCATAGGTGATGTCACGGAGCCAGTCATCAGCGTCCAGAGGCTGAGTTGAGCTGCGGTACACAGTTGGGTTCAGGCGCATGTAATCCTGCAGAGTTACTGGGGCTGGCTGCTAGTTCATATTGGGGCGAGGAAACTGAGCCATCATGTTCTCCATGAACTGGCAATTCATCTCAAGCTGTTGGATCATACCAGCCATGTACTCGAGCGGTGGTGGGAAGTTGCCACCACGACCACGACCACCTGGTCTAGCCATCCTGCTAATATATAACAGGGGTAGTTCAGCATTGATAAATTTGCAAAGACAATAATCATTCATGATGAAACATGCATAATGAAAGCAGCATGATAGATACCACATAATAGTCAGCATATCTTACAAAAGAGATCATGCATAGAGTTCGGTACACAGAGTTCAGTACATAGACTAAGACATCATAGGCGGCACGCAGGCTCGCGGCGAATGCATCTAACACTAATAAGCAAGTCTACATCAGTCCCACGCGGCACTGCGGAGGTAGTTGTAGCCTGAAAGCTGGTAGTGTGGCATCGGGTACACCACGTCGGCAACCTGGGGTCCGCGGGTACTCTGGTGCAGAACCTGACGCTCAAGTGGCAGAAGAGGACCAAGTGCGGGAGAGTAGCATCCCACCTCTGGCCAACCGACACCCTAGGGCATCACGGTCCTGGCTGGGTAGATCGCAGAACGCGGCAGCTCCCCAGATCCGACGAAGGGGTGCAACATCGTCAGAGCACGGTAGAGGTGCTGACGAGTGGTGTACAACTCGTGGCGAAGAGCTCGGTTAGCTCAATCCAGCCTATCAGCATGCAGAACCAGGTTCTGATGGTAGAAGGGCTCTCGGGTGACAGTGGAGTAGGCAGCAGTGTAGTAACCCTCCGCACCAATATCAGATGCGATAGCAATGTGCCTTAAGGGGGAGGTGTCCAACTCCCGGTACTCCCTACGAAGGCGTGTCAGAGTAGCATAGGCAGCATCATGAACTGCCATATCGATGGTCACACCAACACCATAAGCGGTGTGCAGCACCCTAGTGGAGTCATACTCCCGAGAGTAGAGGTGGACGATGGCACGGTACTGCTCCTGGTTAAAGTCCTGGTACTCCTCGGAGACAGTGTACTCGGGGTGCCAGCGATAACCCAGATAGGTCATCATCTCATCTAGCACGGCCGTGATCCCGAGGCACCAATGGCCGTCGTGGGGCGCACGACCTGCCTCGTGGGTTCCATCTAAAAGCAAAGATGTTTCAAAGGAGTCAAATGACAGTGTGGAAATTGTTCAAAGCACTATTCTAAGGAATCACTATGGCTTTTATCCAACTTTGGGGTGAATGCCGTCATGGGACCCTAGTGTTAGAGTTAGTAAATTTGTTTAACCCGAGTAGAAGAGAGTTCAGAGTCCCAGAGTAAAGGTTGAGGAGTAAAAGATCCTAGTACCACCCAATGGCGACGTGGGCCCGTAAGACACAGCCAAGTAAGTAAAAGTTTTTGCAATGTCTAGACTCAACTTTGGCCAAGGAGTGTGGAAGGGGGATTCCTACAGGCAGTCGCCTCTGATACCAACTTGTGACGCTGTCGATTCAATCGTACACTAATCATGCACGCAAATGTGTACGATCAAGATCAGGGACTCACGAGAAGATATCACAACACAATTCTACAATAAAATAAGTCATACAAGCATCATAATACAAGCCAGGGGCCTCGAGGGCTCGAATACAAGTGCTCGATCATAGACGAGTCAGCAGAACCAACAATATCTGAGTACAGACATAAGTTAAACAAGTAGCCATAAGATGGCTAGCACAAACAAGGATACAGATCGAACGAGGCGCAGGCCTCCTGCCTGGGATCCTCCTAACTACTCCTGATCGTCGTCCGCGGGCTGCACGTAGTAGTAGGCACCTCCAGAGTAGTAGGAGTCGTCGTCGACGGTGGCATCTGGATCCTGGGCTCCATCGTCTGGTCGCAGCAATCGGGTATAGAAAAGGGAAAAGGGGGAACAAGGCAACCGTGAGTACTCATCCAAAGTACTCGCAAGCAAGGAGCTACACTACATATGCATGGATATATGTGTAAAGGGCCATATCAGCGGACTTAACTGCAGAATGCCAGAACAAGAGGGGGATAGCTAATCCTGTCGAAGACTACGCTTCTGGCAACCTCCGTCTTGCAGCATATAGAAGAGAGTAGACTGAAGTCCTCCAAGTAGCATTGCATAGCATAATCCTACCCGGCGATCCCCTCCTCGTCGCCCTGTTAGAGAGCGACCACCGGGTTGTATCTGGCACTTGGAAGGGTATGTTTTATTAAGTATCCGGTTCTAGTTGTCATAAGGTCAAGGTACAACTCCAAGTCGTCCTGTTACCGAAGATCACGGCTATTCGAATAGATTAACTTCCCTCCAGGGGTGCACCACATAACCCAACACGCTTGATCCCATTTGGCCGGACACACTTTCCTGGGTCATGCCCGGCCTTGGAAGATCAATCCGTCGCAGCCCTACCTAGGCACAACAGAGAGGTCAGCACGCTGGTCTAAACCTAAGCGCACAGGGGACTGGGCCCATCGCCCTGAGCACACCTGCATGTTGCGTGGGAGGCCGGAAGTAGACCTAGCCTAGCAGGCGTTCCAGTCCAATTCGGCGCGCGCCGCTCAGTCGCTGACGTCACGAAGGCTTCGACTGATACCACGACGTCGAGTGCCCTTAACTGTTCCCGCGTAGTTGGTTAGTGTGTATAGGCCAGTAGCCAGACTCAGATCAAATAACAAGATCTCGTTAAGCATGTTAAGTATCCGCGAACGCCGAACAAGGCCAGGCCCACCTCTCTCCTAGGTGGTCTCAACCTGCCCTGTCGCTCCGCCTCAAAGATCCACTCGCGGGTACTCCTACGAGCCGACCCGTCTTTGGTCACCACATGTATCATGTATAAAGTATAGTATATACCCGTGATCACCTCCCGAGTGATCACGACCCGATAGTATAGCACAACAGACGGACAAGAATGTAGGGCCAATGATGGAAAACTAGCATCCTATACTAAGCATGTAGGATTGCAGGTAAAGGTAACAACAGTAGTAGCAAGGACAGGCTATGCATCAGGATAGGATAACGGAAAGCAGTAACATGTTACACTACTCTAATGCAAGTAGTATAGAGCAGAGTAGGCGATATCTGGTGATCAAGGGGGGGCTTGCCTGGTTGCTCTGGCAAGAGAGAGGGGTCGTCAACTCCGTAGTCGTACTGGGTAGCAGCGGCATCGGTCTCGGTGTCTAGAGGAAGAAGAGGGGGAAGAAACAATTAATACAATGCAAACAGATGCATGACGATGCATGACAAAGCAAAGCGTGATGCTAGGCGTGCTCTAACGCGTTATGAGGTGATACCGGTGAAGGGTGGAAACATCCGGGAAAGTATCCCCGGTGTTTCGTGTTTTCGGGCAGAGGAGTCGGAGGGGGAAAGTTGCGAGTTTGATATGTTAGGGGTGCGTGGCGGACGAACGGGTCGCGTATCCGGGTTCGTCTCATCGTTCTGAGCAACTTTCATGTAGAAAGTATTTTCATCCGAGTTACGGATTAAAAGATATGATTTTCTAAAATTTAAATCATTTTCTGATTTTAATTAGTT
The DNA here is from genome assembly GCA_032464435.1 of Aegilops umbellulata. Classification (NCBI taxonomy): domain Eukaryota; kingdom Viridiplantae; phylum Streptophyta; class Magnoliopsida; order Poales; family Poaceae; genus Aegilops; species Aegilops umbellulata. The sequence continues at coordinate 368,817,198 of CP136055.1, read as the reverse complement.
ATTTAATTCTAACATTATCCAAAACAGTGAATGATGACGCGGGCATGACATCAGAGTGATGTCAGCAGGTCAACTGGTCGGTTGACTAGTCAAACAGACAGGTGGGTCCACTGAGACCCACATGTCATTGTCAGGGGGCAATAATAGGGGGTTTGGACTAACTAAATACATTAATTAGTGGGTGGGCCCCAGCAGTCAGTGTCTAATTAGGTTTTAGTTAATTAACTTAATTAATTAGCAGTTTATATATTTGTTTTTATTTGTTTTATGGCATGGGGCCCGCATGTCAGTGGCAGTAGCTGCCACGTCAGCGAAGTTGACTTCGGTCAACGTGGCTAGTTGGGGCTCCCAGGCCCACACGCAGCGACCCAGGGGATGGGGCCCGCCTAGCCACGTCGCCGGACGGCGCCGGAACGACGCCGGCGAGGCAAAACGCGGTGACGCGGCTCAGGCGAGCGTCGGGTTTCGTCCATGGGGCACCAAATCGAGCACGGTCGGGCGCGTTAAAACGGAAAGACGACGACGCGTCGGTTGGAGGTGGTGTGGCGAGTTGCGGTGGCTGGAGAAGGGCACATCAAGCTCATCGGCGGCGAGGGGTTTCGGGCAAGAGACGAAGACGGCGACGCAGCGCACTTCGTGGCTAACGGGAAGGCTAGGGTGGAGTTGCGCGACGCGCTGAGCACAAAGGGCTCGGCCCCGTGACCATTTGGTCACCGGAAGGGTGCCGGCGACGCGCGCAGGCGGCGGCGCAGTCGGGCCCCCGACGGGAAACACGCTAGGAGGCACGGGAGGGAGCGTGCGCAGGCGCGTTGGGCTCCTAGGAACCCCAGGAGTACAACGGTGAGTTCGGGCGAGCGTGACGGCGGCTGTGGCCATGGCGGCGAGGTACACCGCGGCGACCAGAGCCTGGGCACGACGACGAGCTAGCTAGGGCGTGAGCTAGGGAAGCTAGAGGGCAGAGGGGGTAGGTAGCTCACCTAGCGGCACGCACGGTGGCCTTTGGTGGCTTAGTAGCTGCAGAAGGCGTCGCCGGAGTTGGTGAAGAACGCGGCAGAGCTTGTCGGAGCAGAGGAGGAAGACGGCGGCGTCAGGGGCGTTGCGGTGGCTCCGGTCTCCAACGGGTTGCACCAGTCGAAGCTGCGGACGACGGCGGCCCTTGGAGACACTGTGGGGCGGCGAGGCGGGCACGGTGGCCGTGGCTAAGCTGGAGCCATGGCGGCGGTGGCGCTCGGATGCGGAGGGGAAGGAGAGGGCGAGGTGGGTCTGGAAGGGAGTGGGAGGGGCGCAGGAACCGAGGCGAGAGTGGGGACGAGTGGGGAGGGGAGCCCGAGGAGGCGCGGCGTCGGCGTCCTTATCCACCTCGACGCCGACGAGCGGGTCTGGTGGCGACCGCGCCCTATAGCGCCGCGCGACCGAGGAACAGGAAGGGGGTGCGGTGCGGGGAGCTGGGCCGGCTGGGCCGACCAGGCTGGTTGCGGTCCAGGGGGCAGGGGCTGTGGGCGTGCGGGTGGTTGGCCGGTATGGGACCGGCCTAGCTAGCAGCTGGGCCGATTGGCCCAGTGGGGAGGGGGGTTCTCCTTTTGTTTTATTTCCACCCTTTCTTTTTGTTTATTTCCTTTTCTGTTTTATTTTATTTTAAAGTAATTAGGCATTTTCTAAAAATGTGTTTACTTCACCATAATTACCATTGCAATATTTGGCACCCACCGAACATTTTTGTTTTGGCTTTTGATAACATTGGGTGTTTGTCACTAATTCATTTTTGAATTTGCAATGTTTTTGGAACTACCACTTGATTAGCAACAGTAACATAGATGACATGGCATCATCAGGAGAGTTTTACTATAGCCTAATTATCCGGGCGTTACAGCCGGGCACCGGCTGGACGGGCGGGTAGGAGCCCTTCGGCTCATCCTCCTCCTGTTCGACCTCATCCATGTAGGCGAGCATCTCCGCCTCCTCCGCAGCCTGTTGTGCCTCCATCTCCTGCCGGCGACGCCATCTGTCCTCCGCAGATGACTCCGACCGGAGGGAATTGAGGATGGCCTGATCCTTCGCCTGCAGATCTGCATCGCCAGCGTCCCCCACATCCTCCTCCTCCTCCTCCTCCTCCTCAAACTCCTCCTGATTCACTGCATCCAGAGGTAGCCCCGCGGCGATCCGGGCTTCGCGCCTAGCCCGGATCTGCTCAAGGAGCTCGAGCCGGCGCTCCCGGGTAAGAAATGGCTCGCTCCTCACCCGGCGGCTAGGGGCATGGCTACTAGGCGACGGGTGAAGTGGGAAGTGGCAGCGTCGGCGGAGAGGAGGAGGAAAATGTGGATGGATGGTAGGGTTTCGGTGTCGCTGGTCGACTTAAATAGTCAGGCTAGCCACAACGCGGCCTGCCGGAGCTGTGCCACGTGGCGCCACCTGTCCGATGGAGGAGACGAGCTTCAGACCGCCGGATTTCAGGACGTTTCCTGTTGGGACCCCTTCGTCAGTCCGACGTGGCGGGCGTGCCCGGGCGCTCCCATATCCGCCCCATATTTGGGCTGGATATGAGTGGTGCCAGTTAACTCGGGCATTTGAGGCGTCCGTCTGGGTCAAAAAATCATGACCGGTCAGTACCGGGCGGCCCGGTCAGACGTTTGAGGAGGATTTGGGATGCCCAGCTGTAGATGCTCTTAATGATATCTCCAACCGCTATCCTTTAAAACGGATGTAGTATTTGTCGGTGGACATGTCTGAATACATCCACATACACTTATACAAGAGCTGACCATCCAAAGTAATCCGCAGACATTTTGACCGTGCCTTAAACAATCAGGATAATTTACATATTGAACTATTTTCATTTAAAACTGACCAAATTCATAAAAAAAATGACATATTTTATTTAAAAAAAGCGGACATGACACTTTTTAACATAACAAAAGTTTCTAAATCTTAGTCGATCATGGAGACATCCATGTTCACCTCCTGTTCTTCCTCACGTACAATGAGAAGAGCAAGACATGGGATATGGGACACAGATGTGCCCACGCCCGTCTTTCATTTCCTACTCTTCGACGCTGGAGTCTGTCGCCTGGCTATGGATGCTGCCAGCAAAAGAGACGTCCACGATCGAAGCGGACGGGTCGGCCTCGTGGTCACTGTGGCCCGGCACGAGCCGCGTGGACGGCGTGAACAATGTGAAGCTGCCGATGTAGGCAGCATTGTCTCCGTCCGCAATCGTCTGCGCCGCCTTCGTGTCCGCCTCCGTCCCGATCATGTCGTAGCCGGTGAGGTCCTCCGCGCTAATGGTGTTGAGCCATTGTGCGTCCCGGTCAGCGCAAGTGATGCACGCAGCCTCGAAGAGCGCCTGCTCTTGGTCAACCATGGCCGCCACATCCTCCTCACTCGCCAGCTCGCCATAGATTTTCCCCTCCGCCGGCTGATGATTGATGGCTAGATATTTTGTCACCTTTATAAGAGGGATTTGATGCGTTTTTTGCATAAATTTTTATCAGGTTTGCTATTTCACATCTAGATGTAATATACTATCTCACATCTAAATCTAGAACCGTTGATCTTTGTTTGTCTTTAAAGTTCGCGCAACGTGATTGTCTCCTTCGCGCGCTTGTTCGCTCGTACGCCGCAGCCTCTGTCCACGTCCACGCGAGTGGGTGGGCTGTTGCTATTTTGTTTTTTTGGGCCACGTGCCAAGTGGGCTGCGGTTTGGTTGTTGGGCTTTTGCACTGGAATTCAAAGAGACTGAGTCATAATTTGAAGTCATCACTGCTGGCCGTTTCTGATATGTGATCAAGCTGATGTTTTGTGTGTGTTTTTTTAGCAAATGATGTTTTGTGTGTTGTGGTGGAAAGCTCTGGTAAACTGTTTTAAGCAGTGCCCACATACCGAGATCGATAGACTTTTTTTTAGTAAGAAGAGAAAGAAGTTTGTCTCACTGTAGCATTTTTCCAGCAATGATGTAAGTAGCCATACCAAGGTTTTTAGCAGGGCAATGTTATAGTTCTACAATATAAATGCACTTTTTTTACAACGTTGATGTACTGACTAATTTTTTGTGCATCACCATAGGATAAAACTTTGCTACAAGATTTTTTGTTTTTCATTATTTTTTTATTACTTTTGTTTTTTTGTTGTCCCTTTTTATGGTCTTTTGAAATCCATGATTTTTAAAATTTTATAAGTATTCTTTAAATACGCCGCTTGATTTAGTTCTCGTAATTTTCGTGCAAGCGCTCTACCTTCCGCCTCACTTGTTGTTGCTTGTTTTATTGTGTATCCTATTGTTGGCCCAGGCCTGTTCGGTTCTGTTCTTGTCATCCCTCGACTCATAACTAGGGTCTAACTTTTTTTGTCCCAATTACAAGTTCAACCTCGACTCGCAACTAGGACCCAATCATTTTCCGTCCCAGTTGCAAGTCCGCCCTCGAGTCGCAACTGGGACCCGACCATTTTTTTGTCCCACTTGCAAGTCCACCCTCGACTCGCAATTGAGACTGGACCATTTTTTGTCCCAGTTGCAAGTCCGCCCTCGACTCGCAACTGGGACCCGACAATTTTTTTCCTAGTTGCAAGTCCGCTCTCGAGTCGCAACCGGGACCCGACCATTTTCTGTCCTAGTTGCAAGTCCACCCGCGACTCACAGTTGAGACCCGATCATTTTTTGTCCCAGTTGCAAGTCCGCCCTCGACTCGCAACTGGGGTCCGACCATTTTTTGTCCCAGTTGCAAGTCCACCCCCGACTCGGAACTGGGCCCGACGTTTTTGTTCCAGTTGCAAGTCTGCTCTCGACTCGCAACTCGGGACCCGGGCTTTTTTCTAGTTGCAAGTCCATCGTCGACTCGCAACTCGGGCCTATTTTTTTGTCTAATTGCAAGTCCATCGTCAACTCGCAATTGGGGCCTGAATTTTTTTGTCCCAGTTGCAATATCCCTCTAGACTTGTAACCCGGACCTGATTTTGTTTGTCCAAATTGCAAGTCCACCCTCACCTTGCAACTGGGGTCTGATCTTTTTTGTCCGAGTTGCAAGTCCACCGTCGAGTCGCAACTAAGGCCCGACTTTTTTTCCCGGTTACATTTGCACTCTCGACTCGCAACTGGGTCTCGAAATTTTTTATTATAATTGCAAACCCACCCTTGACTCGCAACTGGGGCCCACCCTTCTTTTGTTCGAGTTGAAAGTCCACCCTCAATACATAAGGGGGGCCCAACCATTTTTGTCCTAGTTGTAAGTCCACTCTCGACACAAATGGGGCTAGACTTTTTTTTGTCCAAGTTGCAAGTCCACCCTCGACTCGCAACTGGGGCCAAACCTTTTTTTATCCGAGTTGCAAGTCTACCTTTGACTCGCAACTAGGGTCCAACCTTTTTTTTGTCTGGGTTGCAAGTACACCCTCGACTCGTAACTGGGGTCCAATCTTTTTTTATCCGAGTTGCAAGTCCACCCTCTACTCGCAACTAGGATTCAACATTTTTTGTCCAACTTGCAAGTCCACCCTCGGCTTGCAACTGGGGGTCAACCTGTTTTAGTCCCTATTACGAATCCAACCTCGATTTGCAACTGGGGCCCGACCTTTTTTTCCTCAGTTGCAAGTCCACCGTCGACATGCAATTGGGGCTTGACCTTTTCTCGTCCCAGTTGCAACTCCACCCTCGGCTCGCAACTCGGGCCCAAGCATTTTTGTCCGAGTTGCAAGTCCAAACTCGACTCACAACTAGGGTCCGACCTTTTTTATTCCCAACTGAGAGTCCACCCTCGACTTGCCACTAGGGGTTCGATATTTTTTTGTCCTAGTTGCAAGTCCACCCTCGTCAGCGAACAAACTGCAGACGAGCCGGCCCAAGTAGCTAGGATACAATTTTCGTCTTTCTTTTGTTTTGTTTTCTGCATGTTTTTTCTTTTTTTATTTATCATTTTTCTTCATTGGTTTTCCTCTGCTATTTCTTTTCAAAAGTTGATTTCATTTTTTCGGATTCTTTTTTCCTTTTTCATAAATTCACAAGTTTCAATAATTGTTTCAATTTTTTAAATTTGTTCATTTTTCTAAAAAAATCAGGTTTATCAATTTTTAAACAAATCAAAATGTGTTAATTTTTGTTCTCTGCTTATTTATCCATTTTATCTATTTGTTTTTCTCATTATTCTATTTTTTCCTATTCACTTTTAGTTCAATGTATATAAAAAGGTTTGCTTTTAGTTCATCATATATAATCAAGTTCACTGTACACTGTATATTTGCTAAAAATTAGTGTGTATTTAGAAAATGGTCATCATATATTAAAGAATTGTTCATCATATATTGTAGAAATTTTGGTATTTGTTAAAAAAAATTATAGTTTGAAATAAATTATGTAAAATCCTGAACTGGACCGAACTTTGTTCCTTACTGAAAATTAATTATAAAGTATAAGAGTGATAAACGCAAAAAGTTATAATCTTTGGTAGCCTAGAAGTTAACGATGAGAGATGTACTTGTACAATGATCATACGCAAAAGCTAACAAATAGATGTTAGCACTAGCGATCAATTTTTTTTTCCAGAAAAAGTTAGTGATCAGTTTTTTGTATGGGTAGCTAGTGAACAGGATTTTGTTGTTGTTGAGAGGAGCTAGTGACCAGATTTGCATTAGGGTGGCCGCATAGGCGGACGCATGACGAGCTGGTTTGTAGTTGAGTTCCATTATACAAACAACACTTTTGAGTCCCACTTGCAACTCCACCCTCTACCTGCAACTGGGCTGAATCCTTTTTAGTCCCAATCGCAAGTCCAACATCGACTCACACAGTCTAACAAATTTTATGAACATTCATCAATTTCATGAATGCATAAAAATGAGACACACCCTTTTGAGTCCATATCCTTTTGTATGTAAGGCTAGTTTGTTCACCAATTCAAAAAATCTTCACGTTAAAAAATTGTGTTCACCAATTCAAAAAATATTTGCTTCAATTTTGTTTTACAATTTTAAAAGATGTTATCATTTTCAAGTTTTATTTACAAATTAAAATGTTCTATATGACTTTCTAGATCTGCATGTGGCCTGGCCATTTTGCATGGGTGTTTTGCATGTGGTTTCTGTCCATGTGGTTTCGGTCATTCTTTTATTTTTCTTTTAAACAAAATGTCACGTTTGTTTTAATCCCAGTTGCAACTCCACACCTGACTCGCAAGTGAGCCCACCTCGCTTTTTGTGTCCTAATTGCAAGTCCATCCACGACATGCAATTGGGTGGCCTGATTTATTTTATCCTCTAATTGCAAGTCCACCATTGACTTGCAACTGGACATCCTCTGTTCTTGTCTTAGTTGCAAGTATACCCCTGATACACAACTGGGTTTGACTTCTTTTGTCCCGGTTGCAAATCCATCCTCGACACGCGAGTAGGCCTGACCCATTTTTCGTTCCAGTTGCAAGTCCACCTTCGACACGCAACTGGGCCAATCCATCTTTCCTTCTAGTTGCAAGTCCACCCATGACATGCAACTGGGCCTCGACTTTTTTCGTTTGTTCCAGTTGCAAGTCGAGCTTGGACGCGCAACTCGGCCCGACCCATTTTTAGTCCCAGTTGAAGTCTACTCCCGGCATGCAACTAGGGCACCACTTTATTCCTTGTCCCAGTTGCAAGTGTATCCTTGGTACGCAACTAGGTCTGACCAATTTTTTGTTCTAGTTGTAAGTGCACACTCGACACACAACTTTTGATCGATCTGTCTTTATCACTACACACACATATAGGATGTACGTATGTATGTTTTGACTGTTTGTGCAGAGAGATACTAACAATTTCTGTATGATTATTATGCTGTACATCGTACTTTTTTCTCCATATGATCAAACAATGGATCGAGTTCCACTATCATAGAGATAACGCAACAAACCAAGAAATAACTGAACAAACCAAATTCTTATTGCTCTGTGCGTCTTACTTACTTATCACTGCGCCAAATTCGTAAGTCTGATCAAATTACTATGTGTCACACCCGCAAAAAAATTACTGTGTATCAGTGTGATCAACATGAGATGTGAGATGCTAATTTTTTTTTGGCTGGTAATACATACGGCATATACAGACATGCATGCGCGCATGTGATTGTAGATGGCGATGGGCTACAACATGCATGCGCACATGTCCAGACCAGCGGAATGGACAGGGTATTCTACAAACGCTTCTCATGGTAAGCAGGGCACACGCATGCAACCACGTACTAGGACTAGCTCAGGTGTCTCATGCGTACATACGTAGGAAGGACCAATTAGCATTGGTGTTTGTGCGGTGAGTGGTTGTCGCTGGCGCTCAGGAAAAACAAACAAACAAACAACGGTGCACAATTGAGAGAAACAAACAAAAGAGGTAAGCTACGGGCTTGTTTTATGATGATGTGTCGCTGATGTCACAACTTAGATGTGAGATAATATCTCACATCTAGATGTTATATAGACAGACCCAATTTTTATACTTCTCGTGTCTTTTTAATGCTAATCATTTGAGAAAAAAGATTTTTTTTTTATTGTTGTGCAAAAATATATATTTTTGAAAGGTAACCAATCAACATCACATCAATTGAAGTCAAATGGAGCAACTTTTGTTTTGGTCGAAATTGCATTAGGTTATTCAGAGTGTAAGACAACACGCTCGTACCATGTGCCGCCGGCACTACCTCATCTACAGGAACAACTTTTGTGAAAGCACATCACACATCAAAAACACAGAGTTGTCACCACATCATCCAGAACAGAGGAAGAAGTGATCCAAAGAAGGATCACCGGAGATCCATTACTTCTCCTTTGCCCACCTGCATTTTCATTCATCGTACCATCACCATAGGGATAGGAATTCCAAGGTATAAGATCAGGGTTCATAACTCTATTTGTACTCATCTTCAGATTGAGATCCATTTAATCGTTCATCTTGTTGTGGATCTTCGTGGTATTGTTCATATGATTTTCTTTGTCTTTATCTCTCTAATGTTTGGTCATCCCCCTCCTATCTGTGAGTAATTTCTTCTAAGCGTAGGAGATGTAGGGATAGGTAAGATTTATTTGTGTCTAGTCATCTTACCGTATTTCCATTGGTTTTGGCAACTTAATTTTTTATGAGTTTTGCAGTATTCTTTAGACCTTGTTCTGAACTTGGATTTTTAATAATACGTTTGTGTGCATCAAGAGATACAGATGCCGAAGGTATTCCTCCTTTTCGAAAAAAGGCAAGATTTATTTGTGTCTATTCTATATATCATCATTTGTGACTATAGTTTTATGATTGTTTAGTAAGTCCTCTATCTGTGGTGCACGTAATGCGTGTTGCCTAATTTACATACCTAGGCAACATGATTCGAAGACCTACACAAGTAACACATGTATTTTTAGTGAATCCGTGACCTCCAGGGTGATAGGTGTTGATATCTATAAAAAGCGAAGACAAAATGAGATAACAGTGATTCACCGAACCGAATGCATTGTTCTGTTCTGATGACCTTAATTGCTGAAACGACCATGTAATGACAATGTCAAAGCAGGACTATAGGAAAGAACGAATCCAACATGAAGGACTTCGACCACTCAAGGCTACCCAAATTCTACGCACTAGAATCACGTTACAAGGTAACTGCTATTATCGTCGCACTGGCACACTTGACGCACACCATGATCTAAAGTTTCTCCGCACCTAACCTCTCTATTGCAAACAATAACCTTTTTACTTTTAGTTGTTTAATTTATGTTATTTACTTTCAAGTCGTTATTATTTCTGCTTCAACAATCAACACTTTCCACCACTCTGATATATTTGTTTCACGGGACAGTAATAATATCATTTGCAGATTTTCACACAGTTACTTCACACAAGACCGATGACAACTTGGGTGTGACCGAAGCGCCATTCACAATATTCTCCTTTGCTCTTCATTGGGAACGATAACTATTGGGATACTTACACAAAGGTGTTGTGCACCCGTGTGTCTTGCAGACCATTAGTGATGCACGAGGAATTCACTGGTGTAGTGTTGGTCTTCATGCCCCTCCAGAACACCAACACCGGCGGCACCGGCTGCACCTCCGCCATGACGATGTTGAAGTGCGCATGCGTCTGCTTCATGGTGAAGCCAACAAGAACGACGCGTCGATGCCTCCTTCGCGTTGGGTCATCGTCGCTCACCTGCTGCGAGCTCGCCAGTAGTCTGGACTCTATCCGTCGCGCATGACAGGCCTGCCAGCCGGTCGCAAGGTGCGACCATGCTTAGGCGCCAACCATGCCAAGCAGCGAGATGTTTTAATCCGGACGTGAGAGTGGTTTTCTCGACCACCACGCCTGTTTAATACCGACAAGGACGAACGGGCAATCGGCTACAATGCGATAGAAAGCTATCACATCGGCCTCTTCGGTCACGTCTCTCCGGCATTGAATAGGCGTGGAGACCGAGCAGACGCGGCGCTCTCGGCAGGCCCGCCGCTTCAATGTTAGTTCCAGTGAACGTTCGCATCCACTCTAAGCTGGCATGAATGTGGCACGGGGAGCGGAGATGCGATCGCGCGGGCGGTATGGTTTTGGGTGGGACCGCGTTGTCGAATGCCTACATGGCGGTAGTACATGTTGTCGCCCACAAACCCGCAAACCTCTCTTGGTTTGCGTCTGATTTGTGGGAATTTAGATACGCAGACGCCCTCGTAGACAAATATGGGACCGTGTTGGATCCAGAAGTAGTTTGCGGGCTATTTGAGGGTCGGCCTTGGAGATGCCTTGTATTTGTGCACTCTGTTGTACCCTTTGTTTTTGTTGGTCACTTCCTTTTTGATATATGTGCGTAGTGAGCTTCTACGATTATATCATGTTAATTTTTTTTAATCACAAAGTAGAAGTGCGATACAACAACAACAATAACAACAACAAAGTTTTTAGTCTGAAACAAGTTAGGATAGGCTAGAGGTGAAACCCAGAAGATATCACGACCAACTCATGGCTCTAGCAAATGGGTAGCAAGCTTCCATGCACCCCTGTCCATAGATAGTTTTTTGGTGATACTCCAATCCTTCGGGTCTCTCTTAACAGACTTCTTCCATATCAAATTCGGTCTACCCCGGCCTCTCCTGACATTCTCCACACGCTTTAGCCATATGCTATGCATTGGAACTTCTGAAGGCATGCACTGAATATGACTAAACCATCTCACAGGATGTTGGACAAGCTTCTCTTCAGTTGATACTACCCCAACTCTATCTCATATATCATCATTCCAGATGATGAAGCTATGTACCTAGGGTAGGGGCGCGGACCTGTCCTAAGAGCCCTACCGAAGGACATCCTTAGAAGAAGTCACCTTTCAATCGACTTGAAGGTACCCACTCGACGGGTTCAAGACACTCGACCAAGAAGCTATCACTCGACCACGAAGCCAACCACTCGACTGCCAGGAGATCTAAAGTCACTCCACAGGCAAACTGTCGGTCATTAAGTAGTCTTTATGGTCATCATAGCACTTTATTAGGGGTGTTACCAGTAACGCCCAACCTTAATGTACCTTAAACCCTGCATTACTGAGGGCAGGAGAGGGCTGGCGAACTCTATATAAGCCACCCCCCTCCTCAGTATCAAGGGTTGGCACCCCTGTCATTCTCACACTTATAATCCAGTCGACCGCCTCCGGGCACCGAGACGTAGGGCTTTTACTTCCTTTGAGAAGGGCCTGAACTCGTACATCTTTGTGTGCTTACAGCTTCTACATAGCTAAGATCTAGCCTCTCCATACTTACCCCCCTACACTACTGTCAGACTTAGAACCGCGACAGTTGGCGCCCACCGTGGGGCAGGAATCTTAGCGCTTGATTGTAGGAGTTGCGATTTTCCCGATCTCCTTGATCATGGTTTCGTGCGGAGTTTTGGTGGAGGGCCGCGAGATCCGTCTCGGCGCGCTCACGTTCATCGCCGACGACTCCGCTTGGCTTCAGGAGGCGCCACTCGACATCGACGTGCTCCCCGTCCGCGGGGCGACACATTTCCGCGCATGTGTTCGTGGCGTCCTCCTGCGGCAGCAGTCGACCCAGTATCGGTCGGCTCCCGTTTCATCTCCCCACCTTGTCTCTCGCCGACGCAAGCGCTCCGGTCGGTCGAGACTTCAGAGGTGGGTGAGGCATGCGGTGGCTCGCCAGACAACCACCCCTCAAGTCGCGGCGATCGAGCCCAACGAATCTCTCTACGGCTTGTTCGACCTGTCGACTGGCTCCGCAAAGACCGCATCCGAATGCGACAGCAGTGACCCTGCGGCGGAGGTTCTGGCAATTGATGGGACACGCAGCCCTCCCGGTTTTCCCCGTACCGACGGAGGCGCGGGTGGGGGCGACTCGGCGCATCCCCATGAAGAGTATCTCCCCGAGCCTCTCACGTCGCTGTAGCGAGAGGAGCTTCGCCGCCGGAACATGGATGCACTCCACACTCCTATCGTAGGAGAAACCCCCGAGGCCCGGGCCTTGGAGGACGCGCGCTTGGCTAACTTGGCCGAGCGCACTCGACTGGAGAATCTCCAGCGAGCACTCGACGAGAGAGCACGTCAGCGGGCTCCCGAGTCCAGTCGACGTCAGCTCTTCCCGCCTACACAGGTATATCGAACTCCCGTTCAAAATTTGGCAGCTGCGGCCCGAATAGCAGAATCAATTCAGCCCTCCCAGTCAGAGGCTGGCAGGGGCTTGTTACAGATCAGAGCGTTGCTCCGGGCAGCAGGAAACCAGAATTCCACTGTTTCGCAGTCGCGGAATAAGATCCACAGTCAATCTGTTGCATCGGATACAGTGCAGTCGGCTCACAGCCCAAGATCGCCCCCGAGGCGTGAGGGACGTGGATACCGACACGATCAGTACAGAAGAAATGAGCAGTATGATCACCGACTCGATCGTGATGATCGGCGTCGAGTGCCAACCCCTCCCCCGAGGAGTGGGTCATATGCGCCTCGACAGCAGGATGACAGACGCCCTCATAGTGTTGGGCGGAGGATTCCAGTCGACCCTAGGGAACCAGGCTTTGATGCGAGATCCATCCTCGTTCAAAGTTTGGTCGACAGGAACAGGGCTCACCGAGAAGGCCATGACAGAGATGCCCCTACCAGCAGCAGAGTACATGTTTCGGGGACAGAATGTTTCAGTCGAGCCATCAGGGCCGCAGTGATTCCTCCCAACTTCAGGTTGGCGACTGGAGTCAGCAAGTTCACCGGTGAGTCTAAGCCTGACACTTGGCTCAAAGATTATCGAGTGGCTGTCCAGATTGGCGGCGGCAATGATGAGGTGGCTATGAAGCATTTGCCTCTCCTGTTAGAGGGCTCAGCCAGAGCGTGGCTGAATCAGTTAGCACCCAGCAACATCTACACTTGGGAGGACCTCTCCCGAGTGTTTGTCATGACTTTTGAAGGAACATGCAAGCGACCGGCAGGCCTTACAGAATTGCGGTCTTGCGTGCAGAAACCGAGTGAAACTCTGAGGGATTACATCCAGAGGTGGATCACTTTGCATCACACAGTCGAGAACGTACCAGATCACCAAGCAGTTTGTGCCTTTAAAGAAGGCGTCAAGAATAGAGAGCTGAACCTGAAGTTCGATCGGACCGGAGAAATGTCTTTGAATCGGATGATGGAAATTGCCACCAAATACGCTAATGGTGAAGATGAAGATCGACTCCGGAGTGGCAAGCAGAAAGCAGTTGAGGGAATCCTGGATTAGGGGGTGTTCGGATAGCCGAACTATATCTTCAGCCGGACTCCAGGACTATGAAGATACAAGATTGAAGACTTCGTCCCGTGTCCGGAAGGTTCTTTCCTTGGCGTGGAAGGCAAGCTAGGCGTGCGGATATTCAAGATCTCCTACCAATGTAACCGACTCTGTGTAACCCTAACCCTATCCGGTGCCTATATAAACCGGAGGGTTGTAGTCCGTAGGATGAACACATCATAACCATCATCATACCCATAGGCTAGCTTCTAGGGTTTAGCCTCCTTGATCTCGTGGTAGGTCTACTCTTGTACTACCCATATCATCAATATTAATCCAGCAGGAGTAGGGTTGTACCTCCATCGAGAGGGCCCGAACCTGGGTAAAATAAAGTGTCCCTTGTCTCCTGTTACCATCCGACCTTGACGCACAGATCGGGACCCCCTACCCGAGATCCGCCGGTTTTGACACCAACATTGGTGCTTTCATTGAGAGTTCCTCTGTGTCGTCGCCTTTAGGCCCGATGGCTCCTTTGATCATCAACAACAATGAGGTCCAGGGTGAGACTTTTCTCCCTAGGCAGATCTTCGTCTTCGGCGGCTTCGCTCTGCGGGCCAACTCGCCTGGTCATCTGGAGCAGATCGAGAGCTACGCCCCTGGCCATCAAGTCAGGTTTGGAAGCCTAAACTACACGGCACATATCCGCGGAGACTTGATCTTCGACGGATTCGAGCCACAGCCAAGCGCGCCGCACTATCTCGAGGGGCATGATATAGCTCTGCCTCCGAACAGTGTCCTGGAGGCCGCATACGCTCCGGCCCCGATCCTCGATTCGGAGCCCGCTGCGTTCCTTGAAGATGAACGGTTGGACGTCACCTCGGGGGCTGCGATCTTAAAGGCCATTGAGCCGAACGCGAGCCCCACGCTCCGCATGGCCTGTGACTCCAAGGAGCCGGACTCTTCTCCGAACTTCGGGTCGTCCGTGCCCCCGCCGATCGAATCAGATTGGGCGCCTGTAATGGAGTTCACCGCCGCGAACATCTTTTCGTATTCACCTTTTGGTGATATTCTGAATTCTCTCAAGTCTCTCTCTTTGTCAGGAGAGCCCGGGCCGAACTATGGCCTGCGAGGTTGGGGTTCGGATGACGAAGAAATTCAAAGCCCACCCACCACCCACTTAATAGCCACTGTCGACGATATATCCGACATGCTCGACTTCGGCTCCGAAGACTTCGACGGTATGGACGACGAAGGAGGAGACGAGCAAGAACCAGCACCCGCAGGGCGCTGGACCGCCACCTCGTCATACGACATATACATGGTGGATGCTCCAAAAGATGGAGATGGCGATGGAACAACGGAGGATGGCACTTCGAAAAAGCCTCCAAAACGCCGACGTCAGCGGCGCCGCTCCAAATCCCGCCACAGCAGAAACGGTGATTCCGGCACAGGAGATAATACTACCCCGGACAGCGCCGAAGAACACCAAAACCAGCAGGATTCGGCACAGGAAGATGGAGAAGACCGCCCTCATGAGAGAGCGGCAGAGCGAGAGGTCGAGGACGATAACTACATGCCTCCCTCCGAAGACGAGGCAAGCCTCGGCGACGATGAATTCATCGTACCATCAGACCCTGCCGAACAAGAGCACTTTCAACGCAGGCTTTTAGCCACGGCGAACAGCCTAAAGAAAAAGCAGCAACAGCTTAGAGCTGATCAAGATTTGCTAGCTGACAGATGGACTGAAGTTCTTGCGGCCGAAGAGCACAAGCTCGGACGCCCCTCCAAAAACTATCCTAAGCGCAGGCCACTACCCCAATCAGAGGAGGAAGCCCAAGACATGGCAGATCGGCCACCTCGCGGCCGCGACAGAGAAGCCTGTCGAACATCCAAACAAGCCATGCCCCGCAGCCGCTTTACCAAGGCACGGGAACACGAACCAGACCTGCGAGACGTCCTGGAGGACAAAGCAAGGCAAACAAGATCGATCTATGGATCGCGCGGACGGCCGACGGCACGTGATAGTTTTCACTCCGGACACAATAAATCCGGCCGGGCCGAACACAACAGGCACAGCTCCTCCGAACTGCGTCGAGACATAGCCCAGTACAGGGGCGCCGCACACCAACTATGCTTCACAGACGAAGTAATGGATCATAGAATCCCAGAGGGTTTTAAACCCGTCAACATCGAGTCATACGATGGTACGACAGATCCGGCAGTATGGATTGAGGACTATCTCCTCCACATCCACATGGCACGTGGCGATGATTTGCACGCCATCAAATATTTACCCCTTAAACTTAAGGGACCAGCCCGGCACTAGCTTAACAGCCTCCCCGCAGATTCGATCGGCTCTTGGGAGGACCTGGAGGCTGCATTCCTCGACAACTTCCAGGGGACCTACGTACGGCCACCGGACGCCGACGACCTAAGCCACATAATCCAGCAGCCAGAAGAATCGGCCAGGCAATTCTGGACACGGTTCCTAACAAAGAAAAATCAGATAGTCGATTGTCCGGATGCAAAGACCTTAGCAGCCTTCAAGCATAACATCCGTGACGAGTGGCTTGCCCGGCACCTGGGACAAGAAAAGTCGAAATCCATGGCAGCCCTCACGACACTCATGACCCGCTTTTGCGCGGGCGAAGATAGCTGGCTAGCTCGCAGCAACAACTTATCGAAGAAGCAAGGTAATTCAGATACCAAGGACAAAAATGGCAGGTCGCGATGGAATAAACAGAAACGCCGCGTCAGCAGCGACAGCAATGAAGATACGGCAGTAAACGCCGGATTCAGAGGCCATAACTCCGGTCAGCGGAAAAAGCCATTCAAAAAGAATACCCAGGGCCCGTCCAGTTTGGACTGAATACTCGACCGCTCGTGCCAGATTCACGGCACCCCCGAAAGGCCAGCCAATCACACCAACAGGGATTGTTGGGTGTTCAAGCAGACAGGCAAGTTAAGAGCCGAAAACAAAAACAAGGGGCTAGACAGCGATGACGAAGAGGAGCCCAGGCCGCCGAACAACAACGGACAGAAGGGGTTTCCCCCACAAGTGCGGATGGTGAACATGATATACGCGACTCATATTCCCAAGCGGGAGAGGAAGCGTGAGCTACGGGACGTATACGCGATGGAGCTAGTCGCCCCAAAGTTCAACCCATGGTCCTCTTGCCCGATCACCTTCGATCGAAGGGACCACCCCACTAGCATCCGTCACAGCGGTTTCGCCGCATTGGTTCTTGACCCAATCGTTGACGGATTTCACCTTACAAGAGTCCTCATGGACGGCGGCAGTAGCCTGAACCTGCTCTACCAGGATACAGTGCGGAAAATGGGCATAGATCCATCAAGGATCAAGCCCACAAGGACGACCTTTAAAGGCGTCATCCCAGGTGTAGAGGCCAATTGCATAGGCTCCATAACACTTGATGTGGTCTTCGGATCTCCGGACAACTTCCGAAGCGAAGAATTAATCTTCGACATAGTTCCGTTCCGCAGTGGCTATCATGCTCTGCTTGGACGAACCGCATTCGCGAAATTCAATGCGGTGCCGCACTACGCATATCTCAAGCTCAAGATGCCAGGCCCTCGAGGTGTAATCACGGTCAGCGGAAACACCGAACGCTCCATCCGTACGGAGGAACACACGGCAGCCCTCGCAGCAGAGGTACAAAGCAGCCTGTTAAGGCAGCTCTCGAGTCCGGCCGCTACAAAGCAGGACAAAGCAAAACGCGCCCGGAGTAACCCGCAGTAAGACCGACTGGCGCGTTCAGAGCACGCGTAGCAATACGGCCCCAACCCCAGCCATCGCTACATAGCGGAGCTAGTACCTCGAGTACACAATTACGCCCTTACAATTCCATGGGCATAGGGGAAGGGGCAGATAAAACGGCATGCCAACAATACGGCGTCAAACGTACTAGGGGCTGCCGGGTTCTTCTTTTCTTTCAGGACTCCATACTCTGGATACAGTGTTCAGCCTCGCTGCCGCACAGACGATACAGGACCCAGGAAAGCAGACAAAACAACGCCGCATCATGGAACTCTCAGGTGGTCTCTATTTCGAGCGATATATCTGTTTCTAAATTCCGCGGCCTGCGCCTGGTCAGGACATGTTAAATAGTCTAATTTTTTTTCACGCTACTTGTATCGTTCGGCTTGAATAAACAGCCTCCTCATAAATAATGCATAGCTTTTCGTCTATTTTTTGCATTATCTTCTTTTAATATACATATGTTTACTCAAATAACATGATCGCACCCGTACACCATGGTACGGCAAACCACCCCAGGGGCTTTATTACCCTTCTATCTAGTGTGAGAAGTCCGTCCACTTTCACAAGTGCGGCACCCCGAACTTATAGCATTATATGCATCGGCTCCGAGTCATGATTTTGGTCATATGTTGGGTTTGCCCGGCTCCTATGTTTTGGTGCCTTACGTTCCGCTCTATCGGCTAAGGTAGCACTAGGAGAACCACTGCGATTGTGCCCCAGATCAGGTGGGTGAGCACCTCAGTGGAGAAAGCTAAAACAGACTGTCATGATAAGGCGCGAGACCGGTCGCTGTTTGAGAGGTTTTTCGAGTCCCTAAAGGCTTATGCCGCTTTGAGCGGAGAGCTGGTTAAGTCCGGCTAAAGGCGTGGATAGTGCCCCGAATTCGGCCTTCCGAACTAGGGGCTTCGCCGAAATTTAAAATTATAACGTTCTATGGCTAAGTGAGAGTGTTTAAGCATTATAGTCCGATTGCCTGGTTCGCTGTGCTGAGCGCCTCCCTCGAAGGACCCAACTATGGGAACAAGAGCCCTCAGGTTTATCCCGAACACCCCAGCACTAGTTGCATGGGGGCAGAAGCCGACGACTCGCCATCTCTCAGTTATTGATAAACGGCCGCACAGAAAATAATATTTTAAATTCAGAAAGCATTGCTTAAGCGCATATGAACAAGTTTTCAGTGCACAGGATACAAACGAGAGAATTCATTGAAATATTACATCTTTCGCACACTCATCCGCGACAAGGCGAGCTCCAGCGAGAACTTCCTTGTAGTAGTTCTCGGGCTTGCGATGCTCCTTCCCCTGCGGCGACCCGTCCTTCACCAGCTTCTCTCCGTCCAGCTTGCCCCAGTGTACCCTTACACGGGCAAGGGCCCTCCGGGCACCTTCTATGCAGACGGAGCACTTGATGACCTCAAGCCGTGGACAGGCCTCCACCAGCCACCGCACCAGCCCGAAGTAGCTCCCATGCAGGGCCTCTCCAGGCCACAGCCGAACTAGTAAGCCCTTCATGGCCTGTTCGGCTGCCTTGTGGAGCTCGGCCAGCTGCTTCAGCTGATCGCTTAAGGGCAAAGGATGTCCGGCCTCAGAATACTGAGACCAGAACACACTCTCTGTCGAGCTGTCCTCTTCAGCTCGGTAGAATGCGGCGGCGTCGGATGCTCTGCGGGGAAGATCGAAGAACGCCCCTGGAGAACTCCGGATTCGGGTAAGTAATAGGTATTTCACCTTTATATTCCTACTTTGCATTAAGGATGCCTTACCCGCTGCTATCTTTTTCACATCCTCCAACTCTTGGAGGGCCTTTTGGGCTTCGGCCTTGGCACTCTTGGTGGTCTCAACAGCCGACGCGAGCTCGGATGCTTGCGTTTTTGCCTCAAGCTCCAAACCCTCATGTTTCTTCATGAGAGCTTGCAGCTCTTGCTGCACCTCGCTGACTTGGACCCCAAGCTTTTCTCGCTCGGCGCGCTCCTCGGCCGCTTTCTTCTCGGCCTCAGTCAGCGCCTGCTTCAGGGTTGCCACCTCGGTTGTGGCCCCTACAATAAGCAGTACAATCCTGTTATTTCTTTTTGCAATCAAGCCTCTCTATAGGCACCACCTTTTTTTCTTTCTTTTTTTTCTAAGGGGTATTTATTACCTTCCTTTTCCACGAGCTGCCTTTTGGCATGGCCGAGCTCTTGCTCGCACCGCTCGAGGTCCTTTTTCAGGACTTCCACCTGCGCAGTCAGTGCGGCGGTGGACAGCAGGGAAGCCTGCATACGCATATTAGACTTTTTATTAGACTCCTGCGAAAATTGTTGGATCCTCTATTCGGCTTTTCTTTCCGAACACCGAACAGAGCATCAAGGGCTACTGTCTATGCGGTAATGAATTTAGCATATTTTTTGCTTACCTGGAAGCCTGTTAGAAGGCTAGCGCAAGCTTCATTCAGTCCGCTCTTGGCGGACTGAACCCTTTGGACCACCGCACTCATAACAGTACGGTGCTCCTCGTCGATGGAGGCGCCTTCAAGCGCCTCCAACAGACTATCCGGCGCCTCTGGTTGGACAGAGGTCGCCGGCTCAGACGGCTTACTCCTCTTGGAAGGAGTTCACCCACCGCGAGCCAGGACGGTTGAGTCCGGCGCGGTGTCCGGCACAAAGCCGGACTGGGAGCCCTGGGGGGTTTCATCCCCTTTACTCCTGGGGTCCTGAGGATTGCCTTGCGGCTCCTCCAGGACCAACTCCTCCTGCCCTGTTCGGCGGGACGCCGCTCCGGCGTCGTCCGCCCCGCTGGGGGAGACTGCGGGCGGGACAGAGTTCATGTCCGACGAATCCACGGAGCCGCTCGATGAATCATCAAGTGCGGCTCGGGGCAGGCTGCGCAAATAGCATTCGACATTAGGGTAAGCTGCGCAATTGAAGATACTATGAGTCATTCTGGTATGTGAATACTTACGATGTCGCCGAACGCTTGGTTCTGTCTGGCCACTCCTTTCCGCCCTCTTCGGCGTTGGGGGAGTAGTCCGGCGGAGGGGTCTTCCTTTTCCTCGACCCCTCGGCCTCCCCTGTTGGGGCGGCCTTCTTCTTTTTCGCTCCCCTCGATGGAGGGGGAGAGCTTCCTTGTTCCTCCTCCTCGTTTTCACAAGAGGAGGGCGTCGCAGACTCGCCAGATGACGAGCTCGACACCACCACATTGCGGGCACTCTTTCGAGTCCCGGTGGTCTTCTTCTTCTTGACCTTCTTCTCCGGCACCACATAGGGCGCCGGAGCCAGCAGCTTCTCTAAGAGAGCTGGGGCTGGGTCTTCGGGCAGAGGAGCCGGACAGTTGATTGGTCCGGCTATCTTCAGCCACGCCTGTCAAAGGCAAAGGGAGTTTTTAGATCCCACATAGAGTTAATCTATGTAGAAAAGTTTAACGAACCTGTGAAGGGTATAAATAGCCTACCTCGCCAGCGATGCGCTGCGAGCTGTATCCGCGGTCCTCGGAAGCAGATGTGGGGCACTCGGCGCCTTTGGTTAGCACCTTCCAGACGTCTTCATATGTCGTGTCGAAGAGCCCATTAAGGGTTTGGTGTTGCGCCGGGTCGAATTCCCACAAAGTGAACTCCCGTTCTTGGCACGGGAGGATCCGGCGAACGAACATGACCTGGATGATGTTGACATGCCGGATGGGCTTGTTCATCAGGAACCGGATGCAAGTTTGCAGTCCGGTCACTTCTTCTTCGTTGCCCCACGATAGGCCCGTCTCTTTCCAGGACATGAGCCGCGTGGGGGGTCCGGATCGGAACTCAGGGGCCGCGACCCATTTCGAGTCGCGTGGCTCGGTGATGTAAAACCACCCTGCCTGCCACCCCTTTAAGGACTCCACAAAGGGGCCATCGAACCAGAGTGCGTTGGCCATTTTGCCGGCCATAGCACCTCCGCACTCCGCCTGGGTGCCGGACACCACCTTGGGCTTGACGTTGAAGGTCTGGAGCCAGAGGCCGAAGTGGGGGCGGATGCGGAGAAAGGCCTCACACACGATGATAAACACCGAGATATTGAGGATAAAGTTCGGGGCCAGATCGTGGAAGTCCAGGCCGTAGTAGAACATGAGCCCCCGGACAAATGGGTGAAGTGGAAAACCCAGTCCGCTGAGGAAATGGGGGAGAAAAACTACCCTCTCATGGGGCCTTGGGGTGGGAAGAAGCTGCCCCGCCACGGGAAGCCGGTGCGGGATGTCCTTGGACAGATATCTGGCCTTCCTAAGCTTTTTGATTTGACCCTCCGTAATGGAGGAAGCCATCCACTTGCCACCCGCTCCGGACATCGCTGGAGCGGGTTGGGGAAGAAAGAGCGAACTTGGGCGTTGGAGCTTGAGTG
The DNA here is from genome assembly GCA_032464435.1 of Aegilops umbellulata. Lineage (NCBI taxonomy): Eukaryota > Viridiplantae > Streptophyta > Magnoliopsida > Poales > Poaceae > Aegilops > Aegilops umbellulata. Next base: position 368,795,399 of record CP136055.1, on the reverse strand, counting down.
CGCAGGAGATGGATGGGCAAAGGAGGAAGAAGGCGTAGGTGAAAGAGGTGGATCTTTGTCCCCTTATATAGGCTGATGCCGTTATGCGTCCCCACCGGCCTAATAAAACTCGCTTGCCGCTCACACGCCGTGGTAAATGGCGCGGTTGGGTTACCCACGTCCGCATTAATGAGAATCCCGTTAAAAGGGGCACACGATCTCTGCTTCGACAAGACGTGCCAAGGAAACTGCCTCGTTGAACGTGCTACGGTGGAACAACAAAAAATAATCCATACAGAAGGCTTGTTCGCAGTGTTATGACGCACTGTGGAATACGTCAGCAGATTTGATTTGTGTTTGTATTATTCTCTATATGGCAACACGTGGAAACTTGTTTTGCAGAACCGGACACTATTTTTTGGTGTTTATTATCTTCTTGAAGAATTTGGAGGAGGAACCCGCCTTGCAATGCCGAAGACAATTTGCGCGCTGGACTCGTCGTCATTGAAGCCTAGTTCAGGGGCTACTGAGGGAGTCCTGGATTAGGGGGTGTTCGGATAGCCGAACTATATCTTCAGCCGGACTCCAGGACTATGAAGATACAAGATTGAAGACTTTGTCCCGTGTCCGGAAGGTTCTTTCCTTGGCGTGGAAGGCAAGCTAGGCGTGCGGATATTCAAGATCTCCTACCAATGTAACCGACTCTGTGTAACCCTAACCTTATCCGGTGCCTATATAAACCGGAGGGTTGTAGTCCGTAGGACGAACACATCATAACCATCATCATACCCATAGGCTAGCTTCTAGGGTTTAGCCTCCTTGATCTCGTGGTAGATCTACTCTTGTACTACCCATATCATCAATATTAATCCAGCAGGAGTAAGGTTTTACCTCCATCGAGAGGGCCCGAACCTGGGTAAAATAAAGTGTCCCTTGTCTCCTGTTACCATCCGACCTTGACGCACAGATCGGGACCCCCTACCTGAGATCTGCCGGTTTTGACACCGACAGTAGTCGCCCAGGAAACCGGAGGCAATTCTAGTCGGAAACAGAAACGGAAGGCCGAGCCAGCCGCTCCTGGGGAGGCCCTAGCCATAACCCAGGGAAAATTTAAGGGAAAACCAAAGGGGCCCTGGAACCCCAAGAAAGTTAAAGATCAAGATGGAAATGATGTTTTGGATCTGCCATGTCACATTCACACCAAGAAAGATGAGGAGGGTAAACTCATTTACCCAAAGCATACCACTCGACAGTGTCGGCTCCTGATCCAGCAGTTTCAGGGCAAATAGTCCAAAGACAAGGAAAAAGAGTCGGACAAAGTTGAGGACAAGGAAGATAGGGACGATGGATACCCCCAAGTCAATTCCACCTTGATGATTTTTGCTGATGTTGAAAGCAAAAGTCGACTGAAAGTCATTAACCGTGAGGGAAACATGGTTGCCCCGACAACACCCAGTTACCTGAAGTGGTCTCAGACTGCCATCACATTCGACCAGTCCAATCACCCCACGCACATTGCCACCCCTGGGAGGCAAGCTTTGGTGGTCGACCCAGTTGTCGAGGGCACTCAACTGACCAAAGTCCTGATGGATGGTGGCAACGGCCTGAACATTCTGTATGCAGAAACGTTGAAAGGAATGGGCATTCCGATGTCCAGGCTCAGTAACAGTAACATGAGCTTCCATGGAGTCATTCCCGGGAAGAAAGCCGAGTCACTCGGCCAGATTGCTATCGATGTGGTTTTCGGTGATTCAAAGAATTACCGCAAAGAAAAGTTGACATTCGAGGTTGTGGACTTTCAAAGTGCTTATCATGCTATTTTGGGTAGACCAGCTTATGCACGCTTCATGGCTCGACCATGCTACGTGTATCTCAAATTGAAGATGACTGACCCTAAAGGTGTGATCACTGTTACGGGCAACCAGAAGAAAGCAGAAGAGTGTTTTCAGAAGGGTTCAAAGATTGCTGACGCCCAGATGGCAGTGGTCGATTTGCAGGAGTACCAGAAGACTGCAGATCCGAGTGAATTGCTACGAGCCAAGAAGCCTGCTTTAGAGTCAGCATTTCAGTCGTCCGGCGAGACGAAGCCAGTTCACATTCACCCGTCCGATCCCAGTGCAACTCCGACTCACATTTCAACGACGCTCGACTCCAAATAGGAAGAAGCGCTCATCCAATTCCTCCGTGAGAACTGGGACATCTTCGCATGGAAACCTTCTGACATGCCTGGAGTTCCCAGGGGACTGGCTGAGCACCGCCTGCGAGTCAACCCGAAATTCAAGCCTGTGAAAGAACATCTTCGACGGTTCGCCGTCCAGAAGAGGAAAGCCATTGGCGAGGAGGTGGCTCAGCTACTAGCAGCATAGTTCATTAGAGAGATTTACCACTCCGAGTGGCTCGCCAATGTTGTCATGGTCCCCAAGAAGGACAAGTCACTTCTTATGTGCATTGACTTCAAGCATATCAATCGGGCCTGCCCGAAAGATCATTTCCCTCTCCCTCGCATCGACCAGATAGTCGACTCGACCGCGGGGTGTGAGCGTTTGTCTTTTCTAGACGCCTATTCAGGGTACCATAAGATCCGTCTGTATGGACCCGACGAGATCAAAACAGCTTTCATCACTCCATTCGGATGCTTCTGCTATGTCACCATGCCCTTCGGCCTCAAGAATGCTGGAGCCATGTTCATGAGGATGATTCAGAAGTGTTTACTCACTCAGATCAGTCGGAATGTGGAAGCATACATGGATGATATTGTGGTCAAGTCACGGAAAGGTTCCGACCTACTGACTGACCTTGCCGAAACCTTTGCCAACCTCAGGAGGTATGATATCAAGCTCAATCCATCAAAGTGCACATTTGGAGTCCCAGGTGGAAAGTTACTCGGTTTTCTCGTTTCCGAACGGGGAATCGACGCCAATCTCGAAAAAGTTGGCACCATACTCCGGATGAAGCGTCCCGTGTGTGTGCACGATGTCCAGAAGCTTACAGGTTGCTTGGCCGCTCTAAGTCGATTCATTTCCCGTCTCGGTGAAAAGGCGTTGCCTCTTTACCGACTGATGAAGAAGTCTGACAAGTTCGAGTGGACTCTAGAAGCTGATGCAGCGTTTGCAGACCTCAAAGATCTACTCTCCACCCACCCGGTGCTTGCTGCCCCAATCAGTAAAGAGCCTCTGCTGCTTTACATTGCAGCCACGGGACAAGTTGTCAGTACAGTACTTACGGTCGAGCGGGAAGAAGAAGGAAAGGCCTTCAGAGTTCAGCGCCCAGTATATTATGTGTCCAAAGTTTTGACTCCTTTGAAGCAAAGATATCCCCATTACCAGAAGCTTGTATATGGGACTTACATGACCACGAAGAAGGTTGCACACTACTTCTCTGATCATTCCATTACAGTCGTCAGCGACGCTCCACTGTCAGAGATTTTGCACAACAGAGATGCAACTGGTCGAGTGGCGAAGTGGGCGATTGAACTCCTTCCCTTAGATATCAAGTTCGAAGCAAAGAAGGCTATCAAGTCCCAAGCTATTGCAGATTTTGTCGCCGAGTGGATTGAACAGCAACTTCCGACTCAGGTTCACTCGGAGCACTGGACCATGTTCTTCGATGGATCTAAGATGCTGAATGGTTCCGGTGCTGGGGTAGTTTTGGTTTCCCCCCGAGGAGATAAGCTCAGATACGTTCTCCAGATTCACGTCGATTCCTCCAATAATGAAGCAGAATATGAAGCACTTTTGTATGGGTTGCGCATGGCCATTTCACTCGGCGTCCGTCGCCTCGTGGTTTATGGCGACTCAGATTTGGTGGTTAATCAGGTGATGAAGGAGTGGGACGTCAGAATCCCAACTATGACTGGTTACTGCAATGCAGTAAGAAAGTTGGAAAAGAAGTTCGAGGGGTTAGAGCTTCATCACATCCCCCGACTGAAAAATCAAGCAGCTGATGATCTGGCAAAGATAGGGTCCAAGAGAGAAGCCATTCCCAGCAATGTGTTTTTGGAGCACATCCACTCGCCGTCAGTCCAGGAGGATCCTTTTACAGAAGAACCCCCACAGCCGAAAAGTGCCACGGATCCGAATGAAGTCGAAATTCCTGCTGTGGTCGACCTAATCATGGAAGTCTTGGCAATCACTCCTGACTGGACAGTAACGTACATTGCATATATCTTGAGGAAAGAACTCCCAGAAGACGAGGAAGAGGCTCAACAGATCGTCCGTCGATCCAAAGCCTTCACAGTCATAAAGCGACAGTTGTACAGAGAAAGCGCGACTGGAATCGGTCAGAAGTGTATAGTGCCAGAAGAAGGTCAGATAATCCTTGATGATATCCACTCGGGGGGAATGTAGCAGAAATTCAAAAAATTTCCTACGTATCACCAAGATCTATCTATGGAGAAACCAGCAACGAGGGGAAGGAGAGTGCATCTACATACCCTTTTAGATCGCTAAGCGGAAGCGTTCAAGTGAACGGGGTTGATGGAGTCGTACTCGTCGTGATCCAAATCACCGATGATCCTAGTGCCGAACGGACGGCACCTCCGCGTTCAACACACGTACAGCCCGGTGACGTCTCCCATGCCTTGATCCAGCAAGGAGAGAGGGAGAGGTTGAGGAAGCCTCCATCCAGCAGCAACACAATGGCGTGGTGGTGGTGGAGGAGCGTGGTGATCCAGCAGGGCTTCGCCAAGCACTACGAGATATGAGGAGGAGAGAGGCAGGGCTGCACCAACAGGGAGAGATCAAATCGCGTTGTGGGCAGCCCCTAGGCCTCACTATTTATAGGAGGAGGGGAGGAGGGTGCGCCCCCTCTAGGGTTCCCACCCCTAGAGGGGCGTCAGCCCTAGATGGGAAAAGGGGGGCGGCCAAGAGGGGGAGAGAGGGAGGCGCAGGGAGCATGGGCCTTAGGGCCCATCTGCCCTTAGGGTTTGCCCCCTCTTCTCTCCCTTGCTCCTTGGGCACTTGTGGGGGGGCGCACCAGCCCACCTGGGGCTGGTCCCCTCCCACACTTGGCCCATGCAAGCCTCCGGGGCTTGTGGCCCCACTTGGTGAACCCCCGGACACCTCCGGTGGTCCCGGTACACTACCGATAAACCCTGAAACTTTTCCGGCGACCAAAACAGGACTTCCCATATATAAATCTTTACCTCCGGACCATTCTGGAACTCCTCGTGACGTCCGGGATCTCATCCGGGACTCCGAACAACATTCGGTAACCACATACAAACTTCCTTTATAACCCTAGCGTCATCGAACCTTAAGTGTGTAGACCCTACGGGTTCGGGAGACATGCAGACATGACCGAGATGTTCTCCGGTCAATAACCAACAGCGGGATCTGGATACCCATGTTGGCTCCCACATGTTCCACGATGATCTCATCGGATGAACCACGATGTCAAGGACTTAATCAATCCCGTATACAATTTTGTTTGTCTATCGGTACGATACTTGCCCGAGATTCGATCGTCGGTATCCCGATACCTTGTTCAATCTCGTTACCGGCAAGTCTCTTTTACTCGTTCCGCAACACATCATCCCGTGATCAACTCCTTGATCACATTGTGCACATTATGATGATGTCCTACCGAGTGGGCCCAGAGATACCTCTCCGTCACACGGAGTGACAAATCCCAGTCTCGATTCGTGCCAACCCAACAGACACTTTCAGAGATACCTGTAGTGTACCTTTATAGCCACCCAGTTACGTTGTGACATTTGGCACACCCAAAGTATTCCTACGGTATCCGGGAGTTGCACGATCTCATGGTCTAAGGAAATGATACTCGACATTAGAAAAGCTTTAGCATACGAACTACATGATCTTGTGCTAGGCTTAGGATTGGGTCTTGTCCATCACATCATTCTTCTAATGATGTGATCCCGTTATCAATGACATCCAATGTCCATGGTCAGGAAACCATAACCATCTATTGATCAACGAGCTAGTCAACTAGAGGCTTACTAGGGACATGGTGTTGTCTATGTATCCACACATGTATCTGAGTTTCCTATCAATACAATTCTAGCATGGATAATAAACGATTATCATGAACAAGGAAATATAATAATAACTAATTTATTATTCCCTCTAGGGCATATTTCCAACAGTCTCCCACTTGCACTAGAGTCAATAATCCAGTTCACATCGTTATGTGATTGCAATGATTCCAACACCCATGGGGTTTGATCATATCTCGCTTGTGAGAGAGGTTACTAGTCAACGGGTCTGAATCTTTCAGATCCGTGTGTGCTTTACAAATATCTATGTCATCTCCTAGATGCAGCTACCACGCTCTATTTGGAGCTATTCCAAATAACTGTTCTACTATACGAATCCAGTTTACTACTCAGAATAATCTGGATTAGTGTCAAAGCTTGCATCGGCGTAACCCTTTACGACGAACTCTTTTACCACCTCCATAATCGAGAAAATTCCTCAGTCCACTAGTTACCAAGGATAACCTTGACCGCTGTCTTGTGATCCATTCCTGGATCACTCTTGTACCCCTTGACTGACTCATGGCAAGGCACACTTCAGATGCGGTACACAGCATAGCATACTGTAGAGCCTACGTCTAAGCATAGGGGACGACCTTCGTCCTTTCTCTCTCTTCTGCCGTGGTCAGGTCTTGAGTCTTACTCAATACTCACACGTGTAATACAGCCAAGAACTCCTTCTTTGCTGATCTATTTTGAATTCCTTCAAAATCTTGTCACGGTATGTATTCATTTGAAAGTACTATTAAGCGATTTTGATCTATCCTTATAGATCTTGATGCTCAATGTTCAAGTAGCTTAATCCAGGTTTTCCATTGAAAAACACTTTTCAAATAACCCTATATGCTTTCCAGAAATTCTACATCATTTCTGATCAACAATATGTCAACAACATATACTCATCAGAAATTCTATAGTGCTCCCACTCACTTCTTTGGAAATACAAGTTTCTCATAAACTTTGTATAAACCCAAATTCTTTGATCATCTCATCAAAGTGTACATTCCAACTCCGAGATGCTTACTCCAGTCCTTAGAAGGATTGCTGGGGCTTTGCATACTTGTTAGCATCTTTCAGGATCGACAAAATCTTCTGGTTTTATCACATACAACCTTTCCTCAAGAACAAGGAAACAATATTTTGACATCCTATCTGCAAGATTTCATAAATAATGCAGTACCTGCTAATTCCAACAGACTCTTAGCATCGCTACGAGTGAGAAAGTCTCATCGTAGTCAACTCCTTGAACTTGTCGGGAAACATCTTAATGACAAGTCGAGCTTTCTTAATGGTGACATTTACCATCATTGTCCGTCTTCCTTTTAAAATCCATCTGTACTCAACAGCCTCACGACCATCGAGCCGTTCTGCCAAAGTCTACACTTTGTTTTCATACATGGATCCTCTCTCAGATTTTATGGCCTCGAGCCATTCATCGGAATCCGAGCCCACCATCACTTCTCCATAGCTTGTAGGTTCATTGTTGTCTAGCAACATGACGTCCAAGACAGGATTACGTACCACTCTGAAGTAGTACGCATCCTTGTCATCCTACGAGGTTTGGGAGTGACTTGATCCGAAGTCTCATGATCACTACCATAAGCTTCCACTTCAATTGGTGTAGGTGCCATAGGAACAACTCATGTGCCCTGCTACACAGTAGTTGAAGTGACGGTTCAATAACCTCATCAAGTCTCCACCATCCTCCCACTCAATTCTTTTGAGAGAAACTTTTCCTCGAGAAAGGACATATCTCCATTCGTGAAAATGTTCAAGATGGAGACATAGAAATTTGTAAAGTGCACACAGATCTGAATGTCGCAGATCCGTTGACTAAACCTCTCCCTAAGGCAAAACAAGATCAGCACCAGAACTCTATGGGTGTTCGATTCATCACAATGTAACTAGATTATTGACTCTAGTGCAAGTGGGAGACTGTTGGAAATATGCCCTAGAGGCAATAATAAAAGCATTATTATTATATTTCCTTATTCATGATAATTGTCCTTATTCGTGCTATAATTGTGTTATCCGGAAATCGTAATACATGTGTGAATAACAGACAACAACATGTCCCTGTAAGCCTCTAGTTGACTAGCTCGTTGATCAATAGATAGTCATGGTTTCCTGACTATGGGCATTGGATGTCAATGATAACGAGATCACATCATTAGGAGAATGATGTGATGGACGAGACCCAATCCTAAACATAGCATAAGATCGCATAGTTCGTTTGCTAGAGTTTTCCAATGTCAAGTATCCTTTCCTTAGACCATGAGATCGTGTAACTCCCGGATACCGTAGGAGTGCTTTGGGTGTGCCAAATGTCACAACGTAACTGGGTGACTATAAAGGTATACTACGGGTATCTCCGAAAGTATCTGTTGGGTTGACACGGATCGAGACTGGGATTTGTCACTCCGCTTGACGGAGAGGTATCACCGGGCCCTCTCGGTAATGCATCATCATAATGAGCTCAATGTGATCAAAGTGTTTGATCAAGGGATCATGCATTACGGTACGAGTAAAGTGACTTGCCGGTAACGAGATTGAACGAGGTATTGGGATACCGACGATCGAATCTCGGGCAAGTAAAATACCGATTGACAAAGGGAATCGTATACGGGATTAATTGAATCCTCGACATCGTGGTTCATCCGATGAGATCATCGTGGAGCATGTGGGAGCCAACATGGGTATCCAGATCCCGCTGTTGGTTATTGCCCGAGAGCCGTCTCGGTCATCTCTGCATGTCTCCCGAACCCGTAGGGTCTACACACTTAAGGTTCGGTGACGCTAGGGTTGTGAAGATATGTATATGCAGTAACCCGAATGTTGTTCGGAGTCCCGGATGAGATCCCGGACGTCACGAGGAGTTTCAGAATGGTCCGGAGGTAAAGAATTATATATAGGAAGTGCTGTTTTGGCCATCGAGACAAGTTTCGGGGTTATCGGTATTGTACCGGGACCACCGGAGGGTCCCGGGGGGTCCACCGGGTGGGGCCACCTGCCTCGGGGGGGCACATGGGCTCTAGGGGGTGCGCCTTGGACTACATGGGTCAAGGGGAACCAGCCCAAAGAGGCCCATGTGCCTAGGGTTTCAAAGGGAAGGAGTCCCACAAGGGGAAGGCACCTCCTAGGTGCCTTAGGGGGGAGGGAAACCTCCCCTTGGCCGCCGCCCCAAGGAGATTGGATCTCCTAGGGCCAGCGCCCCCCCTTGGCCCTCCTATATAAAGGGGGGAGGGGGCAGCCGCACCCCTGGTCCTTGGCGCCTCCCTCTCCCTCTCCAACACCTCCTCCTCCGTAGAGCACGGCGAAGCCCTGCCGGAGTACTGTAGCTCCACCATCACCACGCCGTCGTGCTGCTGCTGGAGCCATCTTCCTCAACCTCTCCTTTGCCTTGCTGGATCAAGAAGAAGGAGACGTTACGCTGACCGTACGTGTGTTGAACGCGGAGGTGCCGTCCGTTCGGTGCTAGGATCTCCGGTGATTTGGATCACGTCGTGTACGACTACCTCATCCCCGTTCGTTGAATGCTTCCGCTCGCGATCTACAAGTGGTATGTAGATGCAATCTCTCTCCCATGACTCGTTGCTTAGATGAACTCATAGATGGATCTTGGTGAAACCGTAGGAAAAGTTTTAATTTTCTGCAACGTTCCCCAACAGTGGCATCATGAGCTAGGTCTATGCGTAGTTCTCTATTGCACGAGTAGAACACAATTTGTTGTGGGCGTAGATGTTGTCAACTTTCTTGCCGCTACTAGTCTTATCTTGCTTCAGCGGTATTGTGGGATGAAGCGGCCCGGACCAACCTTACACGTACGCTTACGTGAGACTGGTTCCACCGACTAACATGCACTAGTTGCATAAGGTGGCTGGCGGGTGTCTGTCTCTCCCACTTTAGTTGGAGCGGATTCGATGAAAAGGGTCCTTATGAAGGGTAAATAGAAGTTGACAAATCACGTTGTGGCTTTTACGTAGGTAAGAAAACGTTCTTGCTAGAACCCTAATTCAGCCACGTAATACTTGCAACAACAATTAGAGGACGTCTAACTTGTTTTTGCAGCAAGTGCTTTGTGATATGATATGGCCAAAGTTGTGATGAATGATGAATGATATATATGTGATGTATGAGATGTTCATGCTATTGTAATAGGAATCACGACTTGCATGTCGATGAGTATGACAACCGGCAGGAGCCATAGGAGTTGTCTTTATTTTTTGTATGACCTGCGTGTCATTGAGAAACGCCATGTAAATTACTTTACTTTATTGCTAAACGCGTTAGCCATAGTAGTAGAAGTAATAGTTGGCGAGCAACTTCATGGAGACACGATGATGGAGATCATGATGATGGAGATCATGGTGTCAAGCCGGTGACAAGATGATCATGGAGCCCCAAGATGGAGATCAAAGGAGCTATGTGATATTGGCCATATCATGTCACGTTTATTATTTGATTGCATGTGATGTTTATCATGTTTTGCATCTTGTTTACTTAGAACGACGGTAGTAAATAAGATGATCCCTCATAATAATTTCAAGAAGTGTTCCCCCTAACTGTGCACCGTTGCGACAGTTCGTTGTTTCGAAGCACCACATGATGATCGGGTGTGATAGATTCTAACGTTCACATACAACGGGTGTAAGACAGATTTACACATGCAAACACTTAGGTTGACTTGACGAGCCTAGCATGTACAGACATGGCCTCGAAACACAGAAGACCGAAAGGTCGAGCATGAGTCGTATAGAAGATACGATCAACATGAAGATGTTCACCAATGTTGACTAGTCCGTCTCACGTGATGATCGGACACGGCCTAGTTGACTTGGATCATGTAATACTTAGATGACTAGAAGAGGGATGTCTATCTAAGTGGGAGTTCATTAAATAATTTGATTAAGATGAACTTTATTATCATGAACTTAGTCTAAAATATTTACAATATGTCTTGTAGATCAAATGGCCAACGTAGTCCTCAACTTCAACGCGTTCCTAGAGAAAACCAAGCTGAAAGACGATGGCAGCAACTATACGGACTGGGTCCGGAACCTGAGGATCATCCTCACAGCTGCCAAGAAAGATTATGTCCTACGAACACCGCTGGGTGACGCACCTGTTCTCCCTGCAGAACAAGACGTTATGAACGCTTGGCAGTCACGTTCCGATGATTACTCCCTCGTTCAATGCGGCATGCTTTACAGCTTAGAGCCGGGGCTCCAAAAGCGTTTTGAGAGATATGGAGCATATGAGATGTTCGAAGAGCTGAAAATGGTTTTCCAAGCTCATGCCCGGGTCGAGAGATATGAAGTCTCCGACAAATTCTTTAGCTGTAAGATGGAGGAAAATAGCTCTGTCAGTGAACACATACTCAAGATGTCTGGGTTGCACAACCGCTTGACTCAACTGGAAGTTAATCTCCCAGATGAAGCGGTCATTGACAGAATCCTCCAGTCGCTTCCACCTAGCTACAAGAGCTTTGTGATGAACTACAACATGCAGGGGATGGTAAAGACCATTCCTGAGGTATATGCTATGCTGAAATCAGCAGAGGTAGAAATCAAGAAGGAACATCAAGTGTTGATGGTGAATAAAACCACTAAGTTCAAGAAGGGCAAGGGTAAAAAGAACTTCAAGAAGGACGGCAAGGAAGTTGCCGCGCCCGGTAAGCAAGTTGCCGAGAAGAAGCCAAAGAATGGACCCAAGCCCGAGACTGAGTGTTTTTATTGCAAGGGAAGTGGTCACTGGAAGCGGAACTGCCCCAAATACTTAGCGGACAAGAAGGCCGGCAAAACAAAAGGTATATGTGATATACATGTAATTGATGTGTACCTTACCAGTACTCGTAGTAGCTCTTGGGTATTTGATACCGGTGCAGTTGCTCACATTTGTAACTCAAAACAGGAGCTGCGGAATAAACGGAGACTGGCGAAGGACGAGGTGACGATGCGCGTCGTGAATGGTTCCAAGGTCGATGTGATCGCCGTCGGCACGCTACCTCTGCATTTACCTACGGGATTAGTTTTAAACCTCAATAATTGTTATTTAGTGCCAAGTTTGAACATGAACATTGTGTCTGGATCTCGTTTAATTCGAGATGGCTACTCATTTAAATCCAAGAATAATGGTTGTTCTATTTATATGAGAGATATGTTTTATGGTCATGCTCCGATGGTTAATGGTTTATTCTTAATGAATCTCGTACGTGATGATACACATATTCATAGTGTGAATACCAAAAGAGTTAAAGTTGATAACAATAGTCCCACATATTTGTGGCACTGCCGCCTTGGTCACATAGGTGTCAAACGCATGAAGAAGCTCCATGCAGATGGACTTTTAGAGTCTCTTGATTATGAATCATTTGACACGTGCGAACCATGCCTCATGGGTAAAATGACCAAGACTCCGTTCTCAGGAACAATGGAGCGAGCAACCAACTTATTGGAAATCATACATACCGATGTGTGCGGTCCAATGAGTGTTGAGGCTCGCGGTGGCTATCGTTATGTTCTCACCCTCACTGATGACTTGAGTAGATATGGGTATATCTACTTAATGAAACACAAGTCTGAGACCTTTGAAAAGTTCAAGGAATTTCAGAGTGAGGTTGAAAATCAACGTGATAGAAAGATCAAGTTTGTACGATCAGATCATGGAGGAGAATACTTGAGTCACGAATTTGGCACACACTTAAGAAAATGTGGAATAGTTTCACAACTCACGCCGCCTGGAACACCTCAGCGTAATGGTGTGTCCGAACGTCGTAATCGCACTCTATTAGATATGGTGCGATCTATGATGTCTCTTACCGATTTACCGCTATCTTTTTGGGGCTATGCTTTAGAGACTGCCGCATTCACTTTAAATAGGGCTCCGTCGAAATCCGTTGAGACGACACCGTATGAATTATGGTTTGGGAAGAAACCTAAGCTGTCGTTTCTAAAAGTTTGGGGATGCGATGCTTATGTCAAGAAACTTCAACCTGAAAAGCTCGAACCCAAGTCGGAAAAATGCGTCTTCATAGGATACCCTAAAGAAACTATTGGGTATACCTTCTACCTCAGATCCGAAGGCAAGATCTTTGTTGCCAAGAATGGATCCTTTCTAGAGAAAGAGTTTCTCTCGAAAGAAGTAAGTGGGAGGAAAGTAGAACTTGATGAAGTGTTACCTCTTGAACCGGAAAATGGCGAAACTCAAGAAAACGTTCCTGAGGTGCCTGCACCGACTAGAGAGGAAATTAATGATGATGATCAAGATACTTCTAATCAAGCTCCTACTGAAATTCGAAGGTCCACAAGGACACGTTCCGCACCAGAGTGGTACGGCAACCCTGTCTTGGAAATCATGTTGTTAGACAATGGTGAACCTTCGAACTATGAGGAAGCAATGGCGGGCCTGGATTCCGACAAATGGCTAGAAGCCATGAAATCCGAGATAGGATCCATGTATGAAAACGAAGTATGGACTTTGACTGACTTGCCCGTAGAGCGGCGAGCCATAGAAAATAAATGGATCTTTAAGAAGAAGACAGACGCGGATGGTAATGTAACCATCTATAAAGCTCGGCTTGTCGCTAAGGGTTATCGACAAGTTCAAGGGGTTGACTACGATGAGACTTTCTCACCGGTAGCGAAGCTGAAGTCCGCCCGAATCATGTTAGCAATTGCCGCATTCTACGATTATGAAATATGGCAAATGGACGTCAAAACGGCATTCCTTAATGGTTTCCTTAAGGAAGAATTGTATATGATGCAGCCGGAAGGTTTTGTCGATCCTAAGAATGCTGACAAGGTGTGCAAGCTCCAACGCTCGATTTATGGGCTGGTGCAAGCATCTCGGAGTTGGAACATTCGCTTTGATGAGATGATCAAAGCGTTTGGGTTTACGCAGACTTATGGAGAAGCCTGCGTTTACAAGAAAGTGAGTGGGAGCTCTGTAGCATTTCTCATACTATATGTAGATGACATACGTTTGATGGGAAATGATATAGAACTCTTGGACAGCATTAAGGCCTATTTGAATAAGAGTTTTTCAATGAAGGACCTTGGAGAAGCTGCTTATATATTAGGCATCAAGATATATAGAGATAAATCAAGACGCCTCATAGGTCTTTCACAAAGCACATACCTTGATAAGATATTGAAGAAGTTCAATATGGATCAATCTAAGAAGGGGTTCTTACCTGTGTTACAAGGTGTGAAATTGAGCTCAGCTCAATGTCCGACCACGGCAGAAGATATAAAAGAGATGAGTATCATCCCCTATGCCTCAGCCATAGGTTCTATTATGTATGCCATGCTGTGTACCAGACCTGATGTAAACCTTGCCGTAAGTTTGGTAGGAAGGTAACAAAGTAATCCCGGCAAGGAACACTGGACAGCGGTCAAGAATATCCTGACGTACCTGAAAAGGACTAAGGAATTTTTTCTCGTTTATGGAGGTGACGAAGGGCTCGTCGTAAAGGGTTACGTCGACGCTAGCTTCGACACAGATCTGGATGACTCTAAGTCACAAACCGGATACGTGTATATTTTGAATGGTGGGGCAGTGAGCTGGTGCAGTTGCAAGCAGAGCGTCGTGGCGGGATCTACATGTGAATCGGAGTACATGGCAGCCTCGGAGGCAGCACATGAAGCAATTTGGGTGAAGGAGTTCATCACCGACCTCGGAGTCATACCCAATGCGTCGGGGCCAATCAAACTCTTCTGTGACAACACTGGAGCTATTGCACTTGCCAAGGAGCCCAGGTTTCACAAGAAGACCAGGCACATCAAGCATCGCTTCAACTCCATTCGTGAAAATGTTCAAGATGGAGACATAGAAATTTGTAAAGTGCACACGGATCTGAATGTCGCAGATCCGTTGACTAAACCTCTCCCTAAGGCAAAACATGATTAGCACCAGAACTCTATGGGTGTTGTAACGCCCGTGAAAAAATAAATTATGCAAAGTAGTATAGTAGTAATATTTTAAGCCAATTATAGAGATTATCGGATGGATTGATAGCTTGCACTAATAATATATATGATGAATGCCACTGTTTAAGAATTAGTAGTAGTTGCTTAGAACCCAAATGCATGTACACGTACTGGTCTGGGCAGACTTTTATTTTTTTTCTTTCCCTTAATTTGTGAGAAGTGTTAGACCAGATATTTTGCTCAACAAGTAGCTGGCTGTAGGAAGGGTCGAGGAGGCAACTGAAAATAAAATGTTAGTAAATGGAAATGATATTGCTGCTGACTCAGGTACAGGCCAGCAAGCTTATCTATTCCTGTTGTCAGACATACGTGTCAATTAGAGCAATTTTACTTAGTGGCAATTAAAATAAAGCTGTGTGTAGAAGAGCCCGGATGGGTGATAGATATTTTAGATCACCGCATGCATTGCTGTCCCTTGCACGGCTGCACGCCTATATAAAGGGCCAAGGGCCGGGTAGCTGGACCTCACACCACAACCATTGTCTCTTTTCACTAGAGGTAGTAGTAGTAGAGTCGTAGCTACTGGTGTAGAGCAGGCGTTAGAAATCTTGCCGCTGTGTCGAGAGAATCAGGAGAAGGCAAGCATGCGTTCCATCTAGCTTCTCTAGATGTCCTGCTCCTTCTCTTTCTTTACTCATGCCATGCCGCTGTTGCTAGTACTTCTCTATATAGCTAGTCTGTAGCACTATTTTTGTTGTTAATTCTTTCACATCAGCTAGTGGTCTTTGTACAGTACGCATGGTGGTTTGGTTCTGCATGCTAGTTGAGAAAGATGCATGCGTCCTATCTTACAAGAACTCCTCTAGATTATTTTGTCTTTTCTTTCTTTCTATCTTGTACCACATGTCTTGTTCTGACTAAGTATGCCTCACTTCTACTTGTTGGACCTGTACACTCGTTATGCTAAGAATAGCACATGCAAGACTAGCTAATCTTGTGCAGAAGCTAGAGATGATATATTGGTGATCTTTTGAGAAAATTTTCCTCTTCTAATGTTCCAGTCCTAATGAAAAATCTAAATCTAAGGCATCACGACGGCAAAAACATTGTACCGGTCACAGTACAGGTATGGGACTGTTGAGGTTCTCCGCCAAGAACGACACCCGTTCGGAAGCGTGTCGATGATGGATCCATAGGAGCGATCGACACTAGTACGGTCGGGTAGTCGGGTCTTTGCGGGTAAAAGAATCTTGCCCAACTAGAGCCTGTGTGGTTCCAGTTAAGACTGTTGACGTCGGAGTACCCCTCTTAAGAGTGTAAAAGCGTGTAATTTCACCCCTGTGACTCCCGGGTCGGGAAGCTTGCGGTCATGTGTGATGCCAAAATTATTATTCCTAAGCACATCTTTATTTTCTCTACCATTCTTGTTTCTTTTCTTTTCTTACGGCTAATCCACATACTTGCTTCCGGTGTCACATATTTTCCCTGCTACATGTGTGTTTGCTGAGTATGTTATCATACTCATTCTTGCTATCTTATTTATTTTTGCAGAGATGAGAAATGGAAATGATGGTGAACAGTAGAAGTAGTACTACGGGAGGGGATGAAATAAAGAAACTTGCATGCATGTACTAGCAAGAACACTTGTAGTCGTTCCTATGATGATGAATAAATGTTCCCAGTGTACTACCTTTGTTAACCTGATGGCCTAACATGCTTATAAATTTGAATTGAATTTATAAGCATGTGGCAACTGTCACTGCTATGTTTTGGGGCGTGACAATTTAAATGGCATCAGAGCCAGGTTAATAATAATAATAACTTGATAAATACACACCAATGTGGGATTAATTAAGGGGTAGTATAGGTGCGTAAGATAGGAACGACTTATCGGTTGAATGTTTTATTTTGTTTGCTTAGTTAGCAATTTTGTCAAGTTTGTTTCTTTAAAACTGATCCATGTATTGAAAACAGGGATGGATGAGGCAGTCATCTTCCATCTCAACTTTGTCAAAATCCTTGAGGTTGTAACTGAGCACTTCGAGTTAGACCCACCGGTGATCTCTGCGGTTGAGCGTACTGACGGTGTAGGGTACCAAGGCGCGGTGCATGTGCAGCTCAATCAAGATGATGAGAACTGTTACAAAGTAATTTATGGGTATGGTGAAGATGCTGTAGATGCAAGCAATATTGCGGCACGTGAGGCGCTGAAGTTTCTTCATCATTTTCTGAACTTTTCCTTGGTGGATCTGCACATGTATGAGTACTGGGAGGTGGTACTATCAATGGTACAGAGGGAACAGCAGCATCGCATGGAGATGGCGCAACTCCATCAGTACCATGAAGCTTGCAGGCGGGAGGAACTGGAAAGGCTGGAGCAGGAGCATAATGAGTGTGTTTATGAAATCAAGCATGATTTTGAACTGGAGATAGAAGACAGGGATTGTTGGCTCGAGCTGGGGGAGCACAAGAACAAGAAACTGAAGCAAGAGCGTGATATGCTGGAGGAGATGACAAACAAGCAAGAGAGTCAGCTTATGGAGCTAAGGGCGGAGAACAGGAGCCTGCGTGACAAGCTTCTGGCGCAGGAGAGCGAGGCAAACAGTGGTGCTTAGATATAGGACAGGAGTACTAGTTGCTAGCCTTAAATAAAATAATAGTATGGATAGTAGTACCGATGGTGATGGATGTAACCAGTGGATGGTAGTAGACTTTTGTGTAGGTATATGACTAGCTAGAACTAGCCTTTGTGACAACACTAGCTCAGTTGTCAGTAGTTGATGCATGCAAGGATAGGAATAGTCGTTGGCAGCAACACATCTAGCGGCTCGGATGTGTAATTTTGGTTGTACTACTGCCATTCCCTAGTAATCATGTGGACTTAGTATAAACTGGTGTGTGATCTAATATAATTAATTTTGTTTTTTTACATGCGTAGATGGCTGGTAATAATGGAGATTTTTCTGCATCACAAACCGGTGGTAGCAGAGATGCGCTAGCAGCTGTAACCGAGCAATCACTTCCAAATGAGTTGCTCTTAAGCATATTACGTCAACAGGAACAAACTCAAATGAGGCAAACTGAAATTCTGGAACATCTGGTGCAGCAATCAGCTAAAGGGAAGGAATTATCTGATGGAGAAAAACCGGGTGGACTACGCGAGTTTCAACGACTTAAGCCACCTTCTTTTCTTGGTAGTGCAAACCCGTTGGAAGCTGAGGATTGGCTAACAGAAATAGAGAAAAATTTCGATGCCATGCGCTGTCCTGATGAAGAGAAAGTCACGTTAGCCACATTTATGTTGCAAGGTGGGGCGTTTGATTGGTGGTCCGTGCATAAAAAGAAGTATCCTGAGGATCATGTGTTCACATGGAAGCCATTTAAAGAAGAGTTTTATAGGAAATATTTTCCGGAAAGTGTTCAAAGAAAAATGGAGTTAGCATTTCTACAGTTAAAGCAGGATCAGAAGTCAGTCGCTGAGTATGAAATAGAATTTTCTAGACTTGCTCGTTATGCTTCTGTCTATGCCCAGGACGATGAAGCTAAGGCTCGACGTTTCGCGCACGGACTTCGTCAACCAATTAAAGCACGAGTAGAGGTATTCGAACTCAAATCTTTTCGAGATGTTGCTAACAAGGCATTAACTGTAGAACAAGCATATGTGGAAGAGCAAGAGGAAGTGGAGCAACAATGTAAGAAGGTCAAGGTTGATCATGGAAATCAAGGGAATACACAGAGAAAAATGCAACATAATTGGCGTCCAAACAACCGCCCGATACCACAGCCCAGAGGTAATAATTGTGTTATTTGTCACGGAAATCACACAGCTTTTCAGTGTGAGTATCGTCGAGGAAAGTGCTTCGGGTGTGGCAAGGAGGGACACATGATCGGCCAATGCCGCAACTCACCGAATCAGATTGTGCCAAAACCCATCACTCCTAAGTTTTTACCTGCACCTCAAGCTCCACTTTATTTACCTGCACCCCCTACTAGCTCTAGTGGACCCTCACAACGCATGAATAGTTATCCTGGAAAGAAGCAAGCAAACTCACGTGCAAAGGTGAATCATTTAACTCAGCATGATGCAGAAGAGGACAACAACGTGATAACAGGTACACTTCAAGTATGCTCACACAATGCATTCACTTTATTTGATATGGGTGCTACACATTCATTTATATCCTCAAAATTTATCAATAGTCATGGATTAGAAAGTACCCCTTTGAGGAAAAGGATATATGTGGAATCCCCGATGACAGAAGTAATAGCTAAGAACATTTGTGTTGCATATCCTATAGTAATAAGAGGGCAAGAATTTTTGGTTGATTTAATAGTACTAGATATGCATGATTTTGATATCATACTGGGCATGAATTGGCTAGCTAAGAACCAAGCAAACATAGATTGTCAGAGAAAACGGGTGATAATTCATGTACCTGGTCAGCGTAAAATCATTTATCAAGCACGGCCTAAAAATTTTGACTGCTCTTTTAGCATGAATTTAGAAGTGAAAGAGAAAGATATCAAAGAAATACCAGTCGTTAGAAATTTTCCTGATGTTTTTCCAAGTGACTTGCCTGGATTACCACCGGATCGAGAAATTGAGTTCAGTATAAATTTGACTCCTGGTACGGCTCCTATCTCAAAGAGTCCGTACAGAATGTCACCCGCCGAACTAAGAGAATTAAAGAGGCAGATTAAGGAGCTAGAGGAAAAACAATTCATTAGACCTAGCATGTCACCATGGGGTGCTCCGGTGTTGTTTGTGAAAAAGAAGGACGGGAGTTGGCGACTTTGTGTGGATTATCGGGAGCTAAACAAGGTAACTATTAAGAACCGATATCCATTACCTAGAATTGATGATCTGTTTGATCAATTACAAGGATCGCGAGTATTTTCAAAGATAGATTTGCAGTCAGGGTATCATCAGCTAAAAATAAAGGATGGCGATATTCCAAAAACAGCATTCCGCACAAGATATGGACATTATGAGTACGTTGTTATGCCATTCGGATTAACAAATGCTCCCGCGGCCTTCATGGACTTGATGAACCGTGTGTTCAGACCTTTTTTGGATCAGTTTGTGGTTGTATTTATTGATGATATTTTGATTTATTCGAAGACAGAAGAAGAGCACGCTCAACATCTAGAAATAGTCCTTCAGACGTTAAGGAAGCATAAATTATATGCAAAATTGAAGAAATGTGACTTCTGGTTAAATAAGGTACCTTTTCTAGGACACATTATTTCAGGAGAAGGAATATCACCAGATACAACAAAAATTCAGGCAGTAGTAAATTGGAGGAGGCCAACGACTGTAACAGAAATAAGAAGTTTCTTGGGATTAGCAGGTTATTACCGAAGATTCATCAAAGGCTTTGCACAGCTAGCAGCACCATTGACACGACTCACTCGAAAGGGGACAAAATTCATTTGGGATGAAAAATGTGAAGAGAACTTCCAAGAATTAAAACAGCGATTGGTGACGGCCCCAGTTCTAGCAGTACCAATCAGTGGAATTGGATTTACAATTTTCTGTGATGCTTCAAAAGTAGGCTTGGGTTGTGTGCTTATGCAAAACAATAAGGTAATTGCATATGCATCTCGACAGTTAAAGACACATGAGAAAAATTATCCAACTCATGATTTGGAATTGGGTGCTGTTATTTTTGCATTAAAAATATGGAGGCATTATTTGTATGGAGAACGCTGTGAAATTTTTACGGACCATAAGAGCCTGAAATACATATTCACCCAGAAGGAATTAAACATGCGGCAACGAAGGTGGTTAGAATTACTTAAGGATTATGATATCAACATAAATTACCATCCAGGTAAAGCTAACGTTGTTGCTGATGCACTTAGTAGAAAGGCTGATTGCAACATGGCATGTCTAATCACTACACAAAAAGACATTTTGAGGGATTTGGAAAAACTGGGTATAGAAGTATATGTACGTGATTCAACTAGCACTGTTATGGCATTACAAGTCAAACCTGATCTGCAAGACAAAATTCGGATGAAGCAAATGGATGACCCCTTTCTTTTGAACCTCCGAAAGGGAATAGAACAAGGAAAACCATCAGAGTTTCATATACGAAGTGATGAGTCTGTATGGCTGAGAAACCGCATATGTGTCCCTGACCAGTCAGATTTAAAGTTGGAAATTATGCAAGAGGCACACTCCACACCATACACTGTGCACCCAGGGAGCACA
This sequence comes from Aegilops umbellulata, assembly GCA_032464435.1. Lineage (NCBI taxonomy): Eukaryota > Viridiplantae > Streptophyta > Magnoliopsida > Poales > Poaceae > Aegilops > Aegilops umbellulata. The sequence continues at coordinate 368,774,281 of CP136055.1, read as the reverse complement.
AAGATGTATCATGACATTAAAGGAAAATTTTGGTGGCCCAATATGAAGAGAGAAATTGCAAAATTTGTTCTAGAATGTCCAATATGTCAGCAAGTAAAGGTAGACCATCAAAAACCAGCCGGTCTTCTACAACCTTTAAATATTCCCACCTGGAAATGGGAAGAAATCAACATGGATTTTGTCACGGGTTTACCCCGGACTTCTGCGGGATACGATGCAATATGGGTCATAGTGGACAGATTGACCAAAGTGGCACAATTTATTCCGATAAAGAAAACATTTTCTCTTGAAAGATTAGCTAAAATATATATCAAGGAGATAGTAGCCAATTATGGAGTTCCTGTTGACATTACTTCTGATCGAGATCCAAGGTTCGTCTCAAGATTTTGGAAAATTTTACATAAGGCATTGGGAACAAAGTTAAATTTTAGTACAGCGTATCATCCTCAATCCGATGGACAGTCAGAACGAGTTATACAAAGATTGGAGGATATGTTGCGAGCAAGTGTGTTGGACTTTAAAGAAAAATGGGATGAAGCACTTCCTTTGGTCAAATTCGCATATAATAATAGTTATCAATCAAGTATTAAAATGGCTCCTTATGAAGCATTATATGGCAAGAGGTGTCGATCTCCAATCTGTTGGGAAGAAATTGGAGAGAGGAAATATTTAGGCCCAGAATTGGTCCAACAAGCCGAGGAAAAATTATGCATTATTCGTGAGCATCTAAAGGCAGCACAGAGTCGACAAAAGACTCAAGCGGATAAGAAGCGCAGAGAAGTTGAGTTTAAGGCAGGAGATTTTGTCTATCTGAAAGTTTCTCCAAAGAAAGGGACGAGACGGTTTGGGCTACGCGGAAAATTGAGTCCAAGATACGTCGGACCATTTCAAATAATTAATAAAGTTGGAGCTGTCGCTTATCGTTTGGAATTACCCCCAAATTTATCCGGGATACACAACGTGTTTCATGTATCCACTTTAAAAAAATGTGAATTTCCACCAAAAACAGTAGAATTATCACTCACGAAGCTCCAACCAGATCTATCCTATGAAGAGCACCCGATAAAGATTTTGGATGTCAAGGATAGGGTAATGAGAAAAAGGACCATTCGGTTTGTAAAAGTCCAATGGAGCAATCACACAGAAGATGAGGCGACTTGGGAGAAGGAAGATGAATTGCGTGCATGTTTTCCTCATCTTCAGTTTACGGGTAACTAAATTTCGAGGACGAAATTTCTATAAGTAAGGGAGGATGTAACGCCCGTGAAAAAATAAATTATGCAAAGTAGTATAGTAGTAATATTTTAAGCCAATTATAGAGATTATCGGATGGATTGATAGCTTGCACTAATAATATATATGATGAATGCCACTGTTTAAGAATTAGTAGTAGTTGCTTAGAACCCAAATGCATGTACACGTACTGGTCTGGGCAGACTTTTATTTTTTTTCTTTCCCTTAATTTGTGAGAAGTTTTAGACCAGATATTTTGCTCAACAAGTAGCTGGCTGTAGGAAGGGTCGAGGAGGCAACTGAAAATAAAATGTTAGTAAATGGAAATGATATTGCTGCTGACTCAGGTACAGGCCAGCAAGCTTATCTATTCCTGTTGTCAGACATACGTGTCAATTAGACCAATTTTACTTAGTGGCAATTAAAATAAAACTGTGTGTAGAAGAGCCCGGATGGGTGGTAGATATTTTAGATCACTGCATGCATTGTTGTCCCTTGCACGGCTGCACGCCTATATAAAGGGCCAAGGGCCGGGTAGCTGGACCTCACACCACAACCATTGTCTCTTTTCACTAGAGGTAGTAGTAGTAGAGCCGTAGCTACTGGTGTAGAGCAGGCGTTAGAAATCTTGCCGCTGTGTCGAGAGAATTAGGAGAAGGCAAGCATGCGTTCCATCTAGCTTCTCTAGATGTCCTGCTCCTTCTCTTTCTTTACTCATGCCATGCCGCTGTTGCTAGTACTTCTCTATATAGCTAGTCTGTAGCACTATTTTTGTTGTTAATTCTTTCACATCAGCTAGTGGTCTTTGTACAGTACGCATGGTGGTTTGGTTCTGCATGCTAGTTGAGAAAGATGCATGCGTCCTATCTTCCAAAAACTCCTCTAGATTATTTTGTCTTTTCTTTCTTTCTATCTTGTACCACATGTCTTGTTCTGACTAAGTATGCCTCACTTCTACTTGTTGGACCTGTACACTCGTTATGCTAAGAATAGCACATGCAAGACTAGCTAATCTTGTGCAGAAGCTAGAGATGATATATTGGTGATCTTTTGAGAAAATTTTCCTCTTCTAATGTTCCAGTCCTAATGAAAAATCTAACTCTAAGGCATCACGACGGCAAAAACATTGTACCGGTCACAGTACAGGTATGGGACTGTTGAGGTTCTCCGCCAAGAACGACACCCGTTCCGAAGCGTGTCGATGATGGATCCATAGGAGCGATCGACACTAGTAAGGTCGGGTAGTCGGGTCTTTGCGGGTAAAAGAATCTTGCCCAACTAGAGCATGTGTGGTTCCAGTTGAGACTGTTGACGTCAGAGTACCCCTCTTAAGAGTGTAAAAGCGTGTAATTTCACCCCTTTGACTCCCGGGTCGGGAAGCTTGCGGTCATGTGTGATGCCAAAATTATTATTCCTAAGCACATCTTTATTTTCTCTACCATTCTTGTTTCTTTTCTTTTCTTACGGCTAATCCATATACTTGCTTCCGGTGTCACATATTTTCCCTGCTACATGTGTGTTTGCTGAGTATGTTATCATACTCATTCTTGCTATCTTATTTATTTTTGCAGAGATGAGAAATGGAAATGATGGTGAACAGTAGAAGTAGTACTACGGGAGGGGATGAAATAAAGAAACTTGCATGCATGTACTAGCAAGAACACTTGTAGTCGTTCCTATGATGATGAATAAATGTTCCCAGTGTACTACCTTTGTTAACCTGATGGCCTAACATGCTTATAAATTTGAATTGAATTTATAAGCATGTGGCAATTGTCACTGCTATGTTTTGGGGCGTGACAGGTGTTCGATTCATCACAATGTAACTAGATTATTGACTCTAGTGCAAGTGGGAGACTGTTGGAAATATGCCCTAGAGGCAATAATAAAAGCATTATTATTATATTTCCTTATTCATGATAATTGTCTTTATTCGTGCTATAATTATGTTATCCGGAAATCATAATACATGTGTGAATAACAGACAACAACATGTCCCTAGTAAGCCTCTAGTTGACTAGCTCGTTGATCAATAGATAGTCATGGTTTCCTGACTATGGGCATTGGATGTCAATGATAACGAGATCACATCATTAGGAGAATGATGTGATGGACGAGACCCAATCCTAAACATAGCATAAGATCGCATAGTTCGTTTGCTAGAGTTTTCCAATGTCAAGTATCCTTTCCTTAGACCATGAGATCGTGTAACTCCCGGATACCGTAGGAGTGCTTTGGGTGTGCCAAATGTCACAACGTAACTGGGTGACTATAAAGGTATACTACGGGTATCTCCGAAAGTATCTGTTGGGTTGACACGGATCGAGACTGGGACTTGTCACTCCGCTTGACGGAGAGGTATCACCGGGCCCTCTCGGTAATGCATCATCATAATGAGCTCAATGTGATCAAAGTGTTTGATCACGGGATCATGCATTACGATACGAGTAAAGTGACTTGCCGGTAACGAGATTGAACGAGGTATTGGGATACCGACGATCGAATCTCGGGCAAGTAAAATACCGATTGACAAAGGGAATCGTATACGGGATTAATTGAATCCTCGACATCGTGGTTCATCCGATGAGATCATCGTGGAGCATGTGGGAGCCAACATGGGTATCCAGATCCCGCTGTTGGTTATTGCCCGAGAGCCGTCTCGGTCATGTCTGCATGTCTCCCGAACCCGTAGGGTCTACACACTTAAGGTTCGGTGACGCTAGGGTTGTGAATATATGTATATGCAGTAACCCGAATGTTGTTCGGAGTCCCGGATGAGATCCCGGACGTCACGAGGAGTTTCGGAATGGTCCGGAGGTAAAGAATTATATATAGGAAGTGCTGTTTTGGCCATCGGGACAAGTTTCGGGGTTATCGGTATTGTACCGGGACCACCGGAGGGTCCCGGGGGGTCCATCGGGTGGGGCCACCTGCCTCGGGGGGCCACATGGGCTCTATGGGGTGCGCCTTGGCCTACATGGGCCAAGGGGAACCAGCCCCAAGAGGCCCATGCGCCTAGGGTTTCAAAGGGAAGGAGTCCCACAAGGGGAAGGCACCTCCTAGGTGCCTTGGGGGGGAGGGAAACCTCCCCTTGGCCGCCGCCCCAAGGAGATTGGATCTCCTAGGGCCGGCGCCCCCCCCCTTGGCCCTCCTATATAAAGGGGGGAGGGGGCAGCCGCACCCCCTGGTCCTTGGCGCCTCCCTCTCCCTCTCCAACACCTCCTCCTCCTCCGTAGAGCACGGCGAAGCCCTGCCGGAGTACTGTAGCTCCACCATCACCACGCCGTTGTGCTGCTGCTGGAGCCATCTTCCTCAACCTCTCCCTTGCCTTGCTGGATCAAGAAGAAGGAGACGTTACGCTGACCGTACGTGTGTTGAACGCGGAGGTGCCGTCCTTTCGGTGCTAGGATCTCCGGTGATTTGGATCACGTCGTGTACGACTACCTCATCCCCGTTCGTTGAACGCTTCCGCTCGCGATCTACAAAGTGGTATGTAGATGCAATCTCTCTCCCATGACTCGTTGCTTAGATGAACTCATAGATGGATCTTGGTGAAACCGTAGGGAAAATTTTAATTTTCTGCAACGTTCCCCAACAGACAATGGGTCAAACTTCGATTCAGACAGGTTCAGAGCGTTTTGCTTCTCTCAAGGCACATGAGTCGACTACGCGTCGGTCGCACATCCCCAGTCGAATGGACAAGCTGAAAGGGCAAATGGCCTGATTCTCAAAGGACTAAAGCCTCGACTGATGTGTGATCTCAAGCACGCAGCAGGCGCTTGGGTCGACGAGCTTCCGTCAGTTCTATGGGGATTGAGGACCACCCCGAACCGGTCGACTGGAAGAACTCCGTTCTTTCTGGTTTACGGAGCCGAAGCAGTCCTGCCGAGTGATCTACTTCACAATGCACCCCGAGTCGAGCTTTATACCGAGGATGAAGCAGAGCAAGCCCGGCAGGACGCAGTCGACCTCCTAGAGGAGGAGAGAGAAATGGCTATGATCAGATCGACCATTTATCGCAAGACTTGCGTCGATTCCATGCCAGAAATGTGAAGAGTCGAGACTTCCAAGAAGGAGATTTGGTCCTCCGAGTGGATCAACAGAAACCACACAAACTTGCTCTTACTTGGGAAGCTCCCTTCATCGTCACCAGAGTCCTCCACAACGGAGCATATCACCTCTACAATGTTGATCGCCGGATCGACGAGCCTCGAGCTTGGAACGTGGAACTACTCCGCCCATTTTACACTTGAGTTCTCACTCAGATGAGATGTAATAACAAAAACTTCTGTAGTTTATTTTTATCAAAGACAAGAGTGTCCCAGTTCTTCTTGTAATTGCTGTCACTTTTGTTTGTGTACAAAATCCCCCAGTGGGTGGCTTAGCTGCGAATCCGTTTCGCCTAAGTTTGCAAAAAAAATCCTACCGAGTGGTGAGCCAGACTCCCACTCGGGGGCTTAGCTGCAGCCCAGTGCTTGCCTAAGTGTTTGAAAATCCTACCGGGTGGTGAGCCAGACTCCCACTCGGGGGCTTAGCTGCAGCCCAGTCCTTGCCTAAGTGTTTGAAAATCCTACCGAGTAGTGAGCCAGACTCCCACTCGGGGGCTTAGCTGCAGCCCAGTGCTTGCCTAAGTGTTTGAAAATCCTACCGAGTGGTGAGCCAGACTCCCACTCGGGGGCTTAGCTGTAGTCCAAGTACTCACCTAAGTGTTTGAAAATCCTACCGAGTGGTGAGCCAGACTCCCACTCGGGGGCTTAGCTGCAGTCCAAGTACTCGCCTAAGTGTTTGAAAATCCTACTGAGTGGTGAGCCAGACTCCCACTCGGGGGCTTAGCTGCAGTCCAATTACTCGCCTAAGTGTCTAAAAATCCTACTGAGTGGAGAGCAAACCTCCCACTCGGGGGCTTAGCTGCAGCCCAGTGCTCGCCTAAGTGTTTAAAAATCCTACCGAGTGGAGAGCAAACCTCCCACTCGGGGGCTTAGCTGCAGCCCAGTGCTCGCCTAAGTGTCTAAAAATCCTACCGAGTGGAGAGCAAACCTCCCACTCGGGGGCTTAGCTGCAGCCCAGTGCTCTCCTAAGTGTCTAAAAATCCTACCGAGTGGAGAGCAAACCTCCCACTCGGAGGCTTAGCTGCAGCCCAGTGCTCGCCTAAGTGTCTAAAAATCCAACCGAGTGGAGAGCAAACCTCCCACTCGGGGGCTTAGCTGCAGCCCAGTGCTCGCCTAAGTGTCTAAAGATCCTACGGAGTGGAGAGCAAACCTCCCACTCGGGGGCTTAGCTGCAGCCCAGTGCTCGCCTAAGTGTCTAAAAATCCTACCGAGTGGAGAGCAAACCTCCCACTCGGGGGCTTAGCTGTAGCCCAGTGCTCGCCTAAGTGTATAAAAATCCTACCGAGTGGAGAGCAAACCTCCCACTCGGAGGCTTAGCTGCAGCTCAGTGCTCGCCTAAGTACGGAACACGTCCCAATCCGCAAGGACGGCAAGATGCGAATCGACTGTTACCTTTTCCTTCGGTGCTGCACCACAAATACGAAGTTATTTCAAGTGAAGATCAAGTTCCACTCGACAGATAATTCATGAAGATATTCAACGACAAATCAAGTTCGGATAAGACCCAAAGGTCCCAGACCTCAGATCAAAGTACTCGAGCCCTCGGCTCGACAGAGTTTAACGGTTACAGAATCCACTCGGCATTCCGAGGCAAATTTAAAGGGAAGCATTAAAGTTTTTCATTCCTCATGCGAAGAGCTGGAAGGGGCAACGAACTCGTCCAGATCAATCCCGTCTGCGATACGGGTGGCAGCAGCAATGAAAGTCTCCATGAAGTCTTGAAAGCTGAGCTTCCTGGTATTGGCAACCTGAATGGCAGCCAACTTCTTCTCTCGCACCTCCTTGCAGTGGACGCGAACCAGAGACAGGGCAACATCAGCACCACACCTTGCAGAGGACTTCTTCCATTCCGTCACTCGACCAGGGACGTCATTCAGTCGAGTCATCAGGGACTCGAGATCATTCGAAAGCGTCGCCCTGGGCCAGAGAGACGTGTCGATCCGCGACACTGCAACCTTCAGTCGAGCCAGATAATCAACCACGCTGGCAATGCGGGACTCCAGGCGGAGCACATTCATAGCAGCCTCGTCCTTCACGAGTGAATTGGCGGGGTCCAAGCTTGGCTCCAGTCGACTGGTCTCCTCTTCAAAGTTCTGGCAGAATTCTACAAATAACAATTCAAGTATAAGGCAGCAGCTCTACACGAGTTTGGTTACTGCAAGCCAGTCGGGTGAAAATTGTTACCTTCGAGCATGATGAACAACTTCTTGGCAAGTCCCCCGAGATAAACCTCAAGATCGTTCTTCTTCCCCGCCAGTTCGCTTGCCTTGTCATTCAGAGCAATCTTGTCATTCTTCAGTCGGCTGACCTCCTTATTAGCTGCGTCGAGAGCAGTTTTCAGTCTGGAGTTCTCCTGTTCAAGAGTAGAGACTGAAGCCAGCTTTTCTTCAGCAAGCTTTGTTTTGTTCAAGGCCTCCTTCTGCGCTTCGGCAAGATCTTGATCCTTCTTCTTTAGAGCTTCCTCCAGTTGATCTGCGGCACGTCGAGTGCGATCAACATCAAGGATTGACAAAAAGGAAAAAGTCACTCGTCAAGAATGGAAGACCTCACCAGCCATACCTTTTGCCTTCTGCAAGTTCTCTTGAGCAAGTTTTAAGTCAAGGTTGAGCTGGATCTGTTGGTCCTTCAACTCAGTGAAGCGAGCCGCAAGTTCACAGGATTTCTGCGAAAAACCAGTCGACAAACGTCAAGGATAGGTTGCTTCCGAGTAACCAAGAGACAATGGTAGCGTTTCTAAGACTACAGCCAAATCAAAACATTCAACAGCAGTCTCGGGGACTACACCCAGTGGGTGCACTCAGCGTGCCCCCACTGGTTCGACCAAAAAAAAGTCGACTGCCCGCAGTCGACCGGATACAGTTCCATTCGACATGGCCCGACCAGACCGAGTGAAGAAGTACAAATACAGCAACGCAATATAAAGATTACAGTCGACTGCCAGCAGTCCACCGTAGTCCCGGGGACTACACCCAGTGGGTGCACTTAGCGTGCCCCCACTCGTCCAAAGGTTGACAGACACACCCAGTGGGTGTACAGATATAAAGATCTTCGGAAAAGAGATTCTTTGAACGGCATATTGCAACAGACCAAGTGTTGAGTCGACTGACCTGGACGTTGCTCTGAAGAGCCGAACTCGCGTCATACGCTGCTTGACTGGCGTCCCGAACCACTTTCACTTGTTCCATCATGATTCCCGCCTGGCGTATAGTCTCTTTTGCGGCACCCACTTGGTCCTCTCGGACAGGGTATGTAGCAAAAAGCGAAGGCGGATTTGCAGTCGACGCCGAATGCCGCACGCTCGTCAGAGGTTCAGCGAAAGTCACGGAAGTCCGAGTGGTATCACCACCGTCCCGAGCTACAGCCTCAGACACCGGAGCAGATTGGGGGGGTCTTGCCAGTCGACGCCCTCCGGTTCCTTCTTACTCTCAGCGGCTCGTCGTCTTTGTCGTCTGGTAGGTTGATAACATGAGGGGGAGCTGCAAGAAAAGTCAATCGACCAGAGTTACAAGAAATATTCAGTCGACTCAAGGCAGAACATCAGTAATCGTACCTGGGTTGGAAGTAACAGCATCTTCCATCTCTTGATCTCCATCCTTGGCAGAGATCTCAGAAGTAGCAGCACTACAAATTTCGGAAGTCAGTCAGTTGGCTCAATGAATCAACCAAGGATCTGTCCACAGTCGACAAAGGAAAACAAGTCTTATTATTACCCAGAAATGGTGGGGACAGTCATCTTCATCTTGGTCAGAGCCTTGGGCGGCTTGGATGGCGTCGCGCGTGGGTGCTTGGGAGCCTTTTCAGTCGGCGTAGGAGAAGAGGTCCGAGGGCGTTTCGACGACTGCCCAACAGGAGCAGTCGCCTTACCACGTTCCCTCGCGGGATCGTGTGTAAGCTTGGATCGCCTCTCCGAGCGGGGGGGTTCAACTTCCTCCTCCTCCTCTTCGCTGGAGTCGACGTCGTCGTCTCCCTCTCCTTCGCCATCGGATTCCCACTCGCCATGTTCGTCTCCACTCTCACCCCCGCTCGCCTCCCCTTCCTCAGTCGGCTCCTGTGCCCCGTTGGGCGTCGAGTACATCTCAGTAGTTTCCTGGGAAACAACAGACAAAACAAAAGTCAATCGACCAACTCAAAGAAGACCAATGAAGGAAGCAAGATCCCAATCAAGAACATAAGGGCGGACCTGGTCCACTTCGTATGTGTTGTCGAGTGGAGGAACCCTCCTTGCTCCTCGGGGGTTGTCTTTGTTTTCTGTGATGCTCGACAGCCACCCTTCCAACATCTCATCGGTGACCTCCTCTTGGTGGATCCGAGTGGTGTCTTCAAGACCCGAATACAGCCACATCGGGTGATCACGAGCCTGAAGCGGTTGGATGCGCCTCCGAAGTAAGACCTCCAGCAGGTCCATTCCGGTCACGCCCTCGCGGACAAGCTGAACCACTCGACCAACCAACACTTTGACTTGCGCCTTTTCCTCCGGCGCCACTTTCAGAGAAGCAGGTTTCTGAGCTCGGTCTAGAGAGAAAGGGGGAATCCCAGTCGACTGTCCTGGGGCTGCCTGGTCTTTACATTAAAACCAGGTCGCTTGCCAACCACGGACCGACTCGGGGAAAGTGATAGATGGAAAAGAACTTTTCCCCCTCGTCTGGATCGCCAGGCCTCCGCACAGCTGGATCACCTGCCTTCTTTCGTCACTCGACTTGACCTTCTTGACCGATTGAGAACGGCAGGTGAAGATATGCTTAAAGAGTCCCCAATGGGGGCGGCAACCCAGGAAACCCTCACACAAGGAAAGGAAAGCAGCAAGATACACGATAGAATTGGGAGTGAAGTGGTGGAGCTGCGCTCCGAAGAAGTTCAGAAAGCTTCGGAAAAAAGGATGAGGCGGTAGAGAAAACCCGCGATCGATGTGGGTGGCGAGGAGGACACACTCACCATCAAGAGGTTGGGGCTCGACTTCCTTCCCCGGGAGACGCGCAGCTTCGTGAGGAATGACTCCTCCCTCAACCATATCATCGAGATCTTCCTGCCGAATCACCGTCGGCATCTAGTCGCCCTGGATCCAGCCTCTGGGCAGAGCAGTCCTTGAGGAAGATCCGCCCCGAGCGGACTTCTTCCCTTTCCCCTGGGCCGCCGCCTTCTTCGCGCGCTCCAGAGCGGACGTCTTGTCCTTCCCCATCGTCGCCGGCAAATTTCGAACGGGCCTGCGGCGCTAGGGTGAGAGCGGAGGTGGCGAAGGACCTTGCGAAGGGAGAAAGAAAGGAGAGAGCACACTGTTTGGAAACCCCGAGCTGGCGGCTTATAAGAGGCCGCTTCCGAGTGGCTGACTGGTAGGCCCGGGTTATCCCGTCAAATCCCGCAGCAGACGCGCGTGCAGTACGTGGCGAAAAAGGCGGCGCGGAAATCAAGGAGCTTCCGCCTTATCACATCCGATTACTGCGGCCGCTCCCGTCCCGCGCGCTTCCCGAAATTCAAATCCCGCGAAATCCGCGGGTTGCAGAACAATTTGTCAGGCAGAAGATCCCTTTCACACCATCAGTCGGAACGTCACAGGCAAGGAAATTCACTCGACGAAAGGCCTGGAATGGATCAAGGCGACTGAAAAAGGTTGATGACGTCACCCGTGACGATTGATCCAAAACAAGGCACTCATGTAGCGCAAAGAACCAGTGGAAAGATCTCCAACCCTTTCCCCACTCTAACCTCGATCCATTCGGGGGCTAATGATGAAGCTATGTACATAGGGTAGGGGCATGGACCTGTCCTAAGAGCCCTACCCAAGGACATCCTTAGAAGAAGTCACATTTCCATCGACTTGAAGGTACCCACTCGACGGGTTCAAGACACTCGACCAAGAAGCTATCACTCGACCACGAAGCCAACCACTCGACTGCCAGGAGATCTAAAGTCACTCCACAGGCAAACGGTCGGTCACTAAGTAGTCTTTATGGTCATCATAGCACTTTATTAGGGGCGTTACCAGTAACGCCCAACCTTAATATACCTTAAACCCTGCATTACTGAGGGCAGGAGAGGGCTGGCGAACTCTATATAAGCCACCCCCCTCCTCAGTATTAAGGGTTGGCACCCCTGTCATTCTCACACTTATAATCCAGTCGACCGCCTCCGGGCACCGAGACGTAGGGCTTTTACTTCCTTTGAGAAGGGCCTGAACTCGTACATCTTTGTGTGCTTACAGCTTCTACATAGCTAAGATCTAGCCTCTCCATACTTACCCCCCTACACTACTGTCAGACTTAGAACCACGACACCAGACTCATTCCTTTCTTGCGTAGCTACACATCCATCTCAACATATGTACATCCGCCACACCTAACTGTTGAACATGTCGCCTTTTAGTCGGCCAACACTCGGCGCCATACAACATTGCGGGTCGAACCGCCGTCCTGTCGAATTTGTCTTTTATCTTTTCTGGCACTATCTTGTCACAGAGAATGCCAAAAGCTTGGCATCTTCATTCATCCGGCTTTGATTCGATGGTTCACATCTTCATCAATACCCCCATCTTTCTGCACCTGCCCATCAGGACTAATCTCCTTCTTCTCTCACCTAGTAGTACTGAAACCGCATATCTTGTACTCGGTTTTAGTTCTACTTAGGCTAAACCCTTTCGATTCCAAAGTTTGTCAACAAAGTAGAAGTGCGATGTCCTAAAAAAATTAGATGTGTGATGCCAATTGCCAAAAGATTCCACCATGAAATCCTTGTATGCGATGATGTGTGGTAATCAAAGATAAAGTTAACTTCGTCTGCGTGCGGATATCTCGCACGTTCTGAACTTTATCGCAGCTTGGCGTGACCTTCAGAGTTCAGAGTGCTGCTGTTTTGTATGGGCTCTGAACGTGCTCCGCAGACAAAACCTCGCAAACCCGCCTATAGGCTCCTAGTGATACAATTAGCACCAACTAATAAAACAAAAAAGGGAAACAGATTAGCAGCGACCTCCGTCTCCATGGCGCCGCCCACCTCCCCCGCGGCCGTCGCGGCGGCCGCCCGCGCGGCGCCCACTCCGGCCGCGGCGCTCGCGCTCTTCAAGTCTGCGCTGTCCGCCGACCCGGCGCTCTCCCCGCTCGCCGTTCTGCCGCACCTCTTCGCCACCCCGTCGCTGCCCCACCTGCTCCTCACCGCCTCCATCGCCGGCCGCCCGCACACCACCTCGCTCAGCCTCTACTCGCGGCTCAAATCGCTCTCCCTCCCCATCCCCACCGCCACGCTCCACCCGCTCCTCTCCTCCCTCCCCTCCGCCCCCGCCTTCGTCCTCTTCGCCGACATCTTCCGCCTCCGCCTCCCGCTCTCCACCACCACCTTCAACATCATGTTGCGCCACCTCTGCTCCTCCGGCAAGCCCGTCCGCGCGCTGGAGCTCCTCCGGCAGATGCCCAGCCCCAACGCCGTCACCTACAACACCGTCATCGCCGGGTTCTGCGCCCGCGGCCGCGTCCAGGCGGGGCTGGATATCATGCGGGAGATGCGGGAGCGGAGCGGTATTGCGCCCGATAAGTACACCTACGCCACGGTTATCTCCGGGTGGTGCAAGGTCGGCATGGTCGAGGAAGCAGCCAAGGTGTTCGACGAAATGCTGGCTGAGGGAGAGGTGGAGCCAAATCCGATGATGTACAACTCGTTGATAAGCGCATACTGTGACCGGGGAAATCTGGAGGCCGCGCTGCGTTGCCGGGAAGAAATGGTAGCGAGGGGGGTTTCCATGACAGTCGCGACATACAATTTGTTTGTGCACGCGTTGTTCATGGAAGGGCGTGCTGCGGAGGCGCATGCATTGGTTGAGGAGATGAGTGGAAAGGGGCTTGCACCAGATGCGTTCACGTACAATATATTGATCAACGGTTACTGCAAAGAGGGTAAGGAGAAGAAAGCAATGAAGATGTTTGAAGATATGGCTGCGAAAGGGATTCGTACGACCGTGGTGACCTATACGTCATTGATCTATGCCTTGTCTAAGAAGGGGATGGTTGAGGAGGCCGATAGGCTGTTTGATGAAGCTGTGAGGAGAGGCATCAGGCCTGACCTTGTCATGTACAATGCCCTGATCAATAGCCACTGCACTGGTGGAGATATGGACCGGGCATTTGAGATCATGGGAGAAATGGCAAAGAAGAGGATCACACCTGATGACGTGACATACAATACTCTGATGAGGGGGCTGTGCTTGCTGGGGCGTCTTGATGAAGCGCGTGGGCTCATTGACAAGATGACAAAGAGGGGTATCAAGCCAGACCTTGTCAGTTACAACACCCTGATTAGCGGCTACAGCATGAAGGGTGACATCAAGGATGCTCTGAAGGTTCGAGATGAGATGATAGACAAGGGGTTCAACCCAACACTTTTGACATATAATGCAATGATACAAGGGCTCTGCAAGAATGGCCAGGGAGACGATGCCGAGGAGCTGGTGAAAGAAATGGTGGGCAATGGCATCACCCCTGATGACAGTACATATATTTCACTGATCGAGGGACTTACCACTGAGGACGAGCGGCTGGCCGCGGAAGATGCTGTAAAAGCGTGAGCTTTTCGGGAAGCAGAAGCAAGAGTTTTTTTAGGAAGCAGAGGTGCATGCTCTGTTCAGACCTGACCAATTCAAAAATGCGCATAATAGTTGCTTTTTCAGCCTGTATTGGTGCGCGATACCATTCTGATTTTTACATTGCTCTAACATGTCCTGAATTCTTGCAGGACCGCAAAATGATCATTTTGATGATTACTGACGCCGAACTGTCGGCAATGTGGATCAGCCTACTCCTTGGCCAAGTTAGCCTTTCCAATGGTTGAATCTTTTGTCATCTATAAACACGGGTGATGAAATATGTCAAGACCAAAATTTTCAGAGATGGAAAGCACTGGTCGAATTTTTTTGAAGATCACCAAGTACTTGGAATATGCAGAGACTGGATCTTTCAACCTGGTTGGATCATTACTGGCATTCCTATTTATTTGGATGCAATACTACCCTGCCTTCTTGTGCTTGATAGAACTAGGGATATTATCTGCAAGAATAGGTGAATTCTCTAATACTGTAATAGGTCGTGCTTTCAGAATGCAAGTTCATATCTGTTGCTGCTACTCAGATGATACTCGGATTGTTATTCATACATGATATCTGTGTATGAGCTCCATTCCAGAAGATAGTGGTGGTGTTAAGCAAGGTGCGTTAACAGCGAAGCACTAACTGGGTTGAGCTAAAACAAGCATGTTCAGGTAGCACTAACTTCTTGACAATCTGTCCTGAGTCCTGACACCTACAAAGTGCAGACTGATGGCGAACTCCTGGGCTAGCTAGCTTTCCTGTCATTGAAAGCATCAGACTTTCTGCAGTTTGTGGGGGATGCAAGTATGTATCATCTTAAAAATCATAGCTTTCCTGTATGTGATGCTTTAGGGCATCTGGAAATGTATTATTGCTAGCTAACTCTTATGTGCCTGAATCTTCTTCTTCACAAACAGTTAGGCTCTTTGTACTAGGGTCTTATATAACTGACTATATCTTTGTTGAGATTCACTCACCATAGCACCCCCCTTAGACTGAACATCCATCAGCGGGAGTTTATCTTGACACTCTGTGGCCTGTGCCCTGTACGGACGTATGTCGACGTTCAGTTCAGTTCGAGCTAGGCGGTGAAAAGTTCTATAGACAATAGCACGAACTCTCGTTCTTTTACCATCAATCATGCGAAAGTTTACAATTTCTTGATCAATTCTTTTTGCTCACCAGCAAAGTCCCCCATATAGTTGAGAGTTTCCGTGCAATTGGAAGTCCCTGCACAGGAAAAAGCTTGATCCAAGCGAATAGAAGATGTTCAGCTCCGCACAACATAGGATTTGGCACGCGTCTTGTCGAGATGGGGGTAATCTATCCCTCAAATGCAAATTTGTACGAACTGTTGGCCTGTGGCTCAACTATATCATACTTGCAGTATAGCTCGGCTAGAGATGATGCTGATGTTATTCTGAAATTCGAAGACAGAACACAACAAATAAGTATTTACAGGAGTTTACTGAACATCTGGAGAAACCGACACCTACAACTCCTCTGCCTCTGGTGACTGGTTGTCCTCCGGGCTACTGTGAATCCGTCTCCTTCCACCTTACTGAAGGTTAACGCAGGTGCCTTTTTTTTAAGCTTCAGCAGTGTCCGCACAATCCACTCACTCTCACGATGAACTCGAGCACACAAGTGTTTGCCCTGCGCGCAAAACGTTGCAGCTTTTTCTGTCTACTATCTCGTTTCCTCTTATTCTGTTCCAAAACGAAAGAACCTCTAACAGCGCGAACGAGCTATATTTCTTCTCTTCTCTACTACGACTCGATATACATTCGGTAGATAGATAGATAGAAACATAGATAGATAGTACTCTCTCCGTCCGAAAATACTTGTCAAAGAAATGCAGAAAAATGGATGTATCTAGAACTAAAAATACATCTAGATACATTCATTCCTTCGATGAGTATTTCCGGACGGAGGGAGTACATAGATAGATAAAAAATGATACATAGATAGTTCATAGCCTCCTCCTACGAGAGATAAAAAAACTACTCGTCGTCCTCCTCCTCCTCCGACTCGGACTCCGCCTCGGTGATGTCCTCCTCCGACGTCTGAATGAAGGTGTCAAGGAACCGATCGTCGTTGGAGCCCCAGGACAACGCGTCTCCTAGCTCGATGTTGAATTCAGCGGCCGCCTTCCGCATCCTCCTGTCCTCGCGATAGGCGGCTCGCTCCGCCCTCCTCTCTCTCTGCCCTCCTTTGCGCGAAGAACTGCTACTCGTTGATGACATCCCGCGGGAAGCGTTGGCGCCACAGCTCCATGGCTTTCTCGTCCATCTCGGCGAGGCTGAGACGGCGCTCACGCCTCCGGTTCTCGCGACGATCCTCGTCGGTGATAAGCCACGCGGGAGGCGCCATCTCCCGCGTCGGCACGTCCGGGAAGTTCATGTCCCGACGAAGCCGCCGGAGGCGCCACGCTGCCGCGTCGTACGCGTGGGCGGCCTCGTGGGCAGTGTCGAAGGTGCCGAGGCCGAGGCGCATGTCGCCAGAACGGATCTCCCCGGCGGCGCGGCGGTGGCGCGTTGGCGGCGAGGCGAGAAAGCGGCAGAGCGAGCAGGGAAAGAGCGGCAGAGGGCGCGTGGCGAGGTGGAGAGCGCTGGGAGGGCGCGTGACGGGCGCTGCATTTATAAAGCGCGGCAGACGCCATGTGCCAAAACTAGCGTGCGCCCGGCCAGTTTTCCCCGCGCGCCTGAGTTTCCTGCCACCGCCCCGCGCGTGCTAAAACCGCCTTTTACCGCTTGCGCGTTTTTTGCAGCCACTGTTTTTTTTTAGAGTACGCCTAGGCGTACCATAGCTTTATAGAAGGCGGAATTGAAATTACAAGAAACTACCACTCGCGTTGCGAACAACGAGCATAGCGCACACCACACCACTCACAAACAGGTCCACACATGGACAACACCGCAAAGCAAGCTACAACACATAAGAGCCTATCCTAGACTGGCACTCACACCGCGTATCGACCGACGCCGGACGCCTCTGAAGACCACCCTTCCATAGAACATTGCTTGTCGACGCACCATTCACCCTGAGCGCATAAGAGGAAGTGGCAAGTGGAAGGAAGGACTTGCTCCGATCTAAGGGAAGCACCGTCTTGGAGACACCAACGACGAGCGTACATAGCGCCGCAGAGGACCAACAGAGAACAATGGCAATGGCGGACACTGGAGGAGAGCAATAAGGACCCAGCCATGTCTCCATACACAAAGCTCCCAACAGAGATACGACGTCGAGGACGCCGCCAGTGTGCTGATCCAGCATATCGAGGCTTTCGCCCAAAGACAGCCACCAACTCCAAGAGAGCGAGGGGCATGGCGCACACGCCTCGGCGATGCCTCCAAGAAGAGGATGACACCCACGGGTGCCATCGCCGCCGGCCAGACAGAAGCCAAGCAAGATTTTCATCCGCGCATCGCACATCACCACGCCTCCTGGAATTGGGCCACACCATCCAATTCGCCTCGCACCGCCGCCACCACAACTCTAGGCAGAAGCAGTCGCAAAGCCGAGGACCGACGACCAGCTGCACGACCAAGAGGACCCCGACCACCGCACCAAACTCCACGCCTGGACAAAGAGCCACAGCCATCCGCACCACCGGTCAGGTCCAGGACCGCCCGCAAGTCATCGCCAGAAAGGACGACCTTGCGACTGTCGGAACCGCCCTCCACAAAGCACCAAGCTTTGCCACCGGGAGAGCACCGCCGCGCACCACACCGCACAGAGGTGACCGGCCACTCTCCTGCTCGCCAAGACTCCATTTTGGCCGAGCCACCACAGCGCCGCCGCCACCAGCTGTCATTGGGCTCGCGCCGCCACCACCAAACGGCGCCGCTACCACCAAAGCTCACCGCTGCCAACTCTATCCAGGACCACCGCCGCACCAATCCTTCACTCGCACAACGGCAGGCAGCCCCCGCACCCGGCCGACGCGGAACAGGCCAGATCGATCCCTACCGCGAAGAGCGCGGTGCCGCCACCGGCCCGCGCACTCCACCGCGACTCGACGCCACCGGCCAGCAGTCCGCTCCGCCCCGCACCGCCACCGCCTGCGCGCCAACCGCCGCGCCGCCCCGCACCGAGATCCGCCGACGCGCCCGAAGAGGAACCCCCCAGCGGCCCTGATCCAGGCGAGGACGAAGAGATCCCGCCGCCGCCGGCACCGCACGGGCTTTGCCCGGCGGGGGGGGGGGGGGGGGGCTTGGTCCGGCGGCGGCTAGGGTTCGGCACCCGGGTCGCCCGCGGGAGGGTGACACGGGGCTCGGAGGAGGAGGGGGGTCGAAAGCAGTTTTGCAGCCACTGTTGAAGATGCTCTAAGTGGTGTAAAAAATGCCCTTATATTATGTGACTAAGGGAGTAAAAATGCACATGCAGTGAGTACGCAGACCTCTGCCGTGGCAACGTTATTGAGCTAAAAGAGCTGCCGTGGCAACGTTATTATTGAGCTAAAAAGAGCTGCCACTGCCATGGCACCAAAACGAGACAGCACAAGTTTACATCAACAAGCATCAGCTTGCAGAGTGTCAGCAATGATCAAGGGGGCTGCCCTTGCTCCCCGAGAGGGAAGAACATACATAGGCTGTTGGATTTGGACCCACAGTTTTAAAAAAGATTGTACGAGGAGGGTTTTTGTTTTGGACTTTCTCGAGCTGCCTAAGATACTCAGACGTACGCATATCCTTCCAATCTTGTAAATCCCGGTCGCCATTCAAGCTTGGCCTTTTACACACACGTATATCTTGGTTCTGCCGCGCCCGAGCTTATCAGCAAGCGGCGTCTCCGCTTATATACCGCACCTCTGCAGTTCCGCCTGCACGGATTCGTGGAGACAACCCGCGTAGCATTGTGCGTGCGTGATGGGAGCCACCGACGAGCCGGATCCCGACATGGAGAAACAGCAGCCGCTGCTGACCCCGGCGGCGGCGGCGGCGGGCGAGGTCGGCTGCGGCAACTGCAGGTCGTGCTCCTGCGCCTCGCCCACGGCGACGCGGACGCTCTCGCTGGTCGTCCTCGTCGCCGGCGCCCTGTTCGCAGCGCAGCTCAAGGCGCGGGAGGAGTACCTCCTCCTCACGGTGTTCGCGTCGCAGCTGCTCAGCTTCTGCGTGCTCACGTCGCTGCTGGCGCTGTGCGCGCTCCCGGAGGACGGCGCCCGGCAGCGGCTCGCGTGGGCGCGGGCGGCGGCCGCGCAGGTGCTGCTGTGGTCGTTCGCCATGGCGCTCCTGGTGAGCATGTCGCTCTGGGTGGCCGGGAGCGCGCCGGTGGCCGTCGGCGCGGCGCTGCTCGGGCTGGCCCTGGCCGTCGTCTTCACCTGCTACGCCGAGCTCGTGCAGTCCCTCTGGCCTGTGGCCTAGCCAGTGACGGTGACGGATGCCACCGAGGACCCATTTGCCAGGAATTTTTTCATACTAGCTAGCCGGGCTTCTGTTAATACAAGCCCATCGTCTCTTTCGGCCTTGGATTGGGCCAGTGTGTACAAGTTGATGCCTGTTACCCTGTTCTCTCCCCTGCTCGTATGGGAAATGGATTCCCTGGCCTTGTTCGGTTAATCCTCTTCCCAAAAGGATTGGAGGGGATTGGCAAGGATTGGTTTGTATTTTAACTTACAAAAGGTTCAAATCCCCCTCAAACCCCTTCAATCCACTCGGGTTCGCACGCAACCGAACAAGGCCTAAGGAAAAGAATAAGAAGAATGGTCCGATTCATATGAAATTTCATGTGAATGCCTCTTTACATCGCAAGGAATTAAAAATATAGAACAAAAACAACACATAAATTAATATGGAATGTAGTATAAATTTCTATAAATTATTTACACCCCCCCCCTAAAACCCCCGCGGCAATTGGGTCAATTTAGTAGAAATCACCGATTTTTGTTTTCTATCATAAAAACACAGGCCATCATGATTGTTTTTGTATAAAGCATTGATGGCGCCTCGTTCCGACCAGTGGGCCCACCCCTTAGACTGAGTTGGCAAATAATGCCACACATTAGAGATGACCTCTCTTCCCTGTTCTCCCTCGTGCATTATATTGAGCACCTTGGGTGCATGTCATCACTTCCTCCATGCCCAGCTCGACTGCGCCTCGTCCCACCAGTAGCAAACATACACCATGCCTAATGACGAGTGTATTTTTACACTCACTATGACAATGCTCACGCGTTGCTACGCACAAAAGGCAAAAAATGCCTCAAGCACGTTACAACAAGCACTAAAATTTCTCTTTCTGCATCTCACTTTTTTATCGACCACTGTGATTCCCATGCAGGCTTTTGTTTCGAGGATCAAATTGAAGCATCTAACGAAAAGAAGCGAATGATATGATACAAGAGTTAGTTGTATACTTTACATTTATCATTAAAAATCATTATAATTGGGTTGATGAACCCCTAGTTTTCTTTGATGTAATATCATAAAAAGTGAAATTGTTATTTGATATCAGTAAAGAGAACCATGATGGACTTCCCTAGAAAAAGGTGCTACACTAAGCACAGTTCACTCCAATGCATGCCACAACATCGTACGGCGGAAATTGACCTTAATCAACTTAACAAAAAGGTGTAGGGTGAAAATAAATCCTTATCGGCCTTAAAACAAACATATGCCTCGACGGTATTGTAAATTTCATCTCGCCACTCAAGGAAGCACGCGACATGATAAAAATAACGAAAAAATGCATTGTAGTAAATGAATGTGAACTGGGAGAAAGGAGATGTAGAGAATTATTTTATTTTACACACTACAAATATTCAAATATCTCATCGCAAAAGTGGCATATCCAATTGTTCCTTAGCTCGCAGTACAAGAATGATATTCTTCCAATGTGCATCAATCAAGATTTAGAATAGTTCTTTTGCAAATAAACATGGGCTCTATTTTCACCAACACTCAAAACTTCTTAATAGATCTATTTCACCTTGTTTGAACTTAGCAGTATTTTAAGTGTGATTTCTTTTGATTTGGTCAGCAAAAACATGGACTGATAATTTTCTCTCAAGTTAGTTAATGGATATCCAATAAATGTATGATAAATGTGCACACCTATTTTTTGAATGATTGCAACATGGGTCTATTTTGCTCTACATAGTGACATACAAATAACATTGTGTATAATTAAAAGAATATTTTTTTCAATAGTCAACGCTTTAGAGAAAGAAGTCGAAAAATGTCTCTAGCATGTTACAACAAGCACTAAAATTTCTCTTTCCACATCTCACCTTTTCATTGACCACTATTGAAAGGGCATGTAGCCTCTAAGTGTGGTTTTGGTAATTAATGACAATCTCTATGGACTAATGTTTTCATTGAGATATATTTGAAGGGATTGTCCATAGATGGCGCATCAAGGATATTATATGGAATCAAGGATAAAGTCCATATATACGAAGATATGGTTGCTCTAAGTGTTGGTATTAATTGACAAATTCCTATGGAGCATCAAGTGCATTGAATCCTATATGAAGAAATGTTCCATAGTGACGCATGAAGCATGTTGGATTTATGTGGGAAGAATGTCATCAAAACATTCGAAGAAGTCCTCATGGTATCCCTCTCTGGATACCCCGTGCGCACGGGGTCAAGTGTCAACTCTCTGGATACCCCGTGCGCACGGGGTCCCTGACCCCCGTGCACACGGGGCCTAGGTTTTGGCACTTGAGGTCACATATCCAGTGAGGTTTCAAGTGGTCTTTGGGGATTTATGTTGAATCCATCAAGATGGATTTTAATGTCTAACCAACTATATTCAAGGTGGAGTTTGTTAGAGGATCTCAAAGATTGACATATGTGGGCTTTTAAGGATCAAGAGCTTGAGAGTAAAATCAAATAGAAGATTCCAAGTTATGGTTTCAAGACAAGATCATGGTAAGCTCATATGTTGGGTTCTCAGTTGATCAAGTCTTGAAGCAAGCACCTAGAGTGAAGAATTCATTTTGCCTCTCAAGAGATTATGATGGAGTTTTTAGAGAGCAAATGATGACCAATATGATATTCAAAGGGAAACTTGATATGGTCATGAAAGAGTCTTTGGTGATCTCCTTCTTGAAGCAATGAAGGGAAATGAAGAGTACATTATGGCTTTCAAGAAACCAAGATGGGACATGAAGTAAAGATGTTGGTTGACCAAGATGAAGCTTGAAGATTATCAGATAGTCAACTCTCAAAGCACAATCTTTGTACCACGTGTTTCTCATGGGCTTGCATCAAAAGAGAGATTTCAAGTAGCCTATGTGTGGACGACATCAAGTGGTGATGGTCATCGGGTTCGAGGAGAGTGCAAGATGAGAAGCCGAAGGTTATATGCTTTGAAGCTTGCGGTCCACATCATGATGATGTGCATGTGAAGATGGACTTAAGTTAAGGCTTCCCTCATTGCAATATGAGGAAGCATTTCGAGTATGTTCACCAAGTGATTGTGTACAAGAAAAAGATTCCAACTTGAGGCAAGCATCAAAGTCATCACCAAGCTCAAGTTGAATGTGCAAGGCAAAGGTATACCTTAGCTAGGTTTTCCTAGTTTTTCCGGTCTCATGGTTCTTGGAGGGAGATCGGATTATAGGTTTGATAGCCGTACTATCAAGAGGGACTTTCGGGCGAGTAGCTTGATCACGTCGCATAAAGAGAGCTCAAACCTTTGCATAATTTGCATCATTATTTTTGGTTGATCTTGGGTGGTTCTCTATGTGAGGACCTTGGGCTTTTCCATAGCTTTAAAACGAGCCCAAGATCATCGAATTCGGAGTTCGCATGCCAAAGTTATGCATGTTTTAGTGGGCTGCTGCAGGCTGTCCTAGGCACCCCGTGGGCACGGGGTTTTTGACCCCCGTAGGCATGGGGCCCCGTTTGCACGGGCTTGTACCGTGTGCACAGGACCCCGTGGGCACGGGGTCTAAACCCCCATGGGCACGGGGTGTCCAGGAAGTGTCCGTTGGAGCCCCAACGACTAGTTTTGGAAGTTGGCTATAAAAGAGCCCTTCCTCCCCACCGGTTTGGGGGTTGTTCATACAGTTTCTAAACATCATTTTGAGCATCATACCACCTCTCCCAAACCCCTATCTCCCCTCTATGTGAAGGGGGATTTGTGGATGGATATTGGAGTCATTTGTTGATTTCCTCCATTGCATCCCTTCTCTTCAATCTCCTACTTTCTTGAGTTGCATCTTGTGAGATTGAGAGAGTGACTTGAGCATTTATTGCTTGACCTTGCATTGCATTTGTTGCATTGGTTTGAGCTCCCCGCATCGATTTGTTCGAGTGAGAGCCCATGAGTTTATTACTCTTGGAGGCTTCGCCTGCTAGACGGTTTGGTGATACATTGAGAAGATTGTGAAGAGGCCTATGTGGCCAAGTTTCCCCCGGAAGCTTCCTTTTGCGGTGTGCTCCGGGGAAGGGTGTTGAAGTGGCCTAGGTGCTCAAGTTCCTCCGGAAGCTTCTGTGGTTGTGGTGTGCTCCGGAGAAGTTTGTAAAGGTGTGGTGGTCGCTTTCAAGACCAACCCCGAGTGAACCGAGGCTCATCCGTTGGGGGTGACTCGGAAGGGAGAATACGGTGAGTCACTTGGTGACGCCCCGGAGCTTTGGCTTCGGCACCGCTCTAACGAAGATTAGCACTCTCACGAGTGTGAACTTCGGGATATATCCGCGTCCCCGACTCACTTGTGGTTATCTCATACCCACACCCTTTACTTTCCGCAATTCTTACTTGCCCATATTGATATATCTTGTGCTAGTTGAATTGCTTTGTTGTTCCTACATTTCCATATCTTATGATACAGTTTGTGCTTGCTAGTTTCCTTAAGTGCCTATCTTGTTAACATAGGTTGTTGGTGCACTTAGTTGAGCCTAGCATATTTAGGTTTTTTGCTTGAAAAGTATCCATTAGTTTAATTCCGCATTAGGATAAAGCCAAATCAGGAAAAGTTTTAAAACGCCTATTCACCCCCCCCCCTCTAGTCGTCATCTAGATCATTTTAATTGGTATCAGAGCTTTGGTCTCTCCTTGCTAGGCTTCACCGCCTAGAGAGTAAAGATGTCGACTAGTGGTATAGTGCACGATGACACCTTTTGTTTTAGTGGCACAAACTATCACTTGTGGAAAATTCGCATGCTTTGTCATTTCCGGACCATGGGTCCAAACTTTGTGCGAATTGTTCTTGTAGGGGCTTATCCGTGGAAGGATGACCTTTTTCCAACTATTGAGGAAAATGATGATATGCTTTGTGGGTATGGTGCTAAAAATGCCACAATCCGGTCTATATCCCTCAAAGTGTTTGAGTCAATCATGACTTGTGTCACGGCTCATGATATGTGGACCAAACTTGAAGAAATATATGGTGGGTCCAATCTTGTTGATATTCATCATATGTCGGGGGAGTCAATTGAGGAGTTCTCCACATCTTCAAATCATGAAGATCTCCATATTGCTTCTTCATCCATGTTCTTGGACACTTCTACCTCTTCCACCTCACCATCATATGGCATGTCCCAAGGTAATGACATGGTGAGTGGAAATATCATTTGTGATGATGATGTTGTGCTAAACATTGATTATCTTTCATGTATACATGCTAGTGTTGTAGATTCTATGGACTTGAGCATATCTAGCAAAAATGACTTACATTCTTGTGTTGACAGTCCATGCATATCATTTGGAGATTCCTTGAATACCTTTTGTGATGATATGCTTGATACTCCTTGTTTCCATGATCTCCATGCTTCTATTTCCTTCAGTTGTTGTTTGACTAACCATGTAGAGAAAAAAAAGAGAAAATAGTGCACACATCATTAATGAGGAAATTGCTAGAGGAGCAAAGAAGGACATCACCTCATTGGAGAGGAAATCCTATGAGTGTCAAGAGGATGAACATGGATACCCTACTCTTGATGATAAAGAAACTCCCTCCCCAAAAGAATCACCATCGACCTCCGATGTTCACATGTGCCTCATGGCAAGAGGTAATACCGAGGTATCATCTACTCTTTGTAATGATATTGATGAGACTGATGATGAACATGATAGGTATATGAGTCAACAAATATATGAAATTGGTAATTCTCTTCGTGGGGTAAATAAGAACACTTATGGGATGTTTAAAGATCTTATCACTCATTTTGGAAAGTGTAATGATTTACTTCACGAAGAGCAAGAACAAAATAAAAAACTTGATTGTAACCTTATTGATGCTCTAGAAACTCTTAGAGACTTAGAATCTTCTAAAGAATAGATTGAAGTTGCTCATGATCAACTTAAAGAGGATTTTGAGCACCTTGACCTTGTCTACAAGAATGTCAAAGGAGAGCTCACCAAACTCTCTAAGTCTTATGAGGAACTTCAAGCTACTTATGTGAAGTCTCTAGTTTCGTCTAGATCCTCCCATATTATCAATGATGATTGTGCTACTAACTCTACTTCTTGTGAAGCATCTATCTTGAAGGAGAATGTTGAGCTAAGGGCTCAACTTGCTTTGCTAACTAGCAATTATGGGAAATTGGAATAAAATCATGAAAAGCTCTTGGGCTCTCATGATGACCTTCTAGTCTCCCATGAAAGGCTAAAGTTAGCTCATAAGGCTATTGTGACTAAGGTAACATCTCGTGAGCCTCATGTGGACATTAGCACTATTTCTACTCAAAATGCTTCATTGACATGTGCTAGTCCTAGTGATTCATCTAGACACATTATTGCTAATTCTTGTGATGAATTGCTCTCCTTGCCTTGTTGCTCTAACAATGAAGCTTCTACTTCCTCTAGTACTTTTGTTGATACTAACCTTGTAGAGGAAAACGAAGAGCTCAAGGCCCAAGTCACTATTTTGAAGAAAGACTTGGAAATATGTCATGAAGGAAATACCTCTCTCAACACTATCTTGAGTGTTCAAAAATACCCTCATGACAAGGGCGGACTTGGTTTCATCCCCAACAACAAGAAGTCCGAGAAAAAGAAAAAGGGACAAGATCAAGTCAAGAATCCGGCCAACATTATATGCTTCAAGTGCAAGAATGTTGGACACCATGTGAGATCTTGTCCATTGAAGAAGAAGGCTTCAAATGTGAAGCATCAAGGGAAGTGTCCTCAAGTTCAAACTCAAGGTCAACCTCATGTTGAAGAAAGGCCACTTCCAATGATAAACAAAGATAATGCTCCCCAAGTTGATGAAATAAAGAAGAAGAGAAGGGGGAGCACATGTTGCTATATTTGTCGTGAGAAGGGACACATATACTCATCTTGTCCCAACGGTAACATCCCTAAGCCTCCTCCAGTCAATAATCATTATTCGCTTAGGAAGGATGTTGTTGGCAATTTGTTTGCCAAGTTTGTTGGTGCCCAAAGTGGTTTGAAAATGGAAAAGACCATTTGGGTTGCCAAGCCTATTGTGACTAACTTCTTTGGACCCAACTTGGTTGGGGACCATCAAGCTGAAACTTGATCAATAGGTGTGTGGAGGACATTGGAGATTTGGCTAGTTCATGAAGAAAAGGATATCCACCATTTATTTGTTCGAGCAAAGTCATGTGGAGTATTTTCATATTATCTATCCAATGTTCCTCTTTGCAGTAACTTGTATTTATATTGCTTACATTGAAAGTTACTCGCCCCTTGCATGTTTAGATTTTGTATCTAGCATGTGTAGGTTGCTTTGCATATCATGTAGTGGTGTTTGTAGGCTTGAGCCTTATTGTATCCTATTTGAATCTTGCTTGGCTTTTGTGAGATATTAGTGGATCATCACATTATGGGGGATTGTTATCTTTTGTGTACATCACAAACCCGAAATGTGAATATGAGAAATACCACCTAGTATTGATATTCTATATTATCTAGTCACTATGTGGTATGTCAAGCTCATTTGAAATTCCAATTCTCAAAGTATCCATTAATTATCTCTTGTTGGTGTTTAATTTGCCTTTATAGCGTGCTTACCGTGGTATCCAGGAATTTATAACAGAAAAGTTCTGGATACCCCGTGTGCACGGGGTCTTCTAACTCCCGTGCGCACGGGGTACTGCGTAACTCCCTGGATACCCCGTGCGCACGGGGTCTTTTGACCCCCGTGCGCACGGGGTCCTTTGGGCAGAAATACCCACCCGACCAAGTACACTATGATTCTCTCTTCTTATACTTTGGAATATGATTTTGATCTTATGCATCTTCGAAATCTACCACCGGGTGTTAATTTGAAATACCATTGTTATTTACAATTGGTATTTCTTCATGTGGTAGAACTTTATGATCATCTTCTCGGCTCGTGCTTCAACTTGCCTTATCTCACTACTTGCACTATCTATGATCTACTTGAGTGAGATAAACCTTTGAGTATGTGTGTAGTGTATATCCTATGCTCATTGCCTTTTTTTGCTTAGTTCATATGTTGTTCTTTGTGTGCGGTCTTGTGTGGATTCGTCACTTTGATATAATTTGGACAACTTGAATGCTTTGTGATATTAGAAGTGCATTCATCGTGTATGTGTTCTTTTGTCCAAATCGTATCCGTTTGGATCTTGGTAGGCTTGTGCATGTATATTTATTTATATACTTCTTCATGCCTTGATTGCCCTACTTGATCGTCTCTATAGGGTAAACTCCATCATATCCTTAATGGTTAAAAATGTGGTTGAATTTCGAGTTCATATCCATATGCACATATTTAATGTGGAATTTTCCCTATGTACTGTAGTTGGACTAACTACTTCGGACCCAATATGTTTGGGGACCAAATTGTACCTTAATGTGTTTTAGGTACTTTGGAGAAGCATTGGATGCTTTGCTTATTCATGAGGAAGGTGGAGACACCGTGGGAAATTAATAGAGCCAAGCTTGGTTGATTGTTTGATTTGAGGGAGAAGATAATTGAAAACCCAGTCGGTTGTAAGTGTTTCATTCTCATCATGAGAACCTGGTTAACTAAAATTTGGGTCAATTTGTTGGATATGCATCAAACTCCCACACTTATGGTATTCTCAATAAATCCACGGGATGTATTGAGGAAACGGTGAATGTGGAGCGTGATGAGAATAATGTCTTCCATGCGAAGCAATTTGTGTCAAGTGTTGTAGGTGGTGAGGCTCCTTCCCAAGCTACAAGTACAATGGGCATCTATCATATTATTCCATAAGAAACACCCCATGTCCATGTAGAAGAAGAAGGAGTAAGAGCCCCTCTTGTGGATCCACCACAAGGGAAGTCATCACCCGCAACACAAGAGCAAGATGCTATGGGAGATCATGTACCTATCCAAGAACAAGATCAAGTCCCTCGTGTTCGCATACTAGATCAATGGCCCCTCAAACCAATGCTCTCTCGGTAACAAGTACTCACTTCATGTATTTATTTAAATTAGAGTCAACAGTGTGTATGTTGCATCTTGGCATGATTAGTACTTGTTGAGTTTGTGTTTCTTGCAAAATCTTAAACCTCCTTCTTGCATCTATGAGCAATTTGAGAAGGATCATATTGTGGGGATCTCTAAAACCATGCTCGTGGTTCACTTATCCCAAACATGCCAATTAAGCAATATATTCCATACCAATCCCTCAAAGTGCTCTTATGTGCAATATTGATAAATTTGCAAAAACACTCTTTTTTGGTTGTGGTATTATCTCTCATTCTTAGTAATTCATTTTTATTCAAATGAGATCAATTTATGCCATGTGCCTTGTGCCATGTGCCATGTGACAAAGCTCGTATGCTAAAGATCAAGTTTGTATAATAATGGATTCTTTCGTGGATATCAAGTTCTTATCTTTTGTACCTTTTTGTGTGTGCAAGTTTCTTTGTGGATGCTCATCTTGATGATTATTTGCCACACAAGAAACTTATACACATGAGAAAGTGCGTATCTTTCTTTGATATCTATTCGTTTACTACCGGTCCTTGGGATTGTCCCTTTTTGATTCTTTGATGGATCCAGTAAGAGGATGAGTAGTGAGTGCTCGTATGTATTTTTTTTATCTTTGCACTCTTAAGTTTTTGGATGTATTTTGGACCCATTCTTAGCATGATGATCCTATTGGATACTTCCCGTATATCTTGTCCAAAATACGTTCTTTGGATCTTTTGAATGTGTGACTCTCATGTTTTATCTTCTTGTCACATTTTATGGATCCCCAATATATTTTGAGCTCCTCCATTTATACATAAATGGGTATGTGCATTTGATTCCACTCACATTTGAGAGATGCACAAATAAAGGAGGATCTCACATTATATTGGCCTTCTAGATTTCTTCCATTTTGGCATTTGATGCCAATGGGAGAGAAGTTTAGAGGGTTTAGGAGAACTGTGTTGGTTCTTATCATTCATGCATATCTATTCGGTGTGTTTGCTTGTTGCATGAATGTGTATATAGAGAAAACTCCACCAAGTTCTTTCATGTGCATATATTATGGGGGAGTTTGCTCTATATAGTATGGTTCTACTGGCATCAAATTCTAGTGTAGTATTTCGATGCTAGTACAATCGGTTTTGATAACATCAACTATCTTTGTGATATTTGAGGCTATTAAAACCACCGCAAGTATGCAACTTATTCTCGGATAGATTGCATACTTGCTTTAAATTCATTATCTAAACCTCTTGTTGAGATTGTCATCAATTACCAAAATGGGGGAGATTGAAAGGGCATGTAGCCCCTAAGTGTGGTTTTGGTAATTAACGACAATCTCTATGGACTAATGTTTTCATTGAGATATATTTGAAGGGATTGTCCATAGATGGTGCATCAAGGATATTAGATGGAATCAAGGATAAAGTCCATATATATGAAGATATGGTTGCTCTAAGCGTTGGTATTAATTGACAAATTCCTATGGAGCATCAAGTGCATTGAATCCTATACGAAGAAATGTTCCATAGTGATGCATGAAGCATGTTGGATTTATGTGGGAAGAATGCCATCAAAACATTCGAAGAAGTCCTCATGGTATCCCTCTCTGGATACCCCGTGCGCACGTGGTCGAGTGTCAACTCTCTGGATACCCCGTGCGCACGGGGTCCCTGACCCCCGTGCACACGGAGCCTAGGTTTTGGCACTTGAGGTCACATATCTATTGAGGTTTCAAGTGGTCTTTGGGGATTTATGTTGAAGCCATCAAGATTGATTTTAATTTCTAACCAACTATATTCAAGGTGGAGTTTGTTAGAGGATCTCAAAGATTGACATATGTGGGCTTTTAAGGATCAAGAGCTTGAGAGTAAAATCAAATAGAAGATTCCAAATTATGGTTTCAAGACAAGATCATGGTAAGCTCATATGTTGGGTTTTCAGTTGATCAAGTCTTGAAGCAAGCACCTAGAGTGAAGAATTCATTTTGCCTCTCAAGAGATTATGATGGAGTTTTTAGAGAGCAAATGATGACCAATATGATATTCAAAGGGAAACTTGATATGGTCATGAAAGAGTCTTTGGTGATCTCCTTCTTGAAGCAATGAAGGGAAATGAAGAGTACATTGTGGCTTTCAAGAAAGCAAGATGGGACATGAAGTAAAGATGTTGGTTGACCAAGATGAAGCTCGAAGATTATCAGATAGTCAACTCTCAAAGTGCAATCTTTGTACCACGTGTTTCTCATGGGCTTGCATCAAAAGAGAGATTTCAAGTAGCCTATGTGTGGACGACATCAAGTGGTGATGGTCATCGGGTTCGAGGAGAGTGCAAGATGAGAAGCCGGAGGTTATATGCTTTGAAGCTTGCGGTCCACATCATGATGATGTGCATGTGAAGATGGACTTAAGTTAAGGCTTCCCTCATTGCAATATGAGGAAGCATATCGAGTATGTTCACCAAGTGATTGTGTACAAGAAAAAGATTCCAACTTGAGGCAAGCATCAAAGTCATCACCAAGCTCAAGTTGAATGTGCAAGGAAAAGGTATACCTTAGCTAGGTTTTCCTAGTTTTGCCGGTCTCATGGTTCTTGGAGGGAGATAGGATTATAGGTTTGATAGCCGTACTATCAAGAGGGACTTTCGGGCGAGTAGCTTGATCGCGTCGCATAAAGAGAGCTCAAACCTTTGCATAATCTGCATCATTATTTTTGGTTGATCTTGGGTGGTTCTATATGTGAGGACCTTGGGCTTTTCCATAGCTTTAAAACGAGCCCAAGATCATCGAATTCGGAGTTCGTATGCCAAAGTTATGCATGTTTTAGTGGGCTGCTGCAGGTTGTCCTGGGTACCCCGTGGGCACGGGGTTTTTGACCCCCGTGGGCACGGGCTTGTACCGAGTGCACGGGACCCCGTGGGCACAGGGTCTAAACCCCCGTGGGCACGGGGTGTCCAGGAAGTGTCCGTTGGAGCCCCAACGGCTAGTTTTGGAAGTTGGCTATAAAAGAGCCCTTCCTCCCCACCGGTTTGGGGGTTGTTCATATAGTTTCTAAACATCATTTTGAGCATCATACCACCTCTCCCAAACCCCTATCTCCCCTCTATGTGAAGGGGGATTTGTGGATGGATATTGGAGTCATTTGTTGATTTCCTCCATTGCATCCCTTCTCTTCAATTTCCTACTTTCTTGAGTTGCATCTTGTGAGATTGAGAGAGTGAGTTGAGCATTTGTTGCTTGACCTTGCATTGCATTTGTTGCATTGGTTTGAGCTCCCCGCATCGATTTGTTCGAGTGAGAGCCCATGAGTTTTTTACTCTTGGAGGCTTCGCCTCCTAGACGGTTTGGTGATACATTGAGAAGATTGTGAAGAGGCCTATGTGGCCAAGTTTCCCCCGGAAGCTTCCTTTTGCGGTGTGCTCCGCGGAAGGGTGTTGAAGTGGCCTAGGTGCTCAAGTTCCTCCGGAAGCTTCCGTGGTTGTGGTGTGCTCCGGGGAAGTTTGTAAAGGTGTGGTGGTCGCCTTCAAGACCAACCCCGAGTGAACCGAGGCTCATCCATTGGGGGTGACTCGGAAGGGAGAATACGGTGAGTCACTTGGTGACGCCCCGGAGCTTTGGCTTCGGCTCCGCTCTAACGGAGATTAGCACTCTCACGAGTGTGAACTTCGGGATATATTCGCGTCCCCGACTCACTTGTGGTTATCTCATACCCACACCCTTTACTTTCCGCAATTCTTACTTGCTCATATTGATATATCTTGTGCTAGTTGAATTGCTTAGTTGTTCATACATTTCCATATCTTATGATATAGTTTGTGCTTACTAGTTTCCTTAAGTGCCTATCTTGTTAGCATAGGTTGTTGGTGCACTTAGTTGAGCCTAGCATATTTAGGTTTTGTGCTTGAAAAGTATCCGTTAGTTTAATTCCGCATTAGGATAAAGCCAAATCAGGAAAAGTTTTAAAACGCCTATTCACCCCCCCCCCCTCTAGTCGTCATCTAGATCATTTCAACTATGATTCCCAAGCAGGTTTATGTTTTGAACATCAAATGAGAAGGTCAAACTGAAGCATCTAACCAAGAGAAGCGAATGATATGATGCAATACTTAGCTATATTTTATGTTTATCACAAAAAAATCATTATAATTGGGTCGATGAATCCCTAGCTTTGTTTGATGTAATATCATAAAGAATGCAGTTATTATTTGATATCAATAAAGAGACACATGACGGGCTTCCGTAGAAAAAAAGTGCAACATTACGTACATACCACTTCAATACACATCACAACATCGTACGGTGGAAATTAACCTTAATCAACCTAATAAAAAGGTGTAGGACAAAGATAGATCCTAACCAGCCCTAAACACAGACATATGTATCGACGGTATTGTAAACTTCATCTCGCCAGTCAAGGAAGCACATGGTATGATTAAAACAATGAAAAAAAATGCATTGAAGTGAATGAATATGAACTGGGATAAAGAAGATGTAGGTAAACCCGGGCAAACGTCGGGACGAGCCGGGCTTGTAAAAGCCCGACCTTCATTTCTCAAGCCCGAGCCCGGCTGAAGCCCGAAATACTCTCTATTTTCAAGCCCGAACCCAGCCCAAAATCAAGCCCGTAGCTCGAAATCCCGGGCCAATCGTTGTTTTTAGTGTACACACATGAAAGCCGGTCCGAAAATATAGAAAAAGAGAAGCCTAAGCCAGGCCCGAACCATGTTTCGGGCTGCAAAACAAGGCCCGAGCCCGACCCGGGTTTTTTGGGCCGGGCTTGGACCCGGGTTTAATCACAAACGATATACATGATGAAACTGTGAATCCTAGTTACTTCATCGCACACAAATCGAACTTCAAGAATTGTTGATGATTGCCTCTATGATCGTAAATGATTCTTGTTTTCACTGTGGCGTGGGATGGTTTTTATCATCGTGGTCTGCAATGGACCCCCTATCGCCAACCAACTCGAGCATGCGGTTTCTGAAAACTATATGCAATTAGGGGTCCAAAATTGTATGAATATCCCACCTGCAGACGTCATTGTTGAACCCTTGAATAGATCTGAAGGACTTGTCACCAAATCTTGCCACATGACAAGAAATCCTAACCTCACCGCCCCAAGGAGATGGCATGAATCTACGTCGAAGCTCTGTCGACTACATCTAGATGGACGAACTCGGGAAGGATCGAAGCCCGGAAGTCAAACTAGAAGAAGAAGCGCCGGACTTGCGAGGAGTAAAAAAAACTAACCCAAACTACTAATCAAAGCAAAGGCAGTAGGATTCCCCTCACTGCCATCGGCTGCCGGAGCGGTAGGCAGAGGGAAGGCGAATCCACGGACTCGTTAGTGAAGTTTGAAGGGAAGAGTTTGGCTTAACCGCAAAGGGATCTAGAGAAGGGAAAGAGAAACCCGGAATGAATCATTTTTTTTTGCAACAACACCCAGAATCAAACATATTGTCATACAACTATTGGCGAACAGTTGAACGTGAGGAAATATCAGGTGACACCACACCTTACATACTCCCATGCTCTTTTTTTATTTTAAAAAAATTACATTTAAATGTTTCAAATATTCTTCTTTTGTAAATGTGCGCGAGACATGTGCCTACAAAACCCTTCATAGATTCATATCAAAATTCAAAACACACATTAAGGAAGAAAGAAAAAAGACAAATCCAGACTTGAATATTGTCATTTCTCACATTATTCATGTTTGCCTTCTTTCGACGGTATTCATGTTAGGTTTGTATTTTTTTTCTCATTGTGCTTTTAAAATAGAATTAGAACATTTAAGTACTGCTACAAGTTTTAGAATTTGAAGCACGGACTAGTAAGTATGCACGTGCAACGCACGTCTCAAATTTTTATCAAGTGAGTTTAAATGGTATACTATTAAAATGATCCTTGCAAAAATAAATAAAATAAATGGCAGAAAATGTTTTAATGTCACTCAAATTGTATTTTCAAAAGTGTGACATATATGTGATCATGATTTTGAAATTAAAATAAAAACAATTATCAGTTTTTTACAAAAAGTTTTGTAAAAACTTTTAAAATCATCACATGATCATGACTAAACAAATTATTTTGTGAAATCCTTGTGATACAAGTCGTGGTGATAAAAAAATTAGACCCACGCAGCTCAATAGGACACGCCAGTTTAATAAAGAAAAAAAATCACAACGCTGCACACTCACTCCACCGCCCCCGCTAGGCATATCTCCCCGCTGTTCCCCATTTTTGTGGTCGCTAGCTACCCCTCTCCACCGCGTCAAGCCGGCCCTCGCTACGCTCAGGCGCTCAGCCGTGGCCGCACCACGCCCAGCTGACTCTACCGTCAGCGTCGCGCCTGCTGCAGCTGCCGCCGCCGCCGCGCCTGCTGTAGCTGTCGCCGCCGCCAAATCTCTGCCAGCAGGATGCAAAGGCGTGGGATTCGAATCCGGTCGCCGGATCCGCTCGAGCTCTATCGGGCGACCCAGCGCAAGCGCCGTCTGAGGCGGATGCGGAGGAGTGGGATTCGTCTCCAACGGATCGGTGGCCGCGGCCATCCCGCGCCGGCGTTGCCCGAGCAACGTGGGTCCCGCCGCCTCACCAGATGAGCAGTTCGGGTGCTTCTCTTTCCCGGCAAGCTGCCCCATGCTTGCCCCCAGATGAGCGTCGGCCTGCCTAGGGGAGTAGTCGAAGAAGCGGGCGTCGCGCTCATCCTCGCCTTCGCCCGATGCGAGAACTCCCGCTCCGTGCGCCGCCGGCAGCTGGTAAGCTCACGCGCCGCCCTCCACATCCGCCTGATGCAGTAATCTAGTTCCCTGATGCAGTAATTTAGTTCCATGATGCAGTAATTTCCGCCTTTGCCTTAGTGAGTTCAGTAATTCAGTTGTGCTTTTTTTCTGGTTTTGTTTTTTGACAGCATTTCAGTTTGACAGATGTTGTCGCTACGACTGATTAAACAGACCAAAAGTATTGCTACCTACTGAATAAAAGCTTCACTAATGCATGACCGCAATTGACTGCGCACAATCTCCCTTTTAACCCAAGCCAACCGAAGAGCATCTGTAGAGAAGGATAAAAAAACTTCCCTATTCTTCTTACTTTTGAAGATATCTGCTGCCACAAAAATATCACCTACTTGCAGACCTTGTAACTTTTCGATTGTTGTGATACACTTGGTAATGCTGCATGGATCATCCGTCATCTTCTCCTCAATTGCAGCAAACCGATAAATTTCTTCCCGCTTCAATTTTAGGTATTGCTCAAGGAACACATCGTCCTGGCCACGTTTCTTGGTTTCTCTATGATGTGCTCCATGTATCTCTGAAAGTATTTGTGTGGGTCTTGGTGGGGCCTGCATATATTGCATAGGTGTAGATGAATGTGGGAGAGAATCCAAATTGCCTTCCTTGCTTAGTTTAGACTCGGCCAAAAAACGGAGAGTGTTGACAACCTAATGCAGAACCTAATAAGTTTCTTTTTTATATAAGGGAAAGAGCATTGATGGGATGGTCATGGAAGATGAGGTCAAGAAGGTGCAGGATGAACGTTGATGGGATGCTCAGGGAAGATGAGGCCAAGGTGGATACGCCCATGATGCATGGATGCATGTATGAATTATACTTGCACAAACATACCGTGACAAGTATCTCATGCCAAGCTTTAGTTTTGCTAAGAGATCTTGTTGCTCGTATGAATTTTCTTTCTGATATAGTCGTACCACTAATTTATTGTGAGTAGTAATTGTGCCACTGAAATCTACAACTGCACTAATCTTTGGTCAACGATGAAAATGGACTCCACGATTTCAGTGATGTTTCTACATAAGAAATTTGGAATGCTAACAAGAGAAGATAAACATGCGCATAGCAATTAAAGTGATTTTGTTCCTGTCATCTTATATTTAAGCAGGTTGCTAATTTTTGATGGTTTGCTACTGTAGTTAACATGATGGATGAATAGTGCTTTCGGTTGTTTGAAGAATGTGAGTTTGACATCATAGGTTTCCATTTTGTGAAGAAAACATCAAGGTGAGTTTCACACTTACATTTTATTATTATTGCTGCTCATGTGTGGTCAGAAAACTTTGCAATGACAAGATAGATGCTAGTATTTTCTGCCAGCTTAAATTTGCAATATCATGTCTGCTGTTGTGCTTTGTTTGCAATATTTCATTATTTGTGACTATGATTCCAGCCAGCTTAAATTTTGCTGGTAAAGCCAAATTCTGTCCTGGACGTATGTGTAATATAGTAGTAATAACACTCGACATTAACAAGAAGCAAGTCTGCTAAAACATGAAACCATGTAATCCAAGTGTTCTTCAGTTTTCTTATTATAAATAAGTAAGCATGTACGTGCAACGCACGTCTCAAATAAAACAAGTTTATATGCCATTTTACAAAATTTTCAGATTGATCCGAAATGTTATTTTGTCTTTGAAATTCTATTTTCAAAAAATGTGACATATTTCTGATCCAACACGTGCTAATTTTTATTTTAGTGAGTTATTTTACCAAGCCATTTAAATGTGTCTTATGCAGAACGATATGAGCGCGTGTGTAACACATGATCCAGAAACATGTTTTCGCATAAAATTCACTGTCACATAATAATTGTATAATCTGTTACTAAAATATATTTTAAAAACCGCAACTAAGCATGTCTTGAAGGTCCACCTTTTGAAGCAATGAAGGTCCATCTATAGATGCGATCAATGATGCTTCGTTCAATGTATGGGATATTGTTTTGAGCTTCATTCTCATCATACTTTAAAAGATGCACCAAAAATTGCTTCCTCAGCTGAAAACCATCCTACATATGCATTATACAACATTGTTGTAACAAGTTGCATGTGCAATGTGTATACAAATAAGCATAGTGTCAATACTTACGTTGGGTATGGGAAAATATAGTTTTCCATCGCACAATGAGTGCATGTAATTAAAAACCAAATAACCGGACAGGGCACTGCATGTATGAAATAAACACATAATGTGAGTCGAATGAATCAATTAATATTGTAATGCGTTTAAAAGATTCATACCAATGTGAATTTGTTGGAGCAACAGGAACTATGCATTCCCATTTAGGGATATCATCCTTGAATGCAGGGTTTGCAATTTCAAGCGCAAGGTTTAGGTTGTCAACCATAATTTTAAGTACATTATTCCCCAAAGTAGGTATTGGTATCGGATCAAAAATTGAGACAACTTTTTTGTTTTGATCCAACACAAACAATAGAAATAGTCCAAACATATACCAAGGCAATAAAATCTGCAATGATGAGATAGTTTATAAATAAATGGAATATTAATTAAGACCAAATAAAGCACCGTTAGAGATGAAAAATTAAAATCTTATCGTATTACATTGTGAGATATGATAATCATTACTGTCAGGCCAGCTATGAAACAACCGTTTCAATGTAGCAATTTCCACATTTTTCACGATGACTTGAGTCTCGTGCATAGTGGAACATCGACTAAAATAAGAATGAGAAAATATTAGTGCAATGAGGAAAAAATGTAATACATGATTATAGTAACTTACACAAAAGTTCAGATCCATATAGTGAGTTGGAATGTCTCTAAGAAGCTGGACTTCGTGGCGTGCTAGTATCCGCACAGCCATATTAAAGCAATGTATATCCATGTATTCACCATTGCTCAATATGTTTTTTATTTGTCTCAAATTTAAGCTAATAGGGTACGGCTCAGAGCTTTTCACCCATTCGCTCCTGTGAAGTCGAAATACTTTCAATTATAATGACATCAGAGTAATTTATTGGAATACAAAATGAATTAAAAAAATATGGCTTACTCTAGTAGAGCGGCATCATCAACCATGCTGATAAACAAGCATAGTTCATCTATTAAATCATCGTTTGTTGGATTGACAGACGGTGAAAGTATAAATGATTGCGAGATTAGCTCGACTTCTCCTAATGTATTTGATGTTTTGAAATTCTCAGGAGGTCTATCCAGAATCATACATTCCGTGGGATCTGAGTTGTTGTCGTCATCTTCCATGTCTCGATTTCTTATGTTATCATCATTCAATTCCGAGTCCACTAAAATGACAGCTACTTTTGTTCTAAAATTTGTCATATGTTCCTATTAAAATAGTAATAAGAGTTAAATAGTGATACAACATAGAATAAGTATAATGATACAGAGTGAAAAATACCTGTGTTGGAATGTCAGACAAAATATTTCCTGTGAAGTACTCCATAAAATTTATCATCCACGGACCACAAGATGACCTGCATGATTACAAAACTCAAATCGGTGCATATGTGTATACTTTCAACTCGTATACTTTGACATATCCATGCTTTATTCTTGTTGTGCAGAAACTTCTTTTGTGATGCAACTAATGGGGAAATACAAAAATACAAATAATGTCGATTACTTTGAGCCTTTGAGTTAGAAGGTATACCCATCTCTTTGCATTCTGCTCTTAATATACTCTTCTCTTGGCCATGCTGAGATGTTTAAGTCAGGCCACTTATCAGTATTTAGTTCCATTTGAAGCTTCGCATATTCGAATACATTTTCCAGTCCTTTGAGCTGTTGAATGAATAAATGACAAAGTATTAGCATGACAACCGAACAAGCCCAGAAATCGTCTTATCAAAAGATGGTGTAGTGGGACTAATGACTAACCATAGCGGTGAGGTCTTTGCGGCTCATTCCTAGGCCCAGCGAGTCGAGCACCTGGATGCATCGCTGCCCTGTATTTATAACTGCTAGGTACCAATGGAAGTGTTCAATGTTAACTGGAACGAATATCTGAAAATAGGGTTTTTGTTAGTTTAGGTCCCATATACAAACATTGGTCCTTGATTGAATTCATAGTAATATGTATGGAACTGAGACTCACCATATCATTTTCTAAATAAGTTTTAGCTCTGTTTAATACCCACCTTGGCGCGTCATCCCGTATAGAGCTAAATTCCTTTATCATCTTAGAGATGCATGCATTTTCTAAGAACACACTTTCACCTGACCTCATATGTAGATGCTCTTTAGCACTTATGCAATGTATGTATGCGTCTATGATCTGCAATATTAAGTGCACACCTTGGTTATAGGAGAGAATAAAAACTCATGTTAAAATAGCATCGTCTTGTCTATATATACTTACTTCGTCGCCAAGAAATTCTTCGGGGAGTAATAGACGTTCTAAGTGTCGTCTTTTGAGATGTGAGTCGTCGATGCTCACTAAATTTCTTTTATCGTTTGGTTCAGACATGATATTTTCAATCACGGACCAATCATCGCCGGTGCAGACGTAATCTATCATGATGTAAGTAACAACATTTATTGAAAACAAAGAAAATAAATGTAGCAAAAGCAGGGCATAGAAATTAAATGTAGCAAAAATAGGCATAATCTATCATGATGTAAGTAACAAAATTTATTAATGATGACCACAAAAATAAATTTAGCAAAAGCAGGGCATAGAAGGATTTGTCCGTGCCTTCTGGAGCGACCATGTAGTCTTGTGCCTTCTTAGGTTTGTTATGCAGTCGGATAAGCTTCCCTATCTGCACAGGCATTGCCAGCTTGTGTACTATAATTTCTGCCCCTTCCCTGCCGGACGTTTGTTCTAATTGTTCGTCCTTAGGGGCCTCCATTTGTTCACTTGTTTCGTAGTGGAGAAGTACGCTGAAATACGGCATCATCTAATATTTCCCCGTGCGAACGGCGCGGAGAGAGCGCATCACGGCGCGGAGGGAGCGCATGCAAAGCGTTTCGGTGGTGCCGTTGCTCGACCCGTGAGACGGCTCCACCACGGGCGGGCGGGCAGGCAGGCGGGAAGGCAGGCACAACGTGACCCGTTCCGACTTGCACGACAAGGAGAAACCGATATACGTGCATCTCCAACCAAGATATTATGGCAGCAGCATCTCGGATTGTTTTTAATAAAAGTTCAGACTAGACACAGTGGAAGTAACTTCAGCAGTAACATCGAGTCCAACTCAACAAATTTGGTTATGTGCCAATGAGTTAATGAGGAGAGAGAGGTAGTAGTAGTAACTTAGCTAATTACTGGAGTAATAAATTTGCTTATGCAATACGAGTCTATAACCTAATAAATGAAGCTATGCATGTTACCACACTTATATTACTACCCACTAATATATGTTAGTCTTCATTATGGCTAGTCTCAGTAACAGTGGCAAAACAAAAGCTACAGAGCGTGGCCCACGGGCCAGACACCGACGGCTGATCCCTTCCAGGAAGCAAAGGTCGTAGTCGCGATCCATTCCACGGAGCAGTATTGTTGTTTTCTCCCAAAATGCAGATACAACGACACCAACTATAATTTTTAATAACACACGATCTATTATTATATGATGACTTTCTTTTACGCGGACTATTATTATATACCTTTTCTTAGGGAACTATTATTATATACTGGCAGCACTGTACTTACCGATATCGGGGCCCAACTGCCCAACGGGCCCCGGCGATGCGGATATGCACAACCTGGGAAAACTGCAGTCTCACCCCCGCCAAACACCAAAATCACACACGCCAGACCCCACCGCAAACAAGCCGTGATCTGTCCCGCATGCAGCCCACGCGAGCAATCCGCCTCTCTCACCGACCTCTGGGCCCGCCGTCCGACGAGGGACCCGGCCGCAAAATTACCGCGAAAAGGCGCAACAGTTTCCACTCCCAGCCTTCCCATCGAAGGTAACGGAAGGGCTCGATAAAAGAGGGAGCTTCGCCCTGTTCCGTTCTTCTTCTTCCCGACCACGCCACACACCCCCACCCCCACCCCACCGCCGACGCACTGCCTCCTTCTCCCCCCAGCTCCACTGCGCAGGGTCTCCGGCCTCATCGCCGAGGCTTGCAGGGGCTGCGCGGAGGCCCCCGCCGCCGCGGACTCGCGCCATGATGCCTCAGCAGGGCACGCCGCCGTCGTTCCGCGGCCTCGTGCCGCTCGGCCGCCCCCGGGATCTCGTCATCAAGGTAGTTTTCCCGTGCCCTGACAGTGTGGTTACGGTCTTGTGGCGTTCGATCGGGGAGGATGAGGGGAGTGCCGTTTTTTTCCGGTTCCTTCCGCGTAGGGTTTGGCGTTTCGTCGTGCGGGAGTCGAGGAGGGGTTCTGCGCCTGCTAGATTTTAGAGCGATACGGGTGCTGCTTGTGGCCCAAGTCCCGTCTAGTCGCGATGGCGTTGGACCCTGACGTCGGGGGTCTTTTCCCCATTCGTTGGAGATGGGGGGCGTGGTCTGCTGCAGATGATGTGATGTGGTGGGATTTTGTGTTCCATCTGATAGTCGAAGAATGGATTTTTTTCTTCTTCTTCTCTATGGGTGTATCTGAGGTCAGATTGCTCTGATCTTGTTCGCCATTGTAAAACCGTGTAGATAATTTCACCCGTTAACTGACGGGTTAACTGACGGGATTACTCTGTTTGGTGCAGAGTTCAGATTACACTTTACAGTTAGGGCGATTGATGCTGCTAGTAAATAACCGAAGATGCTTTGTGTTCGTATTTGATGTTAGAGTACTTTAATCTATGTTTCAGAGCACTGGAGGCCACTGTCGATTTCTGATCTCTCATGAGCTATTGTGTATGGAATTTACTAGCATGAAAGTGATATATTTCTGTCTCTGTCATCGAACTTCATACCTAGTGTTCTTATATGTGCATAGTATGCGTATACTGTGGTAGTGTGACTGTACACTTGTGTCACTCTTCCTTTAAATCTCCACTATCTCTAAGGATTATACTTCTAGCCGAAGCTGCTAGTTGTTGTTGTCCTTAACTGGCTAATAACAGTACAAAACATAGGAACAACACACACTTCTCTAGGGATATGTTCTCTTTGTGCCACCTGTTGAATCCTTCTGCTTTAATCTGTAGTTCCAGTCATACATCATTCTTGTTAATATTCGAGTTTACGTTTGGTTGATGTTTCAGGTCAACTATGGTGGCACTCTCAAGCGGTTCAGTGCTTCGGTGAATGGTTCAAACTTAGATCATAATCTTGCTGCCCTTCAGTCGAAGATTGCAAATGCTTTTAAGTTCAGCCCCGAGGAGCAATTTATTCTCACGTATACTGATGAGGATGGAGATGTTGTCATGTTAGATGATGATGATGATTTACGTGATGCCGCTGTTAGTCAGGAGCTGAACCCTCTTAGGATTGATGTTCAGTTGAAAAGCAGCACTGCCGGGGCACCTCAGCCTAACCAGCAAGCCTTGAATTCCAGGTCTAAGATGTCAGCAGCTATGGAAGATCAACTAGCTCAGGTGAAATCAGCTATTGATGAAGCCTTGAAGTTTGTACCAGAGCAAGTTCCTGCCGTCCTTGCTAAACTATCACATGAGCTGCGCTCTAAAGCTGCATCATCGGCACCACCAGTGCGTGACTTGCTGGATCGAATTGCTAAACTGATGACACCCAAGAGCGGCATGGAACCTACCAGTGGTCTGTCTGACAGTTCATCTGGTTCCTCTAGTGGTAATCCACGAACATTTAGAGACATGAAAGATAATAATGCATCTGAATCTGCAAAATCATCTAGAGCACTTGGTCTTAAGAGTGTGCTAGTTGAGAAGACCAATGCTCAAGTTCAACAAGCGCCAGGCTGTACTTCAATTGGGGTTCCATCGGTTCTAGTCGGTTCTGGTGGAAAACTCTTGTATCATAAGAAAAGAACTGATGCCCTGAGTAAGGGGAAATCACATGCCCAAAGTATGGGCAAATCTGTCGTGTCTTCTTCGGTGCCACCTGTTCCTTCATTTGCTCCTGGTGGATCTACTCTTGGTTCTGCGAACGGTTATACGCCCTTTGGGAATATCAAAAAGATCAATGGTGATTCAAGCTCAGCCTTCCCTGCCCCCAGAGGCCCTCCACCCAGTTCAATGCCGACCTTCGAAACTATTCCGAGACTTCCCCCTTACTATTCACTTCCAACCCATGGTTTGCAGAAGGCATTCCCTCCTCCACCTGCCTATGACTACAATCAGTTTAGCTTCAGTATGCCTTCCACGGTTAATCCATATGGAATTTATCAAGATCCCTACTCATTTGGTTCATACAGTGGGTATGGTATCCCACAGCAGTCGGTTCATAAATGGGTAGAATGTGATGGCTGCGGGGTGACACCGATTGTTGGGCCTCGCTACAAGTCCACTGTGTAAGTATTTTAGTTACAATTAAATAGTAATTCTGTCCTTCATTCATATCTTATTTTTCATTGGATTTTGAAAACAATTGTTCTCTTGACAAATTTTCTCTTTGCTAGCAGCAAGTACAACTATGATCTATGCAGTGCTTGTTTCTATCGCATGGGCAATGAGGCTGAATATGCCAGAATGGACAAGCCACTCTCAGTAAGTGAAAGATTGAGAAACCTGAATAAGGTGATCAGATCAGTCTGTTCATACTCATGATTATATACTTCACGTGAGATAGTAACATAATATTTACACTTACTTCCGTTTGACAATTCTCAGGATAAGAGGTTCCTCCAACTTGACTGCCGTTTCGTCAAGGATCTCACTGTCCCTGATGGAACACGAATGGCGCCATCAACTCCATTTCGTAAGATTTGGTGCATGCTTAACAATGGAAATATCGTATGGCCTTATGGAACCCACCTTGCCTGGGTTGGTGGAGATCAATTTGCTCGCCAAAGCTTAGTGAAATTAGCGGTACTTACTAACCACATAATTTATTTGCTAATATGTTGTGGATGTGAGATTTACATGGATGCATCTCAGACCATAATAAAGTCTAACTTCCGTTTGAACTTCACAGATTCCAGAGGCTGGTTTCCCCTTGAATGGAGAAATCGATGTTTGTGTTGACTTTGTTTCACCTGCGAAACCTGGTAGGTACATATCGTACTGGAGACTAACATCGCCAGACCTACAGAAATTTGGTCAGCAAGTTTGGGTTCTTATTGAGGTTTTTACTCCACCATCACTTGCTCCTCTCCTTGTCAGCCTTGATGTTCCTCTCCTCATGATCTTCTGCATGCTGATACCGTGTGCAGGTGGAAGAGCCTGTTCAAGCCAGTGGTGACAATCAAACTGCTGCAATAGACTTGAACTTGCCTGCAGACAGCAACCCTGCAACATCGAGGCCATCCATTGTATAGCCTCATTAGACCGTAGAATTCTCTTCCTCAAGTGGCCATATGGTTTGT
Organism: Aegilops umbellulata; assembly: GCA_032464435.1. Classification (NCBI taxonomy): domain Eukaryota; kingdom Viridiplantae; phylum Streptophyta; class Magnoliopsida; order Poales; family Poaceae; genus Aegilops; species Aegilops umbellulata. Next base: position 368,729,876 of record CP136055.1, on the reverse strand, counting down.
TTACATATCTGATCATTTGCCTGCTAAATTCGTGTGCAGGTGCAACAGCCTGTCCGGATCAGTGGCAACAAGGGAACTGCTGCAGTGAACTTCTTGAGCTTGCCTGCAGAAGGCAGCACCGCAACCTGGACCTCAGATTCTGCATCTGACTCTGACGATGATGGCATACCTCTGCGTGAGGTGCTTGCCACGCTGAGACGAAAGGGACCCAGAGCGGTTGGAAGTGTTGTGCCCTCTGCACCAGCAGCAGATGAACCAGTTCAAGTGCCCGTCGCTTATCCCCAGGCCGCAGATGAACCAGTTCAAGTATCCATCGCTTATACCCAGGCGGCAGATGAACCAGTTCAAGTACCTGTCGCTTATCCCCATGCCTCATCTGCTGAAGCTCTAGGGATGCCTGCTGGTGTGGCCGCACCTGAAGCCGCACCACTGCCGGAGCCCATCAGTGTGCCGGAACCTCTGCCAGCACCTACTCTTGTCAATTCACATGTCGCTCCTGTTAGCATGCCTTTGCCTGATGAAACCATCAACAACAACATGGAGGAGAAGCTTCTGAGGGAACTGGCGGACATGGGCTTCAGGCAGGTTGACCTGAACAAGGAGGTGCTTAGGCAGAATGAGTATGATCTGCAGAAGTCGGTGGATGACCTGTGCGGCTTCCATGAATGGGACCCACTCCTTGCGGAGCTGAAGGAACTGGTATGCATCACTTCCCATCATGTGTAGCGCGAGAATATCTTAATTTAGGATCCTTCTTAATTCTCAACTCTTATTCGCGTCAGGGTTTTGATGATTGACACAGATGTAGAAGAGGTGCTCGAGCAAGAACCATGAAGTTCCATGAAGCGTGTGACGATGGATCTTCTGTCCAGAGAAGAACCGGTGATGGCCTCCTGCGCTCATCTGCTGGAGCGCTGCTGCCTAGTAGACCTAGATATAGATAAAGTAGTACTAGTATAATGTAATGCGGGAATAACCAGACGACGAACTGAAGTGATGCTGCATAATGCAGTGCACTGCAGCCGCAGTAGTAGTAGTAGCAGCCAGTAAGCAGGACCATAATAGTCTGGCGCTCCGGTGAATTGTGGTGTGTGGTCGCTCGTGCACCGTGGTTTGCCTTTCGTGTAAGCAGGGTACCTTATCAGGCGAACTGCGAGTATGGTTTATGAGTATGCTATGTTTATATCTGTCGCTCGTGTGCTTCTCAATCAGTTGGTTGCTGTGCTCTTTTATACGAGATGTGGTTCTCATAAACTGCTTGTTGGTTAGAGCTTCCTGGTCCCAGGTATTCAAACTATGGTTGCTAGGCAAGAAAGTGTGTTCATTTTGGCTTCTGCCCTGTGAACATCGAATGTTATTTCCTCACGAAATTTTGCACGGGAGTAAGAGCAATTCCAACACCTCCCTTAAAAAGATTAACTGCGGCGGCGAGGTTCCGGCGTGCTCAAGTACCAGGCGGGGTTTGATCTCCTAAAGAAGATCATGAGGAAAGAAGGGCTTAATTTTGCACGAGAGATTTTTTTTCCCTTTCAGTAAACGCCGTCTTTCCGGATAGCTGTTGGAGTTGCTCTAATACACTGCGAGGCTTAAAAACGTTGAGAGCATCTCCAGCCGTTGGCCCCTAAGGCGGTGATTTTACGCGCCCTCTGAGGACGAGCCGGCGATAAAATCGGTGTTAGGATTTATTTAATCTTATTATTAATCCATGCTTAAGGGAACCGCCAAGCGTCGGTTCCAGACTTGGTAACCGCCAGCGGATCCTTCGGTCGCTGCGAATAGGCACCTCTTCGACTAGCCACAGTGGGAGTAACTTCAACAGTAACATCGAGTCCACCTCAGCAAATTTGCTTATGTGGCAATGAGTTAATGAGGAGAGAGGTACTTGTAGTAACTTAGCTAGTTACTGTAACATCACATGTCCCAATGCAATATGAGTCTATAACATAATAAATGAAGCTTTGCATGTTACCACACTTATGTTACTACCCACTATGAAGGTAGTAACATAGTCTAGGGATATGTGTATGTTACTAGTGTATGTTACTCCCCATTGTGGCTAGTCTCCGAGGCGTCCCTTGTACCTGTATATAAATGAGATCATCAATAAAGATTGAGACACTTGAATCAGATGCTTTGTCTCTCGCTTCTCTCGATAAACTCAAACACGTTATCAGCACGATCAACCACGAGCAATTCGACTCCAGCGCTGAGAATCGAAATAACAGAGGAAGGAAGAGAAGAACAAGCAGCGGACGGAAGGAAGAGAAGAACAAGCAGCGGACGATGGATGATGGTGACCTAGCGGCAAGGCGGCGACCCCTCTGCACATCAAGGTGAGCCCAAAGCCGGCGTCGCTACGGCGAACTACGACGCCATATTCATCCTCGCGGTGGTGGCCATTGAGGCTGCCCCCCCCATCTCCGCCACCACGATGTTGTTGCCGCAGGCACCATCGGTGACACCAACGGAGCGACCTCCTCCCGAGGACCGGTGGCGGTGGCCGGTTCTACGCGAACCTCCGCGACGCTCGTGTTCGCGCTTGCCTCGATCTTGGCCATGCCCGCGGTGTCGCACGGCTTGCATCCTTGCGGTGCGCCGGCACTCGCGACCGCGGCCTCCCGGCGTGGTGGTGCTCCAAGCTGAGCGACGCGACTCTCCCGGAAACGGCCTACACCCCGAGCGACCGCGGCCTCCCGGTGTGGTGGTGCTCCTTGCGGATCTTCCCTCACCGGTGCGGCTGCCAGCCCGAGGCGGCGGCCCAACAACGGCGCAGATGCGCGGTGCTGCTTCCCGCCGTGGCCGACTCCAGGCGACCACGACCCCAGCGCGGCACGCCGGCGATGGCCGACGGCCACTCTGTGTGTAAGAGCGCCCTATGGCTCGGCTCCAAGCGGTGGGCGGCGGACGTCGTCCCCGCTGGCGCCGCTGCTCCATGCGGAAACGACGCCCTCAGCGGCTGCCGGCTCCGGGCGAGTCCCGCCCCGGCGCGGCGACCGCGACCAGCAGCACGCTCCGGCGCAGCGGCCGGCTCTCCGTGCGACTGAACGGCCGAACCAATCGAGCGATTGGTAACCGTCCAGGAAAAAGATAGGCATAGCCTTATCCATTCGCCAGTTTTGCAACAAGAAGCCTGCATTTACAGGAATTAGCAAAATAGGCTAAAACAGTGCTCCAGGCAATTTTGCGAAATATTCCTACTTTTTAGGGATTTTGCATAACAGTTCTGTTAACAGCACTAATTTGCGATTGAGTTTTTCTTCTCTCGCAAAACAATCTGATAGCGATTGAGATTAATTTTCTCTCGTAAAATATTAATTCACCCTGCTGAATTATCTTGCACTTGATACAAGAACATCTCATTAAATTTGAGGTGTATATAATTCAAGTTTTTTCACTTGAACATCAAGTTTGCAACATCATTACTATTCATTTATAATTGTGGTGTATTTCTGTTGAGTACGATGTATTCCGGAATGTATGTATCTCCATGTTCGCTACATGTCGAGATTAATACGTCTATTTGCAATTGAGATTTTCAATTTCTTGCAAATACATATGCAAAATTCTTAGTGATTTCTTGAAATTGATGTATTGGGATCTCGATGTAGTGTGTAGATCTACTGCTTTGCAGATTATCACCACTACTGTTTAAGCCTACATTTTGTCAAATTTGACATTATGATTACACAACATTGTGCACTCCCATGCATTTTACTAAGTCATGACGTAAGGCATTAGGAGTGAGTATCTACTGATTTCATCAGATTATACTCCCTAGTGCTGCGAGATCTACTTCATTTTAGAGATTATCTTCAAGGTGTCATGCTTAGCAATTTGAGATTCACATTAATGGTTTCAAGATAACTTCTTGAAATATCCATTAATCTTACAACATTACCATGATGGTCTTCAATTTACTAATCGTAAATTAACTATCTCTGGTAATCGATGGCTAGAGAATTTGAGGCATTCGCCCTCAATCGCCACCACTACCCTACCTGGGCATGGACATCATGATCACTCTTGTGTCTTGTGGAATAGTGTGTGCAATCCAAGACCACATGATTAACCTCTGGTCGGAATCACACCGCTAACAGAAAAATATTGTCTTATATATCATAAGGCATTATATCGATTCAGATCTCTGCATCTGGTTATTCTGTATCAGCAATTCCTAGGACACAACAGACCTCAAGGGCAAAGGTTTGGAGCTCACTTCAACCTTCAACCCGACATCACCAGCAGTGACGGGACCCTATGGGCACGGAGAATATGATGGTTGAATATGACTCAACTAACTGTTTGAAGACTCCGTCTAGTCTCTCAATCTCTTGAGTGGTCAACATAATTTATGTCCATTTATGATGTTCTAATAAGAACATAAGTATTGTTGTCATCATATATTGTATATCACAATATATTATATCAGCACTTTGGTACAAATACATTTGTATGTATTCTATATATCTGACAGTGATTTTCATATTGAGAATCTTCATGTCTATATACAGATTTCTACGGGAGTCAATCCGATGAAAAATGATATGTGCCTTGTGGACATATGCACCACAAACTCTATACTCAGGGAAGTCCAATGTTTCCACTCTCATTGAGAGAAAGGAGATATTTTAAAATCGCTTGACGCGATGAGGTATTTGTTGGCTCAATTCGAGTCATATTTACTATCCCTGTGGGTACTCGAGTAACGTCGGGATGTTTTATTGCTTCCCAGGTTTAACTCGTACCCTACTAAACTATGGAGGTATCCGTCAAAATAGTTTCCATAACGAAACTAATGATGACAACAAAGAGAAATAACTTCTCTTTACCATATGCAACGGATATGACAAGCACATTCTCTGTGTATCATCTGGATTGTACTACACATACGCCACAACCCGTACCACATGTTGCGTATGATATAGTTTTCCAGAGTGTCTTGTACATGACAAACTTGGCATACTCGCTTTGGTCATCGAGACATTGGGTTGAAACTGAAACTATCATTAATTTCAATAGTTTATGATTATTATGATGCTAAATTCTAACAACATTTGGATTTTATGTGCACTACAAGTGACACGGGGAAGCTAATTTTAAGGCTCGCACACCTTAAAGTCTACGCTACACCACTCAAACTCCTTGAATGCATCAAGTTGAGGTAAGTGGCTCTTCCCATCCATTGACTAGACTATTCAGGTATTCCATGATTCTAAAAGACATATCTACATGATGGTCTTAAGTGTGTGCTTTATTCACACGAAACCATTGGCTCATTGTCCTGACATCGATTTCAAGCAAATCGAATGGATAACATTGCAGAATTCTCCTTGGATGCCTTCTCTATGGCCCTTGGATTGAAGTTTGGCAATTTATCCTAATGTCTAGACTCAAAATAGTTTGGTAGAATCCTATCCAAAGAGTTAAGCTCATTGCATTATCTTTACTTTGGAATTGCAACTTACCAACTTGACGTTGGAGTCATGCAGTTTTACACGCTCATGACATAACTGCATAATATTATTCCCCTCTATCTTTGATACGTGGAAATCTATCAAGTATTTCCCATCTGCGGTAATTCGGTTGCATACCGATATCACCACCCGACATACATCATTGGCCCCTCAACATATAGTTGGGATCTATGTGAGGAATAACTGTTTTTCCGTCAATACCTCAAGCCCCTCACATGGGGAGTTATTCAAGGCCAGTATGCTGATTCAATGAGGAATATTTCCAGGCATTAGGGGGAGAATTCAAGTACCATGAAGAATGCCAGGAAATTAGTGGAATGTTCAACACATTTCTGCCTCAAATCCATGTACTCAAAGATCTGAACCATGCGTTCAGCAGATTTGCAATACATTGCAAATAACCTGCCAGATTCATTTACTAAACATTAAGGTGTCACTCAATATTACAATCCTGCAAAAATATGTCGGAAAGAGTGAAGGTACCAACTAAAACCACTCAACTCCCCGTTCAAAGCAACAGGGGGAGAGGTACATCAGGATTCAACTTCTTGCAAACAAGGATATCAAGACCAATCAGTAAATGCAAGTCAACTTCACGTTGACAGACACCTGATGGGTAGTATACCCAGTGGATGGGAAACCTCCACTAGCCCAGGTCATAGTGCACACAATGACCGAGACATCGAAATACCCGATTCACTCGCATTGGGAAATCGCGAGCAGTCGTCATGGGTAACGATATTTCCATCAACTATATATTGATATATAGATTCTGGAGAATCATATAACCGGAAGTCTACAATTTTCGACATACATTTCTCAACTAGATTGAAAAAACCTTTCAAGTGATTCAGATCCAAAGACCATGGCCATGGCAAAGTGTGAACAACACTCGGACTGAACTCAAGCAAAGGGTATAATCTAGGTAGAAATGATCTTGCTCAATAATGGGAAGGTATTCATAAGCAATACCTACACCAGTTTTCTTCTGGAAACGGAATTGAGAACAACGAGGTGGTGAAACAAAGAGCAAGTATTGTAGCACAAGGGTTCACGCAGATACCCAACTATTCTCCAGAGGTGGAATCTCTTTCGATAACTTATATCATTGGCAGTACAAAATCGTCTATCTTTGCAGTTGATAGATGTAGTGATTACTGCTGGAAATATGCCCTAGAGGCAATAATAAAAGCATTATTATTATATTTCCTTATTCATGATAATTATCTTTATTCGTGCTATAATTGTGTTATCCGGAAATCGTAATACATGTGTGAATAACAAACAACAATATGTCCCTAGTGAGCCTCTAGTTGACTAGCTCGTTGATCGACAGATAGTCATGGTTTCCTGACTATGGACATTGGATGTCATCAATAACGGGATCACATCATTAGGAGAATGATGTGATGGACAAGACCCAATCCTAAACATAGCATAAGATCGCTTAGTTCGTTTGCTAGAGTTTTCCAATGTCAAGTATCCTTTCCTTAGACCATGAGATCGTGTAACTCCCGGATACCGTAGGAGTGCTTTGGGTGTGCCAAACGTCACAACGTAACTGGGTGACTATAAAGGTATACTACGGGTATCTCTGAAAGTGTCTGTTGGGATGACATTGATCGAGACTGGGATTTGTCACTCCGCTTGACGGAGAGGTATCACCGGGCTCTCTCGGTAATGCATCATCACAATGAGCTCAATGTGATCAAAGTGTTTGATCACGGGATCATGCATTACGGTACGAGAAAAGTGACTTGCCGGTAACGAGATTGAACGAGGTGTTGGGATACCGACGATCGAATCTCGGGCAAGTAAAATACCGATTGACAAAGGGAATCGTATACGGGATTAATTGAATCCTCGACATCGTGGTTCATCCGATGAGATCATCGTGAAGCATGTGGGATCCAACATGGGTATCCAGATCCCGCTGTTGGTTATTGCCCGAGAGCCGTCTCGGTCATGACTGCATGTCTCCCGAACCCATAGGGTCTACACACTTAAGGTTCGGTGACGCTAGGGTTGTGAAGATATGTATGTGCAGTAACCCGAATGTTGTTCGGAGTCCCGGATGAGATCCCGGACGTCACGAGGAGTTCCGGAATGGTCCGGAGGTAAAGAATTATATATAGGAAGTGCTATTTCGGCCATCGGGACAAGTTTCGGTGTTATCGGTATTGTACCGGGACCACCGGAGGGGTCCCGGGGGTCCACCAGGTGGGGCCACCTGCCCCGGTGGGCCACATGGGCCTTAGGGGGTGCGCCTTGGCCTGCATGGGCCAAGGGGAACCATCCCCAAAGGGGCCCATGCGCCTAGGGTTCCAAAAGGGAGGAGTCCTAGTGGTGGAAGGCACCTCCTAGATGGCTTGGGGGGAGGGAAACCTCCCTGGCCGCCGCCCCCCTTGGGAGATCAGATCTCCCAGGGCCGGCGCCCCCCCAGAGGCCTATATAAAGGGGGGAAGGGAGGGGGGGCTGCGCACCCTATGCCCTGGCGCCTCCCTCTCCCTCTCCAACACCTCCTCCTCCTCCGTAAGAGCTCGGCGAAGCCCTGTCGGAGTACTGCTGCTCCACCATCACCACGCCGTCGTGCTGCTGCTGGAGTCTTCTTCCCCAACCTCTCCTTTGCCTTGCTGGATCAAGAAGAAGGAGACGTTACGCTGACCGTACGTGTGTTGAACGCGGAGGTGCCGTGCTTTCGGTGCTAGGATCTCCGGTGATTTGGATCACGGTGTGTACGACTACTTCATCCCCGTTCGTTGAACGCTTCCGCTCGCGATCTACAAAGTGGTATGTAGATGCAATCTCTGTCTCCCATGACTCGTTGCTAGATGAACTCATAGATGGATCTTGGTGAAACCGTAGGAAAATTTTTAATTTTCTGCAACGTTCCCCAACAATTACATATCCATGTGGATCACTAGATTCAGACATATATGATTGATTCCCGATGGAATCTCAATTCTGAATCGAAATACAAAATGCAACATACATTGTGTAAATTCAGTAAGTCACCATACGACTTATTATTGTCAGTACATATGGTACAACTGACGTAGTGAGATCCTTATACACAAGGATTACTCCTACAATGATGATTATCCATGTTTGTGTGTGTGCAATGACGACACATGTAATCATCTAAATGACGGAGTTTAAAATGAAGGATTTGGGTGAACCAAAAATCCACTCGTTACTACAACTTGAGCACCTTCATTCATACATTATGGTATACTATGTTGTCTGTATCCAAAATATATTGGAGAAATTCATTATGGACAAATCTTATCCATCCATAAACTCTCATGGTAGTTCATTCTCTAGACGTAGAGAAAGGTCTATTTAGACCAAGAGATGATGGGAATGAGATATTGGGACACAACGTTCCATAATGCCATTGGATCCACCAAACACAATTGGTTGGTATTTAAGAATATATTTTGATATCTCCAAGGCATCAAACAACTTGTCCTGATTTTTCAGTTTCACAGAAATGTGAACACCAATATCATTGGATACATCGATCAGATCCCCACTATGTCAGATCATAGACAATTTTAGTGTTCCTACTAGGTGTGGTAGCCTCTCATGAAGAGTCTTCAAAATAGATCTCATGGCTACATCCACCAACCATTATCTTAATGATAATGTTTCTTGTGTTGCCCGGATGCAAACAGGTTACATAATAAGCAATATCACTATATTGCATATCTTGCAAGTCAAATCATGTGACTGATTTGTTCACCAGGTCTCTACCAACTTCTGTGTTCTAGAAATATGTTCATGGAATTGGTATATGACGACTTCGGAATATGCAAGAATCAGGGGGAGTATCTTCCTGAATTGTTCCTGTTGAAAGCATCATATTATACTCTTTTTCCCTTCATGAGTTTACTTTATAGGTTCTCATAAAGGTTTTTAATGAGGTAATATCAACACAAGACCATATGTCCTATTTTCTGTTTTCCCCACCGGGGTTTTTAAGAAAGTATATGTGACATATTTATTGTCCTCTAAACTCTATGAGTTTTCTCGTATTGAGTTAAAAGAGGCAATAACCATTATATGTTGTATCATTTTTTCCTTATTTCCCGCTGGGTTTGAAGGTGTTTTAGCAACATATCAAATACATATCTCCTCACATTTTCCCCACAGGGTTTTTGGAGGAGCTTTTCAAGATGATAATACTGCACAAACAAGCATTGATTAGGGGGAGTGTTAGGATTTATTTAATCCTATTATTAATCCATGCTTAAGGGAACCGCCAAGCGTCGGTTCCAGACTTGGTAACCGCCAGCGGATCCTTCGGTCGCTGCGAATAGGCACCTCGGAGACTAGCCACAGTGGGAGTAACTTCAACAGTAACATCGAGTCCACCTCAGCAAATTTGCTTATGTGGCAATGAGTTAATGAGGAGAGAGGTACTTGTAGTAACTTAGCTAGTTACTGTAACATCACATGTCCCAATGCAATATGAGTCTATAACCTAATAAATGAAGCTCTGCATGTTACCACACTTATGTTACTACCCACTATGAAGGTAGTAACATAGTCTAGGGATATGTGTATGTTACTAGTGTATGTTACTCCCCATTGTGGCTAGTCTCCGGAGGCGTCCCTTGTACCTGTATATAAATGAGATCATCAATAAAGATTGAGACACTTGAATCAGATGCTTTGTCTCTCGCTTCTCTCGATAAACTCAAACAATCGGCATGGGGGCGAGCGGGTTCCCAGCCGCTCGCCCCAGACGTGTATTTTGTTTATTTTAAAACATCTGAATTCGGCAAAGTTGGGCCAAACTCGGCATAAATTCGGCTAACTTGACATTCATATTCAACATATTCGGCGTTTACATAAATTATTAAAAAAAAGACATCTACGGGGCGAAGAAGTCGCTGAGCGCGGCGAAGTCGCCGAAGTCGCTGCCGTCCTCGTCGTCGGTGGCGGCCTAATCCTTTTTGATGGCGTGGTCGCCCCTGCTGCTGGACCCCTGCCCGGCGTCTCCAAGGCGGACCGGTGGCGGCGGCGCGTCGTCGTCGCTGTCGTCGAGGACAACGCCCTCGTCCCGGCCGCGGCGCCGGGCTTCGAAGCGCTCCAAGGCGAGGATCTGGCGCTGCAGCTCCGTCTGTGCCCAGTCGTCGCGCGCCCACTTCAGGGTCGCCTCGTCGTCAAGCTCCTCCTCCTTGACGCCGCCGGCGAGCCCCGGCTTCGTCTTCGGTTTGACGAAGCGCGGAGGTGTCAAGGAGGAGGCACGCCGGCTGTCATTAAACGCCGGCGCTGCGGGTGCGCGGACCGAGCGGCGTCTCCCCGGCGGGCTCTGGTTTGGTGCCGAAGAGCCGGTAGAGTGGGATGAGGAGTGGGAGGAGGAGGAAGAGCCGAACCTCCTGGGCACCCATGGCCCGGCGCTCCGACGGGGTGGGGGGGGGAGGGACGGGCGCCGCGGCAGGGTATGCCAGCGGCGGGTTGTTGCCGCCCTCGAGGTACTCAAGCACCCCGTGCAATGTGCGACCGGGGATGCCCCACCATATGCGGCGGCCGTCGCTGTTCTTGGTGCCCCCCACGACCGGCGCCCCGTTCGTGGACGCCAGTCGCCGCTGGAAATACTCCGCCCACGCCACGTGGTTGTTGGTGGCGTACTGGGGGAGGGCGCACTGCTCTTCAGTCAGGGACGACCGCATGAGGTCAACCTCGGCAGCGTAGATGTCGGGGCACGCGTCGACGTCGGGCACCAGGGGAATGGGGCCGCCGCTGTTGCTGAGCCTCCACCCCGTTGGCCCGACGCGCATGTCCGGCGGCGTCGGGATGTTGGCCTCGAATAGAAGTCACGCCTTCGACGACTGGAGCGAGCGGCGGCCGAAGCCGTTGGCCGCCGCGGCGTCGCCGGGGAAGCGTTCGGCCATCGCTGGAGAGGGAAGGAGGGAAGGGGAGGACAGGAGAGATAGAGCTCGGCGGCGCGAACGGGAGAGAGCAGAGCTTGGCGGCGGCTGGTTTGGTCTCGGGCTGGTGTGGCCAGCAGCGAGGGCGAGCGGCGTGTCTTTATAGCCCGCGTCGTGTGTACGCGTGGCGGGAGGGAAGGCGTCGCCGCGCCGCCCGTGACGCGCCGGCTCGTGAGGAATCAATGGAAGGCTGACCGACGGTAGCCTTGCCATTGATTCCCCGCGGGAAACCGAGGCGCTCTGGGGAAGACGAGGCGTCGTTTCGCTGACGCGGCTGGCCCGCGGCTCTTTCGCGCCAAAACCGTTCACCCCGGCGTCCTCGGGCGCCCCCAGCGCACCGGGTTCGGCCTAGGTCCGCCGGCGTCAGTTTCGGCCCAAACCGGCGAAAAACTGGCTCCTGGGGGCATGTAACGCCCCGGACACACCCGCCGGTGGTCGTTACTCCTGGCGGGATCTAGACTGGCCCCACAGATCAATACTAGTCTTTTCTGCGCACTTTGTCCTCACTCGTGCGCACCCGGGAGCAACTTCCCGGTCGGTCACCCATCCTGACACTACTCCAAGCTGAGCACGCTTAACTTTGGAGTTCTGTCCGAATGGGCTCCCGGAAAAGAAGAAATTCCTTATTGATATGAGTAGTCTATCATCCCTAATAAGCCAGGCTATCACATACACCCCCACTCAGAGGAACCGACGTCCTCGTCGGGCCACAGGAACGTTCCCTCTTGGCACAAATGTCTGTGCTTCCAGTCCGGTACATGTGCCATGCCGGGTGCCACGACAGGTCACAAACGTCATGAACAACATGACCACGCACCTGTCCGCAACCATCCGTGTAACCGCGAGGGTCGGCTCTGATACCAACTTGTAACGCCCTCGATGCGGCTATATCTCCCACGTGTCGAGGCACGACTTAGAGGCATAACCGCATTGAAAGCAATGTCGCAAGTGAGGTAATCTTCACACAATCCATGTAATAAATAAAGGGGAAAGATACATAGTTGGCTTACAATCGCCACTTCACACAAGTACATAAATAACATCCATCAAACAGATTACACTCAAGGTCCTACTACGGCACCAAAATGAAAGAAGACTACCCCAAATGCTAAACAGATCCTCGGATCACCCAACTGGGCTCCACTACTGATCATCTGGAAAAGAAACATAGTAACGGCCACGTTCCTCATCGAACTCCCAAGTGAGCTCGGTCGCGTCATCTGCACTGACATCGTTGGTACCTGCAACTGAGGTGATAATATCTGTGAGCCACGGGGACTCAACAATCTCACACCCGCGAGATCAAGACTATTTAAGCTTAAAGGTGGGAAAAGGATAGTGAGGTGGAGCTGCAGCAAGCGACTAGCATATGGTGACTACAGCGCAAAAGAGAGCGAGAAGAGAAGGCAAAGCACGGTCGAGAAGCTAGAAATGATCAAGAAGTGATCCTGAAACTACCTACGTCAGACATAACTCCAACAACCGTGTTCACTTCCCGGACCCCGCCGAGAAGAGACCATCACGGTTACACACGCGGTTGATGTGTTTTAGTTAAGGTCAACTTCGGGTTTTCTACAACCGGACATCAACAAATTCCCATCTGCCTCATAACCGCGGGCACGGCTTTCGAAAGATAATACCCTGCAGGGGTGTCCCAACTTAGCCCATGATAAGCTCTCACGGTCAACGAAGGATATTCCTTCTACCGGGAAGACCCGATCAATCTCGGAATCCCGGACTACAAGACATTTCAACAGCAATAAAACAAGTCCAGCAAAGCCGCCCGATTGTGCCGACAAATCCTGATAGGAGCTGCACATATCTCGGTCTCAGGGCACATCCGGATGAACACTCCGTACAACTAAAACCAGCCCTCGAGTTGCCTCGAGGTGGCGCTGCAAAGGGCTCTAATTTGGACCAGCAATCGAAGGAGAACTGGCCCGGGGGTTTAAAATAAAGATGACCCTTGAGTCTGCAGAACCCAAGGGAAAAAGGCTAGGTGGCAAATGGTAAAACCAATGTTGGGCCTTGCTGGAAAAGTCTCATTCAAAGCGAACTGTCAAGGGGGTCCCATAAATCACCCAACCGTGTAAGGAACGCAAACTCCGGGAACATAACACCGGTATGACGGAAACTAGGGTGGCAAGAGTGGAACAAAACACCAGGCATAAGGCCGAGCCTTCCACCCTATACCAAGTATATAGATGCATTAATTAAATAAGAGGTATTGTGATATCCCAACAAGTAAACATGTTCCAAACAAGGAACAACAAGTCCATGTTCCAACAAGGAACAAACTTCATCTTCACCTGCAACTAACAACGCTATAAGAGGGGCTGAGCAAAGCAGTAACATAGCCAAACAACGGTTTGCTAGGACATGGATGGTTAGGGGCTGACATGGCAATATAGGAGGCATGATGTAGCAAGTGGTAGATATCGCAGCATGGCATAGCAAAAGAGCGAGCAATCTAGCAAGCAAAGATAGAAGTGATTTCGAGGGTATGGTCATCTTGCCTGCAAGGTTCTCAGAGTTGTCGAAAGCTTGGTCCTCGTAAGCGTTCTCAACAGAATCCTCGTTCACGTACTCGTCTCCCGACTCTACCCAAGACAAGAGAACAAGCAAAGGAACCAATATCAACCACGATGCAATGCGCAAGCAACATGATGCAAAACATGGCATGATATGCGAGAGGTGATATGCAATGCGTATGCATGCTCCGGAAGGACAAGGATGAACAGGGCATAATCTTGGCAAACCAAGCATGCCACTGGATAGATGAGGTGATTTCGGTTGAAATCGATATAAAGATCACCGGAATCGGATGCACGGTTTGCAAATGGCAAGCAATACAAGAATGACACGAAACTGCCATAAACAGCATGATGCTATTTAGCAAGCAACAAATAATTAAGCTACTGCACCCAAACATGGCAAAAAAGCATATGACAGTAATCTACTCAAGATGCACGACAAAAGATGAACACTGAGCTACGGCTAAATCACATCATAACAGGTCCAAACAATCAGGGCAAAAGTGCAAACGATAACAAGTTCCCAGACTTGGAGAAAATATCAACAAGCAGAAACTAACAACAGGATGACATGTTCAGAGCAATGAAACAACATGCTACAGGTTGAGAACATAGCAAAATAAGACATGGCATGAATCTACTCATAGTACTTGACAAAAGTCCCTTACTGACCATAAGCCAAAAAGGACCAGAAAATATGATTACACCCATGACAAATAAGCAAGTTTCGTTACAGGTTTCAGACTTAGCAGAAAACTGGACATGGCAGAAAACTGTTAACGACTAGGCATGTTCGTGAGCTCGATGCACTCACTACAAAGCATTTTATGATAAACTAAGCCAACATACATCAAGAAGACATGGCATAGTAACTAGACATGGCAAGAATAACATCATATCATGCAAGGATCAACTACACCAAGCTTGGCAAAATTGAATAGCACGTAAACAATCTGCCAGCAACATTTTGAAGCAAAAGTAGAGCTCGATTGACTCAAGCTATGTCACTCCATAATTGCAAACAAAGGCATGGATGGATTAATCAAATACTCAGGTTCAAAACTCCCTTACTGATCATGCTCAAATTATGCATAGATCTCTCGGAAATAACATGAACACATGGCATGATAATAACAAAAGTCAGGGACTTAGTGAAATCACTAAGTCTCTGAAAACAGCAACATCAAGTGACCTAGTTTGCATGCTTTTTTCTAGTCACCACAAGTATCACAAAAATACATGGCAAAATTCTCTGGATAGGTAACATGGCATATTACAAAACTCATGTAGGACTCAACTTCATAGGAGGTACACATCAATCATGGCAAAAATGACAAAAGTGCATGTTCAGATAAGATCCAGCAACTAACATTAACTAGCCCTCTTCTAACAGTATTTCGGGCATCTAGATGACCTCAAATGAAAATGATGCAATGGAACAAAATGATTTACACTTCGAGACGAACAAAACGACATATTATACGCGCGAAATGGAGCTACGGATGCAAAGTTATGGCATGATGAAGATGCGATGATGATGATAAAATTTAACGGACTTAGAGAAATATTTGAGGGGGGGCGAAGTCAACCACCGGCGCGGAAACCGAGGCACGCCGCGGATCTCGATCCGGCGCGGCGCGCTCGCCGGAGCTCGGCCGGGAGGAGGACGTCGAGGGGAGGCCGCGGGCGAGGAGGCGGGGTCGCGGGCGGCGGCGGCGCGGTCGCCGGTGGGGCGGCCGGCGCGGGAGGACGCGGATCCGGGCGGTGCGGGTTCCGGCGCCGGCGCGGGCGACGGCGGTCGCCGGCCGGGCGGAGGCGGCGGAGCCGCGGGCCGGCGCGAGACGGGGAAGGCGTTTTTATAGACAGAAGGAGCTAGGGAGCTCCAAACGGAGTGCGGTTTTCGCCCACGCGATCGTGATCGAACAACGGAGGACATGGGAGTGACTTAGATGGGTTATCGGGCTGTTTTGAAGGGGTGTTGGGCTGCAACACACACGAGGCCTTCACGGTTACCCGGTTAACCGTTGGAGTACCAAACGAACTCCGATTGACCCGAAACTTGACAGGCGGTCTACCGGTGCTATACCAAGGCCACATGTCAAGCCTCGGTCCATTCCGAGAATGTTTAATACCCGCTCACGAAGAAATGTAAAAGGGGACGCCGGGAGGCATAGGAGCGCCGAATTGCAAAACGGACAACGGGAAAGATGCTCGGATTTATGAGACGAACGCGTATGCGAATGCGATGCACATGATGACATGATATGAAATGCATGACATGACCAAAATGCAAAGCGGAGAGAACCCAACCACGGAGGGAATATCATAGCACATAGCCGGAAATGGCAAGAGTTGGATTACAAATATGGCAAGTTACATCGGGGGCGTTACAGGGCACGACTGGGTCAATTTTTGGGCGCCGGCGCAGCAAAGATGTCTGGGGAGGGCCTGTTGGGGGCGCGGCTAGAGATGCTCTGAGAAAGACTGCTCCAACAGATAATGTAGGTTTTCCCCCTTAAATAACTACTCCCTCCGTCCCGTAATATAAGAGCATTTTTACACTAGTGTAGTGTAAAAAACGTTCTTATATTATGGGACGGAGGGAGTATCTTCTACATCTCCAAGGCTTAAAAACGCTGCTCCAACAGATAATGTAGATGCAAAAAAATTACATCTCCGCCTCCCGGAGGTCTATCCTGTACCACTTCGCGGGACAAATTTGCATCTCCAACTCTAGGAGGTATAAAATCGCGTCCAACCAACCGCCACTTCCCTTCTCTTCCCGTGACTGTCTGCCACTGCCGACTCCGCCGCCACCCCCCGCTCGACGGCCGCCGGGCCCGCCGTGACTTCGCCGCCCCGTCCCTGCCTCGCCGACGCGCCATCCGGAGCCGTCGATTCAGTTTCGGCCACTGCCGAGTCGAAGGTTCTCCGGCGGCTGGATGGCCTATAACCTTCCCTAGCAAGGTCTACGATGGGTAGGATTCATCCAAGCCTAGACCCCCGCCGAAGTTAGTGGAGGCGCGCCACTCCGCCCGCCATACGGCCGCGACCCTCAGTCGTTCTGCTGGCCGTTCGAAGCCGCCCACCTACCGTGCGGAGCTCCCGACGACATGCGGTCGTCTCTTCTGTTGTGCAGTCGTCGCCGCCAGCAACTGCCACCACCGACGGCTGCCCAACCTGCAGCCGGCCGAGTTCGTCCATCCTGCAAGCAAGGTGTTCGATGAAATTCCCGAAGGTAAAAAAGATGAAACTTGAGGGTTTTTTTTGGCGATGGAAAGTAGTTTAATGATGATTTTTCGCATTGTAGATGAGCTCGTGCGACTCCTCTTTCGTGGAGGATTCCTCGTCGGACGAGGAATCTGATTTAAACGAAGAAGAGGACATTGAATGCTAGTGGCAATGCACAAGGGGAAGAAGCGAAAGCACAGTGGTTCCGTCTATGTATGAGAGTTCATTCAAAGAGAACGGATGGATGCGCAACTACTTTGGTTCACCACCTATTTTTTCGGAGAAGTACTTTCGCCGCCGGTTTAGAATGTGCAAAGACTTGTTCATCCACATTTGCAATTCCGTGAAGCAGCATGATCAATCCTTCGAATAGAGGAGGAATTGTGCAGGGTTGCTCGGACATAGCACCGAACAGAAGGTCACTGCTGCATTGCGCATGATGACCTACGGTGTTCCTGCTAACTACATTGATGACAACCTCGCGATGGCAGAGAGCACTTCTATCTTCTATGTCAAACAATTTGCAAAGGCTATTGTAGAAGTGTTTGGTGCAGAGTACTTGAGAGCTCCCAAAGCTCAGGACACTCAGAGGCTGTTGGAGATGAACAAGGCTCGTGGGTTTCCAGGTATGCTAGGGTCCATTGATTGCATGCATTGAAAGTGGAAAAATTGCCCAAGAGTTTGGCATGGACAGTTCAAGGGTCATGGGACAGATGCCACAATCATTCTTGAGGCCGTTGCCGATCAAGAAACATGGATTTGACATTCATGTTTTTGCATGTCTGGATCTTGCAATGACATCAATGTCCTCGACCGGTCACCTCTTTTTGCCAAGTTAGCAAATGGATAAGCACCACCGGTGACCTTTGAAGCAAATGGCCGCACATATAACTAGTGGTACTATCTTGCAGATGGCATCAATCCTAGGTGGGGTACTTTTGTCAAGCCAATTTCAAAATCCCAAGGTAAGAAAGAACTCATCTTTCACAATGCACAAAACGGCAGCTAGGAAAGATGTTGAGAGGGCTTTTGGGATTTTGTAATCCCAAATTGCTATTGTGCTAGGACCATCTAGATTCTGGGATAAAAAATCCTTTAGTATATCATGACTGCTTGCGTCATCATGCATAACATGATCACATGATCACTGAGAATGAGCGTGGACAGAGTTTAGATTACACCTTCTATCACTTGATGGGCATACATGTCATGCCCATGAGAAGAGAGGAGTGAATCAAACGCTTCATGAAGGTGTACAATGAAATTAGGGACTCTGATTCGCACGATCAACTTCAGAAGGATTTGATGGAGGAGTATCGGGAATATCATGGCAAGAGAGCCACCTAGTTTCATTTATTTGTTTGTATATTGTGCAAAACTATGTTGTATGTGTGCATTTGATGAACTATGTAGTAATTTGATATTGTGGACATGTGCAATTTTTTACTTCATTATCGGATGTTTTATTTGAATTTATGAGGTTGTTGAATAGCGGCTGTACAGCAGGCGAACAACAGTCGCGCGGTGGCAGGCCGGTTTTGCATCTCCAGTTTATATCACCTATTGGAGTTATCCTTCACACTACCATTTTACATTATGTGTTAGAGTTGGGTCTTTTTTCTACGGGAAAGTGTTGGATCTTTTTTGAAGATGTAAAAACCATTTTTTGGTGATGTAAATTATATAAAATCTATTTTTATATTTTCAGATTTATATCATCTACTGAAGATGCTCTAAGGGTCTCAGAGTAATGGAAATACACCTTCGTTTGTCGAGTGTTCTGGCTTTATCTATGGTACATAGCAAAATCGTGGATGCGATACTTTTACAATCATGAGCTTTCGCTGCAACAGCTGCTGAAATGGATACACTGGTCAAAGCAACTGCATACAAGGACGCGTGCAAGTGAAATTAGGCAGTTAAAAACACCATAGCTCAGTACACCTGATGTTTCATGTCAGCACCATTTCCTAGAAATTTATATACTCAACACTATGCAAAAAAATATTTATTTTTTAAATGAAGGCAAAAGATTTGTCTCATCTCATCTATAATACCTAAATAGATCATCCTCACTAAGATAATTCTCTTGACATGCAGGCTGTCCACATCAGCGGCCCCACTACTTCATCACCTATACTGATGCCATCTTTTCTTTTACCAAAAGAAGAAGAGAACAAAAATTTGTTTGTTTCATGACCACAAAGGTTCAATAAAAAACACAAAGGGATCACTCTCCCGGTAAAATGCTACCGAGAGATTTTGCCCCTGCAAGTACTCAGAGTTCCGCCTCCGCTTTGATTGACACAACAACGTGTGTGGGCAAGGAGGCCTTGTTGTGAAACACTCTCGCATTTCTCTCATTCCAGAGTGCCCAACGGACTAACATCTTCAAAGAATTATAGGCCTTCTTGTTGGCTCCTACCAAACCACCACGTTCGTTCCACCATGCTGCCACCGATGAAAGTGTGGACCAGGCACTAACCTGTGATTGCATCCCCAGCCATGCGTTGATCGCATCCCGGCAGAGTAGCGGCATTTGAAGATTAGATGTGCCGTCGTTTCTGGTTCTCTTTTGCACAACTGACCAAGACCACAGTTTGGTCAAGGACTTTGTCGTCCACACACGATCTTGCAGAATGAGCCATGAGAAAAAACTGATTTTCGGCGGAGCCCATATTTTCCTAGACCATCCTTGACATGTCCGATTTTATCAATCCTGCCAATTGCAATTGCAATCTGTAAGCCGTGGCGACAGAGTAGCACCCATTCGCAGTGAATTTTCATCGAATGATATCCTTTGTTTCGATCACTAGCTCCACCTCCTGAACCTTGGTCCATAAGTTGAAAAATTGCTGAATGAGGTCAACGGTAAGGCCATCTTGCATGTCGATACAACCTACCCAACCATTGTTCGCCAAAGCCTTGGAGGCACTTGATTTAGTGTGTTCGGAGATGGTGAAGATGCCTGGTGCAATGTCCTTCGGCTTTTGCCCTTGTAACCAAGGAGCAAACCAGAAACTCATCAACCCTCCGTCGCCCATAGTAATTGTCGTCGCAGCGTACAAAAGATCCATGTCGTTGTCATCGCAAGGAATGTCGAAACCAACCCACAGTCAACACAACATGAGAAGCAAATTTGTCTAGACCAAGAATAAAGTCACTATGGTCTGGTAGGAAGTCAACAGGAAGGCCTATAATTCTTTGAAGATGTTAGTCCGTTGGACATTTTGAAAGGCACTTTGCAATGAGAGGAATGCGTGTCGGAATGCGACGCTCTGGAATGAGAGGAATACGACACACATTCCTCTCATTCCAAAGTGCCCAACAGACTAAAAACCAAAAGCATTACAGCTTATCACAACTGTTCGGAATTCGTGTGATGCAAGTCACCTGATCCCCGAAGTTGTTGTTCCTAAGCAATTATTATCTCGTTCACGAAAACCCCCACTATCACTTGTCAGCCACTGAAGACCTACCTTTCAGCTGTGTCCAATGAAGCCGGATCCTCTAACTTAGAGAAGTAAAGTCATGGTGCTACAGTGCTATCATAGTGTAAAATGAAGAAGGAATGTTAAAGACGTTTAGCAGATTATTTACTATTGTTATTTACTGTAGATAAAAATAATCTATTTATTTCACCATCAATTTGTTTGTATGTAATGATTATAAACGTACACATTAAATCTGTAATTTCCAAATTAATTTAAGTCATTTTATCCTTGATCATAGGAATTGAAAGAAGGTTCCTTCTTAATGTTAGAGTATCCCGTTCCGTGTCCAATATGTAGTGTCAAAAAAGTCTTACATCATAGGACGGATCTAATATGTGGTGCCAAAGAACGTCTTACATTATGGGATGAAGAAAGTATAAGATGTTTTTGCATTGAACTAAAAAAGTGCCAAAAAACATCTTACATTATGGGATAGAGAAAGTATAAGATGTTTTTGCATTTAACTAAATAACCCGCCTTATATTTAGTTACATAGGTAGTACGTTTAGTTTTCAAAGCCGAAAAATTTACTGCATGACTTCACAAATTGAGGGCATTCAGCAATGACAGGGTTGAAGTCTGTTCTCAGACACAAAACCTGGCAAGTTTCTAAAGCTTTGTGGCATCTTAGCAAGACAGATAGTTTGCAGTAATACATGTAGCTTCAGCAAACAAAGTGCATAATTTCCATTGCAAACAGTCAAAAAGTAAAGCAAGTATACCGAGTTTCAGCCCTATATTATTGGACAGTAACACAACCGGGGCCTTCTATGGAAAAGACCCTCAAATGGAGTTAAAATGGGAAAATAAACGCCAAAGCCTGCCTTAGAGGGCAGGGGCTTGTAAGGTTGTGCATCTCTCCGAGTCAACAGGAACACAAAGTGATTCCCAGGTCGAGAGTTCCGTAAACTTGGTATATACATACGCGATACTCGATCACCTCTGAAACTGAGGTTTCAGAACTGCTGGTCGAGGATCGAGTCTTTCTCCGACTTGGTCTGGCCACCACTGACATAGCCCACAAGGCTCCCCCCAACGTCCGAGACCCACGAGACGCTGCGCGCCAGCCAAGCCTTGGGGGTCGACGCCTGCGGGCTCTCTGCTGCTGCTGCCATGCTCCTCTGTTCTTCCTCGAGCAAAGCATCAAGCCACCTCTTTGACATGTACTCTTTCACAGCATCTACACCTTCCTTCACGACCTCCGCTGGTGGCATGGACAGAGGGTTCTGCTCCAGGTTAAGCTTCTCCAGCTTGTCAAGCCGGCCAAAACTGTCGGGCAGAGCATGGATCTGGTTGTTGCTGAGGTCAACCTCCCGCAGGTTCAGCAGGTCACCGAATGAGAAAGGGAGCTCCTTCATGTCGCTGAAGTTGCTGCTCAGGTCAAGGATTTCAAGGCTGGAAAGCTTCCCTATGGCAGATGGCAGACCGCAGAGTTCATTGAAATGAGCATCCAGGAGGTATAGTGATTGCATCTCACAGATAGATGATGGAAGGGATCGCAGCTTGTTCATGTGGACCCAGAGCTTTCGCAGATTAATCAGTTCATAGCCAATATTTGTTGGTAGATACGTGAGCCCATTGTAGCTTGCATCGAGCTCAACTAGCGACCTGGAGTGTGAATATCAGTCTCTTGAATAGTGAATACAGTTGGTTAACAAACCCAAGTGGAACTTTAGGAGTAGTATCTACCTGCACTTTGAGATGCTGTCTGGCAGTGTTCTCAGCTTGTTAGTCGACACATTCAGAATCTTCAGATTGGACAGAAATCCAACAGTATCAGGAAGAGAGACCAAGGCATTAGAAGCAAGACGGAGCTCTTCAAGATGTTCAAGCCCTCCTATAGCATCTGGAATAACCTATAAGCACAGTGAAATCCCAAAATTAGGGAAGAACAGTACAATATTGTATCTAACAAGCCATACAGCAGCCTTGCAGTTGTTGAGGAATTATAACCTGATAAACAGATCTGAGTTTTTAGGGCCACGAAAGAAAATCAGCATTTTATAACTAGCACATCTCATGTCTGCTGTTAAATGATTATGATGGATCATGAAGTTCAAAATAAACCATATAAATCAGACATAAACATCTTCTACCAGTAACAGCAAGCAATATTGAAGTACTAATTCTCCCTACTTTAATCGATGATTCTCCAAATTTCTAACCCAAGCAAGATTTCCAGGAAATCAAGCTAAGCTAAACTTCATAACTCCTACCAATTTGATATTCTACTTTGTAGAACTGTATGAACCCAAAGTACCACTTGTAACCCTCGATGAGTCAACACTAGTGTTTGCATAGCCTAAACCAAAGCCACAATCAAACCAAAGCTAGTGTTAAACCCTACTTTCTTGCAGTATTGATTGTTGCAACCAACACAAACATAAATAGTACTTGAACGCATCCTTGCATAACTTTTAGCATTTTCTCCATCCAAATTCCGCCTTCAGCAGCACACCCTTAACAGATAAGGCGGGATAACAAACAAATCTGCCAAAACAATAGTATACAGACTAGCCCTCATACCTGATCCTAATTGACAAGTGACAAATAAGAGCTAGTATACAGACCCACTCTTCGTACCAGGCATATCAGAACTCACAAATCTAGCATCCTTACTGAAAAATCAGTACCCAAACTATTTAGCACATACAGTAATTCGAAGCATCCTTACTGACAGATCAGTGCCCAAAATACTAAGCACATAATTCTAAGCATCCACTCATGCCCAGAGGCAGTCTAATATGCGCACACAGTGGCATAACAATGATGCCTAATCCTAGCTAAGCATACCAGAACAAGTGTTTTGTGTGTGCGTGTGGCTCATCCATGAATATGTTATCGTATATAGTGCTACATGAGCTCTAAATAAACAGATCTAAAGATACGAGATGACAAGTTTCTCACCTGGAGCTGGTTGTGTGATACGTCAAGCACGCGGAGTCCCAGGATCCTTCCGAACGCCTCGGGCAGGTAGCGCAGCTGCCGATCCACGAGGAGCACGCTCTCCACCGGCTTGCCCTCCTGGGCCTGCTTCAGCACGGCGACGACTTCCTCCTGCACCGCCACACCCTCATCGCCCCCCGCCGATTCATCCTTCCCCTCAGCCTCCTCCAGGTCCCTGCCCTCCATCGCCGACCGGTAGACCTTCTCGAGCCTCCCCTCGGCCTCGTGCAGCAGCGCCTCGTAGGTGTCGTGGGCCTCCTCGAGCCGCACCACGGTGCGGCACGCCTCGAGGTCCTCCTCGGTGACCCGCGGGGCGACGTCGCCGGCGGCGGCGGCGGCGACGACGGCGCGGGAGGAGTCGACGAGCTCGTGGTCGGGGCGCGGGCCCAGCTCCTGGAGCGCGGAGCGGGCGGCGGAGACGTCGGCGACGGCGCGGGTCATGGCGTGGAGCACGGAGGCGTGGCGGAGGCCCGGCATCCGCTCGACGAGCTCGAACTCGCCGACGGAGGGCGAGCGCGGGGACGGCGTGTGGACCGGCGGCTGCTCGATGTCGAAGTCGGCCCCGGCGGCGGGCCTGGGCTTGGAGAGGGTGGGGAGGCGGGAGAGCACGTAGGAGAGGATGGGGTGGGACTGCGGCGCCGGATCCATGGCGGGCGGCGGAGGTGGGAGGCGGAGGTGGGAGGCGGAGATCGGAGCTGAGGTGGGGGTGGTCCGAGGGTGGAAGGAACTGATGCTGTCTTATGGTGGGCTTGGGAAAGTGGAGGGCGATGGGGAAGAGGGCTTGAGAGCAGGCGGTGCAGTCGGAACCTGCGTGGGGCGGCCGGCCGGCAGATCGGTGGGGATTATTTTGGGCCAGGGGATATCTATCCCGTCCAAATATGATCCAGGGTGAAAATACGCTTACTGCTGAACGGCTTCTAGTACTTCTGGTTCAAGAAACAGTCAAGAGTTTCTTGATTTTTTTTTCTTTTTCTGCAAGTCAACATTCGCCGATTGGCTTAAGTACCCCGAACACAATTTTCCTCCCCAAAAGACATCAATAAGCTTGCCCTTCGTCAAAACATGGCCTTTTCTCCCCTGAAAAAAAAGAGAGAAGAAGCTCTTTCTTCTTTAATATATGCCCCCTCTATTATTATTCTTTCGGAACCCGATTATCTTTCATCTTTTCTCTCTCTGTTTTGTCCATCGTCTCTACCCAGTCAAACTAACAGTGTATGTGACAAGCGTAAAAAAAACAGTATATGTGACACTGTTGATCAATAGTTGTTTGCCCTTCTTCTTCAATCTCATGGCTAGCTATGCTACCGGTGTCATGTGGTCGCCATCCTCCTCTATTATTGAAGAACAACTGGCTTAGATAAAATGTAATGTTACCGAGCAGTCAAGATCATAGATCATACCACAAACTTATTATCATGGTGTGACATGTTGAACAACTATACACCAAAAATACTGACCCAAGTGTTCTAAGGGTCTCTACTATTAGGGGTGGAAACAAAGTGGAAACAAATGGAAGTGGGTGTTGCCACATTTATTTTCATTATTCTTTTGCAGAAGCGAAAATGAATATAAATACATATACTGGTGGAAACAAACATAAAGCCAATATGGCGCTAACACAATTACAGAAGCAAATTATTGTCGGAACTCTTGAATCATGAAGAAAAACACAAGCAAAACCAATGAACTTGTTCAATTGCTAAAATGACTACAGATGCTATGATGTATCATGGTGCATTGTCAACTCATCACATATAAGATGACTACCGGACATGAAATACCAAATGAATTTCTCACTGCCTAGATCCTACATGGCCAGAATTGACACCAAATTTGTAGGATGGAGAGTTGAGCACTTACCCATTTATCGTCAGCATTGAGCAGTGAAAGGAGTCAATGAAGAAAGGACAAAACATGGGAACTGAGTCAACGGAGGAAGGTGGAACACATGTTATCACTCCATTGTGGGCTGGTTGGACTTCTGTCAGCATAGGGCCTCTGTGGCGAAGGGCATCAACAAACGAGTCAGTGTCGGAGGGGCTTCTTTGGTGGCAGACAATAACGAACACATACATGGAGGGGCGAAAGAGGCCGGGGGACGAGGTGCTTAGCCCCCGGAGGACCGCAAGAAAGGGGTCGACGGCGCAAGAGGGGGCTTCTTCGGTGGTAGATAATGATGGGTAGAGTCGCGGAAGGAGAGAGAAGTCGTGTCGTCTGGGTGACAAGGGACATTGTCGGTGGACAACCTGCAAAATACATGCTTGGAACAAGCATTGTTGTGCTAGTTTTGATGCATGCTTCTATCACCCGAGTACATGTGCGTACTAGTATGCATTTGACATTCAACCTAGTGAGGCACTAATCACGGGAGAATGACAAAGAGATTTTGCTTAGGTGTTCCAGAGTTTCTATAACATCACATACAACTTCACCTAGTGAGGCACTGATTACGGGAGAATGACAAAAAGAGATACTATTTAGGTGTACCAATATTTCTATAAAATTATGTGATCTATGCCATAAAATGTATTGATCATCGGTCTTTTCTATATAATGGATCCAATAGATGATTGATAATCCCCAAGTGCAAGGAATCATCGTAGCAATTCTCAAAGGTGGAAGTGATAAGTATGGAGTGTTGAACCCACAAGGAGCTAAAGGTAAGATCAATATTCTCTCAAGTCCTATCTGAAGGAAATATGCCCTAGAGGCAATAATAAAGTTATTATTTATTTCCTTATTTCATGATAAATGTTTATTATTCATGCTAGAATTGTATTAACCGGAAACATAATACATGTGTGAATACATAGACAAACAAAGTGTCACTAGTATGCCTCTACTTGACTAGCTCGTGAATCAAAGATGGTTAAGTTTCCTAGCCATAGACATGAGTTGTCATTTGATTAACGGGATCACATCATTAGGAGAATGATGTGATTGACATAACCCATTTCGTTAGCTTAGCACTTGATCGTTTAGTGTTGCTATTGCTTTCTTCATGACTTATACATGTTCCTATGACTATGAGATTATGCAACTCACGTTTACCGGAGGAACACTTTGTGTGCTACCAAACGTCACAACGTAACTGGGTGATTATAAAGGAGCTCTACAGGTGTCTCCAAAGGTAGATGTTGGGTTGGCGTATTTCGAGATTAGGATTTGTCACTCCGATTGTCGAAGAGGTATCTCTGGGCCCTCTCGGTAATGCACATCACATAAGCCTTGCAAGCATTGCAACTAATGAGTTAGTTGCGAGATGATGTATTACGGAACGAGTAAAGAGACTTGCCGGTGACGAGATTGAACTAGGTATTGGATACCGACGATCGAATCTCGGCAAGTAACATACCGATGACAAAGGGAACAACGTATGTTGTTATGCGGTCTGACCGATAAAGATCTTCGTAGAATATGTAGGAACCAATATGGGCATCAAGGTCCCGCTATTGGTTATTGACCGGAGACGTGTCTCGGTCATGTCTACATTGTTCTCGAACCGTAGGGTCCGCACGCTTAAGGTTTCGATGACAGTTATATTATGAGTTTATGAGTTTTGATGTACCAAAGGAGTTCGGAGTCCCGGATGAGATCGGGGACATGACGAGGAGTCTCGAAATGGTCGAGACGTAAAGATCGATATATTGGACGACTATATTCGGACATCGGAAAGGTTCTGAGTGGTTCGGGTATTTTCGGGAGTACCGGGGAGTTACGGGAATACGGGGGAAGAAGTATATGGGCCTTATTGGGCTTTAGGGGAGAGGGAGAGGCAGGCCGCGCCCCCCCCATTGACTAGTCCGAATTAGACTAGGGGGAGGGGCGGCGCCCCCTCCTTCCTTCTCTTCCCTCTTCCCCTTCCTTGTCTCCTACTCCTAATCATGGAAGGACTCCCTAGGGCGCGCCATAGAGAGGGCCGGCCCTCCCCTCCTCCACTCCTTTATATACGGGGGCAGGGGGCACCCCATAGACACACAAGTTGATCTTCGTGATCGTTCCTTAGCCGTGTGCGGTGCCCCCTCCACCATATTCCACTTCGGTCATATCGTTGCGGTGCTTAGGCGAAGCCCTGCGTCGGTAGAACATCATCATCGTTATCACGCCGTCGTGCTGACGAAACTCATCCCCGAAGCTTTGCTGGATCGGAGCCCGGGGAGCGTCATCGAGCTGAACGTGTGCTAAGAACTCGGAGGTGCCGGAGTAACGGTGCTTGGATCGGTCGGGTCGGGAAGACGTACGACTACTTCCTCTACGTTGCGTCAACGCTTCCGCTTCGGTCTACGAGGGTACGTAGACAACACTCTCCCCTCTCGTTGCTATGCATCACCATGATCTTGCGTGTGCGTATGAATTTTTTTGAAATTACTACGTTCCCCAACAGTGGCATCCGAGCCTAGGTTTTATGTGTTGATGTTATATGCACGAGTAGAACACAAGTGAGTTGTGGGCGATATAAGTCATACTGCTTACCAGCATGTCATACTTTGGTTCGGCGGTATTTTTGGATGAAGCGGCCCGGACCGACATTACGCGTACGCTTACGCGAGACTGGTTCTACCGCCGTGCTTTGCACACAGGTGGCTAGCGGGTGTCAGTTTCTTCAACTTTAGTTGAACCGAGTGTGGCTACGCCCGGTCCTTGCGAAGGTTAAAACAACACCAACTTGACAAACTATCGTTGTGGTTTTGATGCGTAGGTAAGAACGGTTCTTGCTAAGCCCAGTAGCAGCCACGTAAAACTTGCAAACAACAAAGTAGAGGACGTCTAACTTGTTTTTGCAGGGCATGTTGTGATGTGATATGGTCAAGACATGATGAGATATAAGTTGTTGTATGAGATGATCATGTTTTGTTGAAGTTATCGGCAACTGGCAAAAGCATTATGGTTGTCTCTCTATTGCATAAGATGCAAGCGCCAAATAGTTGCTTTACTTTATTGCTATGCGATAGCAATAGTTGCAAGAGCAATTGTTGGCGAGACGACCATGTGACGACACATTGATATAGATCAAGATGATGGAGATCATGGTGTCATGCCGGTGACGACGGAAATCATGACGATGCTTCGAAGATGGAGATCACAAGCACAAGATGATGATGGCCATATCATATCACTTATATTGATTGCATGTGATGTTTATCTTTTATGCATCTTATCTTGCTTTGATTGACGGTAGCATTTTAAGATGATCTCTCACTAATTATCAAGAAGTGTTCTCCCTGAGTATGCACCGTTGCGAAAGTTCTTCGTGCTGAGACACCACGTGATGATCGGGTGTGATAGGCTGTACGTTCAAATACAACGGGTGCAAAACAGTTGCACACGCGGAATACTCAAGTTATACTTGACGAGCCAAGCATATACAGATATGGCCTCGGAACACGGAGACCGAAAGGTCGAGCGTGAATCATATAGTAGACATGATCAACATAGTGATGTTCACCAATGAAACTACTCCATCTCACGTGATGATCGGACATGGTTTAGTTGATTTGGATCACGTGATCACTTAGAGGATTAGAGGGATGTCTATCTAAGTGGGAGTTCTTAAGTAATATGATTAATTGAACTTTAATTTATCATGAACTTAGTCCTGGTAGTATAAGCATATCTATGTTGTAGATCAATAGCTCGCATTGTTGCTTTCATGTGTTTATTTTGATATGTTCCTAGAGAAAATTGTGTTGAAAAGATGTTAGTAGCAATGATGCGGATTGGATCCGTGATCTGAGGTTTATCCTCATTGCTGCACAGAAGAATTATGTCCTTGATGCACCGCTAGGTGACAGACCTATTGCAGGAGCAGATACAGACGTTATGAACGTTTGGCTAGCTCAATATGATGACTACTTGATAGTTTAGTGCACCATGCCTAACGGCTTAGAATCGGGACTTCAAAGACGTTTTGAACGTCATGGACCATATGAGATGTTCCAGGAGTTGAAGTTAATATTTCAAGCAAATACCCGAGTTGAGAGATATGAAGTCTCCAACAAGTTCTATAGCTAAAAGATGGAGGAGAATCGCTCAATTAGTGAGCATGTGCTCAGTTTGTCTGGGTACTACAATCGCTTGAATCAAGTGGGAGTTAATATTCCAGATAAAATAGTGATTGACAGAATTCTCTAGTCACCATCACCAAGTTAGTAGAACTACGTGATGAACTATAATATGCAAGGGATGATGAAAGTAATTCCCAAGCTCTTCGTGATGCTGAAATCGACGAAGGTAGAAATCAAGAAAAACATCAAGTGTTGATGGTTAACAAGACCACTAGTTTCAAGAAAAGGGCAAAGGGAAGAAGGGGAACTTCAAGAAGAACGGCAAGCAAGTTGCTGCTCAAGTGAAGAAGCCCAAGTCTGGACCTAAGCCTGAGACTAAGTGCTTCTACTGCAAAGGGACTGGTCACTAGAAGCGGAACTACCCCAAGTAATTGGTGGATAAGAAGGATGGCAAAGTGAACAAAGGTATATTGGATATACATGTTATTGATGTGTACTTTACTAGTGTTTATAGCAACCCCTCGGTATTTGATATTGGTTCAGTTGCTAAGAGAAGTAACTCGAAACAGGAGTTGCAGAATAAACAGAGACTAGTTAAGGGTGAAGTGACGATGAGAGTTGGAAGTGGTTCCAAGATTAATATAATCATCATCGTACACTCCCTATACTTTTGAGATTAGTGTTGAACCTAAATAAGTGTTATTTGGTGTTTGCGTTGAGCATGAATATGATTTGATCATGTTTATTGCAATACGGTTATTCATTTAAGTAAGAGAATAAATTGTTGTTCTGTTTACATAAATAAAACCTTATATGGTTACACACCCAATGAAAATGGTTCATTGGATCTTGATCGTAGTGATACACATATTCATAATATTGAAGCCAAAAGATGCAAAGTTAATAAAGATAGTGCAACTTATTTGTGGCACTGCCGTTTAAGTCATATTGGTGTAAAGCGCATGAAGAAACTCCATGCTGATGGGATTTTGGAATCACTTGATTATGAATCACTTGATGCTTGCGAACCATGTCTCTTGGGAAGATGACTAAAACGCCGTTCTCCGGAACAATGGAGCAAGCAACAGATTTGTTGGAAATCATACATACTGATGTATATGGTCCGATGAATATTAAAGCTCGCGACAAGTATCATTATTTTCTAACCTTCATAGATGATTTAAGCAGATATGAGTATATCTACTTAATGAAATAAGAAGTCTGAAACATTTGAAAAGTTCATATAATTTCAGAGTGAAGTGGAAAATCATCGTAACAAGAAAATAAAGTTTCTACGATCTGATCGTGGAGAAGAGTATTTGAGTTACGAGTTTGGTCTTCAGTTAAAACAATGTGAAATAGTTTCACTACTCACACCACCTAGAACACCATAGCATAATGGTGTGTCCGAACGTCATAACCGTACTTTATTGGATATAGTGCAATTTATGATGTTCCTTACAGATTTACCAACATCGTTTTGGGGTTATGCATTAAAGACAACTGCATTCACGTTAAAAAAGGGGCACCATCTAAGTCTGTTGAGACGACACAATATGAACTGTGGTTTGGCAAGAAACCAAAGTTGTCGTTTCTTAAAGTTTGGGATTGTGATGCTTATATGAATAAGTTTCATCCTGATAAGCTCAAACCCAAATCGGAGAAATATGTCTTCATAGGATACCCAAAGGAGACAGTTGGGTACACCTTCTATCACAGATCCGAAGGCAAGACATTCGTTGCTAAGAATGGATCCTTTCCAGAGAAGAAGTTTCTCTCGAAAGAAGTGAGTGTGAGGAAAGTAGAACTTGATAAGGTAATTGTACCTTCTCCCTTATTGGAAAGTAGTTCATCACAGAAATCTGTTCATGTGACTACTATACCAATTAGTGAGGAAGCTAATGATGATGATCATGTAACTTCAGATCAAGTTACTACCGAATCTCGTAGGTAAACCAGAGTGAGATCCGCACCAGAGTGGTACGGTAATCCTGTTCTGGAAGTCATGTTACTAGACCATGACGAACTTGCGAACTATGAGGAAGCAATGATGAGCCCAGATTCCGCGAAATGGTTTGAGGCCATGAAATCTGAGATATGATCCATGTATGAGAACAAAGTATGGACTTTGATGGATTTGCTCGATGATCGGCAAGCCATAAAAAATAAATGGATCTTCAAGAGGAAGACGGACGCTGATAGTAGTGTTACTATCTACAAAGCTAGAATTGTCGCAAAAGGTTTTCGACAAGTTTAAGGTGTTGACTACGATGAGAGTTTCTCACTCGTATCTATGCTTAAGTCTGTCCGAATCACGTTAGCAATTGCCGCATTTTATGAAATCCGGCAAATGGATAAACAAAACTGCATTCCTTAATGGATTTATTAAAGAAGAGTTGTATACGATGCAACTAGAAATTTTTGTCGATCCTAAAGGTGTTAACAAAATATGCAAGCTCCAGCGATCCATCTATGGACTGGTGCAAGCATCTCGGAGTTGGAATACACGCTTTGATAAGTTGATCAAAGCATATAGTTTTATACAGACTTGCGATAAAGCCTGTATTTACAAGAAAGTGAGTGGGAACACTACAGCATTTCTGATAAGTATATGTAAATGACATATTGTTGATCGGAAATAATGTAGAATTATTCTGCAAAGCATAAAGGAGTATTTGAAAGGAGTTTTTCGAAGAAGGACCTCGATGAAGCTGCTTACATATTGAGCATCAAGATCTATAGAGATGGATCAAGACGCTTGATAAGTTTTTCAATGAGTACATACCTTGACAAGATTTTGAAGTAGTTCAAAATGGAACAGTCAAAGAAAGAGTTTCTTGCCTGTGTTACAAGGTGTGAAATTGAGTAAGACTCAAAGCCCGACCACGACAGAAGATAGAAAGAGAATGAAAGTCATTCCCTATGCCTCAGCCATAGGTTCTATAAAGTATGCCATGCTGTGTACCAGATCTATTGTATACCCTACACTGATTTTGGCAAGGGAGTACAATAGTGATCTAGGAGTAGATCACTGGACAACAGTTAAAATTATCCTTAGTGGAATAAGGATATGTTTCTCGATTATGGAGGTGACAAAAAGGTTCGTCGTAAAAGGGTTACGTCGATGCAAGTTTTGACACTAATCTAGATGACTCTAAGTCTCAATCTAGATACATATTGAAAGTGGGAGCAATTAGCTAGAGTAGCTCCGTGCAGAGCATTGTAGACATAGAAATTTGCAAAATACATACGGATCTGAATTTTGGCAGACCCGTTGACTAAGCTTCTCTCACAAGCAAAACATGATCACACCTTAGTACTCTTTGGGTGTTAATCACATAGCGATGTGAACTAGATTACTGACTCTAGTAAACCCTTTGGGTGTTGATCACATATCAATGTAAACTATGGGTGTTAATCACATGGTGATGTGAACTATTGCTGGTAAATTACATGGCGATGTGAACTAGATTATTGACTCTAGTGCAAGTGGGAGACTGAAGGAAATATGCCCTAGAGGCAATAATAAAGTTATTATTTATTTCCTTATTTCATGATAAATGTTTATTATTCATGCTAGAATTGTATTAACCGGAAACATAATACATGTGTGAATACATAGACAAACAGAGTGTCACTAGTATGCCTCTACTTGACTAGCTCGTTAATCAAAGATGGTTAAGTTTCCTAGCCATAGACATGAGTTGTCATTTGATTAACAGGATCACATCATTAGGATAATGATGTGATTGACATAACCCATTTCGTTAGCTTAGCACTTGATCGTTTAGTGTTGCTATTGCTTTCTTCATGACTTATACATGTTCCTATGACTATGAGATTATGCAACTCCCGTTTACCAGAGGAACACTTTGTGTGCTACCAAACGTCACAACGTAACTGGGTGATTATAAAGGAGCTCTACAGGTGTCTCCAAAGGTAGATGTTGGGTTGGCGTATTTCGAGATTAGGATTTGTCACTCCGATTGTCGGAGAGGTATCTCTGGGCCCTCTCGGTAATGCACATCACATAAGCCTTGCAAGCATTGCAACTAATGAGTTAGTTGCGAGATGATGTATTACGGAACGAGTAAAGAGACTTGCCGGTAACGAGATTGAACTAGGTATTGGATACCGACGATCGAATCTCGGGCAAGTAACATACCGATGACAAAGGGAACAACGTATGTTGTTATGCGGTCTGACCGATAAAGATCTTCGTAGAATATGTAGGAACCAATATGGGCATCCAGGTCCCGCTATTGGTTATTGACCGAAGACGTGTCTCGGTCATGTCTACATTGTTCTTGAACCATAGGGTCCGCACGCTTAAGGTTTCGATGACAGTTATATTATGAGCTTATGAGTTTTGATGTACCGAAGGAGTTCGGAGAACCCGGATGAGATTGGGAACATGACGAGGAGTCTCGAAATGGTCGAGACGTAAAGATCGATATATTGGACGACTATATTCGGACATCGGAAAGGTTCTGAGTGGTTCGGGTATTTTCGGGAGTACCGGGGAGTTACGGGAATACAGGGGAAGAATTATATGGGCCTTATTGGGCTTTAGGGGAGAGGGAGAGGCAGGCCGCGCGCCCCCCCATTGACTAGTCCGAATTGGACTAGGGGGAGGGGCGGCGCCCCCTCCTTCCTTCTCTTCCCTCTTCCCCTTCCTTGTCTCCTACTCCTAATACATGGAAGGACTCCTAGTTGGACTAGGAAAGGGGGAATCCTACTCCCGGTGGGAGTAGGACTCCCTAGGGCGCTTCATAGAGAGGGCCGGCCCTCCCCTCCTCCACTCCTTTATATACGCGGGCAGGGGGCACCCCATAGACACACAAGTTGATCTTCGTGATCGTTCCTTAGCCATGTGCGGTGCCCCCTCCACCATATTCCACTTCGGTCATATCGTTGCGGTGCTTAGGCGAAGCCCTGCGTCGGTAGAACATCATCATCGTCATCACGCCGTCGTGCTGACGAAACTCATCCCCGAAGCTTTGCTGGATCGGAGCCCGGGGAGCGTCATCGAGCTGAACGTGTGCTAAGAACTCGGAGGTGCCGGAGTAACGGTGCTTGGATCGGTCGGATCGGGAAGACGTACGACTACTTCCTCTACGTTGCGTCAACGCTTCCGCTTCGGTCTACGAGGGTACGTAGACAACACTCTCCCCTCCCGTTGCTATGCATCACCATGATCTTGCGTGTGCGTAGGAATTTTTTTTGAAATTACTACGTTCCCCAACACTATCTGTCACTGACACGACTCTACGTACACCGAACGTTTGCTTCCAACTAGAAACAAGAAATAAAACTACGTTATGGGTATGAAAAGGATAACTTTGCAAGGTATCGAAGAGCTAAAATATAAAAATAGGTGTTGTTATCATAAAGTTAGAATATATTACTTAAGTATTATAAATAGCGAGTGTGGAATAATGATGGATTGGTGTGCGGAATTGTCCTAAGCAATTGTTAACAAGACCGGTAGTCGTCATTGCAATTTCTTATGAGGGAGAGGCATAAGCTAACATACTATCTCTTCTTGGATCATATGCACTTATGATTGGAACTCTAGCAAGCATCCGCAACTACTAAAGATCATTAAGGTAAAACCCAACCATAGCATTAACATATCAAGTCCCCTTTATCCCATACACAACAACCCCCTTACTCGGGTTTATGCTTCTATCACTCAAGCAACCCACTATAAGCGAATCATGAACGTATTGCAACACCCTACAACGGGAATCCCTCACGCTTGCGCGACACGGAGGGCACAATAGGACAGCACCAAAATAAAATATTAAACTCATACCAATCTAGATCGTCAATCAACCCAAAGACAAAGGATATCTACTCAAAACATCATAGGATGGCAACACATCATTGGATCATAATATGTGGCATAATGCACCTTGTTCAAGTAGGGATTACAGTGGGGTGCGGGAGAGTGGACCGCGTAAAAGAGATGAGGATGGTGATGATGATGGTGATGTTGATGAAGACGATCACCGCGGCGATGATTCCCCTCCCGATGGCACTCCGGCGCCACCGAGAGAGAGGAGGAGAGGTTCTCCCCCTTGTGCTTCCTCCTCCATGGACTCCTCCCTGGATGGGGAGAGGTTCTCCCTCTGGATCTTGGCCTTCATGGCGATGATGGCCCCTCCGGGATCCTCCTCCATCGCCTTCGGTGATGATGGCCCCCTCCGGCAGGGTGCCAGAGAGGGCCTAGATTGATTTCTCGTGGCTACAGAGGCTTGCGGCAACGGAACTTCGGGACTAGGTTATTTTTTGGAGGTTTGGGTATTTATAGGAGAGGTTGGCATCAAGAACAAGTCAGGGGCCCCCACGGGAAGTCCACGAGGCACAGGGGCGCGCCCTCCACCCTCGTGAGGCCCACGGGCCTCCCCTCCGGTAACTCTTCGTTCCAGTATTTTTTATATTTTCCAGAAAAATTCTCCGTTGATTTTCATCGCATTCCGAGAACTTTTATTTCTGCACAAAAACAACACCACAATAGTTCTGCTGAAAACAGCGTCATTCCAGGTTAGTTCTAATTAAATCATACCAAAATCATATAAAACTATTATAAGCATGGCACGAATACTTCATAAACTATAGATACGTTGGAGACGTATCAACATCCCCGAGCTTAATTCCTGCTCGTCCTCGAGTAGGTAAATGATAAAAAAATAATTTATGAAGGGCGAATGCTAGCAAGTGCATAAGTTTGATCAATGATACTTCCAATCACTTTTTCTAGCATCATTATATATCATAACAGTAGCTCAACTCATAAAACTTCTCATGATCAAGTAACAAGGTATTCACATGTTAAAGTATAGTGTACATAAGAGCTTTGATTCAGCGAACTCCACATACTCAACTATCATTTAATCTTTCACAGTTGCTAACACTCATGTGATATTTATGGGTTCAAAGTTTTAATCGGACACAGAGAAAGATATGGGCTTATAGTTTCTCCTCCCAACCTTTTACCTCAAGGGTAATGTCAACAATAATAATTTATGAAAACCTACATCCAAGTGGATATATATATATATATATATATATATATATATATATATATATATATATATATATATATATATATATATATATAGGAAAAAGCAAAGCTATTGTGTTTCTCCCTAGAGGTGACAATCTGAGCCACATGATCTGCTTGGGATCTGGTCCACTTTCTTTCCCTCTAAACATTTTTCTCATTTTGGGTGTGTGAAATTTATTTCCTCTTTGAGAGAAAGCTGGACCACTTTCACACATGCTTGGACACTAGGCCCAGCACGTAGGCTGCATGCGCCTGCACCGCGCCAGTCGTCGGGCCGCGAGCAAAGGGTTCCCAGCCCACGAAAGGTTCCATGCAATTATCAAAAAATAAAAAATAAAGGTTTCATGCGGCCCTAGTCACCCGTGCTTGCAGCCCAGCCGTCCACACATCTCACCCTTCTCCCCTGGACCCCCGCGTCGTCCACCCCTGGCGACTTGGGGGTGAAGACCTACCGCATCCACTTTCTCCTCCCTTCCCTCCCCTGACCCGCCGCCGCCGGTGCGCAGCGCCGGTGTGCCGTGTGCGTGCCGTTGGCCACTGGATGGGGCGGAGGTCCCCCGCGTGGTCTGCTGGATCTCGCGGCTGCGGGGCGGTTGCCGTGGTGGAGCATCGGGCGCCGGCACGACTGTGCTTGGGGTTGTGGCGTGCTGCACCGGTCTGCGCGCGGTCGGCGGCCTCCCGAGTGGCCTGCTGGTGCTGGCGGGGTATTCACCCTATCTGTCTGCTTATCTGATGCCGAGGTGGCCGGTGGTTTCGACCAGTGGTTGGTTTCTACGGTGTGCGTGTTGCAGGTCTCCACGTTGGGCGGGCGGGCTGCATATGTTTCCTCTCCTGTCTGTGCTCTTGATGTGCTCCGGCCAGATGCCGTGGTGGGCGTGTGGCTGGGACCCCGTCCCCTATTATTCGTCTTATACAGCAGCGCCGGCGAAAGGACGATGTGGTGCTGGACAGACTCCCTTCCCCTTCCTCCTCTGGATATATCTTTCCTTTCTTCCTTTTTTACTGATTTCAACAGTTTTATATGGAAGGGAAGCTAGGCTCCGGCTCTCTTCCACCGTAGCTCACCCACGTCAATATTCGTTTGGTTTGATTGCCACTTCCGGTAATGTGTATAGAACATTCGGTTTTGCTATTTTGATTACTCTTATTCTTTTCAGATCCGGTTATGAAGTTTTGTGGAAAAGCGAAGCAATTTTTTAACTTGGTTATGTGAATAAATGTTTGACTCTGTATGCACTATCTTCTCTGAATAATTTAATTGTGTTCTTTGAATTGTGTGGTTATTTACTTCTCTGAAGATGGTGAGATTGTGAAGTGCGGGTTGTGATGGATTTTTGCCGATGCTGGCTTGTGGCTGCTTGATTTTGCAGCTAGTAAATGCATGTTCATGGGTGGGCAGTTTGTGGTTGCTTTTCATTGTAAGTTTCTCCTTGTTTTTTTGTAATTATTGGATTGGCTTGATTAGGAATATTTTGTTTGACTTGCTCATTTAGTCGAAGAACTATGCAAGTTGCCTTGCTGAAAATTTTGTATAAATTGTATAGTTTTTATCAATGTGAAGAGCGGTTCGGAGAGCTTATCGCACTGATGCTTGCTCCCATCTCTAGTTTTTCTTTACAATAAATAGATGTTCATGGATGGGGTCAATGACAGTGGGGGAGCGTTTGAGAACAACTTCTTACATATCTCTCATCAACTAGCGGAGATTATATTTGCAGGCTATATGCATGAGAAATAAAAGAACATAATGTACCAAAGAACTTCACGTTCACAGTCGAGAAATGTGGTGAATTTATCAAAGCACCTTTTTTGTTCGCGGTGACATCAGGCAGATGGTTGAGGATGTTGGTCTTGGTCTCACGGCAAATGATGGGTGTGCAGCTGAAGGCCCTATTGTTTTCTCGATTATGTATCTTGGTTTTATGGGATGGTGCACTTGATGCGTGTACAGCTGAAGGCCTTATTGGTTTGGCTTGATTAGGAAATGTTGTTTGCCTTGCTGAATTTGGTTCAGTTAGTCCAAGAACCATGTACCTTGCCTTGCCCACAACGTTGTATAATTTGTGAAGTTTTTGTCAGTGTAAAGGGAGACTCAGAGAACACGTCGTGCTCATGCTTGTCGCTTCTCACGATATCATTTTGTTTCTCAACGTAATAATGCGTAGTGGACCAAGTAAAGCGGGTACCCACCATGAGCGTAAGTCAAAGTCTTATCTGGTGCGAGCAGTGGCCCTCCAACTTTCTAGTTTGCGGAAATCTAGGCAGCCTCTGTTTGGCAACGACAGCATTGTATGTGCAGGACATAAGCAGTGCATGTGAGTAGAGAAAAGAATAGGGGAAATGCACTTTGGTTGCTCGTTGTAGATACACCCAATATGGGAATTATGTTCTAATAAATTAACAAGAAGTCAAAATAGTTTCAATTTTTTTAGAATAAATTGACTTTCTTTCGCACTAGTATATAAATTTTCCAAAAAAAAACCACTGCCTTCTATAAAAATATGGTACGCTGAGGCGTATTCTTGAAAAATACATGTATGTTAGAAAAAACCACTGCATAGACACACAAGTTGATCTTCGTGATCGTTCCTTAGCCATGTGCGGTGCCCCCTCCACCATATTCCACTTCGGTCATATCGTTGCGGTGCTTAGGCGAAGCCCTGCGTTGGTAGAACGTCATCATCGTCATCACGCCGTCGTGCTGACGAAACTCATCCCCGAAGCTTTGCTGGATCGGAGCCCGGGGAGCGTCATCGAGCTGAACGTGTGCTAAGAACTCGGAGGTGCCGGAGTAACGGTGCTTGGATCGATCGGATCGGGAAGACGTACGACTACTTCCTCTACGTTGCGTCAACGCTTCCGCTTCGGTCTACGAGGGTACGTAGACAACACTCTCCCCTCTCGTTGCTATGCATCACCATGATCTTGCGTGTGCGTAGGAATTTTTTTTGAAATTACTACGTTCCCCAACACTATCTGTCACTGAGACGACTCTACGTACACCGAACGTTTGCTTCCAACTAGAAACGAGAAATAAAACTACGTTATGGGTATGAAAAAGATAACTTTGCAAGGTATCGAAGAGCTAAAATATAAAGATAGGTGTTGTTATCATAAAGTTAGAATATATTACTTAAGTATTATAAATAGCGAGTGTGGAATAATGATGGATTGGTGTGCGGAATTGTCCTAAGCAATTGTTAACAAGACCGGTAGTCGTCATTGCAATTTCTTATGAGGGAGAGGCATAAGCTAACATACTATCTCTTCTTGGATCATATGCACTTATGATTGGAACTCTAGCAAGCATCCGCAACTACTAAAGATCATTAAGGTAAAACCCAACCATAGCATTAACATATCAAGTCCCCTTTATCCCATACACAACAACCCCCTTACTCGGGTTTATGCTTCTATCACTCAAGCAACCCACTATAAGCGAATCATGAACGTATTGCAACACCCTACAACGGGAATCCCTCACGCTTGCGCGACACGGAGGGCACAATAGGGCAGCACCAAAATAAAATATTAAACTCATACCAATCTAGATCGTCAATCAACCCAAAGACAAAGGATATCTACTCAAAACATCATAGGATGGCAACACATCATTGGATCATAATATGTGGCATAATGCACCTTGTTCAAGTAGGGATTACAGTGGGGTGCGGGAGAGTGGACCGCGTAAAAGAGATGAGGATGGTGATGATGATGGTGATGTTGATGAAGACGATCACCGCGGCGATGATTCCCCTCCCGATGGCACTCCGGCGCCACCGAGAGAGAGGAGGAGAGGTTCTCCCCCTTGTGCTTCCTCCTCCATGGACTCCTCCCTGGATGGGGAGAGGTTCTCCCTCTGGATCTTGGCCTTCATGGCGATGATGGCCCCTCCGGGATCCTCCTCCATCGCCTTCGGTGATGATGGCCCCCTCCGGCAGGGTGCCAGAGAGGGCCTAGATTGATTTCTCGTGGCTACAGAGGCTTGCGGCAACGGAACTTCGGGACTAGGTTATTTTTTGGAGGTTTGGGTATTTATAGGAGAGGTTGGCATCAAGAACAAGTCAGGGCCCCCCACGGGAAGTCCACGAGGCACAGGGCGTGCCCTCCACCCTCGTGAGGCCCACGGGCCTCCCCTCCGGTAACTCTTCGTTCCAGTATTTTTTATATTTTCCAGAAAAATTCTCCGTTGATTTTCATCGCATTCCGAGAACTTTTATTTCTGCACAAAAACAACACCACAATAGTTCTGCTGAAAACAGCGTCATTCCGGGTTAGTTCTAATTAAATCATACCAAAATCATATAAAACTATTATAAGCATGGCACGAATACTTCATAAACTATAGATACGTTGGAGACGTATCAACATCCCCGAGCTTAATTCCTGCTCGTCCTCGAGTAGGTAAATGATAAAAAAATAATTTATGAAGAGCGAATGCTAGCAAGTGCATAAGTTTGATCAATGATACTTCCAATCACTTTTTCTAGCATCATTATATATCATAACAGTAGCTCAACTCATAAAACTTCTCATGATCAAGTAACAAGCTATTCACATGTTAAAGTATAGTGTACATAAGAGCTTTGATTCAGCGAACTCCACATACTCAACTATCATTTAATCTTTCACAGTTGCTAACACTCATGTGATATTTATGGGTTCAAAGTTTTAATCGGACACAGAGAAAGATATGGGCTTATAGTTTCTCCTCCCAACCTTTTACCTCAAGGGTAATGTCAACAATAATAATTTATGAAAACCTACATCCAAGTGGATATATATATATATATATATATATATATATATATATATATATATATATATATATATATATATATATATATATATATATATATATAGGAAAAAGCAAAGCTATTGTGTTTCTCCCTAGAGGTGACAATCTGAGCCACATGATCTGCTTGGGATCTGGTCCACTTTCTTTCCCTCTAAACATTTTTCTCATTTTGGGTGTGTGAAATTTATTTCCTCTTTGAGAGAAAGCTGGACCACTTTCACACATGCTTGGACACTAGGCCCAGCACGTAGGCTGCATGCGCCTGCACCGCGCCAGTCGTCGGGCCGCGAGCAAAGGGTTCCCAGCCCACGAAAGGTTCCATGCAATTATCAAAAAATAAAAAATAAAGGTTTCATGCGGCCCTAGTCACCCGTGCTTGCAGCCCAGCCGTCCACACATCTCACCCTTCTCCCCTGGACCCCCGCGTCGTCCACCCCTGGCGACTTGGGGGTGAAGACCTACCGCATCCACTTTCTCCTCCCTTCCCTCCCCTGACCCGCCGCCGCCGGTGCGCAGCGCCGGTGTGCCGTGTGCGTGCCGTTGGCCACTGGATGGGGCGGAGGTCCCCCGCGTGGTCTGCTGGATCTCGCGGCTGCGGGGCGGTTGCCGTGGTGGAGCATCGGGCGCCGGCACAACTGTGCTTGGGGTTGTGGCGTGCTGCACCGGTCTGCGCGCGGTCGGCGGCCTCCCGAGTGTCCTGCTGGTGCTGGCGGGGTCTTCACCCTATCTGTCTGCTTATCTGATGCCGAGGTGGCCGGTGGTTTCGACCAGTGGTTGGTTTCTACGGTGTGCGTGTTGCAGGTCTCCACGTTGGGCGGGCGGGCTGCATATGTTTCCTCTCCTGTCTGTGCTCTTGATGTGCTCCGGCCAGATGCCGTGGTGGGCGTGTGGCTGGGACCCCGTCCCCTATTATTCGTCTTATACAGCAGCGCCGGCGAAAGGACGATGTGGTGCTGGACAGACTCCCTTCCCCTTCCTCCTCTGGATATATCTTTCCTTTCTTCCTTTTTTACTGATTTCAACAGTTTTATATGGAAGGGAAGCTAGGCTCCGGCTCTCTTCCACCGTAGCTCACCCACGTCAATATTCGTTTGGTTTGATTGCCACTTCCGGTAATGTGTATAGAACATTCGGTTTTGCTATTTTGATTACTCTTATTCTTTTCAGATCCGGTTATGCAGTTTTGTGGAAAAGCGAAGCAATTTTTTAACTTGGTTATGTGAATAAATGTTTGACTCTGTATGCACTATCTTCTCTGAATAATTTAATTGTGTTCTTTGAATTGTGTGGTTATTTACTTCTCTGAAGATGGTGAGATTGTGAAGTGCGGGTTGTGATGGATTTTTGCCGATGCTGGCTTGTGGCTGCTTGATTTTGCAGCTAGTAAATGCATGTTCATGGGTGGGCAGTTTGTGGTTGCTTTTCATTGTAAGTTTCTCCTTGTTTTTTTGTAATTATTGGATTGGCTTGATTAGGAATATTTTGTTTGACTTGCTCATTTAGTCGAAGAACTATGCAAGTTGCCTTGCTGAAAATTTTGTATAAATTGTATAGTTTTTATCAATGTGAAGAGCGGTTCGGAGAGCTTATCGCACTGATGCTTGCTCCCATCTCTAGTTTTTCTTTACAATAAATAGATGTTCATGGATGGGGTCAATGACAGTGGGGGAGCGTTTGAGAACAACTTCTTACATATCTCTCATCAACTAGCGGAGATTATATTTGCAGGCTATATGCATGAGAAATAAAAGAACATAATGTACCAAAGAACTTCACGTTCACAGTCGAGAAATGTGGTGAATTTATCAAAGCACCTTTTTTGTTCGCGGTGACATCAGGCAGATGGTTGAGGATGTTGGTCTTGGTCTCACGGCAAATGATGGGTGTGCAGCTGAAGGCCCTATTGTTTTCTCGATTATGTATCTTGGTTTTATGGGATGGTGCACTTGATGCGTGTACAGCTGAAGGCCTTATTGGTTTGGCTTGATTAGGAAATGTTGTTTGCCTTGCTGAATTTGGTTCAGTTAGTCCAAGAACCATGTACCTTGCCTTGCCCACAACGTTGTATAATTTGTGAAGTTTTTGTCAGTGTAAAGGGAGACTCAGAGAACACGTCGTGCTCATGCTTGTCGCTTCTCACGATATCATTTTGTTTCTCAACGTAATAATGCGTAGTGGACCAAGTAAAGCGGGTACCCACCATGAGCGTAAGTCAAAGTCTTATCTGGTGCGAGCAGTGGCCCTCCAACTTTCTAGTTTGCGGAAATCTAGGCAGCCTCTGTTTGGCAACGACAGCATTGTATGTGCAGGACATAAGCAGTGCATGTGAGTAGAGAAAAGAATAGGGGAAATGCACTTTGGTTGCTCGTTGTAGATACACCCAATATGGGAATTATGTTCTAATAAATTAACAAGAAGTCAAAATAGTTTCAATTTTTTTAGAATAAATTGACTTTCTTTCGCACTAGTATATAAATTTTCCAAAAAAAAAACCACTGCCTTCTATAAAGATATGGTACGCTGAGGCGTATTCT
Source organism: Aegilops umbellulata (assembly GCA_032464435.1). NCBI lineage: Eukaryota > Viridiplantae > Streptophyta > Magnoliopsida > Poales > Poaceae > Aegilops > Aegilops umbellulata. Next base: position 368,685,849 of record CP136055.1, on the reverse strand, counting down.
CGAAAAATACATGTATGTTAGAAAAAACCACTGCATCATCTTTATCCTGGTCTGTCGTTTTTGAGACTTATTTCTTTCCACATTGTTTTTAGTTATTCCTACTTTTCTATTCGTGTAACAACCATTTCGCCATGATGCACCGTGTTAAACTAATTTTTAACTTTCATTTAGTTGAATTTTTTGCTCATGCTACGTTTTAATCTTGTTATGAGATCCCACAAAGGATAATACGTCGTGTTTTTGAACCATTTTGGTCTGTTGATCATCTCTGAAATTATCCAGCTTGGAGTGGAATGATTTTCACGCATATAGTAGAGAAAGGAGAAGGTAGAGTGAGAGATAAAACTATAACATCAACAAATAGAGGCAGGGGTTTGTGGCGGATCCCCCATGAGGCAGCTGGGGCACCTCATGTGGGGTGTCCTCGAGCGGCAATCATGGGGTGGATCCAGTCAACAACGAGGTTGGTGTGGTGCGACTTCCGATGAAAATCATGCCGTCTTCGGTCATGGCGGACGATGACGACGTCTCCAGCACCGTTTCCGTGTAGAGCCATCATTGTTACGGGTTGCGTCAGCATGCTCAGGATGTTATGGGGGAACCCTGGATTTGGGTCTCTCAGATCGAACGATGATGGCCCATTCGGTGTCGAATCTTCCTTTTATGCATTCCGCCCTTTGTAACAGGCAGTCAAAGGGACTTAGGATCAAACACCTCCTGAGTAAATCTCCAAGATGCTCTTAACCTCTTGTTAGTTCGTGGTATAACAATTCCCCGGAGAAGAGGATGGAGCACTTGGACGGATTAATAAATTGGCTCGTCTCTGCCGCATAAGTGTTCAAAACACATTCACAAAGATTTCTTGTGCAAGTGTTGCGGTGATGCTATATTCATCTACATCTCTCTCCCTCTCAAGTCTTTTAACATCTAATTTAACGCGCATACATCATGAGAAACTTATGGAGAAGGTTCCCCCGTGCACAGAATGGTGCCGACAATACAAAACGAAGGTTCTTGTGCAACAACCACCTTATGGAGAAACTTCTCGTGCATAGAAAAAAACTGCCCTTCAGTTGGTATGCATGGTTCCGACAATGTAAAACGGAGGTTCCTGTGCAAGCGTTGCGGTGATGCTAGCTAATTGTTGCTCCCTCCCTCTTTACTCCTTTAACATCTGATTTAACACGCATGCATCGTAAGAAACTTATAGGGAAGGTTCCCCCGTCCACAAATGGTGCCGACAATACAAAACGGAGGTTCTTGTGCAACAACCACCTTATAGAGAAGGTTCTTGTGCACACACAAAAAGTTCCTCTTGGTTCATGGATGCATGCATGGTTCCGACAATGCAAAACAGAGGTTCCTGTGTAAGTGTTGCGGTGATGCTAGCTAATTGTTGCTCCCTCCCTCTTTAGTCTTTTAACATCCGATTTAACATGCATGCATCTTAAGAAACTTATAGAGAAGGTTCCCCCATCCACAAATGACGCCGACAATAAAAAACGGAGGTTCTTGTGCAACAACCACCTTATATAGAAGGTTCTCGTGCACACACAGAAAGTTCCCCTCTGGTTGGTATGCATGGTTCCAATAATGTAAAACATAAGCTCTTGCATAAGCGTTGCGGTGATGCTCTATCTAGCTAATTGTTTCTCCCTCCCTCTTTAGTCCTTTAACATCTGATGTAACACGCACACATGGTAAAAAAACTTACACCAAGAGTTGAAAAATGGACACCATCTAGCCTCTGCATTACTCAATTTTTGACCTTTGAAAGAAAAAAAACCAGTGGGTCTCGAGGCACAATATACCTGATTTGAAAAAAATAATTTAGAAATTGTAAAAAAGTCAATAATTCCAGAAACTTTTTGAAAATAGACTTGATCTAATGTTATACTCATATAAAACCTTTCACCGAAGGAATAACTTTCATCGACTTTAGGGCCAAAAACACAAAATAACAAGTACAAAAAGTGTGATTTATATAGTGTTAATTTTGTTTTTCACCCAGAATACCATGGAAGTCATTTTATCAAGATAATTATCACTAGTATCTTTTACACTGCATGCCCTGTAATTAATCCACTGTGCTATCCGTATTGTTCTCAAAACACAAGAAACTATCTATGTCATCATTTCATGTGTATTTTTGGGGAGATGTGGCAGAAAGGATCTTGCGGCATATCCCTTATTGCATACACACAAGTCAAAGGCTGCTACGCGTCACAGACCAGCTCTGGCCCTGCTCGTCTTCCCATTTCACGCACAACTTCAAAGCCTACAACTTCCACGGCCATCTCCCATAACTACCACTGAAGCTACTAAGTGAGTGTGATTAGTATTGATAAAGAGCGGCAGCTATATATAGCAGACGACGTGTGACTTGTCGACAGTGGAGGCGAGGCGGGCAGCTGCGTCGGGGTTCGGCGCGCCATCCATGGCGAGTGGGCGGGAGGGTTTGGGAAAGGGAGGGAAACGAGGGTGGATGTGCCACGACTGGCGGCCATGCGGAGGACAAGGGCGGGCGTCGCCCGCGTTCGCGCTGAACAAACCCGACCCAAATTTGGGCACGAAATAGGTCGCAGACGTCCGTTTGCGTCGGCGCGTCAGGCCAACATTTCCGTCCGTTTCTATCCAAACGGACACTTGCGGACAGTTTGCGTCCATGCGTTGGAGTCAATCATTTTCGTCCGTTTCTAGCTAAAGGGCCAATATCTTCATTCATCTGATTTTTTTGCCAATCATTTTCCAGTCATGTCTTCGGGCGTCCGAGTCCTCGCCGGTGCAGGCGCATGCACAAGTACCCAGTGGTCGTCGGGAACTCTATCCGAAGCAGGGCGAGGTGATGGAGAGGTGCACGTGGGCCGGCGGATCGGCAAGGGCGCGGCGCAGTGCTGTGCGGACGCAACGGTCTGGCGCCGTCCTTCACAATATGGCACCGGGAAACGGGGTACGACACACCTCTAGAGCTTTTGCTGCCACCCCACTCAAGCCGCAACCAATACAACATGATGCAGAGGGCAACCTCCTCATCGTCAGCGCCGGATCCGCCACCGGGCGCTGCACTGCTACCGTCGCTCACCATAGATCGGAAGGGGGGGGGGGGGGGCGAGGAGAGGAGGAGACTAAGAGTGGAGTGGAGAGACGAATAGTATGGTTTTCCTGCCGGCGGATGATGGAGACTACCATCCGAGATGCTTGGAGGTGTAGTAGTACGAAGCCTTATAATGCTCTAGCCATGGCGGTGTCTGCATGGTCGGCGACGATAGCAGAGCCCCGCGTGTGCCATCTCCACCACGACCGTCGACTCCACGTCCACCACCACAACCTTCATCTCCGCCTTTGTCGCCTTCTACTTCTTCCGCCGTGTAGCCTTTGCCTTTGCCTTTGCTTCGAGGCGGCGATTTTGCCGTGTCTCCGAGTTGACCTTTCGGTATCCCGTGATTGCCCGATCCTCCACCAGCGTCGTCTTCAGTAGCTTCTCCAATGAGTTCATGCGGCGGCGGCGGCGGCGAAAAAGGGCGGGAACTGGGTGGGTCCGGCGGGATGAAACAGGAGAGTGGGGGATTTTACTGTGCACAAAGTGCGACCATCTACAAAATCACGGGCTCGACCTGAGTTTTGTGTGGGTTGGGAGTGTCGGAGTCCTACGTGACTCATGTCAAAACCCTCACAAACCCCACTTGTTTGATTCTGGTATATGAGAAAATTACAGTACGAACCCCTCCACGGACCGATGAGATCGGTGTTGGAGGACATGCGGATCCAAAGAGCTGCGTCCGGACGTTGTCAGCGCTGAAGATGCCCTTACAACAACGTCCAAATTCAACTGGTCAATGCTCCATTTCTCTTTGCATGGCCGAGCCCACTGGACAAAATGCGTGCATGTTTCCTCAATAAGCATACACGCATGCCTGGTACAAGAGAAAGGGAGCTCTGAAATTAGCTTGAGTTCCTCTAAGCACGCAAGCGATCGACATTATACATGTGGTCAGGGACCGTCTGCGCAACCCTGCAAGTCTTCCCTCGGTTCAAGCAACATCAGTATTCTGGTTTATACACACGATATAGCATACTGGACTCTAGGATTTAATATTTTCCAATATGTAGCGGCCAAGGCCTTGTGATCAGAACTTGGGTCCTTTGATTTTGCATGGCTCGGGCATCTATTCCCAATACTTAGAAGATTTCAAGGTAGAAACTAATTTATGTTTTATTTTCTGCCAAGTAGCAGTATGTTGCTATCGTGTACTAGTCCATGGATGCTGGGTTGAATTGTATTTTAAGTTTCTCGCTTGAATAATTAAAATAACTTCCATTCTTCTCATTTCTGATAAGTACGGAAGATGAGATGAAACAGTTCAAAATATATGTATGCACTGGCAGACATAGCATTTTCACTTCTTTGCACATAATTTAGTTGTGGTGCCTCTAGCTTGACTAACACAAATGCGGTGGCGCTCCATTTGTCACATAGCATTTTCATATACTTTTTAAAAACTTTAAAACAACCAGCATCCCACATGCGGCTGAGAAGCTTAAATTGCGTGAATCCGTGAAGACGGCCATCAGAGGAGTCCGGAACTCGTCAGCGGTGAGATCGAGGACGATCGGCAGCTGGAAGAGTGGTGAGTTGGACAGGAGAAGACCACTAGGATCACCGCGCTACCATCCTTTTCCATGTCGGTGCCAGCCCACACGGCCCAACTCGCCTGGGGAGCGACATCCAGGTTTTTTCGGATCAGGCAGTCGGGAGTTTGTTGCTGCGTCGCCCTCAACTTAATAGGTGAAAGGGGGTCCCCCCCGACGAAGACCCCTCCGGGTCTGGAAATAGTTACCAACATCATCATTCACTTTGATGGCAACACTACCCCGGAGGCGAAACTCTCTACCCATCGACACAATTTTAGCGAGAAACCCTTCATGTGGAGAGTTTGCAGAAGAAAGGGCCACATCCTTTATTGAAAAAAATCATTTTATCTAGACTTTTTCGAAGTCAATTTTTATTATGTAAGAGCATCAGATAGAGCTTGGAGAATATATACTGTAGCGACCAGTACACTCTGGATACCTACTTATCGATCCAATAGTACAACCAAAGATGCCATTTTTGTCTGTATTGGTTGCCGATCAAAAGCTGAATCTGGATAATAAAAATACCTTTTCCTATGTTTCTGGATAATCAAAACCCAAAGATACAATTTTTGTTGTTGACCTGGGGTAAAAGCATATCAAGCCCATGTGCTCTTGCTTCCATGCCACAACCGCAGGCTCCATTCCCCTTTACCCATCAATGATTGTCGCCCTTCCATTTGGTATTGTCTATAGTGAAATTAACCGTTCATGCATGGGCCAGCCTTCGCTTGTATTTGGGGGCTCAACGCCTGCTGACTGCCACTTTGTCTGTTGTGATGGAGTTTCGGAAGTAGCCAGCAGCAAGCTGGATGGCTAATGTTTTCTTCTTCTTCTTTGTACGTATGTATATACCTTGCTAGTTAATTTACTATGAACTACTAGTAACTAGGAAGATGAGATCAGCCCCAAAAATGCACCTTGTTCCACTGGTCAGCCAGATCGATGAATGGTTCTCTCGCAAAAAGAAAAAGATCGACCAATGATTCTATGGGAATTAGTATTAACTAGAAAAAGTTCTAGTCTATATCGGCTTAGCAGCATGCGCACTTATTAAAGATGTGGGTCAAAGGTGCCGAACCTTTTCCAAGTACGGAGTAGATGCAAATAGTGAATGTTCACTGGCAGCTAAAAATAGACGGAACCATTGAACGCAGCAAAACAACAAGACCTACACAATTAGGCTTACCACAAATGTGCACACGCGAGCCCCGATGCTGTAAAGCAACTGTCACATGAACTCTGAATTTTCCTGCAACTGCAGAGGCTAGGTTGCCGTTTCCGTTCACTGCTCTGTAAAGATGCATCACATGGCTTCCTCTTTAGTAAACTCGATCACCCAAAATTTAGTATATAGGAACCTTATCCATAGAAAGGTTCTAATCTAGAAGCAAATGAAAGGTTCAGATAGCAATGGCTAGGGCAATCATTGATACAAAATCCGTGTCCTATATATATATATATATATATATATATATATATATATATATATATTCGGATCGCTCCAACACAAAGTGCTTGCCAAAGGTAAAAGTGTAAAAAGGAAAGGTTATTATCACCATGACTCTTGTATAAGGGTAGAAGATAAAAGTAAAAGATAGGCCCTTTGTAGAGGGAAGCAGAGGTTGTCATGCTATTTTATGGTTGGATGCACAAAATCTTAATGCAAAATAACATCACTTTATATTGCCGCTTGTGATAAAGACCTTTATTATGTAGTCTGTCGCTTTTATTTCTTCCTTATCACAAGTTCGTATAAAGCTTATTTTCTTCGCACTAATAGATTATACATATTTAGAGAGCAATTTTTATTGCATGCACCGATGACAACTTATTTGAAGGATCTTACTCAATCCATTGGTAGGTATGATGGACTCTCATGGCAAAACTGGTTTAAGGGATCTTTGGAAGCACAAGTAGTATCTCTACTTGGTGCAAAGAATTTGTCTAGCATGAGAGGGAAAGGCAAGCTCAACATGTTGGATGATCCAAGACAATATAACGTTTCGGATATAGGAAAACATAACCCATTAAGTTGTATTCCTTGTCCAACATCAACTTTTTAGCATGTCATATTTTAATGAGTGCTCACAATTACAAAATATGTCTAAGATAGTATATTTATATGTGAAATCTCTCTTCCTTCAATATTCTCTCATGAATTGTTCAAGTGACCAATTCTGCGTTTGCTAACTTTCAATAAGTTTACTACCTATACTTACTATGTGTGAAGTCATTACTCCTCATGTTATAAGCATATGAAACGTATATAAATTCATATTTATGATATTTAATTCATTCAACCATTTACTCATAGGATATACGTGAAGCACGTGAGTAAATAACAAACTACTCCAAAAAGATATAAGTGAAAAACACTGAGTAGTCAAATAATTAACTAGCCATGGGAGGATTCTTTTGCATTCAAGATTTCAGATCCAATGATTTTATTCAAACAACAAGTGAAATTGAAAATACGCTCCAAGCAAAACACATATCATGTGACGAATAAAAATATAGCTCCGAGTAAGGTATACCGATAGTTTTGAAGACGAAAGAGGGGATGCCTTCCGGGGCATCCCCAAGCTTAGGCGCTTGAGTCTTCCTTGAATATTACCTTGGGGTGCCTTGGGCATCCCCAAGCTTAGGGTCTTTCCACTCCTTATTCTCCTCATATCTATATCTCACCCAAAGCTTGAAAACTTCAATCACACAAAACTTAACGGAACTTCGTGAGATAAGTTATTATGATAAAGAGTAAACCATTCACTTTGGTACTGTCAAAGACAAGATTTATAATTATTCTCACACAATGCCTACTGTACCATATCATTTCTACAATTTATATTGAGAAATATAAGACATATAAATTAGAAAACAAGCAATCTATGCAATGAAAACAGAATTTGTCAGAAACAAAACAGTCTGTAATGATCTGAATAGCAACCATACTTATGCTACTCCAAAATTATGAAATAAATTGGTGGAGTGAGGAATTTGTCTATTAATCTTCTGCAAAAAGAATCAACTCAAAATCACTCTTCTGTAAAAAATGACAGCTAATCTCGTGAACGCAAAGTTTCTATTTTTTACAGCAAGATTACATTAACTTTTACCTAAGTCTTCCCAAAGGTCTTACTTGGCACTTTATTGAAACAAAAACTGTAAAACATGATTACTACAGTAGATTAATCATGTAAAAAATACAAAAACAGTAAGGGTAAATATTGGGTTTTCTCCCAACAAGTGCTTTTCTTTAATGCCTTTTAGCTAGACATGATGATTTCAATGATGCTCACGTAAAAGATAAGAATTGAAACATAAAGAGAGCATCATGAATATTATGACTAGCACATTTAAATCTAACCCACTTCCTATGCCTAGGGATTTTGTGAGCACATAATTTATAGGAACAAGAATCAACTAGCATAGGAAGGCAAAACAAGGATAACTCCAAACTTTAAGCACATATAGAAGAAACTTGATATTATTGCAACTCCTACAAGCATGTATTCCTCCCTCATAATAATTTTTAGTAGCATCATGAATGAGTTCAACAATATAACCATCACATAAAGCATTCTTTTCATGATCTACAAGCATAAAAATTTTACTACTCTCCACATAAGCAAAATTATTCTCATTCGGAATAATGGGAGCAAACTCAACAAAATAAGTGTCATGTGAGGCATAATCCAATTGAAAATTAAAATCATGATGACAAGTTTCGTGGTTAACATTATTCTTTATAGCATACATGTCATCACAATAATCAACATAGATAGCAGCTTTGTTCTCATAATCAATTGGAACCTCTTCCAAAATAGTGGAATCATTACTAACTAAAGTTGACACTCTTCCAAATCCACTTTCATAAATATCACACTAAGATTCAACACCCTTCAAGATAGTGGGATCACTAATTCCTAAAGTTGACACTCTTCCAACACCACTTTAGATAATAGTATTATTCATACTCCAAAAGATATAAGTGAATTTCATGGAGCATTCTACAATTAATATAGACTAACCAATATCCAAGCTCAAAATATATAAGTGAAGCACACGGAGCATTCTATAAAACCATACTCAAAAGATTTAAGTGAAGCACAAAGAGCAATTCTATAAGATCATACTTAAAAGATATAAGTGAAGCACATGAAGTATTCTATATATCAATGAGGGGCTATCTCATACTAGCATGGTTCTTAAAGGAAAAACAAAAACACAAAGGACACAAATCATGTGAACAAAACAAAACCGAGGTATACCGATAATTGTTGAAGAAGAAAGATGGGATGCCAACCGGGGCATCCCCAAGTTTAGATGCTTGAGTATCCTTGAAATATTTACTTGGGGTGCCTTGGGCATCCCCAAGCTTGAACTCTTGCCTCTCTTTATTCTTCTCATATTGATAGCTCATCAATCTTCGAACACTTCATCCACACAAAACTTTAACAAAAACTTTGTGAGATTCGTTAGTATAATAAGGAAATCACTACCTTTAGGTACTGTTGCAAACTTATTCCAATTTCATATTAGAACCATATTTACTGTATTCCAACTTCACCATGGTTCATACCCCCTCCCCCCGATACTACCCATAGATTCATCAAAATAAGCGATCAACACATAGAAAACAAAATCTGTCAAAAACAGGACAATATGTAGTAATTTGTATCAAACCAATACTTCTGGAACTCAAAAATTCTAACAAAAATATGACAATTTGAAAAATTGTACAGAAGTAATGTGCAAAAAGTTTCAGACCCATTTGACTTTCCAGTCAAAAATGTAAATTCACGCTCTACAGCCAAAGTTTCTGTTTTTGTACTGCACATAGTAAAGAAGCAATCTAATCATCCTAAAACCAAAGATGGGCACATTATTTTTATAATACAATGCATATATACAAGGGGATAATTATTTTCAGAGAAACTTCCATGAAATTTTTTACATTGTTTCCATGAGCATGAACACAAGTGTTCAAGGTCGACCCTCACTTCTCCAATGCATAACCTTCCAATCACTTCTCTTATTGAAAAACTTTTTAGGCATGAGAGGCAAGTAATTTTTTTATATTTTAATTTTTTTATAGAAAATTGTATGTTTCACCCACAACTAAACAGAAACAGAAAGGGAAAACAAAATCTACTTAGTGAAGAAAGCAAACAAGCACACACGAGAATATCAACCCCACGCTATTGCTCCCCGGCAACGGCGCTAGAAAAGAGCTTGATAATCCCCAAGTGCAAGGAATCATCGTAGCAATTCCCAAAGGTGGAAGTGATAAGTATGGAGTGTCGAACCCACAAGGAGCTAAAGGTAAGATCAATATTCTCTCAAGTCCTATCTGCCACTGATACGACTCTACGTACACCGAACGTTTGCTTCCAACTAGAAACGAGAAATAAAACTACGTTGTGGGTATGAAGATGATAACTTTGCATGGTATCGGAGAGCTAAAATATAAAAGTAGGTGTTGTTATCATAAAGTTAGAATATATTACTTAAGTATTATAAATAGCGAGTGTGGAATAATGATGGATTGGTGTGCGGAATTGTCCTAGGCAATTATTAACAAGACTGGTAGTCGTCATTGCAATATCATATGAGGGAGAGGCATAAGCTAACATACTTTCTCTTCTTGGATCATATGCACTTATGATTGGAACTCTAGCAAGCATCCGCAATTACTAAAGATCATTAAGGTAAAGCCCAACCATAGCATTAACATATCAAGTCCCCTTTATCCCATACACAACAACCCCCTTACTCGGGTTTATGCTTCTGTCACTCAAGCAACCCACTATAAGCGAATCATGAACATATTGCAACACCCTATAGCGGGAATCCCTCACGCTAGCCGAATACTTATGCCTCTTGCAAAATCTATCTTCCCTATTTGGTGTGTACTTGCAAGCTCTATGTATTCCACAAAAGTTGACATGCTTATAAGAGACATTTTCATCATGACTAGTGCAATCATCATTAGTACTATGGATATTCAAAGAATTCATACTAACAACATTGCAATCATGCTCATCATTCAAATATTTAGTGCCAAACATCCTAATGCATTCTTCCTCTAGCAATTGAGCACAATTATCGGAATCCTTATTTTCATGAAAGATATTAAAAAGATGAAGCAAATGAGGCACCCTCAATTCCAACTTTTTTAGTTTTCTTTTATAGACTAAACTAGTGATAAAACAAGAAACAAAAAGATTCGATTGCAAGATCTAAAGATATACCTTCAAGCAGTCACCTCCCCGGCAACGGCACCAGAAACTGCTTGATGTCTACTACGCAACCTTCTTCTTGTAGACGTTGTTGGGCCTCCAAGTGCAGAGGTTTGTAGGACAGTAGCAAATTTCCCTTAAGTGGATGACCTAAGGTTTATCAATCCGTGGGAGGCATAGGATGAAGATGGTCTCTCTCAAACAACCCTCCAACCAAATAACAAAGAGTCTCTTGTGTCCCCAACACACCCAATACAATGGTAAATTGTATAGGTGCACTAGTTCGGCGAAGAGATGGTGATACAAGTGCAATGCGGATGGTAGATATAGGTTTTTGTAATCTGAAAATATAAAAACAGCAAGGTAACAAGCGATAAAAGTGAGCGTAAACGGTATTGCAATGCTAGGAAACAAGGCCTAGGGTTCATACTTTCACTAGTGCAAGTTCTCTCAACAATAATAACATAGTTGGATCATATAACTATCCCTCAACATGCAACAAAGAGTCACTCCAAAGTCACTAATAGCGGAGAACAAACGAAGAGATTATTGTAGGGTACGAAACCACCTCAAAGTTATTCTTTCGGATCGTTCTATTCAAGAGTTCGTACTAGAATAACACCTTAAGACACATATCAACCAAAACCCTAATGTCACCTAGATACTCCAATGTCACCTCAAGTATCCGTGGGTATGATTATACTATATGCATCACACAATCTCAGATTCATCTATTCAAACCAACACAAAGTACTTTAAAGAGTGCCCCAAAGTTTCTACCGAAGAGTCAAGACGAAAACGTGTGCCAACCCCTATGCATAAGTTCACAATGTTACGGAACCCGCAAGTTGATCACCAAAACATACATCAAGTAGATCACGTGATATCCCATCGTCACCACAGATAAGCACATGCAAGACATACATCAAGTGTTCTCAAATCCTTAAAGACTCAATCCGATAAGATAACTTCAAAGGGAAAACTCAATCCATTACAAGAGAGTAGAGGGGGAGAAACATCATAAGATCCAACTATAATAGCAAAGCTCGCGATACATCAAGATCGTGCCACATCAAGAACACGAGAGAGAGAGAGAGAGAGAGAGAGAGAGAGAGAGAGAGAGAGAGAGAGAGAGGTCAAACACATAGCTACTGGTACATATCCTCAGCCCCGAGGGTGAACTACTCCCTCCTCGTCATGGAGAGCCCCGGGATGATGAAGATGGCCACCGGTGAGGGATTCCCCCTCCGGCAGGGTGCCGGAACAGGGTCCCGATTGGTTTTTGGTGGCTACACAGGCTTGCGGCGGCGGAACTCCCGATCTATTCTGTTCTGGGGGTTTCTGTATATATAAGAGGTTTTGGCGTCGAGAACAAGTCAGGGGGGTCTCCGGGATGTCCAAGAGGTAGCGAGGCGCGCCCAGGGCGGTGGGCGCGCCCCCACCCTCATGGGCAGCCCGAGACTCTTCTGGCCCAACTCTTTTACTCCATGTCCTTCTTCTGGTCCAAAAATAAGTTCCGTGAAGTTTCAGGTCAATTGGACTCCGTTTGGTTTTCCTTTTCTGCGAAACTCAAAAACAAGGAAAAACAGAAACTGGGCTCTAGGTTAATAGGTTAGTCCCAAAAATCATATAAAATAGCATATAAATGCATATAAAACATCCAAGGTTGATAATATAATAGCATGGAACAATCAAAAATTATAGATACGTTGGAGACGTACCAGCGAATCATGAACGTATTGCAACACCCTACAACGGGAATCCCTCACGCTTGCGCGACACGGAGGGCACAATAGGACAACACCAAAATAAAACATACAACTCATACCAATCTAGATCGTCAATCAACCCAAAGACAAAGGATATCTACTGAAAACATCATAGGATGGCAACACATCATTGGATCATAATATGTGGTATAAAGCACCATGTTCAAGTAGGGATTACAGCGGGGTGCGGGAGAGTGGACCACGTAAAATAGATGAGGATGGTGATGATGATGTTGATGAATACGATCACCACGGTGATGATTCCCCTCCCGATGGCACTCCGGTGCCACCGAGAGAGAGGAGGAGAGGTTCTCCCCCTTGTGTTTCCTCCTCCATGGCCTCCCCCTGGATGGGGAGAGGTTTTCCCTCTGGATCTTGGCCTTCACGACGATGATGACCCCTCCGGGATCCTCCTCCATGGCCTCCGGTGATGATGGCCCCCTCCGGCAGGGTGCCAGAGAGGGCCTAGATTGATTTCTCGTGGCTACAGAGGCTTGCGGCGGCGGAACTTCCGATCTAGGTTATTTTCTTGAGGTTTGGGTATTTATAGGAGAGGTTGGCGTCGAGAACAAGTGAGAGGGCCCCACGAGAAGTCCACGAGGCACAGGGGCGCGCCCTCCACCCTCATGGGGCCCACGGGCCTCCCCTCCGGTAACTCTTCGTTCTAGTACTTTTTATATTTTCCAGAAAAATTCTCCATTGATTTTCATCGCATTCCGAGAACTTTTATTTCTGCACAAAAACAACACCACGGTAGTTTTGCTGAAAACAACGTCAGTCCGGGTTAGTTCTAATCAAATCATACCAAAATCATATAAAACTATTGTAAACATGGCATGAATACTTCATAAATTATAGATACGTTGGAGACGTATCAATGATCCTGCATTGTTTCAGAAAAAAGGAGCCACCTATGTGCCTAATGTGACGCCCCCGATTCAATCGTGCACTAATCATGCACGCAAATGTGTACGATCAAGATCAGGGACTCACGGGAAGTGTTGGGGATATTGCTATTTGGGGTAAACCGGCCTACAGGGCCCGGGTTAGCTCCGTCAATGGACCCAAGATATTAAAGCCCAAGGAGAAATAGAAGGGCCCAAGGCCTATAATCGGTTTAAAGGTTTATGGCCGTAAACCAGCCTGAGGTAAACTTGCATTGTAAGTTAGGAATAGAGAGACCAACCCGGGCACGTTTATGAACCGGAGGTTGGGACTTTGTAGACCGACGGGCGTCACCCGTGTATATAAGGGGACGACCCGACGGCGGTTTAAGGACAGAGAACAACAACTCGAGGTTTAGGCGAAGCTTATCGCTCCGTAGCCCTCGAAACACATCAATCCCATCACAACTAGACGTAGGATTTTACCTTCATCGAAGGGGCCGAACTAGTATAACACCGTGTCCTTGCGTCCGTTTTAACCCCTTCCAGTTAACCCGTTGCGATGGCTCCACGACTAAGTCCTTTCGCTAGGACATCTGCCGTGACAAATCCACGACAGTTGGCGCCCACCGTGGGGCTATCGCAAGATGGTTTCAAATTCTTGGAGGGCCGCTTTGAAGGACTCGAGGGCTACGCTGTGGGCCGGATGACCAAAAGTCGTCGCGGAAAACTCTACATCGACAGCACAGGCTGGGGCCCCGACGCCGGCTCGATCGAGTACGGGTACCGGGTCCCCTTTGGCGGCATCCATGTTTTCATCGGCAAGATCGGTGAACCGGGCCCCGAGATGGGCGTCTGCACCGACCTCGTCGAGACAGCTCAGTGCACGAGATCGACCCTGGCTAAACCGACCAGGAAGCGCGCCTTTGTGGGAGTCATCCACGGAGGAAGCTACGAGGAAGGATCCGAATCCGGTGGCGAAACCGCCATCTACTCCGGCGATGAAACGTCAACCGGGGAAACCGAGTCTCTATACCAGCTGCAAGACGATCGGATTGGGGGCAGCTCCGATGGCGACAGTATTCCGGACCCCTCTGATCTGCCCTATCGAGTTGGGATCTTCATGGCTGGAACACAGGCGGCGCCACATTCATCAACTGCGGCAGCAGTGATCTCCGGATCGGCAGCGGCAACAGCTGCGCGGGCAGGAGGCCCTGCGGACTCACCAGCCCAAGTATTGTCAGATCTGTTTGACGCACTGGCAGCGCTCATGGCGGAATCCAACCCGGTGGATCAGGAGGTTCACAATGCCGAGATTGCCAAAGTGAGAGAACAGATCACTCAAGCTAAAGCGGAGCTGGCAGCAGAAGAGGCCAGGATGACGGCAGAGCGCGCCGCTTTAGATGCACAGGCTTACAGGTTCATGATGGACCAGAATGCGTCTCAGGAAGTCCTGAAGTGGAAATTCCGATCTCGAGTGCCCGCAGCCCTCGATGCCAGAAATCTCTTCAACACCCCGGGGGTAAACCGTGCGGAAGCGACAGTTGGCGCCCCGGTTCAGCACCGTATAATAAACCTGCCTCGTCACAACACTGGTACACCACAGGCCGTGGCAACACCATCGGGCCATTATTCCAACCCGATGGATAACCTCGTCGCGGCGGCAGCTTGGTTGGAAGCCATTCCGATCGAAGGCGATTCACCGCAGGATGTAGAGACACGTCGGGTCAAGGAGCTCCTTAGGACCGCTTTGGCCCAACAAGAAGCAAATTCGCAAAGCCGTGATCGGATTCACTCCACCCCTCGCCCCAGCAGGAGCTATAGTAGGCGCATGGAGGAGCCGGCTGTTTCAAGTAATGCCAGGCGTGAAGCGCTCCGCGGCAACAATCCGGCGGGCGTCGACAATGCTCAGGAAAATGTGGATCGCGCCCGTGCGCAGGAGGCCGGATTAGCAGCGCAGCATCAGGCTCGTCAGCTTACACCTATCTTCCCAGCTGCTACGATTGAACCGGGGGTGGTTTCTAGTTCTTTGGGAGTACCGTGCCTTGTTCCCGCGTTGCGCAACGTACGCCTGCCTAAAGACTTCAAGGGCCCCCGCAAGGTACCAAACTACACGGCAGATCAGCCTCCGGAGACATGGGTGGAGAGCTATGAGATGGCTATGGAGATGCTGGATGTGGATGATACGGCGTGTGCGAAGTATTTTACCATGATGTTAGAAGGGACGGCCCGGACTTGGCTAAAGAGCCTACCGCCTAATTCCATTAATTCGTGGGCCCAGTTGCGAGCCCGGTTTATCAAGAATTTCAAGGACACGTGCAAACAGCCAATGTCGATAGTTGACCTAGCAGCTTGCGTTCAGCAAGAAGGGGAGTCAACTACCCATTGGGTACGCCGGGTATCAGAAGTTTTGCACTCGTCAGATCGCATCAACGCAGACACCGCCGTGGTGCTGTTGGAAGGCAACTGTCGGTTTGGCCCTTTGAAGCTAAAGTTAGGCCGGATGAAGCGTGATTGCACGGATATGGGGACGCTCATGACCGCTTTAGTGAAATATGCGGATTCTGACAGTACCAAGGATCCTGACTCTGGTGACGACAAAGCAGGGAAGGGAAAGAAGAATAGCAACACCAAAGGCCAGCAGCATCGACCAACAGGCAATGGAGGCGGAGGTAAGCGCAAGCCGGATGGGAGCGTGGATTTTGTGGCCAACACCAGTGCACAGAATAAGGGCCAGCGACGTAAGGGGAAACAGCCATGTTTTTGCGGAAATCCCGGTCCTAATCCGGAGCGTTTGAACTTTTTCTTAAACCAGCCCTGTCCGAAGCACGAAACAAAGGAGGAGCCAGCAACCCATCTTTGGAAGGATTGTTACATCGTGAAGGAATTCAAAAGCTCAAACACTTTCCAATATGATCACAGCTCTGGCAGCGGTTCAGGTTCCGGATCAGGATACGGCGGCGGAAATTCCGGTCCAGGGTTCCATGGTAATCCGGGCGGACAGAACAGCCAAAATAATCAAGGTAATCAAAGTGGTTACAGCCAGCAGCAACAGCAGCAATCAGGTTATCAGAGCAACCCGAAATAGTTGAGTGGTGGACAGTATCATGTTTTTACTACAAGCTTGGATAGACGGGATAGAAAGCTTCAGAGGCGGGCAGTTAGTGCTGTTGAACCGGCCACGCCTTACTATCTGCGCTGGTCGGAACAACCAATCATATGGAGCCGAGAAGATCACCCTCCCAGGGTTTATAATCCGGGTCAGTTAGCATTGGTGGTGGCGCCTCAGGTGGGAGGTTATAAGCTCACCAAGGTACTCATGGACGGAGGAAGCAGCATTAACATCTTGTATTATGAGACCTTCCGTCGCATGGGACTGGTGGATAAGGATCTCAAACCGACCAATACAGTGTTCCACGGGGTGGTGCCGGGCAAGTCTGCGTACCCTGTTGGTAAGATAGCCCTTGAAGTGGTCTTCGGCGATAGTCATGATTCCAGATCAGAGACGCTGACGTTTGAAGTGGTTAAAATCCAAAGTCCATACCACGCTTTGTTCGGACGACCGGCCTATGCAAAATTTATGGCACGGCCCTGCTATGTATATCTGCAACTCAAGATGCCGGGTTACAAGGGCACTATAACGGTTCATGGGAGCCGTCGAATTGCTTTGGAATGCGAGGAAGGAGATGCGACTTATGCAGAATCGGTTTGTGCTACAGAGGAGCTAAAGCAGTACAAAGACAATGTTGATCCGGAGGACATGACCTCATTAAAGAAGCCAACTACGGATCACGATCCGGCCTTGAAGTTCAAATCAGCTGCCGAAAATAAGCTTGTTGACTTTGTACCTGGCGATTCGTCCAAGCAGTTCAGCATCAGTGCAAACTTGGATCCAAAATAGGAAAGCGCGCTCATCGAGTTCATCCGTGAGAATCGGGACATCTTTGCATGGAAGCCGTCTGACATGCCTGGTGTACCGAGGCGACTCGCTGAGCACACCCTTAATGTGGATCCTAAGTATAAACCGGTAAAACAGTTCCTACGCCGGTTTAACGAAGAAAGACGTAAAGCGATTGGTGAGGAAGTAGCCAGGCTCCTAGCAGCTGGTTTTATTATCGAGGTTTTTCATCCCGAGTGGCTTGCTAATCCGGTGCTGGTTCTTAAGAAAAACGGCACCTGGCGCATGTGTGTGGATTACACAGACTTGAATAAAGCTTGTCCAGCGGATCCTTTTGCTCTCCCCCGTATTGATCAAATCATTGATGCTACGGCAGATTGCGAGCGTTTGAGTTTTTTGGATGCCTATTCGGGTTATCATCAGATCAAGATGGCAGTTAAGGACCAGGAGAAGACGGCGTTCTTTACTCCCTTTGGAGCCTTCTGCTATGTTTCTATGCCCTTCGGGCTTAAGAGTGCGCAGGCTACTTATCAACGGTGTGTGCAAAATTGCCTCCACGAACAGATTGGTCGTAATGTGCATGCCTATGTGGATGACATTGTGGTCAAGTCACGAAAGAAGGAGACCCTGGTTGACGATTTGAAGGAAACCTTCGATAACTTGAGAGTGTACCAAATGATGCTCAACCCAGCTAAATGTGTTTTCGGTGTACCTGCAGGCAAGTTGTTGGGATTCTTGGTGTCCCATAGAGGAATTGAGGCCAATCCAGAAAAGATCACAGCCATCACCTCCCTGGCCAAACCGAAATGCGTCAATGATGTTCAGCGCGTGGCCGGGCGGATTGCTGCGTTAAGCCGGTTTATCAGCCGCCTCGGTGAAAAGGCGATCCCCTTGTATCAAATACTCAAGAAAACAGATCAATTTGTCTGGAGTCCGGAGGCTGATAAAGCGTTTGAGGACTTGAAGCGACAGTTAGTCAATCCACCAGTGTTGGCAGCCCCTGTAGATAAAGAGCCACTCCTGTTATATGTTGCTGCGAACGCCAGAGCGGTCAGTGTGGCGATTGTGGTAGAACGCAAGGAGGCTGGGAAGGAGCATCCGGTTCAGCGACCGGTTTACTATATCAGCGAAGTGCTTATCGAGTCCAAGCAAAGGTATCCGCATTGGCAGAAGCTGGTATATGGTGTTTTTATGGCAAGCCGGAAGCTGAGGCAATATTTTCAAGGACACCCCATCACGGTGGTCAGTTCTGCTCCTTTGGGTGACATCATACAGAACCGGGAGGCGACCGGTCGGATTGCCAAGTGGGCTATCGAGCTTGGGCCGCACGGTTTAAGATACGTACCCCGGACGGCCATAAAGTCACAAGCACTTGTCGACTTCATAAACGATTGGACAGAGTTACAAGCACCTGAGGAGAAGCCAGATAACACGTATTGGACTATTCATTTTGACGGATCCAGACAATTGGAAGGCTCGGGGGCTGGAGTCGTTTTAACTTCCCCACGAGGAGATAAGTTTTGTTATGTCCTCCGTTTAATGTTCCCCTGTACAAACAATGCGGCTGAGTATGAAGCTTTGCTTCATGGTCTTCGGATGGCTAAAGAGATGAATCTGAGCCGAGTTAGGTGCCTTGGTGATTCGGATCTAGTGGCTCAGCAGGTATCTGGCACCTGGGATTCTAAGGACCCGCTCATGGCTGCATACCGTCGTGAAGTAGATATGGTGGCTGGGCATTTCAAAGGCTATCAAGTGGACCATGTGGACCGCAGAAAGAATGAGGCAGCGGACGCTTTAAGCCGCTTGGGCTCTCAGCGTAAACCGGTCCCACCCAATGTTTTCTTGGATGTATTGTATCACCCATCGGTACAGCTACCCGGTGAGCTGGAGTTGGCTATTCCTGATCCGGAGGCTCAATTAGTGGCGGCTCTTCACGTCACCCCAGATTGGACGCTTCCTTATCTAGCATATATGAACCGGGGTGAGTTGCCAGAAGACGAAACCTTGGCTCGACAGATAGTACGGCGGTCCAAGTCTATGACCATTCTCAAAGGGGAACTACATCATCGCAGCGTGTCAGGAGCACTGCAACGGTGCGTATCCCCTGAGGAGGGGTGCGAGATATTACGTGAAATACATGAAGGGGATTGCGGCCACCATGCCGGTTCAAAATCATTGGTGGCTAAAGCGTTCCGCCACGGTTTTTACTGGTTAACTGCTCATGCTGATGCAGAAGACCTGGTCAGGTTATGTGATGGTTGCCAGAAATTTTCCAGACGAGCGCACATACCGGCTCAAGAATTGAGGATGATTCCAATTACTTGGCCGTTTGCGACTTGGGGGCTCGATATGGTTGGGCCTTTTAAACGTTCCAAAGATAAGAAGACCCACCTATTGGTGGCGGTTGACAAATTTACAAAGTGGGTGGAGGCAGAACCTGTCAGTAAATGTGATGCGGCCACGGCGGTTCGGTTTATAAAGAAGGTGATCTTCCGGTTTGGCTTTCCACACAGCATCATCACAGGTAATGGTACCAATCTATCCAAAGGTGCCATGAAAGAGTTCTGCGCACGTGAGCATATACGGCTTGATGTTTCTTCGGTAGCTCACCCACAATCTAATGGTCAAGCAGAACGAGCGAATCAAGAGATCTTGAGAGGTATCAAACCCCGGCTTCTGGTCCCTTTGCAAAGGACGCCGGGTTGTTGGGTTGAGGAGCTACCGTCTGTATTATGGAGCATCAACACCACGCCTAACAGATCCACGGGGTTTACGCCGTTTTTCATGGTCTATGGAGCAGAGGCGGTTCTCCCTAGTGATATACGACATGATTCACCTCGTGTGGCAGCTTATATTGAAGCGGACAACGAGCAGGCACGGCAGAACGCTCTTGACTTGTTGGATGAGGAACGTGACTTAGCAGCTGCCCGTTCAGCGATTTACCAGCAAGATCTTCGCCGTTACCACAGCCGTCGGGTTAGAACCAGAACCTTTCAGGAGGGGGATTTGGTGCTCCGGCTCATCCAGGATCAGTCTGATATGCATAAATTATCCCCGCCTTGGGAAGGACCTTTTGTGGTCAGCAAGAATCTGAATAACGGGTCATACTACCTGATTGATATTCGAGAGCGCAAAGATTCACGCACATCAGAGGAGGAGACCAACAGGCCGTGGAACATAGCTCATCTTCGACCTTATTATACATGAGCCTTGGGCTCTGTTTATGTACATATCATGACCATGTATATATTATGATCAATATAATAAACCGGGGCCTCGAGTAAAGCGGGGTCTCTGTTTTTCTTCACATCATGCGTGGTTACACGGAGTTGATTCGCTTTAGGCAACCTCCGGTTTACCCCTTGCGATCGCTTCACAGGAGATCAACAAAGTCAGTTGGGGACCTAGTCGACCTGAACCGTAGCTACACCTCCGGGGAGCTTGGTCATGTCTTGACGACGGTAATGCCTTCTGGCTGGCACATTTGCCACTAAGTCAGTTGGGGACCTAATAGACTTGAACCGTAGTTACACCTTATGGGAGCTCGGTCATGTCTTGATGATGGTAATGCCTTCTGATCGGCTTTTAAACAGCCAATAAGTCATTTGGGGGCTTGGTCGTGTCCGAACCAACGCAATGCCACTTGATCGGCCCTAGGCCACTGAGTCACTTGGGGGCTTGGTCGAATCCGAACCAATGCAATGCCATTTGACCGGCATATTTGCCACGATTCAGTTAGGAACCTAGTCGACTTAAACCGTAGCTACACCTCTTGGGGGCTTGGTTTTTTTTTGTCTTGACGATGGTAACGCCTTCTGAACGGTTCATAGCAATCACCATTTGCATGCGTTTTACTATTGCGTTTCCTCTCGTATTTGGTTTTTTGTTATCTTCCTTCTTGTGGTGTTTTTGTTCTTCGGAACGACAAATACTTCTAAACCGATTCAGCTGACACAGCCTGGTCCGTTTTTTAACCCGGAGGCAAGTTGCCCGGTTTGGCAAAGGCGCAGCACGGTTCGTATGGTCGAAAGACCGTCCTTTGTACCCAGTAAAGACTGGAAACACAAGTTGGAAAAAGTCAATGGCAAGGGCATCAGTACCCGTGCACAAAGGCGCATTCAAACACAGAGGTATTAACTATCTTATTACAAGGCAGCGTAGTGCCTGAATATATTGTTTTTGACGGATTAACGTCACCAATTAAGGTGAACCGGAGCTTTGATTACGCCTGTTCGCCGCCTCGGTTCGAAGGTTGTGGATCATCTTGCGCCGCTTCAGCCTTCTCATGGCTACCCATCGGCTGGAAATCAGCAGTGGTCCAGTCGATTCCCATTAACGCTTGAAAGACAGCTTCTTCATGAATCAGCAAAGACGGTTCAATGTCAGGGGCGTAGGTATGCTTACGGATTGGAGGAATAAGGTTTTCCGCTTCAGGGATCGGGGCAGCTACTCGCTTGTTCTGGTTATCATATTGGGCCTGATAATGTGTCAGATCTGCTTCTTCAGCCAATTGACAAGCTAGGGGGCGCACCGCCCGGTTTATCGCCCTCAAGTCATTTTCGCCGAAGTCTGAACCATCTTCTTTCAAGCTGGGATATCCTTGTGCCGCTTCGACAGGATCAAAGTCTGGTACCCACGCTTTGGCCCGGATCAAGGCAGTGATGGCTCCGGTTCGAGCAGCTGATCTTTTTAACTCTTCAATCCGGGCAGGAAGCATGGATAACCTTTTTAACGTGTCTTGAATCAGAGACGGTGCGGGGTTGTTATGCGATGCAGTGGTGATAGCTCTCTGTGCTCCGGTATACAACTGTTCAATCAAAGTATAAGCAGCTTTGAGTTTCATCCGCACATCAGAACCCAAGTGTCCAATACGTGTGCCTGCAGTGTTTCAAGATGGATTACAAACCGGACATAGGATATAGCAGACAAAGTGCAAATTGGAGAAAGGGCATCAAAAGAAATTTACCAAAGACGGCAGAGGTCATGGAGTGTATTTGTCGCTTTACGGTGGATAATTCATCAACCACCGGTTTGAGAGCAGCTTCGGCATTTTCAGCCCTTTTTATCAAAAGAGCTTTTTCAGTAGCCCAATCAGCTTGTTCCTTTTTGCGGGTTTCTTTCAGCTGTTCCATAACGGTTAAGGCATTGGTCAATTCTTCCTTCGCTTTGGCAGTTTCAGCCTGCTGGGTTTTTAGGATTTCCTGAAGGTCCGAGACTTGTTTCTCTTTGGTCTTCAGATCCCCCTGCAGCAGGTCATCAGCAGTGTTCAGAAAATATTGCACGGTTTGGAAGTATCAACCACACAAGCAAGTTATGTGCTCGATACTTGGGGGCTAATGCGTACTTGATCTTAACGCGTGTTTTACATTACAAAAGTCCCAGGATTAATACAAGTATTTAAACCTGGCACTTGGGGGCTAATGGTTATTTGATGATGTTTTCTGGTTACGACCTATGTTGAAGCCCTGGGTTTTTAAACCAGACCTTAGTTGTCAAGGCAGCATGATTCGGATTACCATCTCGGATTGGAAAAGAATGAAGCACAAGAGAGTTACCTCAAGTTTTTCTTTCATCATCCTGATCATGCCAGCTTCATAATCGCGACTGGTGTACAGTCGGTTCAGGTACCCAGAATAAAGATCTTGGGCGCTTAAAGCGGCGTACATTGAGGAATCAACGTCCCATTTGCCCTTTATAGCCGAGATTTCTTCCTTGGCAGTATGCTTGGCTAAAGTAGCAGAGTTCCCCGGTTCAGAGCGACCAATGCCGGTAATCACAACATCATCATCTTTGGAATCGCTGCTCTGCATTGGCACTGTCGTTTTATCAACAGTTCCAGAAGGGTGGATGGATTCCTCAACCCGAACAGGACTGGCAGGCTGATCGGTACGGCTGGCAGGATTGGTAGGCCTTTCTTCAGCATAGGCGTCATCTTGTGGAGGTAGATAATTCTGAATGTCTGCACGAACTAGAGCATCAGCACCAGGAGTTCTCTCCGGTTCAGGAGCGGCAGTTCCTTCGGCCGGATTATCCAGACGAGCCTTCTTGCTCGGTCTAGGTTTAGCCCTGGGAAAGACCCAAAGATTGAAAGAACGGTGTAAGATGGATTAAGAAACCCATATGGAAATATGTTGTGATCGGTCCAACTTACCCAATAACTGTCTTTAGCGGGGGCAGTTGAGTGGCTGAAGATTCACCAGAAGATGAATGGGAAGTGACCTGATAATCGGAGTCAGATGGATTAAGAGGCTGACGAATTAAACCTGCTTTAGGAGGAAAGCTAGCGCATAAATCGGAGACCTCTGAGCGGCGTTTCCGAACCGGGCTGTTCGGTAAACCGGCGGAGGTAACTACCTGGCCACTATGCCGGGTGGTGCGACGAGCTTCATGTTGCTGGGTCTTCACAAGAAATTTGGGATCCAAGTAAGCAAGAGGATGAGAAAATTTAACTTTCCGGTTTGCTTGGCGAGGTTTTTTCAAAGGCAAAGGAACTGTATCAGAAGAAAGAATAGTTACCTCTGGGCCTTCAGCATTACTCGCTTCAGCGTCGTCCTGACAAATATCATCATCAATAAGACGTATAAAAAGTAAGCCAACTGAATCGAGGTCTACCTCAAGGTCCGGATTACCCACATCATCCTCATCTAAATCCGGGGTAGAGGAAGCGGTGTTCCTTTTCTTCTGAGCGGGCTTCTTCACCCTTGTTTTGGGTCGGGTTACCTTTTCTGTCGGCTCTTGAAGCTTCTTGCTCCAAAACGGATCATCTCCCTGTTTCAGAAAGGACTGGAGTTAACAGTGTACATATAAGGAGATCATAAATTCTATAACAAACAGAGGTGAGATGCTTACAGCAGGTGGTTTATTTGTAGCACAAAAGGGAAGCAGGCCGGTTCGGGCGCAAACATATTCTGGTTCATTCAGCATCTTTTTCACAGCTTCAGTAACTTCGTCTTCCGTCAGCTGAATGTTGCAGTGCCTCAAAGGATCATTAACCCGGCCCGTGTATTGGCACATTAAACCAGGGCGGATACTAAGGGGCAGGATGCTCCATGAAATCCAGCAACGGGCAAGATCTACTCCTGTTAAACCGTTAGCCATGAAGGCTCTGAGCTTGGACAGTTGAGGGGCATACTTGCTCCTCTCTTTGGCGGTTAGCCTTGGGGGGAAGGGGTGTGTATTACTAAGTCTCTCTGGACGGAAGCCAGGCAGAGGATTTTCTTCAGCAGAGGAAGTATCCTTGCAATAGAACCAAGTGTGATTCCATTCTTGCGGATGACTATGTAGCTTGGCGTGAGGATAAGTCACTTCTTTCCTCTTTTGAATCGCCATACCACCCAGTTCCATATTAGGGCCGTCGGTGAATTCAGTACGTCGGTTCAAATGAAAACAGTCTCGGAACAACTCTACAGTAGGTTCCTCCTGGAAGTACACCTCACAAAGCACTTGAAAATGGCAGATATTCGTGACTGAGTTTGGACCAACATCTTGTGGGCGCAACTTAAAGTTAGCCAGGACGTCCCGGTAAAATTTTGAACCGGGTGGATTAAAGCCCCAGGCCAGGTGATCCGCAAACACAACAACTTCTCCTTCCTGTGGGGTAGGAGGACATTCATTCCCTGGAACCCTCCAATGGATGGCATTTTTGCTACTCAAGGCGCCAGTCAGAACTAAGTTGTTTAATTGGGTCTCGGTGATGCGAGAGGGAACCCAGTTGCATTCGTATACCTGTTTTGCCATGAGGAAATCTACAAGACAAAGGTATTCCGGTTTGAGAACAGGTGTGATTGTAAACCGAAGATGCTCTTATAGAGAATGGAGTTATCTACAATGATATCATCTGGCGGTTCATCAAGGGGACTCATGGATATATAGTTTGGGTTGTTCGCTCTGCTAAAAGTTAAACCGACCAGATCTAACAATTGTGAATATGAAAGCAGAAACAGATCCCGTACGGATTCTTTCAAAACAATGGATCTACAGCTAGGGCAAAAAAGAAGTAAAAATATGAGGTTTGGCTCGCAGCAGAACAACATAAGTTCGACAAGTAGAGAAATGAGTGGGATCTAAGGAGATGAGTACAGATTTATGGCGAATACTGAGAGTGACTAAAAATCACAATATAAGTATCATCATCTGTTCACAAAAGCTTGCTATGGAGATGAACAAGGAACAGTGGCAGGATGACGAACCCTAGAACAGATCTAAATCAAGAAGAACAGGAGCCTTACCGGGATCCAAACGGATGCGGAGGGTCACCGCGGTACTCTGGTCCGGTCAGGTTGATGCAGCGGCCTGAGTTGATGCAGTAGCTGACGGCGGCGGCGGAGCTCCGAAGCCTGAGTCGCGAGGAAGATGACGAAGGGGACGAAAGGGAGGAAAGGAAGATGGCCTTCAAGTCCTATTTATAAGGCGCGGCGCGCATGCCAGGAGCACGAATCCAGGAGCCGGTGATTTCGGGAGCCCAGCCGTCGCCTTGATTATTGCGGGTTAGCAAAAAGAGACGGTAACTTTGCGCTGACGTCATATCGGTTTACCGCAGCAAGGGGAGACGACGAAACGGCGGTTTAACAGTTACTGGAAGACATTTGAAGACAGAAATTCTTATTAAGGATTGACATGAACCTGTTCAAATCAATCTGGGGCCTAATGTTGGGGATATTGCTATTTGGGGTAAACCGGCCTACAGGGCCCGGGTTAGCTCCGTTAATGGACCCAAGATATTAAAGCCCAAGGAGAAATAGAAGGGCCCAAGGCCTATAATCGGTTTAATGGTTTATGGCCGTAAACCGTCCCGAGGTAAACTTGCATTGTAAGTTAGGAATAGAGAGACCAACCCGGGCACGTTTATGAACCGGAGGTTGGGACTTTGTAGACCGACGGGCGTCACCCGTGTATATAAGGGGACGACCCGATGGCGGTTTAAGGACAGAGAACAACAACTCGAGGTTTAGGCGAAGCTTATCGCTCCCTAGCTCTCGAAACACATCAATCCCATCACAACTAGACGTAGGCTTTTACCTTCATCGAAGGGGACGAACTAGTATAACACCGTGTCCTTGCGTCCATTTTAACCCCTTCCAGTTAACCCGTTGCGATGGCTCCATGACTAAGTCCTTTCGCTAGGACATCTGCCGTGACAAATCCACGACAGGAAGATATCACAATACAACTCTAAAACATAAATAAATCATACAAGCATCATAATACAAGCCAGGGGCCTCGAGGGCTCAAATACAAGTTCTTGATCATAGACGAGTCAGCGGAAGCAACAATATCTGAGTACAGACATAAGTTAAACGAGGTGCCATAAGATGGCTAGCACAAACTGGGATATAGATCGAAATAGGCGCAGGCCTCCTGCATGGGATCCTCCTAACTACTCCTGGTCATCGTCAGCGGGCTGCACGTAGTAGTAGGCACCTCCGGTGTAGTAGGAGTCGTCGTCGACAATGGCGTCTGGCTCCTGGGCTCCGACATCTGGTTGCGACTGTTGGGGAACGTAGTAATTTCAAAAAAATTCCTACGCACATGCAAGATCATGGTGATGCATAGCAACGAGAGGGGAGAGTGTTGTCCACGTACCCTCGTAGACCGAAAGCGGAAGCGTTAGCACAACGCGGTTGATGTAGTCGTACGTCTTCACAATCCGACCGATCAAGCACCGAATGCACGACACCTGCGAGTTCAGCACACGTTCAGCCCGATGACGTCCCTCAAACTCCGATCCAGCCGAGTGTTGAGGGAGAGTTTCGTCAGCACGACGGCGTGGTGACGATGATGATGTTCTACCGACGCAGGGCTTCGCC
This sequence comes from Aegilops umbellulata, assembly GCA_032464435.1. Lineage (NCBI taxonomy): Eukaryota > Viridiplantae > Streptophyta > Magnoliopsida > Poales > Poaceae > Aegilops > Aegilops umbellulata. The sequence continues at coordinate 368,658,618 of CP136055.1, read as the reverse complement.
TAAGCACCGCTACAGTAATCGAGGTGGACTATGGTGGAGGAGGGCACCGCACACGGCTAAAAGATCAAACGATCAATTGCTGTGTCTATGGGGTGCCCCCTGCCCTCCTATATAAAGGAGCAAGGGGGTGCGGCCGGCCAGGGGAGAGGGCGCGCCAGGAGGAGTCCTACTCCCACCGGGAGTAGGACTTCCCCCTTTCCTAGTTGGATTAGGACTTGGGAGGGGGAAAGAGGTGGAGGAGAAGAAGGAAGGGGGGCGCCGCCCCCCTCTCCTTGTCCTATTCGGACTAGGGGGAGGGGCGCGCGGCCTAGCTCTGGCCACCTCTCCTCTCTTCCACCAAGGCCCACTAAGGCCCATTAAGTCCCCGGGGGTTCCGGTAACCCCTCCGGTACTCCGGTAAAATCACGATTTCACTTGAAACACTTCCGACATCCAAACATAGGCTTCCAATATATCAATCTTCATGTATCGACCATTTCGAGACTCCTCGTCATGTCCGTGATCACATCCGGGATTTCGAACAACCTTCGGTACATCAAAACATATAAACTCATAATATAACTGTCATCAATCATTAAGCGTGCGGACCCTACGGGTTTGAGAACTATGTAGACATGACCGAGACACGTCTCCGGTCAATAACCAATAGCAGAACCTGGATTCTCATATTGGCTCCCACATATTCTACAAAGATCTTTATCGGTCAGACCGCATAACAACATACGTTGTTCCCTTTGTCATCGGTATGTTACTTGCCCGAGATTCGATCGTCGGTATCTCAATACCTAGTTCAATCTCGTTACCAGCAAGTCTCTTTACTCGTTCTGTAATACATCATCCCGCAACTAACTCATTAGTTGCAATGCTTACAAGGCTTAAGTGATGTGCATTACCGAGAGGGCCCATAGATACCTCTCCGACAATCGGAGTGACAAATCCTAATCTCGAAATACGCCAACCCAACAAGTACCTTCGGAGACACCTATAGAGCACCTTTATAATCACCCAGTTACGTTGTGACGTTTGGTAGCACACAAAGTGTTCCTCCGGTAAACGGGAGTTGCATAATCTCATAGTCATAGGAACATGTATAAGTCATGAAGAAAGCAATAGCAACATACTAAACGATCGGGTGCTAAGATAACGGAATGGGTCATGTCAATCGCATCATTCTCCTAATGATGTGATCCCATTAATCAAATGACAACCATGTCAATGGCTAAGAAACTTAACCATCTTTGATTTAACGAGCTAGTCAAGTAGAGGCATACTAGTGACACTCTGTTTGTCTATGTATTCACACATGTATTATGTTTCCTGTTAATACAATTCTAGCATGAATAATAAACATTTATCATGATATAAGGAAATAAATAATAACTTTATTATTGCCTCTAGGGCATATTTCCTTCAGCGACAACCAGGTAGAAGGGAAAGGGGGAAAAGGGGGAGAAAAGCAACCGTGAGTACTCATCCAAAGTACTCGCAAGCAAGGATCTACACACATATGCATGGGTATATGTGTAAAGGGCCATATCGGTGGACTGAACTGCAGAATGCCAGAATAAGAGGGGGATAGCTAATCCTGTCGAAGACTACGCTTCTGGCCACCTCCATCTTGCAGCATGTAGAAGAGAGTAGATTGAAGTTCTCCAAGTAGCATCGCATAGCATAATCCTACCCGATGATCCTCTCCTCGTCGACCTGTGAGAGGGCGATCACCGGGTTTTATCTGGCACTTGGATGGGTGTGTTTTATTAAGTATCCGGTTCTAGTTGTCATAAGGTCAAGGTACAAATCCAAGTCGTCCTGTTACGGAAGATCATGACTATTCAAATAGATAAACTTCCCTGCAGGGGTGCACCACATAACCCAACACGCTCGATCCCATTTGGCGGGACACACTTTGCTGGGTCATGCCCGGCCGCGGAAGATCAACACGTCGCAGCCCCACCTAGGCACAACAGAGAGGTCAGCACGCCGGTCTAAATCCTATGCGCGCAGGGGTCTGGGCCCATCGCCCATTGCACACGTTGCGTACGCGGCCGGAAGCAGACCTAGCCCCCTTAATACAAGCGCGAGCTTACGGTCCAATGCGGCGCGCGCCGCTCAGTCGCTGACGTCACGAAGGCTTCGGCTGATACCACGACGTCGAGTGCCCATAACTTTCCCACGTAGTTGGTTAGTGCTTATAGACCAAATGGCCAGACTCAGAACAAATACCAAGAACTCGTTAAGCGTGTTATTTTAAAGTAACCGCAAACGCCGACCAGGGCTAGGCCCACCTCTCGCCTAGGTGCTCCCAACCTGCCCGGTCGCTCCGCCACAAAGATCCACTCGCGGGTACTCCTACGAGCCGACCCGACTTTAGTCACCACAGGTATCATGTAAAGTGTATAAGTATATACCCGTGATCACCTCCCGAGTGATCACGGCCCGATAGTATAGCAAGGCAGATGGACAAGAATATAGGGCCACAGATGGGATACTAGCATCCTATACTAAGCATGTAGGATTGCAGGTAAAGGTAACAATAGTACTAGCAAGGACAGGCTATGCAGCAGTATAGGATTAACGGAAAGCAGTAACAGGCTACACTACTCTAATGCAAGCAGTATAGAGAAGAATAGGCTATATCTGGTGATCAAGGGGGGGGGGCTTGCCTGGAAGCTCAGCCGAGAAGGAGGGGTCGTCAACACCATAGCCGTACTGGGTAGCAGCGGCGTCGGTCTCGGTGTCTAGCGAGAGAAGAGGGGGAAGAAATAATAAATACAATGCAAAAAAATGCATGACGATGCATGACATGACAAAGCGTGATGCTAGGTGTGCCCAATCGCAGTAGTAGGTGATACCGGCGAAGGGGGAAAACATCCGGGAAAGTATTCCCGGTGTTTTGCATTTTTGGACAGATGAACCGGAGGAGGAAAGTTGTGAGTTCGATAGGTTAGGGATGTGTGGCGGACAAACGCGCTGCGTATCCGGATTTGTCTCTTCGTTCTGAGCAACTTTCATGTAGAAAGTATTTTCATCTGAGCTACGGTTTATTTTATATGATTTTCTAAAGTTTTAAATCATTTTTAGAATTTATCTAATTAACTTAATTCAACATTATCCAGAACAGTGCATGTTGACGTCAGCATGACGTCAGCAGTCAACAGGGGTGTTGACTAGTCAAACTAACGTGTGGGCCCAGTGGGACCCACCTGTCATACACTGTTACTTAATTAGGGTTTAGGTTAAACTAACTATTGTTTAATTAAACTAACAGGTTAATTAGATTAATTAAATAGTAATAATTGACGTAATTAATTTAGTTAATTAATTAATTAAATTTTATTATTATTATTTATTTTTATTTTTATCTAAAAACGTTTTGGGGCGCTGGGGCCCATTCGTCATAGGCCTAGGGGGCCGATGCGGGTTAGCGGGCGCTACGGGCGCCCAATAGAGCACTGCGAGGCCGGCGGCGGGGCGTGGCGTGGCAACACGGGGAGGCGAGGACGGCGCGCTGGAGTTGCAGCGCCGCTGGTGGAGCGGCGAGGCGACGAGGTGGGGCGCAAGGTGGGGGGCGCCGTGGTTGGGTCGTCGGACGCGGGTGCGCGGTCAGGGCCGGACCGGGCGGCTGTGCTGGTAGAGCCGCGCCGGAGTAGCAGCGAGCACGGGGGAGAGAGCACGAGGCATGCTGCAAGCAGGCGCAAGGTGCGGCGCGGCCGTGGCGCGACGGAGGCAAAGGGCGCCGGCGGGGGCGCGTGCGGGCCGTGGTGAGGGCACGGGGCTGCGGGGAAAGTGCGAGTCAGGGGCGGGGCGGCGCGAGCGGGCACCGGCGGCTGACGAGTAGCGGGGCGGCAGAGGCCATGCGAGGCCGATCCAGGGAAGCGGCAGCGGCAGCGAGCGGGACGCGGGTGCGGGGCTGCGCGAGCGAGGGAGGTCCGAGGCGCAGGCGACGCGCGGGTGCTGTAGAGGGCACTGACGGCGTCGGGCGCGGGCGCGATCTGGCACGGTGAGCAGGGTAGCGGAGGGAGGCGAGGCCTCACCGCGGGCGTAGGGTCCGTGGCAGCGGGGCTTGTGGTGGGGGACGGGGACGACGGTGTCGACGTAGAAGAGGCAGACCGGCGAGGGAGCGCCGGCGACGGGCGGCGGGGCGGCGGCGGGTGCGCGAGGTCGATCCCGATCCAATCTGGATCGGGAGGGGGAAAGATGGCGACGTGGGGGCGAAGTGGGGGAGTGGGGCAATGGGGTGTGGATTAGGGTTTCGGAGGGGTTATTGTGAGAGTGGGCGGGGGGGGGGGGCTGGGCCAGGTGGGCTGGCCGGCCAGCTGGGCCAGTGGGCCGTGGGGGGGGGGGGAGGTTCCCATTTTTTTGTTAGTTGTAGTTTTAGTTCCTTTATTTGTTTATTTATTTTGTTTTTAATCCGTTTTAAAGTATTTAGGCATTTTCTAAAAATGTGTTTACTTCACCATAATTACTTATGCAATAATTTACACAATCCGAACATTTTTGTTTTAATGTTTGAAAACTTTTATTGTTTGCTAGATTTTGAATTGATTTTTGAATCGGTTTTGAACTAACGAAAGATTAGCAACAGTAACGTAGCTGACGTGGCATCATTAGCAGAGTATTACTATGGCTTAATTATCCGGGCGTTACAAATATCCTCCACTACAAGAAATCTCGTCCCGAGATTTAGGAGGTAGAAGAAAACAACGCGGGGTATTCATCACGCAGGCGATCCTCGCGTTCCCAAGTGGCTACATCTTCAGAATGGTGCGACCACTGGACTTTTAGGAACTTGATCGCCTTCTGACGTGTGCGGCGTTCAGCTTGGTCGAGAATGCGGACTGGATGCTCTTTATAGGAGAGGTTCTGCTGCAATTCAAGCACTTCATGATCCACTACTCGGATTGGGTCCTTGAAGCATCGGCGGAGTTGTGACACGTGGAACACATCGTGAACCTGAGAAAGGTTCGGTGGAAGCTCCAGTTGATTTGCCACTTTTCCACGCCTTTCCAGAATAGTGAATGGGCCAATATAGCGAGGAGCTAGCTTTCCCTTGATCCCAAAGCGGTGAGCACCCTTCATTGGTGTAACTCGAAGATAAGCCTTTTCGTCAGGTTGATAGACCATGTCTTTATGTTTACGGTCATACTGACTCTTCTGACGCGACTGAGCAGTCTTGAGATTCTCGCGAATAATGCGGACTTGTTCTTCGGCATGTTGGATAATATCCGGACCGAAGAGTGGATGTTCCCCAGTTTCTGACCAGTTCAGAGGGTTTCGGCACTTTCGTCCATATAACACTTCAAAGGGGGCCATCTTCAGACTAGCTTGATAGCTATTATTATAAGAGAATTCAACATACGGGAGAGATTCCTCCCATTTCTTGCCGAAGGAAATAACACAAGCTCGAAGCATGTCTTCAAGAACTTGGTTGACACGTTCAACTTGCCCTTGCGACTGAGGACGAAACGCAGTACTGAATGACAGATGAGTTCCCATAGCTTCTGGAAACTTGCCCAGAATCTTGAAGTGAATAAGCTGCCACGGTCTGAGCTGATAATCAATGGAATACCGTGGAGTGAAACAATCCTGGACATATAGAGAGTTGCCAGCTGACTAGCAGTGATCGTTTCTTTGACTGCCAGGAAATGTGCAACTTTAGAAGGCCGGTCAATGACGACAAGAATAACATCATTACCTTTGTGCGATTTGGGAAATCCAGTGACAAAGTCCATCTCGACATGGTCCCATTTCCATTCAGGAATAGAGATAGGTTGCAGAGTTCCAGCAGGCCTTTGATGTTCTGCTTTGATACGACGGCAAACATCACACTCAGCAACATAACGAGCAATGTCTTGCTTCATATTAGACCACCAGAATCTTTGACGAATGTCTTGGTACATCTTTGTACTACCAGGATGGATACATAGAGGCGTATCATGAGCTTCTTTCATAACCTCCTGAGTCATATCCGGGTTTTTCTCTGCACATGGTACCACTAGGCGGCCCTTGAAGTACAAAGTGCCATCATCAGCAATAGTGAAGAATGAGGGCTTTCCTTCTGCGAGGCAGCGCTTAATCTTGTGGGCTTCAGAGTCATATCCCTGTATTCTCTTGATGGAGTCCAAGAGATCTGGTTCGATAGCCAGGGTGCTGAGGGAACCCTGGGAAACAACACGGAGGTTCATCTTGCGAAACTCCTTAGGAGGGGGAGCGAGTGCACCTGGAGGAACAATATGGAGGTTCAGCTTTCTGAATTCTTCAACAAGCGAGGGCTGAACTTTGCGAACCTGGAGGTGGTTGCAGTAAGACTTGCGGCTCAAGGCATCAGCCGTTACATTAGCCTTGCCTGGGGTATAGGAAATACCCAAGTCAAAGTCTGCAACAATCTCCATCCATCTCTGCTGACGGAGGTTCAGGTCTGGCTGAGTAAACAGATACTTCAGACTTTGGTGGTCGGTGAAGATCTCGCCACGATTACTGAGAAGGTAATGTCACCACTGTTCTAGCGCATGAATGACAGCAACAAGTTCGAGGTCGTGAACTGGGTAGTTCTCTTCGTGAGGGCGCAATTGCCGAGAGGCATAAGCAGTCACTTTGCGGTCTTGCATTAGGACACAGCCTAATCCTTGACAGGAAGCGTCGCAATAAATGACGAAGTCCTTCTTAGTATCAGGTGGAGCTAGCACTGGGGAAGAAGTCAACTTGTCTTTGAGTGTCTGGAAACTTTCCTGACATTTTTTTGTCCATTGGAACTTGACGCCCTTATGCAACAGGTTAGTCAGAGGCTTAGCAATCTTGGAGAAGTTCTCGATGAATCGACGGCAATAGCTGGCGAGACCGAGAAAACTTCTGACTTGCTTAATGTTCTTCGGAGGAGTCCAATCAAGAATAGCCTGGACTCGTTCAGGGTTGACGGCAATACCATCCTTAGAGATGACATGCCCAATATAGGTTACTTCGGGTAGCCAGAATTCACATTTGAAGAACTTGGCATATAGTTGATGCTCTCGTAGCTTTTCCAACACAAGACGAAGATGTTCAGCATGTTCTTCTTCGTTCTTGGAAAATACCAGGATATCATCCAGATAAACCACGATGAACTTGTCGAGGTAATCCATGAATATATAGTTCATTAGACGAGAGAAGGTGGCTGGAGCATTGGTTAAGCCGAAAGACATGACGGTGTACTCATATGAACCATATCGAGTCATGAAGGCGGACTTTGGGATATCCTCTTCACAAACACGGATCTGGTGGTAACCCAACCTCAAGTCGAGTTTAGAGAACACTGATGAACCAGCCAGTTGATCATACAGATCATTGATCCAAGGAAGAGGATATTTGTTCTGAATGGTAGCTTGGTTAATAGGACGGTAATCTTGGACCAATCGGTTTGTCCCATCCTTCTTCTTGACAAAGAGAGAAGGTGCTCCCCAAGGAGAGCAACGTGGGCGAATAAAACCACTTCGAAGAGATTTGTCGATTTCCTGCTTAAGCTCAATGAGTTCATGCGGCGGCATCTTGTAGGGTCGTTTGGCTATAGGAGTGGTGCCTGGTTTCAGGTCGATGATGAATTCGATAGCTCTAGCAGGGGGAATCCCTGGGAGTTCTTCAGGAAAGACATCTTGGAATTCACGAACGACGGGAATGTTTTCAATGCCCTTGAGTGGTGCAGCGTTCAATGATTCAAGGCATAAAGCTGTGCCTCGGCATTTTGCACCAGATGAGCTTGTTAAGTAACTATTTCATCTGAAGGGTGTAGCAGATGGGCGGTCTTAGTGGCGCAAACTATAGAAGCAGTATGCGCTTTCAACCAATCCATCCCCAAAATGAGGTCGATGTTAGACGACTTCAGGATAATGGGCGAGGCATAGAATTCCAGCCCTTCGATTTCCACGGGGACGTCGATGCCAACCATGGAGGTTTGACATTGTCCCACGGGTTTTTTTACCACTACCGAAGTGTTCATCTCCTCACATTTAACGTCGTGCTTGTATGCAAAATCTTCTGACATGAATGAATGCGATGCTCCTGAATCGAATAAAACAGATGCAGGTACTGAATTAACGAGAAGGGTACCCATCACAGTAGCAGGCTGGTCTTGAGCTTCATTGAGATCTGGTTGGCATGAACACGACCATAAGACTTGGCATTGTTGTTGCGGGGCTGATTGTTTCCACGGCCAGCTGCGGGAAATGCCAGTTGATTCTGATTCTGATTGCAGTCCCTGGCACGGTGACCTGGTTGACCACACTTGTAGCACAGACCATTATTGGGAGTGGGAACAGGAGCTTGGGGTGGTGGAGCTGGAAGTCTTGGTTGCCTAGATGGTGGAGGAGGCAGACGAGGTGCAGCATAGGTCTGCCTTGGGGCAGGTGTATTTGGACGGTACATGCTGTTATGGATCCAGATCTTACGCTTCTGCGAGGGCGGGCCCGAAGATGAGCCCGTGTCACGGTTGCGCCCATGAGAGCTCTGGCATTTCTGCAGACCAGTTTCGACATTAATGGCCTTGTTCACCAAGGTGGCGAAATCAGTAAAGTCATGCACTAGAAGTGCGAGCTTGATGTCAGCTTGAAGGCCTTCACGGAACTTCTCCAGTCTGCGTGCATCAGTTGCAATGTCCTCTTCAGCATAGCGAGACAAGTCCAGAAACTCCCGCTGATAAGCTTCCACAGTTTTGTTGCCCTGGGTGAGGCTGCGGAACTCACGCTTCTTCTGGTCCATGACTCCCTGAGGAATGAAGCGGGCATGAAAAGCAGCTTGAAAGTCTGGCCAGGTGATGATTGTTTCAGCTGGCAGAGTACGCCTGTGGCTGTCCCACCATTGAGCTGCGGTCCCTTCAGGAAGAAGGAAGCAAAGGTGACATAGTTGGCAGGGGCTACATAAGCAGACTCCATCTCATAGGTGATGTCACGGAGCCAGTCATCAGCATCCAGAGGCTGAGTTGAGCTGCGATACACAGTTGGGTTGAGGTGCATGAAATCCTGCAGAGTTGCTGGGGTTGGCTGCTGGTTCATATTGGGGCGAGGAAACTGAGCCATCATATTTTCCATGAATTGGTGGTTCAGTTCGAACTGTTGGATCATACCAGCCATGTACTCAGGCAGTGGTGGGGCGTTGCCACCACTACCACGACCACCTAGTCTAACCATCCTGCTAAAATTTAACAGGGGTAGTTCAGCATTGAGAAATTTGCAAGGACAAGAATCATTCATGATGAAACATGCATAATGAAGGCAGCACGATAGATACTACATAGTAGTCGGCATATCTTACAAAAGGGGTCATGCATAGAGTTCAGTACACAGAGTTCAGTACATAGACTGAAAACACCATAGGCGGCACACAGGCTCGTGGTGAATGCATCTAACACTAACAAGAAAGCCTACATCAGTCCCAAGAGGTACTGTGGAGGTAGGTGTAGCCTGAAAGATGGTAGTGTCGCATCGGGAGCTCCACGTCAGCAACCTGGGGTCCGTGGATACTCTGGTGCAGAACCTGACGCTCAAGTGGTAGAAGAGGACCAAGTGCGGGAGAGTAGCCTCCCACATCTGGCCAACCGATACCCTGGGGCATCACGGTCCTAGCTGGGTAGATCACAGAACGCGACAGACCATCAGATCGGACAAGGGGGTGCAACAGCGTCAGAGCACGGTAAAGGTGCTGACGGTTGGTGTACAACTCGTGGTGAAGAGCTCCGTTAGCTCGACCCAGCCCATCAGCATGCAGAACTAGGTTCTGATGGTAGAAGGGCTCTCGGGTGACAGTGGAGTAGGCAGCAGTGTAGTAACCCTCCGCACCAACATCAGATGCGATAGTAATGTGCCTGAAAGGGGAGGTGTCCAACTCCCGATACTCTCCACGAACACGTGTCAGAGCAGCATAAGCAGCATCGTGGACTGCCATATCGATGGTCACTCCAACACCATGAGCGGTGTGCAACACAGTAGTGGAGTCATACTCCCGAGAGTAGAGGTGGACGATGGCACGATACTGCTCCTGGTTAAAGTCCTGGTACTCCTCATAGATGGTGTACTCAGGGTGCCAGCGATAACCCAGATAGGTCATCATCTTAGCTAGCACAGCAGGTGATCCCGAGGCACCAATGGCCGTCGTGTGGCGCACGACCTGCCACGTGGGCTCCATCTGAAAGCAAAGATGTTTCAAAGGAGTCAAATGACAGTGTGGGAATTGTTCAAAATACATTCTAAGAAATAACTATGGCTTATCCAACTTTGGGGTGAATGTGGTCACGGGAACCTAGTGTTAGAGTTAGTAAATTTGTTTAACCCGAGTAGAAGAGAGTTTAGAGTCCCAGAGTAAAGGTCGAGGAGTAAAAGATCCTAGTACCACCCAATGGTGACGTGGGCCCGTAAGACACACAACCATGTTAGTAAAAAGTTTTGTAATGTCTAGACTCGACTTCGGCCAAGGAGTGTGGAAGGAGGATTCCTACAGGCAGTCAGCTCTGATACCAACTTGTGACGCCCCCGATTCAATCGTACACTAATCATGCACGCAAACATGTATGATTAAGATCAGGGACTCACGGGAAGATATCGCAACACAACTCTAAAACATAAATAAGTGATACAAGCATCATAATACAAGCCAGGGGCCTCGAGGGCTTGAATACAAGTGCTCGATCATAGACGAGTCAGCGGAAGCAACAATACCTGAGTACAGACATAAGTTAAACAAGGTGCCATAAGATGGCTAGCACAAACTGGGATACAGATCGAAAGAGGCGCAGGCCTCCTACCTGGGATCCTCCTAACTACTCCTGGTCGTCGTCAGCGGGCTGCACGTAGTAGTAGGCACCTCCGGTGTAGTAGGAGTCGTCATCGACGGTGGCGTCTGGCTCCTGGGCTCCGGCATCTGGTTGCGACAACCAGGTAGAAGGGAAAGGGGAAAAAGGGGGAGAAAAGCAACCGTGAGTACTCATCCAAAGTACTCGCAAGCAAGGATCTACACTACATATGCATGGGTATATGTGTAAAGGGCCATATCGGTGGACTGAACTGCAGAATGCCAGAATAAGAGGGGGATGGCTAATCCCGTCGAAGACTACGCTTCTGGCCACCTCCATCTTGCAGCATGTAGAAGAGAGTGGATTGAAGTTCTCCAAGTAGCATCGCATAGCATAATCCTATCCGACGATCCTCTCCTCGTCGACCTATGAGAGAGCGATCACCGGGTTGTATCTGGCACTTGGAAGGGTGTGTTTTATTAAGTATCTGGTTCTAGTAGTCATAAGGTCAAGGTACAACTCCAAGTCGTCCTATTACCGAAGATCACGGCTATTCGAATAGATAAACTTCCCTGCAGGGGTGCACCACATAACCCAACACGCTCAATCCCATTTGGCCGGACACACTTTGCTGGGTCATGCCCGGCCGCAGAAGATCAACACGTCGCGTCCCCACCTAGGCACAACAGAGAGGTCAGCACGCTGGTCTAAATCCTATGCACGCAGGGGTCTGGGACCATCGCCCATTGCACACCTGCATGTTGCGTACGTGGCCGGAAGCAGAACTAGCCCCCTTAATACAAGCGCGAGCTTACTGTCCAATGCGGCGCGCGCCGCTCAGTCGCTGACGTCACGAAGGCTTCAACTGATACCACGACGTCGAGTGCCCATAACTTTCCCACGTAGTTGGTTAGTACGTATATACCAAATGGCCAGACTCAGATCAAATACCAAGAACTCGTTAAGCGTGTTATTTTAAAGTAACCGCAAACGCCGACCAGGGCCAGGCCCACCTCTCGCCTAGGTGGTCTCAACCTGCCCTATAGCTCCGCCACAAAGATCCACTCGCGGGTACTCCTACGAGCCGACCCGACTTTAGTCACCACAGGTATCATGTAAAGTGTATAAGTATATACCCGTGATCACCTCCCGAGTGATCACGGCCCGATAGTATAGCAAGGCAGATGGACAAGAATGTAGGGCCACAGATGGAATACTAGCATCCTATACTAAGCATGTAGGATTGCAGGTAAAGGTAACAACAGTAGTAGCAAGGACATGCTATGTAGCAGTATAGGATTAACGGAAAGTAGTAACAGGCTACACTACTCTAATGCAAGTAGTATAGAGAAGAATACGCGATATCTGGTGATCAAGGGGGGGCTTGCCTGGAAGCTCAGCCGAGAAGGAGGGGTCTTCAACACCGTAGTCGTACTGGGTAGCAGCGGCGTCGGTCTCGGTGTCTAGCGAGAGAAGAGGGGGAAGAAACAATAAATACAATGCAAACAAATGCATGACGATGCATGACATGACAAAGCGTGATGCTAGGTGTGCCCAATCGCGGTAGTAGGTGATACCGGCGAAGGGGGAAAACATCCGGGAAAGTATTCCCGGTGTTTCGCATTTTCGGACAGATGAATCGGAGGGGAAAGTTGCGAGTTCGATAGGTTAGGGATGTGTGGGGGACAAACGGGTTGTGTATCCGGATTCGTCTCGTCGTTCTGAGCAACTTTCATGTAGGAAGTATTTTTCATCTGAGCTACGTTTTATTTTATATGATTTTCTAAAGTTTTAAATCATTTTTAGAATTTATCTAATTAACTTAATTCAACATTATCCAGAACAGTGCATGCTGACGTCAGCATGACGTCAGCAGTCAACAGGGGTGTTGACTGGTCAAACTGACGTGTGGGCCTAGTGGGACCCACCTACCCTACACCGTTAGTTAATTAGAGTTTAAGTTAAACTAACGGATTAATTATATTAATTAAATAGGAATAATTGACTTAATTAATTTAGTTAGTTAATTAATTAATTAATTAAAATTTTATTTTTTATCTAGAAACGTTCTATTGCACTAGGGCCCATTCGTCATAGGCCCAGGGGGCCGATGCGGGTTAGCGGGCGCTACGGGTGTCGTTGCGGGCGCCCAACAAAGCAATGCGAGGCCGGCGGCGGGGCGTGGCGTGGCAACGCGGGGAGGCAAGGACGGTGCGTCGGAGTTGCAGCGCCGCTGGTGGAGCGGCGAGGCGACGAGGTGGGGCGCAAGGCGGGGTGCGCCATGGTGGGGTCGTCGGACGCGGGTGCGCGGTCAGGGCCGGACCGGGCGGCCGCGCGGGCAAAGCCGTGCCGGAGTAGCAGCGAGTAGGGGGAGAGACGCACGAGGCACGCTGTAAGCGGGCGCAAGGTGCGGCGCGATCGTGGCACGATGGAGGCAAAGGGCGCCGGCGGGGGCGCGCGCGAGCCGTGGTGAGGGCACGAGGCTGCGGGGAAAGTGCGAGTCAGGGACGGGGCGCGGCGTAGTACGCGAGGGGGGCTGCGGGGCGGCGCGAGCGGGCGCCGACGGGTGACGAGCAGCGGGGCGGCAGAGGCCATGCGAGGCCGAGCCAAGGAGGCGGCAGCGACAGCGAGCAGGACGCGGGTGCGGGGCTGTGCGAGCGAGGGAGGTCCAGGGCGCAGGCGACCCGCCGGTGTTGCAGAAGGCATCGACGGCGTCGGGCGCGGGCGCGATCTGGCGCGGTGAGGAGGGGAGCGGAGGGAGGCGAGGCCTCACCGCGGGCGTAGGGTTCGTGGCAGCGGGGCTTGTGTTGGGGGACGAGGACGACGACGTCGACGTAGAAGAGGCAGACCGGCGAGGGAGCGCCGGTGACGGGCGGTGGGGCAGCGTCGGGCGCGCGGGGTCGATCCCAATCCAATCTGGATCGGGAGGGGAAAGGTGGCGACGTGGGGGGGAGTGGGGGAGTGGGACGACGGGATGTGGATTAGGGTTTCGGGGGGGGGGGGTGGGTTATGGAGAGAGTAGGGGGTCCGGCTGGGCCAGGTGGGCTGGCCGGCCAGCTGGGCCAGTGGGTCGTGGGGGGGATGGTTCCCATCTTTTTGTTAGTTGTAGTTTTAGTTCTTTTATTTATTTATTTATTTGTTTTAATTCATTTTAAAGTATTTAGGCATTTTCTAAAAATGTGTTTATTTCACCATAATTACCTATGCAATAATTTACACAATCCGAACATTTTTGTTTTAATGTTTGAAAACTTTTATTGTTTGCTAAATTTTGAATTGATTTTTGAATCGGTTTTGAACTAACGAAAGATTAGCAACAGTAACGCAGGTGACGTGGCATCATTAGCAGAGTATTACTGTGGCTTAATTATCCGGGCATTACACCTAAAAAATTCATTCTGTCAATGGCCAACCTTCGAGTCAAGTCCAAGGACAACATCTTCCTCTCTTCCTTCGGTACTATTCATGTAACCGTCCTGACTTCGGCTCAATCGCCTGCTCCCGCCCTGCACGAGTAGCCCCAGCCTCCCCTTAATGTTTGCACACGAATACGTCACCGTGTACCTCCAACGCCGAGGGTGATGCACCATAGCTTACGTCGAAGGAGACCCGTCCGGAAGCGCGGTACGCAGGTAATCTGGCGGGCGCTTTTGTAGACCCGAAACCCCACACGCCCGAGAGGGACCCCGCCAGGGCGCGCGACGGCTATGGGCTGACCTAGGTCGACCTGATCGCCCCTAGGGCCTCGAGGTTCACCGCCCTGCAATAAGAAGAACGAGGAAGAAGAAGAATTAGGCTTAAGGAGAAAAGATAAAAGATAAAAAGTGGAAGATGATTTGTTCGATTATGTGTTGTTCAATCGGCCGTTACCCCTTAGGTATATAAGAGGTGGCTGGACTTCCCGTGCAAGGAAAATGCTTGAATTCACGTCCAAAACCCTAGTCAAATTCGGATTGGTTTTGTCCGAACTTTTCAAAACTGTACGGTTTAAAACTAGTTGTACCTTGCGGGTCTTTTTTGAGGTGATAAATTACCTTGGATGGAAGCGAGCCCAAAAGCAATCTTGATCGTTTCGACGAGGCGAACAACAATCATGTTGATTTTTTTATCAGAGGTCATTTTAAGTGTCAAATTGCTCACGCAAAACAGGCTATTATTCGTGTAACCTATCAGACAAGGTGTGCGGTGAGGCACGCCATATTTTGCCTCGTGATAGGGCTGCATTCTGGTGACTCTAACTTTTGCATACGAATGCGGATTGGGACGATTTTTATATCGAAATCAATTGTTTCAACGAGACACACAACTTTCATGTTGAAACTTTTTCCATTTGAAGTCATAGCAATTGGGTTTCAAGCCATTCTTTAATCTGATGTCAACATGAGCATCTCCGAACTTGTCATAACGTTTGCATCCGAGCTCCGTTTTAGACCACCTTCATATCCATCTTGATCTTCTCGAAAAAAGCCATCCCAGGGTGACTTCCAATCATAAGTTTGAATTAATCTTGACATATCTTAAAGCAACATTTACGATTGTCCCACTTTTGAGCGTCAACACATGCCCCCCTGTTTTTCGGTAAAGCTAGCGTGCCGAAAAATAACTTGTATCATGTTTGTTCTAAGGACGATGTCAACACTCCATCGGTCATTTATATGCGTTTAGGGCGATAATTGTGTATTGTCCATGTCTTTTCTTAGGCGATATTTATATATCAGCTGTTATTTGTTTGAATCCTTGATTACAAACTTGGGTGAAACTTTCTCAACTTCATTAACGATCCGATGATAAGGTTTCATATATATGTATCTCAAAGCCATCTTTTGAACCATATTATTCACCATTTCGCTAGGATTTTGCAGATAATCAAGAATGAACTTCCTCCAATCCTTACTTCGTCTACATAAAAGTTTCATTAGTGGCTGAGGTGGTGAGCTCCAGTTCTGCCTTACCTATGTTGGCAAGAATAAGCATCGTCTATTGATAGATGTGCAATACACCATGACAGACATGGTAGCCGGATGCTTGCTATGCCAACTCTCTTCAATTGTCATGTCTAGATATATGAAGAATATTAAAACAACCCAAGGTAAATTTTACGTCTAGACATACCTCAAGATAAACTAAAAGTGATTCATCAAAACATTGATAACTTTTGATATTTGTTGCACTATACTAATGATGAATCACTGAAAGCCTCACTATGTACATCACCTATAGCAAGGAAAAGCTTCAATCCGAATAACTATGCATATTCGGCTTTGATCATTTGTGCATAAATATTTTAAGCGGCACGATGCTTCACAGAATAGCACCATAAGGAGATATATAAACAACACCAACACCTTGTCCATTGCTACAAATTTAACCATCAATCTATAAACACCATGGTACTAGAGACATAAAGCTAAAATCAGTATTATGCATGATGTTAATATGATGCTCAATAATAAAATCAACCATGATTTGGCTTTAAGTAAATTCTGAAAACTAATAAGCCAAAGCACACCCAATAAAAATGTAAGTCCACTTCGCAGTTTTGTTGAATTGGTCTATGCATAATATCTTCAATGGCATCAATTTGACAGATTTCTATGCAAGCACTTATCTCAATCTCTACTCAAACTAAGGACGATGTTAGAATACCACACCAGGCATTCTTAGATATATTCTTAGGGTGATAGATAAATATCGGTCATTGCCACAAGGTCCATGTAGAATTCACCCACCAAAGTAAGTATAGCCAAACTAAACAAATGAAACAACAATGAAATATTTCGGCCCCTTTGTATTAGCAACAAAAATGTAACTAACCAAATGTATAGTGATTTGGTAATACTCTGTCATGATATAGAAAATGATGTTGCATCCATGGATCAAAATAAGTCCATGGAGGGTAATTGATCATACATGTGGATGAATTCCATGGCAAAGGCATCAATGGCATTGTTGAAGAAAATAGATGATGTGCTAACCGAAGATTTTGATGTTGTGATGCACACCTTCGGCTTAATTGTTTGTTGCTTCCATTCTTCTCTTTCTTCACTTTTATTGTACTTGTTGCAATAGAAACATTCACATCATTTTTGTTATGAATGATCCTCTTGGGAACCCATGCCATGTTCTTCTGTCTCAGCTCTTGTGCACTAAGATTTTGTAATTCCTTCTTTTGCCAATACGTTAAGCCGAGTGGGCATCTCGCTGTATTCTGTTTTGACCAATGGCAATTCCTTTTTGGCCTTATGCACTCCCAATTTCTTTTCTTCAGATTTGACACTTTGACTATCAATAACGGGTTGCTTTGTCTCATTGCCTTTAGTAGCCAATGCCAATATTTTAATTGGCACCTTTTCATTTGAGATCAAATATGAAGTTGCACTCTTACAACCATCTCTTTTAACAAGGTAAACTTGCTTGACCACCTCTTTCTTCTTCCTTGAGCTCTGGATCGATTCCTTATGATTGAAACGGTCTTTAACATGTGATTGTTCAAATGTTGATCTTCTCGGAGCTGCATAATATTGGTGAGATGGTCTAAAATAAGATGGAGAATGTGCCCTTGTATCATACCTGTACCATGATGGATATGAAGAGCATAGGGAGGCATCCACGACATTGGCATTGGCGACCAAAAATAAGGATATGAATATGTTGCATTAAAATTCTCACTTTGCCAATACTGATCCTCATATTTGCGCCTTGGCGGTGATCTCGGTTTCTTTGCATGATTTGGCCGATAAGCATTCTTATCTTCACTCTTCTTTTGATATTTATCCAATAGTTCAGTGAAGGTGATTTTTGATCTCTTACACTTGCGCTTATTTCAACCTTTTTTTCTTTTGGTTTGCTTTCATCGACCATTGGATTTGCTTCCTGTCCCTCAGTCCTTGGCGTCTTCATTGTAGCTTCGATGGAATTCTCGGCCTCAATATTATGTTCATTATGCTCTTCAAAAATTTCTTTACTTGAAAGCTTGATCCCATCACTTGCAGTTTTACCTTCTCTTTAAATGGATCAGTTTGAAGCAGCCGATGCAAAAACTTTATGCCATCGGGACCAACCGGAATAGACTGGTCATCTCTTGGTGCCTCAACAAATTTCAATCGTCCTTTATCAATGTCCGATTTAACTATTTGACGAAACATGTTGCAATCCTCGAAATTATGCTTGGACGAATCATGCAACTTACATTACATTCGTCCCTGGACAGATGACTCAACATGGTGATCAAGAATTCTAATATAAGTATTTTCAGCAACAAATCAAATATTTGATCACACATGCTTGAATTGAAGGTAAAATTTTTATTCTCTAGCTGATCTTGTGAGAACGGCTTTGAAGTTAAGCAAGCGAATGGTTCAGATTTTGCATCACCCCATTCAACTATGCATTGTGTATTGCACTCTATGTACGATGTCTTTGGATAAGAAACTATACTGGCATCGGTTTGCCCAAAATATTTTAACGTTGGATTTAAATTTCTGAAATGAAAATAGTTAGAACACACATGTCTTAATTGAGACCAAGTGTAAGCCAAATAAGAAATAAGAAAAGCTACCCAAT
This sequence comes from Aegilops umbellulata, assembly GCA_032464435.1. Lineage (NCBI taxonomy): Eukaryota > Viridiplantae > Streptophyta > Magnoliopsida > Poales > Poaceae > Aegilops > Aegilops umbellulata. Next base: position 368,640,302 of record CP136055.1, on the reverse strand, counting down.
TAGATATGAGCTTTAGATAAAGCAATGGGGAAAGCCTTGGATGCAATAATTGTTTGCTATCGGTCTTTCTGAATGGTGCAATATGTTGACCGATATGCTTTGTGACAATCTAATTGCTAACATATAAATTACCCTTCTTCATTGGTCTTTGGATATTTTTTAATGAAGATTTTTCTAATACATGCATGAAAAACTAAGTTATGACCAAATCTGAAAACAGGTAAATTACTTGCTAGACGTACCTCTTCAAATATGTTGGGAGAGCATGATGGTGATATGACTTGAATAATATCTTGATCTGCCTTTGGATAGCTCTCCAACGCCTTGTCATCATCTTTTTCTTGATTTCGTGCATCATTGTTTTGAAGATCTTTGTCAACCGAACTTTGTTCGGCTATATGTTCTTGCTCTTGAAGCTCGTAAATTTCTATGGCACGGAACTCATAGGGCAGGAAGTAGGTTCCTTTAACTTTAGAAAAATCAAGCATGGTCTTTCCATGCTTTCCATGCCCTTTCCCAATACTACTTGTCTCTTTGGATTTTATGGATTCAGTATATATATTACTTGATTCGGTTTTTTCAACCGAAGCACTTTGATGTTCCGAATCATCCTTTTTTTCATTGATACTACCAATTGGCAATGCTTCTTTAATCTCAGCCAATTCTTTTTCTATTTGTTTCTGGCGGCGAGCGGCAAAATTGTCTTTAAACTTTTTCTCAATTTCAGCCCACTCCGGATATGATTCCCCCCAATGCTTTTAGATTCTTTCCGCAATGACACATGGGTGTTGCCGAAATTTTGCAATAGTGTAGGGGATGTATAATATGATGTAGTACTAGGTGAAGGCATGTGCACTATTGTAAAACCATTTATTTGCTCGCCAATTTTACCAATTGGCAAAGATTCATCTTCTTGCAAAACTCTAGCTTTTATTGCATTATAATAAGGAATAACCCCTTTTCATGTTGTTCAAGGAAAAGAGCACTAATCCTCTTATTTCGGGCTAAACTCTTCAATGCAGCCACTACTACCTCATCTTCTACAATATTGGTCACAACCGCTCATGTAAGATTTACATTTATTCGGATATGACTAGGAAGGTGTGAAGCCGAATTATGAACATCTACAGTTGTGTATGATGCTGAAAAATTATTGTCATGAGGTGTAGCATATGACGGTTGAGAATAACTGTCCGAACAGCTAGTAGTAGCATGGCCAATTCTCTCGTTCACCGGCATGGTTGGATTAGTATATTACACGATACTTGCCGATGAATAAAAGGGTGAAACACTTTCTTGCATGGCATTGGAAATTCTAACATGAGGTGTTTCAAATTTATTAACCAAACTCACCATATTGTTCATTGGCATAACGATTTGTGGGATTGCCGATGCATGAGAGTTGGGATACATATGGTGCATGTTACTTGTATCATAAGAAGTTGAAGCATATAAATTACTTTGAATCGGCCTATACACGTAATTAGATGCATGATTGAACAAACTAGGGCTGGCCGATAGAGTATACTCATTGAAGGATCTAATAACACCATATGAATTATTTGTATCTACAGTAGGGAATTGGGTGTTCATATTACCTTTGTAGATTACAAACCCTAGATGACGATCTCTTCGTAGCAAGAACGGGCCGAAGACCGTTCAAAGCTTCGATCTCCAGAGGAGTCACCAAAAAATGTGTTCGCACACGAACACGTCACCGTGTACCTCCAACGCCGAGGGTGATGCACCACAGCTCATGTCGAAGGAGACCCGACCGGAAGTGCGGTACGTAGGCAATCCGGCGGGCGCTTTTGTAGACCCGAAACCCCACACGCCCGGGAGGGACCCCATCAGGGCGTGCGGCGGCTATGGGCTGCCCTAGGTCGACATGATCGCCCCTAGGGCCTCGAGGTTCGCCGCCCTACAACAAGAAGAACTAGGAAGAAGAAGAATTAGGGTTAAGGAGAAAAGATAAAAGATAAAAACTGGAAGATAATTTGTTCGATTGTGTGTTGTTCAATCGGCTGTCACCCCTTAGGTATATAAGAGACGGCTGGACTTCCCGTGCAAGGAAAATGCTTGAATTCACGTCCAAAACCCTAGTCCAATTCGGATTGGTTTTGTCCGAACTTTCCAAAACTGTTCGGTTTAAAACTAGCCGCACCTTGCGGGTCTTTTTTGAGGTGATAAACGATCTCGGATGGAAACGAGCCCAAAAGCAATCTTGACCGTTTCGACGAGGCGAACAACTTTCATGTTGAAAGTGATTTGATCAGAGGTAATATTGAGGGCCAAATCGCTCACGCAAAACAGACTATTATTCACGTAACCTATCAGACAAGGTGTGATGGGGCGCGCAATATTTTGCCTTCTGACAGGACTGCATTCCAATGACTCTAACTTTTGCATACAAATTCGGATTGGGACAACTTTTATATCAAAATCAACCGTTTCGACGAGACGCACAACTTTTATGTTGAAATCTTTTCCATTTGAGACCATCCTAATTGAGTTTCAAGCCATTTTTTAATCTGATGTCAACATGAGCATCCCCGAACTTGTCATAACTTCTGCATCCGAGCTCAGTTTTACACCACCTTCGTATCCATCTTGATATTTTCAAAGAAAACCATCCCATGTTGACTTCCAATCATAAGTTTGAATTAATCTTGACATGACATAAAACAACTTTTATGATTGTGCCATTTTTAAGCGTCAACACCTAACCCCCACCACAATCCATGGTCGATGACCTCTCCAGCGTCCCTCCCTCCCCCGGCACACCTACAGCACACTCGAACTCGTCAACCTCTGACTCCCCTCCACCCGTTCCGTCATTGCCCCGTGGACAGCAACTCGGTCGCTCCTGGTTCAGCCTTTTTGACATCCACGCGCCTCCGTCTCGGCCTCGGCCTGGGAGCTTTGGGCGGAATGAGCTTCGGCGAATTAGATTTTTAGGCAATAATGGATAACAAATGAAAAAAAAAATCCTACTCGGTACTGTTGCGTTACAGGCAACCCCGCTACAGAGCTGAAGCACGCACCCAAACTGAGCTGCACGAGATGTCAGCAGCAGCCAGCAGACCACAACAGATCATCCCACCGTGAAGGCACGCGCCGGCCACCGCTGCCCACGTTCCACGAGGCGTCGTCGCCCAAATCTCTATCCAAAGATTCCAAACGCGCGCGCACAGCCATGAGATTTTGATGCGGCACCGAGTTGTGTAGAGCTGAGGAATCCCCACCCTGCGCCACAGTTACGCAAAAGAGAACCCAACCAAAATCAAAAGAGAACGCGACGTGCACAGCTCATCTTGCACAGAGCTTATCTTTTTTTTTTTACATCAGTAGTCATCGTAGGCGCCTCGTCGTCGACGGGAACGTCTCCTCCCACTGAAAGCGCATCGCCGGAAATCCTGAAATAAATCCAGAAATAATGCGAGCACCAGGATTTAAACCTTGGTAGGTTGGAGATACCACTGCCCACCTAACCAACTCAACCACAGGTTGATTCGCTGCACAGAGCTTATCTGTGAAGTACTTTTCCCTAGAGAAGATTTCCTCCTCTTTTTCCATTTTTTTTACATAGTTGTGAGAGCATCTCCAGCCGCGCCTCAACAGGCCCTCCAAGACCCTTTTTTAGCGTCGGTGCTAAAAAAGGCACAGTCACGTCCCCAGAAGCCTAATTTTCGTCAGTTCGGTCCGAAATTGGCGCCGGCGGACCCAGGTCGAACACGGCGCGCTGGGATGCTCGGAGGCGCCGGGGAAAGCGTTTTTGGCGTGAAAGCCAGTGGGACCGCCGAGTCAGCGACACACGGTGCGTCGTCGTCCTCGTCGCCTCGTTTTCCTGCGGCGAATCAATGCCAAGGTTGTTGCCGGTCAGCCTTCCGCTGATTCCCCACGGCGGTGCAGTAATAGCCCGACGACTCGCCACCCCCCCTCCCGCCACGCGTACACACACGTCTGCCGCCCCCCAGCGGCTATAAAAAGCCACCCCTCCTCGCCGGTGGACGCACTCTCCTCGCCCTGCAGTCCCTCTTTCTCTCGTCGTCAGCGCCCCATTCCGTCTCTCTCTTTCTCCCCCGCCACCAGCCTCCGATGCGTGAACGGTTCCCCGGCGACGCCGCGGTGGCCAACGGCTTCGGCCGCCGCACTCTGCACGAGTGGGAGGCGCACCTCCTCCACGAGGCCAACTACCTGGCGCCGCCAGACATGCGCGCGCTGGGGAGGTGGAGGCTCAACGCCGAAGGCGTCCCATTCCCCCCGCGACCTGACCCCGACCGCCCCGACCACTTTCATGGCGAGATCGAGCGCGTCCGGGCCTCCCTGCCGGAGGAGGTGCGCGGCCACCCAGAGTACGCCGCCAACAACCACGCAAGCTGTACGCCGCCACGAGAAGCAGCTCGCCTCCACCAACAACGCATCAGTGAGGGGCGCCACAACGCCGACGGCCGCCGCCTATGGTGGGGCGTCCCCGGGCGGATGCTGCACAACGTCCTCGAGCACCTCGAGGGCGGCAACGAGCCGCCGCTCCAGTACCCAACGGCCCCGGCGCCTGTCCCTCGCCGGAGCGGCGGCATTTGGCTGCCGAGGCGCATGATGGGTTCGTCGTCGTCCACCTCCTCCCTCTCCTTCGGCTCGCCGGCGCTCGCTAGCGTCCAGGCCGAGCCCATGAAGACGCCGCTCGGGCGGCGCACTCACGGCAGTGCCCTCGTCATCAACGAGGGCAGCCGTGGCTCCTCCTCCCCCGCCTCATCAAGCCCAAGACGTCCGGGGCTCGTCGCCGTCAAGAACGAGCACGACGACATGGCCGCCGCCGACGAGGCCGCCATCAAGTGGGCGCGCGAGGACTAAGTCAAGTTGGAAATGGAGCGCCAGCGCCGCGCCCTCGAGGAGATCGCCGCCTGGCGCCACGGCCGCGACGAGGGCGGCATCATCGTCCTCGAGGACAGTGAGGACTACGCACCTCCACCGCCAACCAAGCCCGTCCGCCAAGGCGATGCAGGGCAGGGGTGCAGTAAGGATGGCAGTGACGTGAAGAAGGAGGAGGCCGACGACGGCGGCGACGGCGGCGACTACAGTGCCTTCGGCGTTTCTTCGGCCTGTAGGAGGGGCGGCGTAGTAGTTCTTAATGTTTTTTAGTTTTTTAAGTATGTTTTTAAGTTTTTATGTATAAATATTAGTGAAGATCGCCTAGGTTGGCTGAAATGTGTCTGTGTTTGGCCGAGTTTATTTAAAAAAAATGGCGTCTGGGTTAGCCGTGGGTTGGCCGTTGGGAAACCGACCGCTCCCATGTCAATATTTTCGCCGGCGCGCCCCAGGCGGCGCTTTTTCAAGCCCCTTGGGGCCGAATGCCGGAGATGCTCAGAACAGGATATTGGCACCGGGCGTTAGCGCATTGCTCTTGGCGTCCCTGTCAGCTACGAAACGACCGAATAGCTAACGACATGGCCGATCCTCCAGCTCAGATAGCTAGCACGACATGGCCTTGCCGGCCACCTCCAGGTCCAGGACCTCCTTCGCCCTACTATGTGCCAGCTTGTCGCAGATGTTCCTCCCGTTTTCCCTATGGAACTTGCTCGCGTCGGCAGCTCGGCGGCGGCTCCGACGACGAGGCGACGCACCTGACATGGACCCTGTAGCAGCGTCACACGCGTCACGTCAACATACATAACCATCCCCTTCTTTTGCCTTAACCCATCCAAGTCCCAACCACTCCGTCCGATCCACCGCATAAACAAAGCCACGCGACGACGTCAAGGGCGCTTAGAAAAACCAACCCGTTCCCGGAAGCAGTCACCGAAGGGGACGTTGTGACGTCGTACACCGTCCAGCCGTCGCCGTCGCCGTCGCCCGAGGGCGATTTCAGCTGGGTGCTGACCACTTCGCCGCCGAGAATGGACGTATGTGGCGGTTGAAGTAGTCTCTCTCCTGCCACGGGGTCGCGGTGTAACCGAGGCACCCCACCCTGCTCATCGCCCTCGTCTCCAGGGGCCACCTTTCGGCACGGCCCCATCAACAAATTCGCCTGCAGAACGAGCGAACAAACAGCGAGCGTACTCACGAACCAAACTGGGCGTTGCCAGCCAAAACAAGTGTGGTGGTTATCTGATATTCTCAGTTGTTGTTTTCTTTTTCATTTAGCTAAACGCAAGCCGTCTGCTTTTTGAATTTCGGTAACTCAATTCATTGGCCGTTCATTTTTTTTCCAAGATATGTGCTGTTTTCTGGGTCGGTGCTGCTATGTTGAATTTTTTTGCGGGTGATTGCTATGTTGAATTTGACTTGTCAATATTTATGATAAAAAAATATTTATGATCAGTCAATTTTTTCCTGCCTCTAACCCGTTGCTTTCTACCCCATGCTTTGGCCATTTTTTTTAGAAAAAGAGGATGACCTCCGGCCTCTGCATCTGGGAGATGCATACGGTCATTTTATTGATTATTTTTTAGGACTTTACAAAGTAGTACAACAATATATCTGAATCCGTCATCTTGACAACATATGCCGCTACTCCTATCCAAAAGATGAAGGGATGCAAGCTGGACCATATACCCAGACCTCTCACCTAAGCTTAACATCTAAAGCCGGAAACCCCGACCGAGCCACATACCGGGTCCGGGGCACAATCCAGTCCGACGCACTCACATGTGTCGTCGTCACCATCTTCCACTGGTCCATCTTCAGAGCAGATTGAGGTACCAACCTTGGCAGGTTCCTCCGCCATCGACGCCACCATGACGCCAAACGACGACCACCACCTAAGCCAGTCCATCTCCAAGCCGAAGGAGCGCTACCACAAGATGAAGACCAGCGGTAGAATAAATGAAACGTTGCACACATTGCCGCCGCCAAACACCTCACACGCACCACAAAGCGCCCGCCGTGCTTCCGGGAACCCGAGGCGACGCCTTCAAGAAGGAGCGCGACGAGGGTACGACGCCGTCGCCCACAAGGGGAACTAGAGCTTTCGCCCAAAAGAAGAGCACAGTGAAAGATGGGAGAGGATCTCGACAAGGCCTCCAAGAAGGGAACCGACGCCCAGCAAAGGCGCCGCCATTGTCGTGGCCTCCGCCGACGGTCAAGGGTTTCCCCCGGTCCCGCCCCCATCCCATCCACTCGACCAAAGACCTGGCCAGAGGACGCACACAGCCGGAGAAGGTGTTCGACTTCATCGAAGCAGGCACGCTGGGTGACGGGGCACCCCGGCCCGCTGTAGTAGACGTCCACCGAGACCTCGCCGCCCGCCCGGCCGAAGTCGCGGACCATCAGCACCCACGACCATCGCCCGCAGAGGCAACGCCGTCCACACCACCCGAGGCCGCTGCCCCGTCATCCACCCACCGCACACATCCCATCGAAACATGGAGAAAGACCCACACCGCCGCTACCAGGGAGCACCACACCGCGACCCAAGCCGGGTAGGACGAGGCAGGGCCACGCCGGCCAGATCCGGGCGGATCCGGCGAAGCCCGGGCCACCAGCCGCCAGATCAGAGGAGCACCCCGATCCAGGGCTGTCGTGGAATTGTCACGGCAGATGTCCTCTTGCAAGGACTTAGTCGTGAAGCCATTGCAACTAGGAAGCTTAAAGGGGTTAACATGACAAGGGACACGAGAGAGGTTTAATACTAGTTCGGCCCTTACGATGAAGGTAAAGCCTACGTCTAGTTGGGTTGGTATTGCTAGGGTTTCGATGACCAGGGAGCGAGATACACTATGACCAGCTCTCAATTAGATGTTACCTGCCCTAAGCCGCCAGCGGGTCGTCCCCTTATATACACGGGTTGACGCCCTACGGCCTACAGAGTCCCAGACGGCTCATAAACAGTGTCTGGCTCGATGACTAGTTAATCCTGCCTTGTAATACAAGTCATGTCATTACGGCGGTTTATCACTACGGGCCTTAAGTCGCCTGTGGGCTTTAGACCCTTTATTGAACCGCCATCTTCATGCTTGATCTTGGGCTTCATATGATGAATCACCTTTGCGTAACCCGGCCCCTCCTGGCGGCTTACACAAATAGTTATATCCCCAACATTAGGCCCCAGATTGATTTGAACCGGTTCATGTCAATCTTGAAATACCTTAAAGAAAGGCCTTCTGTCTTCTGTCTGTGCAAAGGTTATAACCCGCCGTGACATCATCTTCTGGATCCGTGACAACCCGCCGTGACGTCATCTTCCATTAAATTCTCCGTCATATCTCAACGGATCCTTATCTTTATTGACCATTCTGAAAATCGAGGCGTCGGAGTAGCTGGATAATCACGCCTGGCCTCCTCGTTTCTTGCGCTTTCTCAGCAAGTCTTCCCTTATAAATAGGCACGACCCCTAGGTCTTTTCCATTCTCCCCCTTCTGTCATGTTCTTCCTCTCGCGACTTCTCTGCTGCTCGAGCTCCTCCTCCGCCGCCGCCGCAGAGCACCGTATCTTCGTCGACCTTGGCCGCTGCATCGACCTGATTCGACCAGAAAAACGCGACGAACCTCCGCAGCAACTCTGCATCTGTAAGTTTCTTCCTCTGTGTACCTCAGATCCGCATTAAGATTTTCCAGTTCCTCGGTGTTCTTCGTTGTTTGTCATGAACCCTTCATAGATTTCACCACGACCGCCTTTTCCTGATCTTAAAATGGTATAAAACTGATGCGGTAGCTGTTTCGCACCCATTTCGAATGCAAATAGATCCCTTTTCTTTGTATAGAGGCTTCGTTTAGAACTTATGAACTCAACTGTACTAGTTTTAGTTCTAGAATATTTTCTTTTCTGTACACCCGTTTGATCCAAAATAATATCTGCTAGCTGCGAAACTTGTTTTTGTGACACTTAGGCAAAAATCTGTTTTTGTCAGATCCATTTAGCCACGGCGACTCTCACCGCCGGCTTAAAAAGACAATACTGATTGACAGCCTTGCCAACTTCTGGCGGTTTAAAGTAACTTAACTACTTCTGATATTCATAGCGGCTTAACTGACCAGATACAATCCGCCATACGTCATTAGGCCCCTTCGTAAGCCACCATCTTGAATAGAATTCGAAATGTTTTCCTCCGGGTTAAATTGAACCATAAAATTTTATTTTGTCATAGGCTTCCATCTTCATAATGGCACCAAAGGCTCCCAAAGCACCTGTGACCTGTAACTGGGTCAAGTCCATTATTACTGAAAGCACCTTGTCTGATTTTGTGAAGACTGGCTATCTGCCCAAGAAAGAAGTCATGTCCTATCGTGTTCCTAATCCGTCGGAGGAAAAACCTCAACCCAAGGAGGGGGAAGTGATCGTTTTTACTGATCATATGAGCCGGGGCTTTTCTCCACCCGGCTCAAAGTTCTTCAGGGATGTCTTGCACTTTTTTGACCTCAGACCACAAGATATCGGGCCCAATTCTATATCAAACATCTGCAACTTTCAAGTCTTTTGCGAGGTGTATCTTGGAGAAGAGCCCAACTTACTAATTTTCAGAGAGTTGTTCTACTTAAACCGCCAGAATGTGTGTGCCAACGGGCCCAGCCTGGAACTTGGTGGTATCTCAATTCAGCGACGGAGGGACTGCCTTTTCCCATATGCTGAGCCGCCAAGCCACCCTAAGGATTGGAACCAGACGTGGTTCTATTGCCAGGATGCTTCTCCAGCTAATGAGAACCCGCTGACCGGCTTTCGCGCTCTGCGCCTCGAATCCAACCACCCACTGTCAGACAAGTTATCTGCTGCTGAACGTCTACAACTTGCCCCCACCATAAAGAAAATCAAGGCTCTTTTGGGGAACGGCTTAGATGGCATTGATTTGGTCCGAGTCTGGATCTCCTGGTGGGTGATTCCGTTAAGCCGCCGCCCTGGCTTGATGTGCACCTATTCAGGCGAATAGGATGACCCACTGCGTCATTGTCTTGATGACTTACCTGATGATATGGTTGAAGCCGTGACCTAATCTCTTTTGAAAGAGGGCTCAGTGGTCAGTAACACCTTCGGCTTACTTCCATTCTGCAACAATAACCCAGCTCCTGCAGTAAGTCATCAACCTAAAAATTTATACTCTTATTGTGGAATGCCTTGCTTTTACTCATAACCTTTTCGCATTATTCACAGGCAAATGACAAATTCTGGAAGGTCAAATATGATCATGAGGCTGCCAAACAGGCCAGAGCGGCCAAGAGAGCCGAGAGGAAAACCGCCAAGGCAGGAACCCAGAAGAAGAAGAAGCCAAGTGCTTCAGATTTGCTCAAACTGGATGACACCACTGATGATGAAGAAGAGGTAATCCTTAACTCCCCTGATTCCTTTACCATCATCTTATTGACATTAATTTCCTTCAGGAGGACGCGAGAAACAGCCAAGCAGCTGAGGAAGAGGTAACTATAATTTCCTCCGACTCCGAGCCTTTGCCGAGGCACAAAGTCCGAAGAGTGACCCGGAAAGCAAGATTTTCACATCCTTTAGCTTACCAAGATCCTCAATTTCTTTTGAAGCGACAGACTCATGAGAGCCGGAGGCAGACCCGGACCAGCAAAGACGCGTAACTCTCCTCCGTCTTACCTGATGTAACAAGGAAGCGCCGGACTGAGGTTATCTCCGTTTTACGTTCCTTTTTACCTTTGGCGGGTTTCATTCGTCAACCCCTCAATTCATCTGAGTCAAACTATCAGGACACTTCACCTTCCTCCAGCGAATCCATGCAATCCAACATGCCGGCTTTCAAAACTGCTCCAGGGTAATGTCAACTTATTTATCTTTATGCTTATCTTACTCATGTTTTTGTACTAACCCTTCTGATTTGCACACAGCGTACAAGTGAAGCCCAGCAAAAGGGCGAAGACAAATAAGCCGGCCAAAGAGCCGGTCGTGACTGACCCGGAGCTCGGAACAACCGCTCCTGACACCTCCACCCATGAGCCGCCGCCTGAACCGGCCCATGATATTCCAGCACCAACTTCTGATGCGCCTGCCGAACAAACTCTTGACGGCTCTGATAACCCGGAGTTTCCTAGCCCGGCCAAAATAGATGACCCAGAAGTCGAGATCCTTAAGACTCAGTTTGTTGAACCGGGAAGACCCACTGTACTTGCCAAGTGCTCGGCCAAGGAAGAACTTTTGGAACGCCGAAAAGCCAAGCTAGACGTCAGTGATTATACTCATCTGAGTATTGGAGAAATTGTCTCTGGCTATATAAGTCAAGTGCACAGCAGCCGTGACCTGGAAGTTGATATGGTGAAACAAATACACCAAAAATCTGAGGTATAACTCTTGTTGCTATTCCTTATTCCTCCTTACTATACCAACCCCCAAGTCTATTGCTTATGAGGAAAATATGCTGTAGACTTAATATTAGCTTGGTAATGTTTGCCAGAAACCCGACTTATCCTGTAGCACCCGAAGGCCGGCTTAAAACAAGATGTTTGAACCAGTCCTTACCATGCTGTAATAAAATATTTGAACTGCAATATGCATTAGCCCCCAAGTGCCAAGTATCTTTGCTTGCAAAATGCTCGGGACTTGACTCCATGAACCGCCGCAGTAAATAAAGTTCTTCAGCATACATTAGCCCCCAAGTGTCAGGTATCTTTGCTTTGCAAAAATGCTTGGGACTTAATGTTGCATTATGATATTTCTGACTGTAACCCGACGCTCATACAGGCAACCATGAGTCAATTTGAAGCGGAGATCTCTGACTTGAAGAGTCGGCTGGAAGCTCAGGAGGCTGAAACCCAAAAAGCCAATTCCAAATTTGAGTTCAGCGTTTCTGAACAAGAAAAACTGAAGAAGAGCTTTGAAGCAGACAAGAAGGCATGGGCTGATGAAAAGGTCTCCTTGATCACCCGGGCAGAGAAAGCGAAGGCGTCGCTTGCAGAAGCAACTGCCGAGCTATCCGGCTTAAAGCGCCATGTATCTCAGATGGTCTCAGCAATCTTTGGTAAGCTATTTATGCAAGTGTTAAATACTGCAAATCTTTTTTCAACTAGTATCTCAATTGTCACCTCCGGCTCACCTGATGTTTGTTAATGTAGGCCCCAGGAGCTCGAATCTTAACCAGAGCATGTTGATCAAGTTAAAGGCGGTTTATACCCTGGTGGAACAACTCTACACCAGGTCACAACGTGCTTTAGCCGTTGTGGGTTTGTCAAATGAGGTTCCCCATCTCCTGGCGGACGTGCTAAGGCGGCTCGCTGTGCCACCTCAATGGGTCCAAGAGCTAAGGCGGGCGTCTGCAAGAGCCGGAGCCATAGCCGCATTGAGCCGGGCCAAGGCGTGGCTACCAGAACTAGATCCGGCCGACATCGCCCTTGGATATCCAAGCCTGAAAGAGGACGACACCTTATTTGACCAGAAGGATTTCACCGCCTGCGTGAGGGAAATACGTCTTGTGGCTACTCTGATTGGGAATGACACAAATCTTACCAAGTACCAGCCGGGCTACGACAACCAGAATCAGAGAATCCCCACGCCACACTATGATGCAGTCAGCCTGATCCCTCCAATTCATAAGCATACCTTCGCCCCTGAAGTCGATCCGTCCGGGTTAATTGATGATGAAGCTGAATTTGAAGCTTTGAGTGGCATTGACTGGTCATCATCAACCTTCCAGGACAGGGCAACAGACGAAGGAGCGGAAAAGGATGACCCGGAAGCTTGAGGTCAACAAAACGAGTGATCCGTCGGGCGTCTTATATTTATGTCTTGTGGGAAACAATGCTTCATTATCCAGACTCGGGGAGTCATGTAATAGGGTAGTAAAACACTTAATTTTTGGCATCGCGCACATTTGAGCTGCTTCAACACTTTTATAAGCCACCGTCGTTATATTCTTTCGGTTTATATTGATCTTCTGCTTTAGTTGCCCTGCATACAGAACAAAAACGCAAGTCCCTTGGTGGCTTACCGCATGGCGGGTCATATATTTTACAGATAACCCGGAGTATGAATCAAAAAATCATAAAAAGGCCAGTTCTCAATTATATCCTTGAGACATAATTGTAACAGCATACCTGTGATCCTTTGATGACTTTACCGGCTTATGTGACCCGAACAATGAGGGTAAACTTTTTAATCCTGAAACTTGGCACATATGATGTTTGTTATGCGCTAACAACTGTATTTGATCAAAATTAAGTCGGTGGGATAAAAATCACCCCACAAACGCTTTCAAAAAATGATCTCAAAACAGTCAAACAATTGTGATTGCAAATGTGTTATGAAAAATAGACAAAAGTCAAAGGCTTCTGATTCGAATACGATCAGAAAACAGTTCCAAAGGGGTTAAGCTAAGATTCGGATACGATCATATAGCCCCCAGTGGCTTTGGCGATGCCGATCAAGTGGGTACCGACAGCTATGTTCTCTTTGGTTTGAATACGACCTATGTTTGAACAGGAAGCCCCCAAGTGACCATAAGAGTTGTTTAATGACGCTGATCCGAATACGACCCACGTCAGACCCAAAGGGGTTAAGCTATGATTCATATATGATCAAGAAGCCCCCTAGTGAGCTTGGCAGCATGCCGATCAAGAGGGTATCGACAGCTATGTTCTCTTTGGTTCGAATACGACCTATGTTTGAACAGGAAGCCCCCAAGTGATCATGGCTAGATTCAGATATGATCATAAGCCGTACCAAAGGGAAAGCCGGATTCAAATATGATCTGCTCCTTGTTGGTTGTTTCAACAACATAATAAGGAAGACATGTAAACTTTTGAGGATGAAAAGGGCAGAGGTCCTGCTTTATTGCTTTTCATAATATATATATCTCAAAATATGTACATCCCGAGAGCCGGTGGCTCAAGTGTAGTAGGGCCGAAGATGAGCGATATTCCACGGCCGACGGGTCTCCTCCTCCGACTTACGTGAGTCTTTGTGCTCTCGAACATCGATGACGTAATATGACCCGTTGTTCACGTTCTTGCTGACCACAAAGGGTCCTTCCCAAGGGGGGGGATAGCTTGTGCATATCGGATTGATCCTGGATGAGCCGGAGCACTAAATCACCTTCCTGAAAGGTTCTGGATCTAACCTGGCGGCTGTGGTAGCGACGCTGGTCTTGCTGGTAAATCGCCGAGCGGGCTATTGCCAAGTCTCGCTCTTCATCCAACAAGTCAAGTGCATCCTGACGAGCTTGTTCATTATCAGCTTCAACGTAAGCCGCCACGCGGGGCGAGTCATGACGGATGTCACTTGGCAGGACCGCCTCTGCTCCGTACACCATGAAGAAAGGTGTATAACCCGTAGATCTGTTAAGTGTAGTGTTGATGCTCCAAATCACAGAGGGTAATTCCTCCACCCAACAACCCGGCGTCCGCTGTAAGGGGACCAAGAGTCGAGGTTTTATACCTTTCAAGATCTCCTGATTGGCTCTTTCTGCTTGACCATTGGATTGAGGATGAGCTACCGCGGAAACATCAAGCCGGATGTGTTCTCGTTGACAGAACTCTTCCATAGCACCTTTGGAGAGATTAATGCCATTATCAATTACGATGCTGTGTGGAAAACTAGAACGAAAGATCACCTTTTTCATGAACTGAACCGCCGTGGCTGCATCACACTTACTGACCGGTTCCGCCTCAACCCACTTTGTGAATTTATCCATCGCCACCAGGAGGTGTGTCTTTTTAACCTTAGACCTTTTGAAAGGCCCGACCATATCAAGCCCCCAGACTGCAAACGGCCAAGTAATTGGAATCATCCTCAATTCTTGAGCCGGCACATGAGCTCGTCGTGAGAATTTTTGACAACCGTCACATTTACTGACCAGATCTTCCGCATCAGCATGAGCCGTGAGCCAATAAAAACCATGACGGAAAGCCTTGGCCACAAGAGATTTTGAGCCGGCATGATGACCACAATCGCCTTCATGGATCTCCCGAAGTATTTCCTGACCTTCCGCAGGTGACACACAACATTGAAACGCCCCAATGACACTGCGATGATGCAGCTCACCATGAACAATGGTCATGGACTTAGACCGCTGGATGATTTGTCTCGCCAAGGTCTCATCCTCGGGCAACTCTCCCCGGGTCATGTAAGCCAAATATGGCACTGTCCAATCCGGGATGACGTGAAGAGCCACCACCAACTGCGCTTCTGGGTCTAGAACAGCTAAGTCCTCCTCTGTGGGAAACTTGACAGAAGGATTATGCAAAACATCCAGAAAGGTGTTAGGCGGTACCGGCTTACGCTGAGATCCCAGCCGGCTTAAAGCATCAACCACCTCATTCTTCCTTCGATCAATGTGCTCCACTTGATAACCCTTGAAGTGCCCAGCTACAACATCAACTTCACGACGATAAGCCGCCATGAGGGGATCCTTAGAGTCCCACTTACCTGACACTTGTTGAGCCACGAGATCTGAGTCGCCCAAGCACCTTACCCGACTCAAATTCATCTATTTGGACATCCGAAGACCATGGAGTAAGGCCTCATATTCATCTGCATTATTAGTACAAGGAAACATGAGCCGGAGCACATAACAAAATTTGTCACCTCGAGGGGAAGTTAAAACGACTCCAGCCCCCGAGCCTTCCAACTGCCTGGATCCATCAAAGTGAATTGTCCAATACGTGTTGTCCGGCTTCTCCTCAGGTGTCTGCAGCTCTGTCCAATCATTGATAAAGTCCACGAGGGCTTGAGACTTAATAGCAATACGTGGCACATACTTCAAACCATGAGGTCCAAGCTCAATGGCCCACTTGGTGACTCGTCCTGTGGCCTCTCTATTCTGGATGATGTCTCCCAAGGGAGCAAAACTTACCACGGTGATAGGGTGACCCTGGAAGCATTGCTTAAGCTTCCGGCTTGCCATGAACACCCCGTAAACAAGCTTCTGACAATGTGGATACCTTTTCTTAGACTCAATGAGCACCTCACTGATGTAATAAACCGGCCGTTGAACCGGATGCTCCTTGCCAGCCTCCTTGCGCTCCACCACAATTGCAACATTGACAACACGTGAGTTAGTGGCCACGTATCATAGCAACGGCTCTCTATCAATGGGAGCCGCAAGGACCGGCGGCTCAGATAGCTGTCTCTTTAAATCTTCAAAGGCAGCATTAGCAGCATCACTCCACACGAAAGTGTTCGTTTTCTTCATCATTTGATACAGCGGTATGGCCTTCTCACCTAACCGGCTTATGAACCGGCTTAAAGTAGCGATGCGACCTGCCAGTCGCTGAACATCATTGATGCATGCCGGTTTAGCCAAAGAGGTAATTGCCTTGATCTTCTCCGGATTAGCTTCAATGCCCCTGTTGGAGACTAGGAAACCCAAAAGCTTGCTCGCTGGCACGCCAAACACACATTTGGCCGGGTTAAGCATCATCTTATAGACCCGGAGATTATCAAAGGTTTCTTTCAGATCATCTATCAAGGTTTCCTTCTCTCTAGATTTCACCACTATATCATCCACCTAAGCGTGAACATTGCGCCCAATCTGATTGTGGAGACAATTCTGTACACACCACTGACAAGTCGCCTGGGCACTCTCGAGCCCAAACGACATAGACACATAGCAGAAGGCTCCAAACAGAGTG
Organism: Aegilops umbellulata; assembly: GCA_032464435.1. Taxonomy (NCBI): domain Eukaryota; kingdom Viridiplantae; phylum Streptophyta; class Magnoliopsida; order Poales; family Poaceae; genus Aegilops; species Aegilops umbellulata. The sequence continues at coordinate 368,623,791 of CP136055.1, read as the reverse complement.
ATGAAGGTCGTCTTCTCCTGGTCCTTAACTGCCATCTTGATCTGATGATAACCAGATTAAGCATCCAGAAAGCTCAAACGCTCACAACCCACCGCAGCATCAATGATTTGATCAATACGGGGGAGAGCAAAAGGATCAGCCTAACATGCCTTATTTAAGTCCGTGTAATCCACACACATCCACCAGGTGCCGTTCTTTTTAAGTACAAGCACCGGGTTAGCCAATCACTCTGGGTGAAAAACTTCAACAACGAACCCGGCCGCCAAGAGCCGGGCCACCTCCTCACCAATAGCTTTCCGTCTCTCTTCGTTGAACCGCGGAAGAAACTGCCTGACCGGCTTAAACTTCGGATCAATATTAAGAGTGTGCTCAGCGAGTTCTCTCAGTACACCCGGCATGTTATAAGGTTTCCATGCAAAGATGTCCCGATTCTCATGGATGAACTCGATGAGTGCGCTTTCCTATTTGGGATCCAGATTGGCACTGATGCTGAACTATTTAGATGAGTCGCCAGGAGTAAAATCAACAAGCTTGGTTTCATCAGCTGACTTAAACTTCATCTGTAACGCCCTCGATGCGGCTATATCTCCCACGTGTCGAAGCACGACTTAGAGGCATAACCGCATTGAAAGCAATGTCGCAAGTGAGATAATCTTCACACAACCCATGTAATACATAAGGGAAAAAGATACATAGTTGGCTTACAATCGCCACTTCACACAATACATGAGTAAAGCATTACATCATACAGATACAATCAAGGTCCGACTACGGAACCAAAAATAAAAGAAGACTACCCCAAATGCTAGACAGATCCCCGATCGTCCCGACTGGGCTCCACTACTGATCAACTGAAACGAAACAACACAATGAACAAGATCTTCATCAAGCTCCTCCTTGAGCTCGGGTGCGTCACCTGCACGGTTTCATCGGCACCTGCAAACTGGTTTTGGAAGTATCTGTGAGTCACGGGGACTCAGCAATCTCACACCCGTGAGATCAAGACTATTTAAGCTTAAAGGTAGGACAGGGTAGTGAGGTGGAGCTGCAGCAAGCGACTAGCATATATGGTGTCTAACATACGCAAATGAGAGCGAGAAGAGAAGGCAAAAGCATGGTCGAACAACTATGATCAAGAAGTGATCCTGAAACTACTTACGTCAAGCATAACTCCAACACCGTGTTCACTTCCCGGACTCCGCCGAGAAGAGACCATCACGGTTACACACGCGGTTGGTGTATTTTAATTAAGATCAACTTCAGGTTTTCTACAACCGTACATTAACAAATTCCCATCTGCCACATAACCGCGGGGACGGCTTTCGAAAGTTCAAACCCTGCAGGGGTGTCCCAACTTAGCCCATGATAAGCTCTCGCGATCAACGAAGGATATTCCTTCTCCCCGGGAAGACCCGATCAGTCTCAGAATCCCGGCTACAAGACATTTCGACAGTAATAAAACAAGACCAGCAAAGCCGCCCGATGCGCTGACATCCTGATAGGAGCTGCACATATCTAGTTCTCAGGGCAACACCGGATGAGCTGTCCGTACAACTAAAACCAGACCTCAAGTTTCCTTGAGGTGGCGCTGCAAAGCGCTCTAGTTCGGGCCAACACTTAGACAAGCATTGGCCCGGGGGGGCTGAATAAAGATGACCCTCGGGCTGGCCGACCCAAGGGAAAGGGATAGGTGGTAGGCAAATGGTAAAATCAATGTTTGGGCCTTGCTGGAAAAGTCTTATTCAAAGCGAGCTGTCAAGGGGGTCCCATAAATCACCCGACCGCGTTAGGGACGCAAAATCCGGGAACATAACACCGATATGACGGAAACTAGGGGGGCAAGAATGGAACAAAACACCAGGCATAAGGCCGAGCCTTCCACCCTTTACCAAGTATATAGATGCATTAATTAAATAAGATATATTGTGATATCCCAACAAGTAAACATGTTCCAGCAAGGAACAATATCTCCATGTTCCAACAAGGAACAAACTTCATCTTCACCTGCAACTAAGAACGCTATAAGAGGGGCTGAGCAAAGCGGTAACATAGCCAAACAATGGTTTGCTAGGACAAGGTGGGTTAGAGGCTTGGTTTGACAATATGGGAGGCTCGATAAGCAAGTGGTAGGTATCGCAGCATAGGCATAGCAAAAGAGCGAGCAACTAGCAAGCAAAGATAGAAGTGATTTTGAGGGTATGGTCATCTTGCCTGAGATCCCGCAAGGAAGAAGAACGAGTCCATGAAGAAGACAAACGGACGCAGTCGAGCGAATCCTCACAACTCCGGAACGAAACCGAAGCTAACGAGAGAAGCAACCCGGAAAGAAACAAACAACATAGTAAACAACCACCACATAAACATGGCATGATGCACAACCAAGGATGATGCATGTCCGGTTTAAAGAGCATGGCATGGCAAATGCAACAAACAACACTACAAGTTAAGTGGAGCTCAATATGCAACGAGTTGCATATTGATGAAACACCACAACAATTATTAAATGTTGTTAAACATGGCAAGGGGTGAAGCAATTGAAAACTACCTAACTAGACAAGTTTAAATGAGGCCGGAACAACAAGCAACAAGGCCGGAAAAATCCTCATGTCCATAATATGAATTTGGAACTGTTCTGTCCTAAAGCATATTTTAATGTCGTTAAACAGCAAAATAAAATGCACCAAGTTAAACTAGGTATTTTTCTACCCCATTTACATACATAATTTATTTAAATCCGAGCTACGGTTATTTAGTTATGAATTAAATCATTTTAGCATGCCATTTAACAATATAAAAGCAAACAACATTTTAAACATTTCAAGTATGGATGGAAGTGGCATATTATGAAACTAGACAGAATTTTAAGCACTTTACATATATAAGTTGTTTTAATCCGATGCATGGTTTGTGAGATATTAATGCATGAACATGAAGGGTTCAATCTGTAAATATGCAGTGCACTGGTATAATTGGTAAATCGCTCCGCGAAAAAAAAAACATGAGTCGGGCCGAAACTGGCTGCCCCAACAGAGAGGGGGAGTTGTGGGCGCTCACCCATGGGCTTTAGCCCAGTCGGTGGATGCGGCTGAGGCGCGCTGGGCCTGGCGCAGATCTGGCCCAAGCGGGAGACATGGTCTCGTCCACGCTGGCAGTGGAACATGTCAACGAAGGCGCGACGCTGGTCTCCTCGTTCACGAAGCAGGGGATGCAGGTGCCGATGGCTGCGGACGGCGTGGAGGCGAACGGATCCGGGCGGAGCCTCGCCGGAATGAAGCAGGAGCGGCGGCGCGGGACGCAGAGGAGGGTCACTGCGGGACCGGGGTCGACGCGGACGAGCATACTGGCTCGATGCAGAGGAGACGACGGGCCGAGCAGGATCGAGCAGAGGGACTTGGCGCAGCAGCGGAGAAGCTCCAAGGCGGCGGCTGGGCTCGAAGATGAACTTGGCGATGGGGCAGCCAGGACGGGAAGGAGAGGACACACGGCTCTGGTCATGAGCGGCTCGGTCGTTCTGCAGGCAGTCAATGCGAGCGGCGACCTGGCGGCGAGCAGGAGGACCACGCAGGGTCGAAAGCGATGGCGGCGAGACTGGAAGTGGGTGTCGGCGGCACGGCGGGGTTCAACGAGCCGGGGACGACCGGATCCGGCGAGAAGACGTCAGAGAGGTCCGGATTTGGGGACGCGCTTGCTCCGGCGACGGTGATGCTCCACCTGTGAACGCATCAGAGAGAGAGAGAGGGAGACGGGTGAGACAGAGAGAGCTTCAGCGAAGGGAACGGGGAAGGGAGCAAGGGGATGGCCTGGTGATCGAGGTCGCTAGCGGCGGTGTGCTCCGGCGAGGTGAGGAGAAGCTCGGGAAGGATCTTCTCCTCCTAGACGAGAGGAGGCACGGGCTCCAGTAGCGCGAGGCCCTCGCTCGAGAAGAGCTGCGGGCGCGGTGCGCGAGCAGCAGGCTGCTGGCGAGGTGGGTCGAGAGGGATGCTGGTTGGTCCGGTGAAGAAAACGAGGGAGGTGTGTGGCGCTGCGGATGGATCGGGGAAGATCCCGAGAAAGAGAGGTGAGTGCGGCGGCGGCGGCAGGGACAAATCCCCTGGATTTTAGGGTTGGATCAAAATAGGCATGAGGTTGTTGTTTAAATAGGCAGGGCAGAAAACAAAGGAGGGTTTTTGGGGCGTTCGATCTACAACGGATGGCTCCAGATCAATGGAAATCCAAATAAGAAAACCGAAAATGCTTTACGGATGCTCGAAGTTGATCCGGACTCAACGGTTACGACTGCCCGGTCGGGTTAGGGGCAGCTTTCAGACGCGCGCGCAAGGAGGTCCGCGGACTGACGAGAGAGGTTAGGTTGGGTCTGGCGGATTGTGAAGAGCGGGTTGGTCTGAGAGAAGAGGGGAGAGATGCAGCCCGACACGGTTTCCGGAGACCGAAAACGTCCGACGTTAGACCGGCTATAATGCCACTATATTTATTCGTTGGGGCGTCAAACGGACTCCGAATGCGTTGAAACTTGGCAGGCGGTCTACTGACACCAAAACAACACCGCACGCCAACTTTCATCCCATTCCGAGAACATTTTCCGGCCACTTATAAAATACTATTTCGGACATGCCGCGGGCGCGTGCAAGTGTGGTTGGTCTCAGAACGGACAAGGGAGAGAACTCGGAGAACCCGGACGGATGCAAGTTTCGAAAACATGATGATGCAATGCGGATGATGACATGGCAAGATGCGACACGCAAGCAAATGACAAGCAACAACAGCGAATAACGGGAGGACAACTGGCACATCGGTCTCGGGGCGTTACAACACTCCAGCACTACGAGAGGATCTCGTCCCGAGATCTAAGAATGGCACCGGAGAGGAAAACGGAAGAGAAAGAGAAGAGGTAAAACTAAGTTGCTTCTTTGACAAAAGAGTGAAACCAAAGAACCTTGAGAGGTTGAACAAAATGAAAGAACGAAAACAACGAAGATGAACAAAGTTGAAAACACTCCATTAGGAAAGAGGAACATGGGATATGACGAGAACCCAGCGGTTAAGAGACAAGATAGAAATTGAAACCACTCCGGTTAAAATTAGCTAGACAAGGAATAGATTAAAGAATTCGGGCAGCACTCCGGTTGAAAAGAGATGCAGAACTTGATAAGATGAAAAGAACTTGAGCCGAGAAGATACAACACTCCGGTTAAATGGGTATGCACGAAAAGAACACGATCCTCACAATTTGAGAAGATGTGCGAAGAGAGCAACATCACAATGCCTCCGGAAGAAAGAATAGAAGATAGATCATTGGAAAGAAAGAAAGAATGGAGAAGAAAATGCCAACTTCGGCCACAAAAGAGCTTGGAAAGCACCCTTGCAAGAAGGTTATAACGGAGTTGTTGGAAAATCAACAACGAGACGAATAAGCTTGTAGTGGGCTTATGGAAACATCTCAAAATTATGAGGTGAACTTCTGCCACTAACGAAAACAATAGATTGGATTGAGATCAACAAGGAGATGAAAACTCTTTCACCGAGAAGAGAAGGAGAAACTTGGATCATTTATAAGCACCATAAATAGCAACAATCCTTAGGGAAAGCTTTAGGTGAAGTATAAACCAAGATAACTCCAAGGAAGAAATTGATGGATTTAAATATCTCATTCTTAATAACATGTGAGTCATGAACTCAAATTATCAAGAATGACATAACAACACCTCAAATGGTAAGGTAGAACGAATTGCACTTCGGAATGCAAGATGAAGAAATGCTTGAACTCCTCCAAACAAACATGTGTTGAGCACCCTGTTTATTATAGAGTATAGCTTGGCGGATCTTAACTCCGAGAGAAATCTTGATGAACAATTGAAGAATGAAAAGAATCCTTGACGAACCACCATGTAGAGCCTCCATGAAGAACTCCGGTAATGAAAGGATGATAAAAAGAAAGAGAAGTTGAAAACACAAGGTGAAGCCTTGCAATGATTTAGATGGAGCTTCGCGACGAGATAATGCGGAAAAACTTGGAACTCCGGAAATGAAAAGGATGAAGCCTCTCGAACCGAGAAATGTGACATGATGAACAACTCTGGAAAGAAGAAACTAGATCACTTGGATGAAACAAGAATAAGAATTATGTTATGCGTATCCTTCACCCATTAAATTGATGACAAGCAATGGATTTGACATACCACTTATTCTCGTAGAAAGGATTAAGATAGATATAGCTTAAACTTGGAGAAGGTATTGATGGAACCACCGGTTGGATTGAAACAACGAATAACTCTATACGGTAACAAAGAAAGAGGAATCTTGGGCGAGCCACCGTAAGAATTGAAAATGAACGAAGAAAAGATAAGGAAACACCGGGAAGAATTAGCAAATGAACGAAGATGCTTGCTAGGATTTAGATACATGAGAACGAAGAGATCATGGACTGATTAGAGAATATTGAAAGATGCACCAGTAGAATTTGGAGAACGAGAGCTGAAAGCTGAGAATCAATAATACTGAGACGATGGGCTTCGAAGAATGAAACTGAAAAGACTCCTGAAGCGCTCCGGATGGGTGAAAAGAATTCTCACAATCTAAAACAATTATGAGAGGATGGCAACAAGCTATAACAATGAATCTTGAAGAGAATGGGGCAAGATTTAAGAGAAACTCTTCTTCGGTCTTCAAATGTTGAGAATGACGGTGAGAGACACCACCATGAATAGTTGAGACACTCCAGAATGAGAATTGGAAAGGTTGAACCAATGATGAAAAGAATTTGAATGCGATCTTGGAGAAGGCACATGACTGATGATAATTCATTCTTACGTCAAACTTCAAAAAGAATTTGGGAATAGCTCCGGGAAAATAGACGAGTCAGGTAAGATCCTGGGAAAAGAGCTGTGGGTTAGGGCCCACTCAAAAGAAACACCGTTGAAAAGATTACTTGAAAGGGAGATTGCACCGGTTGATTTAAATGGATAGAATGAGATAACAACCTCGAAATAGGTTGAACTGATCTTGAAAGACAAGACGAGCCTTCTGAGATATCTTCAGCACTCCCGAACAAATGAATAGCGAGAAGTGAATTATTATGGGGTGCACCAGTATGAGAAGGTATTGAAACGAGGAAAAGATGTGATCACCATCGAAAGATTGCATTGAACACACCGGGGAAGATAAAAGAACAAATAATTATAAACTTGAGGCTCCGTTAGCATCTTCATGAGAAAACACCGGGTAAGAACATGAAGGAGAAGAATGGAGAGGCTTCACATCAATAAGATGGATACTTGATCAAGAAATCTGCGTCCTTGAATAAATAAGGGGGGAGGGCGGGAAAAACAAAGACAACTTGGAATGGATGAAGCAAACACCGTTGAGAAGAACTGATATTTGATCTTGCGAATGTTGAAGTGATCGGATCCACTTGAAGAGGGACACACCAGTTGGAAAAGAATTGGCATGATAATCTTGATGATCAAGAAGGATTAGTATTTCCATAGAAATATGATAACACCGTTTAGAAAAGGTATGGAATCAACACTTGACATTGAAGCAACTCGAATACCACAAAACAAAACAAAAACAAAGGATTTGCTTGTAGAATAAGCCGGAAACAAACATATGATAGATCCCATATCGTATCATGTGTCTGTTGGAAAGAATTCCTACGTGATTCTTGAATTCCCACCTATAAACTCCCGAAACTTTCTGGTTATGCAATCAGGTGTTGGGGATACAGGGGACACAAAATATATCACCCAAACTAACAATACCTAGATCCAGCTGTATCCATCCTTCAACACATAACCAAGAAACCTCCGGAAATCTTTTACCTCAACCTTCGAAAAGCATCCGTTATACGAGTCATGGCAATACTCCCGCACTCGCCTCAGTACTGGGCTATCAGGGTTATCTCACCAACAACTATACAAAAGAGATTTTCGATGTCGGCGTACTAAACTCAAGTATTCCAGAACTGCAACGATAAAATTATGACGACAACACCTCAGAGCTCAACTCCCCGGGACACCTCCACTAAACCCCTGTTGACAGGAGGCACCAAGACAATGTTGTCATCACAAAACCATCGGAACGATTCTAAAATACCCGCGTGATCCTAAATTTTTTTTAGTGAAATTTGAGAAGAGAAGAGTCAAAACTCTACGTCAGGATGCCTTACGAGAGCGATGAGGAGACTGGGAAGTAAAAAGAATTCCTAAACTCTCTGATACATAAGTCCTAAATGACTCAAAACATTTTTCTAGACACAACTCGGCCGCTAAAAACGATCAATCAGTGGGGGCTCCTAAGGTCGGGGAAGGCTCTGGTACCAACTTGTAACGCCCTCGATGCGGCTATACACGTGTCGAAGCACAACTTAGAGGCATAACCGCATTGAAAGCAATGTCGCAAGTGAGGTAATCTTCACACAACCCATGCAATACATAAGGGAAAAAGATACATAGTTGGCTTACAATCGCCACTTCACACAATACATGAGTAAAGCATTACATCATACAGATACAATCAAGGTCCGACTACGGAACCAAAAATAAAAGAAGACTACCCCAAATGCTACACAGATCCCCGATCGTCCCGACTGGGCTCCACTACTGATCAACTGAAACGAAACAACACAATGAACAAGATCTTCATCAAGCTCCTCCTTGAGCTCAGGTGCGTCACCTGCACGGTTTCATCGGCACCTGCAAACTGGTTTTGGAAGTATCTGTGAGTCACGGGGACTCAGCAATCTCACACCCGCGAGATCAAGACTATTTAAGCTTAAAGGTAGGACAGGGTAGTGAGGTGGAGCTGCAGCAAGCGACTAGCATATATGGTGTCTAACATATGCAAATGAGAGCGAGAAGAGAAGGCAAAAGCATGGTCGAACAACTATGATCAAGAAGTGATCCTGAAACTACTTACGTCAAGCATAACTCCAACACCGTGTTCACTTCCCGGACTCCGCCGAGAAGAGACCATCACGGTTACACACGCGGTTGGTGTATTTTAATTAAGATCAACTTCAGGTTTTCTACAACCGGACATTAACAAATTCCCATCTGCCAGATAACCGCGGGGACGGCTTTCGAAAGTTCAAACCCTGCAGGGGTGTCCCAACTTAGCCCATGATAAGCTCTCGCGATCAACGAAGGATATTCCTTCTCCCCGGGAAGACCCGATCAGTCTCAGAATCCCGGCTACAAGACATTTCGACAGTAATAAAACAAGACCAGCAAAGCCGCCCGATGCGCCGACATCCTGATAGGAGCTGCACATATCTCGTTCTCAGGGCAACACCGGATGAGCTGTCCGTACAACTAAAACCAGACCTCAAGTTTCCTTGAGGTGGCGCTACAAAGCGCTCTAGTTCGGGCCAACACTTAGACAAGCATTGGCCCGGGGGGGCTGAATAAAGATGACCCTCGGGCTGGCTGACCCAAGGGAAAGGGATAGGTGGTAGGCAAATGGTAAAACCAATGTTTGGGCCTTGCTGGAAAAGTCTTATTCAAAGCGAGCTGTCAAGGGGGTCCCATAAATCACCCGACCGCGTTAGGGACGCAAAATCCGGGAACATAACACCGATATGACGGAAACTAGGGCGGCAAGAGTGGAACAAAACACCAGGCATAAGGCCGAGCCTTCCACCCTTTACCAAGTATATAGATGCATTAATTAAATAAGATATATTGTGATATCCCAACAAGTAAACATGTTCCAGCAAGGAACAATATCTCCATGTTCCAACAAGGAACAAACTTCATCTTCACCTGCAACTAAGAACGCTATAAGAGGGGCTGAGCAAAGCGGTAACATAGCCAAACAACGGTTTGCTAGGACAAGGTGGGTTAGAGGCTTGGTTTGACAATATGGGAGGCTCGATAAGCAAGTGGTAGGTATCGCAGCATAGGCATAGCAAAAGAGCGAGCAACTAGCAAGCAAAGATAGAAGTGATTTCGAGGGTATGGTCATCTTGCCTGAGATCCCGCAAGGAAGAAGAACGAGTCCATGAAGAAGACAAACGGACGCAGTCGAGCGAATCCTCACAACTCCGGAACGAAACCGAAGCTAACGAGAGAAGCAACCCGGAAAGAAACAAACAACACAGTAAACAACCACCACATAAACATGGCATGATGCACAACCAAGGATGATGCATGTCCGGTTTAAAGAGCATGGCATGGAAAATGCAACAAACAACACTACAAGTTAAGTGGAGCTCAATATGCAACGAGTTGCATATTGATGAAACACCACAACAATTATTTAGTTCTCTCTCGTTTAGGTACCCATCAATATTAAATGTTGTTAAACATGGCAAGGGGTGAAGCAAATGAAAACTACCTAACTAGACAAGTTTAAATGAGGCCGGAACAACAAGCAACAAGACCGGAAAAATCCTCATGTCCATAATATGAATTTGGAACTGTTCTGTCCTAAAGCATATTTTAATGTCGTTAAACAGCAAAATAAAATGCACCAAGTTAAACTAGGTATTTTTCTACCCCATTTACATACATAATTTATTTAAATCCGAGCTACGGTTATTTAGTTATGAATTAAATCATTTTAGCATGCCATTTAACAATATAAAAGCAAACAACATTTTAAACATTTCAAGTATGGATGAAAGTGGCATATTATGAAACTAGACAGAATTTTAAGCACTTTACATATATAAGTTGTTTTAATCCGATGCATGGTTTGTGAGATATTAATGCATGAACATGAAGGGTTCAATCTGTAAATATGCAGTGCACTGGTATAATTGGTAAATCGCTCCGCGAAAAAAAAAACATGAGTCGGGCCGAAACTGGCTGCCCCAACAGAGAGGGGGAGTTGTGGGCGCTCACCCATGGGCTTTAGCCCAGTCGGTGGATGCGGCTGAGGCGCGCTGGGCCTGGCGCAGATCTGGCCCAAGCGGGAGACGTGGTCTCGTCCACGCTGGCAGTGGAACAGGTCAACGAAGGCGCGACGCTGGTCTCCTCATTCACGAAGCAGGGGATGCAGGTGCCGATGGCTGCGGATGGCGTGGAGGCGAACGGATCCGGGCGGAGCCTCGCCGGAATGAAGCAGGAGCGGCGGCGCGGGACGCAGAGGAGGGTCACCGCGGGACCGGGGTCGACGCGGACGAGCATACTGGCTCGATGCAGAGGAGACGACGGGCCGAGCAGGATCGAGCAGAGGGACTTGGCGCAGCAGCGGAGAAGCTCCAAGGCGGCGGCTGGGCTCGAAGATGAACTTGGCGACGGGGCAGCCAGGACGGGAAGGAGAGGACACACGGCTCTGGTCATGAGCGGCTCGGTCGTTCTGCATGCAGTCAATGCGAGTGGCGACCTGGCGGCGAGCAGGAGGACCACGAAGGGTCGAAAGCGATGGCGGCGAGACTGGAAGTGGGCGTCGGCGGCACGGCGGGGTTCAACGAGCCGAGGACGACCGGATCTGGCGAGAAGACGTCAGAGAGGTCCGGATTTGGGGACGCGCTTACTCCGGCGACGGTGATGCTCCACCTGTGAACGCATCAGAGAGAGAGAGGGAGACGGGTGAGACAGAGAGAGCTTCAGCGAAGGGAATGGGGAAGGGAGCAAGGGGATGGCCTGGTGGTTGAGGTCGCTAGCGGCGGTGTGCTCCGGCGAGGTGAGGAGAAGCTCGGGAAGGCTCTTCTCCTCCTGGACGAGAGGAGGCAGGGGCTCCAGTAGCGCGAGGCCCTCGCTCGAGAAGAGCTGCGGGCGCGGTGCGCGAGCAGCAGGCTGTTGGCAAGGTGGGTCGAGAGGGATGCTGGTTGGTCCGGTGAAGAAAACGAGGGAGGTGTGTGGCGCTGCGGATGGATCGGGGAAGATCCCGAGAAAGAGAGGTGAGTGCGGCGGCGGCGGCAGGGACAAATCCCCTGGATTTTAGGGTTGGATCAAAATAGGCATGAGGTTGTTGTTTAAATAGGCAGGGCAGAAAACAGAGGAGGGTTTTTGGGGCGTTCGATCTACAACGGATGGCTCCAGATCAATGGAAATCCAAATAAGAAAACCGAAAATGCTTTACGGATGCTCGAAGTTGATCCGGACTCAACGGTTACGACTGCCCGATCGGGTTAGGGGCAGCTTTCAGACGCACGCGCAAGGAGGTCCGCGGACTGACGAGAGAGGTTAGGTTGGGTCTGGCGGATTGTGAAGAGCGGGTTGGTCTGAGAGAAGAGGGGAGAGATGTAGCCCGGCACGGTTTCCGGAGACCGAAAACGTCCGACGTTAGACCGGCTATAATGCCGCTATATTTATTCATTGGGGCGTCAAACGGACTCCGAATGCGATGAAACTTGGCAGGCGGTCTACTGACACTAAAACAACACCGCACGCCAACTTTCATCCCATTCCGAGAACATTTTCCGGCCACTTATAAAATACTATTTCGGACATGCCGCGGGCGCGTGCAAGTGTGGTTGGTCTCAGAACGGACAAGGGAGAGAACTCGGAGAACCCGGACGGATGCAAGTTTCGAAAACACGATGATGCAATGCGGATGATGACATGGCAAGATGCGACACGCAAGCAAATGACAAGCAACAACGGCGAATAACGGGAGGACAACTGGCACATCGGTCTCGGGGCGTTACATCATCGCCGGGTCATGCTCTGTGGTCGGCTTCTTCAGAGATGTCATATCCGCCGGGTCAACGTTATCTTGATAAAACTTTAGCTCCTCCGCTATGCAAACAAACTCGGCATCCGCATCGCCCTCCTCACATTCCAGGGCTATCTTTCAACTCCCATGCACAGTAATGGTGCCCTTATGACCCGGCATCTTGAGTTGCAAATAAACATAACACGACCGTGCCATGAACTTGGCATAAGCCGGTCGTCCAAACAGAGCGAGATATGAGCTTTTGATCTTGACCACCTCAAAGGTTAATTTTGAAGGAAATATGCCCTAGAGGCAATAATAAAGTTATTATTTGTTTCCTTATTGCATGATAAATGTTTATTATTCATGCTAGAATTGTATTAACCGAAAACTTGATACATGTGTGAATACACAGACAAACTAAGTGTCACTAGTATGCCTCTACTTGACTAGCTCGTTGAATCAATGATGGTTAAGTTTCCTAGCCATAGACATGAGTTGTCATTTGATTAACGGGATCACATCATTAGGAGAATGGTGTGATTGACTTGACCCAATCCGTTAGCTTAGCACTTGATCGTTTAGTATGTTGCTATTTCTTTCTTCATGACTTATACATGTTCCTATGACTATGAGATTATGCAACCCCCGTTTATCGGAGGAACACTTTGTGTGCTACCAAACGTCACAACGTAACTGGGTGATTATAAAGGTGCTCTACAGGTGTCTCCAAAGGTACTTGTTGGGTTGGCGTATTTCGAGATTAGGATTTGTCACTCCGATTGTCGGAGAGGTATCTCTGGGCCCACTCGGTAATGCACATCACTATAAGCCTTGCAAGCATTGCAACTAATGAGTTAGTTGCGGGATGATTTATTACGGAACGAGTAAAGAGACTTGCCGGTAACGAGATTGAACTAGGTATTGAGATACCGACGATCGAATCTCGGGCAAGTAACATACCGATGACAAAGGGAACAACGTATGTTGTATGCGGTCTGACCGATAAAGATCTTCGTAGAATATGTAGGAGCCAATATGGGCATCCAGGTCCCGCTATTGGTTATTGACAAGAGAGGTGTCTCGGTCATGTCTACATAGTTCTCGAACCCGTAGGGTCCGCACGCTTAACGTTCGTTGACGATATAGTACTGTGAGTTATGTATGTTGGTGACCGAATGTTGTTCGGAGTTTCGGATGAGATCACGGATATGACGAGGAACTCCGGAATGGTCCGGAAGTAAGGATTGATATGTGGATAATAGTGTTTGATCTCCAGAAGGGTTCTGGAATCCATCGGAAGGGGTTCCTGATGTTTCCCGAAATGTTTGGGCACGAGAACACTTTATCTAGGCCAAAGGGGAAAGCCCACAAGGTTTTTGGAAAGCGCAAAAGGAAGTTTTGCGGAATCCAGGGGCCAGACGCCAGGGTCCCTGGCGTCTGGGTCCAGATGCCGGGGACCCTGGCGTCTGGCCCTGGAGTCCGAGAAGGACTCTTGCCTTTCGGGTGAAACCGACTTTGTGGAGGCTTTTAATCCAAGTTTTGATCCCAAGGCTCAACATATAAATAGAGGGGTAGGGCTAGCACCCAAGACACATCAAGAAACACCAAGCCGTGTGCCGGCAACCCCGTCTCCTCTAGTTTATCCTCCGTCATAGTTTTCGTAGTGCTTAGGCGAAGCCCTGCGAAGATTGTTCTTCACCAACACAGTCACCACGCCGTCGTGCAGCCGGAACTCATCTACTACTTCGCCCCTCTTGCTGGGTCGAAAAGGCGAGGACATCACCGAGCCGAACGTGTGCAGAACTCGGAGGTGCCATGCTTTCGGTACTTGGATCGGTCGGATCGTGAAGATGTACGACTGCATCAACCGCGTTGATATAACGCTTCCGCTCTCGGTCTACGAGGGTACGTAGACAACACTCTCCCCTCTCGTTGCTATGCATCACCATGATCTTGCGTGTGCGTAGGAAATTTTTGAAATTACTACGTTCCCCAACAGTGGTATCCGAGCCTGGTTTTATGCATTGATGTTATATGCACGAGTAGAACACAAGTGAGTTGTGGGCAATATAAGTCATACTGCTTACCAGCATGTCATACTTTGGTTCGGCAGTATTGTTGGATGAAGCGACCCGGACCGACATTACCCGTACGCTTATGCGAGACTGGTTCTACCGACGTGCTTTGCACATAGGTGGCTGGCGGGTGCCAGTTTCTCCAACTTTAGTTGAACCAAGTGTGGCTACGCCCGGTCCTTGCGAAGGTTAAAACATCACCAACTTGACAAACTATCGTTGTGGTTTTGATGCGTAGGTAAGAACGGTTCTTGCTAAAGCCCGTAGCAGCCACGTAAAACTTGCAACAACAAAGTAGAGGACGTCTAACTTGTTTTTGCAGGGCATGTTGTGATGTGATATGGTCAAGACATGATGCTAAATTTTATTGTATGAGATGATCATGTTTTGTAACCGAGTTATCGGCAACTGGCAGGAGCCATATGGTTGTCGCATTATTGTATGCAATGCAATCGCGTTGTAATGCTTTACTTTATCACTAAGCGGTAGCGATGGTCGTGGAAGCATAAGATTGGCGAGATGACAACGATGCTACGATGGAGATCAAGGTGTCGCGCCGGTGACGATGGTGATCATGACGGTGCTTCGGAGATGGAGATCACAAGCACAAGATGATGATGGCCATATCATATCACTTATATTGATTGCATGTGATGTTTATCTTTTATGCATCTTATCTTGCTTTGATTGACGGTAGCATTATAAGATGATCTCTCACTAAATTTCAAGATAAAAGTGTTCTCCCTGAGTATGCACCGTTGCCAAAATTCGTCGTGCCCAGACACCACGTGATGATCGGGTTTGATAAGCTCTACGTCCATCTACAACGGGTGCAAGCCAGTTGCACTCGTAGAATACTTATGTTAAACTTGACGAGCCTAGCATATGCAGATATGGCCTCGGAACACTGAGACCGAAAGGTCGAGCGTGAATCATATAGTAGATATGATCAACATAGTGATGTTCACCATTGAAAGCTACTCCATTTCATGTGATGATCGGTTATGGTTTAGTTGATTTGGATCACGTGATTGTCGGCGTTCTGGGAACGGGGGTCCCCAGACTTGCCTGCCTGCGGCCTGCGGCGTGGCTCGAGTGGGGGCCCAACGTAGCCCATCTTCATCAACACAAAGCTCAAGACCCTCGCGAGGGGCCAAGCCTCGCGAGGCGGACGACACGGCGCTTCCTCCGGCACGGCCTCCTTAGGCTGGCTCGCGAGGAGGCGGAGAGATCAAGGTGGGGTACCTCACGAGGTGCCCATGACGCAAGCCATGACGATCAAAGGTGCCAGGCGGGCGCCAGCCCGGGCAGCGTCCTCCCTTTCCTCTTTGGTGCAAAGGGGGCAAGCGCAGGCGAGAGGATCAAGCAAAGGCACCCATTACGGTGCAACGAGACCAAGACCAGCTCCACGACAAGGAGGAAGTCACTGTGGAGCCCAAGCCGGTGTCATCACCAGAGCCTTTGGCAGGCGAAGACCAACTTTAGTCAGGATAAGTGTACCCGATGTTCCCCTTCAAATTGGCCAATTGTTGGCGCCCTTCCCGCTCAATATTTGGGAAGAGGCCCAGGGCCTTTGCCTATATATAGGACTAGCCACCCCCAGGGAGGAGGGACCGGAGGGAGCATCTAGAGCAAGGAGAGAGAGAGAGAAGGAGAAGGGCGACCAAACTCCCCCTAGCAGTTCATCCCCTAGCCAAGAACAGGCCCTCGCGAGGCCGTTCACCTGTACCATTCTTCCTCATCAGCCCAAGGGGCAATCCACCCGCCACAAACTAGAGTAGGGTATTACACCACAACGGTGGCCCGAACTAGTATAAATCTTGTGTCTCTTGTGTTGCTCCTGCAGTAGCTAGATCCTTACGAGACGGAGAGGTAGAGGGCTCAATCTCCGCACGCACCCCAGAGTTCAAACCTTAAGGGTCTGCCGGAACCCGTGATCCGACATTTGGCGCGCCAGGTAGGGGTGCGCCGGAATCTGCCTTCCCATCGCTCCGTCTCCCTTTACGTCGTCGTCATCATGCCCGGCGACCAGGAGGGCAACCAAGGCCCATGGGTTGCGTGGCCCATCTGCGCGGAGCCTCCCACTCCGGGCGACCCCGCGCCACAGGCAGCTCGCGGTCCGCAGGGCACTGCAGGCCGCGGGCGACGCGGGCAGACTTCTGCGACCCTCACACCGCGACAGGCGTGGTCGGCGGCGAGGGCCTCCAACCACGCCGCGGCTACGACACCGTACACCCGCCGAGAACAGGCAAACTCAAGGGCCGCGCTCACGGTAGCACGGGAGCTGTTGCAGTGCAGGCTACTGGAAGGCGGCCGCGACGTGCTGCTGGAGCGGCTCGCCGAGCTCCTGGGCTTCGCCGCTTCGGGGGCTCACCCCTTCTGCGTCCAGCTTCCGCCTCAAGTCCAAGGCGGCGCACGAGGGGGCCCCGCGCACCCGCGCGGGCCTCAAGACTACCCCAACACCGGCGAATCCGCCGGCACCAGACTGGAAGTGGCGCTACCCCCGCCCCCGGCGCGTGAAGGAGAAGGGCTCAGTGAGGCCCACGGCGCCAACGGCCAACCGCGCTACCACCCCGCGGTGGGCATGACAAGCAACGCCGCATGGCGCATGGAGCACTACAGCGCGGCATTCGGGGTGGCGGCGCCAGAGGAGTACGTGCCCCACATGATGGACCAAGGACACGCTCCCGAGGGCGAACAGGGCTCACTCTTCAGCCCCAGCTGGGAGGACGAGACGCCAGAGGCCGAGCCCCTCCAGGAACCCCGGGACGGCTCCGTCGGTCACACTGGAGGCAACGACTATCGGGTACCATTAATTCCTCAAGAGCAGGCATACGCTAATCATGGGTCACGGGAGATGCAGGTCGCCGCGACAAGCAGCTGCCCCGCCCCTGCGGTCTCCTACCCCTCGGGAGGAGGACGCAGGGGGCTGCAGGAAAGGGGCAGAGATCCCACCTCATCACCGCGGCGTTCGGAGCAAGGTGTTCTTAGAAGATAGGCCCTCCACTGGGGAGGCGCCCGAGGGCCTGCCCCTGGCGGAGGACCCGTGGTCGTCGGGGGAACCGCTGGCGACCGCTCTACCCCACCGTCGGCGTCCTAGTTTCCGGTCGTCGTTGGTGGCACTAGAGTGTGGCGCAAGGCGGGGCCCTCGTCTGGCAATATGAAGCAAGGCCGGTTCCTGTGAAGAAGGCCCAGTGCCTGTGAAGCTCGCCGCCCCGTGACACTCTCACGTAATAATGAGTGGGGCTGTACACGCCCCGGAGTCTCAGGGGTGCCGGCCTCAGGCCCTGGGGCTCCCTCCCACGCCCAGTGGACAGCACTTAGCTCCGCGCTGGTGAGAAGACGTCGAAGACTAGATTAGGTGCCGGATGCGGCCTTTTTGTTTGCTTTCATTGCTTTCTTCCTTTGGTTGTAACCTTTTTCCCCCGCTGGATTTAAGTTGAATCCGAATCTGAGATTTGCGTGCGTTCGGGGAAGGGGAGCTTGGTCTTGTTTGAATCGTTTCCCGCGTTCTGGTCACCATCTCATCACAGCTGCCTCCCCTCGCGAGCCCCTCGCCAGCCGGGCCAGGCCTAGCTTAAGCACGGCCCAGATTGCCGCTGCCGCCCCGTCGCGAGGTGACCATTGGTGCCTGCAGAGATCGTTTTTCTCGTGAAGGCTCAGAGCCTGTGAAGAAGGCGAATGCCTGTGAAGACATCCCTCTCGGGAGAAGGCCCAGAGCCTGTGAAGAAGGCGAATGCATGTGAAGACATCCCTCTCGGGAGAAGGCCCGAAGCCTGTGAAGAAGGCAAATGCCTGTGAAGCCATCCCTCTCGGGAGAAGGCCCGGAGCCTGTGAAGAAGGCGAATGCCTGTGAAGCCATCCCTCTCGGGAGAAGGCCCAGAGCCTGTGAAGAAGGCGAACGCCTGTGAAGACATCCCCCTTGGGAGAAGGCCCAGAGCCTGTGAAGAGGGTGAATGCCTATGAAGACATCCCTCTCGGGAGAAGGCCCAGAGCCTGTGAAGAAGGCGAATGCCTGTGAAGACATCCCTCTCGGGAGAAGGCCCGGAGCCTGTGAAGAAGGCGAATGCCTGTGAAGCCATCCCTCTCGGGAGAAGGCCCGGAGCCTGTGAAGAAGGCAAACGCCTGTGAAGACGTCTCGTCCGAGAAAAGGCGCGGAGCCTGCGAAGACGGCCCACGCCTGTGAGGTTTCCTGTCAGTAACGACCCCGCCTCCTGAGGCTTCAACTACCCAGCACCTGGGACGTGACGCCTGAAGGAAATATGCCCTAGAGGCAATAATAAAGTTATTATTTATTTCCTTACATATCATGATAAATGTTTATTATTCATGCTAGAATTGTATTAACTGGAAACATAATACATGTGTGGATACATAGACAAACAGAGTGTCACTAGTATGCCTCTACTTGACTAGCTTGTTAATCAAAGATGGTTAAGTTTCCTAACCATGGACAAAGGAGTTGTCATTTGATTAACAAGGTCACATCATTAGTTGAATGATCTGATTGACATGACCCATTCCATTAGCATAGCACCCGATCGTTTAGTATGTTGCTGTTGCTTTTATCCATGACTTATACATGTTCCTTTGACTATGAGATTATGCAACTCCCGTTTGCCGGAGGAACACTTTGGGTGCTACCAAACGTCACAACGTAACTGGGTGATTATAAAGGAGTACTACAGGTGTCACCAAAGGTAGATGTTGGGTTGGCGTATTTCGAGATTAGGATTTGTCACTCCAATTGTGGGAGAGGTATCTCTGGGCCCTTTTGGTAATGCACATCACTTAAGCCTTGCAAGCATTGCAACTAATGAGTTAGTTGCGGGATGATGTATTACGGAACGAGTAAAGAGACTTGCCGGTAACGAGATTGAACTAGGTATTGGATACCGACGATCGAATCTCGGGCAAGTAACATACCGATGGACAAAGGGAACAACCTATGTTGTTATGCGGTCTGACCGATAAAGATCTTCGTAGAATATGTAGGAGCCAATATGGGCATCCAGGTCCCGCTATTGGTTATTGACCGGAGACGTGTCTCGGTCATGTCTACATTGTTCTCGAACCGTAGGGTCCGCACGCTTAAGGTTTCGATGACAGTTATATAATGAGTTTATGAGTTTTGATGTACCGAAGGAGTTCGGAGTCCCGGATGAGATCGGGGACATGACGAGGAGTCTCGAAATAGTCGAGACGTAAAGATCGATATATTGGACGACTATATTCGGACATCGGAAGGGTTCTGAGTGGTTCGGGTATTTTCGGAGGTACCGGGGAGTTACGGGAATACGAGGAAGAAGCAATGGGCCTTGATGGGCCTTAGTGGGAAGGACCAGGAGGTGGCGCGCGCCCCTCCCAAGCCCAGTCCGAATTGGACAAGGGGTTTGGGGCGCGGCCCCTCTCTCCCTTCCTTCCCCTCTTCCCCTCTTTCCCCCCTTGACCTAGTTGGACTAGGAAAGGTGGAATCCTACTCCCGGTGGGAGTAGGACTCCCCTTGGCGCGCCAAACATAGGGCCGGCCTCCTCCCTCCCTTGCTCCTTTATATACGGGGGCAAGGGGCACCCCATGAACACAGAAGTTGATCTTCGTGATCGTTCCTTAGCCGTGTGCGGTGCCCCCCTCCACCATATTCCACCTCGGTCATATTGTAGCGGTGCTTAGGCGAAGTACTGCGACAGTAGAACATCAAGATCGTCACCACGCCGTCGTGCTGACGGAACTCCTCCCCGACGCTTTGCTGGATTGGATCCCGGGGATCGTCATCGAGCTGAACGTGTGCCAAGAACTCGGAGGTGCCTGAGTAACGGTGCTTGGATCGGTCAGATCGTGAAGACGTACGACTACATCAACCGCGTTGATATAACGCTTCCGCTTTCGGTCTACGAGGGTACGTAGACAACACTCTCCCCTCTCGTTGCTATGCATCACCATGATCTTGCGTGTGCGTAGGAAAATTTTGAAATTACTACGTTCCCCATTAGTGGCATCCGAGCCTAGGTTTTTATGGTTTGATGTTATTTGCACGAGTAGAACACAAGTGAGTTGTGGACGATACAAGTCATACTGCCTACCAGCATGTCATATTTTGGGTCAGCGGTATTGTTGGATGAGACGACCCGGACCAACCTTACGCGTACGCTTACGCGAGACCGGTTCCCTCGACGTGCTTTGCACACAGATGGCTTGCGGGAGACTGTCTCACCAACTTTAGTTGAACCGAGTATGGCTACGCCCGGTCCTTGAGAAGGTTAAAACGGAGTCTATTTGACGAAGTATCGTTGTGGTTTTGATGCGTAGGTGAGATTAGTTCTTGCTTCAGCCCGTAGAAGCCACGTAAAATTTGCAACAAACAAAGTAGAGGACGTCTAACTTGTTTTTGCAGGGCATGTTGTGATGTGATATGGTCAAGACATGATGCTAAATTTTATTGTATGAGATGATCATGTTTTGTAACCGAGCTATCGGCAACCAGCAGGAGCCGTATGGTTGTCGCTTTATTGTATGCAATGCAATCGCCCTGTAATGCTTTACTTTATCACTAGCGGTAGCGATAGTCGTAGAAGCATAAGATTGGCGAGACGACAACGATGCTACGATGGAGATCAAGGTGTCGCGCCGGTGACGATGGTGATCATGACAGTGCTGCGGAGATGGAGATCACAAGCACAAGATGATGATGGCCATATCATATCACTTATATTGATTGCATGTGATGTTTATCTTTTATGCATCTTATCTTGCTTTGATTGACGGTAGCATTATAAGATGATCTCTCACTAATTATCAAGAAGTGTTCTCCCTGAGTATGCACCGTTGCGAAAGTTCTTCGTGCTGAGACACCACGTGATGATCGGGTGTGATAGGCTCTACGTTCAAATACAACGGGTGCAAAACAGTTGCACACACGGAATACTCAGGTTATACTTGACGAGCTATGCATATAAGATATGACCTCGGAACACGGAGACCGAAAGGTCGAGCGTGAATCATATAGTAGATATGATCAACATAATGATGTTCACCATTGAAAACTAATCCATTTCACGTGATGATCGGACATGGTTTAGTTGATTTGGATCACGTGATCACTTAGAGGATTAGAGAGATGTCTATCTAAGTGGGAGTTCTTAACTAATATGATTAATTGAACTTTAATTTATCATGAACTTAGTCCTAGTAGTATTAGCATATCTATGTTGTAGATCAATAGCTCGCGTTGTTGCTTCCCTATGTTTATTTTGATATGTTCCTAGAGAAAATTGTGTTGAAAGATGTTAGTAGCAATGATGCGGATTGGATCCGTGATCTGAGGTTTATCCTCATTGCTGCACAGAAGAATTATGTCCTTGATGCACCGCTAGGTGACGGACCTATTGCAGAAACAGATGCAGACGTTATGAACGTTTTGCTAGCTCAATATGATGACTACTTAATAGTTTAGTGCACCATGCTTAAACGGCTTAGAATCGGGACTTCAAAGACGTTTTGAACGTCATGGACCATATGAGATGTTCCAGGAGTTGAAGTTAATATTTCAAGCAAATACCCGAGTTGAGAGATATGAAGTCTCCAACAAGTTCTATAGCTAAAAGATGGAGGAGAATCGCTCAACTAGTGAGCATGTGCTCAGATTGTCTGGGTACTACAATCGCTTGAATCAAGTGGGAGTTAATCTTCCAGATAAGATAGTGATTGACAGAATTCTCTAGTCACCATCACCAAGTTAGTAGAACTTCGTGATGAACTATAATATGCAAGGGATGACGAAAGTAATTCCCAAGCTCTTCGTGATGCTGAAATCAACGAAGGTAGAAATCAAGAAAAACATCAAGTGTTGATGGTTGACAAGATCACTAGTTTCAAGAAAAGGGCAAAGGGAAGAAGAAGGGGAACTTCAAGAAAAACAGCAATCAAGTTGCTACTTAAGTGAAGAAGCCCAAGTCTGGTCCTAAGCCTGAGACTAAGTGCTTCTACTGCAAAGGGACTGGTCACTGGAAGCGGAACTACCCCAAGTGATTGGCGGATAAGAAGGATGGCAAAGTAAACATAAGTATATTTGATATACATGTTATTGATGTGTACTTTACTAGTGTTTATAGGAACCCCTCGATATTTGATACTAGTTCAGTTGCTAAGAGTAGTAACTCGAAACAGGAGTTGCAGAATAAACAGAAACTAGTTAAGGGTGAAGTGACGATGTGTGTTGGAAGTAGTTCCAAGATTGATATGATCATCATCGCACACTTCCCTATACTTTTGAGATTAGTGTTGAACCTAAATAAGTGTTATTTAAGTATTTGCGTTGAGCATAAATATGATTCGATCATGTTTATTGCAATACGATTATTCATTTAAGTTAGAGAACAATTGTTGTTCTGTTTACATGAATAAAACCTTCAATGGTCATACACACCAACAAAAATGGTTTGTTGGATCTCGATCGTAGTAATACACATATTCATAATATTGAAACCAAAAGATGCAAAGTTAATAATGATAGTGCAACTTATTTGTGGCACTGCCGTTTAAGTCATATTGGTGTAAAGCGCAAGAAGAAACTCCATGCTGATGGGATTTTAGAATCACTTGATTATGAATCACTTGATCCTTGCGAACCATGCCTCTTGGGCAAGATGACTAAAACACCGTTCTACGGAACAATGAAGCAAGCAACAGATTTGTTGGAAATCATACATACTAATGTATGTGGTCCAATGAATATTAAGGCTTGCAGCAGGTATCATTATTTTCTGACCTTCACAGATGATTTGAGCAGATATGGGTATATCTACTTGATGAAACATAAGTCTGAAACATTTGAAAAGTTCAAAAGGATTTCAGAGTGAAGTGAAAAATCATCGTGACAAGAAAATAAGGTTTCTACGATATGATCGCAGAGGTAAAACATTTGAGTTACGAGTTTGGCCTTCAGTTAAACAATGTGAAATAGTTTCACTACTCACGCCACCTGGAACACCACAGCATAATGGTGTGTCCGAACGTCATAACCGTACTTTATTGATATAGTGCAATCTATGATGTTTCTTACCGATTTACCACTATCGTTTTGGGGTTATGCATTAGAGACAGCTGCATTCACGTTAAATAGGGCACCATCTAAATCCGTTGAGACGACACTATATGAACTGTGGTTTAGCAAGAAACCAAAGTTGTCGTTTCTTAAAGTTTGGGGTTGTGATGCTTATGTGAAAAAAGTTTCATCCTGATAAGCTCAAAACCCAAATCGGAGAAATATGTCTTCATAGGATACCCAAAGGAGACAGTTGGGTACACCTTCTATCACAGATCCAAAGGCAAGACATTCGTTGCTAAGAATGGATCCTTTCTAGAGAAGGAGTTTCTCTCGAAAGAAGTGAGTGGGAGGAAAGTAGAACTTGATGAGGTAACTGTACCTATTCCCTTGTTGGAAACCAGTACATCACAGGAACCAGTTTCTGTGACGTCAAAACCAACTAGTGAGGAGGTTGATGATGATGATCATAGAACTACAGAACAAGTTACTACAGAACCTCGTAGATCAACCAGAGTAAGATCCACACCAGAGTGGTACGGCAATCCTGTTTTGGAAGTCATGCTACTAGATCATGATGAACCTACGAACTATGAAGAAGCGATGGTGAGCCCAGATTCCGCAAAATGGCTTAAAGCCATGAAATCTGAGATGGGGTCCATGTATGAGAACAAAGTATGGACTTTGATGGATTTGCCCGATGATCGGCAAGCCATAGAAAATAAATGGATCTTCAAGAGGAAGACAGAAGCTGATAGTAGTGTTACTATCTACAAAGCTAGAATTGTCGCAAAAGGTTTTCGACAAGTTCAAGGTGTTGACTATGATGAGAGTTTCTCACTCGTATCCATGCTTAAGTCTGTCCGAATCATGTTAGCAATTGCCGCATTTTATGAAATCTGGCAAACGGATAAAACAAAACTGCATACCTTAATGGATTTATTAAAGAAGAGTTGTATATGATGCAACCAGAAGGTTTTGTCAATCCTAAAGGTGCTAACAAAATGTGCAAGCTCCAGCGATCCATCTATGGACTGGTGCAAGCATCTCGGAGTTGGAATATACGCTTTGATGAGTTGATCAAAGCATATAGTTTTATACAGACTTGCGGTGAAGCCTGTATTTACAAGAAAGTGAGTGGGAGCACTACATCATTTCTGATAAGTATATGTAAATGACATATTGTTGATCGGAAATAATGTAGAATTATTCTGCAAAGCATAAAGGAGTGTTTTAAAGAAGTTTTTCAAAGAAGGACCTCGGTAAAGCTGCTTACATATTGAGCATCAAGATCTATAGAGATAGATCAAGACGCTTGATAAGTTTTCAATGAGTGCATGCCTTGACAAGATTTTGAAGTAGTTCAAAATGGAACAGTCAAAGAAAGAGTTCTTTCCTGTGTTACAAGGTATGAAGTTGAGTAAAGACTCAAAACTCGACCACGGCAGAAGATAGAAAGAGAATGAAAGTCATTCCCTATGCCTTGGCCATAGGTTCTATAAAGTATGCCATGCTGTGTACCAGATCTATTGTATACCCTACACTAAGTTAAGCAAGGGAGAACAATGGTGACCTAGGAGTAGATCACTGGACAGCGGTCAAAGTTATCCTTAGTGGAATAAGGATATGTTTCTCGATTATGGAGGTGACAAAAGGTTCGACGTAAAGGGTTACATCGATGCAAAGTTTTGACACCGATCTGGATGACTCTAAGTCTCGATCTAGATACATATTGAAAGTGGGAGCAATTAGCTAGAGTAGCTCCGTGCAGAGCATTGTAGACATAGAAAATTGCAAAATACATAACGGATCTGAATGTGGCAGACCCGTTGACTAAACTTCTCTCACAAGCAAAACATGATCACACCGTAGTACTCTTTGGGTGTTAATCACATAGCGATGTGAAATAGATTACTGAATCTAGCAAACCCTTTGGATGTTGGTCACATGGCGATGTGAACTATGGGTGTTAATCACATGATGATGTGAACTATCGAGTTAATCACATGGTGATGTGAGTTAATCACATGGTGATGTGACCTAGATTATTGACTCTAGTGCAAGTGGGAGACTGAAGGAAATATGCCCTAGAGGCAATAATAAAGTTATTATTTATTTCCTTACATATCATGATAAATGTTTATTGTTCATGCTAGAATTGTATTAACTGGAAACATAATACATGTGTGGATACATAGACAAACAGAGTGTCACTAGTATGCCTCTACTTGACTAGCTTGTTAATCAAAGATGGTTAAGTTTCCTAACCATGGACAAAGGAGTTGTCATTTGATTAACAAGGTCACATCATTAGTTGAATGATCTGATTGACATGACCCATTCCATTAGCATAGCACCCGATCGTTTAGTATATTGCTGTTGCTTTTATCCATGACTTATACATGTTCCTTTGACTATGAGATTATGCAACTCCCGTTTGCCGGAGGAACACTTTGGGTGCTACCAAACGTCACAACGTAACTGGGTGATTATAAAGGAGTACTACAGGTGTCACCAAAGGTAGATATTGGGTTGGCGTATTTCGAGATTAGGATTTGTCACTCCAATTGTGGGAGAGGTATCTCTGGGCCCTCTCGGTAATGCACATCAGTTAAGCCTTGCAAGCATTGCAACTAATGAGTTAGTTGCGGGATGATGTATTACGGAACGAGTAAAGAGACTTGCCGGTAACGAGATTGAACTAGGTATCGGATACCGACGATCGAATCTCGGGCAAGTAACATACCGATGGACAAAGGGGACAACGTATGTTGTTATGCGGTCTGACCGATAAAGATCTTCGTAGAATATGTAGGAGCCAATATGGGCATCCAGGTCCCGCTATTGGTTATTGACCGGAGACGTGTCTCGGTCATGTCCACATTGTTCTCGAACCGTAGGGTCCGCACGCTTAAGGTTTCGATGACAGTTATATAATGAGTTTATGAGTTTTGATGTACCGAAGGAGTTCGGAGTCCCTGATGAGATCGGGGACATGACGAGGAGTCTCGAAATGGTCGAGACGTAAAGATCGATATATTGGACGACTATATTCGGACATCGGAAGGGTTCTGAGTGGTTCGGGTATTTTCGGAGGTACCGGGGAGTTACGGGAATACGAGGAAGAAGCAATGGGCCTTGATGGGCCTTAGTGGGAAGGACCAGGAGGTGGCGCGCGCCCCTCCCAAGCCCAGTCCGAATTGGGCAAGGGGTTTGGGGCGCGGCCCCTCTCTCCCTTCCTTCCCCTCTTTCCCCCCTTGACCTAGTTGGACTAGGAAAGGTGGAATCCTACTCCCGGTGGGAGTAGGACTCCCCTTGGCGCGCCAAACATAGGGCCGGCCTCCTCCCTCCCTTGCTCCTTTATATACGGGGGCAGGGGCACCCCATGAACACAGAAGTTGATCTTCGTGATCGTTCCTTAGCCGTGTGCGGTGCCCCCTTCCACCATATTCCACCTCGGTCATATTGTAGCGGTGCTTAGGCGAAGCCCTGCGACAGTAGAACATCAAGATCGTCACCACGCCGTCGTGATGACGGAACTCCTCCCCGACGCTTTGCTGGATTGGAGCCCGGGGATCGTCATCGAGCTGAATGTGTGCCAAGAACTCGGAGGTGCTGGAGTAACGGTGCTTGGATCGGTCGGATCGTGAAGACGTACGACTACATCAACCGCGTTGATATAACGCTTCCGCTTTCGGTCTACGAGGGTACGTAGACAACACTCTCCCCTCTCGTTGCTATGCATCACCATGATCTTGCGTGTGCGTAGGAAAATTTTGAAATTACTACGTTCCCCATCAACGCCCTCCAGAAGGCAGCTCCGGAGTCTGCGAGGGACAAGGGCGAACCAGCCTACCGTTGGACGCGCGTACGATTTAATCACTGCAGATACATCATATACAAGTTCATACATGAGGGGCTCCCCCTCCCAAAATGCTCTCACAACCGTCGGGCCAAACGCCTGAGTTCTATCTATGCAGGGTAAAAAGGCGAGGATAGCGCATGGTCAATCTAACAAATCCCCCAATGCTTCCTCGGAGGCGCCTCCCGAGCTGTCGCTAGCGTCGCTGAACTCATCTTCGTTGCCTGCGCCCCCGTCAGCGGCATTGGGGTCTTCCACCACGCCACCTTCGTCAGCGCCCACGATCACGCCGTCGTCGTCCAAAGTGAAGGCCCGGACGAGCGCATCTACGTTGCTCTCCACCCATTCAGCCAGGTCGCCTCGAATAGCTTGGGGAACTGGGGCGATGGCGGCGTCGAAGTCGAAGTGGGGATCCATGTTTCGGAAATGGCTGAAGACGCGGGAGAAGGCATGCCCGAGCAGGGCGCGGCTCCTCTCCTCCACCAACCTATCGGCTCTGGCCGACCGTGCCTCCAGCTGTGTCACCACGATGGTGAAGAACTGCAGGTTGCCACCGTAGTTAATCGTGTGCGGATCGCCCACGGCAGCCTCACAGATGTTGCCCAGGGCAATGTTGGCCCTATCACGGAGCTTGGTGAGCATGGGGCCATGCTGGTACTCCAGGACTTGCCGCTAGCGTATCTCGTCGGCATTCTGACGCTCGATGGCCACGGCCTCTTCCACACGCTGGCGTAGGCGGAGCACCTCGGCCTGGGAGGAGGCCAGCTCTTTCTGCGCTGCCTCAAGGGAGACCCGGGAGGCGTCCACTCGTCGCGTCGCCACATCCCGCTGGGCCCTCAAGGCGGCGGTTCTGCCCTCGGCTTCGACTCGGATCATCCCCAGCTTCCCCTCGAACTCGCGCTCGAGGCCTTGGTGTGCTGTCGCCACCCGACGGCAAACCTCCTCCAGGACACGCGCTTCCCGCGCGGCGACATCGTTTTCCGCCTGCGTCACCAGGCGCTCCCTCATCTTCAGCTGCTTGAGCTCACGAGCGCGTTCGGCGGCCTCCAGCACCAACGCTTCCTCGCGCTTCCGAAGCTCAGCCAGGTCGCCAGAAGCCACCTCCATCGATGCAAGGGCTGCCTCGCGCAGCTCAGCTTGCTCCTCCAGCGAGCGGCACCAGGCCAAGAGCTCCCGAGCCTGTTCTTCTGCTGCTCCTCGCTGACGGTCGGCTCCTCGGGCCTCCTGCATGGCCTGAGACTGAGCCGCCCGAGAAGCCTCCAGCGACGCCTTCGCCTCTTCATCGTCAAGGACGTGCTGACGATGCGCAAGGGCAGCGGCTGCCTCCAGCTCGCGCCGCTCGATAGCCAGGCGCAAGCCCTCAGCTTCCAGGCGCGCGTCTTCCTCAGCAAGCTCCTACCCAAGCAGGTCTACGGCGCCACTCGCCCTCCGGAGGAATTCGTGGCGACGGGCGCGACGCTCCCGAGCACGCTCAAGCACGTCTGCCGCGCCACCATCCGCCCCAAGCAGGCGTCGAGGACCTCGGATCATCGCTTCGGCCCCGGGCAGGGGGTTGGGGGCTGGCGCCTTCTCGACGGACGGCCGCGCCGCATCAGAAGCCCAACTTGAGTCCAACCTGGCCTCAGGAGAAGGGCCACGGAGGTGCCTCAGCCGGTCGCAGCCCGCGACCAAACGGGGAGCCCACGGCAGGCTGCCTATGTCGAGGGAAGGCCCGCTGAAGGAGATTGCAGGGGCGGGAGCGTCACCGCGCGCTACGCGGCGGTCCGCGCCGTCAACTGCCCAAACCACCAGGGCAGTGCCGCTCGAGACACCCAGGGGCGGTGGAGGAGACGGAGTCAAGGAGGGCGCCGGCCCGACCACTTCATCGAGCTCAGCAGGCAGAGGCCTGCAGGGCAAGGATCAGCGGATGCGGCAAGCAGGATAAGGAATAGAAAAGGAGAAGACTTACTCATCGACAGCGAAGTACTTCCGGCGCTTCAGCAAGCGGGAGGGGAGGTCGTCGCCCAAGGCCTCCCTTTTTCTCCGGAGGGCCTCAAAGTCCACACGGAAACGGCCCAGGAGAGATGCACAGGAACCAGCCTGCGAAGAGGACGGAGCGCCAAGGCCACTCGCGTCAAGGGTGCATGCCTGGAACGTACGGGCAGTTGCCTCGTCAGAGATCCCGGCCGGGGGCTCACGAGCCTCGGCCTCAAGCACCGGAAGCGGCGGCGCCTCACCCGTGGCCTCGGGAGCGCGGACCTCGTGAGCTGCCCCGTCAGGAGCATCGCTAGGTACGGTCACATCGCCCGCGGCTCCCTCGACCCCCGTTGTCTCCTGCCTCCCTGCGCCACCACTCGAGGAGGATTCACCCAGGCCGACCGAAAGGGAAATCACCACCACAGGGTTCTCGCGAGGCCCCTGGAGGCCGACAGGGCGTAACCCCCACTCGTCGAAAGAGGGCATCTGCCTCACGAAGTCATCCCTGTTGTGGCAGAGGTACAACAAGGCTCCCCCCTGCCGGACACCCCCGGGGTTGGGATCGCCTGTCAGGATCAAGAGCACCCTCCTCAGCACCTCGGGCGTCAGGTCTTCTCCCTGAAGCCTCATGCGGTCACCATGCCCGCTGAAGGCCCACATTCTACAAGAATGGCGTTGGAGAGGGGCAATGCGATGCAATAGGAACTCCTTCATCACTTTGGGCGCCGTTACGCCAAGCTTCTTCAAGGACATGAAGCGATGCCAGACGAAGGCGAGCCGGGGACTTACAAGCGTCTCCTGGCCCCAGCCTGAATTAGGCACAGCAGGCGATGTCGGCTTCGCGAGCCGGGGGCTGGGCACCCCGACATCAATGTACAACCACCGCTCGCGGAACTCGGCTGAAGGCGGAGGGAGGTTGAAGTCGATACCAGAGGCAGCGGTCTGGGACGAAGCTACGAAGCTCATGCATGCCGAGCATTGCATGGGGTCGACAAGATGCAAGGAGAAGAAGTGGCGCAGCAGGGCAACAGAAGGAGGGATGCCCACCATGGCCTCACAAACAAAAGCGAGGACAAAAAGAAGAGCTATAGACTCAGGACCCATATGCATCATGTGGATCTGATAATGATCAAGGACAGCGTTGAAGAAATCGGAGAAGGGAGGCACCAAACCCGCCCACAAGGCGTCGGCAAAGTAATGGACCTCGGTGATTATCCTGTCAGTAGGAAGGTAACACGTAGGCCACGCCGTCGTCCTCCCACACTCGTTGAAGGCGGTGGCCAGAGCCGTATTGAGCTTGTCTAGGCACTCCAGGTTGAGTATGATTGAGCGCCCGACGGCAGGCGCCACCAGCGGCAGCGGGCGAGATGGAGCCGCAGGCTTCCTCCCCTTCCCTTTCTTTGGAGCCATGGCGGCGGGCGGACAAGAGGAGATGCGAGATGGGATTGGAAGCAAGGGTCTGAGTTCGAAGGGGGGAAGAGCAGGAGACGCTCAGGCAACAGGGAGAAGGACGGTTGTGTACAACTGCGGGGCAACCTAGCGCGGCGCAGAATAAGGGGGCGTGGGTAAACAGTGCCGCCCACGTCCAATCAACCGCCACGCGGCGCCCGAGGCCGCAGGCTGTTAGGGCCCGCGGCGCTTCGCCCTTGCCCTTTCGCCTCTCGGCACGGCCAAGTCCATGCGCACCTTGGGCCCGGGGGCTACTGTCGGCGTTCTGGGAACGGGGGTCCCCAGACTTGCCTGCCTGCAGCCTGCGGCGTGGCTCGAGTGGGGGCCCAACGTAGCCCATCTTCATCAACACAAAGCTCAAGACCCTCGCGAGGGGCCAAGCCTCGCGAGGCGGACGACACGGCGCTTCCTCCGGCACGGCCTCCTTAGGCTGGCTCGCGAGGAGGCGGAGAGATCAAGGTGGGGTACCTCACGAGGTGCCCATGACGCAAGCCATGACGATCAAAGGTGCCAGGCGGGCGCCAGCCCGCGCAGCATCCTCCCTTTCCTCTTTGGTGCAAAGGGGGCAAGCGCAGGCGAGAGGATCAGGCAAAGGCATCCATTTCGGTGCAACGAGACCAAGACCAGCTCCACAACAAGGAGGAAGTCACTGTGGAGCCCAAGCCGGTGTCATCACCAGAGCCTTTGGCAGGCGAAGACCAACTTTAGTCAGGATAAGTGTACCCGATGTTCCCCTTCAAATTGGCCAATTGTTGGCGCCCTTCCCGCTCAATATTTGGGAAGAGGCCCAGAGCCTTTGCCTATATATAGGACTAGCCACCCCCAGGGAGGAGGGACCGGAGGGCACATCTAGAGCAAGGAGAGAGAGAGAGAGAGAAGGAGAAGGGCGACCAAACTCCCCCTAGCAGTTCATCCCCTAGCCAAGAACAGGCCCTCGCGAGGCCGTTCACCTGTACCATTCTTCCTCATCAGCCCAAGGGGCAATCCACCCGTCATAAACTAGAGTAGGGTATTACACCACAACGGTGGCCCGAACTAGTATAAATCTTGTGTCTCTTGTGTTTCTCCTGCATATCCTTACGAGACGGAGAGGTAGAGGGCTCAATCTCCTCGCGCACCCCAGAGTTCGAACCATAAGGGTCTGCCGGAACCCGTGATCCGACAGTGATCACTTAGAAGATTAGAGGGATGTTTTTCTAAGTGGGAGTTCTTAAGTAATATGATTAATTGAACTTTAATTTATCATGAACTTAGTCCTCGTAGTATTAGCATATCTATGTTGTAGATCAATAGCTCGCGTTTATCTCCCCTGTTTTATTTTTGATATGTTCCTAGAGAAAAATAAGTTGAAATATGTTAGTAGCAATGATGCGGATTGGATCTGTGATCTGAGGTTTATCCTCATTGCTGCACAGAAGAATTATGTCCTTGATGCACCGCTAGGTGACAAACCTATTGCAGGAGCAGGTGTAGACGCTATGAATGTTTGGCTAGCTCAATGTGATGACTACTTGATAGTTTAGTGCACCATTCTTAACGGCTTAGAATCGGGACTTCAAAAACGTTTTGAAACGTCATGGACCATATGAGATGTTCCAAGAGTTGAAGTTAATATTTCAAGAAAATACCCGAGTTGAGAGATATGAAGTCTCCAACAAGTTCTATAGCCAAAAGATGGAGGAGAATAGCTCAAGCAGTGAGCATGTGCTCAGATTGTCTGGGTACTACAATCGCTTGAATCAAGTGGGAGTTAATCTTCCAAATAAAATAGTGATTGACATAATTCTCTAGTCACCATCACCAAGTTAGTAGAACTTCGTGATGAACTATAATATGCAAGGGATAACAGAAACAATTCCCAAGCTCTTCGTGATGCTGAAATCGACGAAGGTAGAAATCAAGAAAAACATCAAGTGTTGATGGTTGACGAGACCACTAGTTTCAAGAGAAGGGCAAAGGGAAGAAGCGGAACTTCAAGAAGAACGACAGGCAAGTTGCTTCTCAAGTGAAGAAGCCCAAGTCTGGTCCTAAGCCTGAGACTAAGTGCGTCTACTGCAAAGGGACTGGTCACTGGAAGTGGAACTGCCCCAAGTATTTGGCGGATAAGAAGGATGGCAAAGTGAACAAAGGTATATTGGATATACATGTTATTGATGTGTATTTTACTAGTGTTTATAGCAACCCATCGGCATTTGATACTGGTTCAGTTGCTAAGAGTAGTAAGTCAAAACGGGAGTTGCAGAATAAACAGAAACTAGTAAAAGGCAAGGTGATGATGTGTGTTGGAAGTAGTTCCAAGATTGATATGATCATCATCGCACACTCCCTATACTTTCGGTATTAGTGTTGAAACTAAATAAGTGTTATTTGGTGTTTGCGTTGAGCATGAATATGATTTGATCATGTTTGTTGCAATACGGTTACTCATTTAAATTAGAGAATAATTGTTGTTCTATTTACATGAATAAAACCTTCTATGGTCATACACCCAATAAAATTGTTTGTTGGATCTCGATCGTAGTGATACCCATATTCATAATATTGAAGCCAAAAGATGCAAAGTTAATAATGATAGTGCAACTTATTTGTGGCACTGCCGTTTAGGTCATATTGGTGTAAAGCGCATGAAGAAACTCCATGCTGATGGGCTTTTAGAATCACTTGATGCTTGCGAACCGTGCCTTATGGGCAAGATGACTAAAAACGCCGTTCTCTGGAACAATGGAGCAAGCAACAAATTTGTTGGAAATCATACGTATTGATGTATGTGGTCCGATGAATATTGAGGCTCGCAGCGGGTATCATTATTTTCTAACATTCACAGATGATTTGAGCAGATATGGGTATATCTACTTAATGAAACAGAAGTCTGAAACATTTGAAAAGTTCATATAATTTCAGAGTGAAGTGGAGAATCATTGTAACAAGAAAATAAAGTTTTTCTGCGATTTGATCGCGAAGACGAATATTTGAGTTACGAGTTTGACCTTCAATTAAAACAAAGTGGAATAGTTTCACAAACTCATGCCACCTGTAACACCATAGCATAATGGTGTGTCCGAACATCGTAACCGTACTTTATTTGATATGGTGCGATCTATGATGTCTCTTACCGATTTACCACTATTGTTTTGGGGTTATGCATTAGAGACAACTGCATTCACGTTAAAAAGGGCACCATCTAAATCCGTTGATACGACACCGTATGAAGTGTGGTTTGGCAAGAAACCAAAGTTGTTGTTTCTAAAAGTTTGGCGTTGTGATGCTTATATGAAAAGGTTTCATCCTGATAAGCTCAAACCCAAATCAGAGTTATGTCTTCATAGGATACCCAAAGGAGACTGTTGGGTACACCTTCTATCACAGATCCAAAGGCAAGATTTTTGTTGCTAAGAATGGATCCTTTCTGGAGAAGGAATTTCTCTACAAAGAAGTGAGTGGGAGGAAAGTAGAACTTGATGAGGTAACTATACCTGCTCCCTTATTGGAAAGTAGTTTATCACAGAAATCTGTTCCTGTGACTACTACACCAATTAGTGAGGAAGCTAATGATGATGATCATGTAACTTCAGATCAAGTTACTACTGAACCTCCTAGGTAAACCAGAATGAGATCTGCACCAGAGTGGTACAGTAATCCTGTTCTGGAGGTCATGTTACTTGACCATGACGAACCTACGAACTATGAGGAAGCGATGATGAGCCCAGATTCCGCAAAATGGCTTGAGGTCATGAAATCTGAGATGGGATCCATGTATGAGAACCAAGTATAGACTTTGATTGACTTGCCCGATGATCGGCGAGCCATAGAAAATAAATGGATCTTCAAGAAGAAGACGGACGCTGATAGTAGTGTTACTATCTACAAAGCTAGAATTGTCGCAAAAGGTTTTCTACAAGTTCAAGGTGTTGACTACGATGAGAGTTTCTCACTCGTATCTATGCTTAAGTCTGTCCGAATCATGTTAGCAATTGCCACATTTTATGAAATCTGGCAAATGGATAAACAAAACTGCATTCCTTAATGGATTTATTAAAGAAGAGTTGTATATGATGCAACCAGAAAGTTTTTGTCGATCCTAAAGGTGTTAACAAAATATGCAAGCTACAGCGATCCATCTATGGACTGGTGCAAGCATCTCAGAGTTGGAATATACGCTTTGATAAGTTGATCAAAGCATATATTTTTATACAGACTTGCGGTGAAGCCTGTATTTACAAGAAAGTGAGTGGGAGCACTACAACATTTCTGATAAGTACATGTGAATGACATATTGTTGATCGGAAATAATGTAGTATTATTCTACAAAGCATAAAGGAGTGTTTGAAAGGAGTTTTTCAAAGAAAGACCTTGGTGAAGCTGCTTACATATTGAGCATCAAGATCTAGAGAGATAGATCAAGCCTCTTGATAAGTTTTTCAATGAGTACATACCTTGACAAGATTTTGAAGTAGTTCAAAATGTAACAGTCAAAGAAAGAGTTCTTGCCTGTGTTACAAGGTGTGAAATTGAGTAAGACTCAAAGCCGGACCATGGAAGAAAATAGAAAGAGAATGAAAGTCATTCCCTAGGCTTTGGCTATAGGTTCTATAAGGTATGCCATGCTGTGTACTAGATCTATTGTATACCCTACACTGATTTTGGCAAGGGAGTACAATAGTGATCTAGGAGTAGATCACTGGACAGCAGTCAAAATTATCCTTAGTGGAATAAGGATATGTTTCTCGATTATGGAGGTGACAAAAGGTTCGTCGTAAATGATTACGTCGATGCAAGTTTTGACACTGATCCAAATGACTCTAAGTCTCAGTTTGGATACATATTGAAAGTGGGAGCAATTAGCTAGAGTACTCCATGCAGAGCATTGTTGACATAGAAATTTGCAAAATACTTACGGATCTGAACGTGACAGACCCGTTGACTAAAATTATCTCACAAGCAAAACATGATCACATCTTAGTACTCTTTGGGTGTTAATCACATAGCGATGTGAACTAGATTATAGACTCTAGTAAACCCTTTGGGTGTTGATCACATATCGATGTGAACTATGGGTGTTAACCACATAAAGATGTGAACTATTGATGTTAAATCACATGGCGATGTGAACTAGATTATTGACTCTAGTGCAAGTGGGAGACTAAAGGAAATATGCCCTAGAGGCAATAATAAAGTTATTATTTATTTCCTTATTTCATGATAAATGTTTATTATTCATGCTAGAATTGTATTAACCGGAAACTTGATACATGTGTGAATACACAAACAAACTAAGTGTCACTAGTATGCCTCTACTTGACTAGCTCGTTTAATCAATGATGGTTAAGTTTGCTAGCCATAGAAATGAGTTGTCATTTGATTAACGGGATCACATCATTAGGAGAATGATGTGATTGACTTGACCCATTCTGTTAGCTTAGCACTTGATCGTTTAGTATGTTGCTATTGCTTTCTTCATGACTTATACATGTTCCTATGACTATGAGATTATGCAACTCCCGTTTACCGGAGGAACACTTTGTGTGCTACCAAACGTCACAACATAACTAGGTGATTATAAAGGTGCTCTACAGGTGTCTCCAAAGGTACTTGTTTTGTTGGCGTATTTCGAGATTAGGATTTGTCACTCCGATTGTCGGAGAGGTATCTCTGGGCCCACTCGATAATGCACATCACTATAAGCCTTGCAAGCACTGCAACTAATGAGTTAGTTGCGGGATGATGTATTACGGAACGAGTAAAGAGACGTGCCAGTAACGAGATTAAACTAGGTATTGAGATACCGACGATCGAATCTCGGGCAAGTAACATACCGATGACAAAGGGAGCAACGTATGTTGTTATGCGGTCTGACCGATAAAGATCTTCATAGAATATGTAGGAGCCAATATGGGCATCCAGGTCCCGCTATTGGTTATTGACAAGAGAGGTGTCTCGGTCATGTCTACATAGTTCTCGAACCCGTAGGGTCCGCACGCTTAACGTTCGTTGAAGATATAGTACTATGAGTTATGTATGTTGGTGACCGAATGTTGTTCGGAGTTTTAGATGAGATCACGGATATGACGAGGAACTCCGGAGTGGTCCGAAAGTAAAGATTGATATGTGGATAATAGTGTTTGATCTCCAGAAGGGTTCTGGAATCCATCGGAAGGGGTTCCGGATGTTTCCCGAAATGTTTGGGCACGAGAACACTTTATCTGGGCCAAAGGGGAAAGCCCACAAGGTTTTTGGAAAGCGCAAAAGGAAGTTTTGCGGAGTCCAGGGGCCAGACACCAGGGTCCCTGGCATCTGGGTCCAGATGCCGGGAACCCTGGCGTCTGGCCCTGGAGTCCGAGAAGGACTCTTGCCTTTCGGGTGAAACCGACTTTGTGGAGGCTTTTACTACAAGTTTCGACCCCAAGGCTCAACATATAAATAGAGGGGTAGGGCTAGCACCCAAGACACACCAAGAAACACCAAGCCGTGTGCCGGCAACCCCGTCTCCTCTAGTTTATCCTCCATCATAGTTTTCGCAGTGCTTAGGCGAAGCCTTGCGAAGATTGTTCTTCACCAACACCGTCACCACGCCGTCCTGCTGCCAGAACTCATCTACTACTTCGCCCCTCTTGCTGGATCGAGAAGGCGAGGACGTCACCGATCCGAACGTGTGCAGAACTCGGAGGAGCCATGCATTTGGTACTTGGATCGGTCGGATCATGAAGACGTACAACTATATCAACCGCGTTGATATAACGCTTCCGCTTTGGGTCTACGAGGGTACGTTGACAACACTCTCCCCTCTCGTTGCTATGCATCACCATGATCTTGCGTGTGCGTAGGAAATTTTTGAAATTACTACGTTCCCCAACAAATTTCTCAGGCCTAGAATCATATTCATCTCCAAAGGCCACCTCTAGCTCAATCTAGCCAACTGGGTATGCCAACTTACCAGACACCACTCCATGGAAAACGGTGTTGGACGTCTTCAAATTTTTGTCAGTCAATCCCATACGTCGAAAGGTCTCATAATAGAGGATGTTGACGCTGCTACCTCCATCCATGAGTACCTTAGTGAATTTATATCCACCAACTTGAGGTGCTACCACCAAGGCTAACTGACCCGGATTGTCAACCCGGGGAGGGTGATCTTCCCTGCTCCACACAATAGGCTGCTCTGACCACCTCAAATAACGGGGAACCGCCGGCTCAACAGCGTTCACAGCTCTTTTATGTATCTTCTGGTCTCGCTTGCATAAGCTAGTGGTGAACACATGATACTGTCCACTATTCATCTGCTTTGGATTGCTTTCATAACCCGACTGCTGCTGCTGCGGGCCTCCCTGACCAGACTGCTGTTGATTATAACCGCCTTGATTTCCCTGAGAGCCGGAATTTGAACCGCCACCCGGGCCATAAAAACCGCCGGCACCTGAGCCGCCACCCGACCCATGATTGCCGTCGAACGTGTTGGAATTCTTGAAAGCCTTCATGATCGCGCAATCCTTCCATAAGTGAGTGGCCGGCCTTTCCCGGTTGCCGTGCCTCGGACAGGGTTCATTGAGTAGTTTCTCAAGAGATGGACCTGACCCGCCAAATCGAGGGGGCGGCCTCCCCTTGCGTCTCTGATTGTTACCCTGTGCATTAGCGTTGGCCACAAACTCCGGGTTGCCATCTGCCTTATGCTTATTGCCTCCTTAATTCGTCGGGTTATGCTGTTGACCCTTTCCATTTTCGTTCTTCTTTCCCTTCCCTGTCTTTTCCTCATCAGACGCGGGATCCTTGGTACTATCAGAATTGGCGTATTGGACTAGAGCTGCCATCAGCTGTCCCATATCATTACAATCACACTTGAGGTGCCCCAGCTTTTGTCTTAGCGGTTCAATTCGGCAATTTTTCTCCAACATTAAGACTGCATAGCCGGCATCCATCTTGTCAGACGAATGTATTATCTCCTTGACCCGGCGCACCCAATTAGTGGTAGATTCACCCTCCTCTTGCTTACAATTAGTTAAGTCCACAATTGACATAGATTGTTTGCAAGTGTCTTTGAAGTTCTGAATGAACCGGGCCTTTAACTCCGCCCATGAGCTAATGGAATTAGGCGGCAGGCCCTTTAACCAAGTCCGGGCCGTTCCATCCAACATCATGGTGAAATACTTAGCCATTGCCACGTCGCTGACCTCCAACAGCTCCATGGCCATCTCATAGCTTTCGATCCACGCCCCGAGCTGTAAGTCAGCCGTGTAATTTGGCACCTTTCGGGGTCCCTTGAAATCCTTAGGCAGACGCACATTACGTAAAGCCGACACCAAACAAGGAACACCGCCGGTTCTGGTGGCTACTCCTGCCTCAACAGAAGTCGTTGGATAATCCGGAAAGGCTTGATGAGTCGTCTGCTGAGCCACCAGTTGAGCCGCCCGCTCGTCCTCCTGACGTATCCGGTCCTGCACCGGGTTATAACCGCCGGGCTGGTTACGACGCTGGGCGTTGCTTGACAAAGCCTCCGACTCCATGTGCCTGCTATAACTCGGACTCTGGCTTGGGCAAGGAGTCGAATGAATCATGTCTCGACTATAGGAATAAGCCTCTTGCTGAGCCAGAGCCATCTGGACGATTTCTCTGATCCTTCACGTCTCCACCGCTGTTGGATCGTCGCCGTCCACTGGGAGAGCTGCGAAATGTGCCGATGCTACGATCAGGTTCTCCATGGGGTTAGAAAAGTGACCCAGTGGTGTTGGTACGTAGCGGAGCGGGGCCATATTCACATGAGGAGGTGCCATCACCCGAGGCTGAACCGGTCCCCCTGCTCCGGATGTTACGAACTGGTTTGCTTCTGGCGGGTTACTAGGGCTGGCTCCGGGTGTGGAAAAAAGGTTCTGAGGATCATAAACCGGAGGCAAACGGGATTGAGTTTTCTGGTGTCTCCTCCTCATCACCTCGTTAGACGCGTTCAGGCTCATCGTAAGCTGGAAAGCCTCTGACTAGAGCTGTTGCGCCCGTGCATCCAAAGCTGCCCGTTCTGTGGCCAACCTGGTGTCCTCAGCTGCTAAGGCCTTCTTGGCCCGAGCTATTTCCTCATGTACCCGTGCCACCTCTGCATCGTGCTCATCTTGACTTGTAGGAATAACTGTGGCGGTTAACAGGGCCGTCAGCTTGTCCATGAGGTCAATCAACACCTGAGCCGGCAGGCGCGCAGGGCCTCCTACCCTGGCAGCTCCTGACCCAAACGTTATTGCTGCCGCAGCCGTAGAGTTTTGGCCGGGTTGAGTGCCAGCCATGAAGACCCCTACCCAGCTTGGCGGCTCAAAGGGGTCTAGAATACTGCTGCCATCAGAACAGCTGAAAGTGCAACTATCCCTGGGTGGTTTTGGTAATTCCTAACAACATATAGCTCATTGAGATAACATTATTCCAAGATTAATATTTCAGGAAAAGCTCAATGAATGGCATGGCATGGATGAGGAAAGTGGATCCCTCAAAATTCTAAGGATAAAGGATTGGCTCAAGCTTCAAGAACAAGACTCTACATTTTACATTTTTAGTGATCCAAGATCACACTGAGTCCATAGGAAAAGCCAATACTATCAAGGAGGGATGAGGTGTTTCTTAATGAGCCTCTTGCTTCATGTGCTTAGTGATATGCTCCAAAATCCTCAACTATCTTCCTACATCCACTTTGACCTAAACCAAAAGTCAAACTCGGCCCCACCGATTCTTTCTATCCGGCGCCACCGAGTTTCAAATGTCATAGCCACTACCACAAACCCTAGCCAAATCGGTCTCACCGATAGGGATCTCGGTCTCACCAAGATGGGATTGTAATATCTCTGTTTCCCATCGTAACGTTTCGGTCTAACCGAAGTGAGCGATCGGTCCTACCGAGATTGCAATGTAAACTCTCTATTTCCCTTTCATAACATTTCGGTCTCACCGAAATGAGCGAACCGGTCCCACCGAGTTTACCTGACCAACTCTCTGGTTAGCTTATTACCAAAATCGGTCCCACCGAGTTTGTGTAATCGGTCACACCGAGATTACGTTATGCCCGAACCCTAACCATATCGGTCCTACCTAGTTCCATCTCAGTCCCACCGAAAATCCTAACGGTCACTAGGTTTGCTGAATCGGTCCGACCGAGTTTAACCATTCAGTCCCACCGAGTTTGGCAAATTGTCTGTAATGGTTAGATTTTGTGTGGAGGCTATATATACCCCTCCACCCATTCTTCATTCGTGGAGAAAGCCATCAGAACACATCTACACTTCCAATACACATTTTCTGAGAGAGAACCACCTACACTTGTGTTGAGGTCAAGATATTCCATTCCTACCACATGAATCTTGATCTCTAGCCTTCCCCAAGTTGCTTTCCACTCAAATCTTCTTTCTAACAAATCCAAATCCTGTGAGAGAGAGTTGAGTGTTGGGGAGACTATCATTTGAAGCACAAGAGCAAGGAGTTCATCATCAACACACCATTTGTTACTTCTTGGAGGGTGGTGTCTCCTAGATTGGCTAGGTGTCACTTGGGAGCCTCCGACAAGATTGTGGAGTTGAACCAAGGAGTTTGTAAGGGCAAGGAGATCGCCTATTTCGTGAAGATCTACCGCTAGTGAGGCAAGTCCTTCGTGGGCGACGGCCGTGATGGAATAGACAAGGTTGCTTCTTCGTGGACCCTTCGTGGGTAGAGCCCTCCGTGGTCTCGCGCAACCGTTACCCTCCGTGGGTTGAAGTCTCCATCAACGTGGATGTACGATAGCACCACCTATCGGAACCACGCCAAAAACATCCGTGTCTCCAATTGCGTTTGAATCCTCCAAACCCTTCCCTTTACATTCTTGCAAGTTGCATGCTTTACTTTCCGCTGCTCATATACTCTTTTGCATGCTTGCTTGAATTGTGTGGAGATTGCTTGACTTGTGCTAAGATAGCTAAAATCTGCCAAGAACTAAAATTGGGAAAAGTCTAGATTTTTATTTGGTCAAGTAGTCTAATCACCCCCCTCTAGACATACTTCCGATCCTACAAGTGGTATCAGAGCTTTGGTCTCCATTTGCTTTGATTTCCATAGCTTTTGGTGGTCATAGCCTTGGTTTCACAACCTAGGAGAGTATGACGTCTAGCGATGGAAATTATCACCGTAGAGGTCCTTACTTTGATGGTACTAATTTTGCTAGTTGGAAGCATACGATGAAAATGCATATTCTTGGACATAACCCCGCCGTTTGGGCTATTGTGTGTATTGGTTTGCAAGGTGAATTCTTTGATGGGAAAGAACCAAACCGTGAAGCTACCGTGGAAGAGTTGAAGATGCTGCAATACAACACTCAAGCTTGTGATATTCTCTTCAACGGATTGTGCCCCGAAGGATTCAACAAAATCAGCCGTCTTGAGAATGCAAAGGAAATTTGGGATAATTTGATTGATATGCACGAAGGTACCGACTCCGTCAAGGAATCCAAATTGGATGTGCTTCAAAGTCAACTTGACAAGTTCAAAATGAAGGATGGTGAAGGTGTCGCTGAAATGTACTCTAGGCTTGCTCTTATCACAAATGAGATTGCCG
Source organism: Aegilops umbellulata (assembly GCA_032464435.1). Taxonomy (NCBI): domain Eukaryota; kingdom Viridiplantae; phylum Streptophyta; class Magnoliopsida; order Poales; family Poaceae; genus Aegilops; species Aegilops umbellulata. Next base: position 368,581,259 of record CP136055.1, on the reverse strand, counting down.
GCTTAGGGAGTGAAGATATGACCGATAGATTCATCATCAAGAAGATCCTAAGAGCCTTGGATGGAAAATATGATACCGTGTGCACATTGATCCAAATGATGCCCAATTACAAAGATCTCAAGCCAACGGAAGTCATTGGAAGAATTGTTGCTCATGAGATGTCACTCAAGGATAAAGAGGAACTTCACAATAAATCAAGTGGTGCTTACAAAGCCTCATGTGAAGCCCCCACATCATCAAGTGAGAAACAAACCTTCAATGAAGAATTGAGCTTAATGGTGAAGAACTTCAACAAGTTCTACAAGAGTAGAAGCAAAGATAGAAGCTCCAAGTCAAGGTCCTACAATTACAAAAGATCTTCTAGTCGAGAGCGAAACTGCTACAATTGTGGAAGGCCCGGACAATATTCCAATGAGTGTACGGCCCCCTACAAGAGAAGAGAAGATTCTCCTAAGAGAAGAAGTAGAAGATAAGATCTAGAGAAAGAAGGAGTAGAGATGATCGCTATCAACGAAGACCCTCACGGAGAAGCAAGGATTCGGAAAGAAAGGACAAGTCATCAAGGAGCTACACAAAACAAAGACATCAAGCTCATGTTGGTGAATGGGTATCCGGCTCCGACTCCGACAACCACTCCGAGAGAAGCTATCACTCCGATTCCGAATATACTCAAGATGAAAGTGTTGCCGGTCTAGCTCTTGTGACAACCAACTCCTACGACATATTTGACTCACCAAATGAAGGAGTTGGAACATGCTTCATGGATAAAGGCCAAAAGGTATCACACCCCGAGTATGTTGAGTTCAATAGTGATGAAGATGACTTGTTAGGTGATGATGATTTACTTGTTGACAACTCTAGTGATGCATACTATGATGAAACGTCACTTAATCATGCTAATCAAGATAAAACGAATGACAATGATAAGGAGAAGATTGAATCTCTAACTAAAGAACTAAACACTCTTAAGTTAGCTCATGAAACTATCTTAGGAGATCATCGAGAACTTTTAAGGACTCATGAGAAATTACGTTTTGAAAAGCTCAACCTTGAGCAAGAGCATGAGTTCTTAAAAGCAATCAATGATGATCTTCGTAAGAAAAGTTCTTCTTACATTGCCAAGCGTTTACTCTTATCCACTTACATGCCTCAAGTCAAGTCTAGTAATAAGAACAAGAAAGATTCTTCCTCCAGTAGTAACAATGATCATGCTAAATCCAATATTGTTGCTTCTAGTAGTTCTCTTGATTCCACTAACGATTCTCTTAGCCAAGTTACACTTGAGCAAGAAAATAGCTTATTGAAGGGAATTATAGAGAAAGGTGTTTACAAGAGCCTTGCCGAAAGTAAGCAATTCGAGGAAATTGTATGCAAGCAAGGAAGGCACCGGAATAATCAAGGTGTTGGTTTTGAACGAAAGTTCAATGCCAATGGAGTTGAGTGGGAAGAATATCAATAACCCAAGACGAAGTTTGTTCCTCAACAAGAGAAGTATGATCCTACTTCTTTCAAGGGGAAACAAGCTCAAGATGATCTTCCACCACAAGACCACAAGCATAAAGGCAAGGACAAGCTTCAAGAGGAAATTGATGCATTTGAAGAAGCTTCTAAGGCCTCCGTAAAATGGGTTCCCAAGACTACTTCAAGTTCCACTTCATCAAGTACAACTACAACTCCGAGGATTCCCATCAAGATGGTGTGGATCCAGAAGAAGAAGAACAAAAAGTTCTTGAGGGTGACTCCGCCAACATACTTCACTCTTATCATCTTGGCAAGAACAAGTGCAATCAACTTCCACATCTTGCACTAGTTCAAGGAGTCACAAACCCTCTTGTTGGTAAGACAAGGGACAAGGTAACCTAAAAGCTTTCATAGACATCATCTTGTGTGTGCATCACTCTATGTCTATGGATATCCTTGTTTGTTCCTTGTGGGACTAACCCGTGTAGGTATTCAAAGTGCAACTCACTACAATGGATAGCTCCAAATGATCTACATCAACATTGAGCATCCACATCTTCAACATCTACATGAAGTCATCATCGACAAAACCCAAGGTTAGTTCATCCCTCTTAGGGGGGATATCACATCTAGGGGGAGCTTTACTCTAAAAATTGAGCTAAAGCAACTCTAATGGTGTGAACACAACAATGCTTTATGTAAAAGTGGTAACCCCACTTGTGCTTAAACGATGAGTATGACCTATGATCAAATGTTCTCATTTGACTCCTAAGTCAATATACTCATATATAGATGACCTAGTCATCGCAAATTGCTTGATAGATGCTAGAATTGGTTGTGCATGCTTTGCCACATATTTCATTTGCCATTTTATTGTGTGAGCATGTTGATTGCATATTTTACTCATTCGAGGACATCCACTTGTTGTTTTGATTGATTGTTTTTCTTTTCTTTTGCCAAGTGGATGGACAAGAATGCCTAAGAACCCTCTCTAGCTATCTATGCTTTTCTCGTCTCAAACTCTATTCATGCTACATCACAAAATTTGATCAAGTCAGATTCGAACCACTCTGTGTGAGGAGCACTCAGAGTCCCCGATTCGTCATAGACTTAAACTTCCAAAACTTCTTTGTGCATTTCAGTCCGACCGATTCCTCCATTTCGGTCATACTGAGATCACTAAGTCGATCTAGGTTTTCATCTCGGTGCAACCGATTTGAACTTTTCGGTCACACCGAGTTGCTGTAACTTTCAACAGTTATGCATCTCGGTGCCACCGAGTTGTTCCACTCGGTCACACCGACAGGGTCGGGCTATATATACTCACGGGCAAAATTTTGGAAATTTCTCCGAAACCCCTTCGCCCGCACATAAGCTCGCTCCGCCTCCTGGGTCTCCGGATCGTCCTCCTCATCGCCAGCCGCCTCCTGTCGCTGGTCTCCGCCGCCGTCAACGGATTTCGTCTCCAGCATTGCCGTCGTAGCGAGTTCATCGCCGAACTAGGGTATGGACTCGATCACAGTGCTATCCCCGTCCGATTCCTAGCACATTGTGTTCATTATGAATCTTGCCACGATTGAAACGCTTCTATCCAGTCAAAACACTCCGTAGATTAGAATTGAATCGAAAATTTAGGGTTAGGTTTCCGCCGAAACCATCTCGGACCCACCGGGTTGCAGAACTCGGTTCCACCGATTCGGCCAAGGCCATTGCACATGTGGTTCTCGGTCTGACCGAGAATTGCAAACCGGTGTGACCGAGTTCAGGACTTTGTGAAACCCTAGCAGTCTCGGTGCCACCGAACTGTGACTCGGTCTGACCGAGTTCACTAGTTTTGGTTCCAACAGCTGCTTCGGTATCACCGAGTTTGCAAATCGATTGATCCGAAATGCTTTCTGTGGAAAACTAAAACTAAGTTTTTGACTCATTCTTTTGCAAAAATCTCTGCATTTTGTGATGCTCATCCACTCTATCTCATCTACAATCTATTCACAGGGTCTGCAGTCAGTGTTTGCAACATGTCTGACCAAAGTGACAGCCAGAACAAGTCAGAGGAGCAGGTTCACTTGACTGAGGGCACTAGTCCCTCTAGCAGCTCAGATGAGGGTAGCAGAAGCACCCCAAGCAACTTGCCCAAGGCTGCCACTAGAGCAAGCAAGAAAAGGACTTCAGAATCTGAAGATGAAGATTATGTTGCAGAGGAAGAGGAAGCCACCTCAAAGAAGAAAGTGCTCAAGAAGGAATATGGCTCAGCTACAGCCACAAAGCCAGGATTGAAGATCAAAAGGACAGCAGGGAGACAGCCCATGTCTAAAGCCAGAGCCTCTTCTGAAGCATCTTTGGAATCTCAACCCAAAGAGGCTGCTGCAAAAGATAAGAAGGAAAGAAAGAGGGGCATATGGTGCAAGAAGGTTGATCCAATGGCTGAACCAGCACCCAAGGCACAGAAGCTAATGGGTGATGCTATAAAGTCAGGGGCTGCAACATCAAAGCCCAAAGAAGCACCCAAAGCTGCTGCTAAGTCTACTGCTCCAGCTCCAAAGCCAAAACCAAAGAGGAATACCAGGAACATACCAGTTGCTGAGAAGAACAAGGCCCCAGTGCCTGATGTTGCTGCTGAGGAAGATGATGAAGGACAAGTTCTGAGGAAACTCAAACCCAAGATTCTAGACCACAACGATGCTCATCCTGTGGCTGAGAACATGAAGCTCGGAAAAGATTCAGGGCTGAGGAAATGGAGAGGGACAGATCCATATGCTACAAGGAGAAGGACTGCTATTGACTACAGATTCCACACAAAGGAACAGCAAGACTTCTATGAGACAGTGCTGCTGGACAAGAAACCAATAGTGTGTGATATGAGGTGGGTCAACTGGACCTATATCAAGGAAAATGAGGCACACTATCCTGGTGTGTATGTCAGTTTCAATGCTTGTGGAGTTGCAGACTTTGTTGGGCAGAAGCTCACAAAGTGGAATGAGGAGCTCATAATGCAATTCTACTCCACATCACATTTCTATCCAGATGGCAGGATAGTTTGGATGTCTGAAGGTACAAGGTACAACTCAACTATTGAGGAATGGGCCAGTCTGATCAATGTCCCAAAGGAAGAAGAAGATGACTTGGATGTCTATGCCAAGAAGAAGATGGATCACAATTCCATGTCAAACATGTATAAGGAGATCCCAGACAAAGCTCTTGAGACTTTCAAGTTTGGATCAGTCCACTATCTTCTGTCAGGGCTGCCTACAATTAACTGGATTCTAAGGCACACTCTTTTGCCCAAGTCAGGTGACCACAACATGATCAGAGGGCATGCAATTAACTTGCTACACATATTTGATGTGCCACAGAAGTTCAAGGTCATGAGCCTTATAGTTGAGACTATCAAGAGGACAACAGCTGATCAAAAGAGAAGTTGTGGATATGCCCCACATATTCAGGAGTTGATTAACTCGAAGATGGGCACAGGCACATACCTGTTGGATAAGGAACACTTGCCCATCCATCCAGATTTTAAGGACAATCAAGTTGTGATGAATGAGAATGAACCATCATCAGTGCAAGCACAAGCAAAGAAGGAGAAGGCAAAGATGGAGAAAGCTGCCAAGATGCCAACTCAAGAGGAGGCATCTGAGTACTTTATGAAGAACAAGCAGGAGCAACTTAGTTATTTGATAGCATCCACTCTGAGGATTGAGAAAGGACTGGCCACCCTGACTCGAAACCAAGAGAGCTTGGAAATAATCATGGAACAAAAGTTCTATGACTTAGATGTGAAAGTAACTGAGATTCAGTCTGCTGTGGAGCAATTACAGGATGACATGCAGGAGAGGAAGGGCAAAACAACAACTGATGCATTTGCCAGAGTGCCTAGAGCTCAGAGATCATCTGCAGTGCCAGTATCAGACACCAGAGCCACTTCATCTGCACCAGTTACAGCGGTAGTGCCACCAACTCCAGCACCTACCCCAGCAGCTCCATCTACTTCAACTGAAGCCTTCGTCCTTGGCGTTATCCGGACTCCACCACCTGAAGACCAAGCCTGAGAGTCGTTTTAGTGCTATGCATTTTCTATGAACTTTTTGGTAACTTGTTGCCAAAGGGGGAGAAAAATGTATATATCATAGGCTTCAAGAGAGAGAGTTTGATTTTGTTCTCTCTTGTCTTCTTGGTTGAACTTTATTTGCTTTTGATTGCTTGAGATACTATGCTATTATCTGTGAGACATTGATGATCATATGGTTGATCATAAGCTACACTTATGCTTGTTGGATGATACTATCATGTTATCCCTATTTGATCATTCACTCTACTTGGTGATGAGTGCATGTATTTTATTCTTATCATTTTGAGCGCTCCACCAAGATGTATGTGACATGGAAGAGTAACCCATGATCCTAACTCATTGTGCACTTGCAGTCCAAAGCAAATCTTAAGATATGCACAAATTTAGGGGGACCTCTTGCTTTTCACATACTTCTCAAAGCGACAATATCTTTCACTCTTTTGTGAAGCTTTGATCTATATGTTGTCATCAATTACCAAAAAGGGGGAGATTGAAAGTGCAACTATTCCTGGGTGGTTTTGGTAATTCCTAACAACATATAGCTCATTGAGCTAACATTATTCCAAGATTAATATTTCAGGAAAAGCTCAATGAATGGCAAGGCATGGATGAGGAAAGTGGATCCCTCAAAATTCTAAGGACAAAGGATTGGCTCAAGCTTCAAGAACAAGACTCTACATTTTACATTTTTAGTGATCCAAGATCACATTGAGTCCATAGGAAAAGCCAATACTATCAAGGAGGGATGACGTGTTGCTTAATGAGCCTCTTGCTTCATGTGCTTAGTGATATGCTCCAAAATCCTCAACTATCTTCCTACATCCACTTTTGACCTAAACCAAAAGTCAAACTCGGCCCCACCGATTCTTTCTATTCGGCGCCACCGAGTTTCAAATGTCATAGCCACTGCCACAAACCCTAGCCAAATCGGTCTCACCGATAGGGATCTCGGTCTCACCGAGATGGGATTGTAATCTCTGTGTTTCCCTTCGTAATGTTTCGGTCTAATCGAAGTGAGCGATCGGTCCCACCGAGATTGCAATGTAAACTCTCTGTTTCCCTTTCGTAACATTTCGGTCTCACCGAAATGAGCGAACCGGTCCCACCGAGTTTACCTGACCAAATCTCTGGTTAGCTTATTACCAAAATTGGTCCCACCGAGTTCGTGTAATCGGTCACACCGAGATTACGTTATGCCCGAACCCTAACCATATCGGTCCTACCGAGTTGCATCTTAGTCCCACCGAAAATCCTAACGGTCACTAGGTTTGCTGAATCGGTCCGACCGAGTTTAACCATTTGGTCCCACCGAGTTTGGCAAATTGTGTGTAACAGTTAGATTTTGTGTGGAGGCTATATATACCCCTCCACCCATTCTTCATTCGTGGAGAAAGCCATCAGAACACATCTACACTTCCAATACACATTTTCTGAGAGAGAACCACCTACACTTGTGTTGAGGTCAAGATATTCCATTCCTACCACATGAATCTTGATCTCTAGCCTTCCCCAAGTTGCTTTCCACTCAAATCTTCTTTCTACCAAATCCAAATCCTGTGAGAGAGAGTTGAGTGTTGGGGAGACTATCATTTGAAGCACAAGAGCAAGGAGTTCATCATCAACACACCATTTGGTACTTCTTGGAGAGTGGTGTCTCCTAGATTGGCTAGGTGTCACTTGGGAGCCTCCGACAAGATTGTGGAGTTGAACCAAGGAGTTTGTAAGCGCAAGGAGATTGCCTACTTCGTGATGATCTACCGCTAGTGAGGCAAGTCCTTCATGGGCGACGGCCGTGATGGAATAGACAAGGTTGCTTCTTCGTGAACCCTTCGTGGGTGGAGCCCTCCATGGACTCGCGCAACCGTTACCCTCCGTGGGTTGAAGTCTCCATCAACGTGGATGTACGATAGCACCACCTATCGGAACCACGCCAAAAACATCCGTGTCTCCAATTGCGTTTGAATCCACCAAACCCTTCCCTTTACATTCTTGCAAGTTGCATGCTTTACTTTCCGCTGCTCATATACTCTTTTGCATGCTTGCTTGAATTGTGTGGAGATTGCTTGACTTGTGCTAAGATAGCTAAAATCTGCCAAGAACTAAAATTGGGAAAAGTCTAGATTTTTATTTGGTCAAGTAGTCTAATCACCCCCCATCTAGACATACTTCCGATCCTACAACAGCCCCCAAGCCTGCCATCTTGCAGTTGATACAATGAATCCGTCTCACCAGTGGACGAATCATCATCAGAGTGGGCGGCCGTCTCACCACCATCTACGGATCCTTCAGAAAATTCCTCTCCCTGGATACAACCCACAAAAGAATTCTTCATGACGGGTTGTGCCCGGGCGGGTCTCGCGCGCTGAGCCGTCTCGACGATGTCGGTGCAGTTGTCCGACTCAGGGCCCGGCTCACCAATCCGGCCGATGAAGACGTGGATTCCGCCGAAGGGGACCCGGTACCCGTACTCAATTGAGCCGGCGTCGGAGCCCCAGCCTTCGTCGTCGATGTAGATCTTGCCGCGACGACTCTTGGTCATCCGGCCCACAACGTATCCCTTGAGCCCTTCGAAGTTGCCCTTCAAGAACTCAAATCCACCGTGCGCTGGCCCCATGGTGGGCGCCAACTATCGTGGAATTGTCACGGCAGATGTCCTCTTGCAAGGACTTAGTCGTGGAGCCATCGCAACTAGGAAGCTTAAAGGGGTTAACGGGACAAGGGGCACGAGAGAGGTTTTATACTAGTTCGGCCCCTTACGATGAAGGTAAAGCCTACGTCTAGTTGGGTTGGTATTGCTACGGTTTCGATGACCAGGGAGGGAGATACGCTATGCCCGGCTCTCGATTAGATGTTACCTGCCCTAAGCCGCCAACGGGTCATCCCCTTATATACACGGGTTGATGCCCTGCGGCCTACACAGTCCCGGCCGGCTGATAAACAGTGTCCGGCTCGGTGACTAGTTAATCCTGCCTTGTAATACAAGTCATGCCATTATGGCGGTTTATCACTACGGACCTTAAGTCGCCTGTGGGCTTTAGACCCTTTATTGAACCGCCATCTTCATGCTTGATTTTGGGCTTCATATGATGAATCACCTTTGCGTAACCCGGCCCCTCCTGGGCGGCTTACACAAATAGTTATATCCCCAACAAGGGTCGAGCCGGCCTGATCTGATGGGCGGAGCTGTCCCAAGAGGCCCCCATACCGGATCGGGAGGGGCCGACTAGAGAACGCCGGTGACTGTCGGCCGCCGCAGAGGGCCGGCAGGAAGCGGGCGGTGGCATCTGATGCGGGGAGGAGGGGTCTCCAGAGGCCGAGGCGGGCGTGCGGGGAAGCCCCGCCGCCACCTACAGCCGTGCGGGCAAGCCCGGCAACGGCGGGGGAGGAGGAGGGGCGGTGGCGAACCGGCGGGTGACTAGGGTTTCGCTCCCGAGTCGCCCGAGAGCGCTCACGTACGTTCACGCTGGGAATGTAATAGGCGGAGGCGTGTAACATGTGTACGTATGTGCTCGTGTGTCTTGTGTGTACTGGCTCGCCTATGCCTGTGTGCCACATGTCTATGCCTTGTGTGTGTTCACTTGCGCGCATGTCATATTTGTACTTCAGAGAAAATGTGAAAGACGCATACCATTAATCTAAAATGCATTTTATTTGTTTATATATTCGAGAGGCGAATTTATTTTCAACATTCGTTTTCTATTTTTAATTTCTTGTTTTTGTTATTGTTCTCTCTTTTTCACCGCTCTTTTTACATGTTTGTTAAGTTTTTTCCTTGTGTGTTTAGATGTGTGTGTGTGCGCGCGCGCGCGCGCTCGTGCAAATTCAACTTCAACATGTCGAGAGATGATTAATCTTCCACATTGTTATTTTTTTCCATGTTTTTGCTGTTAGACAATCGCTTGGATTTTACACACTATATGTAGGTGTTGCTTTTTGAATTTTGGTTAGTCGAATCTTTGTTCGTCCATTCTTTGTGTCAAGATTCAGTGTTCTCTTTTTTGTATTGTTTCTTACTTTGTCATTGTATACTCTGTGCAATTTTTTTCACTGTTTGTTTTAGTTTTTTTCCTTCTTCTTAAAGGGTATAAAAAACTTCATTATTTTCATTTTATTTTATTTTGTTTATTTTGGAAGGGTAATACTAAGCCACTACTTCATTCTTTCTTAGAAAATTTCGTTGTTTTGATTATGTTATCGTTTCAAATATTCTTTCTTCTTACAGGGTAATACAAATGCACTGAATTCATTCTTCCTTAGGAAAATTCACTATTTTGATTTTTAACTTTATTATGTTTTATTTCTTCTTAAAGGGTAATATCAAGCCACTAATTCATTCTTTCGTAGAAAACTTCATTGTTTTCACTATCTTTTAGTTTAATTTTTATTTTCTTTCTTCTTAAAGGGTAATTCCAACGCGCTTAATTTTTTCTTTCTTAGGAGACTTAAGTATTTTGACTTTTTTATTTTTTATTTCATTTTATTTCTTCTTAAAGGGGAATACCGAAGACACTAATTCATTCTTTCCTATAAACCTTCACTATGATTTTTCAGTTTATTTTCCATTTATGCTCTTCCTTAAGGGTAATACCAGTTCCCCTAATTCATTCCGCCTTAGGAAACTTATTTTTTGGGAAACTTTAACTACTATATGATTATTCTTGCATATTATAAAAAACACATTTTTGGTGTAAATTTGTTGCAAATATTTTCATTGTTTGTTTTCGATTTATTTTTCATTTTCTCTCTTCTTAAAATGTAATACCAATGCCACTAATTCATTATCCTTAAAAGCTTCATTTTTTAATTCTTACTTCATTTTCTTTCCTCTTTAAGGGCAATAGCAATGTCACTAATTCAGTCTCCTTAGTAAACTTCATTTTTGTGAAAATTCCATCGTGATATGCTTATACTTGCATATTATGAAAATGTGCAATTTTGTTGTGTGCAATTTTTGTTACTAATTGTTTTATTATTTTTCTTCTTCTTAAAGGGTAATACCTATACCATCAATTCATTCTTCATTATAAAGCTTCACCATTTTGATTTTTTGTTTTTATATTTTTCTTTCTTCTTTAAGGGTAATATGAATGCCACTAATTCATTCATTCTTAGCAAACTTACTTTTTAAAAAGAACGCACTATTATATGCTTATTCTCGCATATTATAAAAAGGCATAATTTCAGCGTAAATTGTGTGCCATTTTTTTCATCTTAGTTTTATTCCATTTCTTCTTCTTAAAGGGTAATACTAATGCCACTAAATTATTTTTTTGAGAAAACTACATTATTTTGATTTTATTTTAGTTTTGATTTTATTTCATTTTTCTTTATGGTTTATACCGATGCCAATAATTCATTTTTTCTTAGCAAAATTCCTTTTTGCCAAAATTTCACCGTTATACACTTACTCTTGCATATTATAACAAAATGCAATTTTTGTGTAAATTGTGTTCAAGTTTTGTCATTATTTATTTTATTTTATTTCCCTTTTTTTCTTCTTGTAATATCAAAGCCGATAATTCTTTTTTTCTTAGAAACTTCATTACTTTGGTGTTGATTTTTCTTATTTTGTTCTCTATTTTCATTCTTCTAAAAGGTTAATACCAATGCCACTAATTCAATCTTCCTTAGAAAACTCGGTTTTACGAAAATTTCACTATTATATGCTTATTCTTTCGTATTATAAAAATGCATTTTTTGTGAAAAATTTGTTATTATTTTCTTTATTTTTTCTTCTTCTTGAAGGTTAATACTAATGCCATTAATTCATTTTTTCCTTAGAAAACTTCATTATTTTGATTTTTAGAAGTAGAGACGTCATGTCAAATACCAATGCCATTAATTCATTCTTTCTTTGGAAAACTTACATTTTGCAAAAAAAAAACTATTATATGTTCATTCTTGCATATTATAAAAAGGTGCAATTTTTGTGTAAATTGTGTGATTTTTTTATTTGTTTTGATTTCTTTTTCTTTTTTATTTATAGGTAATACTAATGCTACTAATATATTCCTTTTTAAAAAGCTTCTTTTTTGCGCAGGTTTCACTATATTATATGCTTATTCTTCTATATTATATATGTTCCACTAACTGTAACTCTGAATTTTTTACTGAACCTGAAGATTATCGGTATTACTCTTAATTCCTAAAGGAATAGTCTATACTATCAGTGTTACTACATGAGGTTGAGCTTCTGTGTTTAGAGTAAAAATTCGCAGTGAAATCTGAATATGTATAGTTAGCATGGTCAGGATACAAAGCTAACTAGCCTACAACGTAGCCATCTAGAGCTACCCCATGAGGATGCGTACGTCTGGATATCGAGCTGCTAACTAGCCTAAAAAAAAGTGACTGGAGTATTCGAGCAAAAAAAAGTGACTGGCCCAAGTATAATTTTCAGTCAACTTACATCTAGCTGGTCCCTTTCTTTAATTTTTTTTTCTTGTAAGACAGTCTAAACAGAAGTGATTTCAAAACTCTTTTATAAGACTACTAAAATTTAAGTGTTGCGATAGGGACATATCTTAGTTTAGGTCTCAACTCTTCTCAAAAGCTAAGGTACACGAGGTGTACACTACTTTCCTGCTTCGTTGATATCAATGAAATGGGGGGGGGGGGGGGGGGTCACATGCGGCCTTATTTCTCTAAAACACACACACAAGACGTACACAAGATTATATACGCCTTCCACACGGGTCCTTCTTTCCACCCACCCTCCCCGGCAAAAGTCGGCGGTGACTGGTCTACCCTACCCTCGTAAGTGTCAGGCCTCCCTCTCCTTTCATCCGCAGCTTCGGTGATGCGAGGGTGCGAGGATCCCAGAGCTTCGATCCGGTGAGGTAGGGTTAGGAATAAATTTACGCTTTATCTTCATTTGCCAGTGGCGAGACGATGGTGTCGCCGTTGGTGTGGAATAAGGTGTCCCGCCCCACAATCATTCCGGTGATGCTTCTTCGTATCGCCTGGAGGCATGTGGAAAATGGTGTGTCCCTAGATTTGGTTCTTTGAGTACGATGTTTTCTTCTGCAGGGTTGTCTCAGTCGAGCTGTCCTACGAAGCGGACAACATGGTTGTACGTCTTGGTCCTCCGTCTCCAGTTCCGATCGATGGAGGTTGGCCAGCCTTAGCTTTGTCGGGGAGCGTGTTAGAGTAGTCTTCCCCGACTCTGTTTGTGGGAACCGAGGAGTTCTAGGTCCTCTAAGATGTTTTCTACTCAGGGCGGCAATTTTTCTACATAGATTGCGCTAGTCGGTGTTTTCTGGTTTACATCGATGGCTTCCCAACCGTTGCTTCTAGAAGCTTTTGGGTGTAAACAAGTTTGCTCTACTGAAACGAAGGCCCAGAGACGACAACGACTTTGTCCACTACGGATCACCACTTGATGCAGGATAAAAAAGACTCCGACACCCAAATGATTTGGATTTATTTTCAATTTCTACAAAAGTGTATTTGTAAGGGTTTGTACTGGCTCCCGCGACGCGCCCCGCGAGCGCGTCCCAGGGGTTCCAGATCCGCCGGCGGCGCTAGCCTTCCCCATCGTCCTCTCCTCCTCCTCGCCGTTGCCAGAGGGCGTCTGCAGGGCGAAGCCCGTGCGACGCTGGCAGCGGCGGGGCCTCTCTCCTTCCTCCCCTGCTCGGGATCTCGGCTGCGCGGGCCGCCGCTCGTGGGGGTGCTGGGTCCGGCGGCCCCCCGGCGGCGGGGACACATGGATCCGGTGGCGGCTGCGCTGGAGGCGGCGGTGCAACTCCGTGGCGGCGCGGCAGGGGTCTGGCCCGGTGCGGCTGGTTTGGATCCTAGGTTCCCGGAGGCTGCGGGTGGCGGCTGCTACTGATAGAGAGGGGGCCTCCCCTTCCTTGACGGGGGGTGGCGTTGGCGCTGCGGTGCGCTGTCTTGGCCGTGCTGGGCGGCAAGGCGGCGGCGGGCATGGTTCCGATCTGGAGATGGCGGCTGCACAGGCACACGTTTCCCTCTGCCTGCCAGTCTTGGGCTTCCCCCGGGCATCTTGCTTGGATGATTGGCGTTGCAGTGGAGGTTCGGGCTCGGGGTCGGGGGAAACCCTTAACCGGCGGTGCTGGTCACGATGTTGGCGACGCTCTCGGCGCCGTTTCTCCCTCTGGTGGGCGACATCGAGACCTCCTTCCCGCCCTCCGCCCCCTGGTCCCGGGCGAAAGCCTAAATCTCTTGATTGGGTGGCGACGGCGCTTCGGCGGCGGTTACTTCTTGAAGGCGCCACCTTGGGAGTCCAGGAGGTCAGGGGCTTGGCGCGGTGGTGCTCTGCCTATTCTTCGGTGGTGTTCCTGATCAGCAGTGGTGTGGGCTTCTTGGTCTTGGCCGGAGACGGTGGTGACACATGGGTTCCTATGAGAGGTGAGGTGGCCAGGGCTGACGTCCTCTCCCTAGCCTCTTGTTAGCCCGTCCATCCGAGCTCAGGGGTGAGCGATTCTGCCTTTGACAGCGACGGCGTCCTTCGATCCAGGATGAGAGGGCAGGGGTGCCCTCTTTGGAGGCAGCGACAGAAGGTGGGACAACAGGGGCCCTTGGGAGTTGATGGAGCGTGGATCTCCTCCGGTGATGATTTGCTCCCTTGTCGCGTTCGCGTTGTTGGCATGATCTGAGGCCGGCGTTCGCTGTCCCGTAGTGTCTGTATCTTGTCGATTTCCTTTTTTCTTTTCTTTTCTTTTCCTTCCTTGTTGCTGGCTGTAATGTGTGGTGGTGCTTTATATATAAAGCGGGGCGAAAGCCTTTTTGGGTAAGGGTTTGTACTACTTGATATATGGACTTTGGACTTTTCGCAAAGAAAATTGTATACAAGACTACAAGCGTTACTTACAGTTTTTCTAAATAGAATTCTTCAGTTCATCGGGTATGCTTATGCTACGTCTGAATCAAGATACAGAAAACAGCGGACTACAGGCTAACAAAACCTATCAGCACGAAAGATAGAGGCGGCGGACAAATATGAGAGGAGAAGAAATAGAACTCACATCAATAGCTGATGATTTTGTCTTCCAGAGATCAAATATTGTTCTTTCATAGTTTCATGAGCGGGGAGCCTCTTTATGTTGACACCGACGCAAGTACTGCAAGATGCAAACCTACTAGCCTTTCTAAGGGAATGTAAATGAATAGAATCATGGCACCACTATTGGCATCAAGTCCCTGCACACACTTTAGCATAACACTTTCACTTCCTCGATGCCGTCCCACATGCCGTTTTATGCTGTGAAAGATGAAGGTAACATTTCCACTTCCTCGATATCGTCCCACATGCCGTTTTATGCCCAAACAAAATAGCATAGAAGCCACTAGTTTGGGGAGACCAACCAAAGATACAAGCACAGAGATGAACAATTAAAGAACAATACATAGATTAAGAACAAGCAAAATAAAGTCAATGCATAATGTATTTCCATCCACAATTGACAGCAACAAGAAAAGGATTGGCACCACATCCACATGGTCACAGTGTATGCCAAGGCATAATGTATGTCATGGTTGAAAAGCTCCGACCAATGAATTATAGCAACACAGGGAAAATAACAAAAGAACATTATATGTTACACTTAGAATCACTTTTTGCTGACAAAAAAACCAGCTCACTCTCATCAAGCCAAAGCCTCTTGCGGACACATCGCATTCCGTTCTTCACATCTACCAGTGAAACAAGCGCTGCACAATACCGAAAGGCAGTATTAACTTCAACACAGTAATATCAATTTTTTAGCGAGAATCGTACATTTTTTGAAAAAGTTTGACCACAATTGAGAAGTTCCGTCAGCTAGTAATGGTCAAAACTACAGTGAAGAAGGATGCATTTCGTTTTGCCATGTGTTCTCTTGGTTACCTTGGCTTTCTTCTTCTTTTTCTTTTCAATGTATTCCATGATCTCCCGTTGCCGGTCAAGAGTTTCCTGCAAAGCCTGCATAAACACATGAAAGCATGTTGTAAGGCAAAGTAACAGATGATGGTAATGGAATTAACATGACAACACAGACGCCTCGGTATTGTGCACTAAGAAATTGCTTTTCACCAAGGTGGAAAAGACGTTACCTTGTTGGTCCGTGCAAGTTCCTCTTCCAATGCAGCGACACGGCTGGTTGCAGCCTTCAGCAGCTCCTCCTTATCCGCCGGCATTTCTGCTTGCTTTGCAAGGAGTGCAATGATCTTCTCCTCAAGATCAGCAAAGCGCTTTGCGGAGACAGTGTATTCGGCCTCGGCTGACATCTTGGATTGCTGCTGCGCCTGAGTTTTCGGTGTGCCTTGGGCTCCTATGGCAGCACCAATCACCTTCCTGGGCATGTTACGGCTCAGACGGAGCATCGTTGCAATGCTCATCACAAGGGCCATGATGCCGCCCATCATTGGTGGATTGGATGCATTAGAGGCGTTTGCCACAGCTGATGAAAAGGGTCAGTATGTCAGTGGAATGGTACACGGAGTAGCAGTGCTGTGTCAAAAGATTTCCAGGGTGGAGAGGTGGTATTAACCTTTAGTGAGGGCAAGATTATCATCTGTTAACCCATGGCTCTTGCATATGGCATCTATGGCCTTCTCAACCATTGGAACATCACAGGAATATGGTGATCCTGGGTTCTGACATTTTTTTATAATAACAATCATAAGTGAAATTTGAGTATGTAAATTTATCTGAGCATTAAGTTTAGGACCAGTTTGTGCCTTAATCTGGGAGACGGAACTAGAGAAGCCACCTAAGTTCAGATATTGAGCCAAAAAGATTGTACTTCTAGTTTCATTCACGCGAGACGAGGGACTTTGTTGTTTGCATGCTTTGACACTAACTAAATCACTGATAGTTCTTGAATCAGTGAAGAAACATGACTTACAGGAAATAATGCAGGAATAAGCTCCTCATGAACAGGCGACAGTTGAGGATGCTCAATTTGGGCACGTGCGGGGTTCCTCCATTCATCTTGTCCGTTCAAAGGATCTTGCTTCTTCATTTTACAAAAATCAAAATCTGATGGATAAATACTATTTTCGAACGCATTGAAAAATATGTTAATGTGACTATGTCTTTGTGAAAGAATATCTTGTTTTCACTACCTTCGTGTAAACGGTGTTATCTGCACAGATCATTTTCTCCCCGGCATCAAGAGATTCCAGATTGAGCTTTCCACACCTCCCGGCACCACTTTGAACCATCTTCACATCAAAGTACATAGAAAACATGAAGTTAGTTCCTTGTCCTTTGTAATTTGATGCTCTATTCTACGATAACATGTGAGGCCAAAGGATCAGATTAGATTTTACCTTCATGACTTCAGGACTCTTCCATGGTCCTTTGTCAGCCTTCATGCAACCACCTTGGCACTGGCAGGTTCCACCAAAAAACTCTGGCAGCTCACTGAACAAAAGAAGTATATGTGCAATTATTGTGTTAGAAGTAGCTTAGGAGTTTAATATTGTTGATAAACCATAAATACAAATTAGAGCTTTGCTTCTCACCTGGCATCGATCACCTCGAGAAGCTTACTCTGGTACTTGTTACCCAATACCTAAAGAAATGCACAGTTCAGGAAACAGTCCTTTAACTGAACACAAGATAAATAGAATCATAGCTACAGAACAAAATTAACAGAGAGAGAAACTTGCATGTATCTTTGCAGTGGTCTTTGGGTCCAGGAAGCTCTTAATTGTGCCCCATAGAAGTCGGAACCCTTGGCCTGCATTGATGATGAACATCCGGCACAGCGTCTGGTACAAGAAATGTATAACCAACACAATAAGCACTTGCTAGACGAAAGCGTGATGAATTGTCTGTCATCCGTTTTGGATTACCTCTGGGTAGTTATCACCATCAATCTTCTGAAGCTGACCGATGAGATCCCTTGCAGCTTTGCTAAATTGTTTCATCCCCTGAAAATGTGATTCATCTCAATAAGCCATAACGAAACTGCAAAAGTCGGACTAATCCATGAACTTGTTTAGATACATACGACTCCTTGCACATCAAGGATGGTAGTGCTCTGATCAATGTGGCGCTTGGCAGCTACTGAGCAAGCTGGAAACTTATCAGCAAAGTTCTTCTCAAACTCCTTGACATGGTTCTTGACGAAACGTTCCATTGTGGTAATCTGCATCAGCTTATTGACATCGATCTGTCCGAGCCGTTCAATGTAGACGGGCCTTCCTTCCTTGTCCACTCCATGGTAGCCTTGAGGGTAGCATTCTGCAACCTTATCAGCTTCTTCGAATTCGAAACCCTGACAAGAGATTTAGGATAAAAATGTGAGATATTGTATCCTTCAGTCTAAATGGGATTAATCAAAATAGAGTTTAATATCACAAACTGAATAGTAGCTATAATTACCTCAAGAAGGGTATCTGTGCCGAACTCCTTTCTCCACTGCAGCATATCAGCCCACATTTGCTTTGACTTCTCAACATCGAACTTTCTTGCCTTCAAAAACCTACACCATGACAACATTCAGTAATGCTGTTCCAAATGAAAAATGCAGTTATATAACATGGTGTGCCATTATATCGGATAAAATACCTAAGCATCATGTGGTAGTCATCGTGCTGCGATGGTAGAAGCTCTTCGAGCACAAGAAGCTGGCGGAAGGCATCCACAGCCTGCACCTCCTCAGGGTCGCGCTCGTCCTCAATTGAAATGGACATCACCTTGCTGCTCCTCCTCCCCTTCTTCATGGAATGCCTCAGTTTCTGTGAGGCGGTCATCGCCTTTTTCTTGAGCGACACGATCATTGCTTTCTTTTCATCTTCTGAGTATTCCACATTGGATTTCCTCTTCTCTTCATAATGTGTATCTAAGGCTGCTAGCAGTCATATACATTAGTTGATTCTGTGTAGTTTCATAGACTAAATTCAGTTTTGAAGAATCATGTTGCTTTTCCATGAACAAGAGTAGAAAGCATAAACTAATATGCCACAAGAAATAGTAAGAGGGCATACACTAAGAACAGATAAATTATTATCAATGTTATAATATTGCACTTTATTCAACATGAAAATGCTTATAACAGTGATATGTATTCTCACCAGAGCTTAGATGGTGCTCGGGAGGTCCTGACAGGACTTCTGCCATGTCTGGTATGCCCTATCTGGACCTGATCAAATATGATAGCTTTGGTTAAATATTTATGCACAATAATAGTTGCAGGACAGAGGCTAAGTCGGTACACATAACAAAAAGTATGGAAGAATAATTTTCTGCTGCCTGATGCAATGTCAAATAAAACAAAAATCATTAACTAGAATGTTCCCCAATTTTAACTAGAATGTGTTGTGCGATAAAAAAGATCATTAATCCGTGTCCCTGCTTCTCCTTAAACGGCAATGCCACCATGCTCTTTAAAATGGTAATAAATGGAGAAAATAATTAAGGTTGATATAGGCATCCCTGTGAACAGTGTTCTCTAGCTGTTACAAGGACACAATCAAAACAAACACTAATAAGGATGAGCCATCAGCTCATGAAGCAAGAACAGACTCCTTCATCTGACAGAAAATCCCCGAATTTCAAAATTCATGCATGAAAATGATTTTAAGTCACCACCTGGCCTGATATTTGCAGAACTCTTTGTGGGGTCTGAAAAGAAAATTAAAAGTGGGGAAGCAGATGACGTGATCCCAAATACGGACACGCACACACAAATTTTCGGCAACGCATGAGACGGTTCTAATCAGAAGCATAAACGCAGGAATAATAAAGGCACAGAAATCCAAAGCAAACTACAGGTACATTTATAGTCAATTCCACCCTTCAAACCACTGCTACCTAGCAAATATTACAAACCGCGGCAACACTCGGATGCAATCTGATCGCCACATACCAAAGAGGGAGAGAAAGAAACGGAGAACCGGAGCAGAAGAACAAGTTCCTAATTGATTTCCGCTCGAAAGGATAGCAGAACACGGGCAGGCTTACCTCCGGGCGGGAGGCTGCAGGAGGAGAGGGGATGGGAGGGGAGGGAGATGGAGAGGGGGAATGGAGGGGAAGGGGATGGGCGTTAAGAATAGGCTTTGGTGGGTGGTGGCGGGAACTCGCCGCGAGGGGCGCACGCCAATTAGGAGAGGGCCGCACGATGACAGTGGGAGGAAGCCGGCCACGGGTGGTGTTGACGAAGGACGGGGCATGATCAGGCTGTCAAATCCAAAAAATTAAATTATGTTACTTCTCCGTTATGGAGTCCTGTAATTAGAAGTAGCACGCTCTAAAAAACGAGGGGACATGGCGTAAGCCTCAATTACTTCTTTAAAAAAATTAAGAGAAACTTTCGATCTATTTTTTAACCTAATTTCGATGATACAGTATAAAGAAAATTGTATAGGTAACAAAAGTTACAAACAAGTTCATGAACCACCTAGCGATGACAATAGACACTGCAACAACGGTCGTTATTGCCCCTCCCTCACCGGAGCCGGACACACCTTAGTGCAGTAGACAGTCAAGAAGTCATCGTGCTAAGCCCGCACGGAACCAGCCACCAGAGCAACAACCATCGTTGATGAAGAAAGTCGTAGATCGAGATGATCAAACCTGTAAACACTCAAACGAAAACGAATGAATACCAGATCCAAACAGATCTACCAAACGCCGACACCGGCCGAGTCATACGAGATCCGTGATATGTCTCAAAGTATCTGTAATTCATGTCAGATTCATCCTATATTTACATCATTTATTTATGTATTTGGCACAATATTTATTTGGACTAACATATTAATCCATTGACATAGACCAACTCCTGTTTTCTATTTATTTTGGAGTTTTAGGTGAAAATTTCACAGAGTCGGAAGGTGTTGAATTTTTTATGGAATACATCAGATTTTTGGGCGAAAGAATCATCGTAAGACGGTGCCCGAGGACCCCACATGACCTCATGGCGCGGGTACCCCACTACCTGTGTGGGAGCCCCTTAAGTTGGTTGGGGCTCTACTTTGGCCGTAAGAAAGCTAATTTATGAGGAAAAAACACGTTAAAATTTCAGCCTGATCGGAGTTATGGATCTCCGGCTACAATAGAAACGGTGCTTGGCAAGAAAACAGTAGACATAAAAGAGAAATCAAATCTAGGGGAGAGCTTGATCTCTTCCGAGAGGGCCAAAGAAAAAGAAGAAGGAGGGTCCCCATCCCCCCACTCCTCCGATGCCATCGGGACGCTGTGGGGGAAATCTCTGTCATCACCATCACCAACAACTCCCTTGTGGTGATGCGTCAGTAGTTCATCCTCAGGGTTGAGGGTATGTACTAGTAGCTATGTATCTCTCTTACCCATGTTCTTGAAGCATTTGACCTTGATTGTATCATGAGCTTTATTAATATAGTTGGATCTGATAATGTTCATCACTCTATTATTTTTGTGGTGAATTAAGTCTGCTCTTAGAAGTTTCCTTATGTTGGATTAAATACTTTAGGTTACATGATGCATGTCTATTAATTAATTTGTAGATACTCATGGTGACACTGAGGTACTATATGCATAAAGGTTGAACGATAAATATCATATGGTATTGTCCTAGTAAGATTTCTGGGACTATCTGTGGCAGATTGGGGTGGTTCAATAGATCAAGTGCACCTGCACGATTTTATCGTCTTTTGTCTAATAAAAACAAAAACTTTGAAGTGATTTTTTGCTTCACTTTTTGAGGCATTATCATGATGTTTAACTATGTTAATGATGTTGAGAGTTGGCACTAGTGAAAGTATGAACCCTAGGCATTGTTTTCAAGCATCGAGAAGTCATTTTTACTTACTTCTGTTATTTTCTACCTTGTTGTTTTTATTTATTCAAATTATAAAAAGTTATTTCTATCCTCCATATTACGAATAAGAAGGCTATGTGGGTGCAATATGAGATTTGTGTACGTGATTTGATTCCATCCTTACCTTCCAACGCGGACTCCTTAATTAATATGATTTTCTATGACCAAAGAAATAAAAGCGTCGAAAATGTCATCTTCCATCTTTTCCTTCAGGAGGGGTACCTAACCATCTTGTGTCATATAGGAATGCCTATTTAGCTCAAGCACACAGTTAGTCTGTAAAGCATTGTCATCAACACCAAAACACTTAGGGAGGCAAATGCCCTTTCACTGTGCAACACTAGTGGGCAGGTCAGCCAGGACACCCAACTAGATCAAGAAAACTCTGGGTCAGCTCAGAAAAGCTTAGCATCCGATAAAACTACAATGGATAGGGCTTACCTGCTATTATCTTTGTCGCCTACTTCACCTCCTCTTAGATGTTGGTCTAGTGCAGCTTGATCTCTTCCAGCTCTAGCACTTTCCTTTTGGCCTCGTCAGGTAAGAAGTCCTTCAATTTCAGCTTGTCATACTATTAGGCGTGCTTTTCAATGTCACCTTGAACAACGAACACCCGATCCCGGGCTGCACATCATGCTTCCTTTTTTAAAGCAGATTAGTTTCCTTTTTTGCCTCAGCTCGAGCAGCTCGGGCATGTTCTTGGATAGCCAGAAGCCGGGCTTCAGGTTTTTTTCAAATGTTGGCAGGGGAGCTGCCAAATTCGTTGATTAGAAAGAGATATTACAAGTAACATCTCCAGACGAGAAATGCACTGCATAAGGTGAGTGCCAAAAAAGAAGAAAAAGTTTTCTCGGTTATTGAGGAAAACCGGGCGAAAACCTACAACAGCGACTAAAGCACCACACAACATACATCACGCCAGAAAGACAACACCCCACAACACACCCGGCGGGGCACTCGAGTGCTTGCGCCGCTTCCAGAGTGCACACCGAAACCGTCACATCACTCCCGGCTGCTATGAGCCTATCCACAAAACTCGACGACATTGAAGAAGAACGCTATGTACGATGATGGCTCGTGTCCGCGTCAGTATTTCCCCGAAGAGGAAGGGATGATGCAGCACAAGTACGGTAGATATTTCCCTTAGTGATGAAACCAAGGTTATAGAATCAGTAGGAGAACCAAGAAACACTATGTAAACGACACCTGCACACAAAGAACAAATACTTGCAACCCGACACGTAAGAGGGGTTCTCAGTCCCTCTTGGGTAAAAGATATATTGGTTTGTATGATTTTGGATAAATATATCTCGCGAAAAATAAATAAATAAATAAATAAAAAGTGCAGCAAGGTATTTTTGGGTTTTTAGAATAATAGATTAGAAAACAAAAGCAAATAAAAATAGATCTCGAAGCAAATATGATAGGGAATAGACCCGGGGGCCGTAGATTTCACTAGTGGCTTCTCTCAAGAATATAGCATACGGTGGGTAAACAAATTACTGTTGGGCAATTGATAGAACTTCAAATAATTATGACGATATCCAAGCAATGATCATTATATAGGCATCACGTCCAAGATTAGTAGACCGACTCCTGCCTGCATCTACTACTATTACTCCACACATCGACCGCTATTCCAACATGCATCTAGTGTATTAAGTTCATGGAGAAACGGAGTAATGCAATAAGAACGATGACATGATGTAGAAAAGATCTATTCATGTAGGAATAAATCCCATCTTGTTATCCTTAATAGCAACGATCAATACGTGTCTTGCTGCCCCTTTTGTCACTGGGAAAGAACAACACACGATTGAACCCATCACAAAACACGCCTTCCCATGGCAAGAGAAATCGATCTAGCCGGCCTAACTAAACCAAAGACTCAAAGAAGAAATACGAGGCTATAAGTAATCATGCATATAAGAGATCAAAACTCAAATAACTTTCATGGATAAAATAGATCTGATCATAAACTCAAAGTTCATCGGATCCCAACAAACACAACGCGGAAGAGTTACATCAAATAGATCTCCAAGAGAACATTGTATTGAGAATAAAAAGAGAGAGATGAAGCCATCTAACTACTAACTACGGACCCATAGGTCTACAATGAACTACTCACGCATCACCGGAGAGGCACCAATGAGGATGATGAACCCCTCCATGATGGTGTCTAGTTTGGATCTCGTGGTTCTGGAACTTGCGGCGGCTGAATTGTCTTTCGTCGACTCCCCTAGATTTTTTGGATTTTCGGGGTATTTATAGAGTAAAGAGACGGTGCGGGAGGCGGCCGAGGTGGGCACAACTCACCAGGGCGCGCCTGTGCCCCCAGGCACGCCCAGGTGGGTTGTGCTCCCCTCGGAGCCCCCCTCTGGTACTTCTTTGGCCCAACAGGTGTCTTCTGGTCCAGAAAAAATCTCCAAAAACTTTCGCTGCGTTTGGACTCCGTTTGGTATTCATTTCCTGTGAAGTAAAAAACAAGAAAAAAACAACAACTGGCACTGGGCACTATGTCAATAGGTTAGTCCCAAAAAATGATATAAAGTTGCTATAAAATGATTGTAAAATATCCAAGAATGACAATATAACAACACCGAACAATAAAGAATTATAGATACGTTGGAGACGTATCATATGATAAAGCAAACATATGCCGCTTCAGTACCGTGAGGTTGGCTGACATAACTCGTGTGACGCATCCTGCATGTGGAGGGTGCTTTTGCTATTCTCACGGAGATGTCACGCAAACTACCGTCGACCACCTGCACGAGCTCAGAGTCCCACTGATCGAGTCCAACTTCAAGACGATGTCCTCAAGAGGAAGCACGAAGCCAAGCAGGGCTTGAGCCGTCGTCATCGTCTGATCCGAAAGACCGGATTTAGGGCCCCCCATAGTATATAGGGAGAGGGGAGGAGACCTACAACATCGATGTGTCCAACAAGGGAACGGTGCCTGAAGGCACCACCATCGATGGCTCCAGCCACAAAGGGAGTACAACTTTCGCCGGCAGCCGCTCCCGCCAAAGCCCATGACCCGGCCAACCCATCCAACCTACCACCTCTATGACGAGCAGGCATTGCACCACAACTCAAGCGTGCGCACAATGCAACAAGGTCCCCTTCGCCGCTGGCCTGTAAAAACCTAGATCGGGCCTTGCTGCCTACGGAATTCACGCCTCCGACTGCTACTTGTAAACTACGTTGGCATTTCCCCGAAGAGGAGGGGTGAAGCAGTATAGTAGAGATAATTATTTCCCTCAGTGAGAACCAAGGTTATCGAACCAATAGGAGAACCAAGCAAACTCCCCTAAGCGGCACCTACACACACAAAAGAAAATACTTGCACCCAACGTGGGCAAGAGGGTTGTCAATCTCCTTGAACTCGTTACTTACAAGGATTAATTCTGATAGTGATAGATAGATGAAGAGAAAGTAAAATAAAAGTAAGTAAATTGCAGCAAAGTATTTTTGGTTTTTATAATATGATAAAGGAAGATCCAGGGCCATAGTTCTCACTAGAGGCTTCTCTCATGAACACATAACATACAATGGGTGAACAAATTACTATTGGGTAACTGATAGAAAAGCGTGCAGTTGTGATGTATTCATAGCAATGATCATGTATATAGGCATCATGTCCGAGAGAAGTAGACCGACTCCTTCCTGCATACTCCATCAATCAACCACTATCCAGCATGCATCTACTACTATTACTCCATCAATCGACCGCTATCCAGCATGCATCTATGGTATTAAGTTCATCACAAACAAAGTAACACCTTAAGCAAGATGACATGATGTAGACAAAGTAAACCCAATGATTATGAATAAACCCCGTCGTTTTATCCTTAATGGCAACAATACAATACGTGCATCGTTACCCTTTCTATCACTTGGTGAGGACATTGCAAGATTGAACCCATCATAAAGCACCTCTCCCATCGAAGATAAATCAATCTAATTGGCCAAAACAATTGGATAGAAAGGAGAGAAATACAAAGATATAACAACCATGCATAATAAAGTTTAGAAAAGACTCAATTACTTGCAATGAATAAACTGATCATAAACCCACAATCCATCGGATCCGACAAACACACCGTAAAACAAGATTACATTGGATAGAACTCTAAGAGGATCGAGGAGAACATGGTATTTAAGATCAAAGAGAGAGAAGAAGCCATCTAGATACTAGCTATGGACCCGTAGGTCTGTGGTAAACTACTCACGCATCATCGGAAGGCAACAAGGATGATGTAGAAGCCCTCCATGATCGATTTCCCCTCCAGCAGAGTACCAGAAAAGGCCACCAGATGAGATAGTGGAAGAATAGAAGCTTGCGACAGTGGAAAAAGTGTTTCGGGTGGCTTCCTGTTGGTTTGGGGATATTTGGGAGTTTATAGAGGTGGAATTAGGTCAAACGGAATTGCGTGGGAGTCACGAGCTCAAGGGCCGCGCCCTGTGAACTCGTGGCTCTCCCATGCGTCTTCTGCCCCCCGCCCGAACCTTCTAGGGTCCCTTCTGGTCCAGAAAAATGACCGCAGAGTTTCATCGTGTTTGGACTTCGTTTGGTATTGATTTTCTGAAAAGCCAAAACCAAGCAAAAAAAATAGGTACTCACATTGGGCATTGAGTTAATAGGTTAGTCCCAAAAAATGATATAAAATAGCATATAAATGCATATAAAGCATCCAAGATTGATAATATAATAGCATGAAACAATCAAAAATTATAGATACGTTGGAGACGTATCAAGCAACCCCAAGCTTAATTCCTGCTCGTCCTCAAGTAAGTAAATGATAAAAATAGAAATTTTGATGTTAAATGCTACCTACCACGTGTATCATGTAATATCTTTGACGGCATAATTATTGAGAAGGGATGAAGTAATAATATCAACATAATAATATCCATGAATATAAGAAGCATAATCATTACTTTTTCAAAATATACGATCCTTAACGAATGTTCCCCACTCATTTTATCATGTTAGCATGGCATGACTCCCCCTTCACCGCATAAATATAAATCGTGAGCACCCTGGTGTCAAACCAGGCAATTGGATCGTACTTCTAATGTGCTTCAGCATTTTCAACCCCAAGCAATACATGAGCGTGAGCCATGGATATAGCACTATAGGTAGAATAGAATGCAGTGATAGAGATTAATAAGGAGAAGTAAAAAATATAAGAAAGTCTCGCATCAACACGGCTAATCAATGGGCTATGAACAATGCCCATCAATTAGATGTTAATGCGAGGAGTAGGGATTGCCATGCAATGGATGCACTAAGAGCTATAAGTGTATGAAAGTCCAACAAGAACTAAGTGGGTATGCAGCCAACTTGCTTGTTCATGAAAACCTTGGGCATTTGAGTAAGTCCATCATCGGAATATAAAATCCAAGTTCTATAAAGAAAAATTCTCACTAGTATATGAAAGTGGCAACTCAAGAGACTCTCTATATAAAGAACGTGGTGCTACTCTGAAGCACAAGTGTGGAAAAGGATAGTAACATTGCCCCTTCTCTCTTTTTCTCCCACTTTTTTGTTGGGATCTTTTTGGTCTCTTTTTTTTCTATTTTTTTATTCGAGAGTCTCATACCAACTTGTGGGGGAATCATAGTCTCCGTCATCCTTTCCTCACTGGGACAATGCTCTAATAATGATGATCATCACACTTTTATTTACTTACAACTCGATAACTAGCACAATATGACTCTATGAATTCCTCTGGAAGTGTACTAGGATGTGCAATGATTCTAGCATAACATGTATAATAATAATGAGCCATGGTTATGCCACAAATATCATGTCATGTCTATGATCATGCAAAGCAATATGACAATGAACATATATGTCATGAAAACAGAACAGTAGAAGTTGCACTATAATATATCTCAGAATGGCTATGGAAATGCCATAATAGGTAGGTATGGTGGCTGTTTTGAGGAAGATATAAAGAGGCTTATGTGTGATAGAGCGTATCATACCACAGGGTTTGGTTGCACCAGTGAAGTTTGCACCAACTCTCGAGGTGAGAAAGGGCAATGCACGGTACCGAAGAGGCTAGCAAATTGCAGAAAGATAATAGTGCATATAATCCATGGACTCACATTAGTCATAAAGAACTCGCATACTTATTGTGAAAGACTAGTAGCCCTCAAAGCAAAGTAATAATCGCATGTCCCTAGGGAATTAGTTGGTAGGAGTTAACCATCGTGCACGTTCGATTATAACAGCACTCAAGGATTTCAATCAGACAT
This sequence comes from Aegilops umbellulata, assembly GCA_032464435.1. Lineage (NCBI taxonomy): Eukaryota > Viridiplantae > Streptophyta > Magnoliopsida > Poales > Poaceae > Aegilops > Aegilops umbellulata. Next base: position 368,553,710 of record CP136055.1, on the reverse strand, counting down.
ACAAATTCTCAAAACTCCCCACCATGCCATGACCAACACTTAGATGAGAAGTTAATAACTGTTGGGAAACGTTGCATGGAAAACAAAAAAAATTCTACGTACATGCAATGATCTATCCATGGAGATGCATAGCAACGAGGGGGAGAGTGTGTCTACATACCCTAGTAGACTGTAAGCGGAAGTGTTTCACAACGCAGTTGATGTAGTCGAACTTCTTCGCGCTTCAACCGATCAAGTAACGAACGCACGACACCTCCGCGTCTTGCACACGTTCAGCTCAGTGACGTCCCTCGCCTTGTTGATCCAGCAAGACGTCGAGGTAGTAGTGAGTTCCGTCAGCACGACATCGTGGTGACGGTGATGGTGATGGTGAAGTGATCCTCGCAGGGCTTCGCCTAAGCACTATGAAAATATGACCGGCGGTGTAAACGGTGGAGGGGGTGCCGCACACGGCTAAAAATTTGTCTGGGGTGTGCTAGGCGCCCCCCATACCCAAGTAGGACCGAATCCTACTTGGTCTCCTCCCAAGCCACGCGCCCCTTGCCATATTTGTCGGAGGGGGAAGGAAAGAGGGGGGCGGGAGGGAAGGAAGGGAATCCTATTCCACTCTTTCCTTTCCCTTCCCCTCTTTCCTTCTCCTCTTAGGCCGGCCCATATGAGGGGTGCATCAGCCCCTTGTGGCTGGTGTGTTTTGTTGGGGAACGTAGTGTTTCAAAAAAAATCCTATGATCACGCAAGATCTATCTAGGAGAAGCATAGCAACGAGCGGGGAGAGTGTGTCCACGTACCCCCGTAGACCGAAAGCGGAAGCGTTAAGTAACGCGATTGATGTAGTCGAACGTCTTCGCGATCCAACCAATCAAGTACCAAACGCACGACACCTCCGCGATCTGCACACGTTCAACTCGGTGACGTCCCTCGAACTTCTAGATCCAGCTGAGGTTGAGGGAGAGTTTCGTCAGCACGATGGCGTGTTGACGGTGATGATGAAGTTACCGACGCAGGGCTTCGCCTAAGCACTACGACAATATGATCAAGGTGGAAATCTGTGGAGGGGGGCACCGCACACGACTAAGATGAACTTGTTTGTCTATGGGGTGCCCCTTCCCCCATATATAAAGGAGTGGAGGCGGGGGGGCGGCCGTCCTCATAGGCCGTGCCCCAAGGGGGGAATCCTACTCCTACTAGGAGTAGATTTCCCCCTTTCCTAGTCCAACTAGGAGGGGGAAGGAAGGGGAAGAGGGAGAGAAGGAAAGGCCCCACCCCAATTCGGATTGGGCATGGGGGTTGCGCCTCCCACTTGGCCGCCTCCTTCTCTCTTTCACTAAAGCCCATGTAGGCCCAATAACCCCCCGGGGGGTTCCGGTAACCCCCCGGCACTCCGGTAAATACCTGATACACCTCGGAACCATTCCGGTGTTCGAAAATAGTCATCTGCTACCTCTTGAGCATGCGTTGGTTTTCCCTTGAAGAGGAAAGGGTGATGCAGCAAAGTAGCGTAAGTATTTCTCTCAGTTTTTGAGAACCAAGGTATCAATCCAGTAGGAGGTTACACGCAAGTCACCTTATACCTGCACAAACAAATAAGAACCTTGCAACCAACACGATAATGAGGTTGTCAATCCCTTCACGGCCACTTGCAAAAGTGAGATATGATAGAGATGATAAGATAATATTTTTGGTATTTTTATGATAAAGATTGAAAGTAAAGAAAGCAAAACAAACGGCGACAGAAATAGCTAGTTGACGGAAGATTAATATGATGGAAAATAGACCCGGGGGCAATAGGTTTCACTAGTGGCTTCTCTCAAGATAGCATAAGTATTACAGTGGGTGAACAAATTACTGTCGAGCAATTGATAGAAAAGTGCATAATTATGAGAATATCTAGGCATGATCATGTATATAGGCATCACGTCCGCGACAAATAGACCGAAATGATTCTCCATCTACTACTATTACTCCACACATCGACCGCTATCCAGCATGCATCTAGAGTATTAAGTTCATAAGAACAGAGTAACGCATTAGGCAAGTGACATGATCTAGAGGGATAAACTCAAGCAATATGATATAAACCCCATCTTTTTATCCTCGATGGCAACAATACAATATGTGTCGTTTCCCCTTCTATCACTGGGATCGAGCAACGCAAGATTGAACCCAAAGCTAAGCACTTCTCGCATTGCAAGAAAGATCAATCTAGTAGGCCAAATCAAACTGATAATTTGAAGAGACTTGCAAAGATAACACATCATACATAAAAGAATTCAGAGGAGATTCAAATATTGTTCATAGATAATCTTGATCATAAACCCACAGTTCATCAGATCTCGACAAACACACCGCAAAAAGAGTTACATCGAATAGATCTCCAAGAAGATCTAGGAGAACTTTGTATTGAGATCCAAAGAGAGAGAAGAAGCCATCTAGCTAATAACTATGGACCCGGAGGTCTGTGGTAAACTACTCACACATCATCGGAGAGGCTATGGTGTTGATGTAGAAGCCCATCATGATTGATTCCCCCTCTGCCGGAGCGCTGGAGAAGGCCCCAAGATGGGATCTCACAGGTTCAGAAGGTTAGGGCAGTGGAAATAGGGTTTCGTGGTGCTCCTGGTTGGTTTCGGGGTATATGGGTATATATAGGAGGAAGAAGTAGGTCAGTGGAGCTGCGAGGGGCCCACGAGGGTGGGAGCGCGCCCAGGGGGGCAGGCGCGCCTCCCTGCCTCGTGGCCTCCTTGTTGATTTCTTGACGTCCACTCCAAGTCCTCTGGATCACGTTTGTTCCAAAAATAACTCTCCTGAAGGTTTCATTCCGTTTGGACCCCGTTTGATATTGCTTTTCTGCGAAACACTAAAACAACAATTTGCACTGGGCCTTGGGTTAGTAGGTTAGTCCCAAAAATAATATAAAAGTGCTTTGTAAAGCCAATTAAACATCCAAAATAGATAATATAATAGCATGGAACAATAAAAAATTATAGATACGTTGGAGACGTATCAAGCATCCCCAAGCTTAATTCCCGCTCGTCCTCGAGTAGGTAAGTGATAAAAACAGAATTTTTGATGTGAAATGCTACCTAGCATATTTCTCAATGTAATTTTCTTTATTGTGGCATGAATGTTCAGATCCGAAAGATTCAAGACAAAAGTTCAATATTGACATAAAAATAATAATACTTCAAGCATAATAAAGCAATCATGTCTTCTCAAAATAACATGGCCAAAGAGAGTTATCCCTACAAAATCATATAGTCTGGCTATGCTCTATCTTCATCACATGAAGTATTTTATCATGCACAACCCCGATGACAAGCCAAGCAATTGTTTCATACTTTTGATGTTCTCAAACTTTTTCAATCTTCACGCAATACATGAGCGTGAGCCGTGGATATAACACTATATGTGGAATAGAATGGTGGTTGTGGAGAAGACAAAAAGGAGAAGATAGTCTCACATCAACTAGGCGTATCAATGGGCTATGCAGATCATGACATGATATTGGCAACTTTAAAATTCCCCTTCTGAACATATCATTGACCACAGTTTGCAAAAGGTCAGCAGCAATAACAAACAGTAAAGGTGAAAGACAATCTCCTTGCCTAACACCCTTTTTTACAGAGAAATTGCCTTCCAGGTACTCCATTTAAAAGAACTGATGATGTTCTAGTGGATAACAACTGCTTGACCCAGGAAATCCATTTCTGGTTAAAGCCCTTAAATTTTAGGATCTGTAAGATAGCTTCATGTTCAATTGAGTCAAATGCCTTTTCAAAATCCAATTTAAGAATCACTATAGGTCTCTTTGAGTGATGACATTGGTGCAGATATTCAAGTGACCAGCCAATACAATCCTGAATAGTTCTTCTCTTAATAAAACCATATTGATTTTTATGTATGCATGCCATAATAATCTTCTGAAATCTATTAGCAGCCATCTTCGACAAAAACTTGAGTCCCATCCCAGTCAGGGAAATTGGCCTGTAATCTCCTACCCCTTCAGGAAGCAACTTCTTTGGGATCAAAGTGATGTAAGAGCCATTAATATTTTCCAAATTTGCAGTACCCTTGTGAAATGCTACAGCCAAACCATAGAAGTCTTGACAAATAATGTGCCAATTTTTTTAAGAATAACCCCTTAAAGCCATCAGGTCCAGGGGCTTTGTCAATGGGCATATGCTTAACAGTGTCATCCATTCCCTCTTTTGTAAAGGGCTCTGTAAGAAAATTTAGTCCCTCAATTGGCTGAAGCAAGGTACTGAGGTCAAAACCCATAACAATTCCAGCAGAAACTTCCATCCTGTTCTTAAAACAATTCCATATTATGCCCTGCATCTAAGAGTGCTGAGAAACAACTGGCCCTTAAGGACAGTGCAATATGCCAATGATACTCTTATTATCTTACCAGCAGATAAAACACAACTTCTGGCCCTTAAGGACATGTTGCAGGTCTTTTCATCGTCAACTGGGTTGGTTGTCAACTATCATAAGTCTTCTATGGTGCCAATAAATGTTGATGAGGATATAACCGTTGATTTGGCTGCTGCTTTTGGCTGTCAAGTG